>CAMZMU010000099.1:37128160-38494920 GCA_947311845.1 Poa pratensis
GGTGTGCTTTGTGTTCTTGGCTTCTTGTTCTTCTTTCATGTTCTTGCTTGTTTCTGCGTGTTCTTGCTTGTGCACTTCTTGAGTGCATAAACCCTCCCCGGTTCCCCCAACGCACTTTCGGCCCCATCTTAGCCATACCTATGGCATCTGCCGTGATCCCACCACGACAGTTGGCGCCCACCGTGGGGCAGATTGAGGCGTTGGAGGGAGTTTACATCCGGACGGGCTCAGGCGAGCGTGTTCTTTCTGGGCTTATCGCCAAGATCGGCGAGTTCACCTTCGTCAGCGACAATGCAGGGTGTTTCGCCGGCAAGCCCTTCCCCGAGCATGGCTTCCTGATGATGCTTGGTAGCTTCGTCACCTATGTTGCTGTCGAGGCTGTTCGCGAGTACCCGGCAGGTGCTCGTGGCCGAGGACCCTCCTTCTTTCCGCAGCTCTCGGACGGCGTAGCGCTCGCCCCGGGAGTAGCGTGGAAGTGATGATGACCGGAGCAAGTGCTGGAGCTGGCAAAGGAGATGCCGGCAATAGCATACCCGAGGAGCTGATCACGCCAACCGATCCGGTTGACAAGCCGACTCGGACGGCAAAGTTCCCAAAGGAGAAACCAGATCCGGTTGGTCCACTTGGCATGTCAAGTAGGGAGGCTCCCTTAGAGGATGTCCTGGAAAAGTTAGCTCGGCCAGTGGCACCTGGGGCAAACAGAGCTTACTATAGCTCAGTTAGAGGCAGAGCGCCTGAGGTTGCAAAGAGAAGCCCGGTTAGTGGTGAGTCTAGGCAAGCATTTGATAGAGACATGAGAGAATATAATGCTGCCAATGGTATCACCGATGGTTTCACTCCGGTAGCCCTCACCCGCGCAAGAGAGCAGATTTGCGTAACAGGGGTAAGGACCTCAATGACGAGTTAGCTAGAGCCGCAAGATCGAGCTCGAGTAAGGCTACTAGTCATAGATCGGGTACAGGCAAGCCGGTGTATAGCTCCCCGGCCAAGAATCTTAGGGCTGCAGCGGCAGCGCGAGCCGAGTTGACCACATTAACCGGGGATGCTTGGCGCAAGCAGGCAGAAAGGTCAATGAGCTGGTTGATGTGTGTAACCGGCAGAATGAGGCTTACCGGAAAGCTAATCCGGATGCTGGGTTCTCGGGTAGTGAGTGTCGGCTAAGGCTTTAGCCAGAGATCCAAGGGGCAAGCGTCATCCCCGCATGTCGGAGCTGACCGGGCCCAAGCGTGAATTCGGGCAAGAGCAAACAGCTGCAGGCCTATGATGCTATGCCGGCAAGCAGCTAGCTGCACAAGGAAGAGGTGGCCAGAGCAGAAACAATGGCGGTCAAGGCAATCCGGGAGCCGGAAGGGGTAATTCGGCTGGCCGAGGTCAACCACCTCGCCTCCTGGGCAGAATCAACCCCGGCAGGAGCAGCAAGTGATGGTGCAAGCGCAGCAGCAAGGTGGTGGCCAGGCGGGCTACCGCTATGATGATGGTAATTCGGCTATGGCGCGAGCCGGATACCAAACGTATGATAATGCACTTGCATCCAGGCTGGGACCTCGGACATTGGATCCGATGATCAGCGTCTCAGTTGGATAGGATTTACCAGTCCGAGAGCTGGAAGAGCAAGGCCCACCAGGTCCTCCATGCTTTGGGCCTAGGATCATGAACGAGCCGAAGTGCCGTTGTTTCAGCTTGGCCGAATCACAAAGCCGTATAACGGCAGCACTAAGCCGCAGGATTGGCTGATAGACTATGTATCCTCGGTGCACATTGCGGGGGGCAATCGCCGATGGGCGGTCCGGTATCTCCCGCATATGTTGGAAGGGCCAGCCCGGATTTGGCTGAATAACTTACCAGAGGGTAGTATCAACTCTTGGATGGATTTGGAGCAGGCATTTTACAGCAACTTCTCCAGCACTTACAAGAGGCCAAACCGACCTCAGCTCTTGTCTGCGTGCAGGCAGGAAGAGCGGGAGACAGACCGAGAATTTTTGACTCGGTGGAGCAACATTCGCAATTCTTGTGAAGGTGTCGTGGAGGAGCAGGCCATTTCTTGGTTTGCGCAGGGTTGCCGACATGGCACCCCGCTTTGGCAGAAGCTCCAGAGGGATATGCCAAAGACCCTGGCGGAAATGATCCGGATAGCAGATACATATGCTCTTGGCGATCCGACGCAGCCAGCGTTGGATGTGGTGGGAACAAGCAGGAGGCAACCGGTCAATAACCGAACTGGACCATTGAGGCCCAGTGACCGACATGAGTTCGGTTATAAAAGAGATCCGGATTACAGATACGGTCAGATCAGGTTGCTGCAGTAAATATGGATCATCCTGATAGCCAGAGACCAAAAAATGAGGGTCCAGCTTGGAGGCCGAATCAAGGTGCCTGGGCAAAGAAAGTGTGGGATGGACCGAGTCCACCTCTAACTTTTGAGGCAATGATAGATGGGCCTTGCCGTTATCACACAACAGACCCACGCAAGCCGGCCAATCATTCAACTCGGAATTGTAGCTGGCATCATCGCATCCAGGCGGAAGGTCAGAGAGGGCCACCTCAGAGAGGTGCTCCTAGACCGAATTTCAGGCCAAATACGCCTTTATCCGGAGCCAATGCAACCCCGGTGAAGAACGCCGGCAGCCCAAAGCCGGTTAACCTGGTAAATATGGGAGGCAACAACAACAATGCTGGTCCGAGTCGGCAAGGTGGATACCCCGGAAATGATTACAAGGAAGCTCATCAAAGTTATGTGGTTTTTGTGACCGAGCCAACTGACAAGAAAAGTCAGCTGCGAAGGGCGAAGGAGGTGAATGCAGTCACACCAGCAGTCCAAAATACCTGAACTGGTCCGAGCAGGAGATCACTTGGAGCAGGGCTGATAATCCCAGGGTTATGCCAAGCCCAGGAAACTACGCACTGGTGGTGGATCCGACTTTGGTTGGACCAAAGATTAATGTGAAATTCACTCGAGTCTTGGTTGACAATGGCAGTGCTATAAACATCATGTATCGGGACACAATGGTCAAGTTGGGTTATTCGCCGAATCAGCTGCAGCAGAGCAGTTGCACCTTCCATGGTATAGTACCCGGGGTCTTGTTCCCCAATGGGTAAGATCTGGGTAGATGTGCTGTTTGGTACCAAGGACAATCACAGACTTGAGAGTCTCGAATTCGAGGTGGTAGACTTGGAGAGCCCATACCATGCTCTGCTCGGCAGGCCGGCATTAGCCAAGTTCATGATATCCACTCATGTTGCCTACCTCAAGATGAAGATGCCTGGCCCGAATGGTATCATCACCGTTGCGGAGATTACAAGAAGGCCATACAGTGTGCCACGGTTGGTTCCACCTTAGCCGAGTCGTTGGTGATCCAAGCTGAGAAGAGCAAGATGCATGAAGTAGTGGCGATGGCGAAGTCAGCTCAGCTCGGCGTGCTGGCCATGACCAATCCGGATGCAGGTGCAACATTTGAGGTGCCCAAGGAGACAAAGAAGATCCCCATTGACCCGGAGAATCCGGAGCGCATGGCCATCATTGGTGCCGGGTTGGGCGAGAAATAGGAAAGCGCGCTCTGTCACTTCCTCCGTGAGAATCGGGATATCTTTGCATGGTCGGCTAAGGACCTGCCTGGTGTTCCGAGGGAGTTGGCAGAGCACTCTTTATTTGTCAGGCCGGATGTGAAGCCGGTGAGGCAACCGACTCGGCGTCTTTCAGACGATCGAAGAAAAGTGGTGCTTGATGAGCTGGCTAAGCTACTTGCAGCCGGATTCATTATGGAGGTGTTGCATCCAGACTGGATATCCAATCCGGTTCTGGTAGAGAAGAAGAAGGACGAACCAGCGGTGGTCAAGGTGTGGCGTATGTGCATCGACTTCACCAACCTGAACAAGGCGTGCCCGAAGGATCCCTTTCCTTTACCTCGGATTGATCAAGTGATCGATTCTACTGCTGGGTGTGAGTTGTTGTCTTTTATTGATGCGTACTCTGGTTTTCACCAGATACCACTGAACCCCAAAGATCAAATAAAGACTGCTTTTATTACCCCGTATGGGGCGTATTGCTATCGTGTCATGTGTTTCGGTTTGAGAAATGCCGGTGCAACTTATCAGAGATGTATGCAGAAATGCTTACACTCTCAAATGGGCAAAAATGTGCAAGTGTATGTCGATGATATCGTCATCAAAACTAAAGAAAAACGCACTCTCCTCGAGGATCTCGAGGAAACATTTGTGAACTTGAGAAAGTATCGGTTAAAATTGAATCCGGATAAATGCACCTTTGGTGTCCCGGCTGGAAAGTTGCTCGGTTTCCTTGTATCGAGCCGAGGTATTGAGTGAATCCGGCTAAGATCCGAGCCATAGAAAACATGAAATTGCCTAAATGTCTAAAAGATGTACAAAAGTTCACCGGGTGTCTAGCCTCGTTGAGTCGGTTTGTGAGTCGGCTAGGAGAAAAAGCCTTGCCCTTGTATCAATTGATGAAAAAGAGCACCGGGTTCACATGGACCCCGCAGGCAGATTCGGCTTTCAATGAATTAAAAAAGATGTTGTCCACTGCACCAATTTTGGCATCACCTTTGCCGAATGAGCCAATGCTACTTTACATTGCGGCCACTAACCGGGTCGTAAGTGTGGTGATAGTGGTAGAGCGAGAAGAGGGGTAAATCCGTGCAGAGACCGGTGTACTATTTAAGCGAGGTGATCTCAACCTCAAGAATTATCCTCACTACCAGAAGATGACATATGGTGTATACCTGGCGGCCAAGAAGTTGAAACATTACTTCCAGGAGCACCCGATCACCGTAGTATGTGAAGCTCCAATCTCGGAGATCATTGGGTGCAAAGATGCGACTGGCCGAGTTGCCAAATGGGCAATAGAAGTGTCTCCTTACACCCCGCATTATGAGAGAAGAGATGCTATCAAGTCTCAGGCTTTACCGGATTTCCTTTGTGACTGGGCCGAGATGCAGTATGAGCCACCAAGCCGATTACAATTACTGGAAGTTGCACTTTGATGGCTCCAAAACCAAAATCGGACTGGTGCTGGGATAGTACTCACATCACCGAAGCAAGATCAGTTGCGATATGTGCAGATTCATTTCTCAGCATCAAACAATGTGGCCGAATATGAGGCACTGATCCATGGGCTTAATGTGGCTAAGGACATCGGCATCCGCCGGATAGAATGTTTTGGTGATTCAGATTTAGTGGTGCAGCAGTCTTCTGGAAATTGGGATGCCCTTGATGCCAATATGGCACTATATCGATTTCATGTCCAGAAAATTTCAGGATTTTTTGAAGGCTGCGAGTACAAGCACATACCTCGGCTGGAGAACGAAGCTGCTGATATCTTGTCAAAACTCGGGTCGTCTAGGGATGCAATCCCACCCGGGATATCCTTGAATCACCTAAGGATCCCTTCAATCAAACCTTCACCTGATTCCGAGTCAATTTTTATCCCAAAGCAAGAATCTGAAGCTGTTCCTATGAATGTTGATGTCGGGTACATTTGGGGAGGGACTCGGGACTGCGCACCGAGACTCGGGGAATGCTACCCAAATCTTAGGGAAGAGGGAAGAGAGGAAGATGGTGCTAACCGAATCTTAGGGAATGGACAGAGACTGATAGAAGAATAATGGCGGCCGAACCAGTGGAAATAGATGAGCACTTATTCCCTTTGCATCCAGTACCGGAATGGGCTGAAGAAATCATGAAGTTCATGTCGGAGGGGAGTTTGCCAAATGATGAAACCGAAGCTAGGCGAGTGCAGAGGAGGTCCAAGGGTTACACCATCATAAAAGGAGTTATACAAAAGGAGTGCAACCGAGGTGCTACAACGTTGCGTGGAGCCAGCCGAGGGCAAGGAGATGCTCCTGGAGATACATCAAGGAGAATGTGGGCATCATTGCAGTACAAGAGCCCTGGTGGCTAAAGTATTCCGGCATGGGTTTTACTGGCCCACTGCTCATGCAGATGCAGAGGACATAGTCCGAAAATGTGAAGGATGCCAAAGGTTTGCCAAGCAGACACACCTACCCGCATCGGCGCTCAAAACAATTCCTATCACTTGGCCGTTTGCTGTGTGGTGTTTGATATGGTGGGAGAATTCAAGCCGGCTAGGGTAACATGACACATATGCTGGTGATGGTGGATAAGTTCACCAAGTGGATAGAGGTGAAACCGATCCGGAAAGTGGATGGTCATTCGGCTGTAACTTTCCTGAAAGAAATCATTTTGAGATACGGTTACCCCCATAGCATCATCTCGGATAATGGCACGAACTTTGCTGTGGGAGAGTTTGCCCGATTCTGCATGAATAAGGGGATCCGGTTAGACATAGCCTCAGTGGCACACCCAGAGTCCAATGGACAGGTGGAAAGATCAAATGCTTTGGTATTAGCTGGGATAAAAGCCCGGTTAATAGAACCTCTGGTAAAGACTCCGGGGTGCTGGATAGATGAGATACCGTCAGTACTATGGGGTTTAAGGACCACGCCGAATCGGTCAACTGGCTATACGCCATTTTTTCTGGTATATGGGGCAGAAGCAGTGCTACCCACTGACATAGAATATGATGCACCAAGGGTGACAATGTATACGAAACCGAGGCAAAAGAGGCCCGGGAAGATGCAGTGGATCTGCTAGAGGAAGCAAGGGAATTGGCCCTGTCTCGGACAGCAGTATATCAGCAGGGTCTCCGACGTTATCATAGTCGGAAGATCAGCCCTCGAGTATTTCATGAAGGAGATCTAGTACTAAGGCTGGTGCAGCGTAGCAAAGGCCGACATAAGTTATCACCTCCATGGGAGGGACCATTCATTGTGAGCAAGGCTATGCACAATGACTCGTACTACCTTGTAGACGCACAGGAACAAAAAGGATGGCCTGGACAGACCCGGAGAAGAAACCAAGCGACCCTGGAATGTAGCTCTGCTTCGACCCTTTTACTCTTAAGGGCGCAATGTATGTATCTCAGTTTATCATAAATGAAATTTCGGCAATCCGAGTCTGGACTCGGGGACTGCCTCGTCCTTATGCATGTGTTTTTTATTACTGTTTTGTCCATACCGTTCATGTGTCGGATTGTTTTGAACCTCGTCCCAAAATTCAAGTAATGTATGCTGTGTTGTTGATCTCGTGACTCGACTGACAAACACCAAAATGGTAGTCAAGAGCAGAGGTGGGAATATGGGAAACATGAAAATGGACTCGGGGACTCGGTCCAAAACCGATTCGGCACATGTCGTTTACTAACCCTTGTTATTTCTTTTTTGTTTATGTTAGATGATTCTAAACCACAACTCGCATGTTTCAAGTATTGTATGCTATGATTCCTATCTTGTGACTCGACTGTCAAACACCTAAAAGGTAGACAAGAGCAGAGATTCGGCAAAAATAGTAAACAAGAAAACAGACTCGGGGACTCGGTTTAAGATGATCCAACATAAACTTAGTCCGGATCACATTAAGCAAAATAAAAGTAGTCTCGAAGAACTTAAATTGTATATTACATCTGCTCCCGGCATACCGGGGATTTAATGTTTTTCATTAAGATGATTCAGGAAGGAGCCTAGGTTGCAGGAGACTCGGTTGCAGAGATGGACTCGGATGATGGAGGAACCTCGGTTGAAAGAGGACCCTCACTTGCAGGAATAACCTTGGACGGAGAGCTTGAAGGCTGGGCAGATTCGGAAACATCCGGGTCAGCTGAAGAAGTGGCGGTCTTGACTAAAGCTTGCTCTGTGGTCTTAGCCGAATCAGTGGCTGGCGTCTTGGAAGTTCGGATTAAAGCTTGTTCGGCAGTTTCAGCCGAGTCAGTGGCTGGCATCTTGGAGGTCTTGGCCGAGTCACAAGCTGCAGGTTGTTCGGCGGAGTTAGCCGAATCACCAGATTCGCCCTCAGACTCGGCGTATTCGTCAAGGGAGGCATCATCCGATTCCTCTTCTTCAGATTCTTCCCCATCCGAGTAGACCGGAGCCTTCAGATCAAGATGCTTGGTGTTTGCAAATTCGGCCATAAAGTTGGCAGCTTCCTCGCGGATCTTGATCCGGTTGGATCTGAAGCCCATGAAGAACCCTCGCGAAGGGAGCGCACTTTGGCAAGATCAATCAGCTCATACCAAGACATGATAAAAGCAAACCTGCGTCAGCACCAGCGCGGGCGGACGAAGATCTCCACTGCTTTAACCGGGTCTCTGCCTGATCCAGGTCTTTGATTAGCTCGTCCGCAGACCGGACTTGCCGAACTTCAGGAAACAAGACTCGGTGAGCTTTGAGACTGCATTGAACAGATCAGTGTGGGACCTCTTTAAAGGAGCAATCCGAGCTTTAAGTGCAGTAATGTGATCTTCGATATCCCACGTCTCTGGCAGGGGAGCCCCAGCTAACTTAGCTCTCTCAGCTCGGCATCTCTCACAGCTTTGGCGGCTTGAAGCCGGATGCTGGTAAACTCTCCTACATTCAGATAAGCTAACACCGAGTTAAACGAGGAACAAAAAATGAGTCGGATAAGAGCAGAGGGAAAGAAGAGATTCGGCAAACTTACGATCCATGTCTTCATTGAGGCTAGCAAGATCAGCAAGCCATTTCGCGCTGATCGCCTTGTGGCAGCCAGATCATCTTTCGCCGCTTTAGCTTCGGCTTCAGCGTCTGCAACGTGTGTTTGGATTTTCTTGTCCAATTCGGCCCGCTTCTCAAGCCCGGCTTTGAAAGTATCTCGCTCCTTCTGGATCGAGTCTTTCTCCCTCTGCAGCGTGTCCCGGTCTTTCTTGACCTTGTCCTTCACTTTTTCAACTCGGTCAAGCTCCCGCAGGAGCCGAGTCACTTCTGACTTTTCCTCCGATAAAGCGCGCTTGTGCTCCTGATCTTCTTTTTCATTTCCTCACCTTGCGCATCGAAGGAAGCTTGAAGGGCCTGGTGCTGCAGGACTAGCTGCTTAAAGATCCGGCTGCGAGCAGTCGTGGTTTCCTGAAAGAAAAAGGGTTAATGGCGTAAAAAGAATCTCGGGGACTGAGGCCCGAGATTAATAAAAAAGAAAGTTGACCGAATCAATTGGAAAAGAGACTCGGGGACTGGGAGTCCCACGATTTTTTCAGCGAGACAAAACTTATGATCAAATGTTAGAGATTCAAGCCGAATGACTTTCTTACTTTGAGGAGTATCAGTCATTCGACCCGAATCTCGGGGACTGGGGATAATGTAGATTGATCATGGTGAAATAAAAGCAGGATTCGACAAAGATACCTCGAAGACCCGGTTAGCTTCAGTGACCGAGGCCTGCACAGAATGTAGAGATTGAAACATCCGGCTAGGACCAGCCGGATGCGGCGACGCTGCTGTGGTCGAGCCTTCGGCAAGGTCCGCAGCATTCCAAGCTTTAACAAATTCTTCTGTGGAGCCGAGGTTGTCGCCGCCCGGAGTGCGGAGATTCGGCAGGACCTGGCCGCTAAGTCGGGCGCGAGTAATCGCCTCAGAGAGTTGATCATGCACCCGAGTCACTGATGGAGTAAAGGAAATTTGCTTGCTAGCAACCACCTGCTTATCCGAGGTGGTTGAGGTGTTGCCAGCAGCGGCTTGAGTCGACTTAGGAAGAGGCAATGCGCCCGGGGTCTTGGCCGGATCTGGTTGTTTCGGTTGATTCTGGGGTTGATCCTGGACGGTCTTCTTCTTCTCTGGGAGGGACGCTTGTTGTGTTTCCTGTCGCTGCTTCTCGAAGGACTGTTGCTGTTGTTTCTTCTTCTTCTGCTGCTCTTGATTCAGCAGAGCTTGAGCCTTGGGGGTAGGGCGAGGATCCGGCTTAGGCAAGGACTTAGCCGAACTCTTAGTTTTCTCCTTCTCCAACTCTTTCAGAGGGCGTGGCCAAGTTGAACCTCGGGTAGGAGCCGAGATTTCCTCGTTTTCAAGGTCAATAACCGACTCGGGAATGAGAGTCGGCGGAGGAGTCTTGGCCGTATCCAGTGGGGGAATGGGAGAAAGAATGGATGAATGAGTTTGCTCGGTGACGATGATGTCACTACATACAGTAAAGTAAAACAGTTAACTCGGATAAAGGTGACTTGGATAATAGAGGAAGAAAGCAAATGAAGTTGGCATTACCCCTTGGTGGTAGGCATGGCCTTGAGCCGATTCGGCTTGAGGCAGCTTTCTTAATTCTCTTGGCTTGAGGGGCATCAGATCCGGACTCGTCATCGCGTTTTCGGGATGTCCCTTGTTCATCCGGTTTGGCTGGAACACAAGGTGGTAACCATGAAATCGGAACAGCATCAATGGGATCTAGGATCCAGTAATCATCATCTTCATCTTCGGTGTAAATAGTCGATTGCTTACCCATGCGGATGGGCTTGGCACGCGGAATCGGCAAATAATCGTCCGTATCCGCATCCTCTTCGCCCTCACGCAGCGGGCTGCGATCCGATCCCCACACTTTGGTGGAGAGATCTCCATCTTCGGTGATTTGGCGGTCGAACAGCTGCAGCAGAGTCAACGCAAATCTGGATTAGTCCGATGATTTTAGTGAAGTGGATTAATTCGGAGAATAATGAACTAACCTGTGGTGGAAGTGCATCTCGGTGGAACGGCTCCACGCCCCATTTCCACTTGTCCGACATCTCGGTGTAGGCAATAGCGTTTACCCGTCTCTTGACGGAAGCTCTGGTGAGCTCATGTTTGCTGATCCGGGTAGGATCTAGCAGACCGCTCATATGGCAAATCTTGTGCTGACGTTGTTGAAGGGACTGACCCGGCGACAGACGAAGGCTCGGAGGAGATCGTCCGAGCAGGCCCTTCTCCAGAAAATCCTCTAAAGTTTGATGTATGGTTTGAAGCTCCGCAAGAGTGTCAGCCGGATCATATCTGAAGTTCAGTTCGGCTGTGGGGGGCTCGATCCTGAACTCGGGCAAGTTGAGAGCATCATGGCCTTCAACGCTCTTCACGTAGAAGAAGACCTTTGCCATTTCTTGCAAGTATCCAGGCCGTGATCCGGGGAAAGATGGAGCCCGTCCTCGGGGTAATGCTGGACTAACCACAGGCGGTCATCACCTTCGGGTCACTACCCGGGATCGTATGTTTCCGGAGGTGAAAGTACTTCGCCCAGGTTTCGACAGTCGGCCAGAGACCGAGATATCCCTCCATAAAGGAGGTAAAAGCAGACAGGGAGACAAAGGAGTTAGCCGGAAGGTGGTGAGGCTGCAGGCCGAAGAAATCTAGGAATCTCCGGAAGAAGTCACTCGCTGGGAGTCCGAATCCGCGCTCGAAGTGCGCTAGAAATACAACGCGCTCACCCGGTTGGGTGACCGGTTCGAGTTCTTTCCCCGGTTTTCGGCATATAACTTTAGGTGTTATACGCCGGGTGCTCAGCAGCCATTCCAGATCATCATTTGTAACGTCGGAACCCTCCCAACTGCCGGGGGGCAGCTTCGGCATATCCGAATCAGTCCTGCAAAAGGTCGGATATAGCTGAGTTAGGAAATGCGGAATCTCTAATCCAGCGAATCGAATAAAGGTGTAACCGAATCAGCTGTTAAGGGATTCGGTAGAGGCTATCCCGGATAAAATGGTCTAGTTACTGCGGAAAAGTAATTCGGCTAGTAACTACAAACACCTTTCCGTGAAAATCTAGGGTTACGCAAGGATCTACCGCAGCAGTAAAATAGAGAAGAAATCCCGAGTAAAAATATGGTGGAACTGTTCAAGCAGTGGCAAGCCAAACTGGGGCAATCTAGTGCAAAACCTAGAAAGGAGATCTAGGGAATGCACTGAGGCGCGGCAATGGACACGTTTGCTAGTGAATTGAGAAAAGCAAGCGCAAGTTCATGGCGGAAGATGAACTCGTTCGAGGGAAGCATGGCTGGGGATGGAGAACTCACGGTTGCAGTACGGCGAGGAAGAGGCCCGGTGAAGAAACGGCGGCGCAGGGCGCGGTGCGCGGCTCCGACGAGTTTTCTCAGGCGTTGTCGAGATCTCCGGCACGGCGAGGTCGCAAGGGCGAAATCGCAGCGTCGTCAATGGCACGGTTGGAGTTCTCGAAGTGGGGGGGTGGAGAAGAAGAAGAGGTAGCCCGCACCCCTATATATAGCCCCTAGCTGGTAACTGAAGCACTACCGCGCGGTTTTCGGGGCATGGCCAGATGAAGTGTGCCCTGAAACTCTGTGGTCGCTGCTGTGGCCGTGTATTTCAAGCACATGCTGGGTCATAGAATTGGAAGCGGTGGTGCGGATCAAGTGTGCCGGTCAGCGCAGAAACCGAGGAGACGCAGTCGTTTAGTCAAATGCACTCAAGTACCTGATGGATCCGGATAATGTGCTGTCAGTGGCATGTCAAATCAAAGACCCGGATTACGGGGCTTTACGCAGAGATTCTCAGCCAAGTGTCCCAGGAAATCCTGAGACAGGTTTAGTCGATAAGAGATTCGGTTAAGGGTGTTTGTTTCTAACCTGCTACGGCCCTCATCAGAGGCTGTAGGACCGCACCAGCTTCGGGGACTACTGTCGGGGGGCTGCCCCCGGGTAGGGCAAAGAGGTGGTGTTGGGAGCTATAAAGTGGAGAGGAAAGTCAATCCGGGTCACTCAAACCGGATCACTTGGATCGGATCGGTTGAGAAAGTCGGTTAGTACTCAATCTTGTTTAAGTACAGGGAGAGATCCGGCTCAACTAGCCGGGTTGCCTGGAAGAAGTGATCCGGCTCAACTAGCCGGGTTGCTTGGAAGAGATCCGGCTTACCAGCAATGTCGGATAATGCACAAGGGCCGAGTAATGTCAGTGAGTTCACGGGTCCTGCAGGCCTCCTGCCCGAGGCTCAGATGACAGCTAGGTCGAGACACAGGATTCCTGGGAGCGCAGCAACCTAGGAGCTGACTCGGCCATTCGGGAAAGGGGCTATGACCTAGACCCGGTGGGCTACACCTGCCATTGCCCGAAGTGGCAAGATAGGCCTGCTAGGGCCTGACAGTCTAGCCGTTGGACTGACAGGGGGCAGAGGCTTGTCCTCTTCCTCTTGGAAGTGCCATTATCTCATGGAGCCAGGGGCAAAGAAGTAACTCGGCAAGCCTTTATATACAGCACCGCCACCTCCTGTGTGAGGAGGACGAACCCTAGAGCTCATTTTCCTTCTTGGTAGCTTCTTCTTCATCGTAAGCGCTCACCATTGTTGCTTCATACAGCTCGAGGAGCGCTTTGTACTTGTGACCATTGAGATATAAAGAGAGTAGGCTAGTGCTGCAGTAGGGGTGTTACCTCCACAAGAGGGCCCCGAAGCAGGGTACATCGTGGTGTGCTTTGTGTTCTTGGCTTCTTGTTTCTTGTTCATGTTCTTGCGGTTTCTTGCGTGTTCTTGCTTGTGCACTTCTTGAGTGCATAAACCCTCCTCGGATTCCCCAACGCACTTTCGGCCCCATCTTAGCCATACCTATGGCATCTGCCGTGATCCCACCACGACACATGCTTTGTGCCTAGCTAAAAGGCGTTAAAGAAAAGCGCTTATGGGATGCAACCCATCTTTTTATTTTCTGCAATTTTTCTTTATTTTGAGTCAAGGTGTTGTTTACTTCTGTAGCAACTCCATTTTATCTTTACTTTCTTGCATTGTTGTGCCAAGAGTAGCCTCTAATGTTAAGATGATGCTAAGTTTTGATTGCTGCACAGAAACAGATTTTTGCTGTTCACTGTACGAAATTCCTAAAATCACCAGATTGTTAATTAAATCTGAAATGTTTTGTGCGTAATCTTTATGAATGTCTGAATCTTTCGTTAGTTCAAAGTTTTTTGATCTGAGCGTTGTAAGTGCCTCGAAAAAATTCGTCTTTGTGGACTGTTCTGTTTTAGACAGATTATACCTTTTTATTTTGCATTCTCTCTTTTACTAGTGTTGAGTGAAATTCTTTTTTGGGTGGAAGAGCTTCACATAACATCAGTGGCAGTAGCTAATGTTTAACGTAACAAGTCATATTGCGTCTTTATAGAACATGTGAATTTTTGATTATGCACTAACCCTCTAATGAGATTTACTTTGAGTTTGGTGTGACGGAAGTTTTCAAGGGTCAAGAAAGAAGGATGATATAATAGGTTCAAGAAGAGTGAAGATGTTATGACCGGTATTACATATAGCCGGAAGTAGGCCGATTACCACAAATAATTAGGGAATTATATAAACAACTTGTAATGCTACGTGAGAGGACAAGCAATAAATTATTATTTGTTGCCCGACTCCCTGAGGAGTCGGAACCCTAGCCGCCACTGCCTCATCTCGCGCGATCACGGCGCCGACTCGCCGCCGTGCGCGACCAGCTCCTCGCCAGCCTCCCTTCCACCCGTACAACCTGCGATCTAGGTCTGGTTGGATGCCTGCTCCTATCAATTTGGTATCAGATTGCCCTTGTTCGATCATGTCTTCATCGCCGGCCACCACCTCCACCTCGCTGCCCATCACCACCACCATGCCGCTGCCCCAACCGACGGTGCCGCTGGCCTCCACTGCGGCCACCGCCACCATGGCGGCTTCCTTCCCCGCGTCGGCCGCCGTCGTCCACACCCCCGAGCAGATGACCGGGGTCCTCAACGACCTCGTCACCGCGGTCCAAGGCATCCGCACCTTCCTCGGGGCTCCCTATGGGCCACAGCCGCCGGGTGCCATCGCCACGGCCTCGCCATCCCACCTACCGCCGTGGCAACCGCCGCCCTCTTCGCACGTCTCACCGCCCGCCATCTCCAACCAGCCCCCCTCGATGGCACAAGGGGTGCCGATCACCCAAGTCCGGTTCCCGCCGTCGCCATCACTGCTCCTGGACTGGCTCGCCGTGCCACTCTACACGACGGCCCCGAGTCAGCCGACCGTGCTGCAGCCGCCAGCGCCGTCCTCGGCCGCTCTCTTCGGTGGCCTCCCGGGATACGCCGCCCCCCACGCCGGCGTCGACGGACCCGTGTTCCACGGCGGTCCTCTGGTGGCCGCACCATCGGCCTCCGCATCCTCGCTGCTCCGCCACGAGGGAGCTTACCCCGTTGGGGCTCACGGCCAGCAGCCGCCGCGTTTCTCCAAGCTGGAGTTCGCCACCTACGACGGCTCGGTGGACCCTCTGAATTGGCTTAATCAGTGCGAGCAGTTCTTTCGGGGCCAAGGCACGCTTGCGTCGGATCGCACGTGGCTCGCCTCTTATCACCTCCGCGGCGCGGCACAGACATGGTACTACGCCCTCGAGCAGGACGAGGGCGGGATGCCTCCGTGGGAGCGCTTCCGCGACCTTTGCCTCCTCCGTTTCGGCCCCCGGATACGCGGGAGCCGGCTGGCCGAGCTCGGCCGCCTCCCCTTCACCTCCTCAGTGCAGGACTTCGCCGACCGCTTCCAGACGTTGGTGTGCCATGCGCCTGGCGTCACGGCTCGCCAGCGCGCCGAGCTTTTCGTCGGCGGCCTGCCCGACCACATCCGCGTCGACGTGGAGATGCGCAACCTACAGGACCTGCAGACGGCCATGTACTACGCACGCGCTTACGAGCAGCGCGCCCTAGCTTTGCAGCAGTCATTCCAGGGCCACGGCGCAAGCCCCCCACCCTGCCTAGCACCGGCGGCCCCCGCACCGACGCGCCCCGCCCTGCCGGCCGCCCCCGCGGCTCCGCCGGCGCCGACACGCCCCTTCCGTCGCCTGACCTCGGCCGAGCAGCTCGAGCGGCGCCATAAGGGTCTGTGTTTCAACTGCGACGAGACCTACGCGCTGGGTCACGTGTGCGCCCGCCTGTTATACTTGGAGACCGTCGACGACGGGGAGGTGGCGGCCCTCAGCGCGGAGCTGGGCGCCACGACACTCTCCGAGGCCGGCGTCACGACCTACGGGCCGGTCGACGCGACCGCCTTCGTCGTCTCCATCCACGCGATGGCGGGCATCAAGACGGCGAAGACCATGTTGCTTCCGGTGACAATCAACGGTGAGCACCTCACCGCGCTCATGGACACGGGCTCGACGCACAACTTCCTGTCCGGGGACGCCATGCGACGTCTCACACTGGAGCCGTCGGGAGCCGAGAAGTTCAGCGTCACCGTCGCCAACGGGGACCGCCTTTCCTGCCAGGGCGTGGCTCGGCAGGATCCCATCCTCATCGGCGACGAGCACTTCTCCATCGACTGCGTCGGCATCGACTTGGGCTGCTACGACTTCATCCTCGGCGTCGACTTCCTGTCCACACTGGGGCCCATACTCTGGGACTTCGACGTGCTGACCCTCATCTTCTAGCGCAAGGGAGGCTGCCGCGTCCAGTGGATGGGCATCGGCGGTACAGGGCCCGCGACCCCGCAGCTCCAGCTCATGGCGGCCGCGCTCGACGAGGCGCATTCCCTCCTGGCCGACCTCCTGCAGCAGCACAGCGACATCTTCGATGAGCCGCAGGGCCTTCCCGGCGCGACCCTGTGACCACCACATCCACCTGCTGCCGGATACGGCGCCTATCGCCGTGCACCCGTACCGCTACCCCCAGCTGCAGAAGGATGAGCTCGCGTGCCAGGTGGCGATTATGCTCGCGCAGGGCATCATCCGGATTTCGACACCGCCGTTCTCGGCGCCGGTGCTCCTGGTGCGCAAGCCCGACGGCACGTGGCGCTTCTGCATCGACTATCGCGCCTTAACGCCGTGACATCCAAGGACAAATTTCCCATCCCCGTCGTGGACGAGCTCTTGGACGAGCTACATGGGGCGCGCTTCTTCACCAAGCTCGACCTGCGCTCCGGCTATCATTAGGTGCGGATGCATCCGGATTATATCGCAAAGACGGCTTTCCGGACACATCACGGCCACTTCGAGTTCTTGGTGATGCCATTCGGCCTCTCCAACGCGCCGGCGACGTTCCAGGCCTTGATGAACGACGTGCTCAGCCCTACTTGCGCCGCTTTGTGCTTGTTTTCTTTGATGACATTCTTATCTACAGTTCATCCTGGGCGGAGCACCTGCAACACGTGGCCTTCATCTTCAACGAGCTTCGAGCGCATCATCTACACCTCAAGCGCTCGAAGTGCTCGTTCGGCACGACCTCCGTCGCGTACCTGGGGCACGTCATCTCGGCGGGGGGAGTCGCGATGGATGCTGACAAGGTCGCCGCCGTCGCTGAATGGCCGACCCGCAGTCGCCGCGGGCTCTACGCGGCTTCTTGGGCCTCGCAGGCTACTACCAGAAGTACATCAGGGACTTCGGCCTCATCGCCGCGCCACTGACGCGTCTTCTGCGCCGCAACGCTTTCGCCTGGGACGCGGAGGCGACTGAGGCGTACCAGGACCTCCAGCGGGCGCTCACGACGGGGCCCGTGCTTCAGATGCCGCACTTCGACAGTCCGTTCGTGGTGGACTGCGATGCCTCCGGCATCGGCTTCGGCGCCGTCCTCCACCAGGGCGAGGGGCCCCTGGCCTTCTTCAGCCGTCCCTTCACCGCTCGCCATCACAAGCTTGCGGCGTACGAGCGCGAGCTTATCGGGTTGGTCCAGGCAGTGCGTCACTGGCGACCATATCTTTGGGGGCGGCCGTTCCGTGTTCGCACGGATCACTACAGCCTCAAGTTCTTGCTGGACCAACGCCTCTCCACAGTTCCGCAGCACCAGTGGATCAGCAAGCTTTTTGGCTACGACTTCACCGTCGAGTACCGTCCGGGCTGTCTCAACACGGTCGTCGACGCCCTGTCCCGCCGCAACACTGAGGATTTTGCGGAGGACGTCACCGCTTCGGGCACTGTCATGTGCATCCACTCCGGGCCCTCGTTTGCTCTCATCGACGACATCCGCCGTGAGCGGCCCCTTGACGTGCCTTCGCAGGTGTGGGCGAATATTTCCATGGACTTCATCGAGGGGCTGCCCAAGGTGGGCGGCAAATCAGTCATACTCACGGTGGTCGACCGCTTCTCCAAGTATGCGCACTTCATTGCGCTCGGCCATCCGTACACCGCCGCGTCCGTGGCCCGTGCCTTCTTCAACGGCATCGTCCGCCTCCATGGGTTCCCTTCGTCGATCGTCAGCGACCGTGACCCGGTGTTCACTGGTCACGTCTGGCGGGATCTCTTTCAGTTGGCAGGCGTGAAGCTTCGCCTGAGCACGGCGTTCCACCCTCAGACAGACGGCCAATCTGAGGTGGTTAACAAGGTGATTTCGATGTATCTGCGGTGTGTTACAGGTGATCGTCCACGAGCTTGGGTGGATTGGTTAGCCTGGGCAGAGTACTGCTACAACACCTCCTATCACTCCGCCCTGCACACCACGCCTTTCGAGGTGGTCTACGGGCGGCTGCCCCCGGCGATGCTGCCGTTCGAGCCCGGGACGGCCCGAACTGAGGCCGCGGGCGACTTGCTCCGCACCCGCGACGACATCTTGGCCGAGGCGCGCCAACGTTTTCTCCAAGCACAGCAGCTGGCCAAGAAGTACTACGACGCTCATCATCGTGAGGCGGAGTTTGCGGAGGGCGACTGGGTGTGGCTGCGCCTCCTTCACCGGACGACGCAGTCCCTGGACCCGCGCGCCAAGCGCAAGCTGGGCCCTCGCTACGCCGGGCCCTTTCGTGTGCTGGAGCGTGTCGGTACGCTCGCCTACCGTCTGGAGTTGCCGCCTGGTGCACGCATTCACGACGTCTTCCATGTCGGCTTGTTGAAGGCCTACCGTGGAGATCCACCTTCAGCGCCACCGGCTCTCCCTCCTACTGGTGATGGACGTCTCCTGCCAGGACCCGAGCAGGTGCTGAAGGCGCAGCAACGCCGTGGCGTTTGGCATGTCCTGGTGCAGTGGACTGGCCTTTCTGTGGAAGACGCTACGTGGGAGAAGCTCGACGAGTTCCGCCAGCAGTTTCCAGATATCCAGCTCGAGGACGAGCTGTTTGCGCAGACGGGGAGAGATGTTATGACCGGTATTACATATAGCCGGAAGTAGGCCCATTAGCACAAATAATTAGGGGCTTAGCCCAAGTTATCTTTATTTTTTATTAGTTGGAGGATTATATAAACAACTTGTAATGCTAGGTGAGAGGACAAGAAATAAATCATTATTTGTTGCCCGACTCCCTGAGGAGTCGGAACCCTAGCCGGCACTGCCTCATCTCGCGCGATCACGACGCCGACTCGCCGCCGCGCGCGACCAGCTCCTCGCCAGCCTCCCTTCCACCCGTACAACCTGCGATCTAGGTCTGGTAGGATCCCTGCTCCTATAAGAAGAGCTTAAGCTTGGGGAAGCTCCCATGGATCTCCCCAGCATATTTCAAGAAGACTCAATCGTTTAAGCTTGGGGATGCCCAAGGCATCCCCTTCTTCATCGCAAAATTATCAGGTCATCTCTAGTGAAACTATATTTTATTCTTTCACATCATATGTGCTTTTCTTGGAGCGTCTGTGTGCTTTTATTTTCAGTATTATACTTTTATTTTCAATAAAGCTTGACTGGACCCTAGCATTCTTGATTGGGAGAGAGACACGCTCCGCTTTTTAACGATAATACTCCTATTCTTCACTTATATTTGTTGAGTATTCATTATCTAGCGATGTTCAGCTTTTAGCTCTTGTTTTCATGTATCTCTTGTCAGAGCTATTAGCTTTCTTTTGTAGAAAGTACTCTCTTGCTTCATTTATATTTGTTTGGAGAGTAATTAAAATAAATTGATTGGTGTTTGGTTGGTACAAAAAATGTTGCATTTGGTAACTGGTATAAAGGAAAAAACTTGCATAATCTTGTAGATCATTAATTTGGATAACTTGATGCTTGTCAATTGTTTTGAGTTAACAAGTAGATCATGATTAAATTTTTGCATCATGTGAGTTAAGCCTATTAGTGAAGAACTACCGTAAAGCTTGTTGATAATTTGGTTTGCATAGGTGGTATCTCTAAGGTCTAGATATTTCTAATAAAAGGTTTGGTTAACAAGGAAGACTGTATGAAGTCTTATAATGTTTGCAATATGTTTGTCTTATAAAACTTGGTGTACGGTTGATATTCTTGTTTGCTTACATAACCTTGCTAGCCAAAACTCTGTACTGAGAGGGAATGCTTCTCGTGCATCCAAATCCTTGAGCAAAAATCCATGCCATTTGTGTCCACCATAACTACCTATATGTGGTATTTCCTTGCCACTCCAAGTAAATTTTTCATGTGCTACCTTTAAATTATTCAAAATATTATTATTCCTTTTTGTGTCAATGTTTACTAGCTCATGAGGAAGTAGTGTGGTTATTCTTTATTCGACTAGTCAAATGGACTTTTACACCTGGACTAGTGGCATGTACATCCGCTTATCCAATAACTTGCAAAAAGAGCTGGCAACGGGGTGCCCAGTCCCAATTAATTAAAACTTTAACCAATTAATTCTCTTCACACTTTTGCCCTGATTCGTCAGTAAGCAATGACAAACAGTGAAATACCTGCGTGTGTAAACCAAAGAGAAAGAGGGATGATCTGCCTTGCTGGTAGAAATAGCGTCCTTCATGGGAGCCGCTCTTAAAAGTCTGTTTGACAGGGAGGATACTGTTCTCACCCGCTACCATTCGTTGACAATTAACAAACACCTCTCAAAACTAGATACTCCTCCATGGTATGTGATTGATGGAAGGCACTCGAGGATTTGGTTAGCCGTGGCTTGTGTTAGCAAGGTTGGGAGGAGTGTCAATTATTTTATCAATCTCTATATGATTTCAAAAACTTAAAAGCTCTAGCACATGATTTAAACCCTGCTTCCCTCTGCGAAGGGCCTTTCTTTTACTTTTATGTTGAGTCAGTTTTCCTATTCTTTCTGTCTTCCACAAGCAAACACTAGTGTCAACTTTGTTACAACATTTGTTATATGCTATGTATTGGACTTACTATATCGCTTTGTGTTGACAATATCCATGAGATAAATATGTTGAAAGTAAGCAAATGCTGAAACTTAATTTTTCCTTTGTGTTGACTAAATACTTTTTATTAGAACCTATTGCTTTATGAGTTAACTCTTATGCAAAACTCTTTCATGCTTGTCTCCAAAGTACTATTCATGAAAAAAGTTTAGCTTGTGTGATTCATTGTTTACTCATTATCTATTTGGTAGCAAACTATAGACCATTGACTTGGATCACTTCATTCATTTACATGTGCCTTACAATATTATATGATCAAGATTATGATGGTGCATGTCACCTCAAAAATTATTTTGTTTTTATCATTTACCTACTCGAGGACGAGCAGGAACTAAGCTTGGGGATGCTTGATACGTCTCCAACGTATCTATAATTTTTGATATTCCATGCATGTTTTATATCAAATGCCACATGTTTTGCATCTACTTTATGTCACTTTTATACATTTTTGGGACTAACCTACTAACAAGATGCCGAAGTGCCAGTTCCTGTTTTCTGCTGTTTTTGTATTCCAGAAAAGCTAGTCTGGAAATATTCTCGGAATTGGACGAAACTTCACGGAGGGACCTATTTTACCAGAACACACCTGAAGGACCAAAGGAGCAACGGAGAGGAGCCACAGGGGCGCCACACGCCACTAGGGCGCGGCCAAGGGGCCAGGCGCGCCCTAGGGTGGTGTGGGACCCACGGGGGTCGTCAGCCGCCGCCCTTTCGCCTACTTATTCCCCCGATACAAAAACCCTAAACACCTGAGCCATTATCCACGAAAAGTTCCAGAGATGCCGCCGCCGTCAACCCTAGCTCGGGAGGGTCCAGAACCTCTTCCCGGCACCCTACCGGAGAGGGGAATCGTAACCGGAGGCTTCTACATCGCCATGCCTGCCTCCGGAGTGATGCGTGAGTAGTTCATCCTTGGACTACGGGTCCATAGCAGTAGCTAGATGGTTGTCTCTCCATTTTGTGCCATCATGTTTAGATCTTGTGAGCTGCCCTACATGATCAAGATCATCTTATTGTAATGCTACATGTTGTGTTTGCTGGGATCCGATGAATATTGAATACTATGTGAAGTTGATTATCCATCTATGCCCTATGTTATTTATGATCTTGCATGCTTTCCGTTACTAGTAGATGCTTTGGCCAAGTAGATGCTTGTAATTAACTCCAAGAGGGAGTATTTATGCTAGATAGTGGGTTCATGCCTCCAGTAATCTGGGAGAGTGACAGCAACTTCTAAGATTGTGGATGTGCTGTTGCCACTAGGGGGAACCTAGCGATGCTATGTCCACGGACATATGTACTTGTTTACATTACGCACTTTATTTAATGCAATTATCTGTTCCTTGCAACTTAATACCAACGGGCAACTCGGATGACAACCTAGCGGTGGATTATTAGTCATAGATGTGTTGGATAACGGTCTATGTATTTTGTCGTAATGCCCAATTAAATATCACTAGTCGTGAACTCGTGCATCTGCACGGGCTAGTATTTTAAGACACATATTAATATTATATATTACATTGTAAACTTGTTTATTTCAGAAAGTATACTCAGTGTAGGCAGAGTAAACTACTCAATCTCTATCCATCCATATCAATAAGTGAACTTTCAGAACATGTTACATGATATTTATTCTAAACTTATTCATCTCGCCCAATCTTATACCGCAATGCACCACATACAGGACAAGCATTCAAATTTTCGTACTCACCGCTGTAGAGGATGCAGTCATTAATGCATGCATGTATCTTCTGCACCTCTAATCCTAGAGGGCAGACCACCTTCTTTGCTTCGTACGTACTAGAGGGCAATTCGTTATCCTTTGGAAGCATCTTCTTAAATATTTTCAGCAAATTTTCAAATTCCTTGTCAGAAGTACCATTCTCTGCCTTCCATTGTAGCAATTCTAGTGTGCTACCCAACTTTTTCTGGCCATTTTCGCAATTTGGGTACAACAATATGGTGTGATCAGCTAACATGCGCTCCAACTTCAACCTCTCGTTTTTCACTTCCACAGTCCATTTGTGCATCACGAATGGCCCGACGAAGATCATCGTCGGGCTCATCAACAATGGGATCTTCTTCAACTTCGTCTTCCCTATCACCGTGTTCATCGAACATAGGATAGTTGTCATTATCCTCTTCTTCTTTATTGTCTTCCATTATAACCCCTCTTTCTCCGTGCTTGGTCCAACGATAATAACCAGGCATGAAACCATTCTGCAACAGGTGGACGTAAAGGACTTTTGAGGTAGAGTGATCACTCCTATTCTTACAGACACTGCATGGACAACATACAAAACCATTCGTCCGCTTGTTTATCTCAGCCACACGGAGAAAATCATGCATGCCATTAATGAACTCGGGACAGCGTGGGTCACCGTACATCCATTGCCGTCTCATCTGCATTATATAAGCATATCAAAAACCATTCTATATATACTACATCGATCATGAATAGATAAGTGACCAAATTAATTAATACAAGTTCATCAAGCAAAGTAGAGTAGTGACCAAATGTAATACATAATTATCATAAAACATACATTAATTGAAATTAACATACAACTATCTAAAGAATTTAAATCCAACAACAAATGCGATCAGAATCGCAACTAAGGTAATTATTGAACCAACAACATAATGATACCAAGCCTCTTGACTAATGGCATATTTTTTAATCTTTTTAATCTTCAAGCGCATTGCATCCATCTTCATCTCGTGAGCATCCACAACGTCGGCAAGCTTGAACTCGTGTTCATCGACGATGTCGGCAAGCTTGAACTCGAATTTCATCTTCTCTTCTAGGCATTGGAGACGGAGATCTTCACTTCTTTTCAATTTTGCTTTCAAATCACTATTTTTTTCTAAAAAAATTATCATGTCGACAAGAGGGTCGGTTGGAATTTCCGGTTCAACTACCTCCTAGATAAAAATATATCTATGTCAAGTTGGTCGGTATGATTGTGATAAACACGAAACGAAATAAATATATAGTTATAACAAACAATCATACGACATCCGAATAATAGAGCGGACGAGAGCCGGTGTGGACAGATGTCAAAATCATGACACTATATATAACAAACAATTATACAACTAATAAAATTATACAAATAATAATTATGCTTCTAAATCATACACCTAAGATTTTTTAGAACAAAAAATAGAAAAAGAGGCTCACCGAGGTGGTGCCGGTGACGGGACGGCGCGGGCGATCGACGGACGGAGACGGGACGACACTAAAACACACAAATCATAATTTAGTTTGAGCTCAAATTGCATATAAAATAAATAAAATCCCTAACTTAGTCATTTCATCAAACACCTAGCTAGCACTACAAATAGTAAATGAGCTAAATAAGCAACGAAACGAGCGCCGGAAGAAAGGATGAAGCTGTGCTAACCCTTGGATAGATGGGGCGCCGTCAATCTTGACAAATGATGAACAAAATGAGAACAAACTCGACCCCGGGAGGGAAAATGGAGAGAAAATGGAGATGAACTTGAGCTGGAAAAATGAAGCTGGCTGGCTCGGGTGGAAGATGATGTAGGAAAAACTTTAGTCCCGGCTCCAACCAAGAACCGAGATTAAAGGTCCACCTTTGGTCCCGGTTCCAGTCAAGAACCGGGAATAAAGGTTCTCGCGCGGGCCCCGGCCTCTGTGGCCGCATGTGGTGGATCTGGAACCGGGACTAAACGTCCCTCACGAACCGGGACGGGGGCTGGGAGGCGTTCTAGCTGTTGGAAAAAGAAAAATCAAGCCCACTAGTACCGGTTCCTAAGGGAACCGGTACTAAAGGTCAAATCCTATTGCCCGTTTTCCACTAGTGTGGCCATACCCAAATCCATCAAGTACACAAGTGCAACCGGGCTAGCTAAGCTAGCAAGCCGGCAAGTCGAATCCATCAGCGTACAAATACGTGAGCCAAAGACCAAGAGAGAGCCACGTGGCAGCGGGGAGTGGTGGATGGATGTGTGGTGATAGGTGGATGGATTGGGGGAGGCAGCGATGGGTGGATGGAGAGCTGCTGTTGCTGTTCACCGAAGGAGCACGACAACGCCTACTGCGGCACACAGCGACCTGGGCTCCGAGCGTGTGAATCGAGGGGATACGGCGGCATGCGTGGGCTGCTGCACATGCTGTCGGTGGCAAGGACGAGGGAGTCTGACACGAGGCAGGGGCGGATGCCGTGCCGACCGAGGCAGTCTGACACGGGCGCGTGTGCCGGCCACGTGCTGCCCTGCGGGAGCAGCCCATCTCCTGGCCAACCTCCGGATTGAGGTGTGGTGGAGAGCTGCTGCTGCTGTTGACCAAATCGAGAGGGAGAAGGAGGCTCGGGTCGCCGTGGGTGGAGTAGACCAGGGCAGCGCCTGCTGCTGCCGTCCGTCATGGGCAAGGCGGAGATGCACAAGACGAGGTGGGGAATCTAGATCGGGGGAGAAGAGAGTGAACGGCCGGGGTGTCGGCTGGGCTGATAAGTCGATCCAGATTGGGCTAGTGGCGTGTAGTTTTTAGCCGACGCTACTAGTATTTTGGCAAAATAGTGGTAGCGTGTCTGTTGCACGCCACGCCAGATGTAATATGTTATTGGTGGCGTAGGCTTATAGTGCACGCTACTACTAATATATTATTGGTGGCATAAAATCACACCCTACAAATAACTTACGTCGGGTTGACTGCCATGAGGGATATACTAGTGGCGTGTATTCTTTGCAAGCACGCTACTAGTAATGGATTATTGGTGGCATAGGCTTATTCCGCACGCTACTAGTAATATCAGTGGCGTGCGAAAATTTGGGCACACCACCAATACGCATCTGCCAATAAGCTATTTTCTACTAGTGAACCTCTCTATATCAAGGGAATTCAAAACCAACGCTTCAACTTAACTTCTATATCTTATGAAGATTTAATTGTGTTATAATCGATCACCGAAAAAGGGGGAGAATGAAAGTGCATCTAGTGCCCTCCTAGTGGGTTTTGGATGATTGATGACAATATGCTTAAGGGACTAATATGTTTATCAAGTATACACAAGAACATAGTCCCAGAAGTTGGTTTAACCACATGGAAGACGACCCCTAAAATGGATTGAAGAAATTACTGGTTGAAGAATTAGGATGCAGATGCTCTCTTGAAGATTCAGGAGCTGTACTGGCATGCTTGAAGAACTTAGAAGCTGAACAAGGTTGAAGATGTAGTCTTCTTTTTATAGCTTTGAGTAAATAGGAAAAACCGTACTATCAAGAGGGGTTAGATCTTCAAGGCATAATGCGCAACTTGATTGTTTGCTCAATCTCACACAAAATCTTTTCAAAGCAATCCATTGGAAATCTCTTAAAGAATCAGTGTGGTTGAAGAAGTGGAGCCCTAGTTTGAACATGAGGTTGAAGCGGCTGCAGCCCTTGAAGAACCGGTGTTGAGCCTAGCGCTTCAACTGGTGAATACCTGATTCTGATGAGTTAGAGCTTCATGGTTGAGATTGAAACTCTACGTGGTTGACGCCGCTATGCGCAACACTGGTTGAAGAAAACAGACTACTCTGTTGGATATGTCCGTTACATGGAATATTCGATGGTAACAACTAGTTGTTTGGTGTAGCCTATAAATAGCACCCGAGCCCCAATGGGAAGGGTTGGCGACTTGAGCTAAAATTCTATATCTTTAAGATCTACCTTCTGCAAGTTCCTCTCCTTCACTCTCTCACTTGTTCTTGAGCACGAAACAAGAGCGGGGTGTGCCAACAAGATCTGCTTGTTACTCTTGGAGATTTGGCATATCCTAGATGGCTAGGTATTAGTTGTCAAGCATCTGATGTGTGGATTCGCTGCGGCAAGTTTGTGAAGGTTCGGAGGTAACCTCAAGATCTACCATTGGTGAGCAGGCCAAGCTTCACGGAGCTTGTGCTGATGGAGAAGAAGGTTAAGTCCGAAGAATTGGGTGCATGTGTGCATAGCCTCTCCAAACGAAGACGTAGAGCTGGTGTGAACAACTTGAACTTTGGGAAACAATCGGTGTCTTCGTTCCCCCTCTTTACTCTTAGATTTTACTTGCTACAGTTCATCTGTTATATTGTTATACTTGTATGCTAATTTTCATATCTGGTTGAAGCCATAGATTTGCTCTTTGTTGTTGACGAAGGATTGTTTGCACGATACCTCGGCAATCACACTTCCGAAGATCGAAAGAGTGTTTATTTGTTTAGTCGGGGCTCGAGCCAACAAGTTAAGGATCGAATAAATGAATTCCCTCAGACTTTATTGATTGGCGTGATCACAAGAAGTACAAGACTTTACACAGGATGGATCGGCGAGATTATATGGAACTAGGGTTAATACGTACGTAGACTAGAGCTTCTAGGGCTTCAAGTGGACTTCAGATTATCCCGGCGTCATGGCCTTCAGTATATATGCGTCGGTGGTAGGAGTCTTCGTGGCATATGTCGGGTATTGCCTGTCTTGCACATTAAGTTGATCTTGTGACCTTCTGAAGCCTGCAAGTGCACAGGTTTGTTGAAGCACACTTTTGTGGAAGTATTCTCCAAGATGTATATCGTCCCAGCAAAGAGCTTTGGCGAGTGCTTTTATGAGTGTTTCGGTCGCACTCAAGGTGTCACTAGTCTTGAGTGAATTGACAACAAGAATTGCAATGAAAAGGCAGGAAAGTAAATTGGTTGATGAAATATTGATTGAGTAGAAGTTGCAAGTAAATAACATAAAAGTAAAATGCAGAAAGTAAAGGTTAGGCGTGGAGAGATTCAGTTCATGGCGATAGTGAATGTGCCTCTTGAAATAAATATGTGATAAATACTCTTCATATTGAATAGTCGGTAGGCGAGTCACCCTTGTATAATCAAACTCCTCCAGATGGATTAGTTCGATACTATTGTCCTACTTCCTGTTACCACATACAATGGTCAGCTAAGCAATAAAGGTCGTGAGACCGAACCAACGCTTTACGTTTAATGGCTTTCCGTGCTCCTCTCATTGTCTTAGCTTCTCATTGATATCAACACCTGTCACCTGGAGGTCACGGATTCACTAAACAATAAGTGCTTACCCATTTTGGTCTCTGGATCATGTTGTCTGTGCCCTTAAATTAGACAACAAGAATTACGAGCACCATGGATATTCAATCCTCTAATCAATAATTAGAAGACTCTCACAAATGTATGAAAGAGGGTTAGGCACAAACACATCTCACCAATCCCCTACATCTCCATGCCTAGGGGGGTTTACTCGCACATGAGAGGAGAATAACGTATAAACTCAATGATCAAATAAATAGGGTTCATCTCGATTAAGATGAAAGATTAACCAACTCAAATCCTTGAGTGCAATTATGATTAGAGTTTCCAACCCTAGCCTTACAAGAATCATCCATTTATGGCTTCATTTCCTTCCTAGGTGCATTGTACCTGAAAGTCACACAAGAATACGAGGTTTCTTAGTTTTCCAAATATTTTGGTTAGTGAAGAGGCGAAACCCATCGAAACCAATAGCAAAACCAATAAAAAACGCCTTGAAAATCTCTGTATAAAATAGAGCTATCACCTTGTATAATCGTCTGGTTCAAGGAGTCGTGGTAGATGCCCAGGTGTTGCACGGTAGATCAGGTCCGTGGAGCTCTTGGCATGGGCCTCGTCTTCTGACACGTCATGAGCTGGATGGAGTAAAGGATCATAGGCTGAAGGAATACGGGCTGGCCCCATATATCGTCGACAAGCCCCCGATCAGCATCTTTAATGAGATGGCCGATCTCCTTGAATTGTTGATGAAGTCGTTGCTTCGGGTTGACCTTAATGAACCTGCGTAGAAGGTTTGATGATGTCGCCAACCTGAAAAGGTTAGCTTAAGGGAGGTGATCCTAAATATATGATACTTCGACTGAAAACGTCTCGTTCACTAGTAGGGTAAAGCTTACCGCTGGCGTACAGATTATTGCTACCGCTGGCACACGGCTGTACGCCAGCACTAGGGGCGGAGCCAGGATTTAGACATGGGGGGGGGGGGGGGGGGGGGGGGGGGGGGGGGGCGAGACATCAGTCATCGCAAGAGATAAATTGTTTATCAATATTTCAAGCCAAAAATAAAATGGCATTTCCAAATCTTCGATAAAAGCATTGTATGAATATAAATTATCTCAATCTTCAGTCACATAACATAGCTGGCTAAGGAAACCACGGCAAAGAAAACTACCATTTAAGATTCCAAATATAGATCTACTACTACCGCCAAAAATTGGATCTGAAATTTCAGCGCCATGCCAGATTAGATGCACTAGTAGAAAAACAACCTTTCGTCCAGAGCCGAACCAGCCATTAATCCGGTTCAGAGAAAAACCGGGACCAATGCCTGGCACTGGTCCCGGTTCGAGCTGCCAGGGCCCGTGGACCATTGGTCCCGGTTCGGTTGGGGACATTGGTCCCGGTTCGTGGCACGAACCGGGACCAATGCTCCAGTGCCGGACACGTGGCGTGCCGCGGAGCTTTGGTCCCGGTTCGTGCCACGAACCGGGACCAATACCCCTCCCCTGCCTATAAATAACCCACCCCTCTCTTTCTCCTCTGTTTTTTTTTCTGTTGGATTGGTGGGAAGTGGGTGCTAGTTTTTTTTTCCTTTGCCACGCACAAGATGTGTTCGATGAAATGCCCGAGCCACACTTAAGTTCACACAAATGATATCCTCGCCGAGGTTAGCAACTTTATCCTTTTCATCTGTAATTGATACAGAAATATTGCACGTGTCGATGTACGGTGGTCATTTCACTATTCAAGATGTTATTGTAATGGTATTTGATAAACTTAATTATATGATGCAGATGGATGCACGGATGCGATGGATGTACGGCGAACGACGCAGTTCCGAGTTTATTGCAGGCCTGCATAAATTTCTCGATGTGGCTGAGGCAAACAAAGTGGATAATTTTATGCCTTGTCCATGTGAGAAGTGTCGGAACGTCAGGGAGTACTAACTCCGAAACCATTCAAGACCACGTGATTCGGAGAGGTTTCATGCCCAGCTATAATTGTTGGACCAAGCACGGAGAAAGAGGGGTTAGGATGGAAGACAATGAAGAAGAGGAGGATGATGACAACTATCCTATGTTCCCTGAGGAATGCGGTGATACTGTAATGGAAGACGTTGAAGAAGAAGAGGTGAACATCGGGCATCAGATGAGCCCGCTGATGGTCTTGGTGGGGTCATTTCTGATGCAAAGCGAGAATGCGATACAGAAAAGGAGAAGCTAAAGTTGGAGGCCATGCTGAGGATCACAAAAAGTTGCTGTACCCAAATTGCGAAGATGGCAGCACAAAGCTCGGTACCACACTGGAACTGCTGAAATGGAAGGCAGAGACTGGTTGTTCTGACAAGGGATTTGAGAAGTTACTGAAAATAATGAAGCCGAAGCTTCCAAAGGATAACGAATTGCCCGAGACTACATACGAAGCAAAGAAGGCTATCTGCCCTCTAGGATTAGATGTGCAGAAGATACATGCATGCATTAATGACTGCATCCTGTACCGCGGTGAGGAGTACGAGAATATGGATAAATGCCCGGTATGCAATGCACTGCGGTACAAGATCAGACAAGATGACCCTGGTGATGTTGAGGGCGATGACGAGCCCCCCGGAAGAGGGTTCCTGCTAAGGTGATGTGGTATGCTCCTATAATACCACGGTTGAAACGTCTGTTCAGAAACAAAGAGCATGCCAGGTTGTTGCGATGGCACAAAGAAGAGCGTAAGAAAGACGGGAAGTTGAGACACCCCGCCGATGGGTCCCAGTGGAGAAAAATCGACAGAGAGTTCCCGACATTTTCAGATGACGCAAGGAACTTAAGATTTGGTCTAAGTACAGATGGAATCCTTTTGGGGAGCAGAGCTCCAGTCATAGCACTTGGCCCGTGACTCTATGTATCTACAACCTTCCTCCTTGGTTGTGCATGAAGCGGAAGTTCATTATGATGCCAGTGCTCATCCAAGGCCCGAAGCAACCCGGCAACGACATTGATGTGTACCTAAGGCCATTAGTTGATGAACTTTTGCAGTTGTGGTCCGAACCAGGTGTACGTGTGTGGGATGAGCACAAACAACAGGAATTTGACCTACGAGCGTTGCTGTTCGTAACCATCAATGATTGGCCTGCTCTTAGTAACATTTCAGGACAGTCAAACAAGGGATACAATGCATGCACGCACTGTTTAGATAAGACTGAAAGTATACATTTGGGAAACAAGAATGTGTACCTGGGGCATCGTCGATTTCTTCCGAACAGTCATGCCGTAAGAAAGAAAGGCAAGCATTTCAACGGTGAGGCAGATCGCCGGAAGAAGCCTAACCTCCCTGATGGTGATGTTATATATGACATGGTCAAGGATTTAGAAGTAATCTTTGGAAAGGGTCCTGGCAGTCTATCTGTTCCGAATGACGCTGACAACCACGTACCCATATGGAAGAAGAAATCTATTTTGGGAGCTACCCTATTGGAAAGTCCTAGAGGTCCGGTCTTCAATCGACGTGATGCACGTGACGAAGAATCTTTGCGTGAACCTGCTAGGCTTCCTGGGCGTGTATGGGAAGACAAAAGATACACCAGAAGCACGGGAGGACCAGCAACGTATGAAAGACCCATACAACAAGCAGACGGATAAAGGGCGTCAATACTTAAGCAGCTACGCTCTTACCAAAGCAGAGAAGGAAATCTTTTTTGAATGCCTGAGCAGTATCAAGGTCCCGGCTGGCTTCTCGTCAAATATAAAGGGAATAATAAATATGGCAGAGAAAAAATTCCAGAACCTGAAGTCTCATGATTGCCACGTGATTATGACGCAGTTGCTTCCGGTTGCATTGAGGGGGCTTCTACCGGAAAATGTTCGAGTACCCATTGTGAAGCTATGTGCATTCCTCAATGCAATATCTCAGAAGGTCATCGATCCAGTAACTCTACCAAGTTTACAGAAGGCTGTGGTCCAATGTCTTGTCAGCTTCGAGTTGGTGTTCCCCCCATCATTCTTCAATATTATGACGCATCTCCTGGTTCACCTAGTCGACGAGATTGCCATTCTCGGTCCTGTATTTCTACACAATATGTTCCCCTTCGAGAGGTTCATGGGAGTCTTGAAGAAATATGTTCATAACCGTGCTAGGCCAGAAGGAAGCATCTCAAAGGGCTATGGAACAGAGGAGGTCATTGAGTTCTGTGTTGACTTTATTCCTGACCTTAAGCCGATTGGTGTTCCTGAATCGCGGCATGAGGGGAGACTGAGTGGAAAAGGCACGCTAGGAAAGAAAGCACTGATATGTAGGGACGGGCATTCTTTAACTCAAGCACACTACACAGTTCTACAAAGTTCCACCTTCGTGGCTCCGTATATCGAGGAACACAAGAATTATGTACGCTCCAAGAACCCGGGGAAGGATGACTCCTGGATTAAAGAAAAACACATGGAGACTTTCGGCAGTTGGTTGCGATTACAGCTCATGAATGACACCACTGTCGGAGATCAGCTCTACTTGTTGGCCGCGTCACCATCTTCGACTGTATTGAATTTCCAAGGGTACGAGATAAATGGGAATACATTTTACACGATCGCCCAAGATAAAAAGAGCACCAACCAAACAGTGGTGTCCGCTTTGATGCAACAGACGAGAATGGGCAAAAGGACACATACTATGGTTACATAGAGGAGATATGGGAACTTGACTATGGACCTACTTTTAAGGTCCCTTTGTTTCGGTGCAGTTGGGTCAACATGAATGGAGAAGGGATAAAGGTAGACCAGCTGTACGGAATGACAACAGTGGATCTCAAGAATCTTGGTTGTTACAGAACGAACCATTCGTCCTAGCCAATGATGTGGCTCAGGTTTTCTATGTGAAGGACATGTCCTCCAGACCGAAAAAAAAAAAAATAAGCAAACGAATACATCAGACGATGAGCCAAAGCGTCACATAGTTCTTTCAGGGAAAAGAAACATCGTGGGAGTCGAGGACAAGACAGACATGTCAGCAGATTATGATAAGTTTGATGAAATTCCGCCCTTCACAGTGAAAACTGACCCAAGCATCCCGTTAAATAATGAAGATGCTCCATGGTTACGGCCGAAGCGATCATAGGCCAGGGACATACGCGAAGAAGGGTTCATGGCTTTTATGTAAATCAATGTAATGTATTAAACCTTTATGTGATGTGTAGTAATGTATTAAACCTTTATGTGGTGAAAACCATAATACATAGCTCGGGTCCATTTTTATTTAACCATAATACATCACGAATAATATCACTAACTTTTGCCGGGTCCTAAGCCACGGGGTGCTGAGCGGCCGGCGCTGTGCGCACCCAAAGAGCAGGAACCATCACAGGGTCAATACTCACGTGAGAAGGATCCCTATGAAGAACCATCCATCTACTGTTATACACCGCTGGCGTATCCAACATAAACACATAGCGATTGACGTGCTGTCCTCCTCCCTGATACGGCGACGTACCACCTCCTCGGGGGCCGGCTCCCTCTACACCGAGTGTGGCCCACGCGACTTCCACCAAACAAGATCCGGGTCGACGACGCCACCCGGATTCCTCACCAGCGACGCGTCCCGGAAGATACCACCTCCCAGTGCCAGCCCGGCGGAGCCCAGTCCCGGACATCGCCCCTCGCATCCAACTGGCCAGACATCGTCACCGAGATCTGAAAAAATGAGTGGGGAATTTGATCAAACACCTAAGGTGCATGCAACCTAGGTAGGGGAGGGAGAGGGCAGCACCTTGGGGAGGGGACGGAGGGCGGTGTGGAGCCTCCTTATATATAAGCACACGCCCATCGATCAGCGCGCCCACTTGGTAAAAAACACGCCCAAAACACACGGTTTCCCCGTCATACAGCCCAACGGTGGCTCGTGAGTGACTGCGTATCAAATGCACCGTTGGGCTGTATGACGGGAAGCGAATGCTTTGTATACCAAAATGCTTTGTAGATAGAACAAAACATACGGTTTCCCCTACATACAGCCCGACGGTGGCTCGTGAGTGCCCGCATATCAAATGCACCGTCGGATGTATGCAGGGAATCCGAATGCTTTGTTTATGAACTGGACTACAATGAATACCGAGTGAGTGCCAAACATGTCGAGAGGTGGGCTATATATAGGGTCGTGGCCCCTTTAGTCCCGGGTGGTGGCTCACAAAGTGATCCAACAGCTCACAAGCCCTTAAAAGAAACACACCCCTGATCCAACGGCTCACAAGCGCTCGAAAGAAACACACGATCCGTGTGCTTCTTCCTTATTGGTGGGATTCCCTTTAGTCCCGGTTGGTGGCTCATAGAGTGATCCAACAGCTCACAAGCCCTCAAAAGAAACACACCCTGATCCAACGGCTCACAAGCGCTCGAAAGAAACACACGATCCGTGTGTTTCTTCCTTATAGGTGGGATTCTCACTATATATGTAGTCATGGCCTCCATTTGCATAGCACATCTAAACTCATATCTGCAACCTCATCACTCTCCCATGGCTTCCACCGTACCCACTTTAACCTACTCGGAGGCGGAGGCGCTTTGCGCCTCGAACTACCCTGCCCGCCCGGCTACGACGTCCCGCCGGCTGGAGGCTGAGCACCGGAGGCGTGCCGGCCCCTCCTGTCCCACAAGGTTTGGCGCGCCGGGCGGCCATCACGAACCACTACTACCTCAAGATCACTCCGGAGCAGCGGATGGATCCCCGCTGGCATCCCGACTACCGCCCGACTTGGGAGCCTTCTTCATCAATCGGCGTGAGAGGGAGCTCGCCAGGTATGAGGAGGACGGCCCGCCTCCTTCAAACTTCAACGAGGTCGGCCGTCGGCAGTGGTGGAGCGGCCGGACTCTCCAGAGCGTCATGAACTACATCACGGCCGGCGATAACCCCCGCCTGCGCTACCCTCACTTCCAGTCCAGGCGAGCGCCGCCCGACGACAGCGACGACGACGTCGGCGACTACGACGACTACGAGGACGAGTATTATAGGCTAGGCAGGAGTATGACTAACCTATGGTTCGTCTATGTACCCAAGATTGTTGTCATTAACTACTTCTTTAGCATCTAAATAAGTAATCTGGTTCGTCTATGTACCCAAGTTTTTTATAAACTATGTCAAAACTCAAGTTTATCATTTATCGTAGCAACTAGTACACATGAAGTACTCCATGCCAAGGATTTTATTTTTTGGAGTATTTTTTCACTTTCTTTGACTTTTTTGTCTCCATGCCAAAGAAAAAAAAACGATATTTAGATAAGTAATTTGAAAAAACTCAGTTCTGCAACATTGTTTGTCGTACCAAGATACAGCTATGTGTCAATATGGGCACATTTTGATAAACTATGACACGGGGATGACCATAACGAGGCCATTTGACCCGAAACTTATACATGTTTATAGATGATTGAACTTTTTGTGAAAGAAGTTTTTTCTAAACTATGTCAAAACTCAAGTTTATCATTTATCCTAGCAACCAGTACACATGAAAGTATTCATGCCAAAGGATTTCATTTTTTGATTATTTTTTGACTTTCTTTGACTTTTTTAAAAAACGGTCAAAATGGCCGTCGTTGCTATTCATTGTAAGGGGTCGAATTATCCAAAACTATCGACGGTTCTGTGATATGACCACTACTTGTGCACCTTAAAATCATTTTTGCAAAAATTTCAGAGCAACTATCACACACTTGTAGTTCAAATTTGAATTACTTTCGAAAAATAGGCATTAAAGTCGTTTAATTAGGCAAAATTTGCTACAAACCGAGAAAATTACTAATATTTGTGGATTATCCATAAAATATGGTCTACTTTGTGTGTTAATTGGATGGGTGCCATTTTGCACCATATTTGTTATACTTGCTTCACAAAAATGTCATTTTTGACAATCGAAAAACAAAAAACGATATTTAGATAAGTAATTTCAAAAAATAGAAATGGTTTTTATTATTATTCAAATTTAAACACTTTTCATGTTGAAAGTCTTTTCAGATTCAAAACCATTTGAAATTCATATTCAAACACCTAAATAAGAAAAAAATGGCGGGAACAACATTCAAAACTGAAAAGTTTGAAATAATTTTGAAAAAGAACTCTTTGGTCCCAGTTTATACAAAGAACGGGACCAATGAGTCCATGGACGCGCGAGAAAATCTGGCATTAATTTGCCAGGGCATTGGTCCCGGTTGCTGCCATGAACGAGACCAATGATGACCCTGGTATAACTGCCTGCCCCTTCTCCTTCCTCATTTTCATCTCCAAATCGACGAAGGACCTGAAGCGCGCGACGGAGCGAAAGTACGCCGTCAGGCTGCCCGTCGCCGCGCCGCCCACGCGCCGCCCCACGCCGCGCCCCGCCGCCGCCGTCGACGTCCGCGGCGCGCCCGCCCACACGCGCCGCGCCCTCCATGCCGGCCACGCCCTCCACGCCGGCCACGCCCCTCCACGCCAGCCACGCCCTCCACGCCGGCCGCGCCGGCCTCCACGCCCGCTCGCGCCACCCCTCTCGGTGAGGGTTTAGAAGAAATTGAAAATTGCTATTTTTTAAATGTATGAATTAAAGGATTTTTGCTTAGGTTTAGAAATTCAAACACTTAGGATTTTTTGTGTTAGGGAAAAAAATTTGTGTTATGAAAAAAAATTTGTGGTCCGATACGAGTTTACGATACTAGTTTACGGGTTTACGAGTTTACGAGTTTACGATACCAGTTCATGTGGTCCGATACGAGTTTATGATACTAGTTTACGAGTTTACGATACTAGTTCCGACCTATACGAATTTACGAGTTTACGATACTAGTTCATGTGGTCGATACGAGTTTACGATACTAGTTTACGAGTTTACGAGTTTACGATACTAGTTCCGACCTATACGAGTTTACGATACTAGTTCATGTGGTCCGATACGAGTTTACGAGTTTACGATACTAGTTCCGACCTATACGAGTTTACGAGTTTACGATACTAGTTCCAAGCTATACGAGTTTACGAGTTTACGATACTTGTTCATGTGGTCCGATACGAGTTTACGATACTAGTTTACGGGTTCACTGTTTTAATAAACCTAAAATTTAATCAACATATACACAACACAAGCAATTCCTCACTGTTTTCATACACCTAAAATAGCTTGTTTAAGAATATTTAAAGTGTTAGCAAAATTTATGTGTTAGCAAAATTAGCAAATTAAGGTGTTAGCAAAATTAGCAAATTTACTTTGTATTCACATTTGCATTCACATATCCGATTCACATTTTTGTGGGTAGATGTATCTTGACATATGGAACAAGTTACCCAACTAAAGTTTTGTGCATTATTCTTAATTTGCAGAAACTATGGAACGAGACGAAAATCAGGAAAACATCCTCGAGGATATAATCCGTGGGCCGGAAGATGTTGGCGATGTCACCTCGCAGTTTCTGAACAACTCCGGTGAGGGAGATGAGTTTCTAAACTGAAGAGACGGCTCCGGTGAGGTAGAACCCGACGGCTGGGGTGAGGGAGAAGTCGGCGAGGGAGAAGCCGACGAGGGAGAAGTCGAAGGCTCCGGTGGAACATTAAATGTTGCAAACTCCGGCGAGGTGCATATATAAATTATGTAATTAAGCCTCTGCTGTCTATATACATATATTAACGCTCTTTCTTCTTTTAGCCCTCCGGATCGAGCAAATCTTCTGTAAGGACAAAACGAGGTCCAGCCAAAAAGTTGGGTGACCAAGAAAGGTACAGGATCGAAAAAGTCGCTGAAGACGGCACACCGACTGCTCCCCCTGATGTTGCAAAAAAAATTGTAAAGCAATGCGGAGTTCTTGTTAGGGACTACATCCCGATCACCGTTCGAGAATGGCATCAGCCAAAGGAGGGAGGAGTAAGATATGTCGGCGACGTGGGCAAAGAAAGACTTTGGAGAAAGCTCATGCTTAATTTCACCCTGCCGGCGCCAGAGGTGGATCCAGATGAGGAGGATCCAAATGAGTCAGAAAAGATTGCCCAGCAAAACATAGAGCAAAAAGTCAAGGAGTGGGCTCTTAAGAAGATGGCCGAGCTATTCAAGGACTGGAAGAAAGATTGAACAACGAGTTTGTCAAGAAAAATAAGACTCCGGACTTCGATAAAGGGTATGAGAAGATAAGGGACGACTGGGTAGAATTTGTGCTGTATAAGAAATCGGAGGAAGCTCAGGAAAAGTCTGCAAAAAATAAGGCAAATGCTGCTGAAAAGATCTACCACCATACTATGGGGCCTGGTACCTACGCCTTTAGCATGCCTAAGTGGGAGAAACTTGAGGCCGACCTGCTGGCCAAAGGGATCACTCTAGAGCCACTCACATGGATCGAACGGGCAAGAAATTGGTTTTACGGGCATGGGGGCACGTTGGACGCTGAAGGGAAGTGCATATATAACAGAACACACAAAGATAAACCCTACTACCCATCGAAGGCATTAGAAATGCAGTAAAGGATGTTAATGAGGGACGGTTCTGTCCCGATAGAGAGGATGACGAGCTCACACGCACCCTTGGGAATAAGGAACACGACGGACGAAAACAAGGCGTACCAGGCTCCAAGCCCAAGAAATTGTGATTCCCGAGGACAGGAAGAAATTTCCTGATAGAAGCCATCAGAGGAGAAAGGAAAGGGAGGCAATGGAAGCACGCGCTGCTGCAGACCGGCTGCTTAATATAGAAGAAGAATTAAAGCGGCAGAAGGATCAAATTGCCACACTTAGCCAGCAAGGTACTAGCGGCCAATCTCAGCGGCACATGGTAGAAGCTGCATGCGATGGTACCGGCGGCCCATCGAATCGGAAAAGCAGCGTGGCTTCCACGGAGCTCCAGGATGGTAATGATGATGCACTGACGGTGGCTCCTCTTCGTCGCTACCCAGTGGATGATATCACGGAGAGCACACCTTGTGAGCTACATGTGAAAGTTTTTAATTTAACCATGAAGGTGGCGGTCGGCTATGCCGTACCAATTGGACCTAATCCAACTTTCCATTTCTCTCTGGTTCCACATGGCTACGCTGTTGTCGGGGTGGATGAAGTGATGAAAGAATTTGAGGAGCTGAAGCTGGAACACCTGCAGGTGAAGATGGGGAGGTGCTTGAACTTGGAGAAGCCAAAAAGGGACCATTCTATGGCCAAAGGAATTCATCTTGCTTCCAAACTGGCAGCCAAGGCCATCGACTCCTCACCAGTCTCCAGCGTAGCCGTCTCCGCCGCCGCGTCAGCCGTCTCGCCCACCGCTGGTACTATGAGGGGTAAGCGATCACCGAAACGTAAAAGGTCGCCCCTCCCAAAAGTACCTCATAAGAATCTTCCCATGAGAGCTTATGACTATACGGTGGAGGAAAATGACGCGATCGCAAATGCCCAACATAAAGAGTGGTTGGCTAGCCTGAAGAAGCCGAAAGCGGCAGAGTTCCCCTCCACCCCAGAAGAAACAGCCGCCGTCTTCAAAATGCTGAAGACCCTTGAACAACCCCGCCAAGGCTGACACCAGACTATGACCGCTCTATTCGCAAGTCGACGCAGGCAAATAAGGAGCGGGCGAAGAGTAGTAGTGCAAGCGGGAAATCAGTTCCCCAGCTCGGAGAACAGAAAAACAGTCGTGCCCCCCGCTCAAAGTGTTTTCCAATACCGCGAGGGGTCGAGCACAGGTGCTGTCGCTATCGATCCTGAGTTTGTTGCAATGTACGGAGAAGCGGCCGCTGCTCAGGGCATGTCTATTCCAGTACTTAGCGCAATTACAAGAGTTCCAGGAAGTAGCATACCAATACCGGCACGGGCATACTCTCGTCAAACCTGAGCTAGTCAACGGTCTACCAACAAAAATGCGAAGATTGTATAAGTGGTACATGCGAGCCTGTGAGGAAGGAGAAAACTGGATCTACGTGGCCTATAGAAACGAGCATTACGGGCATGGAAATGGCGTGGTAATGATTGAATTTCCTGAATTATTTCAGTTATACCAACAAGACGCCATCGACAAAGCTATCCTCAGTGCCTATTGTCTGTAAGTATTATTTATGTAATTAAGTCTCTAGCTAGCTCAGCTCGTTCATTGCATGTATAATCTTACTCATCACTATATTAATTATGCAGAATGAAGATTCTCCAATGCAAAGAGGACAAATCTATGACATTGGGTTCATTGACCCATATTACATTCATCAAGTATCTCTCCAACGTCATTACAACGACACAGAGGATAACTTGGTAAGGGCGTTAAGGTTTAACGAAACCAAAAGGGAAATACTATTTCCTTACAACTACGGGTGAGTGTTACTGTCTTGTACACATTCTATTTCGCTTACTCGATGTTAAGTGTATAATTGATGACTTATGCGTGCGCAGCTTCCACTTTATTCTGCTAATCATTAAACCTGACAAAGGAGTAGTACAAGTCATGGACTCGAAACGTAAACCCCTTGAGGAGTGGGCGGACATGCAGAAATGCCTCCAAGGGTAATTTCAATCATTATGGCACTATATCGGCAACTTTCCGTTCATTCCCTGGTAGCAAGCAATTAATATATAACTCCTTTATTCATTTTCTTTGCGGACAGGGCTTGGAAACGGTTCACCGCTAAGACTAGGGGTATTTGGGCGCGGAGCTAAAATTTGATCCAATAAATGTAAGTTATCATGCTTGATTATTATTCCGCGCATCTCTTTGATTTTAGTTTCAATATCATTATCATGCTTGATTATTATTTTGATTGAACTCTGTTCTCATAAAGTGCTTGAGGCAGGAACATGGAAATAATTTATGTGGATACTACGTTTGCGAGTTCATTCGCCAGACGACCCAAGAGACAGGCAGCCGGTTCTTAGAACAACTTGAAGTACGTAAACAATATTCACAATTTTAGTTTATTGCCATCAATTGTGTTTAGTTTCATTCATATATATTGACCCCTTCTTTAAATTAGATCGAACGGATGTGGGACGGTCTTCTACCACAAGATCGCGTACGCAATTCAAGAGGAAATTGCGGGATTCTTAGATGCAGAGGTCCTAGATCCGAAGGGAGAATACTATGGGCCGGTTAAATGCGAGTGTAAAAGAGATGTATATATGCATGAAACTCGTGTGTACATTTAATATGTTCGACCAAGCACGACGAATGAGCTGTGTGCAATATATTCATGACAATGATGTGTAATAGTAGTTCCTTCATTGCTGTATGTTGTACCATCGAATTGAGTGCGAGATGGAGAGCCGGCGAGAGAGAGATGAGCCGGCGAGTAGTACCTGCACAGAAATATCGAAGCTTGGGCCTCGATGAACCGGCGAGTGAGAGATGGAGAGCACGTCGGCGATGCGAAGAAGGGGAGACGACGGAGGCACCGGCGAGAGGGAGAGGGGTGGATGGAGACGCCGGGCGACGGGACAAAGAGGTGGCCCAAATAAACCCTAAACCCTAAATACAAAAAATATTGTTAAAAAAAAAAATCAATCATTGGTCCTGGTTCGTATTACAACCAGGACCAATGAGTCTCCCCCACGACCAGCCAGAAAAGGCCACGTGGACACACATTGGTCCCGGTTCGTGGCCCAACCGGGACCAACATTAGTCCGATTGTCTGGTCCCGGTTCGGCAACCGGGACTGATAGCCAGCCGACCGGGACCAGAGATCATTTTTTACTAGTGTGGTGCTACCGCTGGCGTACAGAAGCTTGTGCGTCAGTGGTAGCACACGTTACCGCTGGCGTACAGGCCTGTGCGCCAGTGGTAGCTACAATGTACGCCAGCAGTAACTTTCCCGGAATACAAAATTGTACGCCACCAGTACATTCCCATCTACACCAGCAGTATATTTTCTGGAATTATTTTTTTCTGCCCCATCGTATTTCAGCCGACGTATCAACGTATTTATATAGGTACAGTTGGCAAACAGTATAAATACACAGTTTTGTATAGTATGAATACCCAAGGAGTACAAATAGACAAGTGGTCAAATTATTGGTTCATCATATGCATTAGAACCGAAATAGACAAGTGACCAAAAGTTATTATACACGAATACGTCTCGATGGAGTCGCTAGTTTAGCTCGCAAGGTTTAGAAGCAAGTAGTCATGTAAACTACAATCACATACAAGAGACCCGCAATGACGATGAGCAAGATGGGGATCACGATGAAGTTGGTCTTCATCCGGTTCCTCCTCTCTTCCGCTAGCAGGTGGTTCATGTACCTAGCTTCCGCCTCTCTTTACTCCTGTACCCCTTGAAGTTGTTGCCTTGAACTTGTTCACTTGCTTCAGATAGTCTTCCCACTCGTCGTAGACTCCTGGAACCCTACCTTCGTACATGACATACCACTTCTTCATCTCTATACCAAAGACGTAAGTAAATTCATAGATAACTAGCGGGGTGGCCCGCGCATTTGCGCGGCTAGATGTTTAACTAAATCAGTCAAATAATTAAGTGGCTCAATATTTCTTTGCAAAAAATAGAGTTTACCTTTTCACTCCCATAACATGACGACTTTAAAGAATGGTTATTTTCTTAATCTTCTATCTTAAGATCATGGTACTAAACTTGCTTTGCTGTGCCTGTCATCTGCAATGAAGCATATTTCGTTGTAAAATCAAACCTACTCTTGACCACTCCAAAAGGAAGGCATTGCTTCGTCGCATAAATTATATATCATAAATTCATTTTGAACAGCATTTGTACTTTGCACTCGACAGCAGAAGGATATATTGGCTTGGGGAATTTTTTTAGCATTCGTCAGATGGTTAGAATTGATGTCTCTAATTGTACTTCTTTCGTGAACTCGGGTGTTGGCTAGATGGTGGGAAGGATGATGTATTTTCATTGGACAATTTGGGTAGTATCACGCCTGAAGTACACATGATATATATGTGAGATAATTTTTTGTAAGTATAAATATTTGGTACAAAAGTGCTTAACAGTTTGACATCACAAATCCATCTTATATACAGTCATTAAAACTACGCTTCAAAAATGCCCTCCACATAGAAAACCAAAAAACAAATATAGATGCTGTAGTATGCTGTGAGCCGCATGAAGTGAATTGAGGTGGCCCGCGCATTTGCGCGGCTAGATGTGTCACTATGCAAATATATACTTGGTTTTGGTACATACATAAGGGAGTTAATTTATTTTGTATGACCTTTAGGAATGTTGTATTTAAGAATCTATAGCAAAATAGTACAACATGTGTATACTTTTGACGTTTCAAAGTATCGAAATTGCCACTTTTGACAACTCCAAAAGAAATACATTGGTTCATCGCTGAAATTGTATGTACAAAACTCATTTTGAACACCGAGCCACATTTGTACTTTGCATCCTCCCGAGGAATCATATACCCGACCGGATGTATTTGCTCATACTTGTAAACCAGCTAACATTGATCTTTCTAAACATAACACTTACGCAAACTCAGGTGTTTCTTTAAGTGGGATATGTGAGATCATTTTTCTAAAATACAAATCATGTACAGAAAATCTCTATAAATTTAACGACACATATCCATGTTATATTTACAACCCAATCAATCATACACGTAAATCGACCTTCATACAGAAACCCAAAAAACATAAATATAGATGTGAATAGAGTTAAATATATGCTCTTCACCCAAAATCGATGGTAATCACAACTGAAATTTTCTTTTTATTATTTCTATAACTGTGGATTGAATATTGAGATAAAATTTTCTCTTATGTAAATATAACCTACAGGTTATATTTACAGGTTATATCTAGGACATCCGTTTCATGGAGGAACACACAAGGAACATTGAGGTTTGCTCTTCTCTGTACTCATGGAGGAACACACAAGGAGTACAATGGATAAATTTATAATTTTGTTGTAATTTTTCTGTACAAGGAACACACAATGGAACATTAATTTAGTTGTACTTTTGTATGCAGTGGCTTAATAATTTGCAGATTGATTTCGACGAGTGGATCCAAAGCCTAGATAATGAACTTGTGGAGATGGATGGAGTAGACAATAATGCTGCGGAGATTGTAGTTGAAGATGAAGTCCATGTGGAGATTGAAGTTGAAGATGATGTCCCTATGGAGATGGAAGGAGTAGACGACAATTCTGCGGAGATGGAAGAAGCCCAAGATGTTTCTATGGAGATTGAAGAAGCCGAGAATGTAAGGGATGTTGTGGAGATGGATGGAGAATTAGTGCATGATTTTGATGTGCTTACAAACGGTGAGCAAGTCATATTTGATGTCATGTTCGACATTCATCATCCGAACTTCTATCTTGATGACAATGGGGTATACCGTTTCAGAGAGGATTAGAGAGATTATGTAATGAAATATTTGAACATTGTGGTATGATGAGATTGTAATGCAAAACTGATTATTATCATGTCATTGCAATGCAAAACTGATTAGTGTCATGTCATTACATGGGCTCTCTACTCATGAACTCTCTAGCAGCGTTTACAATAGCGGATCAATATGAAGAACTTCCGGTAGGATTTGTAATCTCTCTAGAACCCCCTTCCTCATGTGTGGGATCTTGTACCGGTGCTCCCCGAAAAGCTTCATGATCTCCACCATGCAAGTTTGATGTGTCAAGAAGACACGATTGCTCCTCTCAACGGGGTACTCATTCCATGCTTGTTGTACCTTCATAAGAATGTCAATATTAATCGGTGAAAATAACTGAAATGCTGCAAGCAAAACAGAAATAAAATTATTTACCTTCATGAGAATGTCAGCAATAGAAGTTGGTGATTTTTTTTGAAACAATGATTGGAGAGCGTTGAACAAACCCAAATCAAGACAGTTTGTGTCCGGCGAGTTTAGAGGTTGATTTCTTAGCCTAATGTCCCAACCACCTGCAGCAGCCGCTTCTAAAAATTCAGGATCATTTGGCAACACATGAGTCTTGGCGTTGTCTTGCTGAATGAATATTGTGCTCCAACGATCCTCCAATGGCCACTTCTCCTTGATAGCGGGCAAGACTTTTTCAATGAGGAACTGCCGGCTCACTTTTCGTGTAACATTAACCGGTTTAGTTTCCATTGTTCCCCTAGGACGGTTGTCACTTCGACGTTCCGCCGGCTTCTCCTCCGCAAATGGGAACATACCTATTTTACCATCAAAAGTACAGTTGCCATCCGCATCAAACCTTGGTCTTGCCACGACACATAGAAACATGATCTTGTCAATGTAATTCTTGCTCTGACATGATCGGAAAGGTTCTTCCTCCTCATTGGCCAAATAATAATTTTGTGAACCTTTTGTTTTGTAAAACCATTTTTCATCCGCGTGTACTTCATTGTACCCGCCTATGAACTTAGGGTCCACACTATCCGGGTCAACCCTACCGAGCGCATACCCAACTCTTCCTTTCTTGTTTTCATCCGTGATGCGAGGTTTGATGGCATTGGAGTGCCTCCTAAATTCCTTCTCTTTGAACCTCCGATGCAAAGTGGATATGGACATGTTCAGCTCATGAGCTAGGTCCTTCAAAGTTGTCCTCTTGGATGGTGGGATTAGCATGATAGCTTGGGGATCAACTTCAACTCTTTTACACCAACAATTCAAAGGCTTTTTGTTACAAACATTATCAATACCTTGAAGATGATCAAACCATACACGTTGCACAACTCGCAACGGTACCATGAACTGGGCTGCCACTTTCTTGGTTACACCATCACTCAACACGTCTGGCTTTGTGTTACGCAAAAGGGCAGCAAGAATTGTTCGTTTGTCATCGTCACTATAAACCCTACGGACATTCACCATTCGTCCTAATGGCAGAACTGCAAAACAAAAACAGTAGCATGCCATTAGCATCAATCCAAATCATCGAACAAATTAAAATGTTCAGAGTACATGCTCTACTACTACTACTCCGATCAAACATGCATGCAATAGTACCTGCATGCGAACAGTGAAAAAATGCATGCAATAGTACCTGCACCATCTGCTCCTTGTTCGTCAGCGTGCTCCTGACCGTCGACACCGTCGCCAGCTCCACGGCCAGCAGCAGGGCCTCTTCCACCGCGGCCACGACCACCGCGGCCACGAGCACCTCGCCCGGCTGCTCCGCGCCCAGCAGCTCCACGGCCACGAGCACCTCGCCCTGCGGCTCCATGTCCAGCTCCTCCACGGCCACGCGCACCTCGCCTTGCGGCTCCGCGTCCAGATGCGCCATGGCCTCGTGCGGCGATGGACGGACTAGTGAACATGAAGACGCCGTCGTAGAGAGGGTAACGAACAAGGGGAAGGTCAGCTCCGTCGCCGCCGTCTCCCGTGAACTGCCGGCCGCGCCCAGCTCCGTCGTCGTCGCCGCCGTCTCCCGTGAACTGCTGGCCGCGCCCAGCTCCGTCGTCGCTGCCGTCTCCCGTCAGCTGCTGGCCGCGCCCAGCTCCGTCGTCCATGTCATCTCCCGTCAGCTGCTGGCCGCGCCCAGCTCCGTCGTCCATGTCATCTCCCGTCAGCTGCTGGCCGCGCCCAGCTCCGTCGCTGCCAAGGCCGGAATTGCTCGATTCGCCCACGAACAAAGGTCCACGTCCAAGGCCGCCGCTGCTTGAGTCACTCGCTTTCCATCTCTTGGCTGACCGGAGACCAGTGAGGCCCAGAGTTTGCCGTCGTTGGCCATTCATCTGCCCTGGCTGTTCATCATCGCTCCCCTCATCTGCTCAGAAAAGAAAAACGAGTAAGAACCAAATCATCGAACAAATTAAAATCAAGCAAAAATCGAAGTTAGAGTTCATGGATTAACCTTCGTCCTCCACCTCAAAGAAAAAATCGCCACCTAGTTCCCGAGCTTCCCCATCGAAGTCGTCGAGTTCATCCCAGTTGATTGAATCATTCAAATCTATGCCTGCCATAACAGAGAAGAAAAGGAGAACCAGAGGGAGAGGATGACGAATTGGCCTTCCATGGCGCGAACCTTTTATAGGCGCTCGAATTTGAGGGATTCAAAGAAAGAAATTGGCCTTCCATGGCGCTCCATCTAACCCTCTCGATTTGATCTCCACCGTGAGATTTGGGAGCGATCCGTGCCAAAACCTTGTTCCCCAATGGATGCTCTACCAATTCCTCTCCGATTGGGCACCCAATTTTGCCAAGGATTGCCATCTCCATTGATGGTGTGCGTACTGGGAGAGAAGAACGAGGGAGGGGACACCGTATGGGAGAGACGAGGAGGTGTGCGTGCTGAAAATTTACTGCGTGCATGCAGGGGCAAGGAAGGAAAGAATCTGATTTTTTCCCTCAATCGATTTCCTTCTTAAAAACAGCGCTGAGAAATTTGCGCCTTAAGCCTTGGCAAGGAGGGAGTATTTTATAGAAAAAATCTTAAGTTTTTTAACAAAACATTCTGATTGATCCCATGACACCAAGGCTCATTCAAGACCGTGTCTTCATGCTTAAGGGTACGTGTCGAGGCCACTCTTATTAAATTACATGCCGAGGGCCATTAATAACTCCCTCGGACGTCAAACCGTGAATTGTTATCATCAATGCATTATGTTAGAACGGTTTTTCTACCGAATTATTTAATTAACCATCTAAGGAAAATAACTTTAAATAGACTAATCTTTGTACTTTCCTATTTGAATATGGATATACACATTGACATGAGAAGTACGATCCGTTCAGACCCACAATCTTTTTATCTTTCTGCATTTACACGGGTACATTGACTTTGTAGTATTATTTATATTCTGTTTATTTTTATACCATTCCAATGTGATCACATTGAACAATTAATTATCTTTATTGTATGTTGCATTGGATTTGTTTTCTCTACAGGCTAATTGATCTCATGATCAAGTATTGATCGATTTATTTAGACATTGATTAGATGGAATTTACATAGAATGTAGCCAAAATGGTGAGTGCTAAAAAAACCTGATCATGTTCATGGACAAATTATATCTGGTGTATTAATTTGTTGAAAAATATGCTGATTTATAACACATAGACACGGACGTAAGACCATATATGTGCTTTCATACTGAACTTCATATTTTTCCTCTCCTTTAGCGGTATGTTTTTGTTTATTTTCTCTCTACAAAATAAACAAAGCATGTCATCTTATCAAACCTTTCCTAGCATTTTTTTTCTCTCGAAAAGAAGGGAAACTCTCAGCCTCTATTTCAGATTTTCAGGCGCACCTATGTAGTATATTAACATCATTTTTCTAAAACGACATTCTCTTTCACTCATTTGCTTCATAAATTATTTTTGAATCAACTTTATTTTTTCATATTTCAACATATGAATCCAACAACCAACAACATCATTTTTGTAGGAAATTGATGCATCTACAGGGTCATAAACAATATCGACCAATAACAATCAATAATGGAAATATTTCATAGTCGATTGACGAACACCATACCTTCTTTTTTGTCCAACCCACCTATGGCACCATGACTGATGCGCATTTGTTTATTGCTGGATGTGGTGGGCATACCCGGTGCTTCTCTGATCTGATGGGCTGCCTTCTATATCCTTTTCCATGCATACGATGCATCTGCGGGGTCTTGTCGGTACATACTTCCTTTTGTACCTTAATCAAATCCTTTGGATGACCAATCGCATACACCACCTGCCTGTACACTGTCAAGGAGAGAACTTTTATTAGGTGTCTCAAGGAGAGAACTGAACCTACTTGAATCGACATGGTGCAATGGTTATTTTGATGGAAGCGGACGCTTAATTTGAGTAAATGCCCGCTGTCGTGTTGTGTCTGCTGTCGTCCATGATCTCCTCGGTTCTAAATCTTCAGTCCTGCATACTGTAGGCTTAGCCTTTATCGCTTCGTCAGAGCAAGATCGTCAAAGGTCTCGTCGTCGTCGCGGGACTATCGCTGGGTGACGATGGCATCTCCAAAGTCAATCAACCGACAGTGTGGTTACTGCTGCATAGTGGTCACCGGGAACCCTCGTTATGTGCTGCTTCTGGTGTTGGCAAGCCATGCATGGACATGTACCGTCGGATCTCCGGAAACGCGCTGTATTACACAACGGCTGTACTGCACAAAGGAAAAGACTCCCTATATTATGCGGAAAGTATTTCTTTGGATTGCTTTACACCACGATCAGGAGACCTATACATGCTAGTAGATGGGATCATACCTTTCTATTGGATCAACTCCAGGCCGGCCGGCCGTCCGGTCGGACGGAATACTTGTTGATTATGCGTGCTGACGCCGTGGGTTACAGCGGACAAATTATCTGTTGCACCTAGAGAGATTGCCGTCTTTTGGTCGCCGACTCGGTTTCGCTTCTGATAGAGGAAATCGATTTGGGCTAGCGCATATATGCTGATCAAAATTTTGCAAGAAGCACGACGATTGACAGCAAAGAGTCCTCATCCTAGGCTACATGCATATGGACATGATGCAGCGGGCCGGCGCTAGATACGATTGATTAATCTGCACCATTTATTGACGTACATGCATGGTTTTGGTTTAGTTAGTTCTTTCCTTTTTGCGATTTCAAGAGGGACTCTGTCTATTGCTTGTAAACGTGAGGGAGATGGACACCGTATACGTGCCTATGGAAACCCACGCCGGCCGGATGTTACGAAAAGCAAATCTTGACTGTTGTTCGTGACTTGATTATGTCTAGCTAATCTTCACCGTTGATTGTTTGTTGTTTTAATAATATAATAGATATGCAACATATAATATTAGGCAACAAAAACTAAAAGCAACTAATACAAGCATCGATCAAGTTCATCTTACAAAACTAAAAGCAACGAAAAGCAAGAGTTCACATGTTCGCAGAAACTAAAAACAATAGCAACAAGTTTAGGAATAACATTTACAACACACAAGTTCAATGATCGCTCGAAACAGACTAACGGATCGACCGTCACTTCTTGCTCGGTCTCGGCTTCGGCGGGAACGGGCAGACGCCACCTAACGTGTTGAATGGCCTGTGGTCACCCTGCTTTTCTAAGCGGCTTTCTATCTCGGCGTAGGATGGTGGTACAAAGCCGTAGTAGAACAGCCCCTCCTTAGAGCAGACATCCTTGTTGATTATTTGCGCAATCAGGTGCTAGATGCGACCAAACTCTTGTCTGATTTTGCACCATCCTTGGAGACTAGATGGCAACGCAAGTCGTTGCTGATCCCGTACGTACTCCCGCATGTGAAGTATGGTGCAGTAGCCCTCCCTCGTACTATTTGGTGCCTGCTTCATGCAGGGGAACTCCGTCTTGTGGCCGAATATCAGCTTGCCTCGCCTGGGTATTTTCTTTTTCATGGGGCCTTCCTTGAAGGCGTAGCCGGTGAGAGCATCATTCAGAACATTCTTGATGTGGGTGTAGTCTTTCGGCTTCCGAAGACTCCCCGAGTCCAAATACACGGCTTTTGATTTTTTCGGGTACAAAATGATGAGTGTGCAGTATTGGATGCTACGCAAAAAGAGACCATCATTCTCAAATTAACCTTTGTACATGAAAATTTAACAATGGAAATCTACGAAAGCATTTTATTGCGGCTAGAGAATGACTTTCTCGGGAAAGTAAGGCACGAGAATGGTTCTCTTGTTCGTATTCGCCAGCAAGAAATCTTCGACGTACTGCATCACGATTAGCCGACCCCCATCGGTGGTCATGTTGCCCTCACACATGTAGTAGGGGTCCATTATCGCCAAGTCCGGGGTATCCTCTTTCATGAGCTGGTGCGCCATACTGAGCGCAACTAGGCGGACCAAGGATGTGGGGAGCTGTTTCATGTGGTACATGTCGAAGATCTCTTCAAATCTCATGAAGAACACGTCCCCGGGGTATTTATCGACAAAGCCCATGCCCTTTGGCACCTTGCCCAGAAAAACTGGGTATGTTGGAGATGCAATTCCGAGAAGATGAGTCTCCCATGTCAGAACACTGTCATGGAGGCTCCTCATATCCCCAGTTAGGAGATCTCGTACTTTTGGCGGCAGCATCGGTTTACCCGCCTCATGCATGAAACGTATGCCAGTTGGTGACAGGTACCTTGTCCTAAACCCGGATCAGCGGCTTCTTAGGCGCCGGCGCCGGCTGGCTGCTGGAGGCATCGGTATGTTTCTTAGCTCTTTTTCATCCCTTCTTAGGCCGCTTCACGAACCTGGGAGATAATATCGCCTCATTGGCCGCCTGGTGGAGTGTGCCCTGGCTGAGAACAGCTGGCGTGGCTGTTTGATCTTCGGTGAAGAAGGGGGTAGCTTCAGGCGGTTCTTGAGAAGTGAATAGACGCTTCGAGCACTGATATTTCTCTGGGAGATCAGCCACGGGAGTATCGGGATCACGGTCGGGTGGATCAAGAGGACCCTGGTCTTGGTCCTCGTAATCATTGAGGAAGTCATGGACGTCATCACCATTGCCTTGCTCTGCCGCGGGCTCGGTAGGTGGAGTGCCATTGCCTTGGCTTGGCACCGACCCGACCGGTGTTGGCTGTGGGGTGGTGATAGGAGGGTCCAAACGAATAAGTTCTTTGGGCCATAGCATGGGACAAGCCAAGCATTGTCCGAGGTTCAGCTCGCTATCGGCTCCGGGGGGTTGATTCGGAGGCTCCAAATCTTCGCAACCTAGGAACACCTGAGCCAAGGAAATCCTAAAACTGTCAGCGGGCATAGGCCTGGTGTGGAACACGCGGTTAAGTGGATGAACGATACTTGTTTTTGCAGCATCCTTCAACTCGTTGTTCACACGCATTAGTAAGGTGCATCCCACCTCGTCGGCCTGTGAAAACATGTAAGGCGTTAGAGAGGGCACGGAGGATGAAGTATAACTTGTTGAGCCTTGCAATGCTTAATTACCGTGATGGCGTCGAGCTCGGCTAATGTCGACGGACCGCAGACAGCCGGCGTGCAAGAGATGGAGGGGCTGCAATGAGGCGCGGTCACGGCCGGCGAATCCTCCCTACCATGTGCAATGTTGGCGGCCGGCGCATCCTGTGCATTGTTGGCGGCCGGCGCATCCTCCCTACCAGGGTTGGCGGCCGGGTTCTGCACAACAGGTGCAATTTGATACGGCCCTAGGTTGTTCGAGTTGCTGGCGCCTAAGCTGATCATGGGGGGATGCCCTTGTCGGCCAGAGTCCATCCAAGTCACGATCGACTGCGTGATGGAAGGAAGGAGGGAGTTGACCGTCTTTGCCACTTTGTCTTGGATTATGCTGGGCATGCTTGCTTTCACTGTCTCCAATTGCTCCATGACATCCATCTTCTCGAGCCTCTTCCTCTCCTTCCGCGTCTCCTTGTCCTCAGGATAATAATAAGCATGTTAGTGACCGAGTCCGGCGTCGACCACATGGCCATGATGCGGCGCACGCGACACCGGCTGTTCCAGTACCGTGTTCAGCGCCCTGTTAAAAGGTTTGTCCCACGGATGATGAGTCTTGAGATTGAGCAAGTGTTTCTTCTTGCTGTAGAAGGAACATGAACCATATAGAAATGTTACACTAGTAGAAACAACCTCATTCGTCCCGGGTGGTAGGGGCCTCTGGTACCGGATGCCCACCCGGGACGCCGGATTCGGGACTAGAGGCCACCCCCTCTAGTCCCTGGTGGCTTACGACCCCGGACTAGAGAGCTCCACGCGGGGCGCTGGCACCGCGTGTGGTCGAGGACCTCTAGTCCCGGCTCGTAATATGACCCGGGACTAGAGACCCTTTTTCCGAAATATTTTTTTTTGAAAATTTTCGATTATTAGTTTTGAATATTTTTCTATATTTCAAATCTTTGAATTATTTGTCAGTTTAATCTCTAATCGCCCCTCCCAGCACGCTTTGCCCCCATCCTCGCACTACTGATCATACTTCCTGATCGGTATCGCCCCTAATATCAAGTCCCAACACGCTTTGCCCCCATCCTCGCACTAGTGATCAAACTTTCCGATCGGTCTCGCCCCTAATATCAAGTCGCAGCACGCTTTGCCCTCATCCTCGCACTAGTGTTCAAACTTCCCGATCGGTCACCCTTCCTCACACTGCTCCACCCCCAACACGCTTAACTTTTGAGTTCCTTTCCAATTAGCTTCCAAGATTGCACTGATAACATCCTGATAATATTATGGTATCAATCTAATTATCCTCTAGACTTTGATGTCACATGATATTATTTTTTGAATTCCAAACCTATATTAACATAAATATTATTATAATTTTCAATTTAATATGGATAAATTCATATCTTTAAACCGGTAAATCAAAATTCGACAAATAATATATATAAATCGATCAAAAAAATGATTAAGCAAGATTTATGATTAAGTAATAATAATTATTAATTCATTTTTTAAATAAATATTACTTCAAATTATTAATTCAAAAATTAATTCATTTTTTGCATAAATATTACTTCAAATTATTTTTTGCATAAGTAAGATTAATGATTAAGTACTAATAGTTTTGAATTCAAATAACAAAAAAATTAATTTTACATTATTATTGTAATTTTCAATTTAATATGGATAAATTCATATCTTTAAACCGGTAAATCGAAATTCGACAAATAATATGTATAAATCGATCAAAAAAAGATTAAGTAATATTTATGATTAAGTAATAATCAAATTCATTTTTTGCATAAATATTACTTCAAAATATTAATTCAAAAATTAATTATTTTTTGCATAAATATTACTTCAAATTATCTTTTGCATAAGTAAGATTAATGATTAAGTACTAATAGTTTTGAATTCAAATAACAAAAAATTAATTTTACATTATTATTGTAATTTTTAATTTAATATGGATAAATTCATATCTTTAAACCGGTAAGTCGAAATTCGACAAATAATATGTATAAATCGATCAAAAAAATGATTAAGTAAGATTTATGATTAAGTAATAATCAAATTCATTTTTTGCATAAATATTACTTCAAATTATTAATTCAAAAATGAATTAGAAGGATTAAAAGATTTAAACATTTTGAAGATTCAATATAAATATTTTTCAAATTCGTTACGGTTTTTGAGTAATTTTAAAAATACTATATTGTATTTTCACGTTTTTCTCCATTTTCGTACTGTTATTTAGGTGCCATTTTCACATCGTTTGTCGGATTGAGGCAAATGATAGGCCATTGGAAAGCTATGGAAAATGCGCATCTTTGTTATCTCTAGACATTTTTTTAAATTCTGAACGGTTTAAGTGCAGATTTAAAAATACACAATCCTGTTTTTTAGACTTTTAATTCCAGCGGACACTGTTTTGTCAATTAATTTCAAACCGCTGATCGAAATGTAACAAATGATATGCCGCTGGAAATATATTGACAAGACACAAAATTTTCATATAGAAATGTTTTTCAAATTCGATAATTTTTTACAACAGAAGCCTCTCACACACCACACCACACACCGTACACCATCTACTCATCAACTTTAATGTTGAGACGATCAACAGGGCTATTGTAGCCATGTAGCTTTCAGTGCCTCCTAGCAATCTCGAAGCCCAGGCGAGCGTCTAGAGCAGCATACTTCACTTGCTCGAAGCTCAATGGAACGTTGCCCCAACCAAATATTAGTTCATCATCTTCTTCTTCCTCGTTGTCCTTCTTCCTGTTCTTCTTCTAGTCGTCCTTCTTGTTCTTCTTCTTCTTCTCAAGATTTGTCCCAATAGTAGCATTGGCCAGGTCATAGAGAATCGGAATGGTCTTGTCGGTGCGGTTCGGGATAACCTGTTGGAGGTCGAACACAGACGGAATGTCAATTCCGTAGTATCGCAGCATGCGCACATCATTGTGGATAGCCGCGCCGCAGAATCTGATGGTGTTGTCCCGCAAGAATTCCTTGATCAGCTGCGGCACTTCATTAGCCTGACATATTTGGAACACCAAATTCTCGGACGCCACCGAGAGTTGAAGGACGGTGGCGCGCTGATTTTGTCTACCCTCGCGAGGGTTGGTGAACTCGTAGTCCAGGCCCACACACTTGATCGGTGCGGTGTCTAGGAACTCCTTCTTGACGGCGCGGATCCACCTCTCCACCCTTGATGCACGGAGAGTGACCGTGACCTTGAAACTCATCTCTTCGGCGGTGAGGTGGTACACCCGAGTTGGAGGTACGCGAGCGAGCGGCTCCATTGGAATGAGAGGGAGAGATAGAGGGCTTTGGGAGAGGTGTATGCTTATGGATGTGAGTCCTGTGCATTATATAGTACTAGCTAGAGTGTCGGTGGTGATCAATTCACCACGAAAGATGAAGCGCGCGCGCGACGGCGACGAAGCGCCGGTGGTGATCAATTCTCCACGAAAGACGAAGCGACGGCGACGAAGCGACGGAATTCCAAAGCGAAACCGCGTGCGTGGGAACTTAACAGTTTGACCTTTAGTACCGGCTCGTAATACGAGCCGGTACTAGAGGTGTCTTGCTCGTGGCAGACACCTCTAGTACCGGTTCGTATTACGAGCCGGTACTAGAGGTCCCTTACGACCCGGTACTAATCTGTTGCGGCCTCGTAGCCTTTGAACCGGGACCAGTCCCCCCCTCTAGTACCGGTTGGTAACACTCCCAGGACTAGAGCGCGATATGGCTCTCGACGAAAGACCTTATTTCTACTAGTGTTACTGCTAGAATTTAATCGACTTGATTAGAAGCTAATTAAGATGGTAAATTTCCTTACGAGATAACGCGTCTCAAGATCCTTCACCTTCTTGTTCGTGACAAGTTCCCCGGTTCTGGGATCTTGCTTGTATCGGGCCCTGATAAATCTGCGTGCCTGCGGGTCTTTGAACTTGTTGTAGGGGTTCTCCTTTTTCAGTTCTTTATAGACTTCGTCCTCCTTGTCCCAAATTTTTTGCTTGCCGAGGTATCCACGGCTTCCGAGATTGTGGGGACCTACGTTCTTGTCCCGCATATCCTTCCCCCACTTCCAAAGTGCCTGCTTTGCAGTTAGCCCTTCGTTGGCCATGAAAACCGTGAAGTCATCTTGCGAAATGGCGGGAAAGTAGCAGCGGATCTCATCGAAACCATCACCTTCATCAATCAGCTTCCTCACCCTATTTTTCCAAGTACCCAAGGCTTTGCTCATCTTGCCGAGGGTGGTTGTGTTTACCAGATTAGTCTGGAGATGCTAGTTATCGTACGGCTCCGGGTACTTGTATCGTGCGTGCAGCTTCCGAATGAGGATCCCGGCCACAGCTTCTTTTTCTTTTTCCCTTATGTTCTCCTCATTGATCGAGGCGGTGTCTCGAAGGATGCATGCGCAGGTGTTGCCGTACCCCTTTGCAAGTTTTTCTGGCTACGTAGGCAAACCACTGGCGGGGTCCACTTCCGTAAATGCTTCTTGGAGGGTGCTGAGCTTGTTTGGGCGCCTCTCCTTCCGGCGTCGCTTGGCTTCGCTACCGTCAGTGGTCTCGTTGCCATCCCCGGCGCCACTAGTAGTGCTCTCGTTGCCAGCGCCACTAGTAGTGGTGTCGTCGCCCGTGCCCTCATTGTGATCGGCACCCTCCATCTCATCGCCCCCCTCGTTGTGATCAGCATCCTTCATCTCCTCGTCGCCCTCACGGGGCATCAACCCGCCTTCACCCTCCGGTCAGTAAAGCATCGACAAGTAGTGATCCGCTAACGGATCATTAGCTTCATCGCCTCCTAGCCGAGAACCCCCGGCCTCGTCGTTGTGATCCATGTTCGCACTAAATAAAAATCTCGTAGTTAGTAAAACAAATATAAGGAAAATTCACTTAAATATTTAAGATTCTCTATTTAAAATTCACTTAAGCATTCAAAATCCAAATTCTCTATTTAAGTAAAATTCACTTAAGTATTTAAGATTCCCTATTTAAAATTCATATAAAATCCGGGCACTGAAATATGTCCTATTTTTATTAAAAGTCATGCCAAAATTCACAGAAAATTTTGGCATGACCTTTGCTAAAAGTAGGACATATTGAGTACCCGAAATTTGCTGGAACGGAAGTTAATCGACATTCCGGCAAATTTGGACTCATGGGGTACCTACAAACATGCACATTCACCAAAATTCATCTCACAGGAGCAGCAACCACATCTCACAGGAGCATATAACATGATACACCAAAATACATTCACCAATTTTTTTTACACCACTTTTCACAGGAGCAGCAACCACATCTCCAAGCGTTTTCACAGGAGCATTCTCCAATTTTCACAAACAACTTCGGTGCATACAAGGAGGGAGAGGAGGGGGCTTTGCCAAACCTGTAGGTGAAGTGGGCGCGGCGGGCTGGGGTGCGAGGAGGAGGGCGCGGCGGAATAGGGGTCGATGCCGACGGTGCCGTGAGCGCTCGGGGCCGTGGACGGCGGCGTGGGCGCTCGGCACTCGGGAAGAGAGGGGGCACGAGAGGAGCGAGAGGAGGGAGAGTGGCGGGGACGGTCGCGCTCGAGCTCATGGAGGAGGGAGAGAGGCGCGCAGCGGCCGGTGGCGGTTTTGGGGGCGGGCAGGTGAAGACGCGGCGGCGGTATCTTACGTTCGTTCGAAAATTGGTGGGGATCAAAGAAGGGAGAGAGAGAGAGGGCAAGCGCGCGGGTCCAAGTTAAGTGGCAACTTACAGCTGGCGTATATGCCCCTTGTTCGTCAGCGGTAAGTTACCGTTGGCATACAGGTTGTGCTGTTCGCCAGCGGTAAGTTTGATACCGCTGACGTGCAGGCGAGGATGTTCGCCAGCGGTAAGTTTCTTTTTTTCCTTTTTTCTTCTCTGTTTTTTTGTTTATTCTGTTTTCTTTTTTGTTTTCCTATTTTCCGTTCATTTGTTTTTCCAATTCTTTTTTGTTTTCCCTATATTTTTTCGTTTCTATTTTTTCAAAAAGTTTTCATGATTTTAAAAATGGTCAAATTTTGAAATGGAGTATGGATTTTTAATAAAGAAGTGCAAGGTCAAAAAAAATGTTCAAAATGTTCGAAAAAATGTTTACAGATAAAAAGAGATACATATAATAAGTGCGTCATCAGTTAATCGATTATATAAGTGCGTAGTTATACAAAAGAGATACATATAATAAGTGCGTCATCGGTTAGTTGATCGATATAAGTGCGTACGTAGTTATACAAAAGAGATACATATAATGGTTTCGTCGCATGCAATGCTCACATCGCGCGTCTTTCTCAGCGTTTGACAATCTTTTTGCCTTTTTTGGTCGCTGTTGAATAATTTAGCCCCACATCGTGACTTTTTCTTTTGAACGGATGACCTGACCTAGCTAGCGTGGTCCTGTTTCTTCTTGTGGTGTATGTTGCCTCATCGTCATATTCATCTTCCATATTTGGGTCGCCGTACTGGTTGAAGTCGTCCTCGTTGGCGACTCCATCCATTCCGAGAACGGTCCTTTTGCCTCTCCTCACGACAACACGGCTAGGCCGTGACGGGTCGGTTATGAAGAAGCATTGGGATACGTGCTTAGCCAATACCCATGGCTCATTTTGCGCGGTGACGTTCGTGCTTGAAGTGCCGGCTTCGGGTATACACATGGTGGTGAAATATCGGTCTTCTTTTATGACGCTCGATCTGTTAGCCCATCTGACACGGAACATTGGCACCTTCTCTCCAGAGTAGTTAAGCTCCCAGATCTCCTCGATCCTTCCGTAGTATCTTCACTTTACGTCACCGGTGTAGGATTCCATCGTTACCCTTGAGTTTTGATAAACCGAATTTTTGTCCTTTTCCTTCGTGTAGAATGTGAACCCGTTGATATCATATGCTTCATATGTCACGAGGTTGGGCGCGGGGCCATGTGACAAGGCGTATAAGAGTTTTTCTTCCATACAATCCATTGGCGGGGGATTAGCGACAAGCTGGTCTTTGAATCAACGCAAGAAAGAGGAGTTGTGCTCTCTGATTATTTCTCCTTCAGTCCTCGGCTTGCCCCGGTCACTCTACTTCTTCCTAATCATGATTTTGTGCTTTGTCAGCCAAGGATCGACCATTTCAATGTGTTGTAGCGCTACTAAGTTTGCCCTACTAAAGTCGCCGCATCGACCAGAGTAGTCCACATGCAATTCCCTCCGGCCAGTTCTGTGATCTACTCCATCGAGCCTGCCAAGGTGCTTCTTTCCGGGCAAACCAACAGGGTTCTCGATGTCCAGATGATTCGTGCAGAAAGAGATCCACTCTTCGGTGAGAAAGCCCTGAACGATGCTTCCATCCGGACATGCCCTGTTACGAACGAATCCTTTGATGACCCCATTCATCCTTTCGAATGGCATCATGTTGTGCAGGAATGCCGGCCCGAGATGGATGATATCATCCACGATATGGATCAACAGATGCACCATAACGTCAAAGAATGCGGGCGAGAAGTAAATCTCAAGCTCGCATAGTATCACAACGATCTCTTCCTACAACCTTGAGAGTTATTTCACGCTGATCGACTCTCGATAGATCTCGTCGAAAAAGTTACAAAGGCCAAAAAGGGTTTCATGGACGTGCTTGTCCATTATCCCTCGGATTGCAACCGGAAGTATCTGCGTCATCATCACGTGACAGTCATGAGACTTCATCCCGCTGAATTTTTGTTTCTTTGATATCTGCTTATCAGCCCCGAGTAACCCAAAGGCACTTTGACTCCTAGAAGGCACTTGATCAATTGTTCGATCTCATTCAGACTTAGAGTGAAGCAGAAGGGGGGCAGTAATAGTCATTCTGCTTAACCCTTTTGACCTTATGACCATCCGTCTCCTCTGTCTGATCAATAATAGGCGGCGGGCGTCCTCCGTGAAGCACTTCCCTGATACCCATTTGTATCAGGTTGTTTTTTTGCTTTGGACAATCTTTGGCCCTCTCCGGCATGTTGAGCAGAGTGCCAAACAAACTCTTGAACACATTCTTCGTGATATGCATTACATCAAGGCTATGAGGCGTACCGAGGATTTTCCAGTACGACAAGTCCCAAAACACGGACTTCGTTTTCCATACCTCCAGGAGCGGTTTTGGCGCCTTTTGCTTCTTTCCCGGTGCAGGGCACTGTTCCCAATCATTCAACAATGTGTAGATTTCATCGCCGCTCCTCTTACGTAGAGGTCCTCGGAGCTCATCTTCACCGTTGAAAAGGTCTCCACGCCTTCTCCACGGGTCATTCTTGGGTAGCCACCTTCGATGCCCCACGTAGAAGGTTTTTGAAGACCCGGGATCTTTCTTAAGCTGGACAAACATCAGATCATCCATGCACCTGACACATGCATAGTGTCTGTGGTACACCTGGCATGCGATATATCCATAGCCAAGAAAGTCCTGCACCGTACAGATCAATGCGGCTCTCATAAGGAAATATTCTTCTGCGGCGGCGTCTCATGTATTTACCCCTGGCTCAGCCCATAACGTGTCTAGCCCATCTTTCAGTAGCTCCAGAGATAGATTGATGTCGTTCCCTGGTTGTTTCGGCCCTTGAATTAGCATGCTCATGTGTATGTATTTCCTATTCATGCACAACCAGGGGGGAGGTTGCATATTCATACAAACACGGGCCAGGTGCTATGTGTGCTGCTCTGGTTGCCAAACGGATTGAGTCCGTCAGTGCTCGAATCCAACCTGATGTTCCTTGGCTCTGCCCCGAAACTTGGGTATTCACCGTCTAATGCTTTCCACTGGCTTGCATTCGAAGGGTGTGTCAGTAGTACGTTTTCACTCCACTTTGAATCTTTCAGCACTACCTTCTTTCTTTCCGTGTGCCAGCGCATGAGATTTGCTTCCTTGTGGTCCGCGAAATACCGCTGCAGACGGGGAATGAGCGAAAAGTACCACACAACTTTTCAAGTAGCTTTCTTCCCTTTCTTGTATCGAGCAGCGTTGCATACTGGATATGTGGTCCTGTCCGCGTCCTGTTTCCGATAAATGTAGCAATCATTGATGCACACGTGGTATTTTTCGTGCGGTAAATCAAAGGGACACATGACTTTCTTGGCCTCGTCTAGACTACTAGGACACGTGTTGTCCTCGGGAAGGATATTGTGCCATTATTGCAGACTAGCGTTGACGCTTACGTCGCTCCATTTGTATTTTTCCTTTATCTACAGAATATCAAGCGCTACTTTCAAGCGGGACTCCTCCGGCCCGCAACCTGCATACAACAGAGTATTCGAGTCTACCTCTAGTTGCGCCAGCTTAGATTTCTCTCTAGCAGCAGCTCTGGAGTTAGTCGTCTTCTTGAAAAGTAGTTCTTGAACATGAGGGTCCCACAAGACTGAAGTTAGCGGCGTCCACGTGTCCTCATCTTCTACATGTTGTTCAGCCTCTTCTCCACCATCATGTGTGGGAGACCCTTCGTCTTCTTGCCCCTCGTCGTTATTGTCCTGTTGCCCTTCCTGATCATTTCCTGCCGCCACCCCATGGACTTCATCACTTATCCACTGAGTGTGGTCATCCATGAAACCACGCATGAGCAGGTGCTCCTGCAATTTGCCGGAAAAGGGGTTGAGCAAGCCCTCTAGTTTGCATTTTCGACACGGACATCTTATCTCTTTGTGGTTATTTTGAAACATGTCTTCCGTCGCGTATTTCAAATATCTATCCACGACCCTTTCGCTCATTATGACCATTATCGCCTGCACGGTGTGTAGAACAAGGAGAATTAAAACCATATATCGGTTGTCATGCCAAAATTTCGGCATGACCTTCCTAAAAATAGGACCTACGCGGAGTGCCAAAAAATTGCCGAAACGGAAATGAATCAACATTTCGGCATAACATTGGCAACTCATTTTCATGTCATCATCTTTGGATCGAAAACATAATACAATTTCACATATATAGTCCATTTCATCATCTCGCGCGCGCACATGCTTGATCCGGCCAAATTTCACAATTTCATTTATATAGCCGCCGTTGCGTCGGTCCTCTTAGTAACCTTAGAAAGCACACGAGAAGATAACCGAGACGAGTCGACCAAGAGAGTGGTGTGGGATGCTTCTTGTTGGAGAGGGATATTTAGTAGATCTAGATCTAGGGGAGTGGTGTGGGGGAGAAATCTTTTGGTAGAGAGTGATGTGGGAGAGAGATTTGGTTAGATCTATCAATTAAGAAGGGGAGGAGATGAGGGGAATGAGCTGAGAATGAAGAAGGGTCGAGCTAGTGAGAAGGGGGTGAATGAGGTAGCAAGAATGGTGGTGGTAGGTGGCTCCGCGAGTTAAGTCAAAATGCCAGGTTACGACCGGCGTACAACCATCTCTGTGTGCCAGCGGTACAGCTTTTACCGCCGGTGTATAGGGAAAGCTGTACGCCAGGGGTAAGTGGGGTCCCGGGGGCCAGGCGCGGCTAACTACCATTGGCGTACTGCTTTCCCTGTACGCCAGCGGTAAAATGGAAAGTTGTACGCCTGTGGTAGTTAGCCGCGCCTGGCCGCCCGGGTCCGCAAGTACTGGTGGCGTACCAACTAGCTATTTCCTACTAGTGGTTGCGGGGGGCGTTATCCCAATTAATATCTCCTCCAACCTGAGAAAGGTCATGTTGCTTGAGATAATCTAGAGCTGGCATCCTCCGACCTGACGAGGTCATATCTTGATCTCCGACTCGAAGAGGTCACTTTGCCTCCCATCATAGCGTGTTTGCCTCTAGGATTGACTTAGGAAGAAACGAATTGACATAGGATGTAAAAATATTTTGTTTATTTATTCCCTAATTATTATGAAAGGAAAATTCCCTAATTAACTTCTGTGTCTTGCAGGTCAAAAAGAAAAAAAGAACTTGTCTCTCTCACAAGCTGCAAAAGGACTCAACGGGCTTTAATGGAAACAAGGGTGAGCTTTTTGGGCCTTGTTCCCGGGCTAAGCGTCTACGTGTGGTAAGTTGGAACTTGGAGGAACCACGCGCATTGTGGGCCATGAAGATATGGCCAGCCGGCTGCTCGGTGACACGACCCTCAGCGTCTCTGTCGGCGGCGGCACACTCCGCCGCCCCCTCCGCGTCTCCTCCAATAGGCCCCCCCTCCCACAACCGATGGCGCCAGCGCCGCCGGCCGAAGCGAGCCGAGCCCTACCTTGCGCCGCGAATCGGTGTACCTCCTTGCTCACTGTTATCGCTTCTCTGTCTCCATTTTTGCTCTGCAATTCAGTTCTTCACATGTAGGCTCCCATTCTGCACCAGTCCTCTTTCTTATTTTGCCTCTCTGAAAATCAATTGTTCGCATATCGTAAGCTAGCTGGGTTTAAGTATATGGTAATCTTAAAACATTTTCAGATGCCGCTTTAATTTTGTTGCACTTTACTGATGTAGTAATTCCTTTTCTTTTTATAGAAAACAGGCTATAATGTTGGAGTATTAGGCATAATTTCCATGATTAATTCCAGAATAGTAAACATGATCGCAACAGCTACTAACATGTTAAACTCGAAAATACTAGACGTATTAATTAACATGAACAGCAGCCAGACATCTACAAACACAGCCATCGGAGCAGCGACGACAGCAGCTTGAGCGGCGACGGTAGCAGCTCGAAGAAGACGACGTTGGAGACGAGTCGCCCGCGGACCCAGAGATCGTCCAGGAAGTCGAGCCGTGATGAAGAACTTGAAAGCAGTCGCGCGGGGCGCTTCCCAAAAACCTTATTCGCCCTCTCCCGTACAGGATCACAAGGACAAGTGGTTCCGGAGACCTGCTGTCCCGTTCGCCGGTGCACGCCGGCGCACGGGATGGAGTAGACTACGGTGGCGGCGCAAGGCACGAGATTGGCAAAACCTAGATTGGTTCGGTGTGTGACGGCGCACGCAGTGCAAGGCAATATATAGTGCGGCTCGGGAAACCCTAACGGGTACAACGTGGGCCAACCACGTCGCACACGTCCGAGTTGGATAGCAGCCCACGATCCGGGAGCGACCCGAACTGGCAAAACTATACGCGTACGCAAAACTCGTTTTTGCCGAACAACTAAAATATAGGCATCGGCTCGGCTCATTCCCGCAACCCGCGGCGTGTCGTGTCGTGTCGTGACGAGACGGACGGACGCGGAGGAGGAGGAGGAGGAGTGCGCACGAGAGAGCCTTCTGTTCTCAACTAGCACACCAAGTGGTACAACACTCCACCTTATAAGGTGGTGTTTGTCTCCTCCAACTAGCAATGTGGGACTAAACTTTAGCACCACTCCACTCCCATGTGTGCTGCCACATGGGCTTTGAGATTTTTCAGAATTGCTTATTGGGCTGCCACAATGGGCCCAATTCTAACAATCCCCCACCAGATCTCAAATTCCCATTTAGAGATTTTGCCAAACCTCGTTTCTTGTTTATATACCAGTGTTTCAGCAGAGACTGTTAAGTTGAACTTCCGCCTAGAGCTTCAAGCTACATCTACCAGCAACTTGAACAATGGACGAACCTTGAATTGCAAGTTTGGTGCCAATAGACTTCACTCAAAGTCATAACCAGTACGTGGCTGCCAGTAGCCTACCCCGCGGGTGGAGCATATGCGTCATACTCCCTGGTCTCTTCATGAGCTTACTAGAGATCACCCAAATCTCATAGACTGCGACGTTTAACAGTCGGACTCATATAGGTGTGTTCTTTCAAGGTCGCTCTGTAGGATAGCACCTTTGCTACGAATAGCCAACAGAAACACATTAAGGCATATTGCCAACCTGCCTTACAGAATGTGAGAGTTATGCATCTTCCCACGGAGAGGGTTACAAAATAACTCTCCTCAGTTAAACCACTAGCTTGTTCTTCCCAGGTCCTAATTCACGGGATCTCCGATCACATAGGTTGGGTTACCACTATGGTGTAACGCTCACGGGTCTCAACCCCATCTCCCTCGATGCACTATCTATCACATTACGTGATAGTCCCTTCGTAAAGGGATCTGCCAGGTTTTTGTCTGTTTGAATATAACTAACAGTTATTACTCCGGAGTTTCTCATTTTCCTGACAGACTTCAAGCGTCTCTTGACGTGTCTTGATGACTTCGCATTATCCTTAGCACTGTTTACTTTCGTAATAACCGTTTGGTTGTCACAGTTCATAAGGATGGCCGGTAATGGTTTCTCAACCACCGGCAAGTCCATCAAGAGCTCACGCAGCCATTCTGCCTCAACAGAAGCTGTATCTAAAGCAGCAAGTTCTGCTTCCATGGTTGACCTCGTCAAAATGGTCTGTTTGCAAGACCTCCATGACACTGCGCCACCTCCAAGAATAAATGCATATCCACTTGTGGCGTAGAGCTCATCAACATCTGAGATCCAGTTCGCATCACAGTATCCCTCAAGCACCGCAGGGTGCCCTGAATAGTGAATCCCATAACTCATTGTACCGTTCAGATAGCGCATGACCCTTTCAAGTGCATGCCAATGATCAATACCCGGGTTAGACATGAACCTGCTCAACTTGCTCACAGCAAAAGAGATATCAGGTCTCGTCGCGCTCGCAAGGTACATGAGTGAACCGATCACTTGAGAATATCTTAATTGATCTCTCGTTTCCTTTTTGTTCTTTCTGAGTGTCACACTGGGATCATAGGGTGTTGGAGAAGGCTTGCTGTCTATATAACCAAAGCGGCTCAAGACCTTCTCAACATAGTGTGATTGCGTTAACGTAATCCCACTCTCATCCCTAATCAACTTAATGTTCAGGATCACATCAGCTTGTCCCAGATCTTTCATATCAAAGCTCTTTGACAGAAAAGACTTGACCTCATTTATCACTATCATGCTTGTACCGAAAATAAGTATGTCATCAACATACAAGCATAATATAACACTATCGCCCCCACCATGGCGATAATACACACACCTGTCAGCCTCATTAATGGCAAAGCCTGCAGACGTAAGAGTGCTGTCAAACTTCTCATGCCATTGCTTAGGTGCTTGCTTCAGCCCATACAAAGATTTTAACAATTTGCACACCTTTCTCTCTTCACCTTTTACTACAAACCCATCAGGCTGATCCATATAGATTTCCTCTTCCAACTCTCCGTTAAGGAAAGCTGTCTTTACGTCCATTTGATGAACGATAAGACCATAGGAGGCAGCCAGGGAAAGTAGTACACGAATGGTGGTAAGTCGAGCAACAGGTGAATAGGTGTCAAAGTAATCTTCGCCTTCACGCTGGGTGTAGCCCTTGGCCACAAGCCGTGCCTTGTACTTCTCAATAGTACCATCAGGCCTTAGCTTCTTCTTGAACACCCACTTACAACCCACAGGTTTGCAGCCGTAGGGTCGCTCAGATAATTCCCAAGTTCCATTAGAAAGAATCGAGTCCATCTCATTATGGACAGCTTCTTTCCAGTCATCAGCATCAGGAGATGCAAATGCCTCTGCAATGGACGTGGGAGTATTGTCCACAAGGTACACAATGAAATCATCACCAAAGGATTTTTCAGTCCTCTGTCTCTTGCTCCTCTTGGGAGCTGATTCATTGTCATCCTTCTCAAGGACTTCCTCAACATGTGGTTGTTCAGAATGATCAACAGATGTACTAGGTTCAGCAAATATCTCAGAAGAAATTCTAGCAATGCTATGCATATCCTTCATAGGAAACGTGTTCTCAAAAAATGTTGCATCACGAGATTCCAAAATAGTATCAACATGCATATCAGGTATCTCAGATTTAACCACTAAAAATCTATAGCAAATGCTCCGCTGAGCATAACCTAGAAAGACACAATCCACTGTCTTCGGTCCAAGTTTTCGTTTCTTAGGAATTGGAACATTGACTTTCGCCAAACATCCCCAAGTACGAAAATAAGAAAGTGATGGTTTTCTCCCAGACCACTCCTCGTAAGGTGTCTTCTCTTTATCCTTGTTAGGAACTCACTAGTAGGAAAAATCCTTTCTATGGATCCCTATTCTGTGGCGCACCAAACAAGCCGAGCGCCACAAAATTAGTTCTGTGACGCATCTGTCTCAGTGCGCCACAGAAATGGAACAATTCTATGGCGCACTCCAAGCATGGTGCGCCACAGAATGTGTGCGGGCCCCACACCCACCCCACGGGTCAACCACTTTTGGGAAAATTCTGTGGCGCACCCCTGCCCATGCGCCACAGAATTAGTATATTCTGTGGCGCACCCCTGCCCATGCGCCACAGAATTCCTTGCGCTGGCCCCACCAATAATTGGGGGAGAGACGTTCTGTGGCGCACTAGCTGTGGTGCGCCACAGAATAGTGACATTTTGTGGCGCATCAGTGCATGTGTGCCACAGTATTATCACATTCTGTGGCGCATGGGCATAGGTGCGCCACAGAATGTTTGTGTACTATATATAATTTGTTTTGTGTATGTGACACAAGCATATCTATGTATATTGTTGATATATGGCACAAGTAAAATATTTTGAGATGGCACAAGTTAAATATTTTGAGATGGCACTAGTTTTCAGCTGTTTCCACCATTACGGACGTGCTGCCCGTTGACGGGACACGTTCCGTCGGACTTCCGGCGCGTTCACCGTTTTCGCGTTTCGCGCCACGTTTTCGCCGAGTTTTCAGCTGTTTCCACCGTTACAGACGTGCTGCCCGTTGACGGGACACGTTCCGTCGGACTTCCGGCGCGTTCACCGTTTTCGCGTTTCGCGCCACGTTGTCGCCGAGTTTTCAGCTGTTTCCACCGTTACGGACGTGCTGCCCGTTGACGCGCGGGACACGTTCCGTCGTTTTAAGCTGTTTTTTTAAATTGTTCTAAGCGCATGCACAAAGTAAAAATGTGTGTATTCTTCTTTTCTTTAAAATGTGTGTCTATTCTTGAATTCTTTAAATATAAGAGAAAAAAAATGTGGGACAGCAGGATTCGAACCTGGCTGCCCCAGGTTTTAAACTAACCACTATGCTATGAAGTTGGACTTGTCAGGTAACAGGCAGAAATAGCTTTTGACTTAATGTAGCCAAATAATTCTGTGGCGCACCACCTAGTGGATGCGCCACAGAATCACCGAATTCTGTGGCGCACCCCCTAGAGGATGCGCCACAGAATTGTGGCACTTAGCCATATTTTCGAAACGGCGCCATTTTCTTCTTTCTTCCTCCTCTCTCTCTCTCTCTGCAAACACAACGACCCGCGCCGCCGCCTCTCTCCCCCGTGCTCTCTCGCCGGCCGCCCCAACTCGCCGCCGACCGCCCCCACCTCGACGCCTCGACGCCGCCCTCGGACTCCTCGACGCCGACCGCCCCCACCTCGACGCCTCGACGCCGACCACCACCACCTCGACTCCTCGACGCCGCCGCCCCAAATCAACGTCGCCACCTCGACGCCGCTGCCCTCTCCATTCCCTGCCCGAGGTGTGCTCCTCATCCCTGTCCCTCCCCTCCACACCTGCACACAAACTGTTTGGTCAAATGCCAAACTTAAACTGAACTCCAATGCAAGTTTTGTTTTTATTTGCCTACTAGTGCAAGAATTCCAGCAAGCAGTAACAAGCGTGAAATTGAATTAGACAAACTAGTCTGGATTACATTGTTACATTGGGTGGTGGCTGTCAAGTTGGTATGTGATAGGAAGGTTATTTTTCTGGGTTGGTATATGATCTGGCCATCAGCACAAGTCTGCACACATGATTAAGTATTATAACAGTTTGCAAAAAAAAATGGTTGATGGCTCATTGCCATACAACTTTGTACATTATGTTATATTAGTTTCTGGGTTACAATGCTGCAATATAATATACTGGTGTAGCATAACTTGGTTGTGAATGTTGTTACTTAAGTTGCTCAGACACCATTTTAACATGGTCAGGCTTCTAATCCAGGATCCAGGGACATAAGTTGATAATTTTAGTTGTTAGTTTAGGTTAGTTTAGTTGCTGTTAGGTGTGTTCCTGTTAGTTGCTACTTGCTGTTAGGTTAGTGTTAGGTTAGTTGCTAGGTTAGTTGCTACTAGCTAGGTTAGTGCTTGCTGCTCTTTAGTTGCTACTAGCTAGGTTAGTGCTTGCTGCTAGGTTAGTTGCTAGGTTAGTTTTACTTGTATTTTTGAAATGCACTTCATTTGTAAACTAATATATTGTTTTTCCGTATATATGCAGGAAGTTGGGAAGGACCTAGCTCAACTTTGTTCTCTTTCTTTTTTAGGTGAGATGTGACTGTGTTGGTGATGGTGGTGGTATTTTTGTGTTGGTGATGGTGGTGGTGTTTTTTTTTTTTGAGATGTGGATGTGGCTCCGACCATCGTGTCGTTGAGATGCGGCCAGAGATGCCGGCCGGAGATTTGTTTTCTTTTGGAAATGCTTGCAGGTACCCCGAGACCCTTGAGATTGCCGGAACGTCGATTAACTTCCGTTCCGGCAATTTCGGGTACTCCATATGTCCCTTTTTTAGCAAAGGTCATGCCGAATTTTTTCGTGAAATTTGGCATGACTTTGCTAAAAATAGGACATATGGGGTATTGTGCTTGTGCTCCGACCATCGTGTCGTGGAGATGCCGGCCGGAGATGCCGGGCAGCGTGATGGATGCCTTCTACGCCCTCCGTCATATTAACATGTTAATCCAAGATGCAGCACAATTGATTTTGCCATCTGCTTTGCAAACATGGGTCGAATATGACAAAGGCCACTCCGATAAGGATCTTAGAAAAGACTTCCAACGCATCAAGACCAGGTTATCGGAAGTCATCCTCGAAGATGTCATCAAAGTAGGGGGGACCTTCAATTGCCGCCGAGGTATCTAGGATGTATTATAAAAGAAAGCCTTACACATGCATACATACATACTCTATTTATCCACTTAGATGAATAAATCATGCATGCATACTCTATTGATATTATTAACCAATATATATATCTACCTCCATCTACAGGGTTGCATCAGAGGGAAATCGAAGAACGCCTAGAGTTGCGGAAGGACGACAGGGCGTGGATGACGAAAGACGCGTGCAAACCGTTCCCGGCGCCGCTCCCGAAGAAGAAGGCTAAATGAGATCGTCGTGCTCCCGCTCTTGCTCACCATCAACACGCCGAGATGTGTAATCTATTTGATCCTAGTGTAGGCGGTGAACACTTCATTTGTAACGTGTGCAACGATCGATGAACTTTTGTATATATCTCAACACTTGTGTAAAACTTCCGCACTTTGTATCAACTTGCGATGACATTAGTAATGTGTTTGTTTTTATATACCTGTGAAAATATATCTCTATTTCTGTTATATCTGTGTAAATATGAAATGTACATGTATTCTGGTATTATATGGGTATTTGTATTCTGGTATTGTACGGTACAATACTGCATAGGAATTCTGTGGCGCATCCAAAATATTTCTGTGGCGCACCCTATTCTGTGGCGCACGCTTAGGGGGTGCGCCACAGATAGTTATTCTGTGGCGCACTAGGTGGGATGTGCCACAATTCTGTGGCGCACGGGGTGGTGTGCCACAGAATTTACAATTTAGTGGCGAGTATTCTGTGGCGCACCCCCCATGCGCCACAGAATAGCTTTAGGGGTGCGCCACAGAATGGGTTTTTCCTACTAGTGTCTCTATTCAGGACATGACACGAAGTCAACAAAGCCTCCCCCCACCATGCCTTAGATAAACCAGCAGTGTCCAACATGGCGTTCACCAAGTCGGTCAGCGTGCGGTTTTTCCTCTTGGCAACCCCGTTTGATTGCGGCGAATAGGGAGGCGTCCTCTCATGAATAATACCATGTTCCTCACGGAATTCATCAAATACGTTGGAGAAATACTCGCCACCACGATCTGACCTAAGACGTTTGATCTTTCTCTCTAATTGATTTTCTACTTCAGCTTTATAAATTTTAAAGTAGTCTAAAACTTCATCTTTACTGTGCAACAATATACATAACAGAACCTAGTAGCATCATCGATTAAAGTCATGAAATATCTCTTATCACCTTTTGTCAACACGCCATTCATCTCACATAGATCCGAATGTACGAGTTCTAGTGGTGCCAAGTTTCTCTCCTTGGCTGCCTTGTGAGGCTTTCGAGGTTGCTTAGATTGCACACAGCTGTGGCACTTAGAACCTTTGGCAATGGTGAAAGTAGGAATTAAATTTAAACTGGAAAGTCTACTCATTAAACCAAAATTAACATGACATAAACGAGAGTGCCAAACATTAGCATCCGAATCCACACTGCCATAAATATGGTTTACTGACTTATTACAAAAATCCGATAATGAAAAGCGGAACAAGTCTCCGCACTCATACCCTTTACCAATAAATTGTCCAAACTTTGACACAACTACTTTATTGGACTCCAAGACTAATTTAAACACATCTCTGCATAGAAGGGAGCCACTAACGAGATTCTTGTTCATAGTAGGGACATGCTGCACGTTCCTCAGCTGCACGATCTTCCCCGAAGTAAACTTCAGATCTACCGTGCCAACACCACGAACAGAAGCATGTGATCCATTCCCAATTAAGACGATTGAATCTGCGACCTGATAAAAAGTGAACATAGAGATGTCAGCACATACATGAACATTAGCACCCGTATCAATCCACCAACATGGAGATTGAAATACTGAAAGCACAATCGGTAAATTACCGTACCCATCAGCATTGCTAGCGGTCACGACATTGACATGCTTTGGCGCCTTCCGTTTCTTGTCTGCACGATCTGGGCAGTCCACAGAGAAGTGTCCGGGCTCTCCACAAGTGTAGCACTTTAGCTCAGATTTGTTCAACATCTTCTTCTTCTTCTTGAAAGAAGTAGTCTTGGTAGGCATGTTGAAGGAAGGCTTGCTCTTTGCCTTGCTCTTGCCGTGGTGAAAGTTCTTCTGCACCATGTTAGCGCTAGACTGACCTTCACCACCTCTCTCAGCAGTGTCCTTAGCCCGAGCCTTCTCCTCAACATCAAGAGACGCTATCAGGTTTTCAACCGATATCTCCTGTCTCTTGTGTTTGAGAGTTGTGGCGAAGTTCCTCCATGAAGAGGGCAGCTTTGTAATAATGCATCCAGCCACAAACTTGTTAGGTAAGGCACGCTTAGCGTGCTCAAGGTCCTTAGCAATGCACTGTATCTCATGAGCCTGTTCGACTACAGAACGGTTGTTAGCCATCCTGAAGTCATGGAAGCTCTCCATGATGTACAGTTCACTGCCAGCATCTGCTACACCGAACTTAGCATTCAGTGCCTCCCAGAGCTCTTTGGCATCTGTAATGTGCATGAACACATCAAACAGCTTGTTGATAAGAGCATTCAGAACGAGTCCCACAAAGGCAGTATTGGTTTCCTTGAACTTGTTCTGATACTCGTCAGATATAGTTCCTTCAGGTAAACCCTCACTAGCCTCGAACACTTTCAGAGATCGCAACCACAGTGTGGTTTTGTACTGCCATCTCTTAAAGTCCACACCGGTAAACTTGTCCGGCCTCAGCGCATCAGATAGATGTCCCATGTTTAACTCAGGAAATTGCCTATAACAAATATAAGGTTTTTGGATTGTTGGAGTATTAGGCATAATTTCCATGATTAATTCCAGAATAGTAAACATGATCGCAACAGCTACTAACATGTTAAACTCGAAAATACTATACGTATTAATTAACATGAACAGCAGCCAGACATCTACAAACACAGCCATCGGAACGTGACGAACGTACCGAATGATTGTAGATGAAGTAGTCGTTGGAGCAGCGACGGTAGCAGCTTGAGCGGCGACGGTAGCAGCTCGAAGAAGACGACGTTGGAGACGAGTCGCCCACGGACCCAGAGATCGTCCAGGAAGTCGAGCCGTGATGAAGAACTTGAAAGCAGTCGCGCGGGCGCTTCCCAAAAACCATATTCGCCCTCTCCCGTACAGGATCACAAGGACAAGTGGCTCTGAAGACCTGCTGTCCCGTTCGCCGGTGCACGCCGGCGCACGGGATGGAGAAGACTACGATGGCGGCGCAAGGCACGAGATTGGCAAAACCTAGATTGGTTCGGTGTGTGACGGCGCACGCAGTGCAAGGCAATATATAGTGCGGCTCGGGAAACCCTAACGGGTACAACATGGGCCAACCACGTCGCACACGTCCGAGTTGGATAGCAGCCCACGATCCGGGAGCGACCCGAACTGGCAAAACTATACGCGTACGCAAAAACTCGTTTTTGCCGAACAACAAAAATATAGGCATCGGCTCGGCTCATTCCCGCAACCCGCGGCGTGTCGTGTCGTGACGAGACGGACGGACGGCGGCGGAGGAGGAGTGCGCACGAGAGAGCCTTCTGTTCTCAACTAGCACACCAAGTGGTACAACACTCCACCTTATAAGGCGGTGTTTGTCTCCTCCAACTAGCAATGTGGGACAAAACTTTAGCTCCCACTCCACTCCCATGTGTGCTGCCACAAAAATGGGTTTTGAGATTTTTCTGAAATTGCTTATTGGGCTGCCACATATGGGCCCAATTCTAACATATAAAGCCCAGCTTTAAATTAATAAATCCAGTCGGCCAAACGATACAAGGTGTTAAGGAGAACCTCTTACAAAGCAGAACAAGGTCAAGCAAAAACAAAGGGCTACACTACACCGAGCACCGCACCCTTGCGTAAAACGGCCAGCCACAGGGGCGGGAGCGGACCACCAGCGAAGGAACCATGATAACGCGCCGAGCTTGACATCGGAGAGGAAAGCAGGAGACGAAAGACCAGAGCCTCCAGAAGCCGGGAGCACGAAGGAGAAGACGAGCACCGACCAAATCCTTGCTTAAGACGGCCAGCCACCAAGAGGGGCAGGATCGGAGAGCACAAGAACCATCACTTCAGGTCGCCGACTGCAAAAAGGCACCACCTTTGCACTTGAACAGCCATGTCGAAGAGGTAACCCTGCTCCAAGACGGTGCCTCCAAGGAGGTCACGACACAGTAGCGCCGCCACCACCCGGTCAGAAGACCAGGGTTTTCACCCGGAGCATAGACGAGGGAGGTGAGGTGGAGCCACAACGTCGCCCCGAAGAGGGAAAAACGGTGCCCGCGGGCGTCGCCGTCACCGGCGTCAACCGACGACTTGAGCTTTCGCTCGGCCACAACACTCACCCACCCCGCGTCGAGGTACACTCGCTCCAGCCCCCACCGCTAGGGCGAGGGGCGCCATGACTGCCAAAGTATCTCTAGGTCTAAAACTGGGCGAGGACCAGCACCCGCGCCGGACCTCACCAAGGGCACCCAGCGTCACCCTCCTCGCCGCCCTCGCGGCCAAGGAACACAACCAACACCGTCGTCACGTGGCTCGCCGGAGAGCAGCACGTGCGTCCACCACCCGGAGCCGCCGCTTCGGCCTCCAAACTCCCCCGAACCGGCAAGCCAGAGTTGCCATGGAAACCCACCGGGGACGGCGCCAGCCACCACACGAGCCTCACGCAGCACCACATGAAACCACGGCATGGAAACCAGATCCCCTGATCTGGCAAAAGCACACGCACGTGCAACACACAGACAGGGCGACGAGGAGCCTGTAGAGAGACCTGGAGAGGAAAGAAGCCGCACCCGCCGGAGCACCGTGCCGACGCCGGGTGCCTGGGGCCCCTGCCCCGCCTCTGCTCCGCCAGATCTGCTGCAGCTGGGTCACCACCCGCTCCACCATGGCCAGGCCCTGTGGCTTGAAGATCAAGGCGCCGTCTCCGCCCGGGAGAAGACAAAGGTCGAAGGAGCGCCGGAGCCGCCGCCCATGGCGAGGGCCATCACCGCAAAGCCGCCGAGAACGGGCGCGCCGGCTGCGGGAGCAAGGACAGCACGCGGAGATCGCCTCGCCGCCGCCGTCCGTCCTCGAGGTCGCGGGCTTGCCCGACAGCCGTCTCCGGCGGCGGCGAGGGCAGGGACGAGGGGGGCGGTGGCTGCTGAAGGGGCTAGGGTTTGCGCCGCCCGAGTCGCCCCAGCAGAGGAGCGACGCGGGGGCTTCAAAGCGATGTAGTAATTCCTCTAATGGTGAGGGTAAGATGAGTATTTCTGTGTGTACTACATTTGGTCTGATGGGTTAGAACAGGGATAAATGGTGCAGATCAAGATTCAGTAACAGTCTCAGCTAGTACATTACTAGGGGTTATTTTTTGTTGCGGGTATGTAGTTTGGATGATGTTTCTGGCATCGTGTGAATCATTTTCTGATTTATATGGAAAAGCTGAGCAAGTCAACCTCACGCTGCCTTAGAGAGCAGGAAACCCTGTAGTAGGTCTCATATGGGATTCCATGTAGCACATCTCTCCAAGCTATAAATAGGACTAGAGAAATCGGCCACATTCCACAACATAACTAGTAGGGGTACATTTTGCCCAATAGCGTCCCACCTTACTGTCAGCAATGGCAGTGCAAGTTAAAACTCATATCTGGATGCCCTACTCCAGAGTTTCTCCAATTCGGGTGGCTTGAAATACACAAAAGTGTTCCAGTTAGTAGAAACATTGGACAGTGAACTGACAGCCTTGCAACCTTTTCTCTTTATCTTTATACCCTGCAGCTAGCCAGCCACAAGCAAAGAATTGATTTCTGTCTTTAGTGAAAGCAAAAAGGTAATTCTCTCAATGAAAGATGGAAAACAAAGCAAAACCAAAGGATATAATACCATTTTCTTTTATTCTGTATGAGGCAGCTCTGCACACACACAAGCATGAAGCACCCCAAATATTTCGTCGCAGCATATGTTACTTCTGCCTTTTTGGCTCTCTAATCTGGCCATCTGGTAGTGGCACCTGAACAATCTATTTGGCTTCTCTCGAGCTACATACTCTCTACATAGTTCAATTGTTCAACTTAACCAAGGTATGAAACTAGCTCACCTCACACTGGTCCTCAATCTGCCTGCCCGCTTCTTCAGATTTAGTATATGAGCTAGCTTTATTTATCTCTCATGTTTGTATATCGATATATGTAGGAACTCATGAAATCTTTGAAGAGCTGACTGGATCTTAAGCCCAAAATGGAATTAATATAGAGGTTATAGATCAACGGATCCGACCAATTCATTACGCGTACATAGGTATATTTACACACATTCACCTTTTATTCCATTCTGCATGTTATATATATTAGCATCCATTTGAGCCTAGTTTCAAAATATTTAATTCTGGTAGATTTGGAGTAGAGTTTGTATATGTCAACATTCAACACGTTCACTAGTTAATTTGGATCATGTATGTGTATTTTTGTACATTATTAGGCATGCTCAGTTAATAGAGTTGAAAGAACAATTAGGCATGCATCAGAGTATTGCCAATACTCCAATACCATCAGTCGACTTATTGTAGAACAAAAAAACTAACTAATGTAGTTCCAATATATGTACACATGTGCCAATCAACATATCAATCATGGTTTATCTATCATGTGGCAGGTAATCCATTCCTTCCGTGAAGTGATCATCGGCTTCCTTCAACCTGCATGGTCGTACGTCATCATGCAGACCTACATGGCTGAAGCTTCCCTGCCGTGCATACGTTGCTCGCCCTGCTTCTTGTTTGATAGGTTTGTGGGTTCTCTACATCTGCATTGCCATGGTGTGGCAGTGAACTTCCAGTTTGGATTGATTTGATTTGATTTGATTTGGTTCGATCATCCTTACTCGATCCATCGAAGTACGGGTCATCTTGTTGCATAGATGATGGTACAAGCTGTTGAGCAAATGAGAAATAAAACAGAGCGGGCATTGGGATGATGCAGCATGAGCCCCTGAGTGCTCTGTTCATGTTGCTACCGTGCTACTTGTGTCTTTGTGTGTGGTGGTGTTTGTTGTGGTACGAATAGTCCCGACCGCTCGTGATAATGTAAGCAAAAACGATTACGGTGATGATTGTGTGTGTTGTTGTTTAGTTTGTTGTGGTATGAACCGTCAACTATGGACTAATTGTAATTTGTAAGCATAAATGATGATGGTGATGACTCTATGTGTGGTTTGTGCAATAGTTTCAGTCTGGTTATAAAATCCATTGCTGGGGTCGCTTATCTGCATGATTCCTACATGATACTTCTATGCATGTTTTCTTTTTGTTCTAATCTGAACGATGGTGATTATTTGGATGGCAGTATTCATATGAAGTGTTCATGTTAACTCAATTAGTTAGTCTGAGAGAGAACTGCTCCCGAAGGTTGTTTTTTTTAGAGAATTCAACCAGTTTATTTCTCCTACTTGTAAACGGAGCAGTACATAGGCTGGGGTGTTGTTGCTTCGGAGGAGGCTATCCGTGCATTCTAATTCTACTTGGACTTGGTGTGTGCTGTTACTGATAACTGATTGTTAGAGATTGAGCGATTTTTCGGAGTCATGTCAGGAGAAGATCTTCAGGGATGTTCTTACGCACGGAAGACCACCCCCAGCCCTAGCCGGGGGGAGGTGAGGTTACAACTGCTGTACCTGCTCGCTGTCATAGCTGCTACATTTATTACTGTGCTGCACTTCAGTTGCTTGCTTGCACCGCCATTCTTTACTTGTTTTCCTGATTGCAGGTAGTACAGTACTATTAGTCAGGCAGTGCAGCTTGAAATATGCCCCCATTTTTCGAGCTTCTCAGTGTGGTTTGATTACAGAACTCCACCTCCTGGGGTAAATCAGTCTCAGGGATGGTTGTGTAATGTCATGTTCAAATATACAACTTACGCCTAAAGTACACACCAGATCAGTACAACTTAACCGAGGTGCACAAGATGTTCCTTGCTCAACATCATTGTAGAATTTTTCCTGTGGGTTTCAGTCGAGGCCTTGTACAGCTCATGCCCCTTGCACATTCTTTATTGCAAAGTGTACCATGAAGCACATTACAACATAGACCTGGAGGCAACAAAATTGTAGCACTTGCCTAATCATGATCATGTAACAGTCCTTGTGAGTAGGACTAGTATAGGAACCTGTTTAGCACATAAGCTATACTAACTAGGAATAGAGATCTGAGCCATGTTCCTGAACCTAACTTGCATGACGTCGTTTTTCCTAATGCCATTGTACTTTACTGCAATTTTTATTTCCAGAAAACGCGAAAGCCTTGCGTCTCGATGCATTGATGCAAATAAATAGTTATTTACAAGCCTATGAATTAGCCAAGTACAACCACAACGCACACCACACCTCGAAACGGCTAAGCGTTAACTTCTGCCGGTAGTGACGCTTGGAGGCTGACTGCTCCTGCTGTACCCAAAATCTTGCAATGCAAGTTGAACAAAAGATGTTCGACTACTGAGCAGCAAGATTGACGGTGAGCGGACAAGCCTTGCAGTCTCTTATCTTTATCTTTATATCCTGCAGCCAGCCAGCTGCAAGCAAAGAATTGATTTCTGTCTTTAGCAAAAGAAAAGGATAATCCTCTCAAGGAAAGCGAAAAGAAGTAAAAGGTAAGAATGGTACCGCTTGCTTTTATTCTGTCTAAGGTATTTGTGCACACACACAAGTACGAAGTACCACAAATATTTCATCGTAGCATGTAGCATGTCCTCTTTTGCTCTCTGACTCCACCATCCTGTAGTGTCACCTGGACTATCTACTTGGGTTCTATCTAGCTACGTACTATCTACATAGTATCAATTATTCAACTTGACCAAGGTATGTAACTAGCTCACCTCACACTTGTGCTCAATATTCCTGCCTGCTTCAGATTTATACAAGCTAGCTTTATTTTTGCTCTTGCTTATGAGTTCTCAATGTTTACAGGAACCAGACGATAACAGCTCGAGATACTAATGTGGAGATTGTTAATGAGCTGATAACTCCGAAATGGATTTAATTTAGAGGAAGAGATCAACGGATCCTACCAATTTGTATCATCATGCGTACCAAGGTATGTTACATTTACCAATCACCTTTTTATCCCTTTCTTCATGTTATCTTTTTATTCCATTTGGGCCTAGTTTGCAAAATATTTATTCTGGATTATTCCCTTTCATTTGCATCAATTGTGGTAAAATTTAAGCCATTAGTTCATTGCATCATGCATGTATAGCCATGCCCCAGGTATCTTGTTACATACTCTATACTATTACCGGGGATTCTCAGTTAGCATGACTGAGAATAGTGTGGTGATACCAATGCCGATATATCGCATGCTTGCTTAATTAGGAAGAAGTATAGCAAGCTAGTTTGAACTGGTAGTCCTCACAGCTACATATGCATGCAGGTTATCGAGGCAGACACCATTGATGTGGCCGTTGAAGGAATTCTCGATGAACTCAATAGAAGTAGACAGAACGTCATCTACTTTGATGGCTGGGATGGGCTGGGAGCATCTGCTGTCCTGCGAGCTGTAGCTCAACGGCTGGCATTAAAGGAACCAACGAGGCCTACAGGACTGAAGTTTGAGGTAGTAATCCGCATCGACTGCTCAAAGTGGGAGAGCAGAAGAGCGGTGCAGAGAGAAATTGCAGAGCAGCTGAAGCTTCCCACCCGGGTGATGGAGATTTTTGACAAGCAAGACGAGGAGGACGATTTCGATGGGATTACTGATCAAGGCGCTCGTGCGGAGATAGCAGAGGTCACAACAGAGATCCAGAGAAGCATAGAGGGATGCAGGTTTCTGCTGGTTCTTCACAATGGAAGCAATGAGGAGGTTGATATAGCTGACCTTGGTCTTTCTGTATACGGGTATATGACCAACAAGGTGGTATGGACCTTCCAAGGAGGATTTCGGATGGACCTCAGAATGAAAGACAATGTCATAAAGAAGAACACAACAGATGTTCTTCTCTCAGCTTCATGTTCTAAACGAGATCCACAAGAGCTCTGGTCCTATCTACTGCGCAAAGAGGCTACACTAGTTGCACACAAGAATGGTGTTGACCCTGCAATAGTTGTTGAGTGCTTCTTGTATATGTTGACACTACATTGCACGAGTCGCCATTACGTCGACAGCGAGTATGATATGGCAACCCACGCCTGCAACTATTGGATATGTAATGGGATCATATTGAATGTCTCAGACATTGTTGAAGCATGGCAAGTCGGTGAGACTCTGCAGGGTGAGCTCCGGCGGGACATGGACTACCACCACAATGAGTTGCCCTCTCACTTGCTGAGGTACGCTGAGCGCGTACCGCACTGGACTTCACCTGATTATGGATTTGTACGAGTTCCCCATGGAGTCGTTCCTAGCGGAATGTTCCAGCATTTTCAGAAGCTTGGCGTGATTAAACTCTCAAGGTGTACCTTCAGCTTCTCATCACCTCCATTTCTCTGCTGCTACAGCCTCAGATTTCTATGGCTTGACCACTGCCAAGACCTAAGAAGCACTGATGCAGAACAATGGGAAGAGGAGGACAGCAGTAGGTCGTGGGCATGCTTCCAAAGCTTGTGGGTGCTTGACCTGCGCTACACAGATTGTGATTGGATCTTGTCCGCGAGGGTGATGGATTTCATGACCCAGCTCAGGGAGCTAAACGTGATGGGAGCCAAGAACTGGGACATGAGCCATTTACGGGGACGTCAGCGAAACATTCGCAAGCTCCGTGTAACAAAGTCCACGTGCTTCTTCAACAACAATGTGTTCTCTAAGATGGAAAGCATGGAGCTTCTTGATTTTTCAGGAAATATCATCACACAAGGCATGACAAGCTTATCTGGGCCAGCAAGTAACAGTAGCCTTAAGACTGTCATTATTGATAGCTGTTATGGGGTTAAAATGATCTCTTTTAGGGACTGCAAAGAATTGAAGAACCTGTTCTTGAAAGGATCGTTCAGCAGTCTCGAGGAGCTGGATCTCTCAGGCACAAAAGTAAAAACTCTCGACCTTGGAGGAGTACAATCCGCACTACCCAAGCGGATCGTCCTGCTGGGTTGCGAGAAGCTCCATGCAATATTGTGGCCACGGAGTGTAAAAGTGAAAAAATGGTGGGATGTGCTGCGGATTGACACGACCTCAACATCAGCATCAACTGAAGGAGGGGAAGCAGCACATGCACATCCATATGGTGATCGATCCCTCCAGAAGCAGAAAGAAGAAAAGTTTAATGATGGATGGCAGATTTCTCTCACGGATGCAAGGCTGCTTAGGTCGCTTTCTCCTGTGAAAGATTATTTAAGCAACGCACACATACATATTGATTTATGTACTGCAGCTATTCTTGGTGGTAGCAACGTCCAACGAACAAGCAACGACAAACTAGTGCAAGCCCAACCGCATACAAATACCATAACAGACTACAGAGATGTATGGAATGATGGCCCAGTTGCAGCGGACTGCCCCGAGATATTCCTAGAAACAATATACGGGTGGGTCGGAAGGACATGTATCATAAAAGTGATCATGCACGGGCAGGGCAACAAACTCTTGGAGGATGCTACAAGTGTTAGTACTAGTGCTTTATCATTCCCTGGTTTCATATGTGAAGGGACTACATCACTGCACGTGTACGATAACTCGTCCATCACCAGTATCCCTACACCTCCCCAAGGATCCGGATGGAAATATGTAAAGTGGTGCCGAGTCGAGAGGTGCCCCAAGATACACAGAGTCTTCACTCTTCCCCAGGGCAGTGACGTGGACAGCTTTTATTTTCTGCAGACATTCTGGGCGTCCCAGCTCCTCTCTACACGGTACATCTGGGACATGCCAGCTTATTTTATAAACCTGGAGTTCTTGCACCTGGACCACTGTCCTCGGCTCTTATATGTGCTCCCCTTGTCCATACCTGGGGCCCCATTGTATATGTTGGAGACTCTCGAGATAGTGTATTGTGGTGATCTTGGGGAGGTATTCTCTTTGTGCCCTGAACTTCAAGAGCAGGATACTACTATAGAATTCCCTAGGCTGCAGCGTATCCACCTGCATGAGCTCCCCACGCTGCAGCTCATCTGTGGGCACAGGATGTCCGCGCCTAAACTCGAGACCATCAAGATTCAGGGCTGCTGGAGCCTCAAGCGCCTGCCGGCTGTCGGAGACGATACCAAGCCGCCCAAGGTGGACTGCGAGAAGGAATGGTGGGACAACCTTGAGTGGGACGGGCTGGAGAAGTACCACCACCATTCCCTCTACCAGCCGAGACACCCGCCGCACTACAAGCCCCGGCTGCCCAGAGTCAGCTTACTCAGGTGAGGTATACATACGCCTCCATCTCTCCCTACTCTGCGAATAAACTTAATTTTATGCTGAACCCAGTTACAACTGTTTCTAGAACAAAAAACTAACTATTGTATATATATATATATATATATACATATGTGCCAATCAATCTTATCATTGATGGTTTTATTATGTTGCAGGTAATTTGTCCTATCCGTGAATTGATCATTGGCTTCCTTCAACATGTATGGTCGTACGTCATCATGCAGACCTACATAACTGAAGCTTTCCTTTCCTGTCGTGTATGTTGCTTCCTTGTTTCCGGCTTTATTGGGTTGTGGGTTCTCTACATCTCCATTGCCATGGTGTGGCGGTGAACATCCAGTTTGGTTTGGTTTGGTTTGATTTGATTTGATTTGATTTGGTTTAGTTTGGTCATAATCCTTGCTCGATGCATGAAAGCACCGGTCATCTGGTTGCATAGATGATGGTACAAGCTGTCGAGCAAATGAGAAATAAATCAGAGTGGGCATTCAGCATATGCAGCATGAGCCCCTGAGTGCTCATGTTGCCGCCGTGCCCCTTGTGTGTGTTTATTTTGTTGTGGTATGATTAGTCAGCCATGGACTGACTATATTGTAAGCATAAATTGCAATGGGTGATGATGCGCTGTTGTGGCGTTGTTTGTTATGGTATGATTTGTCAGCTATGGACTGATTGTGATTTGTAAGCATAAATTATACTCTCCCTGTTTCTAAATATAAGATGTTTTAACTATTTCACATTTTGACTAGATGGGGACTGAAATGAGTGAACAAATACACTAAAATATGTCTAGATACATGTAGATACATGTTAATCGGAAAAAGGCTAAAACATATTACATTTAGGAACAGAGGGAGTAGTAATGATGATTTTTTGGGATTTGTGCAACACTTCCAGTCTGGTTATAGTTCATTGCCAAGGTTATTACCAGACCACTACTAGAAACAAGGCCTTTGGTCTAGAACCACATTTGGCTCTAGTCCCGGGTGGCTTACGAACCGCGACTAGAGTGTGGCTCTAGTCCCGGTTCAACGGCTACGATGCCGCGCATCTCCAGTCCCGGGTCGTAGGGCACCTCTAGTCCCGGGTCGTGATACCACCCGGGACTAGAGGTCCCGCGGCAGGCAGCCGCAGAGGAGGGCCCGCGCGAGACCTTTTAGTCTCGGGTCGTGATACCACCCGGGACAAATGCTCTCACCTCACTATATCATCTTCCACCCCCGAGAGCAGCCCTCCATTTTCAGCTCGAGTTCATCTCCATTTGCTCCATTGTTTCCTCTCTCAAGCTCGAGTTTATCCCCATTTTTTTCCACGATTTGTCAAGATTAGTGGCACCCATCTATCTAAGGGTTAGCAACTTGATCCTTTCATCCGGCATTGCTCATTTTAGCTCATTTCTATACTAGCTTAGCTCATTTCATTTTTGTAGTACTTGGTAGGTGTTTGATGAAATGACTAAATTAGGGAGTTCATTTGTTTTATATGCAATTTGAGCTAAAATTAAAATATGATTTGTGTGTTCTAGTGCCGTGCTCACCGCCGTTGATCGCCCGCGTTGTCCCGTCACCGACACCACCTCGGTAAGCCTCTTTTTTAAAACTTTTATTTTAAAAAATCTTAGTTGTATGATTTAGATGCATAATTATTATTTGTATAATTTTATTAGTTGTATAATTGTTTGTTATATATATAGTGCCATGGTTTTGACACCTGCCCACACCGGCTCTTGTCCGCTCTATTATTCGGATGTGGTATGATTGTTTGTTATAACTATATATTTATTTCATTTCGTGTTTATGACAATCATGCCGACCAACTTGACATAGATATATTTTTATCTAGGAGGTAGTTGAACCGGAAATTCCAACCGACCCTATTGTCGAGTTTTTTGTAAAAGAAAACAATGATTTGAAACCAAAATTGAAAAGAAGTGAAGATCTTCGTCTCCAATGCCTAGAAGAGAAGATGAAATTGGAGTTCAAGCTTGCCGACATTGTCGATGAACACGAGTTCAAGCTTGCCGACGTCGTCGATGCTCATGAGATCAAGATGGATGCAATGCGCTTGAAGATTAAAAAGATTAGAAATTATGCCATTAGTCAATAGGCTTGGTATCATTATGTTGTTGGTTCAATAATTACCTTAGTTGCGATTTTGATCGCATTTGTTGTTGGATTTAAATTCTTTGGATAATTGTATGTTGGTTTAAATGTATGTTTTATGAGAACTATGTATTACATTTGGTCACTACTCTAATTTGGTTTTAATGTGATGAACTTGTATTAATGAATATGGTCAGTTATCTATTATGTTCGTTTACCGTAATGGGTTTTAGCATCGTGATTGCGTTTGACATACTTATATAATGCAGATGAGCCATCCATGGATGCACGCTGACCGACGCTCTAACGAGTACATGCAAGGCATGCATTCTTTTCTCAACGTGGTTGAGGCAAACACGCGGAATGGTTTTAGGTGTTGTCCATGCCATAACTGTCGGAATGAGAAGCATTACTCTTGCTCAAAAACCCTTCACATCCACCTGATTCAGTTTGGTTTCATGTCCGGCTATAATTGTTGGACCAAGCACGGAGAAAGAGGGGTTATGATGGAAGACAACGAAGAAAAAGAGAACGATGACAACTACATGTGCCCTGAATACGGTGGTAATGCAAGGGGGGAAGCTGAAGATGAAGAGGTACCAGATGAGCCCATCATAGATGATGATTTACGTCGGGTCATCGTTGATGCACTGACCGAAGCAGAAAGTGCACTCGAGAAGTTGAAGTTGGAGTGCATGTTAGAGGATCACAAAAAAAAGTTCTACCCAACTTGCGAAGATGGCAACACAAAGCTTGGTACCACACTGGAATTACTATAATGGAAGGCAGATAATGGTTTATCTGACAAGGGATTTGGAAATTTACTGGAAATAATGAAGCAAAAGCTTCCAAAGGATAACGAATTGCCTGACAGTACGTACGAAGCAGAAGGTTCTCTGCCCTCTAGGATTAGATGTGCAGAAGATACAAGCATGCATTAATGACTGCATCCTCTACCGCGGTGAGCAGTACGAGAATATGAATGAATGCCCGGTATGCGGTGCATTGCGATATAAGATCAGACGAGATGACCCTGTTGATGTTGAGTGCCAGCCCCCCTGGAAGAGGGTTCCTGCCAAGGTGATGTGGTACGCTCCTATAATACCACGGTTGAAACGTTTGTTCAGAAACAAAGAGCATGCCAAGTTGTTGCGATTGCACAAAGAAGACCGCAAGAATGACGAGATGTCGAGACACCCGGCTGATGGGTCGCAGTGGAGAAAAATCGATAGAGAGTTCAAGGAATTTGCACGTGACACAAGAAACTTAAGGTTTGGTCTAAGTACGGATGGTTTTAATCCTTTTGGGGAGCAGAGCAGCAGTCATAGCACCTGGCCTGTGACTCTATGTATCTATAACCTTCCTCCTTGGTTGTGCATGAAGCGGAAGTTCATTATGATGCTAGTGCTCATCCAAGGCCCGAAGCAACCCAGCAACGACATTGATGTGTACCTGAGCCCATTAGTTGAAGAACTTTTACAGTTGTGGCGTGATGAAGGGGTACGTGTGTGGGATGAGCACAAACAAGAGCCATTTGACCTACGAGCGTTGTTGTTTGTAACCATCAATGATTGGCCTACTCTTAGTAACATTTTAGGACATTCAAACAAGGGATACAATACATGCACGCACTGTTTAGATAAGACTGAAAGTATATATTTAGGTAACAAGAATGTGTACCCGGGGCATCGTCGATTTCTTCCAAGGCAGCATCCCGTAAGAAAGAGAGGCAAGCATTTCAAAGGTGAGACAGATCACCGGACGAAGCCACCCCTCCCTACTGGTGATGTTATATATGATATGGTCAAGGATTTAGAAGTAATCTTTGGAAAGTGTCCTGGCGGACAGTCTGTTCCGAATAACGTTGACGGACACGTAATCATGTGGAAGAAGAAGTCTATATTTTGGGAGCTACCCTATTGGAAACTCCTACAGGTCCGCTCTGCAATTGACGTGATGCACGTGACGAAGACTGTTTGCGTGAACCTGATAGGCTTCTTGGGCGTGTATGGGAAGACAAAATATACGCCGAAAGCACGGCAAGACCAGCAACGTATGAAAGACCCAGACAACCTGCATCCAATGAAGACGGATAAAGGACATCTAAGTCCTGCTAGCTACGCTCTTACCAAAGAAGAGAAGGAGATATTTTTCGAAGTCCTGAGCAGTATGAAGGTCCCGTCTGGCTTCTCATGACAAAGAAAAAGTTCCAGAACCTAAAGTCTCATGACTGCCACGTGCTTATGACTCAATTGCTTCCGGTTGCATTGCGGGGGCTTCTACCGGAAAATGTTCGACTACCCATTGTTCAGCTATGTGCGTTCCTCAATGTAATTTCGCAGAAGGTAATCGATCTAGCCATTCTACCAAGGCTACGGAAGGATGTGGTTCAATGTCTCGTTAGTTTTGAGTTGGTGTTCCCACCATCCTTCTTCAATATTATGACACATCTCCTAGTACACCTGGTCGACAAGATTACCATTCTGGGTCCTGTATTTCTACACAATATGTTCCCCTTTGAGAGGTTCATGGGAGTCTTGAAAAAGTATGTTAATAACCGTGCTAGGCCAGAAGGAAGCATCTCCAAAGGCTGTGGAACAGAGGGGTCATTGAGTTTTGTGTTGACTTTATTCCTGGCATTAAGCCGATTGGTCTACCTGAATCGCGACATGAGGGGAGACTGAGTGGAAAAGGCACTCTCGGAAGGAAATCAACAATATGTAGGGACGGACATTCTTTCACACAAGCACACTACACAGTTCTACATAATTCCAGTTTGGTGGCTCCGTATATCCAGAAGCACAAGAATATTGTACGCTCCAACAACCCGGGGATGGATGACTCCTTCATTACAAAGAAACACATGGAGAATTTTGGCGGTTGGTTGCAAACACATCTCAACAATGACAACATTGTCTCAGATGAGCTGTACTTGTTGTCTAAAGGACCATCTTCGACTATTTGGACTTTCCAAGGGTACGAGATAACTGGGAATACATTTTACACGATCGCACAAGATCAAAAGAGCACCAACCAAAACAGTGGTGTCCTCTTTGATGATTCAACAGACAACACTGGGCAAAAGGTCACATATTATGGTTACATAGAGCAGATATGGGAATTTGACTATGGACCTTCTTTTAAGGTCCCTTTGTTCTGGTGCAAATGGTTCAACCTGAAAGGCGGCGGGGTAAAGGTAGACCCATTGTACGGAATGACTACAGTGGATCTCAAGAATCTTGCGTACAACACCGAACCATTCGTTCTAGCCTTTCTATGTGAAGGACATGTCTACCAAACCGAAAAAAAGAAAAGATGAGCAAGCGAATACATCAGCAGATGAGGCAAAGCGCCACATAGTTCTTTCAGGGAAAAGAAACATCGTGGGAGTGGAGGATAAGACAGACATGTCAGAAGATTACAACAAGTTTCATGAAATTTCGCCCTTCAAAGTGAACACTGACCCAAGCATCAAGTTAAATGATGAAGATTGTCCATGGTTACGGTGCAATCAGAAGAAAGGGACACACACGAAGAAAAAGTGAAGACTAGATAGGGATGTTGTTGGTGATGTGTAATAATGTATTAAACTTTTATGTAACTGTGTGTTCTGAAAACTCAGAAGAGAACTCTAAACACTGATATTTGGTTCTAAAAATCCAACGGCTTACAAGGGCTGGAAAAAGTTGGAACAAAACACACGGTTTCCCCTGCATACAGCCCGACGGTGGCTCGTGAGTGCCCGCATATCAAATGCACCGTTGGATGTATGTAGGGAATCCGAATGATTTGTATTCGGTCGACGAACTGAAGGATTTTGTAGATAGAACAAAACACACGGTTTCCCCTGCATACAGCCCAACGGTGGCTCGTGAGTGCCCGCATATCAAAATGCACCGTTGGACATATGCAGGGAGTCTGAATGCTTCGTATACCAAAATGAACTACAATGAGTGCCGAACATGTCCGGGAGGGGGGCTATATATAGGGCCATGTGGCTCACGAAGAAACACAAGCCCTCAAAAGAAACATACCCCTGATTCAACGGCACACAAGCGCTTGTAAGAAACAAACCCCTGATCCAACGGCTTACAAGCGCTTGAAAGAAACACACGATCCGTGTGATTCTTTAGTCTCCGATGGTGTTACCAACCAGGACTAAAGGCGGGTCAGTCACGTGTCCTCCCCCAGCGCTGCCCTGGCCACGTGTCCAACCCCAGCGCTGCCCTGGTCACGTACGTGTCCTCCCCCAGCATTGTGCCCTGGTCACAAGTGAATTTCAAAGTTTTGTCATATTCAAAAGTATGCAGAAGCTATTCAAATTCATATTCAAACACTTTTCAAATTCACTTTTGGGCATTTTGCGCGCAAATGCACCACTATTTAAAAACTTTTGAAATTCATTTTTAATTGAAAATGGCAAAATGGTTAATAGTTTGAATAGTTAGAATAATTATTTTAGAAAACAAAAAATTGTTTTGGATTAGTTATTCAAAGTTTTGTCAGATTCAAAAGTATGCAGAAGCTATTTAAATTCATATTCGAACACTTTTCAAATGCACCTCTATTTAAAAACTTTTGAAGTTCATTTTTAATTGAAAAAGGCAAAATGGTTAATAGTTTGAATAGTTAGAATAATTATTTTAGAAAACAATAAATTGTTTTGGATTAGTTATTCAAATTCAAACACTTTTCATGTTGAAAGTTTTGTCAGATTCAAAAGTATGCAGAAGCTATTCAAATTCATATTCAAACACTTTTCAAATTCACTTTTGGGCATTTTGCGCGCAAAAATTCAAAATTTGAGCCTTTGAACGCAAAAAACAGACCTCTAGTACCGGGTGGAGCCACCACCCGGGACCAGAGGTGCATTTGCGCGCGCTGGGGTGGCGTTTGCAAAAACACCTCTGGTCCCGGGTGGTAGCTCCACCCGGTACTAGAGGTACCCCTCTGATACCAGCTCGTGGCTCCGCCCGGGACCAGAGGTCCCTTGGTATAAATACCAAGGCCACCATCCTGGCCCGAGCCACGACCCGGGAGAGCATCGCGGCGAAGCCCTGGCCGTTTTTCTCCTCACGCCGCCGCCGTCCTCCACGCCCGCGCCCGCCGCCCGAGCCCTCCGCTGCGCCGCCCTCCGCCTCCGCCTCCTCCACCGCCCCAGCCCGCCGCCCCAGCCCTCTGCCACGCCACCCTACGCCTCCGCCTCCTCCGCCGCCCGAGCCCTCCGCCACGCCGCCCTCCGCCTCCGCCGTGTGGCCCTGATCCGTTGCCGTCGCGCCGCCTGATCTCCTCCTCCGCCGCGCCCGAGGCCTCCTCCACGCCGCCTCGCCCTCCTCCTCCTCCACGTCCTCGATGGCCGGCCGGCGAGCTCGCCCTAGCAACAAGGTGAGGATTTTTTTTATTGTTTTTTTAGTGTTAGAAATTTTGTGTAGAAATTTAGTGTACAAATTTAGTGTAGAAATTTAGTGTGGATTTGCTAAGTGTAGAAATTTAGTGTTAGAAATTTTAGAAATTTAAATTTGCTACGTGTAGATTTAAATTTGCTAAGTGTAAATTTTGCTAAGTGTAGATTTAAATTTGCTAAGTGTTAATTTTGCTAAGTGTAGATTTAAATTTGCTAAGTGTAAATTTAAAATTGCTAAGTGTAGATTTAAATTTTGCTAAGTGTAGATTTAATTTTGCTAAGTGTAATATTTTTGTTTTATACCCCACTGTGTTTTTAGTTTATTGTTCTCGGCGACGATGTCTCTGTTGGACCAGAGGGGCGAAGTCCGGGACTGGGCTCCGTCGGGCCGGCACTGGGAGGTGTTACCTTCCGTGCGTAGCTTAGTTAGGAACCCAGGTGACGTCGTCGACCCGGATCTTCTTTGGTGGCGGTCGAGTGGGCCACGCTCGGTGCAGAGGGAGCCGGCCCCCGAGGAGGTGGTACGTCGCCGTATCATGGAGGAGGACGAGCACGTCCATCGCTACATGTATTTGTTGGATACGCCAGTGGTGTATGACAGTAGATGGTCGATTCTTCATAGGGTTCCTTCTCACGTGAGTTATGACCCTGTGATGGTTCCTTTTCTTTGGATGCGCAACAACGGCCGCTCAGCACCCCGTGGCTTAGGACCCGGTCGAAATTAGTTTGAGAGGAAGATGTATTAGTGATATTATTCGTGATGTATTAGGGTTAAATAAAAATGGACCCGAGCTATGTAACTGGATTAAATAAAGATGTATGAGCTATACTTTTGCATATTTGTAAAGTTCTCTACTTTGAATTATTCTGCTAATGCTATCATTGTTTTATCTTTCTTTTGTATTAGTTAAGCAATGGATGGAGATGTTCCCTTCGTAGGCAAAGAAGGGGAAGAAGAGTTGTTCGCCATTATGCGGCAACCCGTTCCGGGAATGGAGCCAGAACGAAGCGTCGAAGCGCAAACGAGCACAGAGTGCGATGACGACTTGCAAATTGGTGGACCCCCGCAGTCTAGCGAGGTATATTAAGCCTCTGTTGATCATATGCAAACATTTATTTGTATATATATGTATTAACAAATGTTTCTTATTTTTAGACCTCTGCATCGACCCAATCTAGTAGACGAGGCCATGCCAAAGGGTTGGCCGCAAATGCGCATCTCACAATTGAGGTCGTCTCTGCAGATGGCAAACCGTTGGAGCCCAAGGCGAACGCAACTAGGTTTGTGCATCAATGCGGAGTTGTTGTTAGGGACAATGTTCCGATCAGCATTCAGGAATGGATTGAGCAAAAAAAAATACTTAGAGGGAGCTAGTTATGTCAGCAACAGAGCTAAAGATGTGCTTTGGGACAAGCTCATAGCACATTTCACCCTACCGGTGTTGGATTGTTCCGAAAAGACACAAGCCATGACGAAAAAAGTCAAGCATTTCGCTCTAAAGAAGATGGCTGAACAATTCAATAATTATAAGAACAGATTATACCGTGATTGGGTCTCAAAAAATAAAGTTCCAGATTTCACTGGAACACTAGAGAGGCAGCGGGCTCACTGGAAGGCATTTCTGGAATACAAGGATTCAGAACTAGCCAAGCAAAGATCGAAAAAGAATAAGGAGAATGCAGCGAAAATGAAATATCACCATAAGTTGGGGGGAGGTGGCTACGTAAGTGCCGAGCCTATGTGGGATCTGATTGAGGCCGCTATGCGCGAAAAAGGGATCACTCCAGTTATAGATAACTGGCCCCATTGGGTCAGAAATTGGATGCTTGCTCATGGGGCGGAGTATGACGCATCAGGTGATCTAATAGTTGATGAAACGAAAGAAACTCCTATACCCCGGAAACAAATTCTTGATGCGATCGCCGATGCTCGAGAGGGAAGGTTTATTCCCGACAGAGAGAATGACGAGCTGACAAAGGCCCTCGGTAATAAAGAAAAAGGAGGACGAACACGAGGCAAGGGAGCTACGATGTGGAATGAAGGGTTTCCGAGGACCGTGAATCTTATAGAAGCCGAGCAAGAGCAAGGAAGAGGAAGGAGCAGGAGGATTCAGACCGGTTGAGAAAAGTAGAAAGTATCATTAGCGAACAACAGAAGCAAATAGATCAATTGCGCGAGCAAGCTTGTCAAGGGGTAACTCATCAGCTGCAGCTAGATAGTCAAGCAGGTGGTCCATCTCAATGGAAAAGCAGCGTGGCTTCCACGGCGGTCGGTGCTGATGAGGCATCGAAGCAAACCTACCCCGTGGATTTTATCACTGAGAAGACAAGTTGTGAGCTACATGAGGCACTGAGAAACTTAACCGTGAAGGCGGCGGACGGCTATGCTTTAACTTGTGAATCTACAACACTGTATCGTGGCAATGAGATTCCAGATGGCTATGCTCGTGTCGGCGTGGATCAAGTTGAACCCGGATTTCAATCACTCGAACTTGACATCCCTGGAGATGATGATGAGAGGACACTTGGAGATGTCCAGGGTGGACTCATTCTATGGCCCATGAAATACATCGTGTTTCCAGACTGGACGCCAAGGCCACCATCGCCTCCTCCGAGTCAAGATGACGGCAGTGACGACCACCACAACACGAGTCCATCTCGATCTCCGTCGCCGCCTCAGCCGACTCCGCCTCCGCCTCAGCCGACTCCTCAGCCGTCTCCGCCGCCTCCGTCCACTAAGGCTAAGACCGCCGTTCCTTCGATAATTTTCCGATCCAAACCCCAATACGAGCCCCTCCCAAAAGTACCGAAGGTTCCTCCCCCGAGACCTTACGACATCGAGATGACTCCAGAGCAAGGCGCCGCGTGGCTGGCCGCCGTCACGAAAAGACAGATGGCCGAACTAAAGGCGAAAAGATAGCCCGTGCCAAAGCAAGTATTTACGACAGAGCAAAAAAAGTGGGCTACGGAATTTCTTAATCATCCATCGCAAATTGAGATAAATAGGCCAGATGACTATGCACGTTGTCTGAGGAGAACTCGCCCCACAAGTAGTACTACCAGCGGGAAAAGAAAAAGAGAGGTTGCCCAGCTCGGAGAACAGTCAAAACAGTCCATCTCCCCGCTCAAGGTGGCCACTGATAAGGGCTCCGCCCGCGCGGCGGATTTAGCTTACCGCGCGGAATTTGCTGCAGAACTTGGTATTTCACTTTCTCAACTCGAAACAGAAGAGCTCCCCTCCCTTATGCCACCTGATAAATGGACCTGAGAATACGGAAAGTCTCTAGTGCCACCTGATCAGATCGATAATCTACCAACACAAATGCTAAGACTGCATAACTGGTACATGGAAGTCACAAAGATAGATCAAAAAGTGCTCCTTGTGCAAGTTACAGAGGAACATTTCAAAGGTAAAGACGAGTTAAATATTTATCTTTAAGAACTCTATCAGTTATACCAGCTTGACGCCCTCGACTTGAGTATCGTCAGTACCTATTGTCTGTAAGTGATTCAATTCATTTATTTTATAAAATAAAGTCTATAGCTCAGCTCGGTCATTGCCTGTTCTAATTATGCTCACTACGCTATTATGCAGAATGAAGAGTGATGAATGTGACAGAAAAGGAATATTTGAGATTGGGTTCGTTGACCCAACCCGAGTTAATGAAAATCTGCTACGGAACTACCACAAGGAAACGGTGGCCAACTTGTTTAGGTTCATAAAGAGGCAAGATTATAAAAGGAAGATATTGTTTCCTTACAACTTCAGGTAAGAGTGTTACTGTCTTGTACACATTAGTTTTTGCTTACTCGATGTTAAGTGTAACTGATTAGTTACTGACATATATAAACGTGCGCAGCGACCATTACATTCTGCTAATCATTGAAGTTGATGATTCAAAAGTTGAAATCTTCGACTCATTGGCGTGGCCCCAAGAGAAGTACCAACATATTAAAGATGTGCTCCAAGGGTATTTTCAATCATTATCATACTATATCGGTCTCTTTTGTTCAATTCCTAAGACATAAAGTAACTAATTAATAACTCATTTATTCATTTGTTTGCCGGGCAGGATTTGGAAAGATTTCATAAAGTGTACATCTGGTGATTTTAAAGAGGAGCTTAGTTTTGTTAATGCCAAGGTAAGTAGTACGAGCTAGGTTCACGCATCTCTTTAATTCAAATTTCATTACCACCATACCATGCTTGATTATTATTTGATTGAAATCTATTCTCGTAAAGTACTGTGAAAGGCAGCCACTGGGGACCAATTTGTGTGGATACTACGTCTGCGAGTGGATTCGTCGGGAGGTCTCTGAGCTGAACCCATTGACATTTGTAGAAGTAAGTAAACAAATATATTCACAGTTTTATTTTATTACCATCAATTGTGTTGAGTGTCATTCATAATTTCTGTTATGATGATTGATATTCATATTGATCTCCTTCTTTTATAGATGGATACAATGCGGAGGGACCTGCAACCAAAGGACCGCTTTCGACCAATTCAAGAGGAAATTGAGTGATTTTTGATGAACTATGTCATAAACCCAAAGGGAAAATACAATGCCACCGAATAGACGGACTCTAGTCCCGACGATGATCATGTAATCGAATAGACAACGGGCTCTAGTCCCTGTTTTATATGATCTCTATGTAATTAATCGAATAGACGGGCTCTATTCCCGGTTGTGATCTCCATGTAATCAATTAAAAATGATCGAATTCTCATAGACATTTCTTTTATGAATATTTTGATATGCTATATGTATTTTCTGATTTATAATTAATTAACCATATATTTTGCAAGATTAATCATAATATTCAATAGGGAAAAAAAAACCAGAAGCCGCTGATGACCCACAAGTATAGGGGATCGCAACAGTCTTCGAGGAAGTAAAACCCAAATTTATTGATTCGACACAAGGGGAGCCAAAGAATATTTATAAGCCTTGACAGATGATTTGTCAGTTCAGCTGCACCTGGAAGTAGACTTGCTCGACACAGTTTATCAGTAGCAACAGTTTTATGACAGTAGCAGTAGTGAAATAATAGCAGCAGTAAAATAAAGACAGCAGTAATAATTGCAGTAGACAGCAGGATTAAAATACTGTAGGCATAGGGATGGATGAACGGGCGCTGCATGGATGAGATAATTCATGAAATAGTCATACATAGGGCAATTGCAGATAAATAATAATAAGGTATCCAAGTAATAATCAATCATAAGCATGTGTTCCGTATTTAGTCGTACGTGCTCGCAATGAGAAACTTGCACAACATCTTTTGTCCTACCAGCCCGTTTGCAGCGGGGCCTCAAGGGAAACTACTGGTAATTAAGGTGCTCCTTTTAATAAAGCACCGGAGCAAAGCATTAACACTCCGTGAACACATGTGATCCTCACGTCGCAACCATCCCCTCCGGTTATCCCAATTTCTGTCACTTTGGGGCCTCGGGTTCCGGACAGTGACGTGTGTATACAACTTATAGATATGATCCAAAACAATAATTATTCTCATGATTCAATAACATGTTCAGATCTGAGATCATGGCACTCGGGCCCTAAGTGACAAGCATTAAGCATAATAAGTTGCAACAATGACATAAAGTACTACCGATGGATACTAGGCACCAAGCCCTAACAAATCTCACAACTATTACATGAATGATCTCATCCAATCCCTACCATCCCCTCAGCCTACAGCGGGGAATTACTCACACATGGATGGGGGAGTCATGGATGGTCGATGGAGAGGTGGCGGTGATGATGATGGCGATGATCTCCTCCAATTCCCCGTCCCGGCAGGGTGCCAGAACGGAGTTTCTGATCCCCGAAATAGGGTTTTCGATGGCGGCGGAGCTCTGGAAGGTTTCTGGAAAAAGCGTCGATCCCCCGAAGTTTTTAGGTCAGAGGCTTTAGTAGTCCGAAGGGGAGCGCTGGGGGCCACACAGGGGGGCCACACCACCCCTGGGCGCGGCAAGGGCCCACCGCGCCCTGGGTGCGTGTGGTGCCCCTGTGCCCTCCTCGCTTCGTCTTCTGGCTCCGTGGGTCTTCTGGAAAAATAGATTTATGGAATTTTTCTGGAATTTTCTAAAACTTTGACTTTCTGCACAAAAACGAGACACCAAGGCAATTCTGCTGAAAACAGCGTTAGTCCGTGTTAGTTGCATTCAAATCACACAAATTAGAGGAAAAACAATAGCAAAAGTGTTCGGAAAAGTAGATACGTTTTGGACGTATCAACTCCCCCCAAGCTTAGCTTATTGCTTGTCCTCAAGCAATTCAGTTAACAACTGAGTGCGATAAAAGAAACTTTTACGAACACATTTGCTTCATATGATGTATACATGCCTACTATATGATCAATTACTTAGACAATTCATAATAGGAACCATGCAAATAATGACACCTAGTAGTTATGCAAATCATGAAAAGATACCAAAGTACTAAGAATGAATAACATAGCATATATCTATCCACAAGAATTGCAATGTTCGTAAAAAGATATGACAAAGTGGTATCTCGCTTGCCTTTGTTTGAAGGGCAAAACATAAATGCCAAGGCACCTCTGAAGTTCAAGTGAAGACTAGATATAAAAATATCAAAGATAAGAGTATCATAGTTATACCTCAATTAATCGTATCCTGGGACAAGCACATTACACTAAGAACGACAGTTATGCTCTCGAAGAGGTGCTCAAAGAAAGGATGGTGACTCAACATAAAAATAAAAGATTGGCCCTTCGCAGAGGGAAGCAGGGATTAACACGTGCTAGAGCTTTTTATTTTAAAAACAGAGGTAAAAATGTTTTGAGAGGTGTTTGTTAATTGTCAACGAATGGTAGCGGGTGAGAACAGTATTCTACCTGTCAAACGGACTTTTAAGAGCGGCTCCCATGAAGGACGTTATTTCTACCAGCAAGGCAGATCATCCCTCTTTCTCTTTGGTTTACACACATTCAGGTATTTCACTGTTTGTCATTGCTTACTGATGAATCAGGGCAAAAGTGTGAAGAGAATTAATTGGTTAAAGTTGTAATTAATTGGGACTGGGCACCCCGTTGCCAGCTCTTTTTGCAAGTTATTGGATAAGCGGATGTATATGCCACTAGTCCAGGTGTAAAAGTCCATTTGACAAATAGAATAAAGAATAACCACACTAATTCCTCATGAGCTAGTAAACATTGACACAAAAAGGGAAATATTTTGAAAGTTTTAAAGGTAGCACATGCAAATTTACTTGGAATGGCTTGAAATACCATGCATAGGAGTTTTTGGTGGACTCTTTGGGATAACTTGGTTTAAAGGATTTGGATGCACGAGCAGCATTCCCGCTCAGTACAAGTGAAGGCTAGCAATAGACTGGGAAGCGACAACCACGAGAGCGATAACGGTCATAATCATGCTTGCGACAAAATAAAATTAACGGAGGCATAAAATGATACTAAAACTCTGAGGCAAAATAGATCATCAAGGCTTAATTGACTTTATTTTTCAGTCATAACATGTGTGAGCATGTGCCAAGTCGAATCAAGTGAATTATTCAGAGGAGGATACCAGCCTGCCATACCGTTTTACGAATAGAACAATGCATGTAAATATCTATATGACATGTTATTCGCTATTAGCAATTTGGTACTGGTCATAAGAAGACATGAACTACTAAGTAATCATTAAATAACATAACCACTACCATGATAGCTAAGCATGTTCACATGAGTAGGCATATTTACAAAAATGAAAAACAAATAGAGTTCATACCAGCCTTTTACCACATCCGAATTGTCGTAAGTCGTCATTATTGCTTTTCACTTGTGTGGCTTGAATGATGTGAAATGATAACCAAGTCCAAGTGGAACCACGGAAATTTTTCGAACTCCTGAAACAACTATACAAAACGGCAGAAGAACAACAAATATTTTTGGGTTTTCGAATTAAAGCAAGCATAGAAAGAAACAAGCAAACAAAGCAAAATCTTTTTGGATTTTTGAATAACAAGCCAAAACGAAAAATAAAGTAAACTAGCACTACAAATTCAAAAGCAAGAGAAATAAAGGAAATATTTTTGGTCTTTTGGTGTTTTGCGAAAATGAAATGGACACAAGAAACAAAAGAAAAGAAACAAACTAAAACATGGATATACAAAGTACCGACATGATATGAATATGATAAAATGAGTGAACTTGTCGGCATACCTCCCCCCAAGCTTAGGCTTTTGGCCTAAGTGGGAGACTAATCATCCACATGGCCCAGAACTCCATCCAGGTGGATCATACCTAGCGTGATCATAATCAGGATCCTGGTATGAGGAGCTCGTCGTGTCAAAGGGCTGAATGAAGTCCTCCTCAGGACCTCCTCCCTCACTATCCGCATGAAGGCCATGCTCCTCCATATATGCATCCAGGTCTCCCTCCGAGAATGACCATCCTTGCCTGACATCAAGGTTAAACAAAAGAGGCGCAGGCAAACAGACTATGCGTTCATAGGTTTTAGTTCTCCACCTGGTCTTCTTAACAAAAACTAATTCATAAGATAGATTATCAATGGTGGACCAGCGGGAAATAAATTGGTGGCTAATCATAGAGTTAAGATCAAGTCTTTCAATGGGAGCTGAATATCAAAGTGATGTGGTCCTAAACCATGCATGGCTAATAATCGAGAAGCAATGAGACCTCCACAAACCCCTCCTTTTTCACGGTTAGTGGAGAGACGAAATGCAATCATAGCTCCCAAGTTATAAGTTCTATCACGTTTTAAGGCAGCAGAAAGAAATGCCAAGTCATAAACAGATAATTTACTTGCATTCTTCCTAGCTAAACACATTTGCCAAGGTAGTGGGCAAAATATCGAATAGATGGGAGTTGGATGTTTCGAATTTTACCATCCTCGGTTGTAAAATCTTCCCTTGGCAAATCTCTGAGTAAAGGTCTTGTAAATGCTTTGGTTGACCTCTAATCCTCTCATGAGATCCCCATGTGGTACCTTAATAGCTGCACAAAAATCATGAAGAGACAAATCTACAGCTTTATTGTAGATATTATAATGAACCATGGGAGTAGGCAAATTCCAACTAAATCTAAAACTTTGAACCACGACATAGTCAGCTTTACATATTGATGTGGTTCATCTGCAACAAAGTATTCCAACCCTGCATTAGAGATTAGAGTGTTGAAATCTTGCAAGATTCCTGCAGCATTCATAAACTCATGGCATGGATAAATAGAGGGAAACACAGAGTCTTCACGGTTGACTCCCATGACCTCTGATACTTCCAATTCTTCATAGTTAAGTTGGTTTCCATCCATCTTCCTTTTCTGAAATTTTAAACAAACCTCATAAAAATAATTTTGGAGTGGTTAAATCAAAGGAAACACTAGGGAGACTTACTAGACTAAACATGCATCAAAACTAGTTAATCTAAACAAGAACAAGCATGCAAGCTCTAATAACATGTCACCTACAGTACCAAAATGCTAAAGATATAAGCAACTAAACAAAATTCTATTTGGATAATCGGAGGAGTCACATACCGGAGAGCAATTGATCCAAATTTCAGCAGCAAAGATGGGCTGAGCAAGTAGATCGAAAAATTTCGAGCAAGAGCAGCAAGAACACGAGTTTGAGCAATGGTGGTGTGTATGGTCGGGAGAGAGAAAGGAGTGGGGAGAGATGAGTGAGTGGAGGGCCAGGTGGACCCCACACCAGGGCAGGGCGCGGCCTGCCCTCCACCGCGCCGTGGGGGCGTGTGGTGGCCTGGTGGGTCCCCCTGGTCATCCTCTGGTACTCCCACGTTCCTCTTTAAAAACTAGGACTTAGAATTTTTTCATAATTTTTTTGAAAACTTTTATTTCTGACATTTTCTGGGTACTTTAAACAATGAAAACTAGACAAAATGAATTTACGTAAAGACCAAGCATTACTTAACTTTGCAAATTACAGTAGCAAAACAGTAGGTAAAACAAAAGTGAGAAAGAAAATATGTTGTTTAGCAATTTTATGCATGTAAAACATATTTGTTAACAAGGTTGATCAAGTCTTGCCACCAAATACATTTTATATGACATAAAAGAATTAAACCACATTGAACAATCATGTTACCTTAAATGGTATAGCTATAGATCCAATCATAATATATCGAAGTTCTTCATGAGTTCATATATAGGGCAATCAATACTTCCCACTTTGATACTTTTAATATTGGTAATTGTATTAACTCCAAATATTTTGTCCAGCTTCTTGGGAAAATAAACAGTATGCTCTTTGTCATTAACATGGAAAGTCACTTTCCCTTTGTTGCAATCAATAACAGCCCCTGCAGTTAAGAAAAGGTCTTCCAAGAATAATAGACATATTATCATCTTCAGGCATTTCAAGCACAACAAAATCAGTTAATATCAAGCAATTATTAGTTACTTGAACAGGAACATCTTCACATATACCAACAGGAACAGCAGTAGATTTATCAGCCATTTGCAAAGATATATCAGTTGGTATCAATTTTTCCAAGTAAAGTCTCTTGTAAAGAGAAAAAGGCATAACACTCACCCCTGCACCTAAATCACATAAGGCAGTTCTAACATAGTTATTTTTGATTGAGCAAGGAATAGTTGGTATACCTGGATCTCCAAGCTTCTTTGGAACCTTACCATTGAAAGAATAATTAGCAAGCATGGTAGAAATCTCTTCATTAGGAATCTTTCTCTTGTTAGAGACAATATCTTTCATGTACTTTGAATAGGGAGGTAACTTAATAGCATCAGTCAAAGGAATTTGCAAAAACAAAGGTTTCATCCATTCACAAAATTTGTTATAATGTTCTTCTTCCTTAGATTTAAGTTTCTTAGTAGGAAAAGGCATTTGTTTTTGCACCCAAGGTTCTCTTTCATTACCATGTTTCTTAGCAAGAAAATCTTCTTTAGTGTACTTTTTGTTTTTAGAATGCTTTTCAGGTTCCTCTTCACTTTCCTCTTTATCAGAAGCATCATTCTTATCTTTATCATTAGCATGTTCATTACCACTCTCAGTTTCAGCATCAGAGATAGATATACTATTTGGATTATTAACATGCTCATTGTCTTTAATAGGTTCAGGAGATTCCTCAACATGTTTATGTTTCTTCTTCTTCTTTTTCTTAGAAGGGGTAGTAGTTTCATTAACTAGTTGAGAATCTTGCTCAATTCTTTTAGGATGTCCCTCAGGATATAAAGGATCCTGAGTGGAAGCACCACCTCTAGTTGCTATACCAAAAGCATGTTTATCATTTTCTCTAGAAGCATTACCTAACAAATCTTTTTGCACTTTAGTCAATTGCTCAATTTGAGTTTGAACCATATGAAAATGTTTAATGAGTATTTTAACATCATTAGAAGTTCTTTCCAAAACATCATGCAAATGATTAATGACATGAGAATTCTTTATGAAGCTATTTTCTATTCTCCAATTGAAATTGTTTTGCTTAACAATGAAATTATCAAACTCATCTAAGCATTGATCAGGAGGTTTAGAATAAGGGATATCTCTATCATCAAAGCGTTGGAGAGAGTGTACCTCAACTGTAGATGAGTGAGGAATTGGCTTACACAATTCTTCTATAGGTGGAAGATTTTTCACATCTCAGATTTAATACCTTTCTCCTTAAGAGATTTCTTGGCTTCTCTCATTTCTTCATCATTCAATTCAATCACTCCTCTTTTCCTCGGCGTAGGTACCGGAGTTGGTTCAGGCAGGGTCCAATCATCATGATTTTGGCTTATCTTAGCCAATAATTCCTCGGCTTCATCTGGAGTTCTTTTCCTGAAAACACAACCAGCACAACTATCCAGGTATGTCCTAGATTCAACAGTTAGTCCATTATAAAATATATCAAGAAGTTCATTTTTAGCTATTTGATGTCCAGGCCGAGCTCTAAGTAAAGAACAAAACCTTGCCCAAGATTCAGGCATTTTCTCTCCCTCATTTTGCTTAAAGTTAAAGATTTTCTGTAAAGCACATGTTGAGCACTAGCAGGAAAATATTTCTGAAAGAAAGCATTGACTAAACCCATCGGGCTCTCAATAGATCCAGGAGATAAATCATTAAACCAAGTTTTAGCTTCATCTTTCAATGAGAAAGGGAAAATTTTAGTAACAAAGTAACTGCGTTTCTTAATATCATCAGAAAACAAACTACTCAGAGTAGAGAGAGTGTTCATATGTTCTACAGCACTTTCATTTTCAGTTCCTCGAAAAGGTTCTTTCTCAGCAATAGTTATAAAAGACAAGTCCACAGAGAAATCATAATCTTTATCTTTTATATTTATGGGAGATGTAGCAAATTTAGCATCAGGAGAAAGTTTATAGTTGACAGCACGTCTTTGAAGAAGATTTTTAATAGCATTAACATCTTTAGAGGTATCACAATTCATGCATTCATCAATAAAGTCATCATCAAGTTCAACATAAGTTTCCTCAAGATCATCACTAGTAGTTTCTCTTGTTTCAGGTGAATAAGCAGGTGTAACAGGAGTTTCATTAGGTGTTTCAGTATTTTCAAGTTGTTTAGATTTAGCAATTGTAGCATCTAGAAAAGGACCTAGTGAACCTCTTTCATCAAGCACAGTAGAAGCATCATCAAATTCATCAGAAACATTCTCAGATTCAGCAGAAGTAGCAGCACGTGAAGCATGTGCATGTGGTGGTGTGACAAGTTGACTTATAACAGACGGTGAATCAAGAGCAGCAGAAGTGTTCAGAGTTGTACCTCTCCTTGTAGTGGATGGCAATATACGAACCTTATCATCACGAGGTTTACCCATGATGAATGAATTGCAGCGAGCAGTATGACTCCCTGGTGAGCTTATAAATAGAGCTATGCTCCCCGGCAACGGCGCCAGAAAATAGTCTTGATGACCCACAAGTATAGGGGATCGCAACAGTCTTCGAGGGAAGTAAAACCCAAATTTATTGATTCGACACAAGGGGAGCCAAAGAATATTTATAAGCCTTGACAGATGATTTGTCAGTTCAGCTGCACCTGGAAGTAGACTTGCTCGACACAGTTTATCAGTAGCAACAGTTTTATGACAGTAGCAGTAGTGAAATAATAGCAGCAGTAAAATAAAGACAGCAGTAATAATTGCAGTAGACAGCAGGATTAAAATACTGTAGGCATAGGGATGGATGAACGGGCGCTGCATGGATGAGATAATTCATGAAATAGTCATACATAGGGCAATTGCAGATAAATAATAATAAGGTATCCAAGTAATAATCAATCATAAGCATGTGTTCCGTATTTAGTCGTACGTGCTCGCAATGAGAAACTTGCACAACATCTTTTGTCCTACCAGCCCGTTTGCAGCGGGGCCTCAAGGGAAACTACTGGTAATTAAGGTGCTCCTTTTAATAAAGCACCGGAGCAAAGCATTAACACTCCGTGAACACATGTGATCCTCACGTCGCAACCATCCCCTCCGGTTATCCCAATTTCTGTCACTTTGGGGCCTCGGGTTCCGGACAGTGACGTGTGTATACAACTTATAGATATGATCCAAAACAATAATTATTCTCATGATTCAATAACATGTTCAGATCTGAGATCATGGCACTCGGGCCCTAAGTGACAAGCATTAAGCATAATAAGTTGCAACAATGACATAAAGTACTACCGATGGATACTAGGCACCAAGCCCTAACAAATCTCACAACTATTACATGAATGATCTCATCCAATCCCTACCATCCCCTCAGCCTACAGCGGGGAATTACTCACACATGGATGGGGGAGTCATGGATGGTCGATGGAGAGGTGGCGGTGATGATGATGGCGATGATCTCCTCCAATTCCCCGTCCCGGCAGGGTGCCAGAACGGAGTTTCTGATCCCCGAAATAGGGTTTTCGATGGCGGCGGAGCTCTGGAAGGTTTCTGGAAAAAGCGTCGATCCCCCGAAGTTTTTAGGTCAGAGGCTTTAAGTAGTCCAAAGGGGAGCGCTGGGGGCCACACAGGGGGCCACACCACCCCTGGGCGCGGCAAGGGCCCACCGCGCCCTGGGTGCGTGTGGTGCCCCTGTGCCCTCTCTTCGTCTCTCTGGCTCCGTGGGTCTTCTGGAAAAATAGGATTTATGGAATTTTTCTGGAATTTTTCTGAAACTTTGACTTTCTGCACAAAAACGAGACACCAAGGCAATTCTGCTGAAAACAGCGTTAGTCCGTGTTAGTTGCATTCAAATCACACAAATTAGAGGAAAAACAATAGCAAAAGTGTTCGGAAAAGTAGATACGTTTTGGACGTATCAGCCGCCACGTGGGAGATCTCTAGTCCCGGGTTGTATTACCACCCGGGACTAGAGGTTCTATGCCACGCGCTCTGCTCAGGCCCCGCGTGGAGCTCTCTAGTCCCAGGTCGTAAGCCACCCGGGACTAGAGGAGGGTACCTCTAGTCCCGAATCCGGCGTCCCGGGTGGAATCCGGTACCAGAGGCCTCTACCACCCGGGACTAATGCGGTTGTTTCTAGTAGTGGACAGCCTTTGCCTGGAGTAAGTATTCTATCATGATACGATTATCCCAGTAGGCTGGGATGCTATTTGCTCCCAGACTAGCATTATGTTCATTGTCCCAAATGATAGCTGAAATCGACACTCATTCCGGATCAGAGGACCATTCCAGGTAAGGAGAAGTTGCTATATTTTTGTAGCACTTACATAACCATGTTGGACAAATTTCATATGCTCTAGTAATATTTCTGGATAGTAAAGCTGGAGCAAGCGCTGGGAAGAACTCAGTAGAGAAATGCCCCAGCTACATCGGGAGTTCATCCCCAAGATCTCCAGATCATCATGGACAGGCGAGTGTTACTTTCTTCTAGACAAAGTGCTCTTCTCCAATTGAAGACAACCCGACACAATGTAAATCAACTTAAAACTCTAAAAGACAAAAATTCTCTGTAGAAATAAATTGGACTGATGTGGTACAGGTACAGCTCTAGCTTTGCATCATGGCATCTTCCAGTACAACTTACTGAAGATTCTACAATGTGCCGCCGTACCATCGCATGCAGCTTCTACCATGTGCCGCTGAGATTGGCCGCTAGTACCTTGCTGGCTAAGTGCGGCAATTTGATCCTTCTGCCGCTTTAATTCTTCTTCTATATTACGCAGCCGGTCTGCAGCAGCGCGTGCTTCCATTGCCTCCCTTTCCTTTCTCCTCTGATGGCTTCTATCAGGAAATTTCTTCCTGTCCTCGGGAATCGCAATTTTCTTGGGCTTGGAGCCTGGTACGCCTCGTGTTCGTCCGTCGTGTTCCTTATTCCCAAGGGCGCGTGTGAGCTCGTCATCCACTCTATCGGGACAGAACCGTCCCTCATTAACATTCTTTACTGCATTTCTAATGCCTTCGATGGGTAGTAGGGCTTATCTTTGTGTGTTCTGTTATATATGCACTTCCCTTCTGCGTCCAACGTGCCCCCATGCACGTAAAACCAATTTCTTGCCCGTTCGATCCATGTGAGTGGCTCTGGAGTGATCCCTTTAGCCAGCAGGTCGGCCTCAAGTTTCTCCCACTTAGGCATGCTAAAGGCGTAGCCACCAGGCCCCATAGTATGGTGGTAGATCTTTTTAGCAGCATTTGCCTTATTTTTTGCAGACTTTTCCTGAGCTTCCTCCGATTTCTTGTACAGCACAAATTCTTCCCAGTCGTCCCTTATCTTCTCATACCCTTTATCGAAGGCCGGAGTCTTATTTTTCTTGACAAACTCGTTGTTCAATCTTTTCTTCCAGTTCTAGAATAGCTCGGCCATCTTTTTAAGAGCCCAGTCCTTGACTTTTTGCTCCATGTTTTGCTGGGCAATCTTTTCTGCCTCATTTGGATGCTCCTCATCTGGATCCACCTCTGGCGCCGGTAGGGTGAAATTAAGCATGAGCTTTCTCCAAAGTCTTTCTTTGCCCACGTCGCCGACATATCTTACTCCTCCCTCCTTTGGCTGATGCCATTCTCGAACGGTGATCGGGATGTAGTCCCTAACAAGAACTCCGCATTGCTTTACAATTTTTTTTGCAACATCAAGGGGAGCAATCGGTGTGCCGTCTTCAGTGACTTTTTCGATCCTGTACCTTTCTTGGTCACCCAACTTTTTGGCTGGTCCTCGTTTTGTCCTTACAGAAGATTTGCTCGATCCGGAGGGCTGAAAGAAGAAATAGCGTTAATATATGTATATAGACAGCAGAGGCTTAATTAATTAATTTATATATGCACCTCGCCGGAGTTTGCAACATTTAATGTTCCACCAGAGCCTTCGGCTTCTCCCTCGTCGGCTTCTCACTCGCCGACTTCTCCCTCACCCCAGCCGTCGGGTTCTACCTCACCGGAGCCGTCTCTTCGGTTGAGAGACTCATCTCCCTCACCGGAGTTGTTCAGAAACTGCGAGGTGACATCGCCAACATCTCTGGCCCGCGGATTATATGCTCGAGGATGTTTTCCTGATTTTCGTCTCGTTCCATAGTTTCTGCAAATTAAGAACAATGCACAAAACTTTAGTTAGGTAACTTGTTCCATATGTCAAGATACATCTACCCACAAAAATGTGAATCGGATATGTGAATGCAAATGCGAATACAAAGGTAAATTTGCTAATTTTGCTAACACCTTAATTTGCTAATTTTGCTAACACATAAATTTTGCTAACACTTTAAATATTTTTAAACAAGCTATTTTAGGTTTATGAAAACAGTGAGGAATTGCTTGTGTTGTGTATATGTTGATTAAATTTTAGGTTTATTAAAACAGTGAACCCGTAAACTAGTATCGTAAACTCGTATCGGACCACATGAACTAGTATCGTAAACTCGTAAACTCGTATAGGTCGGAACTAGTATCGTAAACTCGTATCGGACCACATGAACTAGTATCGTAAACTTGTAAACTCGTATAGGTCGGAACTAGTATCGTAAACTCGTAAACTCGTATCGTAAACTTGTATAGGTCGGAACTAGTATCGTAAACTCGTAAACTAGTAAACCCGTAAACTAGTATCGTAAACTCGTAAACTCGTATCGGACCACATGAACTAGTATCGTAAACTCGTAAACCCGTAAACTAGTATCGTAAACTCGTAAACCAGTATCGTAAACTCATAAACTCGTATCGGACCACATGAACTAGTATCGTAAACTCGTAAACCCGTAAACTAGTATCGTAAACTCGTATCGGACCACAATTTTTTTTCCTAACACAATTTTTTTTCCCTAACACAAAAAATCCTAAGTGTTTGAATTTCTAAACCTAAGCAAAAAATCGTTTAATTCATACATTCATACATTCATCCTTTAATTTCTAAACCTAAGCAAAAAATAGCAATTTTCAATTTCTTCAAACCCTCACCGAGAGGGGGCGGCGCGAGCGGGGGCGTGGAGGCTGGGCGCGGCAGTCCGTCGAGGGCGTGGCCTGCGTGGAGTGCGCGGCCGGCGTGGATGGCGTGGCCGGCATGGAGGGGCGCGCGTGGCCGGCGTGTGGAGGGCGCGGTCGGCTTCGTCTTCACTGCAGCACGGGCGGGCGGCGCGGCGGGCGGGCGGGCGCACCACGGACGTCGGCGGCGGCGGCGGGGCGCGGCGGCGGGCAGCCTGACGGCGTACTTTTCGCTCCGTCGCGTGCGCTGGTCCTTCGTCGATTTTGGAGATGAAATGAGGAAGGAGAAGGGGCAGGCAGTTATACCAGGGGTCATTGGTCCCGGTTGCTGCCATGAACCGGGACCAATGCCTCATTGGTCCCGGTTCGTGGCAGCAACCGGGACCAATGCCCTGGCAAATTAATGCCAGATTTGCTCGTGCGTCCATGGACTCATTGGTCCCGGTTCTTCTTATAAACCGGGACCAAAGAGTCCTTTTTCAAAATTATTTCGAACTTTTCAGTTCTGGATGTTGTTCCCGCCTTTTTTTTCTTATTTAGGTGTTTGAATATGAATTTCAAATGGTTTTGAATCTGAAAAGACTTTCAACATGAAAAGTGTTTAAATTTGAATAAATAATCCAAAACCATTTTCTGTTTCTAAAATAATTATTCTAACTATACAAACTATTAACCATTTTGCCATTTTTAATTAAAAATGCATTAACTTTATTGCATATTTTGAATTGATAAAACTTTCAACATGAAAAGTGTTTGAATTTGAATAACTAATTCAAAACCATTTTCTATTTTTTCAAATTACTTATCTAAATATCGTTTTTTGTTTTTCGATTGTCAAAAATGACATTTTTTGTGAAGCAAGTACAACAAATATGGTGCAAAATGGCACCCATCCAATTATCACACAAAGTAGACCATATTTATGGATAATCCACAAATATTATTAATTTTCTCGGTTTCTAGCTAATTTCGCCTACTTAAACGATTTTATGCCTATTTTTCGAAAGTAATTCAAATTTGAACTACAAGTGTGTGATAGTTTGCTCTGAAATTTTTTCAAAAATGATTTTAAGGTGCACAAGTAGTGGTTATATCACAGAACCGTCGATAGTTTTGGATAATTCGACCCCTTATAATGAATAGTAACGGTGGCCATTTTGACCGTTTTTAAAAAAAGTCAAAGAAAGTGAAAAAATACTCAAAAAATGAAATCCTTTGGCATGGAGTACTTTCATGTGTACTAGTTGCTAGGATAAATGATAAATTTGAGTTTTGACATAGTTTATAAAAAACTTGGGTACATAGATGAACCAGATTACTTATTCAGATGCTAAAGAAAAAGTTAATGACAACAATCTTGGGTACATAGACGAACCATAGGTTAGTCATACTCCTGCCTAGGCCTATAATACTCGTCCTCGTAGTCGTCGTAGTCGCCGCCGTCATCGTCGCTGTCGTCGGGCGGCGCTCGCCTGGACTGGAAGTGAGGGTAGCACAGGCGGGGGTTATCGCCGGCCGTGATGTAGTTCATGATGCTTTGGAGAGTCCGGCCGCTCCACCACAGCCGACGGCCGGCCTCGTTGAAGTTCGAAGGAGGCGGGCCGTCCTCCTCATACCTGGCGAGCGCCCTCTCACGCCGATTGATGAAGAAGGCGTCCCAATTCGGGCAGTAGTCGGGATGCCAGCGGGGATCCATCCGCTGCTCCGGAGTGAGCTCGAGTTAGTAGTGGTTCGTGATGGCCGCCGATGCGCCAAACCTTGAGGGACAGGAGGGACCGGCACGCCTCCGGTGCTCAGCCTCCAGCCGGCGGGGACGTCGTAGCCGGGCGGGCAGGGGTAGTTCGAGGCGCAAAGCGCCTCCGCCTCCGAGTAGGTTAGAGTGGGTACGGTGGAAGCCATGGGAGAGTGATGAGGTTGCAGATATGAGTTTAGATGTGCTATGCCAATTGAGGCCATGACTACATATATATAGTGAGAAATGGCGGGAAGACAGAGGCGGGAAGCGGTGGAAAGCGCGGGAAGAAATAAGGCATGAAGAAACAGACCTTTAGTCCCCGTTCGAGCCACCAACCGGGACTAAAGGGAATCCCACCAATAAGGAAGAAGCACACGGATCGTGTGTTTATTTCGAGCTCTTGTGAGCCGTTGGATCAGGGGTGTGTTTCTTTTGAGGGCTTGTGAGCTGTTGGATCAGCACAACCACTTTGTGAGCCACCAACCGGGACTAAAGGGGCTTATTTCTTCCCGCGCAATTTTACCAACCGGGACTAAAGGGAATCCCACCAATAAGGAAGAAGCACACGGACCATGTGTTTCTTTCGAGCGCTTGTGAGCCGTTGGATCAGGGGTGTGTTTCTTTTGAGGGCTTGTGAGCCGTTGGATCAGGGGTGTGTTTCTTCAGTGTCTACTCCTTGTAGTTCATTTTGGTATACAAAGCATTCAGATTCCCGTCATACAGCCCAACGGTGCATTTGATATGCAGTCACTCACGAGCCACCGTTGGGCTGTATGACGGGGAAACCGTGTGTTTTGGTCAGTTACCGGGTGGGCGCGCTGATCGGGTGGGTGAGGTTTGCATGCTCTCCCTCCCCTACCTAGGTTGCATGCACCTTAGGTGTTTGATCAAATTCCCCACTCATTTTTTCAGATCTCGGCGACGATGTCCGGCCTGTTGGATGCGAGGGGCGATGTCCGGGACTGGGCTCCGCCGGGCTGGCACTGGGAGGTGGTATCTTCCGGGACGCGTCGCTTGGTGAGGAATCCGGGTGACGTCGTCGACCCGGATCTTGTTTGGTGGAAGTCGCGTGAGCCACACTCGGTGCAGAGGGAGCCGGCCCCCGAGGAGGTGGTACGTCGCCGTATCAGGGAGGAGGACGAGCACGTCAATCGCTATGTGTTTATGTTGGATACGCCAGCGGTGTATAACAGTACATGGATGGTTCTTCATAGGGATCCTTCTCACGTGAGTATTGCCCCTGTGATGGTTCCTGCTCTTTGGGTGCGCAGCGCCGGCCGCTCAGCACCCCGTGGCTTAGGACCCGGTAAAAGTTAGTGATATTATTTGTGATGTATTATGGTTAAATAAAAATGGACCCGAGCTATGTAACTGGATTAAATAAAAATGGACTCGGGAACCATGCATTACATATGGTCACTTGTTTTCTAAAAGGTTTAATAGATTACTACACATCACATAAAGGTTTAATACATTACATTGATTTACATAAAAGCCATGAACCCTTCTTCGCGTATGTCCCTTGCCTATGATCGCTTCGGCCGTAACCATGGAGCATCTTCATTACATAACGGGATGCTTGGCTCAGTTTTCACTGTGAAGGGTGGAATTTCATCAAACTTATCATAATCTGCTGACATGTCTGTCTTGTCCTCGACTCCCACGATGTTTCTTTTCCCAAAAAGAACTATGCGACGCTTTGGCTCATCATCTGATGTATTCGTTTGCTTATTTTTTCTTTTTTTCGGTCTGGAGGACATGTCCTTCACATAGAAAACCTGAGCCACATCATTGGCTAGAACGAATGGTTCGTCCCTGTAACAACCAAGATTCTTGTGATCCACTGTTGTCATTCCGTACAGCTGGTCTACCTTTACCCCTTCTCCATTCATGTTGACCCAACTGCACCGAAACAAAGGGACCTTAAAAGTAGGTCCATAGTCAAGTTCCCATATCTCCTCTATGTAACCATAGTATGTGTCCTTTTGCCCATTCTCGTCTGCTGCATCAAAGCGGACACCACTGTTTGATTGGTGCTCTTTTTATCTTGGGCGATCGTGTAAAATGTATTCCCATTTATCTCGTACCCTTGGAAATTCAATACAGTCAAAGATGGTGACGCGGCCAACAAGTAGAGGTGATCTCCGACAGTGGTGTCATTCATGAGCTGTAATCGCAACCAACTACCGAAAGTCTCCATGTGTTTTTCTTTAATCCAGGAGTCAGCCTTCCCCGGGTTCTTGGAGCGTACATAATTCTTGTGTTCCTCGATATACGGAGCCACGAAGGTGGAACTTTGTAGAACTGTGTAGTGTGCTTCAGTTAAAGAATGCCCGACCCTACATATCAGTGCTTTCTTTCCTAGCGTGCCTTTTCCACTCAGTCTCCCCTCATGCCACGATTCAGGAACACCAATCGGCTTAAGGTCAGGAATAAAGTCAACACAGAACTCAATGACCTCCTCTGTTCCATAGCCCTTTGAGATGCTTCCTTCTGGCCTAGCATGGTCATGAACATATTTCTTCAAGACTCCCATGAACCTCTCGAAGGGGAACATATTGTGTAGAAATACAGGACCGAGAATGGCAATCTCGTCGACTAGGTGAACCAGGAGATGCGTCATAATATTGAAGAATGATGGGGGAACACCAACTCGAAGCTGACAAGACATTGGACCACAGCCTTCTGTAAACTTGGTAGAGTTACTGGATCAATGACCTTCTGAGATATTGCATTGAGGAATGCACATAGCTTCACAATGGGTACTCGAACATTTTCCGGTAGAAGCCCCCTCAATGCAACCGGAAGCAACTGCGTCATAATCACGTGGCAATCATGAGACTTCAGGTTCTGGAATTTTTTCTCTGCCATATTTATTATTCCCTTTATATTTGACGAGAAGCTAGCTGGGACCTTGATACTGCTTAGGCATTCAAAAAAGATTTCCTTCTCTGCTTTGGTAAGAGCGTAGCTGCTTAAGTATTGACGCCCTTTATCCGTCTGCTTGTTGTATGGGTCTTTCATATGTTGCTGGTCCTCCCGTGCTTCTGGTGTATCTTTTGTCTTCCCATACACGCCCAGGAAGCCTAGCAGGTTCACGCAAAGATTCTTCGTCACGTGCATCACGTCGATTGAAGACCGGACCTCTAGGACTTTCCAATATGGTAGCTCCCAAAATATAGATTTCTTCTTCCACATGGGTACGTAGTTGTCAGCGTCATTCGGAACAGATAGACTGTCAGGACCCTTTCCAAATATTACTTCTAAATCCTTGACCATGTCGTATATAACATCACCATCAGGGAGGTTAGGCTTCTTCCGGCGATCCGCCTCACCGTTGAAATGCTTGCCTTTCTTTCTTACGGCATGACTGTTCGGAAGAAATCGACGATGCCCCAGGTACACATTCTTGTTTCCCAAATGTATATTTTCAGTCTTATCTAAACAGTGCGTGCATGCATTGTATACCTTGTTTGACTGTCCTGAAATGTTACTAAGAGCAGGCCAATCATTGATGGTTACGAACAGCAACGCTCGTAGGTCAAATTCCTGTTGTTTGTGCTCATCCCACACACGTACACCTGGTTCGGACCACAACTGCAAAAGTTCATCAACTAATGGCCTTAGGTACACATGAATGTCGTTGCCGGGTTGCTTCGGGCCTTGGATGAGCACTGGCATCATAATGAACTTCCGCTTCATGCACAACCAAGGAGGAAGGTTGTAGATACATAGAGTCACGGGCCAGGTGCTGTGACTGCAGCTCTGCTCCCCAAAAGGATTCATGTCATCTGTACTTAGACCAAACCAAAAGTTACTTGCGTCACCTGCAAAGTCCGAGAACTCTCTCTCGATTTTTCTCCACTGCGACCCATCGGCGGGGTGTCTCAACTTCCCGTCTTTCTTACGCTCTTCTTTGTACCATCGCAACAACCTGACATGCTCTTTGTTTCTGAACAGACGTTTCAACCGTGGTTTATAGGAGCATACCACATAACCTTAGCAGAAACCCTCTTCCTGGGGGGCTCGTCATCGCCCTCAACATCACCAGGGTCATCTTGTCTGATCTTGTACCGCAGTGCATTCCATACCGGGCATTTATCCATATTCTCGTACTCCTCACCGCGGTACAGGATGCAGTCGTTAATGCATGCATTTATCTTCTGCACATCTAATCCTAGAGGGCAGATAGCCTTCTTTGCTTCGTATGTAGTCTCGGGCAATTCGTTATCCTTTGGAAGATTCGGTTTCATTATTTTCAGTAACTTCTCAAATCCCTTGTCAGAACAACCAGTCTCTGTCTTCCATTTCCACAGTTCCAGTGTGGTACCGAGCTTTGTGCTGCCATCTTCGCAATTTGGGTACAACAACTTTTTGTGATCCTCTAGCATGGCCTCCAACTTTAGCTTCTCCTTTTCTGTATCGCATTCTCGCTTTGCATTAGAAATGAACCCACCAAGACCATCAGCGGGCTCATCTGATGCCCGATGTTCACCTCCTTCTTCTTCAACGTTTTCCATTACAGTATCACCGTATTCTTCAGTAAACATAGGATAGTTTTCATCATCCTCCTCTTCTTCATTGTCTTCCATCCTAACCCCTCTTTCTCCGTGCTTAGTCCAACAATTATAGCTGGGCATGAAACCTCTCCGAAGCACGTGGCCTTGAATGGTTTTCGAGTTAGAGTACTCCCTGACGTTCCGACAGTCAACACATGGACAAGGCATAAAATTATCCACTTTGTTTGCCTCAGCCACATCGATAAATTTATGCAGGCCTGCAATAAATTCGGAACTGCGTCGTTCGCCGTACATCCATCGCATCCGTACATCCATCTGCATCATATAATTAAGTTTATCAAATACCATTACAATAACATCTTGAATAGTGAAATGACCACCGTACATCGACACATGCAATATTTCTGTATCAATTACAGATGAAAAGGATAAAGTTGCTAACCTCGGTCGAGGATATCATTTTGTGTGAATTTAAGTGTGGGTCGGGCATTTCATCGAACACTTCTTGTGCGTGGCAAAGGAAAGAAAAACTAGCACCCACCTCCCACCAATCCAAGCACAAAAAAAAAACAGAGGAGACAAGAGGGGGTGGGTTACATATAGGCAGGGGAGGGGTATTAGTCCCGGTTCGAGACACGAACCGGGACCAAAGCTCCGCGGCAAGCCACGTGTCCGGCTCTGGAGCTTTGGTCCCGGTTCGTGCCACGAACCGGGACCAATTTCCCCAACCGAACCGGGACCAATGCCCTGGCAGCTCGAACCGGGACCAGTGCCAGGCATTGGTCCCGGTTTTTCACTGAACCGGGATTAATGGCTGGTTCGGCTTTGGACGAAAGGTGGTTTTTCTACTAGTGGACTAGCCCTTGGTGGCATATTTGTATAGAAGGAAACAACCTGAGCGACCCTTTTTGTTAATTCATCTGATAAATTTGGGTGAGAGTATTATTCCACTACTAGAGATTAGACAGTTAACGACCAGGCCTAGAAAACGTTTCGTCGTTACTACTAGGATTAGCTAATCCCACGTCTAAATTTGGCACGCGAGACCTGATTGACGACCAAGAATATACGCCGTCGTTAAATTAACTTTGTACGTGGTCGTTGATAATTAACCCACTTCTTTTTCGGCAGTAACTAACGATCTCTTAGTGATTTTTCATTGAGAAATAAGGATAAGTATCAGTAATTTGTTACGTCTAGGTTTCATACCCCTACCAGATACTCACGTTCAACAGAGCCTTGGAGGCGGAGGCTCCGCCTCTGTTCTACATATGGAGGCGGTGCTGTCCGTGTGCATAAGATCTTGAACATCATAGTCTTCATTTTCTTTCATCGCTGCCTATCATATATTTGTAAACACTAATTTTCCATTGAACAGGGCCGGAGCAGTTCAGTGAAGAACAAATGTTAGATGATTTGGGGAGGCATATTAACCTGATCTCAATGACGCTACGAGCTAACAAGCGTCAAGTGGCTGTCCAGAAGCAACACAACTTTGTGTGTTGCAGCATTTTTGTTTTTCGCCATACAAGGTTGCAAGTGCAATCCATAGTTAATGTTAGGCACAGAAGAAACTTGGCTGTAATGTTCTTGACAAGGGTAAATATGAATGTATAAGCTCCAGTTGTACTTTTGATCAGCAATAAAATGAATATTTTAAATGGTTATGATTTGTCATGCATTTGAATGAAAACTTATTGGTATGAACATGTAACGCTGAGTCTTTCTATACAATTAATTAACGGTTATAATACAACAAGGCTCATAAGGTTTTATAAGAACTGGATGATATTAATTAAATCATGGACATGGAAACATTTTTAACGATGACAGAAGTGATCGTTATTTCAAAATTGTGGTCGTTATTTTCTTCCTAATTAACGACCACACACCGTTTCGTCGTTAGAAAAATAACGACGGTCAATCATATGTGGTCGTTAATACTTTTAACGGCGGAGCCTATAACGTCAACTAACGACCACATAGATGTGGTCGTTAATGACTTTTAACGACCACATTTGAAGCATTAACGACCAAATATCCCGTCGTTAATACTCACTTTCCTAGTAGTGTTCTTGGATGCTCATGTTAATTCTTTAACAGTACTGCTCCTGAAGATTCCGAGTTGAATCTGCCCTTGCTTCTTTTTGTTGTTCGAGACGAGTAGTAAGATGGGATACTTTTTGTTCCAATGCTAGTTTTTCATTTTTCCCAGATATTTAAATGTTTGCGTATTTAAATTTTGGGTTCTAACAAGACGTGTAAATAAAAACGTGTCTCTCTTGCAAATGGACTCAACGGGCTTTAATGGGAAGAGGTGAGGCTTCTGGGCCTTGTTCCTGGGCTAGGCATCGACGGGACCTTGCGCATGGTGGGCCGTGTTCCTCCTGAAGATATGGCCGGCCGGTCAGAGCCGCCGGCGTCGCCCCTCTGCGTGTCCGACGGCGCCGCGTCCCAATACCGTAGAACCAACCGCAGCCCAAAAGACGGTGACGGCGCCGCCGGCCGAGCCCTACCATGTGCCACAAATCGGTGTACCGGGCGGGCCCGTGTTCCTCTGAACACATGGCGGGGTCTCGACGGCGTCGCCCATCTGCATCTCTGTCAACGGCGACGCACACCCTCCGCCCCTCCGCGTGTCCTCCGCGTCCCGATGCCGTAGAAGCCGAACCAACCGTAGCCCCAAAGACGGCGACCAAGCGACGGCGCGTACCTGCCTCTGCTTGCTCACTGCTGTAGCATCTGTGTTTTCCATTGGCTCTGCATTTCAGTTGTTTGCATGCGCAGCAGTTCTGAGTTAGTTTCTCCATGATAGATAGTGCTAGCAGAAACCTGAAATTAATTTGCTCTCATTCTTCAGTTGAGCTCCACCTCCTGAACTAAATCAGTCTTAGGGGTTGTCTTGTCTTCTGTCATGCCTCAAATCTATCACATACACTGGAAGTTCCATAGCAGTACAACTCATCACATTTGAACTCACAACTTAGCGGAGGCACGAGTCGTGTCCCTTGCTAGACCTAGTTGTAGAGTTTCCTTGGTGCTACAAAAATTACATGGTCAGGGAGAAGTTGCCATTTCCTAGCACCTGCCTAACCGTCCATGTTATGGCAAATGTCATATGTGATTGATTGACCAGATTTTATTTCTGTCTATCAGACAAATATGCAAATATCGCGTGTCGTATTTAGTACGGTTCAGACAGTGTCTTGGAAATTATAGATATTTTCATCGACTCAATGTCATGTGCACGTACTGTCAACAACATGTGCTATTTGTTTTGCTTGTCTTAACAATTCCTTTCAACATAATAACAGTTAGCAAAAGTGTGTCTCCTTTCTACATAACGATAATTCTCACACTCGGTTTTTGCATCAGGCCTATTTGTCTTATCGTGCCACCTTCTCAGCCTCTAAGAAAGATATTATTCACACACGTAAGCTAGCTGTTCAACTTTATATGGTAACCTTAAAACATTTCCAGGAGGCGCTTTAATTTTGTTGAACTTTACTGATGTAGTAATTTCACTTTTAGCGAGTATAAAATGAGTATTTCTATGCCTACTAAATTACTAAATTCCATTGAATAATTTAGAACAAGGATAGATTCAGTAACAGGCTCGGCGAGTACATGGGGTTATTTTTTGTTGCAAGTATTTTGCATAATGCTTCTAACACTGTGTAATTATATAGGAACGATGAGCAAGTCAACCTCATGTTGCCTTAGAGAGCAGGAAGCCTTGTTGTGGGACTCTTATAAAGCTATCGTAAACAGGATTAGAGAAATCAACCACATTCGGACATTCCACAACATAACCAGTAGGAGTACATTTTGGCCCCAAAAATGTCCTACCTTACTGCACTGGCAGTGCAAGTTAAACTGAAATCTGGATGCCCTGCTTCAGAGTTTCCTCAATTCGGGTGGCTTAAAATACACATAAGTTTTTCAATTAGCACGAATATATGGAAATTAACAGACAGCCTTTGCAATCCTTTGTCCTGATCTTCAATCCTGCAGGAAGATTGGAGGGAACAGACAGCCTTGCAATCTTTTGTCTTTATCTTTAAATCCTGCAGCTAGCCAACCACAAGCAAAGAATTGATTTCTGCCTTTAGTGAAAGCAAAAGGTAATTCTCTCAATGAAAGAGGGAAAGTAAAGCAAAAGGAAGGATATTACCACTTTCTTTTATTCCTTACGAGGCATTTTTGTGCGCACACACAAGCACGAAGCACCCCAAAATATTTCTTCACAGTATGTAGCATGTCCCTCCAATCCGTCCATCTGTAGTGCCACCTGAACGATCCATTCAGCTTCTATCTGGTTACAGACCCTCTACATAATACCGATTATTCAACTTAACCAAGGTTTGTAACTAGCTCTCCAACCTATGCTCACTGTGCCTGCCCGCTTCTTCAGATTTATATAAGATAGCTTTATTTATTGCTCTTGCTTGCATTGCAATCTATACAGGAAGTCAGGAACAGATGGACGACTGTTTGAGAAATTAATCTGGAGATTGTGGAAGAATTGACGGCCAATCTTAATCCTGAAATGAAATTAATCTAGCGGCTAGAGATCGGTGGATCCTACCATTTCATCATGCGAACTGAAGTATTTTTATACTTACCAATAACCTTTATTACGTACTGCTATGCATGGTCAACTAGTGGAGGTAAACAATATGCTCAGTTAGTCCTACATGTTAGCCCGACGCGGAATGAGAGAGCGAGGGAGAGCGCGAGCGAGAGGAAGGGGAGGCAGTGTGAAATGTTTGCCACAATTTTCTCTGCCTTCTATTGCTCTATGTAGGCTGTACAAAGCACACAAAGTCAAAAAGTAACGTCCAATCGGACTCCGATGGGACGGGTCTGTGCAGACTCGACGGGTCGCTGACTCGGGTCAGGTCGACGCCGGTGGGACTGGTCTATTACACATATTGGTCATTCAATTTTGCACACCCTCCATAGTTTTCTCCGTCTTAATAATATATTGCATGTTCCTAATGCTTCCAAAAATTTGCTATCCATTCATAAACTTACTCTAGACGACAATGCATTTCTTGAGTTTCACTTGTTTTTCTTTTTATCAAGGACCAGGCCACGAAGCAAATCATCTTTAGAGGACCATGTCATGGGGGTCTATATCCTCTCGTGCCTATCTCCACGGGGTTTCACAAGCACGCCTTCATCACAGTCAAGCCTTCTGTTGGAAATCTGCCCTAGAGGCAATAATAAATGTTATTATTTATTTCCAAGTTCATATTTAATGTGAGATTCGAAGGAAAACTCATAAGAACGTGTAGAAAGATAAACACCAATGTTGCTCCTAGTCCCGCCTCTACGACAGCTCATGTGTTGTGTGATGATCCCGTTTTCCTGATCATAGGCATTGTTAAAGTAACAAGGATGACAACAACAATGAGAGTACATTGTTAGAAGAACAAGGGTACGGAACCGATCCAATCCTATGATATGCTACGAGATAGTTTCGTCACACGTTGTTAGTATTATCATCATGTCGTTATCGTATGCATAAGTCCTTATACCATGAGAATATCGAGTACCGTCATACAAGAAGGTGTGCTTTGATTGTCATCAAACGTTACCTGTAACAAGGTGATCATAACGGTGATCTTCAGGCACATCGAAAGTATGTCTGGGAACTTGGATAGTTCAAGACTGGGATCTTGCTCGTCCTGGTGATGGAGAGATACGCTCTGGGCCCTCTCGGTATTACGATGTCACCCAATCGTCTGGCCAGACACATCGTGATCATGATCACAAGGAGATCGGAATACATAACGAGAAAAGAGAATGAAACCAGAACGAGGATAATGGGTATAGTGATCAAAGTGTTGAATCACGAGGATACCGAAATCTTGCCTCGGGTTGTCATTAGTATCACGAGGCAAAGTGATTTGCATTTGAGTAACGCAAGGTTCGCTCGAAATTATTCATGTATGCACAGGAGCCATCATGGGCGTCCAGGTCCCGTTGTTGGTTATTGATCGGAAAGTGTTCCGGAGTCATGTCCGCGCATTACCGAACCTATTGGGTCACAAGCTTAAGGAAATTCAATCTGTTGTGAGAGTAATAGATGATGGGTGAATGAGAGAATGTCATCGGAATAGTTCCGGTGTCATCGAAATAGTTTCCGAGAGATTCCGGAACTGTTCCGGAATATTTATAGGAGAACATTCGATGTACCGGGCTTTGTCGGAAAGCACCTGTCGTGTCTCGAATCACGGACACCGGGAGTAGAGGATACCCCCTTCTAGGTTCGGTATGGGGCGCGAAGGAGGCTGAGAATCGTCTCTTGGGTGAGGCCTAGATCAAGCTCTCCTCTCGACGATCAAAGCATGCAACCAAAGGGACACAAGGAGCTACCCAGGTTCAGGCCGCCCGGAGGCTAAAATCCCTAGTTCTGCATGTCTGGATTGATGGGTTCTTCATAGTGTGGCTTACAATGGAGGCTTCCGGACAGGGTACCCGGAAGGGTTTTGGCTAGAGGTAGACGAAGGACAGATCCTGACCCAGAGGAGATCACCTTCCCCTCCACCCTTGCGGCCCTAGTCTAGTCTTGCTCTGGTTCGACTTGTTCGTCCCTCCTCCGTGCCTTGGTCCTCCTTTTATAGGCTAAGGGGATACCACAGGGTCACGTGAGGAGCACGAGGGACCTTCGGCGGGAAGGACCCTCTGCAGCTAGTTTATGGGGAGACGTGGCCTCTTCTCAGCCTAGCGTCTCCTTTGGATCAGGTGGGAGCGTCCCCCGGGGCGAACAGGGGCTGACACCCCCACGAGCTGTGTCTCCGGCCCGCGCCATCTTCGCCCTGCTTCCCAAGTCTTCTGAGGTCTTCTAGCTTGAGGTGGAGAGCTTATCCACAGTGGTACAGAGATGTACCCGAGAGGGAGCCCAGCCTCCTGCCGGGAACTCGGGCTCTTGGAGACTTCCTTGTCTTCCCGCATGGTTCGGGGACCCGGCAGGCCCCCAGGACCGGAGCCCTTTGTTGATGTAGGTCTTGCTTGGCCTTCGTGGGGTTGGACGATGAACCCGCCAACTTGACTTGGCTCTTGGCCTTGTCCATCTTCATCTTGGGGCCACATGGAGTGGACCCACTTTGACTGCACTAGGGGAACCCCGTGTTCCACTGCTGCGACAGTAGCCCCCGGGCATGGTCCCGGCGGCTCTTGCTCCAGCTGCCGGGGCGATGACCTAAAATAGGTCAAAGTGGGTCCCGGGCATCTGATTTTCTTTGCTTTGCTTCGTCGGGGACTCACCGAGGCGAGGTAGAAACGAGCCCCCGGGTCCTCTTGACTGAGTCGCAGCGAACATTACGATTCGTGCGAACCCCGCGCCTATCTTGGAATCCAACGGGCGAAACGCACAGAAAGCGGCGAGCCCCCTCGATCCCCACGCCCGTCGGAGTAATGGGGCCGTGACGTGGCATGTGGGATGCCTTATAAGCCACGACTGGGAACACTGTAGCCGTTACCTCCTCAGATTTGCCGAAATCCCCAAATCGCCGCGCAGGAGACTCCTCCTCCCTGACTTCGCCGAGCGCCGCCCTCTGCCTTGGCCGCCGCAATCCCCCACTGCTCCTCATCCCTTCTTCCAGCTCATGCCACCCAGGCGGGAAAGGAGAGGAGTGAGGAAGATGGCGCAATCCGCAGCCGAGAAGATGGTGATGGAAGCCTCTCTAGCTGAAGCTCCGCCTCCCAAGAGGGTAATTCAAGCCCTCTTTTCTCCAAGCGAGTATGCGTCCGAGGAGGCTATTCGACGCATCCGCCAATCTCTGGCCACGAGCTTCCGCGGTGGAGCGGAGCTTGGGCATGGCAGGCTTGCCCCTGTAAGCATAAAAGTGCAAGTTTGTCAGCACAAACATATCAAAATGGTTGTCAAGGAAAGCAAAAGTTTGCCTACCGCCTGAGGGGGACATTCCCCACGGTCTCATCCTCTGCATCGACAGAGGTGGCCGCCTTCTTCCTCTTCTCCAAATCCTTGGTGGAGGTGCTCATCTTGCGCTTCTTCGATTTGCTGGCACCGGTGTCGTACCAGTTTGGAGCCAACTCTTCCTCCCCCAAGGTTTGCAGCTGAAAAGGAAGCAAGACAATATTAATCCAGTACCCAGTGGATAAAGACGTCAGTGAAATGACAAAGTAGCTTTGGCTTACCGCTGGGGCTGGGTTGTCGTGGGTGAACATGGCGACGCCTTCAGCCGCCTTCACCGACAGAGGCTTGACAAGCTCTCTGAGCCGGTATTCTAATGCATCTTGGTCAAGGATGCTGTTGCCGGCTTCATCCGCCTTGTACTCGCACATCTTCAGTGGGCGATGGCGGAGTGGCATTATCTTCCTCGACACCCAGCAGATGACGGTGTCAACTCCGTCAAGTTGCGGAGCCATCATCGTCTTCGTCAAGAACTCGACCCGCCTGACGGCAATTCGAAGTTCAGCCGACAAGCTGCTGAGCGGCACCTTTGCCGTCCAACAGGCCTTGTGGGTTGGCGGACCATTAACAAAAACAGGCATCCCCTGTGTGCTGCCGGGTGTCGGGAAGTCCTTGCAGTAGAAGAAAGTGCTGGTCCAGTGCTTCACCGACTCGATGTATGGTATCTTTGGGTACCAGTCGGGTTGGCGGCAGTTGAAGGTGGCACTACCGCAGGTTGCTAGGTGGCCGCTTGGTATGGTTTGCCGGCGGCACAGGAAGCAGTACTTGAATAGCTCTATGGACGCAGCTATGCCTAAGTACCCTTCGCACAGAGCCTGGAAGCCGGCTAGCACTAGAATACTATTGGGCGCTATGTTGTGCGGCTGCAGCCCGTAGAAGCTAAGTACCGCCATGAAGAAGGCGGAAAGCGGCAGAGACATACCGCGGAGGCTGTGCGACGCCAACATGACGCGCTCGCCGTCTTGTGGGTCAGGCACCGCCTCGTCGCCTGGAACCCTCCAGGAGCATTCCGTCTTTGGCGGAATGTAGCCGCCTTCCTCCAGCTCCTTCAGATAGGCTGACGTCATAACTGACGGCAGCCAGTACCTGGAGCCAAGGTCTCCAGTCTCCTCCTGTTCCTCGGCGTCGTCGTCGTCGTCGGCGGCAGATTCCGCCGCAGCCTCAGAGCTGGTCGCCGCAAGAGATGGGAGCGGGAACATCGGAGCAGCTGCTGCAGGTGCCGCCGGAGTTGGGGAAGAAGTGGAAACCTCGCCCGCAGCCACGGTGGCAACGGGGGAGGTCATTGGCGCGCCCATGGTCACCGCCGCCGCCGCTGATGCAGATCCAGATCCAGCCGTGGTCGTCGAGGCCGTGGCCAGCGCCGCCGCCGCTGCCGATTCTTGCTGGGCGCTCGCCATTTGCCTTGGAGGTTCTGCTTGTGCTCGCCGGAGTTGAGTACGAGGAGGGGGAGAGCACGGGAAGATGAGGAGGCCACGGTGGGTGCGAATGGGGAAGAAGGCCTGCATCGGTGTGCCCTTTGGGGTATTTATCCCCACGCGCCAAGATTCGTGCCCGAGATTGGGGGGACGCGTGATTTCCGCCACGTGCCCACGATTTGCACGTCGTGGCAACGATGTCTGCGGCCCTCGCTCTGATTCTTGTGCGTAGTGGAGAAACCATCATGACACATGCCCAAGTCCAAACCGTCGTGGACTGCATGACGTCAGCCGTCAACATTTTGACAAGACCAGTCAATTGATAAGACTGGTGCCGGGAACATTCCTGACAACGGTCAGGCCGTCTTTCCCATGATGGCGGCAAATCGTCCGACTACTTTAGGTGGACCGCCGCTTACTTTCAACTTTGGAATGCTTCAAGCTCTTCAGACGCTTACAAAACAAGACGGACGTTGCCGACAAGAAGAAGACGGCGCCTGAAGAACTCGAACCCTTCCAGGGGCTAATGTTGGGGATATACCTACGGGGGGTATCACCAGCATGGATCAATCCGGCTAGTCCAGGGTGGCCGTAGTGGTGGTGAAGGCTTTGCCTGCCGGGCGGTCCAGATAGCTAACGACCAAGGAAGGCGGATGCCGGCAAGGAGGAGGCCCAAGACTGAAGCCCACGAAGCCACCAAGTCCAAGACGGAAGGCGGCATACTTGCCGGCTAGGTTTAGGACTCCGTATACTTGCTGGATACGTAATCACCTTGTAACCCTAGGCCCAGCCGCCTATATAAGCTGGACCACGGGACGCCTTTAGGGCATCAACCAATCGACACAACCAACTCATGGTAACCTGTACTTCGACTATTGCCTTATAGTGAGTTATAGCAGCACGTAGGGCTCCGCCACCGCCGTGGAGCCTGGAGCTGGGTAAACTGCCGTGTACAATCCCGACCTCGACGACGTCCACCTTGTCAGGCGTTGCTTGCTGGAGCCGCCATCTTTACCCTTTCCTTTCCACTTGCGGTTGCCGCCTTTATCTTCGAAGGCGGCGGCGACCTCGTTTGACGGTCCGGCTTTGTCATCCTGGGGAGCCTTGCGTTTGTTACTTGCTCGCCTGCTTGGCGCCATGTCATGTGTGCCATCACCATCGCGTGCATCATCGTCCGCCTGTGCGTACATGGCTGCTACCTCTAGCATGACTCCGAGATCCTTGACTTGCATGCGCACAAGCTTGTGTCTGAGACTAGAGCCCTTCAGGAGGCCTGTGGTGAAGGCATGGATTGCTTGATTGTCATCTACGTTCTCGCAACTTGCCTTTGTTTGAATCCACCTTGCCAAGAAGCTAGTAGCTGTTTCATCTGGCTTTTGCACGCAACGAACCAAATCTGTGTATGTATTGGGTCGCTTGTACGTGCCTCGTAAGTGCTGTGTGAACACCTTTTCCATGTCATGCCAACTATGAATGCTTTTCTCCGGCAAGTTTTCGATCCAGCTTCGGGTTGTCCCCTCTAACATGAGGGGAAGGAAGCGTGCGGCGACGAGGCCATTGCCTCCGGCAATTTCACTGCCAGCGCGTAATCTGACAACCATGAGTTTGGCTTGTCCGCTCCATTGTACCTTTGATGAGTTTTTGATACTGATGTCATATCTCGAGGTACTTGGACGTTGCGGATGGCTGGGCCAAAGCACTCAGGTCCTAGGTAGGCATCTTGCTTTCCAGCCTTGATGTCATTGAGACGATGTCGTGCGTCTTGCGGACTGAGCTGCTTGCCAGATCTGTCGGCGTTAGGCTCGTCCTTCGCTGCCCGGCTGTGCCTGGGCTCGTTGTTCTGTCCCCGGCTTTCGCCTTCGTGCCTGGGCACTGGTGGTGGGGACTGTGTGCGGTCCCTGCTTCTTCTTGGCGGCGGGGCGTTGTCACGACTGCCGCCACTCCTTGGCGGCTGCTTGCTGCCCCTGCTTCCGCCTTCATCCCGCCTAGGCGGAGGAGGTGAGGCCTTGCGCCTGTTGCCGGTTCTGGACGCCTCGTCACGCTGCCTTTTGGGAGGTGGTGACTTCCGCGGGTCCTTATCCTTGTCCTTCCCTTTTCCGTGGCTACTGGAGCCGGACGGATCTTCGGGGTTGCCACCGGCCGCAGCTTTGCAAGCGTTGGATTTGGATTCCAACTTTCCTCCCCTTGCGTCCGCCATGTCGGCGCGAGAATCAGCACGGGCCTACTGCTCTAGAGCTTTCTGAGCAAGGATCGATGCGTAGTAAATCTTCTCGTCCTTGTCATAGTCATCATTGTTGAGGATGTCTAAGGCGGCCGCAGTGTTGAGGACAGGGGTGGCGAGGATGACATCCCCGTTCTTGTCCTTACGCTGCGGCACTATAGCCCACTCGAAACCAAGCTTTTGGGCAGGGGACTTGAATCTGTCAGGATCCCTGCCTTTCTTGCTTTTCTTTTCCGCCACAGGTCCTGCCGGCTTGGGCAATGGGGTGGTGGTGAAAAGGTTGCGCTTGGGGTCTAACTTGGCGGTTATTTTGGCGTTTTCCACCTTGGCTTCGTCGAGGAGGCTCTGGACTTCTGCTTGTTTGCTTTTGAGGTACTCAGTTTGCTCCACCAAGGTGTTTCGAAGCTTCTCCAAATCAGCCGGGTTGGTTTTGTCGTTCACCGGCATGTGCAGAACTTCCGCCAGGGCCGCCATGTTTCCTGTCTGGCTAGGCTCGCCATTTTCTAGAATCCTCTTCTTCGGAGCCCCGGGAGGCTCTGGAAATAGTGGATCGGTTGCCGGGGTCCCCAGGTTGGCGGCGTCAGTTGCCGCCGCCTGCTCTGATGCTTCACCGGTGACATCCGCCACAAGAACCTGCTGCATGTTGACGGCGGAGCCCGTAGCCGCCTCAGAAGGCAGAGGATCAGGTGTAACAAAACACTGCTTGACCCGTTGCTCGAACATGCTGGCAGAATCTTCTTCGGAGTCAGAATCTACGTTGACGTGAACGGTAGATCTGGATCCGGCATCCGACATCGCATCATCCTGGAGCGCAGGAAGAATAGATTCGGGATCTTGACTGTTGGGCTGGGAGTCTGATCCCAGTCCCGTCATGCCGACAAAGTGTAGATCTGAATCTGCGGACTCCTCAGTGGAGGCAAACTCAGATCCGTCTTGATTGTAGGGCGGGTGGGATGGCGAATAAATTCGCGGCAACCCATACGCCTCAAAAGTGTAGCCGATGAACGCATCGACGCTGCCAAACGGCACAACTCCGCATCCGACAATGTAGTCGTCTGCGGGGATGTAGGACTCGTCGCAGCTGATGTAGTGGTTGTCGCCATAGCGAACGGCGCGGCCGACGGCGATTGTTTCGCCGATGCCGCCATGGGTTCCCGCCTGGAACGTGACGCCTGACGCCTTAGGCCCCACGGTGGGCGCCAACTGTCGTCGTATCGGCATCTTGGATAGGAGACGGGGTCCTGCTAGCCGAGGGTGAACGTAGGGCAAGAAGGTGGACGTCGTCGAGGTCGGGATTGTACACGGCAGTTTACCCAGCTTCAGGCTCCACGGCGGTGGCGGAGCCCTACGTGCTGCTATAACTCACTATAAGGCAATAGCCGAAGTACAGGTTACCATGAGTTGGTTGTGTCGATTGGTTGATGCCCTAAAGGCGTCCCGTGGTCCAGCTTATATAGGCGGCTGGGCCTAGGGTTACAAGGTGATTACGTATCCAGCAAGTATACGGAGTCCTAAACCTAGCCGGCAAGTATGCCACCTTCCGTCTTGGACTTGGTGGCTTCGTGGGCTTCAGTCTTGGGCCTCCTCCTTGCCGGCATCCGCCTTCCTTGGTCGTTAGCTATCTGGGCCGCCCGGCAGGCAAAGCCTTCACCACCACTACGGGCCACCCTGGACTAGCGGATTGATCCATGCTGGTGATACCCCCAGTAGGTATATCCCCAACAATCGGTTTTCTGGGCATTGAAGTATTGGGCATATCTGGACGTTCAACATTGCATCGATGTCATGCATGTCGAGAAAAACGTAACTGAAAGCCTTCTTGGATGTGTAATGAATAACAAGGATAAAACGAAGGATGGTATGAATTCACGGCTGGATATTCTTGCATTGAATTATAAAAGGAAAAAAGTTGAAGCCACAAGAGAAGCCTAATGGGCAGTGGTACGTCCCACCTGCTTGCTACCAGTTATCGAAGGAAGTGTTGAAGGAGTTCTTGCAATTCTTGTATGATATGAAAGTTCCGTCAGCATACTGCGCAAACATCAGGACTCTGGTGTCGTTTGAAGAAAAGAAACTGATGGGGATGAAGTCACATGACTGCCATGTGATGATGACACAGATGCTCCCTGTGGCAATTAGAAATATGTTGCCTAAACCCGTTCGAGAGGCTCTCATGAGGTTATGTGATTTTTTCAACGCTATGTACCAGAAGGTAATAGATCCATTCAAATTAGACAGATTGCAAGAAGATGTTGTGAAGACTATCTGCCAGCAGGAGATGTTCTTCCCCCTTCGTTTTTCGACGTAATGGTCCATCTAATTGTACACATTGTTTATGAGATAAAGCAATGTGGTCCAGTGTATCTGCGCACTATGTATCCGTTCGAGCGCTTCATGGGTATACTCAAGCACTACGTCCGTAACAGGTATCGGCCAGAGGCAAGTATCGTTGAAGGATATCTTTCGGAGGAGGTGGTTGAGTATTTCATCAGCTACATGGATGGCCACCGACCTATCGGGGTGCCTCTGTCCAGGCATGAGGGGAGGCTAGATGGAAAAGGGTTAATGAAAGATAAATCATGTTGGCCAGAGTGTGAATTATTTCAGAAAGCACATTTGTACGTATTGCAGCACCTTGCAGTCGTTACACCATATGTGGATGCTCACAAGGATCTACTTAGAATTGAGCTAGGAGGCCGAGGCTTGACAGAGAATCAGAAGGAAGCACAAGTCTTGAAACTGCACAGCCAGAGATTCGCTGATTGGCTGATGACGAATTGTGTCGGAGATGATGACGAGACTTTAAATATGACCTGAATGGCTACACCTTTTATACAAAGAATAGAGACAACAAGACCATGTATCAGAATAGCTCTATTAAAGTGGAAGCGGTAGATCCGAATGGGAGGAAGGATTGGTACTATGGAGTAATTGAGGAGATTTGGGAGCTGGAGTATGATACATTACTCACGGTTCCATTGTTTAAATGCAAATGGGTCAAACTGGGTCATGCGAAAGTTGACCAGTTCGGCACTACATATGTCAATCTCAACGAATTGGGATACAAAGATGAACCTTTCGTTTTAGCTACCCAAGCCACCCAGATCTTCTATGTCAAAGACCTACTACATAAAAATTGCCATGTTGTGATGAATGGGAAAAGGAAGATCGTTGGGGTGGATGACGTTACAGATGAAGAAGAGTACAACCAGTATGAAGACTTGCCACCAACTGGAGAACGCGTACAGATCAATGACCGACAGGCTCCTGGAGATGGCTTTTACGCAAGAGATGATCACTCCGATGGGGCAATTTACAAAGGAAATATTCAGCTTGATCCAGTTTTACTAGAGGAGGACGAAGAATGAGCAAATTAATTTGTACCCTAAAGTGATAATTGTATTTCTTAATTGGCAAAGTAATGTGTTGTTGTTATTTCTTAATTTTCAACCGTAAACGCTACGTTTATTCAAATTCCGAAATATATTTTATTTATACCACATCGGCAACGGTTTTTTTTGAATGCACCGTTGCCGATGTGACATAAACCCTACTTCCAGACTTAAACTTTGGGGACCAATCTACCACCCCTCGCATTTCCCCCCGCTCACCGTCTTCAACACCACCCCCGGCGGCGTACTCACGCTCAGCTGATTTCATTATGCGGACTACTCGGGCCGCCCTTGCGGCGCAGGCGGCTTCCCTGGCCGTCCCCCCACCCACGGTCTCAGCTGAGTTAGTTATGCGGACTACTCGGGCCGCCCTTGCGGCGCAGACGGCTTCCCTGGCCGTACCCCAACCCACGCCGCGGGGCAGCTCCAGGCTACGACGGCATCGCGCCGACGCCATGGTCAGCGAAGACGCCCAGAGGGTGGGCTCTATGCCCCCCCCTCAGGCGACAACCGCGGCCGCCGTCTCCACTGATTTGGCTCCCGGAGATGTGCCGCCACAGATCTGGCAGCCGTCTCCACTGATTTGGCTCCCGGAGCTGCTGCTGCCGCCACAGACAGCGGCGACCTCATACATGCCGGAGACACACTTGGGACACACTTGGGACAGGTTAGTTGTGCTGATTAACTGTATTACACACTGTAAAGTCGGACCTTTTAGTTTTAATTAGATCCACCTTCTATTATTCACCTGTTATTCAGAGCTGTCGTCTGGTGATGAAGGGTCCTCGAGCTCATCCTCGCATCAGGATCAGTTTATCATGAAACAAAGGGGTCGAGGAATTAGAAAACCAACCCTAAAGCCAAGAGGAACATTTACAGTGGAGATGATTGACAAGAAAACTGGTGCCCCGTTCAAACCAGTCAAGGCACATAGGAAATTTAAGACATTGTGTGGGTGTGTAGTCAGGGAAAAGGTCCCCATTGCGGTTGACGACTGGAGTCAAGTCACTCTAGAAGAAAAGACTTTCATCGTCAACGCCATAATGAGCCAGTTCTAGCTCGCAAATGAGGAATGGAAGCCTGCAGTTCAAGCTGCTGCTCTTTCTAAAGCAAAGGATTCGTTCCGTAACTTCAGGCACCGTTTGTACTCCAAATTCCAGAAGAAAAATCGGGATGCTACACTTGTATACCCCTTCATTAAACCTGACGACTGGAAGGAGTTCAAGAAGTATAGGAGGACGGAGGAGTTCCTAACAAAGAGTAAAGCCGGCAGCGCCCTCATCAGTAAAAACAAGCATCCCCACAATATGGGGGTTCTTGGATATGCTGGTTTGAAGCCCATATGGAGAAAACAGGATGAAGAAGCAGTTGCTTCGGGGGGCACGGTTCCTTACTCTGATCTTGAAGGTGAACGGGCACGAGACTTCTTGAGGGCGAGGTCTAAAACAAACGAAGTTGGTGAACTTGTTATAACTCACCCGAGACCCAAAAGTTACATAAAACAATGGTAATAACCATATATAACCTAAGTTGTTTCCTCCTTAACTGACACAATATTTCCTTGTGTACTAAATTCAGTGTACTACTTGTCTTATCTCCAGCTGGAGCTGAAAAATAAAAAGGAAAGCGGAGAGATTCTGGCACGAGGGAAAGATGACATTCTCTCAAAAGCTTTGTGATGGGGGGATGCCCAACCGGGTAGGCCCGGAACCCCGAGTCGGCCTTCAAGGCCGGGTGGCCCAAAGCCCACCCGGTGTACATCTTCCAGGATACCGGGTCCCCGAGGATCCCGGTATGACGGCTCGGGGAGGCGGCAGCAGATATCTTCGAATCAGTCTGCGATTATGTATCCCGAAGAGTGCGCTCCACGAAGCCGCACTTGTAGGCAGGATAGCTAGCGCCGCCAGCGGAACCCGTCATTCCCTGTAAACCCTAGCCGGCTCCCTATATAAAGCCGGCAAGGAGCAACCCTAGGGCAGACTCATCTCATTCCATAGCCTCCGGAGCACCCGCAAGCTCTGGTGCGCACACCATTGTACACCCCATTCAGATCCAAATACATACAAGCAGGAGTAGGTCTTTACCTCATACAGAGGGGCCGAACCTGGGTAAACTCTGCGTGTGCAACCTCTCTGTGAATCCTACGTCGCCTGGCTCACACCCGAGTTAAGCCACCCCGTATGGCATCTGCCGTGATTACCCCACGACAGTTGGCGCCCACCGTGGGGCCAGCGATCGCTGGAATTTACTTCATGGAGAGTCCTGAACCCGGCACTGGCGTCTACTTCAGCCCTCAAGCCATGTCGGGTCGCGGTGACATCGTCACCGGCAGCTACTTCGAGCACGGAGGGATCGGCTACGTCGCCGATCCACACACTTGGGGCAGGCCCAACTACGCCCCGATCACTCGCGCGATGGCTATCCCGTTCGGGACCGCCGTCACCGCCTACGTCGGCTTCTGCGGCTCGGATGAGGAAGGAGTCGCCAACAACTACGATGGTACTTCCTCCCCCGTCGACCCGCTTGACGAAGCCGCTGTCGACACCGCGGCTGCAAACCACTTTGCACCCGCCCCATCCGCCGAGACCGTCCAGATCTCGAACGACGACGACACCGGGTCGATCTTGCCCGTTCTCGACTACGAGTCGGAGGGCTCGACCGATCTGGCCTCGGACGGCACGGCAACACCCGCCCACATCTACATGACGGGCGAGGCGGCAAACTCTGCTGCCGCCAAACCGCGGCAACAAACGCCGCCACAGCAGAGGCCAACGCGCAGAAGCAGCGCGACCAGGCACGGCGCGAGCAGGAGGCTCGCGAAAAGCAGCAACGCGACGAATCTCTCGCCGCCCTGCGAGGACAAGCAGGTCGGGCGGCTGACCCGCTCAGCACCCCGATCACGCCGGCGAACGTCGTCGACCAGGCGACACAGCTCGAGCAGCTGCGCCGGAAGATGGCCCTCCAGCAGGAGGAGATCCGCCAGAAGGAGCTGGAGGTCGATGCTCAGTCGACCGCTCTCTCCGCGGTCACTCGGCATCACAAAAACCGCAAGTCGCGGCTTAATCCTGATGCACCAACTCGCGCGCTCGACAACGCCTTCGCGCGCGAGACAGAGCTGGAAAGGCAGCGCGACGAGTGCCGCAGGGCCCAGCCCGGCGGCTCGAGTCAAGTTCCGCCTCAACCTCGCCCGACGATGCCGCCTCCGGCGCCGCGGCCTCCTCCGAACCCGGCTCGTCCTCAACCCCAGCCGCGGAACGACGACGACGCCGACCTCGCGATTTTCGGCACCCCAGTCGATTGCATGACTGCAGCCGCCTCTCTCTTCAAGAGGATCCGGGTCAAGGACAACCCCTATTGGAGCAAGGGGTGCAAGCTGGTGGACAAGGCGCTGGAGCTGCAGGAGAACATGTCGCAATCTGACGGCAAGCTCTACTCCAGATCGCCACCCAGCGAGAAAACGGCCTCGGCACCACACCGAAGCCAGGGAAACAAGGGTTCCCCCAGGCGTGACGCTGCCCCACAGCCGCCACGCAGTCGGCACGAGGAGCCGGCAGTGTCGAGCAACGCGAGGGCTGGAGGCAACCCGCCTCGGCTCGCCCGCAACGACGCCCGGCACACCATCAACAACAACCAGGCGCAGGCACGCTCCAATCACTCCGCTCCGGATCTGCGCCACCACCTCAACGACAAGCGCGCCGAGGCGACGCGCAACAACAACGACGACGACGACGTCGGCCCTAGATGCTTTGGACCCGCCATCAGAGGCGAGCGTTTCCCTAGCAGCTTCAAAGGACCGAGAGAGGCGCCCAAGTACAACGCTGCCATGAACCCGGAAACTTGGGTCCAGGACTACTTGGCCGCCATGAGCATCCAGAACGCGTCTTCGCTCTGTTGTGCGCGCTATTTTCCTCTCATGCTTGAGGGAACGGCTCGCACTTGGCTCAACAACCTCCCCAGGAACAGCGTCAACTCCTGGGGCGAGTTGAAGAGGCTCTTCATCACCAACTTCGAGGGGACCTGCAAGCGCCCGGCCACGGTCGAGGACCTCAAGCGCTGCGTCCAGAAGGAGGGCGAGTCCACTAGAAAGTGGTATCGCCGAGTCGCCGACCTCATCAACTCGGCAGAACACCTCAGCGTCGACACGGTGCACTCCCACCTCGAGGACAACACCACCTTCGAGTCGCTCAAGCAGAAGCTGCGGCGCTCGCACAAGGGTGACATGACGATGGGCCAGCTACTCGCCATCGTGCACAAGTACGCCGAGTCCGACGTCACCAAGGACGACTCCGAGGAGGACGACGACGAGAAGAAAGGCGGCAAAAACAAGAGCAAGGCCAAGCACTCCAGCGCTCATAAACGCAAGGGTGACGGCGGCTCCGAGCTTGTAGCCGCCACGGCTGCGGGGGGCCGCGGCTTCAAGAGCCAACGCGGCAACTTCCCGCGAAAGAAGCTCACCGCCACGGAGATCCTGGCCATGCCGTGTAGGTATCATAGCCTACCCGGCAAGCCAGCCGGCCACACCACTGACGAGTGCAGCTGGACTGCAGAAATCGTCAAGGCCAAGACCGGTGCCAAGAAGCGGGCACCCGACGGAGACGACGACGGTGAGCAGCAGCAGGGCATGCCTCCCACTGCCGGCTTCATGGGCCACACCTTCGTCGGCCTCGATTCCAGGCGGGAGGAGAAGGTCATACGGCGCGCCGTCCACGCGACTCTGCCAGACGTGCCCCAGTGGCTCGACTGGTCAGAGCAGCCGATCACATGGAGCCGTCAAGACCACCCGCCCCGCGTCGATTACCCGGGCAAATTCGCTCTGGTGGTCGCGCCCCAGGTCAAGGGCTACATCTTGACCAAGACATTGATGGACGGAGGGTCGAGCATCAACATCCTCTACTACGAGACGTTCCAACGCATGAAATTGCGTGACGAACAGCTAGTACCCACCATCACCACCTTCCACGGCATCGTCCCGGGAAAGAAGGCCTACCCGCTAGGCAAAATCGCACTCGACGTCGTCTTCGGCACCGCCAAGAACTTCCGGCTCGAGAAGATCTGGTTCGAGGTGGTGAACTTCCGTAGTTCCTACCATGCGATCCTCGGGCGACCCGCCTTTGCCAAATTCATGGCAAGGCCCTGCTACGCCTACCTGAAGATGAAACTGCCGGGTCCGAACGGCATCATCACTGTACACGGCGACGTCGACCGCGCCATCGAGTGTGAAAAGGGCAACGCCGTCTTTGCCGAGTCCGTCATCGCCACGGAGCAGCTGGAGCAACTCAAGCTGCAAGTCGACCCCAACGACATGACCATCGTCAAGAAGCCGACTCTGGACTCACGCGACAAGTTCCAGTCGGCACAGGAGACCAAGCGCATCCCGCTGGTCGAGGGCGACTCCTCCAAGACGGCGGTGATCGGCTCGCACATGGACGTCGCATAGGAAAGCGCGCTCTGCGACTTCCTCCGTGAGAATCGGGACATCTTCGCATGGAAACCATCTGACATGCCAGGCGTCCCGAGGGAGCTCGCAGAGCACAAGCTCAACGTTGACCCCAAGCTGAAGCCAGTGAAGCAGTTCCTGCGTCGCTTCACTGGTGAGAGACAGAAGGCTATTGGCGAAGAAATAGCCCGGCTCCTAGCTGCCGGGTTCATCGCCGAAGTCATACACCCGGAATGGCTTGCCAACCCGGTGCTCGTTCTGAAGAAGAACGGAACATGGCGGATGTGCATCGACTACACGGCTTGAACAAAGCCTGTCCCAAGGATCCATTCGCATTGCCACGCATCGATCAGCTGATCGACTCGACGGCAGGGTGCGAGGCGCTATGCTTCCTCGACGCCTACTCCGGGTACCACCAGATCAAGATGGCGCCCGAAGATCAGGAGAAGACGTCTTTCATCACGCCCTATGGCGCGTTTTGTTACGTCTCCATGCCCTTCGGCTTGAAAAATGCCGGAGCGACTTACCAGCGGTGCATACAGAACTGTTTGCACGAGCAGATCGGCCGCAACGTCCACGCATATGTGGACGACATCGTCGTCAAGTCCAAGCTGAAGACAGACCTGATTGCCGACCTCACGGAGACATTCACCAACCTCCGCAAGTACAGGATAAAGCTCAACCCGGAAAATGCGTCTTCGGCGTACCCGCGGGCAAGCTCCTGGGCTTCATCGTCTCCGAGCGAGGCATTGAGGCCAACCCAGAGAAGATCAAGGCGATCGAAGCTCTGAAGAAGCCGGAAAACCTCCGGGACGTGCAGCGGCTCACAGGCTGTGTCGCTGCCCTCAGCCGTTTCATCTCACGACTCGGCGAGAAGGCCATGCCCTTGTACCGGCTCCTCAAGAAGTCGGACACGTTCACCTGGAACGACGAGGCAGACGCCGCCTTGACGGCACTCAAGAAGACGTTGGCCGAGGCGCCGATCCTCGCATCTCCACTAGAAAAGGAGCCGATGCTCCTCTACATCGCTGCGACCAACCGAGTCGTCAGCGCGGTGGTCGTCGTCGAGCGCAAGGAGGAAGGCCACGAGCAACTGGTCCAGCGGCCAGTTTACTACGTCAGCGAAGTCCTGACGGATTCGAAGCAACGTTACCCGCACTACCAAAAACTTGTATATGGTGTTTTCTTTGCTTCAAGAAAATTGCGACATTACTTCATGGGCCACCCGATGACGGTGGTCAGCTCATCTCCCTTAGCTGAAATAATCCGCAATAGAGAGGCAACTGGGCGCGTCGCCAAATGGGCCTCTGAGCTGCAGCCTTTCGGCCTCAGCTACGCAGCCCGCACTGCGATCAAGTCGCAGTCACTATCCGACTTCCTCGTCGACTGGATGGAGACACAGTTGCCGGCTCCAACCTATGAAGCCGGCAGATGGACCTTGTTCTTTGACGGGTCAAGATGTATGAGGGCTCGGGGGCTGGAGTCGTCCTCACTTCTCCCCAAGGCGACAAGATGCGATATGTGCTGCAGATACACTTCACGTGCACTAACAACGTCGCCGAGTACGAAGCCCTCCTACATGGCCTACGCGTGGCCAAGGAGATGGGAGTTAGCCGTATCAAATGTTACGGCGATTCCGACCTCGTCGTTCAGCAAACGATGGGGACCTGGGATGCAAATGATCCCAACATGGCGGCTTACCGCCGGCTCGTCGATCAAGTCGGCGGCCACTTCGCCGGCATGGAGCTGGAGCACGTCGACCGAAGGAAGAACGAGGCGGCTGACGCACTCTCTCGCTTCGGGTCTAAGCGGGACCGAGTCCCACCCGGCGTCTTCCTCGACCACCTGCACAACCCGTCGGTACGCCCGCCGGCCGAAGTCGACATCGCCAACCCGCCATCATCAGATGCAATTCTGGTGGCGGTAACCCAAGAAACAAACGACTGGAGGGAACCCTACATCGAGTTCCTCACCACCAAAAAGCTGCCAGCCGACGAGGTCCTAGCACGGCGAGTCGTGCGCCGGGCCTCAGCTTACGCCATCATCAACAGCGAGCTCTACAAACGCAGCACATCGGGAGTTTTCCTCCGCTGCGTCGAGCCGGAAGAGGGAAGGCGCATCCTTCATGAGATCCACTCGGGAGATTGCGGCCACCACGTCGGCGCTCGCAACCTGGTCGCCAAGGCGTTCAGGCACGGTTTTTTCTGGCTCTCTGCTCATCAGGATGCAGTCGACATCGTCCGTCGGTGCATCGGGTGCCAGAAGTACGCCCGGCAGGATCACCTACCCGCCGCGGCTCTGAAGACCATCCCTCTGACATGGCCATTCGCAGTCTGGGGAATAGACATGGTGGGCAAGTTCAAGACAGCTCGCGGTGGCATGACACATTTGCTCGTCGCAGTCGACAAGTTCACCAAATGGGTCGAAGTTGAACCTATCAAGAAACTCGACGGCAAGACCGCAACCAAGTTCCTCCAGAAGCTCATCTTCCGATTCGGCTACCCGCGACCAAGCTTTGTGATGGGGGGATGCCCAACCGGGTAGGCCCAGAACCCCGAGTCGGCCTTCAAGGCCGGGTGGCCCAAAGCCCACCCGGTGTACATCTTCCAGGATACCGGGTCCCCGAGGATCCGGTATGACGGCTCGGGGAGGCGGCAGCAGATATCTTCGAATCAGTCTGCGATTATGTATCCCGAAGAGTGCGCTCCACGAAGCCGCCCTTGTAGGCAGGATAGCTAGCACCGCTAGCAGAACCCGTCATTCCCTGTAAACCCTAGCCGGCTCCCTATATAAAGCCGGCAAGGAGCAACCCTAGGGGCGGACTCATCTCATTCCATAGCCTCCGGAGCACCCGCAAGCTCTGGTGCGCACACCATTGTACACCCCATTCAGATCCAAATACATACAAGCAGGAGTAGGTCTTTACCTCATACAGAGGGGCCGAACCTGGGTTAACTCTGCGTGTGCAACCTCTCTGTGAATCCTACGTCGCCTGGCTCACACCCGAGTTAAGCCACCCCGTATGGCATCTGCCGTGATTACCCCACGACACTTTGGCTACGCCTGAGCCCTCTGGTCGGTCTCGGACGTACGGCACCCATGTTGGCCACAAGAAGGCTTTCGCGATAGACCAGGCTGAAAGGCAGGCAATGAAAAAGGCCAGACATGACGCTCAAATGAAAGCACTAGAGACAAATATTACGGCCAATATCGTTAAGCATCTTCGAGATGGTCACCTTGATCCCGGTAGGGGGAGTGCCCTGTAGCCAGGAGTAGTTGTGGATCATTGTCGGTTGATGGTCTTGTAGACACCGGCAAATATGCTGTGGACGACATCACGAGCCCGGTGAGATGCAAACTACATGTGCCTGTAACCGTGATGATGCATCATCCCCTGGTGGCAGCACTGGGTATGGTTCAACCACCTACCCATGTGGTACCTCAAGTGGATGGTGTGCCCTTAAAGCCAGGTTTTGCAATGTGCTTTGTGGACAAGGTCATGCCTGGCTTCGAAGGCATCTTGCTATTTAACACCTGCGTCGATGCAGACGTACAAAGCTTGGGTCAGGCTAAGCTGAGATACGTACAGTGGCCCAAGAAGGAGATTTCTCTTCTCAGTGCCCTGCCATCCACCTCAACAGCTTCTCGACAGATGGCGTCGTCTGAAGGCCTCCGTTCAGCACAGCTCCTCCTTGATATTGCGGCCAAACAGCCTTCCAGAGAACAAGCAGTTGAAGATACAACGGTTGCACAGAGTTGTGCAGCGACACCAACACCGCTTGTCGATGGTAACTCACCTACTGCCCATGTGGTGAACAACACCACCAACTTTTGAAGCTACACCAACACCGCCTACGCCTCCGCCTCCGCCTTAGCCACAGCAGGCCTATCTGTCGCCTCCGCCTCAGTCACAGGAGGCTCAACTGCCGTCCCTGCCTCCTCAGCCACAGCAGGCTCATCTGCCGCCTCCGCCTCCGCCCCAACTTGTTCGGACACGTAGAGGCACCACACCCGTCCGGGCGAAGGACCATGCCAAGATGGCCTCGATAAATAGAACCCCGATGAAGCCCAAGCCCAAGCCCAACCCCAAGACCACTAAAAATAAAAAAATACTGCACCGATTGACAGCGACCAATACCTAGATGACGAAGAATTTAATAAGAAATACAATGCAGAGGTGCAAAGTGGCCCCAAATACGTGCGTGGACAGCCATTGTTGACTAGAGATGGATTACAAAGATCACGCTTGGCTTGCCAGCAGCTTCATGAAAAGTACCTCCAATATTGTGAAGAGAATAAGGAGATGACCTTCAGTATCAGGAAAGAGGATTTTTATGGCGCCGAAGTTGACACTCCTTATAACTGGGAGTTTTCAGAGATGTTCCAAGTTTTCAACCTGAATACTGTTGATGGCACGTTCATGCGTTTGTTCACATTGTATGTGCCTTACAAATACTTTTCACATTTTAATAGCTTTCTTCTGTTCAGTTGCTAACTATTCTCTTTCTTGTACTTAGGAGCCAGGTATTCGAGTGCAATCACAGGAAAGAACCGGTAGGTTTCCTTGACCCGGCTCATATCAATTACACGAACATCTGCAGCAATGGATACGACGATATATTCAACTATGCTGTGAAAGCGTTGACTCATTATCAAGACAAAGAGTTGATCCTGCTTCCTTACAATCAGGCGTAAGTTTGTTATCAAAAATTATCTGCACATCCTGCTTCCTTACCATCAGGCGTAAGTTTGTTATTTTCCTTTGCAGTTCTCACTGGTTCTTAGCTGTCATCATTCCTAAACAGAACAAGGTATTGTATATAGATTCCATACTTGGAAGTATAAATTATACACCCTTGGAGGAATTCTTGAACAGGTATTACATCGTTCCCTAGTTTACTTTATGATTTAACTTTCACGTTTTGTTTTCTCAATCCGCCAACTCATTACTTTTGTAGTGTGTTCGAAAAGTACCTGATGATAATCAAGACAACCGTTGCCCAAGAGAGGAGAACAGGAGGCCATATTGAGTCACGTAAAAGTTAACCGGTAACAGTTGCTACTTTATTCCTAGTTTTCACAAATACCTGCTAGCAAACCAAACTAAGTGAGCGATTTTGTCACCAACATTACAGTGCCCTCAGCAACCACCTGGTACAAATCTTTGTGGGTATTATGTGTGCAATGCAATTTTGAAAGTCGTTCCCACCTCGAGAAGTCTGCCAAGCCTCGATTCGGTTAGTAATCCACGACATCATCAACAATTCATGTTTCCTAACAATATTTGCAGACATACATGACGAAAGATACCTAACTAAGAATCTGCCTGCAGCTTATAGGTGGAATGGGACGTGCACCTTTGAAGAAGGATGTTCTTATGATGGTGAGAGGCAAGTTTGCTGCGTTCGTCCTTAAACACATCGTAAGCAAGGAGGGAAAACTACACGACCCTAATCCATGATCATGAGATCCTATTCGGCATTTGTTCACCTGTCCATACCGGCATTCTCGCTGGTGAGACTATAGATTTTTCCAAAGCAATTGTTGTCACCATTGTGGTGTAACTTCTTTAAATTGTGTCCACTTTTTTCCAAACAATGGCTGAAAATTTGTATTTGTAGCAATAGCAATAGCAATAGCTGTGAACTTGTATTCCAACATTTGCTGTAAACTTTGTGTTCATATGATTGTTGTAAACTTGTATTGCTGAATGTCTGCTAAATAATTGCTGTAGCATGGGCGTGCAAGCGCAGCTAATTACTATTAGCTTGCAATTAGACATAGGAAACGGGCAAACAGAAATAGCCGTTGCCGACATGATACCACACTGGTAACGGAGGACAAAACCCTCCATTGCCGAAATGGTCACACATTGGTAACGGAGGGCCGGAGGCTCCGATGCCGAAATTTTCTCACATCGGAAATGGTGTTCTGCCACCGTTACCGATGAGGGCCCCCACATCAGTATCGGAAGCGGGGACACGGACCCTTTCTCCGTTGCCGAAGGGGGTTTTGGCCCGTTTCCGATGTGTCGTTCTGTACTAGTGCGAGGAGCTAATTTCTTCAGGATGCCGGCACAGAACCACCACATCTTCCCTAGCGCCGCCTCCTCCTCTGCTCTGATCACCTTCCGCAACTCATTATCCATAACCACTCCTTGCATTTGGTCATTTGGCCCATGAAACGAAACCAGGGGTTGGGTCAAAGAATCGCAGGAGTTCAACTCATCCTTTGCCTCATCAGGGACAAGGCCCAAAAACGCATCTGAGGCCGGGGCCCGAAACTGGGGAGAAGAAAGCGCGCCATCCGCCCCAGAAAGTAAGATTTGAAAATATCCTGGGCGAGCTGGGTGTGCCACTTCAGGGGCAGGCACAGGTGGGTTCCTCTGCGCAGAATCGCAAGACTCCGACAATGAAACAGAGAAGTAATCCTGTCTCGTCTGGGCAAAACTCATGTCCAGTCCAGAACTGACACATGTCTCCTTCTCAATAGCCAGGCCAACAGGAGCCGTTGTGTCTTGCGCCAGCGATGTCTACTCAAAAGCAGCATTGGGAACCTGAGCCCCTTCCAAAGGTGATTTCACTGATTTGTCGGCACGCCTAGGCGTAGGGATTACCTGAAGGGAAGGATCAGCCGCCAGCGCTTTTTCCTGTTGACCACGAAGACCACAGCCAAGGCTCCTCACCGCATCGGGCCCTCCAAGTCAGGTAGGCGCCAATCGGACGGCATGCCCACCTTCTGCGCCGTAGACCTGGCAGGCCCTCCATGCCGCCAGTGACCAGCGCCGGCACCGCCGGCATCACTCTCGGCAAACGGCCCACGGCTATCCGGCACCCCGATCTCCAGGACCTGGAACTGGACGACCAAAAACCCTCACCGTCATGCTCAAAACTCTCCTCCTCCGGCAGCCCATCTCCATCGCTGCCCGGCAACCCTCTCGCACCAAAGCCAGGCTCCTCCAGAAAACAGAACTCCTCTACCCGCTCGATGTGGATGAGCACCCGGTACTTCAGCAGGCCCAACTCCTTGTTCCGCTCCAAAGGCGGCGGGAAAGGGGTTCCCTCGGGCGGCTCCGGCACCCACAGCATGTTCAGTGGTGGAATCGCCTCCGGATCCACCGCCCAGGCATCTGCCCGAAAGATGCCAAGCTCGGCTCTGCTGGCCGTCTCCGGCGCCACAACATCGATGGAGCCCGACGTGCCCAACAGACTTTGCACCGTGTCCACCTCCCACACATGCGGTGGATGCTCTCCACCGCCAGCTGCACCTTAACCCTCATCTTCATCTGCTTGGCTTGAGCTTGCGTCGTCCATTGACGGAAATATAGCTTGAAGCTAGCATGCTCCACAAACGGTCTCGCCGCCACAGCACGCCGCTGCTCCTCCGAGCTGAAAACGAACAGGAAGTCCTCGGGCTTGAACCCATGGACCGAAAACGAGCCCCTCAGAAAACTTGCCGTCAAGATCACGGCCTCCTCAGCTTCCTCTATAGTGACCTCCGGCCGTGCTCCGCCCACGTACGCCACCATGGCGAACCTCAAGTGATACTCCATGTCGTTCATCCTCGACGTGCGACGAATGACACACATGTGAGGGAAATCCGCATCTGGAGCAGCCACCTCCGTGCTGCCCCAGCCCTCGGACACCACCGGTCCTCCTGCCTGCGCAGGCGCCCTTCCCGAACCTCGCGGCACCCACGCCATGCCGGCAGGACTTGGCTGTGCCGTAGGCGTCCGCTGGACCGGTGCACCAGGCTGCCTAGCAGTAGGCGCACCCTGACCCCGGCCACCAGACTGCACCATCCCAGTCCTACCCGCCGCCATTTGCAACCTCCTCGCCTCCGCCTCCATGGCCTGCCGCCGCAGCTCCTCCTCGGATTCTGGAATGCGAGGCCTCTTGCATCCCCCCGAGCCGTTGTCCTTCCTCGCCGCATCGAATGCAGACATGCATCTTGATGCAATCCCGCTTAAAGTGCCCTTTTTGCAAGCACTTGAAACACTTCCCGGCCATGCTCGCCGAGACCGGTCTCACCGCCGACGACCTCGCCTCCTGCTGACGCTGAATCTGCTTCCTGCGCCTCCAGAGCGCCTTCCTTGACGGTTCTGATTGCACCCAAGCTAGACGGTCATGCACCCACCGGCCCTTCACCGCCAGGTCCGCCGGATTCGCCACCATCGGTTCCCTCCGACCAGAACGCGCCTCCGAGCTGGTGCCCGACCTCCCGACCATCGGCGAGGAAGACAGGGAGTCAGAGGACATCTCCAGCCCAGACACCACCGGCCGTGCCGATGAATACGACCCCGGCCTCGGAGCCGGCCGCGCCGCCGCGCTCCCAACGCCACCGGCCGCCGTAGGACTCCGCGCAAGGTTCCCCGCAGAGCAGGGTTGGGTGGCCGTCGCCTCCGGAGTGGCAGACGATGGGTGGGTGGACGCCGGGGCCGGAGCGGCCGTCGGCGGTGAGGTCACGCGTGGGCTCTCTCCTCTCTCGCTCTCCATCGCTCCTTAGTGCTAGTGTTCAGTTAGAGTTTATTTCATTAATGGGATCTTCACTCCGGGGGTCAAGCTCAATCTGCCCAAAGGGTTTCTGCCTCTGTGTGATGACCCGGAGAAGAACAAAACCCTGGCACTGATGCCAGTCTGCAACGCCTTAGGCATTGTTGGCCGCACCGACCATGGGCCCAAACCTCCCGTGTCGAAGACCCGCAAGGTCAAGGCACCCTCCATCTCCGAAGAAGGAGAATTCCGCGAGTCCGACGAGGAGAGCGAGGATGAGTCTGAGGAGGAGTCCTCCGGCTCTGACGATGGCGAAGACGGCGTCAATGACGAGACCGGCGCCTCCGAAGATGATAAAGACGCTGGCGACGACAAAGTTGCCAGCGAGGATGACGACGACGAAGGGGAGAAAGTTGTCCCTTCCCCGCATTCTGCTCCCGGGGCCGCTGCTGCTCCAGACCCGGGTGCCATCACCCATTCCCCGCCAGTGGAGGTGGTGGGGGACGAAGATGATCACGTGGACGCGGGGGCGAACGTCGCAGACTTCGTTCGGGCCCCCCGCCCTACAGCTTCCTCCCGCCGCCTGTCGCCCGTGATGGAGCCGGCCACTGCCTTGGGTGAGCTGCCGCCGAGCCCCCAAGCTTCTTCCGCTGCATCAGTGGACGTTCCTTCGTCATTGGACAATAAGCGTGCCCGCGAGTAAGTATCTTCTTCGCTCCTTCTTTGTGCCTTGTATCTCCTGCTTCCCCAAGGAAAATGACCGAATGTTGGCGCAGGGGTACTCCTTCCTTGGGTACTAGCAAGAGACGACACGACGCGGTGGAAGACGACACCGCCACTAGCTTTGGAGCTGGTGGAGAGGGAATGTTTCCTCCTCCCTTAGCAGAATTTGAAGGCCGCCGGGGAGTGGAGTGGGGAGCGTGACTGCGACCTCCCTAGCCCACGCTGGAAAGGCGCCAATGCCCCGACGCCCGAACAAGCAGGTACTTCAAAGCTTTCGGGTAACATCACTTCTTTGATGCAGCGATGACCCTTCTGACATTCTTTTGTTTCTAGATGCTTCAGTGGCGAATGTCTTTTCACCCGGCGGTCCTCTCGGCGGAGCTAGCCAGGAGAAACCACCTTCCCTCTCGCCTTCAGTGGGTCAGGAAGTGACCAAGGGCATCCCGGGAACGCGCGCTGCGGGGACGCAGACTGTGAACCCTGCTCCGGGTCCGAGTCCTAACTTGATGGAGAGCTCCTTGATGACTGGGGCAGTGTTGACGACCTTTGCTGCCTTTTCCACGGATTCCGGCGCCAGTGAGGAGATGGCCGAGCTGATGAAGATCAAGGAGAGCCTGGCTGCCAGCCGCGCGAGAAGTTCGCCTGCCCCGGGAAGTCTCCCGGTGGCAGCTCCAGGGTTCACCATTAGTGGTGACAACGCGAAGGATGCCATCCTCCGCGGAATAGCCCAACTGGACAAGGAGCTGTGCGATCGTGAGGCCGCCGTCGGGGAGACGATCAGGAGCGTCGAGGAGCTGATACAGAGGGGGATGGACAAGCTAAACAGCCTGGCTACCCAGATTTCCAGTCTGTGCCAGTCCCTTGAGAAGAAAGACGCAGATCGGAAGGCTGAAAGCGTGCGCCAAGGACAGGTCATCTTGGCGAAAGAATAGCACCTGACGACCCAGGAGGCAGAGCTGGCCGAGAAGGAGAAAACCTTGGAGCTTCAGAGACACCAGCAGGAGTGGCAGACTGAGAAGTGCTTGAAGGAGCTGGAGAATCGCTACCGGGAAGAACTCGAGGCCAAGGACAAGGACATCCAGCTCTGGCAGTCCAAGGAAAAAGAGGCCTTCCAAACCATTGAGGATATCAAGAGTCTACCCAAGCTCTGCAGCTATAGGCCAAGAACGATGGCCAGAAGATATTTGAGCTCAAGGGTCCTTGGAGGCGCAGGGTAGAGAGCTAGCAGCGCTGAGGGAGCGCAACCAGAAGCTGACCCAGGCCAATTCCCCGGCATCCACCGAGTTATCTGAGCTTCGCCGTCTCAATCAGCAAGGTTTCGTCGTGGTTGAGGCTGCCTGCGAAGAGGCTTCGGCGCGAGTGAAGCGGCTGAAGCTAGGCACCGAAACTTCGGTGCTGGAGCCATAACGTCAGAGCTTGTCCCTCATCGTGGGATTCATCAGGGCGGTGTCTGCCGATATCCGAGCCTTCAAGAACAAGATGGTCACCCAGCTGGTGAGCGACAAGCATGAGGCAAGCAAGCAGACGGCAGCTTCTGTTATGGCGACCCTCAAGGAGGCCAATCCTGGCGCTTCCCTGCCGGACTTCTCGACTTCGTCTCCTTCCCGGACTTCCCTCCAGGCGGTGATGGCTCCTGCGACCACACTTGCTATGAAGAAGTTCCCGCCCCTCTAGTTCTCCTGCATCACAGTCGGGCACCTCGTGCCCCAAATAAACTTTGCGTCAGATCTCGCGTACCAGCTTTAAACCTTATTGTAATAGGCTAGAACTTGCTATGGTACTCTATTAAACGGGTTCTTTTACTTGTCTTAGCATGTTTTTATTTTTCTCCACGTCCTTGAGGGACCTTCTGGGATGTAAGCTTACCCGCGAGGCCCTGACTGGTCAGGCATGCACTCGCGAGCCCTACCGATTCCCAAAAAGCCACTCACTCTTTTGGCACGCACATCCCCGGGGAGTATCAGGTCTTCGCACCGCTTTCTACCCCCGGGAGAGTCGATACCCCGTGAGTGCTCGCACGATGGTCGAGCCTTGCCTTTCTAATTCCGCACATGTTCTGTTACCGAGAAGTAGATAGTATGTATGACGGAAACAGGTTCGAGGGCAACTTATCTTTTATTCATCATAGAAGTTCTTGAGCAACAACTTCACACTTCAGGGTACATCTTGCGGCAACATGGCTCTTTCGGGTATACAGCGCAACTTGCCTTCAGCGATTCTTGCGGGGCGGAAGGTTAGCAGCTTCCTCCTTCCTAGCGCATCGATCAGCCATGTTCCACAGGTCCTCCAGGGTGTGCACAGTGTGAGTGCTCATCTTCTCACGCATCTTCATGTTGCGGACGTTGACGTGAAAGACAGCGATGATGGAGATCTCGCGGAGATCTCTTGGGGGAATGCGGTCGACGATGCCTCGGAACCTCCAGATGTAGTGGCGCATCGTCTCCCCAGCTTCTTGATCTAGGCGGTAGAGGTCGAGGACGGTTGCCGGGTACGGCATGCAGCAGGTCTTGAGGTGCTGGCTGGCCTGGCCTTCCATGTCCTCCCCGTGAGCGACGCCTGGGGTTGGAGCTCTGGCCAGCACCCTCTTCAGGTAGTTCCATGGGCTGCTTACCATGGGGATCCTCAGGTTGTTCTTCCTCTAGGAGTACTGGCTTTTGGACGGCAGTACCGAGGTCGATGGTCGGAGCAGAACTCGTGGGAGCGTGGCGTTGGAGAGCGTAGTCCAGCAAGTTTTCCAAACTGGCGATCCATGCCTTCGCACGGGGATCGCTCTTGCACTGATCTGGAGGGAAAGAGAGAAGCGCCCGGCCGCGCCCAGAGCTTCCTCTAGCCCCCCGCCCTTCTGAGTTGGCTGACACGCTTGCTCTCCAAGGACCTCCCGAGTTCCCGACATGACTCTCGCTTGTGACCGAGGCAACTGCTCACTTTTTCCTGAGGAGACGGCGGATCTTGGAGCGGATCTGGTCACAGATGAGGAGCTAGAAGCAGTTCTTGTTTCGGCCGACGAGCTTGACGTAGATCATGTGCTGGAAGAAGAAGAACTTGACGATGATCTTGTTTCCGAAGAAGAGGAGCCTGACGTAGACCCTGAAGCTGACGACGACGAGCTTGCCGTCGCGCCGGACGTAGACGAATCCAGTGCTTGCACCCCCTACTTGGCGCGCCAGATGTAGTGTCTCGAATCACGGACACCGGGAGCAGAGGATACCCCCTTTTAGGTTCGGTATGGGGCGCAAAGGAGGCTGAGAATCATCTCTTGTGTGAGGCTGATTGCTAGGCGTGCCTGCTCGTTGAGAGACCCCAAGAGGTAGGTTTGAAGTAGTCTAGCAGCAAGTTTTCCCTCAGTATGAAACCAAGGTTTATCGAACCAGTAGGAGCAGCAATTCTTCAGAAGGTTGTTGGCGGCTCGCACGGCGCAACACGATCACCAACGTGGACCTGCACACAACACAATCACAATACTTTGCCCCAACGAAACAGTGAGGTTGTCAATCTCACCGGCTTGCTGAAAACAAAGGATTAAACGTCTCGTGTGGAAAATGAGTATTAAATTGCAGAGAATGAAAAAGGAACAGTTTGCAGTTTGTGGTTTAATCAATGTAAAAGAATGGACCGGGGTCCACAGTTCACTAGTGGTGTCTCTCCATAAAAGATAACTAACATGCTGGGTGAACAAATTACAGCTGGGCAATTGACAAATAGTGAGCGCATGACAATGCATATACATGGCATGATGATTACTATGGTATTTAATTGGGCATTACGACAAATACATAGACCGTTATCCAACAGCGTCTATGACTAATAATCCACCGCCGGGTTGTCATCCGAGTCCCCCGTTGGTATTAAGTTGCAAGCAACGGATAATTGCATTAAGTAAAGCGCGTAATGTAAACAAACACATATGCCCGTGGACATAGCATCGTTAGGTTATCCCTAGTGGCAACAGCACATCCACAACCTTAGAACTTTCTGTCACTGTCCCAGATTAAATGGAGGCATGAACCCACTATCTAGCATAAATACTCTCTCTTGGAGTTACAAGCATCTACTTGGCCAAAGCATCTACTAGTAACGGAAAGCATGCAAGATCATAAATAACATAGGGCATAGATTGATAATCAACTTGACATAGTATTCAATATTCATCGGATCCCAGCAAACACAACATGTAGCATTACAATAATATGATCTTGATCATGTAGGGCAGCTCACAAGATCTAAACATGATGGCACAAATAGGAGAGACAACCATCTAGCTACTGCTATGGACCCGTAGTCCAAGGATGAACTACTCACGCATCACTCCGGAGGCAGGCATGGCGATGTAGAAGCCTCCGGTGACGATTCCCCTCTCCGGCAGGGTGCCGGGAAGAGGTTCTGGACCCTCCCGAGCTAGGGTTGACGGCGGCGGCGTCTCTGGAACTTTTCGTGGATTTTGGCTCAGGTCTTAGGGTTTTCTCGGGGGGAATAAGTAGGCGAAAGGGCGGCGGCTGGAGACCCCGAGGGGCCCACACCACCCTAGGGCGCGGCAGAGGGGGCGCGCCCTGGTGCGTGTGGCCCTGGTGGCCCTCCTCTGTTGCTCTTTGCTCCATCTGGTGTCTTCTGGTAAAATAGGGACCCCCGTGTAGTTTCGTCCAATTCCGAGAATATTTCCAGACTAGCTTTTCTGGAATACAAAAACAGCAGAAAACAGGAACTGGCACTTCGGCATCTTGTTAATAGGTTAGTCCCAAAAATGTATAAAAGTGACATAAAGTAGATGCAAAACATGTAGCAATTGGTATAAAACAAGCATGGAACATCAAAAATTATAGATACGTTTGAGACGTATCAGCATCCCCAAGCTTAGTTCCTGCTCGTCCTCGAGTAGGTAAACGATAAAAACAAAATAATTTTTGAGGTGACATGCTACTATCATAATCTTGATCATATAATATTGCAAGGCACATGTAAATGAATGAAGTGATCCAAGTCAATGGTCTATAATTTGCTATCAAATAGATAATGAGTAAACAATGAATCACACAAGCTAAACGTTTTCATGAATAGTACTTTCAAGACAAGCATCAAAGTTTTGCATAAGTGTTAACTCATAAAGCAATAGTTTCTAAAAAGGTATTCAATCAACACAAAGGAAGAATTAAGTTTCAGCATTTGCTTCAACTTTCAACATATTTATCTCATGGATATCGTCAACACAAAGTAGTATAACAAGTCCAATACGTTGCATATAACCCATGTTGTAACAAAGTTGACACTAGTGTTTGCTTGTGGAAGACAGAAAGAATAGGAAAACTGACTCAACATAAAAGTAAAAGAAAGGCCCTTCGCAGAGGGAAGCAGGGATTAAATCATGTGCTAGAGCTTTTAGGTTTTTGAAAGCATATAGAGATTGCATAAAATATTTGATACTCCTCCCAACCTTGCTAACACAAGCCATGGCTAACCGAATCCTCGGGTGCCTTCCATCAATCACATACCATGGAGGAGTATCTATTTTTGAGAGGTGTTTGTTAATTGTCAACGAATGGTAGCGGGTGATAACAGTATTCTACCTGTCAAACGGACTTTTAAGAGCGGCTCCCATGAAGGACGTTATTTCTACCAGCAAGGCAGATCATCCCTCTTTCTCTTTGGTTTACACACATGCAGATATTTCACTGTTTGTCATTGCTTACTGATGAATCAGGGCAAAAGTGTGAAGAGAATTAATTGGTTAAAGTTGTAATTAATTGGGACTGGGCACCCCGTTGCCAGCTCTTTTTGCAAATTATTGGATAAGCGGATGTATATGCCACTAGTCCAGGTGTAAAAGTCCATTGACAAGGAGAATAAAGAATAACCACACTAATTCCTCATGAGCTAGTAAACATTGACACAAAAGGGAATAATAACATTTTGAATAATTTAAAGGTAGCACATGAAAAATTTACTTGGAGTGGCAAGGAAATACCACATATAGGTAGTTATGGTGGACACAAATGGCATGGATTTTGGCTCAAGGATTTGGATGCACGAGAAGCATTCCCTCTCAGTACAGAGTTTAGGCTAGCAAGGTTTTATGTAAGCAAACAAGAATATCAACCCGTACACCAAGTTTTATATGACAAACATATTGCAAACGTTATAAGACTTCATACCGTCTTCCTTGTTAACCAAACCCGTTATTAGAAAATATCTAGACCTTAGAGATACCACCGATGCAAACCAAATTTTCAACAAGCTTTACGGTAGTTCTTCACTAATAGGCTTAACTCATGTGATGCACAAATTTAATCATGATCTACTTGTTAACTCAAAACAATTGACAAGCATCAAGTTATCCATATTAGTGATCTACAAGATTAAGCAAGTTTTTCCTTATACCAATTACCACATGCAACATTTTCGGAACCAACCAAACACCAATCAATTTATTTAATCAACTCTCCAAATAGATATAAGTGAAGCAAGAGAGTACTTTCTACAAAAGAAAGCTAATAGCTCTGAAAAGAGATACATGAAAACAAGAGCTAAAAGCTGAACAGCGCTAGATATGAATACTCAACAAATATAAGTGAAGAATAGGAGTATTCTCATGAAAAAGCGGAGCGTGTCTCTCTCCCAATCAAGAATGCTAGGGTCCAGTCAAGCTTATTGAAAATAAAAGACAATACTGAAAATAAAAGCACACAGACGCTCCAAGAAAAGCACATATGATGTGAAAGAATTAAAATATAGTTTCACTAGAGATGACCTGATAATTTGGCGATGAAGAAGGGGATGCCTTGGGCATCCCCAAGCTTAGACGCTTGAGTCTTCTTGAAATATGCTGGGGAGATCCATGGGAGCCTCCCCAAGCTTAAGCTCTTCACTCTTCTTGATCCTATTATCATCCTTCTCTCTTGACCCTTGAAAACTTCCGTCACACCAAACTCAAAGTAAATCTCATTAGCGGGGTTAGTACTCAAAAATTTTAATCCACTGGTTCTGTTGTGACACATTGCAAGAACTCAATAAAACATTAGCTACGCCCTCCATTAGAGAACCTTGCCTAAAGCCCACAAGAGACAATGCAAAAAAACAGAGACAAATCTGTCAAAACAGAACAGCCAGTAAAGATGAATCTTTTCGAGGCACTTACAGCGCTCAAATCAAAAAACTTTGAACTAATGAAAGATTCAGACATTCATAAAGATCACGCATAAAAAGTTTCAGATTTTTTCGACAATCTGGTGATTTTAGGATTTTCGTACAGTGGACAGCAAAAATCTGTTTCTGCGCAGCAATCAAAATTAAGCAAAACCTTAACACTAGAGGCTACTCTTGGCACAACAATGCGAGAAAATAAAGATACAAAGGAGTTGCTACAGAAGTAAACAATCTCCTTGACTAATACTGAAAATAAAAGATAATGGGTTGCCTCCCAAAAGCGCTTTCTTTAACGCCTTTTAGCTAGGCATAGTGATTTTTATGATGCTCACATAAAGATGAGAGTTGAAACGTAAAAGAGAGCATCAAGAAGCATATATAAAACATGTTTAAATCTAACACTCTTCCTATGCATAGGAGCCTTGTAAGAAAACAAGTAAATGAAGCACAAAGTGACTAGCATAGGAAGACAAAACAAGTGCAACTTTAAAATTTTCAACATAAAGAGAGGTGTTTTAGTAACTTGAAAACTTTTACAACCATATTTTTCTCTCTCATAATAACTTTCAGTAGCATCATGAGCAAACTCAACAATATAACTATTACATAAAGCATGCTTTTCATGATCTACAAACACATAATTTTTATTAGGCTCAAAAACAGCGGGGTTATTAAACCCACTTTTGACAATATTAGTATAATTAATATCATTAAACAACATAGGACCATCATCAAGAGAATTATCATATATAAGATTAGGGGGCACATTTTTACTTTCTGCAATTTCGTTTTCTTGAGTCAAGGTGTTGTTTACTTCAAATTTATCAAAAGGGGATATTTCAATAGAATCATGACATTCAACAATATAGCATTCTTCCTCCTTAGGTAGGCATGGAGGGTAATCATATAATGTAAGAGTTAAAGAGTTACTATCATTAGAAGGTAGATCCTCCTTTTGTTCATCACTCTCTTCCTCTTTTTCATCCAATGAGCTTTCAGTTTTTGCAGTTTCTTCTCCCACAGGTTCCTGAAAGGTAGCAAGTTGTTCTGGAGAATAAATTTTCTCAAGAAATTCAGTGATATAAGGATTATCATTATAATATTCAAGGCAATAAACAAGTATAGCATAATTTTCAGTTCTACAAGGAGCATCATCATTTTCAATATAACCAGCAATTTCATAGGCACCCTTAAAAACAAAAATTCTTCAATTCGCTCAAGATTACCAAAGTCATAATTTCCTTTAGCATAAGCAGCCAAAGTTTCATTATCATTATAATCACATTGGAAAGGGAGGTGTTTATGCCTTCTACAACATAAAGATTCATTAAAGCAGTAGGATTCATCATAAGTAGAGCACAAGTTTTTAGCAAAATAATTCAATCTACCTATTTGTTCCCATAAATATTTCCCTTTTTGAGGCAAGCGGTATTCCTTATAGTAATTATGTTGTTCCTCCGTGAACCCGCTTAGCCAATAAGATTTTGTTTCAGAGAGAGAAGACATTGATAGCAAATAAATAACTAGACATAATACCAAACCGAAATAAACTAAATGCAAAAAACTAATTTTTCTGTGTTTTTGATAATTGCAAGCAAACAAGATAAAATAAAATAAACTAAGCAAGACAAAAACAAAGTAAAGAGATTGGAAGCGTGAAACTCCCCTTGCAGAAGAACTTCTACTCCCCGGCAATGGCGCCAGAAAAAGTCTTGATTGCTAGGCGTGCCTGCTCGTTGGGAGACCCCAAGAGGAAGGTTTGAAATAGTCTAGCAGCAAGTTTTCCCTCAGTATGAAACCAAGATTTATCGAACCAGTAGGAGCAGCAATTCTTCAGAAGGTTGTTGGCGGCTCGCACGGCGCAACACGATCACCAACGTGGACCTACACACAACACAATCACAATACTTTGCCCCAACGTAACAGTGAGGTTGTCAATCTCATCGGCTTGCCGAAAACAAAGGATTAAACGTCTCGTGTGAAAAATGAGTATTAAAGTGCAGAGAATGAAAAAGGAACAGTTTGCAGTTTGTGGTTTAATCAATGTAAAAGAATTGGACCGGGGTCCACAGTTCACTAGTGGTGTCTCTACAATAAAGATAACTAACATGCTGGGTGAACAAATTACAGCTGGGCAATTGACAAATAGTGAGTGCATGACAATGCATATACATGGCATGATGATTACTATGGTATTTAATTCGGGCATTACGACAAGATACATAGACCGTTATCGAACAGCGTCTATGACTAATAATCCACCGCTGGGTTGTCATCCGAGTCCCCCGTTGGTATTAAGTTGCAAGCAACGGATAATTGCATTAAGTAAAGCGCGTAATGTAAACAAACACATATGCCCGTAGACATAGCATTGTTAGGTTTCCCTAGTGGCAACAGCACATCCACAACCTTAGAACTTTCTGTCACAGTCCCAGAATAAATGGAGGCATGAACCCACTATCTAGCATTTTGATAAATATTACGCATTTTTTTTAATAATACATTTTTTTACAGAAATTTGATAAATATTACGCATTTTGCATAAATTACACAAATAATACGGCATCGGCCCAGGCTAAGCCGACAGGCACTAATCGGCCCAGGCCTGGCCGATTAGTACTTATCGGCCCAGGCCTGGCCGATAAGTGCCCACTGGGCTAGCCCAGCCGTACCCTGATTAGTACCTTATCGGCCAAGCCTGGGCCGATTAGTACCTTATCGGCCAGGCCTGGGCCGATAAGTACTAATCGGCCAGACCTGGGCCGATTAGTGCCTGTCGGCTTAGCCTGGGCCGAGGCCGTATTATTTATGAAATTTTGTGATTTTGCGTAATATTTTTTGAATTTAATTAAAAAAACGTATTATTAAAAAAAATTTAGCGCATAAATACTCCCTCTTGGAGTTACAAGCATCTACTTGGCCAAAGCATCTACTAGCAACGGAGAGCATGCAAGATCATAAATAACATATGGCATAGATTGATAATCAACTTGACATAGTATTCAATATTCATCGGATCCCAGCAAACACAACATGTAGCATTACAATAATATGATCTTGATCATGTAGGGCAGCTCACAAGATCTAAACATGATGGCACAAATAGGAGAGACAACCATCTAGCTACTGCTATGGACCCGTAGTCCAAGGATGAACTACTCACGCATCACTCCAGAGGCAGGCATGGCGATGTAGAAGCCTCCGGTGACGATTCCCCTCTCCGGCAGGGTGCCGGGAAGAGGTTCTGGACCCTCCCGAGCTAGGGTTGACGGCGGCGGCGTCTCTGGAACTTTTCGTGGATTTTGGCTCAGGCTCTTCGGGTTATTTTCTCGGGAGGAATAAATAGGCGAAAGGGCGGCGGCTGGAGAGCCCCGAGGGGCCCACACCACCCTAGGGCGCGGCCAAGGGGTCAGGCGCGCCCTGGGTGCGTGTGGCTCCCTGGTGGCCCTCCTCTGTTGCTTCTTTGCTCCATCTGGTGTCTTCTGGTAAAATAGGGACCCCCGTGTAGTTTCGTCCAATTCCGAGAATATTTCCAGACTAGCTTTTCTGGAATACAAAAACAGCAGAAAACAGGAACTGGCACTTCGGCATCTCGTTAATAGGTTAGTCCCAGAAAATGTATAAAAGTGACATAAAGTGGATGCAAAACATGTAGCAATAGGTATAAAACAAGCATGAAACATCAAAAATTATAGATACGTTTGAGACGTATCAGAGGCCTAGATCAAGCTCTCCTCTCCACGATCAAAGCATGCAACCAAAGGGACACAAGGAGCTACCCAGATTCAGGCCGCCCGGAGGCTAAAAGCCCTACTCCTGCATGTCTGGATTGATGGGTTCTTCATAGTGTGGCTTACAATGGAGGCTTCCGGACAGGGTACCCGGAAGGGTTTTGGCTAGAGGTAGACGAAGGACAGATCCTGACCCGGAGGAGATCACCTTCCCCTCTACCCTTGCAGCCCTAGTCTAGTCTTGCTCTGGTTCGACTTGTTCCTCCCTCCTCCATGCGTTGGTCCTCCTTTTATAGGCTAAGGGGATACCACAGGGTCACGTGAGGAGCACGAGGGACCTTCGGCGGGAAGGACCCTCTGCAGCTGGTTTATGGGGAGACATGGCCTCTTCTCAGCCTAGCGTCTGCTTTGGATCAGGTGGGAGCATCCACCTTTGGCAGACAGGGGCTGACACCCCCACGAGCTGTGTCTCTGGCCCGCGCCACCTTCGCCTTGCTTCCCAAGTCTTCTGAGGTCTTCTAATTGAGGTGGAGAGCTTATCCACAGTGGTACGGAGATGTACCCGAGAGGGAGCCCAGAGCCTCCTGCCGGGAACTCGGGCTCTCGGAGACTTCCTTGTCTTCCCGCATGGTTCGGGGACCCGGCAGGCCCCAGGACCGGAGCCCTTTGTCGATGTAGGTCTTGCTTGGCCTTCGTGGGGTTGGACGGTTAACCCGCCAACTTGACTTGGCTCTTGGCCTTGTCCATCTTCATCTTGGGCCCACATGGAGTGGACCCACTTTGGCAGCACTAGGGGAACCCCGTGTTCCACTGCTGCGACAGCACCGAAGAGTGACGGAGGGGTCCCTAAGCAGTCCCAGTGCTGAAGCCCATGAGGGGTGGCCGCCTGGGCCCTAGTGGGGCCACCAGGGATGTGCGCCTCACTTGCCTTGAGGGGCAAGTTAGGGGGCGGCTAGGGTTAGGGCTGGGTGGGGCCGCACCCACCTCCTGCCATATTTGGTTGGGCGGTGGCCAAGGGCTTTGCCCTTTCCCCAAGCCAGCCCCACCCCCTTTCCCCTATATATAATTTAGGGGGCAGCCGCCCGAGGCTGATCTGTTGGGCCACGACGGAGCGGTCTAAGCTACGCGATTACAAGCAAAAACTTTTCCGGCGAGGCACACCAAGATCCAGCTCGAGGTAGATGGCAACGATTCTTACCACATCAGCGGGTTGTCGGTGGCACGCCTAAGATCGGGGCAGTGAAGCGTCCTGCATCCGGCTCCTGCGTCCTCGATCCGGCTCCTGCTCGACGGTGAAGACGAGCGATGTACTCGCAGCGCCTCTGCGGAATACACACGTACAAGGGGGAGCGACGCCGGCGAGCTGCTAGGCTTCCGGTGGTGGCATCTCGGGACTGGAGGTGGTTGCGGCGTAGATGCAGCACCACAAATGTGGTTTTGCTTCCACTCACTACTCACCTGTCTTTTCCGCCGCGCCTCTGCCTCCTTATATAGGGAGTGGGTGAGGCGACAACCCCTTGTCCCTCTCCAAAAACTCTAACCCTGGTTGTGGTGGGTCCCACCCACCAACCAGTGTCCCGTTGACGGCTTAGGTCTAACCTTTGCCGGCTTTAGTCAATCGGATCAAATCCGCCTGGCTCCGTCCTCTTAAGTGTGTGACCCGGCAGGCTTATGGTAAGCCGGACATAGTTCTAGTCACACTCGACACTGATCAGTCGGCATTGGCTTCTAGCAAAGCGTGCCGGCTCCTTGATACCAATAAGTGAAAGCCTCTCCCAATGTGACATTTCGTCATAGTCCATTTGCCGATCGATATTGTGGACAAGCCGTAGACGAGTTCGCGTAATGCTCTGCCGGCTTAACTCTCTTCTCGTCCGTGATAGGCGACTCAACTTGACTAACACTTTAGTCGCTTCGACTCAAACATCACATGTCCGAGTCGCGCATGGCCATGCTTTCCGAGTCGTAACACATGAGAGGGCCCAGAGAATATCTCTCCTGAAGGAGTGGCAAATCCCGTCTTAGTGATCTGCCTCATGTAGCTTGGTTCACAGACGCCCCAAGCACCGCCTTTATGACTGCCAGTTACGGACAGCGTTTGACGGACTCTAAGCCGGCTGATTCGCAACTCGGATAACGCGAACACTTTAGGTCTAAGGATTACATTGTACGAGTCGGATCATATGATGGCATACTCATGCCGACGCGTATCCTTGGGTCAGTCCAGCCGGCTTAACTCTTTAGCTTAGCTAATGTAAGCCGGATCAGCATCTCTATGCTCTATGACAAGTAGAACTTAGTCATCTCACCGTTTACACATTAGTCTAGGTAGTGTGAGTCCATCCACAACCATTTTCGACTAAGGACAAAACATGCATGAACTACTTTGGTACAATGGTTCTACATTTGAGTCACACACTTAAAGGCATGTACATAGTTCATCACATTGGACTTTAACATATGAATACATTAGCCGGGTATAGTGTTGCCTCTAGGGCACTACTCCAACAAGATCGTCCTCCACATGTTGGCTGCTGCCCCCTCTCTCTCCCTCTCTCCCGGAGTTCTCCACATACGCCAAAATGCTGCACCATTCTCACCGTTAATGCAATGCTCTGGACGGCGGAGCGCTGATGTATTGAAGGACCGTACGCGTGCATACCAGTAGAGGGATCATACCTTTGATCCTTGAGAAGAAGGAGATCATCCTCGCGGCTGGGAGGGATACGCCTAGCTGCGGGGATCGCAGCGATCAGAATCGTCACCGACTTTCTTCCGCACATCGTTGGTGAGACTATTCCTACATCTAATCCTTTTATTGCATTTTCATAGATAGATCTTAGGTTGTTCGTGTAGGTCGAATTTTTTTGTTTTCCATCTACGAATCCCTTCACCTTCTTCGTCTACATGGCCTCGTCATCTAGGTCATCCATCCTCTTTTATTTTTCAACAAGTTCTTAGGAAAAATAACTTCTCATATTTGTCTGAAATAAATCCTTACATATGTGATCCCTGCCAACAAGGTAAGAGTCATTAGTTAGCCTATCCAGTTTCCACTAATGTGATACAGAAACTTGAGTCGAGGCTGTAGCGGAACCATGCAGGACAAACAGAATTCGACAATCACCTTAGTGGTTTGAGATGGAAGTGTTCATCCTTAAGGATGATGAATCTGTAAATTACAAAGTAATGATGGGCAATTCTAGCTCCAATAAATGGCTTAAGGCCATGAAATCTGAAATGGAATCCATGTACGAAACCATGTTTGGAATTTGGTAGTTCCTTCAGATGGTGTGATACCAAATGAATTTCAAATGAAACAGACGCGAGCTCGACTTGTTGCGAATGGTTTTCAACAAGTTCAAGTAGTTGACTACGACGAGATATTCTCGCTGGTAGTGATGCTTAACGTCTGTTCAGATTTTACTAGCAATAGGTACCTATTATGCGATATGGCAGATGGATGTCAAAATGGCGTTCCTAAATGGAATTTTAACTAAGGACGTGTACATGGTACGCCCGAGGGTTTTGCCAATCAAGAGAATGCTGGTAAAATATGCAAACTTCAGAGCCATTCATGGTCTAAAACAAGCATCAAGGAGCTGGGATCTTCTCCATTGATGAAGTGGTCAAAGAGTTTGGTTTCATGTAGAATGGCAAAGAGACTTGTTTTAACAAGAAGGAAAGTGGGAGCACAAGTGTTTTCTGATACTATATGTGTATGACATATGGTTGACTGGAAATGATTTTCCTAATACAGTGATAGAGTCATTAAAAGGTAAGTTCAAAATGAAAGAATTAGGCAGAGCAGCGTACCTATTGGGCATTAAGATCTATGGAGATAGATTCTGGCGCCTATAGTGCTTAGCCAGAGCATGTACATTGTTAAGGTCTTAAAGAGTTTTAAGATGGAGAAATCCAAAATGGGATGACTCCCAAAGTCACATGGCATAGTACTTAGCAAGAATGACCACATTCAATTGATGAGCAAGTACATATATCTATGTTTTCATTTGCTCCTGCAATTAGACCCATAATATATGCCATGACATGTACAAAAACAGATGTTTCATTTGTTCTAAAGAGTTAGCTGCATACACCAAAGTGACCCTGGTTTGGGTCATTGGTCAGCAATTAATTATATCTTGAAGCACCTTAAATAGGACTAAGGAAATGTTCTTAAATGACGTTAGTACTCATTAATAAAATTCACTCATGTACTGAAGAAGCAAGTTGCATGATCTCAATTCAACATTAGCTACTGTATACTAACATTTTTATAGCTTCTATCTCCCAACAGAAATAATAAACACCAAGTATAAGCTGAAGCAAAACAAAGACAGCAATCTGCCAAAATAGGACAGTCTGTAAAGATAAAATTCAAAGAAATACTTCTGTAACTCCAAACAGTATGAAAAACTAGGATATGAAATATAACATGCAGGGATTTACTGTGCTAAAAGTTTTAGCTCAATATCACATTCTGGTGATTTAATATATTTTTAAAGTGCAGGCCAAAAATCTGTTTTAGAACAGCAAAACATCAAAAACTTGCAACTTTAATTGTCTAGAGGCTATTCTTGGCACATAAATAAAAGCAAAAGATACAAATGAAGTTACTACGGAGGCAATAACATCATTGACTCAACAAAACAAGCAAAGAAAAATAATTGGGTTGCCTCCCAAAAGCGCTTTTCTTTAATGCCTTTTAGTTAGGCATGATGATTTTAATGATGCTCACATAAAAAGAAGAATTGAAACACAAAAGAGAGCATCAAGAAGCATATATCAAACACATTTAAATCTAACCCACTTCCTATGCATGGGCATCTTATAAGTAAACAAGTTATCGGAACAAGAAATCCCTAGCATAGGCAAGAGAAAAGAATGCAACTTTAAAAGTTTCAACATAAAGAGAGGTGCTTTAGTAACATGAAAATTTCTACAACCATATTTCCCTCTCTCATAATAATTGCAAGTAGGAGCAGCAAGCATATTCATATCATAAATAACAGTAGCAAAATCATCTCCATAAGTATCATTTATAGGGGCATCATGGCCATAAGTATAGCAAACATCAAGTTTATCAAAAAGAGATATTTCAAATAAATTTAAGGGATCATAACATTCATCAACATAGCATTCATCCTCCTTTGGTAAGCATGGAGGGCAATCAAATAATGTATGAGTCAAATAGTTACTCTCATTAGAAGGTAGGCACGGGTAGTTAATCCGATCTTCCTACTTTTGTTCTTCACTCACCTCCTCCTTTTCATCCAATGAGCTCTCAGTTTCAGCAATTTCTTCTTCCATAGGTTCCTGCAAGACATTAGTCTCTTTTTGGACAGTGGAGACTCTCTCAATATAGTCAATAATATAAGCATTCTATCATAATTTTCAAAGCAATATTTAAGTATAGCAAAATTCTCAGATTTGTAAGGAGCATCATCAATATTTTCGAGCAAGGAGGCAATTTTATAAGCACCTTTGAAAGCAACAAATTCTTCAATTTGTTCTACATCATAGAAATCATAATCACCCTTAACATAAGACGCTAAGATTTCATTATCATTGTACTCACATTGGAAGGGAATGTGTTGATACCTTCGATCCGGATTATCGGATTGCAGTATGTAGCTTTTTCCCCTAAGAGACCCAGGGTTTATCGAATCCGGGAAGTATTTGCTTGGCAAGGAAATGTAAACGAGTTCAAGAGAATTTTCTTAGGTTTTGTTCTACCGGACCAAACTTGTTTGCTTGTGGTTGTTTTATCAATGGTTGGAAATAGGGCAGGGCTCAAGGTTTCACCTGCAGCAGTGCATGTTATGTATGGGATAAATAAGATAAGATGAAGCTCCGTTAGTCATAAATTATTCATATGAGTGCAAATATGTATATGAGCAATGCGTCCTAGGTCACCAGTGTCTCACAGATCAGGAGCACAAAGGATTCCTCTGTCCACTTTGGCCCTATCCGTCTTGCGGGGTTGCCTAGGTAATTAAGTCTTCTCTTACAAAGACAGACAGAAGCATTAAGTTTTTTGACGTCATTGTTGTTCTCTAGAGAATTGCTTTTAGCTATTGTACTTCTCTTACTGTCACCGAGGTTCTCGCATAGCCTTCCACTTTTCCCTTCCCTTACCTCTACCTTGATCACTCTTCGGGGTCTTGGGTACCTGACAACTCCTAGCAGCGAGGCATTGACAAGAGATATACACGTGCATCATATCGTACTCTTTACACTAATATCCCAATGGTTAGTTTGCACATAGCTGCGAGGCTAGGCCTCAGCCCTTAGCCCGAGTGGACTACTCACACATCGCGATCATATCAGCAATAGAAAACATTGTAGAAAATGAAAGATAAATGATTGATAATAGTTCTTACAATGTTGCCAATCGCGATGAGATCTAAATTACAAGTAGTATATGGCTATGGTGATGACTATGGGGTGGAGGAGATGGCTATGGAGTGGAGATGGAGGCAGCACTTTGTGGAGATGATGATGGATGGCGGCTCTCTCTTGAGTGGGGTCTTCTCTCCTCTTTATAGCAGTCTGGTAGGGTTTCGAGGGGGTTCTGATGCGAAATCGTAGGTGGCCCCTTCACGGAAGTTGCTCGGTTTGACGATTCTGATCCGATTACGGTCGGTACGGTCAGACGGTACGGTCGGACCCGACCGTACCGCAACTCGTTATGCCTGGTTTCGCCAGATTCTAAATCTTCTGAATATTTGGCAACTCCCCGTCCGGATTATATCTTCATAAATGCGTGATTTCCATCGAAATATCTCCCTTAACGGCAGGAAAATAAATCACAAGGCGATTTGCAAAGATATTTGCACATTAGTGGTTAGTGGCCGGTACAGAGTGATATATTGTCATTTTCATGACAAATATATGGTTTAAACATAGATAAAAATGCGCATAATTTGGACGCATCAACATCCCCAAGCTTAAACCTTGATCGTCCCGAGCAAGAAACAAAAGATCGTAAGGAACTTGTTGTTTAAACCGAAATAATGAGGTATAGTGTTCATTTACGAATATATAGTAGCCTTAGGTAGCTCAGCACTTTTATGAAAGCTCAAGCAAAGTAGAGTAATGGCAAGATATCATAGACAGTTTCGTTAAGCCAAGACAATTACAGTAAGACTTACATTTATAGAGCTAGTTATGTTTATAAAAAATATTCTATTTCATTTAGAGAGAACATAATCCTGCCAAGTAACATGTAGGAATATGATAAACTGAGAGTATGTTAATAAGAGTATTGCATAAGAGTAACTCATGAACACCCACTGAAATAAAATAAGACTCTCAAATACACTTTTTCTTTTTCATTGACTTTCAAGAACTTGCAACTTATTAGTAAAGACCATGCCAAATAGTGTATATGTCAACTGGTATTGTATAGCCTAGACGGAGTACCAAGTGTAACAAGGATGTTGCAGTTAGGATACACTCATGACTGATATCTGAGGTTTCCCTTAAGTATTGACCGCTCAAAGTCAGAGGAGTGTCCATCTTTACTTAGATAAACGCAGACCCAAGAGAAAACTTGTTGGGGATATACCTACTAGGGGTATCACCAGCATGGATCAATCCGGCTAGTCCAGGGTGGCCCGCAGTGGTGGTGAAGGCTTTGCCTGCCGGGCGGCCCAGATAGCTGACGACCAAGGAAGGCGGATGCCGGCAGGGAGGAGGCCCAAGACTGAAGCCCACGAAGCCACCAAGTCCAAGATGGAAGGCGGCATACTTGCCGGCTAGGTTTAGGACTCCGTATACTTGCTGGATACGTAATCACCTTGTAACCCTAGGTCCAGCCGCCTATATAAGCTGGACCTCGGGACGCCTTTAGGGCATACTCTCATACGATTCAACACAACCAACTCAGTGTAACCTGTTCACGGCGATATTGCCTTATAGTGAGTTATAGCAGCACGTAGGGCACCGCCACTGCCGTGGTGCCTGAAGCTGGGTAAACCGCCGTGTATAATCCCGACCTTGACGACATCCACCTTCTTGCCCTACGTTCACCCTCGGCTAGCAGGACCCCGTCTCCTATCCAAGATGCTGATACGACAACAGTTGGCGCCCACCGTGGGGCCTAAGGCGTCAGGCGTCACGTTCCAGGCGGGAACCCTTGGCGGTATCGGCGAAACGATCGCCGTCGGCCGCGCCGTTCGCTATGGCGACAACCACTACATCAGCTGCGACGAGTCCTACATCCCCGCAGACGACTACATTGTCGGATGCGGAGTTGTGCCGTTTGGCGGCGTCGATGTGTTCATCGGCTACCCTTCTGAGGTGTATGGGTTGCCGCGAATTTATTCGCCATCCCACCCGCCCTACAATCAAGACGGATCTGGGTTTGCCTCCCCTGAGGAGTCCGCAGATTCAGATCTACACTTTGTCGGCATGACGGGACTGGGATCAGCCTCCCAGCCCAACAGTCAAGATCTCGAATCTATTCTTCCTGCGCTCCAGGATGATGCGATGTCGGATGCCGGATCCAGATCTACCGTTCATGTCAACGTAGATTTTGATTCCGAAGAAGATTCTGCCAGCATGTTTGAGCAACGGGTCAAGCAGTGTTTTGTGACACCGGATCCTCCGCCTTCTGAGGCGGCTACGGGCTCCTCCGTCAACATGCAGCAGGTTTTTGTGGCGGATGTCACTGGTGCAGCCTCAGAGCAGGTGGCGGCAACTAACGCCGCCAACCTGGGGACCCCGGCAACCGATCCACTATTTCCAGAGCCTCCTGGGGCTCCGAATAAGAAGGTTTTGGAGAAAGGCGAGCCCAGCAAGATAGGAAACATGGCGGCTCTGGCGGAAGTTCTCCACACCCCGGTAAACGACAAAACCAATCCGGCTGATTTGGAGAAACTTCGGAACACCTTGGTGGAGCAAACTGAGTACCTCAAAAGCAAGCAAGCAGAGGTCCAGAGCCTCCTTGACGAAGCCAAGGAGGAAAACGCCAAGATAACCTCCAAGTTAGACCCCAAGCGCAATCTTTTCACCACCACCCCATTGCCCAAGCCGGCAGGACAGGTGGCGGACAAGAAAAACAAGAAAGGCAGGGATCCTGACAAATTCAAATCCCCTGCCCAAAGGCTTGGTTTCGAGTGGGCTACAGCGCCGCAGCGTAAGGATAAGAACGGGGACGTCATCCTCGCAACCCCTGTCCTCAACACTGCTGCCGCCTTAGACATCCTTAACAATGATGATTATGACAAGGACGAGAAGATTTACTACGCATCGATCCTTGCTCACAAAACTTTATGCCAGATGTTTTCCTGGAACACCTGCACAAGCCGTCAATAAAAGGAGCAGACCTCCTTGACCCAGAATCGGCAGAGCCAGTTGACAATGCTAGCTATGCCATCTACCTGGTAAAGCCGGATTGGACGACGCCATATTTGGACTTCCTGATCAATCAGGAGTTACCGATGATGAGGTTTTGAAAAGGCAAATAATAAGAAGAGCCAAGGCATTCACAATAATCAAAGGCGAATTGTACAAGCGTAGCACCACTGGTGTTTACCAACGTTGCATTTCGCCCGAAGAAGGCAGGAACTGTTGGATGAGATACATGCCGGCGTATGTGGACATCATGCTTCCTCACGCGCCCTTGTTTCAAAAGCCTTCCGACAAGGTTTCTACTGGTTGACAGCCAAGCAAGATGCAGAGACATTGTCAAAAGATGCAGGGGCTGCCAACTTTATGCCAGACAATCACACATGCCGGCTCAAGAGCTTAAAACAATACCCATCACATGGCCTTTCGCAGTCTGGGGCTTGGACATGGTTGGTCCGTTTAAAACGGCGCCTGGTGGCTACACACATTTACTTGTGGCTGTAGACAAGTTCACCAAATGGGTTGAAGCTAAGCCTATCAAAAAGCTAGACGGCGCCACAGCCGCAAACTTTCTGTGGGGAATAATCTCTCGGTTCGGGGTGCCTCATAGCATCATCACCGACAACGGCACTAACTTGTCGCAAGGCGAAGTCGAGGAATACTGTTATAAGCATGGTATCCGCCTAGATCTAGCCTCAGTAGCACATCCGCAGGCAAACGGTCAAGTAGAGCGTACAAATGGTTTAGTTCTACAAGGAATCAAACCACGTCTCGAAGTACCATTGCACAGAGCGGCTGGGGCTTGGGTGGATGAATTGCAGTCTGTCCTTTGGAGTTTACGCACAACTCCAAACAGATCAACCAAGTTTACTCCTTTCTTCTTAGTCTATGGCGCAGAAGCAGTGTTGCCAACCGACATGATGTACGATTCTCCCAGAATTCAAGCCTACGTCCAGGAAGACGCAGAAGATGCAAGACAGGATGGCCTTGACCTACTTGATGAAGAACGAGTTGCCCTTGCACGATCCGCCATCTATCAGCAAAGTTTGAGGCGTTATCACAGCAGAAGGGTGCGGCAACGAAGTTTTAGAGTTGGTGACCTGGTCCTCCGCCTAATCCAAGATAGGAAGGGCTTGCATAAGTTATCCCCGCCTTGGGAAGGACCTTTTGTGGTCAGTAAGGTGTTGCTCAATGGTTCTTATTACTTGGTCGACGCACGAGACGGATACAAGAAGAAGCGAGGTCGCAAGCGCAAAAGGAAGGTTGACGACAAGTACGAAGAAACCAAGCGACCTTGGAACATTGAGCAGCTACGTCCTTTTTACACTTAGCAATTTCCACATTGTAATAAGTACTATATGATTATGAAATAAAAGTCTGTGGTTTGCTCATTCAGTTTTGGGATCATGCCATCTTTTGTCTTTTCTCGCAATCATATATCTGTTGTCATAAAAGTTACCAAACAAAATAAGTTTTTGCTCCGTGCTAAGGTTCAAACTTTTTGACATTTGCCGTCTGCCGGCTAAAAACGCAAACAATCTTTGCACCGCCTAATATGCTATCTGTCTGTTTGTGTGTGGGTCGCCTAGTAGTATGTCGTTGGCACCAACATGCTGGCTTTGGTCTCTGAGTCTAAATTAGTTGGTATTGCACCTGGTTGGCTCAGCTAAAGTAACTAAGATGAGGTTCCGCCAACATATGAAAAAGCTAAACATGCAACGAGATACATATTAAGGCGGGCCACTTAAATAAGCCTACCGCCAAGTGTAGCATAAAAGTTGGCCCATAATATTTACAACCCAAAATAAAGTTTTATGCGTTAACAGATTAACGCAGTGTTTTGTGCTGCCTTTGCAGGAGGACAGTCAAGGGATTGCCGCCTTGGTAGAGCTGGTGGAGAGATCCTGGGGGCTGACGCCGGCATTCTTGGGGCTGGCTCCGCCATCCTTGGGGCTGCGCTTGTCGGCTCCGGCTTCGCCTTCTCCGCCCGGCAGCTTCAGGATCCGCCAAGGAGGGATCGGCTACGGCAACATGCGGGTCCGGGTGTTCCTTGTAGAACTTGCGGATGTCAACCATGTTGGCAACCCGGGTCGCATAGCCGAACAGACCGCAGCACGTCCTGCATCACGATGGCTTGGTTGTTTTCGTCTTCGGTGGGGAAGTACTCGGTGACTTGATGAATATCAGCCTCCGGGTACCACGCCGCCGTCATTGCCAATGCCAACTTGGCGCCGCCTCGTGCTGCTGAGCGTAGCGTGCTGTCGTGTTCGGCTGCCGCCTTCTCCAGCAGGTCCGGCAGAGCATCGAAGATGACGGGATCGCCGTCTCCCCAGGGTAGAACTTGGCGGCAAATGCTTTGCCTGCGCCGACAATCTGGTTGACGATTTCGCCAACTTTCAAGATTCGGGCAAGGCGCGGCGTTGTAGCCAGGTCATCTCCCAAGCTAGCCGGCACTGCACAAACACAAAGTTACACACTGCAGCTTCAAGTTTCAAGAATGCAAGGTGACAAAGAAGAAGGTTAGAGATACCCAAGACATGTCGTGGATGGCGTTGACCTCATCCAGATGGTTCTCAAGCGTTTCTTGAGCTAGCTGGACCGCCTTTGACAGTTGGTCCTGCTGCTCCTTGGCGTTCTTGTTCACCTGGTGAGGTTGTTGCTCATGGCCTCAAGTTGTCCCGTCAACTTGCTAACTCGCAGCATGGGCCAACTCCCGCTCATCCAGCTCCTTGGCGTGATCCGCCTTCAGCTTTGCCACCAGCCCGGCAAGATCTGCAGCTTCGTTCATCAAAGCTTGCATGTCAGTGGAGTTCTTGAGAATATCTTGCGCAGTGTTTAGTAATTCTACAAATAAAAAGAAAGACGACTAAAATACTTGTCGGAAAAGGAAAAGAAGTCGGACGAAAAGAAGGCAAAGAAAGCTTTGTCACCTTCATCCTTCTTGCGAGCTTCTTCCAAGCTCGCAATTTGGGCGTTCTTCATCTCCACGTCCTGCTGCAGTTGCTGGCATTCCTTGTTTTTCTTCTCTTGAGCACGAATAGCTCAAGATTGGAAGCAAGAACGGCCTGCATGCACGAAAACAACATTATGGTTAGCACTATTTAGTCAACGAGACCACTTTGCCGGCTAAATTTTTCAGCCGCCAAAGTGCTCGGGGGCTGGGACCATAGGCTATTTTACCTCAAGTTGTCCGTGCAGGGTCGTGGAGTTCGTCCATGTGCGCGTACCATTTGCGGGTACCGTCACGCATGGTCTTCAGCGTTTGCCGGGGGTCTTGCAACCCTTTGCCAGATTGAGAGCCAGGATGGGAGGATGATCCGCCATGTTCGGCCGCCATCTGGTCATCCATCTCCTGCTTCATGGCAATAAATCGAGCGGCATCACTAGCCGAAGCTTCAGCCGTCTTGGAAGTGGTAGGTCCGGCAACTGATTTTTGCCCGCCGCCTTCTCCGTGCCGCCTCTGAGGTACCAGCAGCTGTGTACGTTCCCTGGTATACAACCACGGGAACGCCAACTGTGGGCGTTGTCGGCGCAGCGGCTGGAGAAGACGTGGTGGCTTGCCCCTGCCGGCAGCAATCTTCAAGTTGGAGCGGAGCTTGGGCATGGCAGGCTTGCCCCTGTAAGCAGAAAAGTGCAAGTTTGTCAGCACAAACATATCAAAATAGCTAAGTCAGGGAAAGCAAAGTTTGCCTACCGCTTGAAGGGGACATTCCCCACGGTCTCATCCTCTGCATCGACAGAGGTGGCCGCCTTCTTCCTCTTCTCCAAATCCTTGGTGGAGGGCTCAGCTTGCGCTTCTTCGATTTGCTGGCACCGGTGTCGTACCAGTTTGGAGCCAACTCTTCCTCCCCAAGGTTTGCAGCTGAAAAGGAAACAAGACAATATTAATCCAGTACCAGTGGATAAGGATGTCAGTGAAATAACAAAGTAGCTTTGACTTACCGCTGGGGCTGGGTTGTCATGGGTGAACATGGCGACGCCTTCAGCCGCCTTCACCGACAGAGGCTTGATAAGCTCTCTGAGCCGGTACTCTAAGGCATCTGATCAAGGGTGCTGTTGCCGGCGTCATCCGCCTTGTACTCGCACATCTTCAGTGGGCGATGGCGGAGTGGCATTATCTTCCTCGACACCCAGCAGATGACGGTGTCAACTCCGTCAAGTTGGAGCCATCATCGTCTTCGTCAAGAACTCGATCCGCCTGACGGCAATTCGAAGTTCGCCGACAAACTGCTGAGCGGCACCTTTGCCGTCCAACAGGCCTTGTGGGTTGGCGGACCGTTGACAAAGACAGGCATCCCTGTGTGCTGCCAGGTGTCGGGATGTCCTTGCAGTAGAAGAAAGTGCTGGTCCAGTGCTTCACCGACTCGATGTATGGTATCTTTGGGTACCAGTCGGGTTGGCGGCAGTTGAACGTGACACTACCGCAGGTTGCTAGGTGGCCGCCTGGTATGGTTTGCCGGCGGCACAGAAGCAGTACTTGAATAGCTCTATGGACGCAGCTATGCCTAAGTACCCTTCGCACAAAGCCTGGAAGCCGGCTAGCACTAGTATACTATTGGGCGCAATGTTGTGCGGCTGCAGCCCATAAAACTAAGTACCGCCAAGAAGAAGGCGGAAAGCGGCAGAGACATACCGCGACTGTGCGACGCCAACATGACGCGCTCGCCGTCTTGTGGGTCAGGCACCGCCTCGTCGCCTGGAACCCTCCAGGAGCATTCCGTCTTTGGCGGAATGTATCCGCCTTCCTCCAGCTCCTTCAGATAGGCTGACGTCATAACTGACGGCAGCCAGTACCTGGAGCCAAGGTCTCCAGTCTCTTCCTCTTCCTCGGCGTCGTCATCATCGTCGGCGGCAGATTCCGCCGCAGCCTCAGAGCTGGTCGCCGCGAGGGATGGGAGGGGAAAGGTCGAGCAGCAGTTGCAGGCGCCGCGGAGCTGGGGAAGAAGTAGAAACCTCGCCCGCAGCCACGGTGGCAACGGGAGAGGTCATCGTGCGCCCACGGGCACCGCCGCCGCCGCTGGGCAGATCCAGATCCAGCGGGGGTCGCTGAGGCCGCAGCCAGCGCCGCCGTCGCCGCCGCATCTTGCTGAGTGCTCGCCATTTGGGGGAGAATGCTCTGCTCGTGCTCGCCGGAGTTGAGTACGGGGAGGAGAGGAGCTCGGGAAGGTGAGGAGGCCACGGTGGGTGCGAATGAGGAAGAAGAGCATCGGCGTGCCCTTTGGGTATTTATCCCCACGCGCCAAGATTCGTGCCCGAGATTGGGGGGACGCGTGATTTCCGCCACGTGCCCACGATTTGCACGTCGTGGCAACGGTGTCTGCGGCCTCGCTCCGATTTTGTGCGTAGTGGAGAAACCATCATGACGCATGCCCAAGTCCAAACTGTCGTGGACTGCATGGCGTCATCCGTCAACATTTGACAGGTCCAGTCAATTGACAAGACTGGTGCCGGAAGATTCCTGACAATGGTCAGGCCGTCTTTCCCATGATGGCGGCAAATCGTCCGACTACTTTAGGCGGACCGCCGCTTACTTTCAACTTTGGAATGCTTCAAGCTCTTCAGACGCTTACAAGACAAGACGGACGTTGCCGACAAGAAAAAGACGGCGCCTGAAGAACTCGAACCCTTCCAGGGGCTAATGTTGGGGATATACCTACTAGGGGTATCACCAGCATGGATCAATCCGGCTAGTCCAGGGTGGCCCGCAGTGGTGGTGAAGGCTTTGCCTGCCGGGCGGCCCAGATAGCTGACGACCAAGGAAGGCGGATGCCGGCAAGGAGGAGGCCCAAGACTGAAGCCCACGAAGCCACCAAGACCAAGATGGAAGGCGGCATACTTGCCGGCTAGGTTTAGGACTCCGTATACTTGCTGGATACGTAATCACCTTGTAACCCTAGGTCCAGCCGCCTATATAAGCTGGACCTCGGGACGCCTTTAGGGCATAGTCTCATACGATTCAACACAACCAACTCATTGTAACCTGTTCACGGCGATATTGCCTTATAGTGAGTTATAGCAGCACGTAGGGCACCGCCACCGCCGTGGTGCCTGAAGCTGGGTAAACCGCCGTGTACAATCCCGACCTTGACGACGTCCACCTTCTTGCCCTACGTTCACCCTCGGCTAGCAGGACCCCGTCTCCTATCCAAGATGCCGATACGACGACAAAACAGATAATTGACCCATCATAACATTTCTGTTACAGATGTTTAAACAACTCATAACCAAAATCTGAGAATAAACTCTGAGTAGATCGTTCATAGGCCAGCGGAGTTGTCAGTTTCCCATGGGGTGCGACAATGGTGTGGAATACGCATAAAGCAATATCATACTAGTGATTTAACAAAGCAAGATTTGGCATGTGTCTCCATTACTGCTAAGCATATGTTCTCTCAGACAATTCTTTTGGACGTGTCTCTTGAAAACTCAGTGTGATCACTCTTCCGCATATTAAAAATCCTTGTGCAATGAAGACCATTCAAGAGAATAAAGATAAAAGGAAAAATCTTTTTGTGTTTTTGAGACTGGGATAGACTAGCAATTGGCAACAAAGCTATAAAAACTGAAACAAAATTAAAACGAAAAACAAAAAGGAAAGACATTGGAACTAGTCCAATGCGAGTAAATCTCAAAGCACAACCTCAAACTTTGGAAAATAAAAATCTGAAAATAATAAAAACTTATTTCCACCTCTTGATTTAGAAGTGTCAACAACCTCCCCAATCAGAAGTCCAACCTTGGCTCCAGTAATTAAACTGGGTAGACATGCTGAGTGTGGTGTCTCGAAGATCGTTGGCGAGGTTGCTTATACTGTTGATGTTCTCTTCAAGCCCGTATATGTCTCCATATGTGGTGTAGGGTCCAGGTTGTCGTGGGTTTGTCACGTCAGGTGTCATAGATGACTTCGTAGGTGTGGGATTATGCGAGTCAAGCATCTCCGAGCTTGGGATCGCAGGAACAAAGATCAACACAGATTTACCCAGGTTCGGGCCCCTCAATGTGAGGTAAAAAACCTACTTCCTGCCTACCCTAGATTGGTATTGATATGATAATCGAGGTGTTACAATGGAGGCGATCCGATCTGGTACTCGCCGTATGAGCTAGGGTTTGGGGCTTGATAGCTTGACCCGCTCTAAGTCCTGCGAGTCCTCTTTATATACACAGAGGCTCGCTAGGTTACAAAAGGAAACTTCCCCATAAGGAATACATCCACAGAGGCCTACTCGGAGACTACTTGGTCTTCACGTCCTCCGGGATATGTCTTCTAGATCTTTCCCCTTATGGCGGTTCAATATTGGGCTTGCTCCCAAGTGGGCCTTCGTCCGTGCGAGTAAGTTAAGTCGCACTGGGCCGCGGGTTAATCCAGAAAGTATTCCCCGACACAGGTGGTGGTACTTCTCCTTTGGGTTGCTCCTCCTCTACATGAGCGTCTTCAGGCTGCTCAGCTTCAGGTTCAACCTCTTGTTCTTCTTCTCCCTGTGCATCACACTAGTACAGAACGATACTAAGGATACCCCTCCATGGAAACGGCAGCAAAAAAACAACGGTAAAACGACACTGTGCGCGGAAAATTAGAGCCTGCGCCCGCAAATCGTGACACATCGGAAACGGTTAAATTAATTCAACCGTTTGCAATGTGAATCCACGATATCGGACACGGTTAAAATTCTGACCCGTATGCAAACTGAATAGGTATAGTATAAAAACTCTGAAACCCTAGCCACCGATCTTATCCCATCACTCTCCTTCCTCTCCCGCAGAGCCGCACGCGCCTGATCCCCCTTCTCCATCCATCCTCGCACCTATCTCGTCCTTGTTGCCGGCCACTTCCGTGGACGAGGCGGCTGTCCCCGAGCAGATCGACGAGCTCCTACGGCGGCAGTCCTCAAGCAGATCCATTAGCTCCGGCGGCGGTCCTCAAGCAGATCCGTTAGCTCCGGCGGCAATCCCTCAACGTCGCCGATGAGCATGGACGAGGTGTCCGACGATGGCCTCCCGCGAGCAGGATGGCGCGGCGTCCAGATCCGCGCGGGACGAACACGCTACTACTGCCATGGCGGCCGATCTGGCGTGAGCCCGACCGGCGATGCAAAAGGCGATCGACTACGCCCGCGAAACAGCGACCAGATCACCTCCAGCAGGACCTACTTCAACCTGGTCCCGTGACAACTACGCCCGCGCGCTGCTCCAGTTCGGGTACCCGCCACCGCTAGATCCCTCCACCTTCGGCTTCTTCAGCACAAGGTACACAACCAGAATAATTTTAGTATTTAATCAAGATGTAGGATGCACGATACGGTTTTTTAAATTGATCTGAGGAATAGTGTTGTATAATCAAGTCGGCCACCAGGTACCACCGTAAAAGTATTCCACTGCTGGCCGAGCAGAGTACGTACACTTCGTTGAGTAGTACTGTGTAGCTAATCAATTTAGCTAGGTCACTTCGTTGAGTACCGCTGTACTAGTAGTAGTAGCTAATCGGTTTAGCTATCTAGTTTAAGACCGATACTGGTTGTCCGGTTGGCTTTGGAATTGATTCAGGGCACATTAAGTACTTGTAAATTTGTTTTAGTTGTCTATGGAATTTGTAATCGATTCCGTTGTACTTGTAATTTAATTTGTAAACTTGTAATTTGTAGTGAATAACTGAATATTGATATTTCTTGTTGCCCTCTGGACAATTATTTGTGTTGAAATCCTTAATATTTGTGTTGTAGGCACTTATCCAGCTGCCTGCTTGGGTGTTCCGCCTCCCAGCTTGCTTTTTGATCCAGCTGCTTGCTTAGGTGCTTCCACCTTTTTTATCCAGCTGCTTGCTTGGGTGCTTCCGCCTTTTTGATCCAGTTGCTTGCTTGGGTGCTTCCGCTAGCTAGCAAGACTCTTAACACAGACTCATAGTAAGACACAGACGCATGACTCCTAGTATGACATAGACGCATGACTCCTAGTTTAACTTACAGAGACCTTGTAGAGGTAGTACTTTAGGTTCTTATTAGCATGTTCTTTCTTGCAATTGTTCTGTTAGCTAATATGAAGATAACTTCTATATTTATTGCAACTAGTCTGTTTCCATGCTTCTTATACTTAGTTGTTGCTCCGACTTGTCTGATGTTTCATCTTATAACTTGTTTTGCAGTGTACACAAATGGATACTGGTGTGGTACATTTCACTTATTACTTGGATAACTCTGCACGCGGCACACCATTTACATTGTCAAGTTCATCTGCTGCAACTGCAGCAACGCTGCCTTCTCCGAACCAGATAAGCTGCCGGATGCAAGAAGTCTTTTGCGGTGCAGTTTAGACTACGGCAGCAACCTGGGTGGATTGCCTAGCGAGTCAGCTGTGAGCCGGCTGTATTGAATGTCCGTGAGCCGGCTAATTCCTGCCGCAGCCGGCTATTTTTTTAATATTTAATAACCACATCAGAAACGGTTATATATTATGCCCGTTGCTAAACTTATTGCAAACGATCAAAATTTCCATTGCCATTGTGAGGCTTCACATCAGTGACAGAGGCGGGGACACGGACCCTTTCTCCGTTGCCGATGGGCTTTTTGGCCCGTTTCCGACGTGTCGTTCTGTACTAGTGTCATAATGCAAAACTCCATTCTCGATAGAGAATATGTTAGGCATAGGAGTGGCAAAGAAGCGTGCCACTCCAGGAATACAAATACAAAGACGATTATTGTGCTTGAGAACCATACCTGCGGCTCTCAGTGTGGAAAGCCCTACCATTCTCTCCCCATCCAGATGAGCAACGTGCTCCAAGTTGATGACGAGGGCGTTGGCGAGGACGGTGATGACTCCCCCACACGTGTTCGGTCCATGGGTTTGGTGCGCCTGACGGTCAAGATACAATAGAAGGATGGCACCCAAGTTAGGTGTCATGTTGATGTTGGGGAGTGCAGCTTTTGCGAGGACAATCATGTCCTCCTCATTGACCCTTGTAAATTCACCCCGTGCCTGCAAGGTGTTAGCAATAACATAGAAAAAATAGCGAATAGCAGGGCACTCTATATCTCCCCCTTTGGGGACAGCTGATGGCACACTCATTTGTTAAAAATAATAAGTAGGTTGTAGCTCAAGTGTATAGGTACTTGCCCTCGTGTGTCCATCATTGTTGACGAAGCCGAACAGCCCGCACCATGCGTTGAGAGACATCTCAACTTGTGGTTCACGAGGTAGAACTCTACCCTGTCGTCAGTCCCAGCAAATGGATATATCCCAACGGTATGCTTGAGTGTGCTCAGAAACTCCAGCGTCAACCGGCGGTAAGTTGGTACATCCTGAAATACAAAGTGATGGACGCCAACATTATTGCATAATAAATCGAAATCATTCTGTTGGAAAAACTGGATTGGATATTTACTTCTCCCAATTGGATCAGCACCTTCCCCAACACCATGGCAACTCCCCTGAGTAACCTTACTTCGGACCATGTGCCTATTTTGATCTCTATTGGGTCTGATGTCCCTAAATCTCAGATTTTTCGATTTGAGGAGTATTGGCTGGAATTTGAAGCTCTCAGTGAAATTGCTAGCTCAGCATGGAAGCAGTCTGGCATCTCAGGTAATTCTGCTCGTGATAGCAGTGCAAAACTCAAGTCGCTCAGGAATGGCATTAAAAAATGGAGCAGAAATCTATCACAGCTGAGTAAAATCATCTCCTCCTGTAATTATGTGTTGGCCCTGATTGATGGCCTTGAAGAGCAAAGGGTTCTATCTTTACATGAGAAAAACTTCAGGAAAATTCTGAAAACACATGTCACCAAACTGTTAGAAGCTAAAAGAATTTTCTGGAGAAATCGAGCCAAGATTAAATGGGCTAAACTTGGAGGTGAAAACACTAAGTTTTTTCATGTTGTTGCATCACAGAACTTCAGATGTAATTATATGTCCAGCATCTGCACTGAGGATGACATCACTCTCTTGGACCATGATATTAAAGCGGCATATATTTGGTCATCTTTTAAAAATAGAATTGGCATTTCAGAGAACCCCACCACCACTCATCTCATTGGTCAGTTCATTCAGCCTGCCTCCCATGTTGATTTCTCTCAGCTTGAAATTTCTTTTTCTATTAAGGAAATGGATGATGTTGTAAAGAATATGCCTACGGACAAATCCCCTGGTCCGGATGGTTTTAATGGTGCTTTCCTTAAGAAATTTTGGGCCACTGTCAAGGAGCAATTTTATCAGCTATGCTATGATTTTCATGAGGGAAAGATCAATATTGAAAGCATCAACACAACATATATCACTCTCATACCCAAAGTGCAATCACCCATCTATGTGAACGATTTCAGGCCTATTTCACTTGTGAGCCTTCCTCTGAAATTTCTAACAAAACTGTTGGCAAATAGACTGCAACTGGTGATTATCCCTCTGGTCCACAAGAACCAATATGGTTTTATCAGGACAAGAACCATTCAGGATTGTCTGGCCTGGGCATATGAATACCTTCACTTGTGCCACAAGTCCAAGAAGGAGATTGTGATATTTAAAATTTACTTTGAGAAGGCCTTTGACAAAGTGGAATACAGTGCTATCCTGGAAATAATGCGGTGCCTTGGATTTGGTGGGAAATGGCTTAGCTGGATTAATTGTATCCTCCACACAACATCGGCATGTGTGTTGCTTAATGGAGTACCGGGGAAAAAAATTCATTGTAAAAGAGGTGTGAGGCAGGGGATCCTCTTTCACCACAGCTATATGTTTTAGCGTCTGAACTGCTACAGTATATGGTGAATAAAGCCTGGCATGATGGGGTGCTCGAGTTGCCCTTAGATCACTCTTTTGGTCCGGATTTTCCCATTATTCAGTATGCAGATGACACTTTAATCATTCTGCCGGCCTGCCCTGCCCAGCTTACTGCGATCAAGGATATTTTGACAATTTTCACTTCCATTACTGGACTGAAAGTGAATTTTCATAAATCTTCTTTGGTACCAATCAATATTACAGCCGAGAGATGTGCCGAACTGGCTGGCATTATATCTTGCAAACCTGAAGCTCTGTCTTTCACTTATCTGGGACTGCCCATGGGTACTACAAAGCCAAAACTGGAACACTTCTTGAGTATTCTTGAAAGAATTGACCGTAGGCTATGCGGTATTTCATCTATGCTATCCTATGATGGAAGATTAACTGTCTTTAAGTCAATTATCATATCCATCCCTTTATTTGCTATGTGTATCATTAAAATGCCCCTGCGGTTCCTGGATCATGTGGAAGGATCTGCTAGGAGATTTCTATGGGTGGATAAAGATATACATAAGAGGGGCCATTGCCTAGCTAAATGGGAGTTAGTTTGCAAGCCAAAAAAGGCAGGTGGTCTGGGAGTGATTAGCCTCCGAACTCAGAATATTGCTTTGCTCATGAAACACCTATACAAATTCATGAACAGGAATGATATACCATGGGTGAAGCTTATTTGGGAGGCTCATTATCAGAACAATAAGCTGCCACAGGTGCAATCACCATGTGGATCCTTCTGGTGGAAGGATATTCTCTCACTGTGGGCTAAATTTATGGAGCTAACAAGCTGTAGACCAGAAGATGGTAGAACCATCAGGTTCTGGAAAGATAAATGGAGAGACACCACACCTGCTGCAGCTTACCCACATTTGTTCTCATTTTCTCGCCAGCAAGATATTAATCTGAAGCACATGCTAGACATGAATGCAAAAACTTGCTAGATCATTTCCACCTGCCTTTGTCCATGATTGCATATCAGCAAAGTGAGGATCTCTCTGCTGTCCTTAATGAACAGGATATATCTGCTGATTTTGACAAATGGAGTCTGAAAAGTGAGGCCAAGTTTTCAGTTAAGAGGATTTATAATGCTCTCACACCCATCACTCCAGCGCCTGCCCCATTTCAGTGGATATGGAAGTCTTGTGTTCAATTGAAACATAAATTCTTTTTTTGGCTGCTGCTCCTTGAGCGCCTGAATACCAGAGACATCCTTCACAGAAAGACCTTCTATCTGGAGGATACATCTTGTGTATTGTGCCCAGACGCCCCTACTGAATTTATGCAACATCTTTTCTTTGGCTGTGACTTTAGCCAAACATTTTGGTGGCGATTAAATCAGGAATGGGATTATGATTTGGATCTCTATGAGATGCTGCTTGATGGGAAAGCAAGATCTGGCCATCCATGTTTCACTGAATATCTAGAATCAAAGGAATAAGATCATATTCGATGCTGGGCAGCTTAGTGTTGATAACTGTATTTGTATGTTTAAAGAAGTTTTCTCTCTAGTTTTGCACTAGTCGTCAACCCGTGCATTCGCACGTGCTAGTATTTAGAATTTCTTAACATATATATATACACTATGTTTTTTTAAATTTAATTATTACTCAAATGTGAGACCTATAGTTTGATAAATTTTATCCTCTGTACTATTGTAAAGTCTCACGATTCTAAGTAAATTAAACTCCATTACATTGTTTGACAACTTATCCAAACTCTTAAACACACTAATACAATTAGACGGTAATGTTAAATATTTATTCGTATATAAGATTTACACATGGATTCTTTTGTCCAACAGACTGCGCTAGAATCGAGGGTAGCTCGCCATCTATGCAATTATGTTTAAAACCTGATAGTGTCTCTACACATATTTCTCATCTCCTTTTTTATTGTCTCAATTGTTCAAAGTCATTGTAGAATATTATTTATGAATTAACATATCATGAAAAAATTTCGGAGCATGTATTAATGTTCGTGAAACAAAGACCATATATATGTTCAACTGATTTCGCAAGAACAACGTACCTTGCATCTCATCCGGATTTTTTTTAGCATAAGCCAACATTCAAATATAAATTTTCCACTTCATTGCCGTGTCAAGAGTTTTTATTTCAGACTTTAATAAAAATCTTTTGAATCTGGACCCTGCCGAAAACAAAACATATACCGTCGCTAGCTATAATATTCCAAAAATTAAATCAGTTTGCGATCTTGATCTGCTAAAGGACAACCCATATGGATGATGTTTGTTTTCCATTGGCTGAACAACAGTAATTCTTTACAGCAAGAGGATCTTCCGGCGTTATTTGTGTACATAGTTGATGTCAGGAGACAACGTAAGAGATAAAATAAATTTTTATAAAGTTATAATACTGTAAGCCGGATCTCAAATGAGTACTGGATTATTTGTGGTATACAAACAGATAAAATAGGCATGGAAACACATGGGTTAGTAGCATACAGACAAATTTATAATTTAGACATTGATAAAATTAATATCTAAACAGGGAGAATGTATAAACATGGAACAACCTCGACTGAGAATATGCATTACCATACGCTTACACATGCATCTGCTGGAGAACCGTTCTATACGTGTATGCATGTAGCTACAGTTGGAAACATGCAATTCCGGGCACTATTTGTATAAACACCAATGCAATGATGCTGGCAACTCAAGTAATCAAAAATATTATGGCGACTGCGAGAAAAAAACATATTAACATATGATGAGGAAAATGAATCTCATTCGGCTCGATCTCCTTGCCCGTCCACACCACATGAGCCACCATTATTGAAATTCCTGGTGCTATAGTTATATGGGGGAAATTATGAAATGTGTGCAAAAAGAGCACTACCTCCAATAGTTTCGGATATTATTTAACTTGGACTTACCCAAAACACAAATATTTATGTAAATAGTGCACGTGAAGCCTTCTGTGGAGAAAAGGGAGACCCGGCGAAGAGAAAAGGGAGACATAACATAGTTAGATGAGAAAACACCTTTATTACATGAAAAAAATAAGTGAGGCGGTAGAATTAGAAAAACGATCTCGGCCGTTATTACTTACACCTAGAAAATAGATGGCTACATTCATTTTACTAATAAATCAGATAAAAACTTCTGGTATATGACGATAATATTTCTTTCGCGGTCCACCCTTGTTCTGTTCACTGTCTAGCCTCATCCAGATTTATAGATTTATTGCTTCAATATTTATAGTAGATAATTTTTAATGATTACTTCAGGAGAAAATATGTGGACAAACATAGATGAATTTCCTAATTTATTTATGCCTTACTATACATAATTACATGAAATATTTATCCCATATAATTTTGGCTCCAGAAAGATTGGAAATATTTCACCTGCTTAAAATCCTGAAATGGTACTTTCAGCAAACAAAACAAAAACGCCTGGCATGCAAATAAAAACACGGTTCCAATTTTACCCATCTACACTTGTATACAACTTCAAGCTATTAACTATGGCTCCATATACTCTTCCGCACAATACTCTATATGTACCTTACAATATTACACGTATGTCTGATTCATTGTGCATGCAACATGGAGAGTGGTGATATCTTAATTAACAATTTATCTTGAAATTAACTAAATTCCCTCTAATGAGTAGTATATCTATACTACTATTAAAAGAGCAAACATGTTACGGATACATTAAATTTGACCCGTTCGATATCAGATTAACGGATCAGATTGTTCCAACAATGTTGAGCAACTCAACATACCTTTTCAGGTTGTATAATTACAAGAATTGCCATCGCTTAGAAAATAAATCGTTCCGGCCAGCGAGAGCAGCAGCAGGGCTGGCGGGACAGGAGAAAGTTCAGAGCAAGACGCGGGGACGGTCTTGACCGGAAGAGGAGGAGAAGGGCGGTGCCGGGGGCGAAGCTTGGAAGTTACCTGGCTGTGGAGGTCGTTAGGTCGGGGCCTGGCTGGCCGGCCGACCCCACGCGCACAAGCCAGGAGAGGAGGCACGGGACGGGCGGCCCCTGTTTCCGTTTTGCGAGTGTGCGAGGCGCTCCTGAACGCGGGCGTGGAGGCCGGCTGGCGCGAGCTAGGCTCGCCGGCCATGGATGCATGCCACCTCTCTCCCGCAGAGACATCCTGCCCGCTGCCCCTGGCGAGCAAGACGCCACCGCCCTCCCGCAACGAAAGCTTGCTTGCCGCCCCTGGCGAGCACGCCACCGTCGCCGGACTCCCCCGACCCAGCGCTAGCACGCTGCACGCGAGGACACCCATGCTGCCCTTCACCCGCCAGCCGCACGCGGTTGGACTTGTTTCAGATTCGACGTCTTCCTCTCCTAAGATCAGATTATGGTCTGATGATTAGCTTATAATCAGGTCTGTGTATTCACACTATTCTGGGTTCAGTTCATGGACTTCAGATTATCCTAGGTTCAGTTCAATGTCCTCGGGAACAGGTCACTTTCTTCAAAACAAATCGAAGGTTCAGTTCATGTTCCAATCTCGGCTCAGGTATGGACTTGAATTTAGAGAAGATTATCTCAACTGAAGATTGCATCGGCACCAAAGGTAAATAGAATTTTAGAGATTGCTCGTTTGAAAACTGAAGATGAATCATCGTAACATGAACTGCATGAACCGTGACCGCTACTCTGCATCAGGATGCCCCTTTTTTTAGTGTTGTCACATGCAAGTTGGTAAAGCTTGTGCAGTAAACAGTCATTAGAAAAGAGTAAGAATGCAAATGCTGAACCGAAGTCCTTTCTTATTTCGTGGCACTGATGCGGACGATAAAGGTGTGCAGTCTAAGTTGTTGCCCATAAACTTTGAAGCATCTCTTAATTTCTTTCACACCATGTACTTGTCAAAATATGGTTTTATATCACATTGTCTGAGAAAAGGGTTCTGAGTTCAGTTCAGCACTACATTGGTTAAATCAAGTTGCATCCTCATTGATTAATTGATTGAAGGATTACATAGCCTGAAGTTCCTTTGTCGTGTGTGCTGAAAACACTCTGTTTGCAGTCAACTATCACCGGTGCAACTTTGAGATGAAGATGCAGACATTTTTCGTCATCTGCTTTGGATACAACAGCAAAACAATTTGTCGAATGTTAGTACCACTCCTTAATCAATTTGTTGTCGTTGACGAAGAACTCGTATCTTGGTTGCCGCAGCGTAATAAATTAATTATAGGAGATGACTCTATTGGTGTTTATATCTGGTTGGTTCAGGTGGTGTTGGGTTCATAATCAGGACTTTTCGTCCAACAACAACAACTAACAGAGGGTGTTTCTGAATTGTTGGATCCAGAAGAAATAACCAGACAGTGAAGAAGATGAGCCAATAAGCAATAAGCTCAACGTGTGGGCTTGGATTGAGAAGTCAGAACTATGTCTTGTGCGGATATGGTGCGTATGGAGCATCACAATATCTCTTCTTCTCATGTTCTCTACCTTGGTATACTTGCACTGTGGTTACTGCTCAGCGGAACCAGCTTGTGGCCTGATCCTATGTTTCTGATAAATCAGTCTAGCAAGGCGAAACCAGGGAAGGATAACCTTGCGACATTTAACATCCAGCAGAGGCCGATCCAAGCAACACCGACAAAAAGGAACATAGGATGCCTTCTAGCACACTGCAACTGAAGAATAAATGCCCTACTAAGAGAAATAGATTAGAAAGAGTTTATGGCAGCCAGAGATGGTGATATTCAGCTTAATCGAAAGACATGATCTGTAAAGACGTAAGTGCAGAATAAATACCCTACTAAGAGGAATGGATGAGAAAGAGTTTATCCCAGCCAGAGATGGTGATATTCAGCTTAATAGAAAGACACGATTTGTAAAGACGCGCGTTGCGCGTGCACGTCTACTAGTACATATTGGAGGAAGAGGGGGGCAAGGTAAAAATAATTGCAAACACGCATGTTACAGCTCATACCAGACCGTGAGGAGGCAATAATTATTCGGAATAAGGATGAAGCATACCTGATGCATGTAGACATGGTACATCCTATTGAGGACACAAAATAATCAATTGGATGGTGAATCTCGTCGGGTAACTCCATCCAGCCATGCATGAGACCTGCGCGCTTGCATGCAAACCTGCTGCATACACAGACAATCAGTGGCAGCTGGGCTGGTAATCGATCGAGAAATAGAAGCCGCCGTCGGGTAAACCGTCCCGCAGTTGTGACCAAGCTCCTGGCAGACTGGCATAAAGTGTCAATGATCAACCCAAGATTAATAGAGTTGCAGTTTGCGCGCTCGTAAATACCTCAGCAAAATCTGATACTTCCGCCTACAAATTTAGCATATGCATGAACGAATCAACCTGGGTGAATAAACTACTCGCCGGCGGCGTGGGAGTTTTGAAAGAGCAGGCGAAACAGCCTGACTTGATTGAGATCGATCAGATAACCCTAATCACGTTTAAAGCTTGCGATCTCTTTTCTTTTTTTCGGTGCATGACTTCTAGCGTGTGCGCAAAGGAGTTTTTGATCGCTTATTTAATCTCAACCGTAAAAGAGAGATCCTAAGGTTATTTTTACGTGGTTTTCTAGGATTAACGTGGGGGCTTCTACGGTGCCTCCAATTAGTAAATATAAGAAAGATAGAGCAAAACCCTCTCTTAAAGAGGGTATGCAGCAATGGCTCGATGCCATGTAATTTTTGACAGGAAAACCACACTCCCGCATGTAAATGTCCCATATTTATAAGATATAAAAATCGCAGTAGGGGCTTTCCCTACTGTTTTCCTGTCAAAAAAAAAAAAACCAAATGAAGAGGGTGTGTGGCAAAAGTTGTTGCATAATAAGTATCTTGAAAACAAAAACCTATCACAAGTCCAGGAAAAGCCAAATGACTCTACATTCTGAATAGGTCTCATGTAAGTTAAAAAAGATTTCATTAGCAGAGGCTTCTTCCAAGTAGGAGATGGAATGAGCACCTGATTTTTTGGAAGATATTTGGTTAGGGGATATGCCACACTCTCCCAACAATACCCATCTTTGTATAACATTGTATAACGGAAAGATGTTTTTGTGTCTAATGTTTTATCACAAGTTACACTGAATATTGGATTCGGAAGGACCTTAACTAGCAATAAGTGGAATGCATGGTTACACTTATGTGAAAGATTGATGATGGTGCATTTATCTGATAAGCCCGGTAGGTTTGTTTGGAAGCTGACGACCTTAGGGGTTTTTTCGGTGAAATTTATGTATGCGGATCTTATGAATGACCATGCTATATTTCTACGTAGGTACCTGTGAAAACTAAAGATCCCACTAAACATTAAGATTTTTATATAGTTTCTAAATAGAACGGTCTTACTTATGATAATCTGGCTAAATGAAATTGGAATGGGTGTAAGAAATGTTGTTTCTGTGACTCAGGGGAGAGTATTCAGCATTTATTCCTGTCATGTCCTTTTGCCCGTCATATATATGGCGTATCGTGCACATCACCTATAATTTACCTCCATCAACCAATATCACAAATATGTTTGGGAATTGGTTGAATGAAATCGACAATTTTATTTATGCAACAAGACTTAGAAAAAGCTGTCAACATGAAGCTGATATTGTGTATCTTTGAACAATTATCTAGACATAAGATTAATTTTCATAAGAGTGAGATTTTTTGTTTTGGTAAAGCAAAGGACAAGGAATGGGTGTTCATTGTTCTTTCGGTACCTTGGGGTGCCTATCCATTACAGAAAACTTCGTAATACATAATGGAAGCCAATAGACGATCGCTTTGAACGGAAACTAGGATGCTGGCAAGGCAAGCTGCTCTCATATGGAGATCGACTTGTCCTTATTCATTCTGTTCTAACTAGGTTGCCAATGTTCATGTTGTCATTCCTCAAAATAAACAAATGGGTACGGAAATGACTTGACTTCTACCGATCTAGGTTTTTCTGGCAAAGCGATGAGAAAAAAATGTAAATATCGATTAACCAAATGGAATATAATTTGTAAACCTAAAGATCAGGGTGGTGTACGCATAGAGGTGCTGAATCTTAAGAACAAATGAATCTTAAGAACAAATGTTTACTCATCAAATGGTTGTTTAAATTACTAAATGAAGAGGGTGTGTGGCAAAAGTTGTTGCATAATAAGTATCTTGAAAACAAAAACCTGTCACAAGTCCAGGAAAAGCCTAATGACTCTACATTCTGAAAAGGTCTCATGTAAGTTAAAAAAGATTTCTTTAGCAGAGGCTTCTTCCAAGTAGGAGATGGAATGAGCACCTGATTTTGGGAAGATATTTGGTTAGGGGATATGCCACACTCTCCCAACAATACCCATCTTTGTATAACATTGTATAACGAAAAGATGTTTTGTGTCTAATGTTTTATCACAAGTTACACCGAATATTGGATTCAGAAGGACCTTAAATAGCAATAAGTGGAATGCATGGTTACACTTATCTGAAAGATTGATGATGGTGCATTTATCTGATAAGCCCGGTAGGTTTGTTTGGAAGCCGACGACCTTAGGGGTTTTTTCGGTGAAATTTATGTATGCAGACCTTATTGTTGGAGAAGGAGAGCCGGATACGGCTGGGTGTAGACCCGGTAATACCATAGCTGATCATATTAGATTAGGAAACTAATAGTCGGTTCAGAGTTTGTATATGATCGCATGCATGTACGTGACTTGCCCTTGTAATCTGTATATAAATATCAATGTATTGGGACGGAGGCAGGCCATCGAGCTGCCCCAATCTTCATGGTATCAGAGCACGTTCGGTCCTAGCCTCCACCCTCCAAAAATCCTAGATCAAACCTTCCTCTCTCTCCACCATGACTCCCGACCAACTCAAAGCTCGCGAGGACGAACTCAACGCCCGCGAAGCTGACCTCAACGGCAAGCCGCCGATCTCTCTGGCAAAGCTGCGGCCATCGAAACCCACCAACAGCCACCGTAACATCCTCCACCTACGTTGCCTCCATCAAAACTCTTGTGCCCATAACCCTAGATCTTCAAGACTCCAATTACGCCAAGTGGCGTGAACTCTTCCTCGCCGCTCTTGGTCGCTACGGCCTCACCTCTCATGTGCTTGCCACCTCCGGCTCCGGCTCCGGCCCCTCCGACACTTCGCCTACCTCGGACTGGCGCGGGATGACTACACCGTCCTCACTTGGATACGGCTCCATCTCCTTGGAGCTCTTCGGCATCATCATGGCGCCTGGCTCTTCCGCTCGCCAGATTTGGGACGCCATCGACGGCCTCTTCCGCAACAACAAGAAGTCACATGCCATCGCCCTCGACGCAGAGTTCCGCAACACACCCCAAGGCGACATGACGATCTCCGAGTACTGCGCCAAGCTGAAGAATCGCCGACGCACTTCTGACGTCGGCCAGGCCGTCTCCGATGAAACACTCGTCCTCACCATGCTTCTCGGCCTTAACGAGCAATATGCTCCCCTGCGTTCTTTTCTCCCGTTTCAGGTTCCGTTCCCGTCTTTCCTGCAAGCACGGTCTGCGCTCATCCTTGAAGAAGCGCAGAAAAAACGGACGCCAAGAACTCCACTGCCTCGGCTCTCTGGGCGAGTGGCAACAGCATCCTGCCGAGCGCCGGCGGCGAACGTGATCCGCCATCCGGAGGGGGTCGTGGCAACTCCAACGATTGCCGTGGCGGCGGCTCTCGTAGCGGCGGGGGCGGTCGTGGCCGCGGACGTGGCATGGGTCCAGGTCGCGGCCGGGGGCGCGACAACCCATGGATGTTCAACCCTTGGACGGGGCTTCCAACACGCGTCAACTCCGCCAACTCCCAGCAGCAGCAGTGGCCGGCGCAGCCACACTGGCAGGCTCGTCCGGCGTGGCGCGCTCCGGCTCCAGGTCTCCTCGGTCCTCGTCCAGGTGCAGCTCCACCGCAAGCATATCATGTTCAAGGCCAAGCGCCCTGGCACACCTCGGCTCTCTTCCGTCGGCGTCACAACAGCAACAGCTCGACCCCGCCTTGATCGCCGCCCTCAACAACATGCATCTACCTAGCAACTCGGAGTGGTACATGGACACCGGCACTTCTTCTCATATGGCATCCGATCCTGGTAATTTAACTTCCCTGACTACCTCTTCTTCTTACACTATCACCGTCGGCAACGGCGCATCACTTCCCATTACTCACGTTGGATCTCACACCATTGCATCTTTATCCAAGCCTCTTCATCTTCAGAATATTCTCGTCGTCCCTAAAATTATCAAAAATCTCGTTTCTGTTCGTCAATTCACCATCGATAACTATTGTTCCATTGAATTTGACCCCTTTGGTTTCACTATGATTGATCTTCATACCGGGACCGTGATTCTTCGATGCAATAGCTCGGGTCCTCTCTACCCCATCTGCCGCCCACCACCTGATGCTGCCCTGATCGCCTCCACATCATCCACGCTTTGGCATCGCCGCCTCGGACACCCTGGCAATCACACCATGTCACGCCTCCACAGCTCCAAGCACATCTCCTACAATAAAGATGGCTCGCATTTGTGTCATGCATGTCAATTAGGAAAACATGTTAGGTTACCTTTTTATCCGTCCCATACCATTAGCTCTTGTCCGTTCGAATTACTACATTGTGATCTTTGGACGTCTCCAATTCCTAGTTCGTCTGGTTATCTATACTATCTAATTATTGTGGATGATTTCTCTCATTTTTTTTGGAGCTTTCCCCTTCGCCGTAAATCTGATGTTTATGCTACTTTCACTGCTTTTCACGCTTATGCTCGCACACAATTTAACCTTCCAATTCTTGCTTTTCAATGTGACAATGGCCGAGAATTTGACAACACCAAAATTGACACCTTTTGTGCTGCTCACGGCATTATTCTCCGATTTTCTTGCCCATACACGTCGTCCCAAAACGGCACTGCCGAACGCGCCATTCGCACAACCAACGATGTAATTCGCACACTCCTTTTCCAAGCCTTCATGCCACCATTCCTATGGGCCGAAGCCCTCCACACAGCTACTTATCTCATTAACATCCGTCCTACGTCCGCCCGCAACTTCAAAACCCCTTTGAGACTCGTATGGCACTGCTCCCTCGTATGATAATCTTCGCGTGTTCGGCTGCCTCTGCTATCCCAACACCACCGCTACATCTAAAAATAAATTATCTCCCCGCTCTACTCGTTGTGTATTTCTCGGCTACCCCTCTCGTCATAAAGGTTATCGATGTCTTGACTTAACAACCAGGCGCATCATTATATCTCGACACGTCATTTTTGATGAAACCTCGTTCCCGTATGCACCCATATCTTCTGACAGCCAGCCCACTCCTCTAGATATTTTTGCACCCGAAACCACTGCACCTCACGTCGAGCGTACAAACACCTCACCACCCGATATGCATGCACCCACCTCACCACAATCCACTTGCATGCACCCACCTCGCCAGCTCGCCTGCTAGTCCGTCACCACCACCATCGCCTGCTAGCCCATCACCACCACCCTCACCTAATAGCCCATCGCCACCATCCTCACCTGTTTCACCTAATGGGCCGCTGCAGGCTGGCCCGCCACTCCCTACTAGCACTCCAGCTCCTGTGCACAGTGCACCGCACACGCAGCACCACCGGCCGTCTTCCACCACCAATCGATCGCCTTAATCTGACATCCACTATTTCTTCACCTATTCTGCATAATTATCTTATTGCTCTGTGCGACCCCGCTTGGCGTCAAGCCATGCAAGAGGAGTATGATGCTCTCACCCTAAACAACACATGGACATTGGTACCTCCTCCTTCCGGTGCCAACATTGTTAGTGGCAAGTGGATCTTCGACACAAATTCAATTTGATGGTTCTTTAGCACGCCACAAAGCTCGTTGGGTTGTCCGCGGCTACTCTCAACAACCTGGTATCGATTTTGATTAAACCTTTAGCCCCGTTGTCAAACCAGCCACTATCCGCATCGTCCTCTCTCTTGCCACTCCTAACTCTTGGCCAATTCATCAACTTGACGTAAAAAATGCCTTCCTTCACGGCAACATTGACGAGGTCGTCTACAGCCAACAACCATCCGGATTTGTTAATCCTCAATATCCGAACCATGTTTGTCGCCTTCTCAAATCCCTATATGGTCTCAAACAAGCTCCCAGGGCTTGGTTTCAACGATTTTCTGCTTTTGCACGCTCCATTGGCTTCACTGAATCAAAATCCGATGCTTCCCTCTTTATCCTTCATCGAGGCACCACCACCGCTTACCTTCTTCTTTATGTGGACGACATGATTCTTACCTCATCCTCCTAGACAGCCCTCACCACCATCATTCAGTCTTTGAGCTCTGAATTCGCTATGAAAGATCTCGGTCGCCTTCATCACTTCCTTGGTGTCTCAGTTACACGCACATCACATGGCCTTCACCTTTCTCAAACACAATATTTCCTTGATATTTTACAGCGTGCTGGTATGAGTGGCTGCAATCCATCTCCTGCTCCCATTGACACAAAATCAAGCTTTCTTCTGATGCAGGCCCCTCTGTGAGCCATCCTTCTCTTTATCGCAGCCTTGCCGGTGCACTCCAGTATGCCACACTAACTCGCCCCGATATCGCCTACGCCGTCCAACAAGTTTGCCTTCACATGCACGATCGGAACCCCACTTTCTTCTTATCAAACGAATTCTTGTTATCTCAAAGGCACTCTCACTCTTGGTCTCAATATCTATTCTTCTAACTCCCACAATCTTGTTGCCTACTCGGATGCCGATTGGGCTGGATGCCCGGATACCAGACGCTCTACCTCGGGATTTTGCATGTTTCTTGGTGATAATTTGATCTCGTGGTCCTCTCGCCGTCAGACGACTGTCTCTCGCAGTAGCGCCGAGGCAGAATACAGAGCCGTTGCTGCAGCCGTTGCCGAGTCATGTTGGGTTCGCCAATTACTACAGGAGCTTCATCGACCTGTTCACACGGCCACCATTGTGTATTGCGACAATGTCAGTGCGGTCTATTTGTCCGCCAACCCAGTACAACATCGACGAACGAAGCACATTGAGCTCGACATCCACTTTGTTCGTGAAAAGGTGGCTGTCGGCGCGGTTCGCGTTCTTCACGTCCCAACGACAAGTCAGTACGCTGATACTTTTACTAAAGGATTGCCGACGGCATTGTTTCTTGACTTCCGTTCCAGTCTTCACGTCGCTGCGCTCCCTAGCTCAGACTGCGGGGTGTGTTGGAGAAGGAGAGCCGGATACGGCTGGGTGCAGACCCGGTTAATACCATAGCTGATCATATTAGATTAGGAAACTAATAGTCAGTTCAGAGTTTGTATATGATCGCATGCATGTACGTGACTTGCCATGCAAGTTGCAACCCTTGTAATCTGTATATAAATATCAATGTATTGGGACGGAGGCAGGCCATCGAGCTGCCCCAATCTTCACTTATGAATGGCCATGCTATATTTCTACGTAGGTACATCTGAAAACTAAAGATCCCACTAAAGATTAAGATTTTTATGTAGTTTCTTAATAGAAATGTCTTGCTTAAGATAATCTGGCTAAATGAAATTGGAATGGGTGTAAGAAATGTTGTTTCTGTGACTCAGAGGAGAGTATTCAGCATTTATTCCTGTCATGTCCTTTTGCCCGTCTTATATATATGGCGTATTGTGCACATCACCTATAATTTACCTCCAGCAACCAATATCACAAATATGTTTGGAAATTGGTTGAGTGAAATCGACAAAAAACTAAGGCTAGAACTCGAATAGGAGTTTTAGTTTTATGTTGGTCGATTTGGAATTGTCGAAATAATATTTTATTTAACAAGACATGAGCTTTTCACCTTTTGCAGGTTATCAATATAGCTGTGCATTGGATTCAGCTATGGGCTTATCAGCTTATCTTCTCCCGTTGGATCAGCGGGAGTTTATGGTTTCTACATGCAACCGTCTGGTGACGGTCGCACAAGACATCTTCAACCGGGGTGGACGGCGATCCACTAATAGATTGCATAATACATAGGTGCTATATGTTAGCTAGCCACAGTCTGATCGCTGGAGCCAGAGTCTGATCGACGGCAAGTGTGGGCGACGCTCGCTTCTCCGCGTCCTCTTTGAGTTCCTTCTCATCCCTCTCCTGCCTCCTATTCTCATCTACGGTAGACTCATGTTCTTTTGCATCCTTCTTAATGATATCGTGTAGTTCTTCATCTTTTCCCTTCTTCATATGATATTTCTCTTCCTTAACAATATCTCCACCGTCAACTTTCTTTATCTCACTAGTATCTCCTCTATCTTCCTCTGCAGGTTGCTCATTTTCTCCTTCGGTCCCTTTGAGGCCGCTTTGCTTCCCTTTGACTTCTACAAAATGAAGCTAGCAATAGTGAGAGTATTATTTTGTGACAATGTTTTGGACACAATTCATGCTTCCCGTGCAACAAATATGGGGTTTGTGGAAAGTTTGCTTTCTTAGTAGCAAGGCAAAACACATGAATTTAGACCCTCCTTTTCATTATTAGATCATGATTCATGACAAACCTGTTTGCCCTTTGCCGTCGTCGCCTTCTTCGGCCTGGCCTGCAGCGCCGGTAGCAGCTTCTGCTTTTGGGGCATCCTGTGGCGTACTCGTATCAGCAGCAGCTTCTTCTATCTTGGGACCATTCGGGACCCACACCCCATTCTCATCGATGGTGGACTCAGGTATCTCCATCCTCTTCATAATTGGAATGAGCTCTTGTTCCTCCATCACCTTCTTCTTCTCCTTGTGCTCATCCTTCACCTTGTCATCACCCTTGCCCTTGGTTTGATTCCTCATCACCTTTAGGTCCCTATCCACAACCTCCACACACTTAATGCGGTTCATATTTCCCTTCAACTTAGGCAGCAGTTCATTCGTCCAATTCAGCCTGAAATTGTTGAGGTACCTCAGGCGCACGATCTCGATCTGGTTATCGATGGGAATGTCGAGTTTCTCCACCTCCCCGCCTCTCACATAGAGCTTCTTGAGATTCCTCTTACCATTGAGCCACCTCTCCACTGGCAGTTCGCGTTCGGGGTAGCACCGTACGTCCAGCTTCTCGAGCCCCGGCGGTAGCACGAGGCCGGTCCACCTCTTGAGGAGTTCATCCAGCCGATCCTTCTGGCTATCGTGCAGCAGTACGCTCGGCCGCTCGCCCCACTTCACCGTCAGCGACAAGAGGCCGGCGAGCTTCCCGAGCTGCTCCATCTCGTGCTTGTCGATGATGGCGTCGGTAGTTACGTTGACGCTGAGCTTCCGGAGCTTCTTTAGCTTCACGAGGTGTTGCAGCCTGCACGCGTCGCGCCGCCGCTTTCCGACGCTGAACACGAAGCCCTTGAACACCCGTAGCTCCGAGAGGGCGTTGACCCCCTGGCCGATGTGCTCCAGCATATAGCAGTCGGTGAGGTCCAGGTGGGTTAGCCCCTTGAGTTTCCGCACGGTCTCCGACGGCACGCTTACCAGGTTGTGGCACCCCGCGCGTCCAGGATGGCCAGCTGCCGGAGCCGTCGGACCTCCATCGGGAGCTCCGTCAGCCGGGACAGGCCGCGCAGGCTGAGGTAACGGAGGTTCTTAAGCTCTCCGATGGCGCTCAGAGACTCCAGAGGCTCCACTTCCATGTATGTCTTGTCGTCGCAATTCCCCCACCGGCCGAGCTGCAGCACCTCCAGCTGGTCGGCGAACTTGATGAGAAAGGGTTTCGTGAGCCGGTACACGTGCGCGCTGATGTTGAGGATGACTTTCTTCCTTTTATAGATAGGTTGCTCGAGCATCTCAGCTTCGTGTCTGGTATTATTTTGTTGATCCTAGGGAATATCAGAGATATGAATACGTTAATAAGTTCAAAGTTCAAACATATATAATAGCAGTACCAGCTTTAATATAAAATTTCTACTTTATGTTGAACATAGAACAAAAAGAAATAGTACTACACTAAAAGATACCGTTGTGTGCTCTAAAAAAAAGATACCATTGTAGCTTAAGATTAGAAATCAAGGCAAAACTGAGTATGGATCCATGTTTTCTTTCCCTCTTCAAATCAAAGAAAAAAGCAAGAGATACTTATTTTGTTTCACTATATTTGTCACTACCTGCTGTCCGAACACACCAAGAAAACATTAACTAATTCTGACCACCATGATAGGTACACACCCTTATCGAGACCATCCATTTTTGTGTTGAGATCCATGCGTAAAATTGCTCTTTCTGTTTCTCCCAAACGAAAGAAAATAAAAACATGAAACTTTGCAGATCAACAATGTATTGGAACTACAATGTATAAAAAATAACTTCAGATTTTTTGGTGCACAGCAAATATCTAAAATGAGTATTTTATGGATAAATTTCATTATTTTAAGCTTTTATGTCTACAAAAAATTCCGAATTTATTATTCATACATTGTAGTTTCAATATATTGTCCACCCTCAAAGTTTCAATCTTTTATTTTCTTTCGTTTGGGAGAAACAAAAAACAGAAAGTTTGCACATGGATCTCAACACAAAAATGGATGGTCTGTATAGGGGTGTACCTATCATGGTGCTCAATCACAACTTCCCCAGAAATATAAGACAAGCCGGTTGCATGACAAGCTATAACCACTTAACCTTTTGTTTCCTCAGTGGACATATATTTTGAAAGAGAGACTTCCAGAATGACTTAACTAGAGGATTGCTGGCTACTATCTTTTTTTGTGGTGTGTAAAAATTAGCCGATGACTTAACCATGGCATTTGGTATGAATTAATGATTGACTAGTGACTTATATTCTTCAGCATGATGTAACAATATGCAGTAATAATATTATACATCAAAAAAGGGTTTCACAAATTGGTAGCAAACATTACTTAAATAATGGGACTAATCTTTTCATTTACACGATAGTGCACAATTGTCTGAAAAATTCTTAAGTTTCAGTCAATTATCTCGGACTTTAGATTTTTTCCTTTGGGATTAGAGATAAGTGCCATACTAGATCTAAAGGAGCTAAAAATCAAGGTGAAATTGACTAAAACATAAAAAAACATTGTGGGCTGTTTCCATCTTTTATTTAACACACGAGCCATCGTATCAGATGACGTGCATACTTACAACCTTTCCACCTCGCTTTGTGATGAACTCATACCAAATTATACATTTTTAGGTGCCATAGAAGAGAGCGGATAACGTGAAGAATCAATTTTTAATATGCCTTAGCAAATCAAGGACTAACAAGAACAATACATTGAAAAAACAAGAACTCAGCTACAACAGTACATTGCACCGGAGACTACTTTTATGAAACAAAAACAACATACTACACATTGCACTATATTTTTGGGACACTAAAACTCTAAAAATTCAAACCCGTAAACCAACATAGTGAGTTGTAAGAACTAATTGTTGAACTCACTGGCGCTTGTTAGACACTAGTTAAAATTTATAGTTGCCTAGTAATTCCACAATGTATACTACAGTAAAAAATCAGCACCAGCAAGTGTGTTTTATTTATATTTGGTTATGGATGTTTTTAATTAATATATTGAGCAAGTATACCCACAAAATAAAATATTTAGAGCTCCTCCTTATGCGTGGCTTGATGATCCACCTATAGACCATACCACCTCTTTTGGTTAATGATTGAACTATTATTTATGCCAATTAATAGAGGTGTGTTAATGTACTAGTTCACCGGCAGCAGCAGCCGGCCGTGGTCATGTGGACGACGTGGCGGCTGGATCTTGAGATGGTGATGGCCTTTGGCTCCGTGTTGCTTGCGAGGTCGGCAGCAGTATGGGAGCCCCCCCCCCCCCCCCCCCCCCCCTCCTTGGACTGAAGAGATTTGGAGTCTCATGCGGAGTCGTCACGCCAAACCTATTGTTGGTGTCAACGGGAAGACGTCCCTTTCTCGCACAGCAGGTGGTGCGACATTGACTGGAAGTGGGGCGGGTAAGGGGCATTCCCTGCTTCCAGCATCTCCTCTAGCGGTATCTGGCTAGCGAGATGTCATCAGCCAGAAGAGGAATTGATGGCAGTGACTGCTTCGACAGCAAGTATGCGCTCACTCCGGCGGAAACACAAGATCTCTGACCAGGCAATGTTGACGCTCCCGCGTCGTGCCCTTACTTAAGGTGGCGGCTCGAAGCTCGGCTTTGGTGATGAAAATCCCGAGATCGACCTATGGTTGGACTCATCATCATCGGGGTGCGAGGAACCCTTCTTGAAGGCTTTGCCGACGAGTTGTGTACTTTTCGTTTCTTTTGGTCACTTGTCGTAGGGTTTCTGGTAGTCTTTTGGAGTTACTGTCGCGAGGCAGACAGCCTCGGGTTTTTTTTTTTGGTCGAGTATGTTCGACATTGTTTCCTAGCGCTTTTGAATAAAGAATAATATATGGTTGTATGCGTCAACTGATGCAGAGGTCGGGGGTCTTCCTCCTTTTTGAAAAAATAATTTCAGCCGATTAATAATTTTATGCTAATGCAAAAAAAAAAATTACCAACCACAATTTTGACATCAATATTTATATCACGCTGAGATTCGCTTGGTCGCGTGTTGGCGCGACTTGTGAATTTGCCGGCGTCGCCCGGTTTAAAAGTTGATTTTCAAAAAAAATGTAGCCTAACCATCTTCACATGTCGTAGTCTTTTTTCATCACTGTCTTCGTATCGACGAGTGCTTCAAAACTAGATCACACATGGGTATGTTTCGACAAACTTTTTTTGACTACTTTTGTTACCAGGCAATTAAAGCATTAATTGTCAATCTATTATGTACTAGTTATCATATGATAAGTTTAGTACCAATATCATGGCAACTTCATAAATCGTTAGTTGTAACTTTCAAGGCGAATAAAAAGTCATTGAAACATACCAACATGTGTCTAGTTTTCAAGTACTCGTGAAAATAAAGCTGACATTTAACAAGGATCGTAAATCGGTTTCACGGTTTGAGAGTTAAGACATTCTCAAGATTGAATTTACAAAGAATCTTGATGGCCTAATCATTTTTGTCTATTAGTGCATACATGCAATTAGCAACCCACACCTTCGTTCTTTTTTGTTAGAGACGTCAGCTATAGTTCTAATGTGCATACGCCGTCCCTGGGCCGGGGCAAGAAGGGCGATGGCCTAGGGCCCAGAGGAATGGGGACCCAGACCTAGTGCAGTTCATGTACTACGTATACTCCTAAAAAAAAGAAATACTATGCATCCCACTGAAAAAAAACTAATAGTCCCAACCGGCGACCATACCAGGAACGTGAGCGTCTACACACTTCCAGCTTTGATTACTCCATCCAGCCAGCTGCCGTCGTTTCTTTTCCTCTCCCCTATCGTTTTCCAATTTGCATTGACTGCTACTTCCAAGTTCCAAAGCACACAGCAAACCATGCAAATCAATGGATCTTGCCGTTTGGGGCTCTTCGATTTAGTCTTAATTTCACCATCCTCCATGGATTTATCCCCTCTATAAGTATCTCCCAATCTCCCATGCCGGCCGGCAGCAGTCGAAGCACAATCTATAAATACCTGAAGGCTCAAATATTTCATGTAATTTTTGAATCATTTTTTCTCTTCGATCTTAATCTTTACACTGTTTGTTTATTTTTGGATTTGTCTTCTCCCTTCTATACAGGCTGCGGCTTTGGAGGAGAAAAAGAACCGAGGATAGATCGAGGACCAGACCATTGCCGGATTCAAGATGCTGGGATAATGTCATCAAAGAATGCTCAGAGAAGTCGTTTCTTATGATTATGTGTTGTTAATTGTGCTCAGTTTGTTTGTCAGGTTAGGAGAGAGACTTGGAGAGATGAAGAATGCGAGAGGGACTTAAGATGAATGCAAGAGACTGGAGAGAAGAAGAATGCTCTTCTTTTGACCGTTTGAAGTGCTTCTGCTCAAAACTTAACTAGCTTGTATTTTTTCTATTTGTTTTTTTTTTTGTTGTTGTTAGAATTTCTATTTTGGTTTAGAACTAAGCCTTGGTTGGTTGCTAAAACTCGTATCGTGCATTCGGGCGTCTCCATGGTGTATCATGATTACCTTATTTCCTCATGAAATTTCTTCTAGTTGTTTACAGTCAGATGGTTAAATCAATTGAAATATTTGTGCTATGTATCTATAGAAGTAAAAAAAATTCCGTTTTCCTATAGTTGCTGGACCCATTTTTCGGGTTCGCTCCAGGCCCCTGAAAAGTTAGGACCGGCCCAGGGTCGCACCCTAGGCATAAGGCATGTGCCTTTGGCACCCGCGGCTAAAATTGGAACCACACATATGGGATTGACTAGGGCGTAAGTTGAAAAGTCTCATGTTTCAGTCATTTTTATTCCTCCTAGTAAATTGTAATTGCGTAAAAAAAGGTGCAATTGCATAAAAAATGGTGATTGCAACAAACACAAAACTTAAAAAATAAACAAATGCAAAACAAGACTGAAAAAAAGTGATTAAAACTTTACAAAAAAAAAGCGGCTGAAACAACACAAAATAAGTGAATCAAACTTAAAAAAAATATTAGACGTCTGAACTTTTTGCAGTTCCATTTGCTATTTCGAGTCAGTTTTTTTTTTTTGAAACCAGGCAAAAGCTTTGCCTTTTATATTGATAAAAAAGGAGCAAACAGGAAGGACAAGGCCTAAAAAGAAAAAGGTTACAACTCGAAACAAACCACGCCGACCCCGAGGCCGCGCCCCATACGGGTCGACGACCAAATTGGCCAAGCAACTAAGGCCGACACCAAAACCCCTCAACGCAACACGGCGGAGGTTTGAATCCGGAGCCGCCGCTCCGACATCCACGCCGGCCCCAAAGCCGCGCTCCACACGGGTCGACGACCAAGATGCCCTAGCGACCAAAACCGACACCAAACGACCTCGACGCAACACAGCGGAGGTGACCTCGACGCATCACAGTGGAGGCAAAGCATCCGGAGCCGCCGCTCCGACAACCACGCCGGCCCCAAGGCTGCGCCCCCACACGAGCCGACGACCAAGACGCCCAGACGACCAAAGTCGACGCTCCACCACCTCAGCGCAACACCGCAGAGGCGAAGCCCGGAGCCGCCGCTCCGGCATCCACGCCGGCCCCAGGGCCGTGCACCACCTAGCCGAAGACGAAAACACGCCGCCGCCAACCACCAGCTCTCCGTAGATCCCTCTGGCCGGTGGAACATCCAAGGCGAGGGCCCGAAGAGGCAAGCGACGCAGGAGCGCCGCCCTCGCCCGATCCCGCGTGGGATCTAGGGTTTCCCCCGGAGAACCCGGCATGGAGAAGCGACACCGCCACCTCGACGACGACTTCAAGAAGGATGCGACGCCCTCGGGCGTCGCCGTCGTCGGCCCCGGCCGACAACTAGGGCAGGGCTTTCGCCCGGCGATGAGTAGCAAACCCCACAAACCGCCCGTCGAGGACCGGCCAGACCACCATCACTGCATGCCGCAGCCATCGCGGCACCACATGCCACGGTAGGCGCCATGCCGGCCGCGACGCAGTCGCAGCCGCAGCTCCGGGGCCACCGCCCCGGCTTCCTCCTCCCCGGCCACGCCCCTGCCGCAGCCAGGGGCACAAAGCCGTGGACGCCCCCGCAACCGCCTCGCCGGACACCGACGCCGCACCAAGCGCCGCCGCCACGAGCCAGCTCCTGGCCAGCCCTCCCCGGCATGGAGAAGGCTGCCGCCGTCTTGCCCGAAGCCGCCGCTCCGGTGTCTTGAAGCTGCAGACCGGCCGCCGCTCAGCCGCATCCGCCGAAAGCCGCGGAAGCCCTGCCGCCCACACGGCTAGGACGCCGCCAGCCACCACCTGCCGACGACCACCACGGCCAAGGCTGCCCGCTGCCGGGAGGGAGTCAGGGGCCGCCGCCCCTGCATACCCACGCCGATAATGGAGCTCCTCCGCTCAGAAGCTCGTCGACACGCCACCTTTGGGGACGGGCGCCGCCGCCGCCGCGGCTGGAGCCAGCGACAACGGCGGTGAGGAGGCCGGGGCAGGGGGCTGCGGGACGCGGCGTGGGGGGCGCCCCGGTGCGGCCCTGACGAGCCGCACGGGAACGGAGGTGTGGCTGGCGGCGGGCGGGCTTGGAGATGAAGGTGGTCGCGAGCTCGGTGATGGCTGAGGCCGGCAGCTGTTGGAGAGGAGAGAGGAGAGGGAGGGGATCCCGGATCCGGTCTCGCCGGAGGCTGAGGAGGTCGGGGCTTGGAGATCGACCGCGCGCCGCCGGCGCGTTTGGCAGGAGCGAAGACTCGCTCGCACGTCCTCCACGGAGTATGGGATTTGCCACTGATTCGAGTCAGGTTGAGCCAGGGTTTTCAAATTCAGTGAGATTTCAACGAAATTCTCTGAATTTCAGTAATTTCAGCATACACTGAAATAATTACCTTTCGGTCAAAATATTTCAGCAGTTTCAGTACTACACATGGATATAAACAATATTTAAAATATTTTGAAAATTTTCGAATATTTAATTAAATCTTAAGAGAAAATTTCAGTCTTTTGGCTGAAACGAAAACCGTTCAGTGAATTTCAGTGATTTCAGTAGTGCCCGAATTTTTTCCGAAACTGAAATTTAAAACCATGGGTTGAGCTTTGTATCGTACGTTTCGTTGCCGGTGCAGGAGTGGATAACTACGACGGGATGGAACTAACCTGGGATGGGGCCCCAGCTTCGACTGTGCCGTCAGGAGGCACCTTTGTTGGACTGGGCTTGATCCAGGCCTGTGGGTCATCGTCGTCACGCAGCTTCTGCAACTGATCACGGTTGCCCGGCGTGAGGCAGAGGATTTGGGACTTGGGCTGAACCTCGGCTGGGTTACCGCGGTCATCCAGGTCAGCCAAGGCATTCTCCCTCGCCATGCGCTTCACCATCCAGTGCACCAGCGGGTTCATCCGGCAACCGTGGATTGCCTTCCCGCAGTGATTCTTGATCGGCTCGAGGAAGCCGGCGTAGGAGAGGTTCGAGAAGATTTCGTCTGCCTTACCGACGCCCTTCTCTGGCGGAAGTTGGAACCGCGTGGACCACCAGTATGTCACCGCCTGCCTCTTCACCTCGGAGCCGAGCGGGAAGACGGAGAAGGTGAGGAGGCAGTACCGCTGCCGCTTGTCGTCGAAGCGCTTCCCGAACTCGGCCTTCATCAGCCTCATGCAAGCATCCTCGAGGATCCCCTCGAGACGCTCCTCCCCCCATTCCTCCCAACGCTTCTCCGGGGACGACGGGCCCTCCTGTGCTTGGCGCGGTTTTTCCATGGCGGAGTCCTTGGACTCGTCCCCGTCTTTGGCTGTGTCTCCTTGCTTCTGCGACGGCGGTGCAGGGAGGTGGTTCTCTGCACCGGCGGCCACCGTCTTCTCCTGCGACGGTGTCCGTGTTAGCTGAGACGTGCCAGCCACCTCTCCTGTTCCAGTTTGCCGCTGTGTCAGCGGGCTGCTAGTGCCTGATGCCTCGGTCGCCGCCGCTGTTTGGCTTTGCGGCAGCGGAGTGGGTGTCGAACCCGGCGTGCCCGGGTCGGCCGTTTCTGTTTGCAATGGTGGAGGGGTTGTCGCGTCGCAGACGGCCGTGTCAGATTTTTGTGGCGGTGGAGGTGGTGCTGTCGGGCCGCCGGCCGCCTCCGCGCCAGGCTTGGCCATTGCAGAACGATGAGGCGCACCGGAGCGCAAAAAATACGCAACGAGCTGAACGGGGAAGTCGAGCTATGTCTACATTTATATACCCGATGGCTCTGAGTTCTGCTTTGGTTGGAATTTTATTGCTTGCACCTGACATGTATGCAGATGCTCGAAAGCTTGCAGCCAACAGCTTATTTCAGTGTCGCCGTTTCAGCTAAGAATAATCCCTGATATACATCCAGCACAGCGCCAAGGCAAAGCATTTTTAACTTCCTATTCTTTTTACCTTTCAACATGCATCGATCCGAAATTCGGTTGGTTTTCTTCGGAATGCCAGCATCAGATGGTCTGATGGTGCTCATGCTTCAGGGAATCAGGGTTAGTACTATCACCTTACATTACAGTCACGGCATGACAGAGAACAATTTAGCACAAATCGTGTATGGTACAATGCGGCGAGCATCGGAGCAGCGAATCGAATCGTGCATCTTTTGTCTTCCGTGTTGTTTGTTAACTTGATTCGACGCTCCGAATCCAAACCATTTGATTGTTTCAACAAGCAAGGAGGAGGTCCTCAGGCTCTTTCTTTCTTTTCCTTTCCATTTTTGTTTCCTTCGGCACCTTCTTTTCTCATGCGATTTAATCTCACGGAGTACAAAGTACTTGTGAATTGCCGTGAGAGCATCACCTTTAGTTTTTGAAAAAAGTAAGGGAAAGTCTCTCATTGAACCCCATGACACGTACACCCCCATAATTTTTCGAGTTTTTCTTTTTTTATCTCCCAAACAATACAACATATGGATTTGAAACTTTGCAGGTCACTGAAACATTAGAACTAGAATGCGGAAAAAATAGTTCGGAATTTTTTTGTGTAACTTAAAATTTTCAAATATTTAAAATTCAAAATAATTTCATATATATATATTTAATGTCAGAAAAATCCTGAACTATTTTTCCCACATTCTATCTCAAATGTTTCAGTGAACTGCAAAGTTTTAAATCCATAGGTTGTATGTTTGAGAGATACAAAAAAGAGAATTTGTTTGAGAGGAAAAAAAGAGCTAGAACGAATTTTGATGCACCTATCAACAACCCAGATAGGAGGGTGTAACTGAGTCGGTGTTCAGAAAAACTTTTCTCAAAAAGTAAGAGCATCATCTTACCCCGGTAATGAATAAAAAAGATTGGGAGGAGTTCAGTTTCTCCCGAATCATTGGCAGCCTATAATGGATAAGTGCATTTTTTGTCGAAATGGGGAAGCCCCAGCCTCTGCATCAAAGTGATGCATACGGCTTTTATATCATTTATTCAACATAAGCTGGCAAAGAGCCTAGCAACGAACGAATACAAGTTGAAGCCGCCAAACAGTGAAAACACCACAACTAGCACAAACGACAGAGGAAACGGGGCCTTATGCCCCGGCCACAGCCATCGCCGGCTCCCTGGCCAACTCAGAGATAGTGCCTTGTGCACGCGCTCCGGAAATCGCATCCACCATCTTCCGCCAACCCAACTCCAGCGTGCAGATCGAAGCAAAAAACTATCACCAGGCCTGCGGTCGATGCCACCATGACACCAGACTATGCCCCCACCCTGCGCGAGTCCACCATGTCACGACCGTTGTCGGGTCCCTGCTGCACCACGCCGCGATAACCCGCCGTCGTCGTCGTTGTAGATCAAAACTCCGCTTCACCAGCAGACCCCTCCAGGCATCCCGTGTTCCAACACGATCCCCCAAGAGGGAGTACACAGAGGGTGCCGCCATAGTCCGATCTGGTAGTCCAGATCTAGGGTTTCCCCAGGAACTCTATGCGGGAGGCAGGTGATTCGTGGCGACAACACCTTCAACGAGGCAACGACACCCATGGGTGACGCAATCGTCGGCCTGAGCCCGGCTTGCACCGGCCGACCTCCTCACCTCCAAGATCCGTCGACCACCCGGAGACAACCGGGATCTAAAGAGGAAGGTCACCACGCCGTCGTCGCCGATTTGCCCGGAGAAGGCCACCGTCGCGCCGCCGCTGAGAGCAGCTGCGCCGTGACGCCGGCGGCCGCGCCACGCCCGGCCCCAAGACGCCACCCGCGCCGACCCCTGCGAGCGAAGGGACAGGAGAGGGCCCCGCCAGCGCCGGCGCCGGTCAGGCTTTGCCTGGCTGCGCCCTCTAGCGGCGGCGAGGGAGGAGGGGGAGGAGGCGCTGGTGGCGGAGGTTAGGGCTCCCTCCCGGTCGCCACGCGGGGGCGACGCGAGAGGGACGCGAGAGGGAAGTGAGAAAGAGGGACCGAAATCTTCCGGCCCAATGGATATGAGTGCAAGATTTTGGACAAAGGGCAATATATTAATATCAAGCTGATAAGGTAGCCGGCTACCACCAACAAGTTCTTGGTAACCATACTACCAAGCCTTGTTGGTTTGTAGCTAGGTCTGGGTCTGGGGAAGCTGAGGCTTGCCCCCCACCTGAATGTTGGCCTTTCCTGTTTAATGGGGGGAGACCCTTATATACCTCAAAAAAGAAAAAAACGTTCACGCGAGGAGAAATTTTCTCGTCGTCGTGGCCGGCGCCCGCGTGGCGTTCGACAGAATGCTTCCAGGGGCACACGAGCGAGGGGTGGAAGAGGAACAGTGAAACGCACCGTAATGGTTTCCCTTTCATCATGCTCTCTGTCTTTTATATTCAGAAAACAGAGCACCAGCGCACGGTGCCCTCCCATGATCAAGTCGATCCACACCGGTGCATGTCGTGGAATAAATCCTTTCCTTCTTTGGGGAGAAAAGAAAGGAAATAAAGAAAATGCTAAACCTAAAGCGAAAGTGTGTACGATCGATCTGCAAAAGAGCATGCATGCATGCAGTGGTGTCTTTATCAAGATAAATAAAAGCAGAAAGCAAGTGATCGATTCTCCTGTATGCATGCATGATGCATCTACTACTATTGGCCAGCAAATTATCATCGACGAAGGAAAGCATGCAGAAACAGAAACAGGGCGCAAAAGCATGCATGCAAGAAATGGAGTGGTGTGTATATCGAGATATAATTATGGGACATGCGGTAATTAACTGGGATTATGGACGCAACCACACGTTTCCGGACTGGTGCCTATATCTTCTCTTCTCCTCCAAGCAAAGCTGTTAGCATTCCAAAAGTTGTTAGTAAAAAATGTTCACTTACTTCGCAAGTTCATGGTATCCTAAGACTAACTCTACTATGATTTCGGGTTCACCCCAAAGACGAAGCATTCATCAACAAGCCAAATCGAAACTATGATCAGATGAAAATCATCTTCAGCAAGATTCATTTGAAGAATCCTATCGGGGTTGACGCACTGCAACTTGCTCTGAGCCACCTCATGGACAATGAAGCCAAATGTGCCAGCAACATTTCGATGAGCCCTCACCATAGGAAGCATTGGTTCACTTCCTTCCTTCACAAGCACTATCTGTGATGAGGTCTGAACTCTTAACTTTCACTAGTAGAAAATGGGCCTATGGTCCCGGTTCGGTTGGGCCTTCAGTCCCGGTTGCCCAACCGGGACTGGCCAATCGGGACCAATGCTGGTCCCGGTTGGGCCACGAACCGGGACCAATGGTTGTCCACGTGGCCTGGTCTGGCTGCTCGTGGGGGGAGACTCATTGGTCCCGGTTCTTAATACGAACCGGGACCAATGAGTGCTTTTTTTTTTTTGGTATTTAGGGTTTAGGATTCGATCTCGCCGGTGCCCCCTCTCCCTCTCGCCGGTGCCCCCTATCGCCGGTGCCCCCTCTCCCTCTCGCCGGTGCCCCCTCTCGCCGGTGCCCCTCTCCTTCTCGCCGGTGCCCCCTCTCGCTATCGCCGGTGCCCCCTCTCCCTCTCGCCGGTGCCTCCGTCGTCTCCCCCTTCTTCGCATCGCCGACGAGCTCTCCATCGTTTCCGTACGCATATTATACGCTCTACTATATACACAGTACACGTTGATGCATATATAATTAATATTCGATCTCTTGCGAGAATACAACTATTTAATTACATGGAGATAGATCAAGCCATCAAGGCATATTTAGTTCATCGTCCGAAGCATAATGTTCTCCCTTTTCATCGATGGCCTCCCTAAGCAGAAATCCCGCCAATTCCTCTTGAATTGCTCCTACGCGCAGTTTTGGTTCGAGCGTCTCCCGCAGGTCGCTCAAATGAGTTGTTCTCCGCTCAGTGGTCAACTCGCGAATGAACTCGCAAACGTAGAATCCACATAAATTACTCCCCGGTGGCTGCTGCGGACATGTCACCGATTTATAAGTTAGCTCATCTTTGAATGGACCTTCTACCTTCTGTTTGAAATGTGTCCAACACCTGCTTTGGCAAAGAAAATGAACAAAGGAGTTATTAATTACTTGACATAAGGGAACGAACGAAAGAGGGCGATATAATGCGATAATGATTGAAATTACTTGTTGAGCATTTCTTTCATGTCGGACCACATGTCTTGGTCCCAACTTAATGAGTCGTGGACTTCAACTGTGGACTTGTCAGGTTGAATGCTTAGCAGAATCCAGTGGAACCTGCGGACGTTTACATAAAGCAGACATGCATAGCTCATTAATTACACTTAACATCGAGAAAGCCAAATAAAAATATGTACAAGACAAAACACTCACTTGAAGTTGTAAGGAAATAGTATTTCCGTACAGAAATGTTGCATGGTTAAAAAGGTGGTCAGGTCATGCTCCACGTCTTTGGGGTGATTGACTAAGGTATATGAATTCACGATATACGGGTCAACGAACCCGACCTCAAAAACTTTAGTTCTTTTGCATTCCATCATCTTCATTCTGCATAATAGCGTACAAAAGGATATATATAGTCAGGATAATATAATACAGGCAATGAACGAGCTGAGCTAGAGACTTAATTACGAAAATAAATCACTTACAGACAATAGCAAGAGAGGATAGATTTGTCGAGGGCGCGCTTTTGGAATAACTGGAACAGTTCAGTCAGTTGAACCTGTATAACGTAACGTTTGAAGAAATGCTCCACTCTAACGTCCACCGGAAACCAATCTTTCGCGTCCTTCTTTGATGTGTGCACCAGGTACCAGTTATGCAAATTTCGCATATGTGTTGATAGACGCGCGAGCTCCTCATTACTGACCATAGGCTCCCCTTGGACATATTTCCGTGCCATCTCTAACATTGGCGCAGATTCATAGCCTAAAAGTTGACCAAGGCTCATACCCAAGGCGGTAGCCTGTTCCTTGGCCTGCGATACAGTGACACCAAGTTCTTTAGCAGCAGCCATGGCTCTGGGGTCCAATAATTCCAGGTCCTTATCCATAGCGTCTCTGAAGTCCTTGTCGGCATCGGAACACACTATGAGCGGGGGGACCGATTGATTTTTCTGCTGTCCGAGCTGGGCAATTTGTTTCCCGCTTTTTGCACTTCTTCCCTTGTTCTGCTCAGACTGGGCACGTGCTAGCTTAGTAAGTTCACGACCATAGTCAGATGGCAGATTCATCGATATCTGGGATGGCTGCTCAAGGAAGGACTTTCTCCACTTTTTGGTTTTTGCATCATATACCGGCTTCTGCTCGGGCTTTTTTGGTGCAAAAAAAGCCTTATTGTAGGCAGCCACCTCCGCGGCGTTTTCCGCTACAGTCCTGTCATAAGGTCTAATGGGAAGATTCTTATGAGGTACTGTTGGGAGGGGCGACCTTTTACGTTTCGGTGATCGCTTACCCCTCATAGTACGAGCGGTGGGCGGAAACGGCTGACGCGGCGGCGGAGACGGCTGACGCGGCGGCGGAGACGGCTGCGCTGGAGACTGGTGAGGCGGTGAAGAGGACTGTTGCGCTGGAGACTGGTGAGGCGGTGAAGAGGACTGTTGCGCTGGAGACTGGTGAGGAGTCGATGGCCTTGGCTGCCAGTTCGGAAGCACGATGAATTCCTTTGGCCATAGAATGGTCGCTTTCTTGGCTTCTCCAAGTTCAAGCACCTCCCCATCTTCACCTGCAGGGTGTTGCAGCTTCAGCTCCTCATAATCTTTCATCACTTCATCCACCGCGACAACAGCGTAGCCATTTGGAACCGGAGAGAAATGGTAAGTTGGATTAGGTCCAATTGGTACGACATAGCCGACCGCCACCTTAAAGGTTAAGTTAAAAACTTTCACATGCATCTCACAAGGTGTGCTCTCCATGATATCATCCACTGGGTAGCGACGAAGTGGAGCCACTGCATCATCATTACCATCCTGGAGCTCCGTGGAAGCCACGCTGCTTTTCCGATTCGATGGGACACCGGTACCATCGCATGCAGCTTCTACCATGTGCCGTTGAGATTGGCCGCTAGTACCTTGCTGGCTAAGCACGGCAATTTGTTCCTTCTGCAGCTTTAATTCTTCTTCTATATTACGCAGCCGGTCTGCACCAGCGCGTGCTTCCATTGCCTCCTTTTCCTTTCTCCTCTGATGGCTTCTATCAGGAAATTTCTTCCTGTGCTCGGGAATCGCAATTGTCTTGGGCTTGGAGCCAGGTACGCCTCGTAACCGTCCGTCGTGTTCCTTATTCCCAAGGGCGCGTGTGAGCTCGTCATCCTCTCTATCGGGAATGAACCGTCCCTCTTCAACATCCTTTACTGCATTTCTAATTTCTTGGATGGGTAGTAGGGGATTATCTTTGTGTCTTCTGTTATATATGCACTTCCCTTCTGCGTCCAACGTGCCCCCATGCCCGTAAAACCAATTTCTTGCCCGTTCGATCCACTTGAGTGGCTCTGGAGTGATCCCATTAGCCAGCAGGCCCGCCTCAAGTTTCTCCCACTTAGGCATGCTACCAGCGTAGCCACCAGGCCCCATAGTATGGTGGTACATCTTTAGAGCAGCATTTGCCGCATTTTTTGCAGACTTTTCCAGAGCTTCCTCTGATTTCTTGTACGCCACAAATTCTTCCCAGTAGTCCTTTATCTTCTCATACCCTTTATCGAAGTCTGGAGTCTTATTTTTCTTGACAAACAGTTTGTTCAATCTTTTCTTCCAGTTCTTGAATAGCTCGGCCATCTTCTTAAGTGCCCAGTCCTTGACTTTTTGCTCCATGATTTTCCGGGCAATCTTTTCTGCCTCATCTGGATCCTCCTCATCTGAATCCACCTCTGGCGCCGGCAGGGTGAAATTAACCATGAGCTTTCTCCAAAGTCTTTCTTTGCCCTCATCGCTGACATATAGCTGTCCTTTCTCGTTTGGCCGATGCCATTCTCGAACGGTGATCGGGATGAAGTCCCTAACAAGAACTCCGCATTGCTTTACCATTTTATTTTTAACACCAGGGGGAGCAGTCGGTGTGCCGTCTTCAGCGACTCTTTCGATCGTGTACCTTTCTTGGTCGCCCAACTTTTTGGCTGGGCCTCGTTTTGTCCTTACAGAAGATTTGCTCGATCCGGAGGGCTAAAAGAAGAAAGAGCGTTAATATATGTATATATACATCAGAGACTTAATTAATACAATCTTCGGCTTCATTAATATATGTATATGCACCTCGCCGGAGTTTGCAACATTTAATGTTCCACCGGAGCCTTCGGCTTCTCCCTCGTCGGCTTCTCCCTCGCTGACTTCTCCCTCACCCCGGCCGTCGGGTTCTACCTCACCGGAGCCGTCTCTTCGGTTGAGAGACTCATCTCCCTCACCGGAGTTGTTCAAAAACTCCGTGGTGACATCGACAATATCTTCCGGCCCGCGGATTATATCCTGGAGGATATTTTCCTGATCTTCGTCTCGTTCCATAGTTTCTGCAAATTAAGAACAATGCACAAAACTTTAGTTGGGTAACTTGTTCCATATGTCAAGATACATCTACAATATCATCTCATTTGCAAGAACAAATTAGAAACTTCATATGCTGCCGTATCGTAAACCCGTAAACTCGTAAACTCGTATCGTAAACCCGTAAACTCGTATCGTAAACCCGTAAACTCGTAAACTCGTGTCGTAAACCCGTAAACTCGTAAACTCGTATCGTAAACCCGTAAACTCGTACCGTAAACCCGTAAACTCGTAAACTCGTATCGTAAACCCGTAAACTCGTATCGTAAACCCGTAAACTCGTTAACTCGTATCATAAACCCGTAAACTCGTTAACTCGTATCGTAAACTCGTAAGGTCGGAACGAAATTGTTTCCCTAACACAAAAAATCCTAAGTGTTTGAATTTCTAAACCTAAACAAAAAATCCTTTAATTCATACATTCATATATTCATACAATTAAAAAATAGCAATTTCTTCTAAACCCTCACCGAGAGGGGGCGGCGCGAGTGGGGGCGTGGAGGCCGGCCGGCTTCGGGCTCTTCACGTACTGCCGCACTGCAATGTCACTGCAAATTTTTAAACAAAATTGCTAAGTTTCAAAATTGCCAAGTTTCAAAATTTCATTGCAACTAAAAACAAAATTGCTAAGTTTCAAATTTGCTAAAACTAACTAAAACAGTAGCTAAATTCTTATACACAATTTTATCAAATTCTATCTAAAATTCTATCTAAAAATTCTATCTAAAATTAAGTCTATCTAAAATTTAAAATATTTTCTATCTAAAATTTTAAACAACTATCTAAAATTCAACTATCTAAAATTCAACAATTTTAAACAACTATCTAAAATTCAACAATTTTAAACAACACTAACAAATTCTATCTAAAAAAATTCTATCAAATTGTAAACAACACTAACAATTTTAAACAACTATCTAAACAACTATCTAAAAATTCTGTGTGTTGAGCAAATTTGCTACAAATTTGTACTCCTAAAATAATAAACCGCTGATGTCATGCTGACGTCAGCAATGGTGCTACGGCTCGGTGTTGAGCACGAGAGGGAGGGCGTGGGCGCCGCGGCGATCACCTAGAGCAGGAGCAGGCCAATGCCAGTGGAGAGGGAAGGGGCGGGCGCGGCGGAGGCCAGGAGCAGGCCGCCGGCGACGGGAGAGGCGCGACGGCGCGGGGGGCGCGGCCGGAGCAGGGGCGCGCGACGGCGGGGGCCGCGGCGGAGCAGGGCCGCCGGAAAAACGAGCAGGGCTTCGCCGGAAAAACGAGCAGGGCTTCGCCGGCGTGCACGGGCTCCTCCTTCCTCTGGTCCTTAGGCGTTTCTGCGAACTGAATCGGGGAAGGAGAAGGGGAAGCAGTTAAGTAGCAGGGGTCTTTGGTCCCGGTTGCTCGCAAGAACCGGGACCAATGCCTCTTTGGTCCCGGTTCTTTCCAGCAACCGGGACCAAAGAGTGGGCAGATCAAGCGCGGCATCCACGGACTCATTGGTCCCGGTTCTTGGTAGAAACCGGGACCAAAGAGTCCTTTTTCAAAATTATTTCGAACTTTTCAGTTCTGAAATTTTGTTCCCGCCTTTTTTATTCTTATTTAGGTGTTTGGATATGAATTTCAAATGGTTTTGAATCTGAAAAGACTTTCAACATGAAAAGTTTTTAAATTTGAATAAATAATCCAAAACCATTTTCTGTTTTCTAAAATAATTATTCTAACTATACAAACTATTAACCATTTTGCCATTTTCAATTAAAAATGCATTAACTTTATTGCATATTTTGAATTGACAAAACTTTCAACATGAAAAGTGTTTGAATTTGTATAAATAATCCAAAATCAATTTTACATTATTATTGTCATTTTCAATTTAATATGGATAAATTCATATCTTTAAATCCGTAAGTCGAAACTCGACTAATAATACGTATAAATCGATAAAAATTGATTAAGTAAGATTTATGATTAAGTAATAATAATTATTAATTCAGTTAATTCTATTTTTGGTGTTGTAAAATCCCATGGCAAGCAGAAGTAAATGCAGAACAATTTCAGAAAACCTATATTTGTAAGATGAATGTTTGGTGTTGTAAAATGCAGAAGAAAGCTGATAAAAATTATTAATTCATTTATCTTAATGCATTACATAAAAGGTTTAATACATTATTACACATGATACAATGTCTCACAAGCGCTTGAAAGAAACACACCCCTGATCCAACATCACCAACATTATTCTACATAAACGGACTTGCTGGCTCGAAGGCCGTAGGATTAGGGGGAACGGCGGGAGGAGCCAGCCCCGTGGGCGGCCGCCCGGTTCTCGCGCGCACGTTTGCGGCGGAGGGCAAGATCCATGGAGGATGAGTCTTTCAGCGCCCAATCCAGATCGGAAGCCTCCTTCGCCTTGAGCTGGTAGGAAGTCTTGGCTCGCTGGACAGGGTAGTCGCGGACAGACTGGAAGGAGGCTTCCATGGCCTCCTGTATCTGCAACCCACAACCTTCTTCCCCGTCGTCGCTCCAGTCGAAGTCGTCGTCCTCCTCCTCCTCCGCGGGAGGAGCGGCGGCGCCTGGTGGAGGTGCAGCGGCGCCAGGTGGAGGTGCGGCGGCACCTGGTGGAGCAGGAGGCCGGTAGCTGGGCATTCCTCTCCACGCCGGGCTCGTGGGCATACGGCGGGATAGACTCCCGCGGTTGCGCCCAAGCGCGCTCTGCCGAGCACGCTCGACCTCGTCCAGAAGGCGCTGCGGCGGGCGTGGCGGATCCATCTCGTGGAGACGATGCGTTCGTGGCTAGGAATGGTGGATTAGGGTTTACCCCGTCGGCGACAATATATAAAGACCTCCAGGGCAGCGCTGGGGGAGGACACGTGCCCAGGGAAGCGCTGGGGGAGGACACGTGTCGTGACCGCAAAGCCCGTCTTTAGTCCCGGTTGGTGTTACCAACCGGGACTAAAGAAGCACACAGATCGTGTGTTTCTTTCAATCGCTTGTGAGCCGTTGGATCAGGGGTGTGTTTCTTTTGAGGGATTGTGAGCTGTTGGATCAGCAGTATCACGACCACTTCGTGAGCCACATGACCCGGTTGGTGTTACCAACCGGGACTAAAGAAGCACACGGATCGTGTGTTTCTTTCAAGCGCTTGTGAGCCGTTGGATCAGGGGTGTGTTTCTTTTGAGGGATTGTGAGCTGTTGGATCAGCAGTATCACGACCACTTCGTGAGCCACATGACCCGGTTGGTGTTACCAACCGGGACTAAAGAAGCACACGTACCCTATATATAGCCGCCCTCCTCAGACAAGTTACTCACTCACACAAAACATTCCAGCGTCACTCGGAGAGGCATCTTTGGGCAACCAGCGGCAAGACGTCTCTGATGACCTGCGACCGTTCCAAACGGTTGCAGATCATCAGAGACGTCTTGCCGGACGGTTGTAGATCATCAGAGACGTCTTACCGCTGCTTGGATCGAAGTGGCGCTCAAACTCACGAGCCACCGTCGGGCTGTATGCAGGGGGAACTGTGTTTGGACGGGAGGTGTGGGAGCCGACAACCACCTACCACGCGTGTTTCACCACATAAAGGTTTAATACATTACTACACATCACATAAAGGTTTAATACATTACATTGATTTACATAAAAGCCATGAACCCTTCTTCGCGTATGTCCCTGGCCTATGATCGCTTCAGCCGTAACCATGGAGCATCTTCATTATTTAACGGGATGCTTGGGTCAGTTCTCACTGTGAAGGGCGGAATTTCATCAAACTTATCATAATCTGCTGACATGTCTGTCTTGTCCTCGACTCCCACGATGTTTCTTTTCCCTGAAAGAACTACGTGACGCTTTGGCTCATCGTCTGATGTATTCGTTTGCTTGTTTTTTCTTTTTTTCGGTCTGGAGGACATGTCCTTCACATAGAAAACCTGAGCCACATCATTGGCTAGGACGAATGGTTCGTTCTTGTAACAACCAAGATTCTTGAGATCCACTGTTGTCATCCCGTACAGCTGGTCTACCTTTATCCCTTCTCCATTCATGTTGACCCAACTGCACCGAAACAAAGGGACCTTAAAAGTAGGTCCATAGTCAAGTTCCCATATCTCCTCTATGCGACCAAGTATGTGTCCTTTTGCCCATCGTCGTTTGTTGCATCAAAGCGGACACCACTGTTCTGGTTGGTGCTCTTTTTATCTTGGGCGATCGTGTAAAATGTATTCCCATTTATCTCGTACCCTTGGAAATTCAATACAGTCGAAGATGGTGACGCGGCCAACAAGTAGAGCTGTTCTCCGACAGTGGTGTCATTCATGAGCTGTAATCGCAACCAACTGCCGAAGGTCTCCATGTGTTTTTCTTTAATCCAGGAGTCATCCTTCCCCGGGTTCTTGGAGCGTACATAATTCTTGTGTTCCTCGATATACGGAGCCACGAAGGTGGAACTTTGTAGAACTGTGTAGTGTGCTTGAGTTAAAGAATGCCCGTCCCTACATATCAGTGCTTTCTTTCCTAGCGTGCCTTTTCCACTCAGTCTCCCCTCATGCCGCGATTCAGGAACACCAATCGGCTTAAGGTCAGGAATAAAGTCAACACAGAACTCAATGACCTCTTCTGTTCCATAGCCCCTTGAGATGCTTCCTTCTGGCCTAGCACGGTTATGAACATATTTCTTCAAGACTCCCATGAACCTCTCGAAGGGGAACATATTGTGTAGAAATACAGGACCGAGAATGGCAATCTCGTCGCGTAGGTGAACCAGGAGATGCGTCATAATATTGAAGAATGATGGCACCACAGCCTTCTGTAAACTTGGTAGAGTTACTGGATCGATGACTTCTGAGATATTGCATTGAGGAATGCACATAGCTTCACAATGGGTACTCGAACATTTTTCGGAAGAAGCCCCCTCAATGCAACCGGAAGCAACTGCGTCATAATCACGTGGCAATCATGAGACTTCAGGTTCTGGAATTTTTTCTTTGCCATATTTATTATTCCCTTTATATTTGACGAGAAGCCAGCCGGGACCTTGATACTGCTCAGGCATTCAAAAAATATTTCCTTCTCTGCTTTGGTAAGAGCGTATCTGCTTAAGTATTGACGCCCTTTATCCGTCTGCTTGTTGTATGGGTCTTTCATACGTTGCTGGTCTGCCCGTGCTTCCGGTGTATCTTTTGTCTTCCCATACACGCCCAGGAAGCCTAGCAGGTTCACGCAAAGATTCTTCGTCACGTGCATCACGTCGATTGAAGACCGGACCTCTAGACTTTCCAATAGGGTAGCTCCCAGAATATAGAGCACTTCTTCCATATGGGTACGTGGTTGTCAGCGTCATTCGGAACAGATAGACTGCCAGGACCCTTTCCAAAGATTACTTCTAAATCCTTGACCATGTCATATATAACATCACCATCAGGGAGGTTAGGCTTCTTCCGGCGATCTGCCTCACCGTTGAAATGCTTGCCGGGCTTTCTTACGGCATGACCGTTCGGAAGAAATCGACGATGCCCCAGGTACACATTCTTGTTTCCCAAATGTATACTTTCAGTCTTATCTAAACAGTGCGTGCATGCATTGTATCCCTTGTTTGACTGTCCTGAAATGTTACTAAGAGCAGGCCAATCATTGATGGTTACGAACAGCAACGCTCGTAGGTCAAATTCCTGTTGTTTGTGCTCATCCCACACACGTACACCTGGTTCGGACCACAACTGCAAAAGTTCATCAACTAATGGCCGTAGGTACACATCAATGTCGTTGCCGGGTTGCTTCGGGCCTTGGATGAGCACTGGCATCATAATGAACTTCCGCTTCATGCACAACCAAGGAGGAAGGTTGTAGATACATAGAGTCACGGGCCAAGTGCTATGACTGGAGCTCTGCTCCCCAAAAGGATTAAAGCCATCTGTACTTAGACCAAATCTTAAGTTCCTTGCGTCATCTGAAAATGTCGGGAACTCTCTGTCGATTTTTCTCCACTGGGACCCATCGGCGGGGTGTCTCAACTTCCCGTCTTTCTTACGCTCTTCTTTGTGCCATTGCAACAACCTGGCATGCTCTTTGTTTCTGAACAGACGTTTCAACCGTGGTATTATAGGAGCATACCACATCACCTTAGCAGGAACCCTCTTCCGGGGGGCTCGTCATCGCCCTCAACATCACCAGGGTCATCTTGTCTTATCTTGTACCGCAGTGCATTGCATACCGGGCATTTATCCATGTTCTCGTACTCACCGCGGTACAGGATGCAGTCATTAATGCATGCATGTATCTTCTGCACATCTAATCCTAGAGGGCAGATAGCCTTCTTTGCTTCGTATGTAGTCTCGGGCAATTCGTTATCCTTTGGAAGCTTCGGCTTCATTATTTTCAGTAACTTCTCAAATCCCTTGTCAGAACAACCAGTCTCTGCCTTCCATTTCAGCAGTTCCAGTGTGGTACCGAGCTTTGTGCTGCCATCTTCGCAGTTTGGGTACAGCAACTTTTTGTGATCCTCAAGCATGGCCTCCAACTTTAGCTTCTCCTTTTCTGTATCGCATTCTCGCTTTGCATCAGAAATGACCCTACCAAGACCATCAGCGGGCTCATCTGATGCCCGATGTTCACCTCTTTCTTCTTCAACGTCTTCCATAACAGTATCACCACATTCCTCAGGGAACATAGGATAGTTGTCATCATCCTCCTCTTCTTCATTGTCTTCCATCGTAACCCCTCTTTCTCCGTGCTTGGTCCAACAATTATAGCTGGGCATGAAACCTTTCCGAATCACGTGGTCTTGAATGGTTCTCGGGTCAGAGTACTCCCTGACGTTCCGACACTTCTCACATGGACAAGGCATAAAATTATTCACTTTGTTTGCCTCAGCCACATCGAGAAATTTATGCAGGCCTGCAATAAACTCGGAACTGCGTCGTTCGCCGTACATCCATCGCATCCGTGCATCCATCTGCATCATATAATAATTAAGTTTATCAAATACCATTACAATAACATCTTGAATAGTGAAATGACCACCGTACATCGACACGTGCAATATTTCTGTATCAATTACAGACGAAAAGGATAAAGTTGCTAACCTCGGTGCGGGTCGGGCATTTCATCGAACACATCTTGTGCGTGGCAAAGAGAAAAAAAACTAGGACCCCCACTTCCCACCAATCCAGGAAAAAAAAAACAGAGGAGAGAGGGGGGTGGGGGCAACAATATATAGGCAGGGGAGGGGTATTGGTCCCGGTTCTTGGCACGAACCGGGACCAAAGCTCCGCGGCATGCCACGTGGTCCGGCTCTGGAGCTTTGGTCCCGGTTCTTGGCATGAACCGGGACCAATGCCCCCAACCGAACCGGGACCATTGCCCCACGGGGCCCTGGCAGCTCGAACCGGGACCAGTGCCAGGCACTGGTCCCGGTTTTTGCCTGAACCGGGCTAATGGCAAAACAGTACTCCGGACCAAAAGTCCTTTTTCTACTAGTGTTTGCTGCCCTAGATTATGTAGTACTAGGATGATGAACTTGTGATATATTTTGCAAGGCGGTATATATTGAACCCCTTAGCTGATGAACTTGTAGTGCATCACAAGCAGATGTGCTGAATTTGTGGTGCACCAGTCTTTTCTGAACTCTGTAAGCAAGACAATTAATCCCCCAATTGATATTCTAGTTTAATGTCATTTGTAGTTAGTATGTATTTTAAGAGGAATATGTGATGATAAGCTCACCACTCGAAAAAGTGGTGAGAGTATGTGTGAGCGTGAACATAACCAAACACCGGGTGTTTACATGTGTTTTGCTCACACATACCACCAAACAGCACGGCTCCAGAAATTTGTCCAAGTGAAACGGGTCTGACTGCCTCTTTGTGAGCAATCAAATGGGATGCAGAACATGCCTCATACCGAGTTTTTTCAGGACCAGGCCCTGTATAAGAATCGATAGATTGATTGATTGTAGCGATCGGGTTACATGAGTTTTTATATTACAACCGAACCGACCTAGCCTGAAACCCTAACTTAACTAACAAAACACTGTATGATTGTAGTGATCGAGCATGTTGAAGATCTCGGCGGAGATGCGTGATGGCGTGAAACACACGTTCGTTGGGAGACCCCAAGAGGAAGGTATGATGCAGTCCAGCAGCAAGTTTTCCCTCAGTATGAAACCAAGGTTTAATCGAACCAGTAGGAGCAGTAGCACTTCAGAATGTTGTTGGCGGCACCGTTACTCGATCACCAACGTGGAATCTACACACAACACAATCAAACAACTTTGCCCCAACTAAACAGTGAGGTTGTCAATCTCACCGGCTTGCTGAAAGCAAAGAATTAAACGTATGGTGTGGAAAATAGTAGTAAATTGCAGAGAATGAAAAGGAACAATGTTTGCAATTGGTTGTTTAATCATGTAAAAGAATGTACCGGGGTCCACAGTTCACTAGAGGTGTCTCTCCATAAAAGATAACTAACATTCTGGGTAAATAAATTACAGCTGGGCAATTGATAAAATATTGAGCGCATGACAATGCATATATATGACATGATGATTACTATGATATTTAATTGGGCATTACGACAAAATACATAGTCCGTTATCCAACAGCATCTATGACTAATAATCCACCGCCAGGTTGTCATCCGAGTCCCCCGTTGGTATTAAATTGCAAGCAACGGATAATCGCATTAAGTAATATGTGTAATGTAAACAAATACATATCACCGTGGACATAGCATTGTTAGGTTACCCCTAGTAGCAACAGCACATCCGCAATCTTAGAAGTTGATGTCACTCTCCCAGATTACCGGAGGCATGAACGCACTATCTAGCATAAATACTCCCTCTTGGAGTTACAAGCATCTACTTGGCCAAAGCATCTACTAGTAACGGAAAGCATGCAGGATCATAAATAACATAGGACATAGATTGATAATCAACTTGACATAGTATTCAATATTCATCGGATCCCAGCAAACACAAGATGTAGCATTACAATAAGATGATCTTGATCATGATAGGCAGCTCACAAGATCTAAACATGATGGCACAAAGTGGAGAGACAACCATCTAGCTACTGCTATGGACCCGTAGTCCAAGGATGAACTACTCATGCATCACTCCGGAGCCAGGCATGGTGATGTAGAGCCCTCCGGTGATGATTCCCCTCTCCGGCAGGGTGCCGGGAAGAGGTTTTGGACCCTCCCGAGCTAGGGTTGACGACGGGGGCGCCTCTGGAACTTTTCGTGGATAATGGCTCGGGTACTTAGGATTTTCACATCGGGGGGAATAAGTAGGCGAAAGGGCGGCGGCTGACGACCCCCGTGGGGCCCACACGTGGCCTCGGCGCGCCAGGGGGCCGCGCCTTGCCCGCATGTGGGGCCCACGTGGCTCCTCTTCGTTGCTCCTTTAGACTTCCAGGTGTGTTCTGATAAAATAGGTCCCTCCGTGAAATTTAGTCCAATTCCGAAAATATTTCCAGACTAGCTTTTCTGGAATACAAAAACAGCAGAAAACAGGAACTGTCACTGCGGCATCTTATTAATAGGTTATTCCCAAAAAAATGTATAAAAGTGACATAAAGTAGATGCAAAACATGTAACAATTGGTATAATATCAGCATGGAACATCAAAAATTATAGATACGTTGGAGACGTATCAGCATCCCCAAGCTTAGTTCCTGCTCGTCCTCGAGTAGGTAAACGATAAAACAGAATAATTTTTGAGGTGACATGCTACCATCATAATCTTGATCATATAATATTGTAAGGCACATGTAAATGAATGAAGTGATCCAAATCAATGGTCTATAGTTTGCTACCAAATAGATAATGAGTAAACAATGAATCACACAAGCTAAACTTTCATGAATAGTACTTTCGAGACAAGCATCAAAGAGTTTTGAACAAGAGTTAACTCATAAAGCAATAGATTCTAACAAAAGGTATTTAATCAACACAAAGGAAGAATTAAGTTTCAGCATTTGCTTCAACTTTCAACATATTTATCTCATGGATATTGTCAACACAAAGCAATATAATAAGTCCAATATGTAGCATATAACAAATGTAGTAACAAAGTTGACACTAGTGTTTGCTTGTGGAAGATAGAAGGAATAGGAAAACTGACTCAACATAAAAGTAAAAGAAAGTCCGTTCGCAGAGGGAAGCAGGGATTAAATCATGTGCTAGAGCTTTTAGTTTTGAAAAACATATACAGATTGCATAAAATATTTGACACTCCTCCCAACCATTGCTAACACAAGCCATGGCTAACCGAATCCTCGGTTGCCTTCCATCAATCACATACCATGGAGGAGTGTCTAGTTTTGAGAGGTGTTTGTAAATTGTCAACGAATGGTAGCGGATGAAAACAGTATTATCCCTGTCAAACAGACTTTTAAGAGCGGTGATAACCCTCAAGTATAGGGGGTGTATCGTAGTACTTTCGATAAATAAGAGTGTCGAACCCAACGAGGAGCAGAAGGTGCTGATAACGAATTTCGGTAAAGGTTTCACTGTAAATACTAGCAGACAAGTTTTAGGGGTTTTGATATAGCAGATAAATAAAATACGAGTAAATAAAAGACAGTAATAATAATTGCAGCAAGTGGCCCAATCCTTTTTAGAGCAAAGACAAGCCGGTTGATTTACTTATGATGCAAAATGTTCTTGAGGACACACGGATTCTAGTCAAGTGCTTTCGCTTCATATAGTTGATTAATCTTTATTGTTTTGATAAGTGTTGCGTGGGTGAACCTATGCTAATGCACCGCCCTTACTTGGACTAATACATACTTGTGATTATACCCCTTGCAAGCATCCGCAGTTACAAGAATGTAATTAAGATAAATCTAACCACAGCCTTAAACTCTGAGATCCTACACTCCCTTGTGCACCGGTATACTAACGGGGGTTTAGGTTTCTGTCACTCCGGCAACCCAACAATTAGCAACCAAATACACAATACAATCCTCTAGGCCCATAAAGGTGAAGTGTCATGTAGTCGACGTTCACACGACACCACTAGAAGAATAGCACCACAATTTAAATATCAAACCATTAAATATTACTCAACACAATTCCACTACTAACAGCATGACTTCTCCCATGTCCTCAAGAACTAAACAAACTACTCACAAGACATCATATGGATCATGATCAGAGGTGATATAATGATGAATAACAATCTGAACATATACTTCAATTCACCAAATAAACTCAATAGCATCAACCACAAGGAGTAATTAACACCGGAGAGTTCCCCCTATGAACTAGACAAAGTATAGCCCTAGATGTTACAGCGGAACGAGATGGGGCAGCGGTGATGATGGTGATGGCAGTGAGATGATGATGATGATCCCGATGAGGTCCAGCTCGATGACGATGAGGATGGCGATGATCTCCCCCTCCGGGAGGGAATTCCCCCGGCAGATTTCTCCCTGCCGGAGAGCTTTTTCTCTCTGTGTTGTTTCCGTCCCGTGGAGGCGGCGGAATATTTTCTCGGGCTCTCTCCGTGTCTTAGGTTTCTGGGGGATGAAGTACGCGAAGGGGGAGCGCCTGAGGTGGGCCAGGGGCACCACACCATGCCTGGGCGCGGCCAAGGTGGGGCCCGTGCCCAGGGGTGGTGTGGCCCTCCTGGCCCATCTCAGCCTCCCCTTTTGTCTGCCTCCATCTTCTGATAAAATAGGAACTTCTGTATTGTTGATGAGATTTTCAGAGCTCCAGAAATATAGTATCTTGACGGTGCTTTTTCCAGCTGAAATCTGGCTCCGGCAGTTAATTATCCAATAATCATCAAACATGCAAAATAAGACAAAATAACATAAGTAACACCTCTTAATATGAAATATATCAATGAATAACAGCAAATTATGATATAAAATAGTGATGCAAAATGGACGTATCAACCCCCAAGCTTAGACCTCGCTTGTCCCCAAGCGAAAACTGAGCTCAGTAAACTAGGCCACAAGTTTATGGAGTGAAGCGTCGATAATTAAGAATACAGACAAGAAGCATCAGTATTTACTTGTCAACACAAAATCATTTCAAACAGCAACTACTCTTCATATAACCTAACTTGAACATGAGTATGAAACAACCACAATAAAAATACACAAAGGAAATTATAGACTAGTAATGGCACACTTCATTCTTAGTCATAGAACAATAAGCAATCAAAACTTATCTTTCGAAAGGAGTCTTTATATTAGAGCTTATATTGCAGAACTTCCACACTCAATTATCACACCCTCTTTACAGTCATTGATAACTTGCAAAGCTATATTCTTAGAGGTAAAAGTCTTTGTACCAAGACAAGGAAGGATAAAAGACATGATCGACAATATTAATGATATATATGGTTGAATCACAACAACTCAAATGCTTGCTCAAGGAGGAAAGAAATAGGTGTACTGACTCAACATGAAAAGTAAAAGAAAGGCCCTTCACAGAGGGAAGCAGGGATTAAATCATGTGCTAGAGCTTTTAGGTTTTTGAAATCATATAGAGTAAAAATTAAGCTTTGAGAGGTGTTTGTTAATTGTCAACGAATGGTAATGGTTGAAAACAGTATTCTCCCTGTCAAACAGACTTTTAAGAGCGGCTCCCATGAAGGACGTTATTTCTACCAGCAAGGTAGATCATCCCTCTTTCTCTTTGATTTACACACGCAGATATTTCACTGTTTGTCAATGCTTACTGATAAATCAGGGCAAAAGTGTGAAGAGAATTAATTGATTAAAGTTGTGATTAATTGGGACTGGGCATCCCGTTGCCAGCTCTTTTTGCAAAATTATTGGATAAGCGGATGTATATGCCACTAGTCCAGGTGTAAAGTCTGTTTGACAAGTAGAATAAAGGATAACCCACTACTTCCTCATGAGCTAGTAAACATTGACACAAAAAGGAATAATAATAGTTTTGAATAATTTAAAGGCACATGAAAAATTTACTTGGAGTGGCAAGGAAATACCACATATGGGTAGTTATGGTGGACACAAATGGCATGGGTTTTGGCTCAAGGATTTGGATGCACGAGAAGCATTCCCTCTCAGTACAGTGGTTAAGGCTAGCAAGGTCATGTGGCAAGCATAAAAGTTGGGGATACACACAAATATACATGTAATAAAAGCAATCATGCTATCTTCCCTGTAAGCACAAATGTTTTAACTCAAAGAATACTAATCTTATTGGCTAACAAGAAAGAAAGATAAAGGGATAATATTTTTGCATGTAATTCCCTCCTTCTACTTAATTTTCGAGGTATTGTTGCTACTGACCAATACTAAGTTTACCACAACTAATATAATTTACTTGATGTACCCAAAAGTGACGTCAATACTGTCGGGGGAATACTTTCTGGATTAACCCGCGCCCAGTGCGACTTAACTTACTCGCACGACGAAGGCCCACTTGGGAGCAAGCCCAATATTGAACCGCCATAAGGGGAAAGATCTAGAAGACATATCCCGGAGGACGTGAAGACCAAGTAGTCTCCGAGTAGGTCTCTGTGGATGTATTCCTTATGGGGAAGTTTCCTTTTGTAACCTAGCGAGCCTCTGTGTATATAAAGAGGACTCGCAGGACTTAGAGCGGGTCAAGCTATCAAGCCCCAAACCCTAGCTCATACGGCGAGTACCAGATCGGATCGCCTCCATTGTAACACCTCGATTATCATATCAATACCAATCTAGGGTAGGCAGGAAGTAGGTCTTTTACCTCACATTGAGGGGGCCGAACCTGGGTAAATCTGTGTTGATCTTTGTTCCTGCGATCCCAAGCTCGGAGATGCCTGACTCGCATAATCCCACACCTACGAAGTCATCTATGACACCTGACGTGACAAACCCATGACAGTTGGCGCCCACCGTGGGCCTGCGGTCAAGAGCGTCACGTTCCGCGCAGGATCGAAATCAGGCTTCAAGGACATCGCCATCGGCCAAGTTGAAGACATCAATGGGGTCCCCTTCATCGACGACTCAGAGTGGAGATCCGAGGCAGATCGCATCGAGTTCGGATACATCGTTCCCATCGGATCAGTAAAAGTTTTCGTCGGATCCGTCAGTCGCAGATCTATGGACGCGACTCAAGGAAGCGAATCGGTGAAGGAGCTGCGGCCGGTCAGGGTCCGCGTGTTGGAGGAGCTACAACAAGCTACGGCAAGATCGCCCATCCCCGTCCCATCAAGACCTGTTTGGGGATCTCTACTAAATCAGGAAGGAGACCTCAAGATTGAAGAGATTAAAGCTATCAGGACGGAGCTCTGTGAAGAGGCACAAAGACTCGCGGCTGAGCGCAAGAAACTCCAAGAAGAAGAGTGGCGACTCCGTCGTTGGCAGCAAAAACATCAGATCAAGATGGACAAAGGAGAGATGAAATCACAGTTCCACGGCGACCCAGAGAGCAACGTGCACGCCGCGATAGGGATATTGTCAAAGATAGCACCGGTTGGAGACACACGAGCTGATAAGGAAGCTCGCTATGCGATCGACCTACTACAAACCGCTGCTTTACAACAAGCAAATATGTATGGAGTCACGCCCAATGAGCCGCAAAATGAGGTATCATGGGGAGGAGAAAGTGCAGCGTCGAAGAAGTGGTCAACCAGCTAGCAGGTTTGCAGGTATCATTGGAAAAAGAAAAGAAGATAGAAGGCGAGTCGCGGACGTCCGGAGCGACTCAGCCATCCCAGATTGAAACTGATTCAGATGAAGATTCAGCGCCAGTAAACTCCTATTCATTATTGAAAGGACCAGCATGTTTTGGAGAGGAAATACGGCTCACTCGTTTCCCCCCGAACTTCGACGAGTCGCAGCGAGTCACCACCTATCGCAGTGACCAAGACCCTGCCTTATGGATAGAGATTACGAGGCAAGCATAACAGGGGCTGATGTGACTCAAGAAGTACGTGCGAAATACTTCCACTTGGCAATACAGGGAGAAGCTAGGGATTGGCTGTTAAGGCTGCCATCAAAACAATAAGCACATGGGAAGACTTGAAGGACAAGTTCATCCGCAGATTCCAAACAGAAGATATGAAAAACCTTAGACAATGCATTCAAAAAGAGGACGAATCAAGCGGCGACTGGATCAAGAGAATCGCGGAGATCCTTGGCTCCGCCAAAAACTTAACAGTACAAGCTGCAATACAAGCTATGAGAAAGAACTGTAGATTTGAGCCGTTGGTGCACAAATTAAGTCGCGCTGACAAATTGACCAGCTTTTGGCAAGCTGACAAGTACGCAAAGACAGATAAAGGGACAGGCGGCTTATCACAGAACCCAACAGGGAAATTACAAGTCGCGAGATGAACATCGCACACCAGATACAGGAGCAAGAGTGATAAGGCCTTACTCCCTAATAACTGCAAGGGGATCTTCGACGTGCCTTGCGACTTACATCGCAGAGAGATGGCAGGCCAGCGGGTCACACAAAGGCGCAATGTCATTATTACCGGAGGTGGAAAGAAGGCGACACGCCAGACACGGCTCGCAGCGATCGATGCAGCACAAGAAAATCTAGCTCTCGTCAAGGCCTGACGTTTTACCTAGAAGAAACATAGGACAGTTTCATACAGTGGAAGTACAAACAACGGACGGAAGCCGGAAGAGCGGTCAGATTTCAACGCCGAAAGGTATCGTCGCTGGACAGAGCAATCGGTTATTTGGAGTCGCGGCGATCACCCCCCAGAAGTAAGAGATCCAGGACAGCCAGCTCTTGTGGTCACGCCTGAAGTCGCGGGATACAAGTTAAGTAAGGTCCTAATGGACGGAGGAGGAAGAGTAAACATCCTATATCAAGACACGCTCCGAAGAATGAATATACCCGAGACAGGCTGCGACCATCCAGGAAAGAAATTCAAGGCATAATCCCAGGAGCTGTTACGCGACCAATCGGAAAGATAACACTTGAAGTTAGCTTTGGAACAGAGCGGAACTTCCGCACAGAGCTCCTAGACTTTGAGGTTGTAGCAGTCAAAAGCTCATATCATGCGATCTTTGGAAGAGAAGCCTATGTCAAATTTACCGCTCGCCCCTGCTACGTCTACCTACAGTTAAAGATACCAGGACCAAACGGTGTTATTACAATATATGGAGACAGACAGAGAGCGTTAGAATGCGAGAACGCAGGCTCAGTACTCGCAGAAGAAGCTTGTATCGCCAACTCTTCACATGGGTATCAGTCGCAGATCGGTATCGCAGCTCAAAACGAGTCGCGTTGGAGGTACCGCGGAAGCGGCCAACAGGATGCAGCCACCGGATGGTAAATACCCACCGAGAAGTCGCGCATCAGCAAGATAATGCCCCAGAGGTCGCCTTGATACAAAAAGAAGACAAGAAATGGCGCATGTGCATAGACCCAGCCTCGATCAACAACCCCAGCCAAAGGGGCTCAGTTATCGTGAGACCTTACAAAGCAAACTCAACTCAACATAAGTCGCAGCTCAGTGCGGCTAATCGCTAACAAAGTTGCTCTCTGCTTCAACATGAGATATACATCGGAGCTATCATGCTCGACCCGAGTCGCTTTAGCGACTCAAAATTGAACCAATCAGGTGTTCAACCCACTCCGTTAGGAGTATTAATTCGCAACTAAGTGCGATGAGTATCAAGTATGCATGGCCTGCGGGGAATAGAAAACCCGCATTAAAGGGCCTGCATCATCCTGTAACACCCTGTAAAACATCGAGTGATTATGAAATAAAGCCGGCACCCTTGACATTCAAGGGTTTGTCGTTTCGCCTCAACTATCATTGAGTCGCTGAGTCTTTTGAATTTCATATATCACTGACCCTTGAGGGCTCCTTACGAGCATCGCGAGTACCAATCGCACCTCAAATTTTGCCAAACTAGTGGCAATCCTTAAGCTAGAAGCGTCTTGCATTATGCGACCAAAGTACTGGGGTGTGGCGTCAATCGAGCTTGATTGCCTATCATGGCCGCTCTCGACCCTGAACACACATGTTCCTAGGAAATACTGAGCCGCGCGAGCGTCTACTTAATGGAATTATCAAGAAAAGAACCTGCTTATAGGTCACAAAAATACTGTTTATAATACATGAATATCTTACAGACTAACGGGCATGTCCCACATTATTTATTTTTCCTCTTCCGAGCAACAGGAGTGGGAATTGGCGCGGCTTGTCTCGCAGTTGCAGTCGCAGGTGTCCTAATAATCAGGGCGCCGCCAGACGAGCAGAAGGGCCACCAGATACTGTTGCTGGAGTGGCAGCCCGAGATGACTCAGCTCCTGAGGACTTTTCCTTTGACACCTTGCTCCCATCAAGATTGAATTTATCGAGATAAGTGCCCAAGTCTAAGTTATCAACAAATTTTGTGGCATACCCGCGCATCCCTTTCCAGATATCGAAGTACTCGCTTATTGGCAGTTCAGTATCATCTGCGCTCATCGCCAGGCCGTGGCGAGCAACCTTGCCAACATCTATCTCTGGATAATATGCTCGAAGCAATGTCAAGACATGCGCGGCTCCGGCGCGAGCAGAGGATCGTTTCCAATCAGAGACATAATGTGGAGCCTTGAGCAGTTTATTTATCCAATACTCGCAAGATGTTGGGCCATCAGTCGCAGGAGAGATTACCGTCATAACTTCCTTGGTAACCTTTAAGAAGCGCTGGCTGAAGTCAGACAGATATACCAGTTGATCCTTCAAGTTGGAGCGGGACACTGGGGCCTCAGGTCCTATGTCAAAGAAAGAAAAGGCAAGAAACAAGTCAGAGACTAACGTTGGTTACCCAAAATATGTATGATTAAAGGAATAAAAGACCAACCAGCAAGCTGCAGGACGGCTGATTTGACCATGGAGCCAAAACCCTCAAAGGCTTTGAGCAGCGAGTTATATTTTTCATCTCGCGCGGCGAGTTCCTTTGCGTGGTCTCCCTTCAGGCGATCAATCAATTCAGATTTAAGAGTCAGCCCTTCTCGCAAAGATCTAATGACCTCGTCTTTCTCCATGAGTCGCTGCTGCATATCAGCTTCAAGTTCTTTAAATTGCTCTTCGCAGGAGTCGAGTTGACCTTTGAGAGATTTTATTTCCTGATCTTGGTCCCTAATGACCTCATTATGCTGCTCCAGGCGAGACTGCATCATTTCAGGATGGTCTATGGAAATGCCTTTACCCTTTATTGAGCCAGAAGCATCAAGCAAGGACAGTTCACGCTGAAAACAAACAGAGCAAAACGCATAGGTAAATTATCCAGGAATTTGGGGGCTCGAGATTTGAAGCCAGGAAAAGAATCAACACCCCGTGCGATGACACAAGGTTTTGATCCTTGGGGGCTACGGTATATGTACCTGGCGACTTGAAGAAAATTGCTCAACTAAGCCGCGCAGCAGAGCAGCATGCTTGTCTCCAGCAGAAATTATGGCATCTGCGATTGACTTAGAACTATTTCCTGGAGCTGGAATTCTATTTTCAGTAGATACCCTACCAGCAGCAGGAGTTGTGGATGGAGCTGCGACTGGAGTCGCGGCAGGAGCCGCGTCTGCAATACCTTCCTCCAGGGAGGGCCTTGGTTGAGTCGCACCATTACTGTTTCCCACGTTTTCATCAGCAGCATCATCCTCGCTCATAGCTTGCTGAGAAGAAGTGGGATGGGAATTAGACTTGGTAGCCTCTTCAGACATGCCCTGCAAAACATTGATGGGTTAATAAGCTGACCTAGCAGAGCCGCAACATTGAAAAGAAGGCGAACCATACCCAGAGGCGACACGGATACTCTTCATCAGGCAACCAGAGGAAGGAGAAGATAAACCTTGCAAATCTGAACCTACAGAGTATGAAAAGAAGTAGTGATCAGCAATTCCTTGCCAGAAATACGTAAACACAAAAAGAAAAGGAGAAGAGTCGCAAACAATTACCCGAGCTTATTGAGAAGCAATCCTTTGCAACAGCCTCGGAAGAAAAAGTAGCCTTGTTGGGATCAGCGAGTTTTAAAGATTTGGCAGCTCTTGTTTCTGCTAGTAACGCCAAGGCTTTGCGACGTTTCTCAGGCTGCGCGGGGTCTTCTGAGCTCTGGCATAAAATACGTTTCGAGGACCTGCGAGGCACCTCAGGAAGTTCCAGGAAAGGTGTATTTGGAGTCGAGGACAAAGAGCGTCGGCCATTTGTTGTTCCTCTTCAGAAGCACTACCCTCGTGCATAACTGTATCTTCGCCAAAGGCTGCGGCTTGTTTGACGACTCAGCCGCGGTTCCTTGGTTCAAGTCGACGTCCTCTGAGGAAGAACCCAGAAATAGGGATCGATCTGAAAAGGAGCTCAGGTCAGAAATAATTAATTTTGGAGAAGGAATTTTCGAGGAAACAGTGACAAGTAAACATTACCACAAAAGGCTTGTGCTCAGCCCAGAAGGGAGCAAGTCCGACGTTGTCATACGAGTCAATATCCTCGTCCGTCACTCGGCGAATGAAATTTATCCACTCCCCTTTGTCCCAATCTTCAGGGCAAGTGCGATCGACGTCATTTGCATGACAAGTGAAATCCATCATAAGCCGCGAGCGGCGACTCACAGGCTGAACTCGCCATTAGTCCAGCAAGATATGAGATCTAATCCAGTGAGACCATGGAGTGTCAGCGCTCTCACCTTGTCTAGAAGGGATTCGATAAAGGGCAACGAAGAAGGATCAGGTTTAGAAGACAAGCATCGGTAGCCTCGAAGGGAAGAGGAGACCAAAGAGGAAGAGGAATTTCACCCTCAGGAGAAGTGTTTTTACAATAGAAGAATGTCCTTTGCCACTCCTTGATTTTCTTGGCAAGAGTTAGTTTTGGGAAGATACTACCCCTACGGCGTTGGAAGGAAATGGCGCCGCATTGGAGAAAAGGACCATCTGTGGTTTCCCTTTGACTATTGCAATTGAAAAGAGCAAGCCAGAAATCTATTGAAGGCGGGATACCCAGATAATCTTCGCAGAGGACGTGGAAGTTGCTCACTTGCAACATCGAATTAGGGCCAATATCATGGAAGCGGAGACCTAACCGCTGCATCAAGGAGCGGAAGAAGAGAGAGCCCGGGGCTTGAACCCGCGCTCAACATGCTCCGCAAAAATCACTACTTCTCCTGGTTGAGGATTGGGGATTACCTCCTCACCGCCGCCCGCCATTCGCATTGATCTTTTGGCGGAAGAAGGCCCCGTGCAGATAGGGATTCCAGGAAATCTTCGTCGACCCACGAGCCTTCCCAGTTGCACTTGCGGCGAGACATTTTTCTCAGATCGATGGAGATATCCACCGAAGGATTGTGAGTACGAGAAGCGAGATTGGAGGCGGCGGAAAGGAGTAGCGGATGCGTAATGCAGGACTTGATGCAGAACGCTGGGGAAAACGATGAGCCAAGATAAATAACCCAGACGCGGAAGACGTTTAGATCTGAAAATCAACCGTCAAGGCAGGATAAGTCGCGTTCTTGAGCCGCCAAGAAGAGTTATAAGCCGCAGATTGGAAATAAGAAAATTGGAGTTCAGCTGGGATAATTCACGTGCGCGGCTCAGGGGTTTGTTAAGACGAAGGAGCCTTCACTCGAAATCCAAGCTAAACTTGGGGGCTAATGTCGGGGGAATACTTTCTGGATTAACCCGCGGCCCAGTGCGACTTAACTTACTCGCACGGACGAAGGCCCACTTGGGAGCAAGCCCAATATTGAACCGCCATAAGGGGAAAGATCTAGAAGACATATCCCGGAGGACGTGAAGACCAAGTAGTCTCCGAGTAGGCCTCTGTGGATGTATTCCTTATGGGGAAGTTTCCTTTTGTAACCTAGCGAGCCTCTGTGTATATAAAGAGGACTCGCAGGACTTAGAGCGGGTCAAGCTATCAAGCCCCAAACCCTAGCTCATACGGCGAGTACCAGATCGGATCGCCTCCATTGTAACACCTCGATTATCATATCAATACCAATCTAGGGTAGGCAGGAAGTAGGTCTTTTACCTCACATTGAGGGGGCCGAACCTGGGTAAATCTGTGTTGATCTTTGTTCCTGCGATCCCAAGCTCGGAGATGCTTGACTCGCATAATCCCACACCTACGAAGTCATCTATGACACCTGACGTGACAAACCCACGACAAATACCAATGACAAGATCAGCACATAAAGAGGATTGCAGGCTAAAATAAAATGTACCGAAAGCAAAGGTGAAACTTCTCATTAATATTCTGAACAAAGACACACTCAAACCAACGGATACATGGATAACTAAAGGAGCGACACTCCACATTGCAAACCATCTTATAAGATAACTTCTCTACTCATGATATGACAACGAAATTGTAAAAAGAAAAAGATAAAGATGATACTGGGCACTCCCCCAAGCTTGGAACAAGCCAAGGGAGTGCCATTACCCCTTGACGATTTAGGCTTGATCTCTTGGTGGTGACGGCGGTACCACAGCAATCGGGGTTAGGAAAGGTTCGAGCATCCGACGGAGCATATTATTCTCATCTAGAAGTACTTCCACCTCAGCTCTCAGGATACGATATTGATCACAAAACTCGTTCGTGGTTCGGAGAGCTTCGGCAGCTGCAGGAAAAACCGCAAATCTGGAATTGGTGGGGTGACTCCCTGCACATTATGAGAAAAAGCACGTTGAGGGTTAATTGAGCCCACAAAGGGGGAGTTGCTCGCCTTGATTCTCCTTGTTGGCGAGACGGGCCAGCTTGCACTTCTTCTCTGATGCTCCGATCCATGTCAGCTCGCCTAGCGGCAATCTCCTCTTCCGTCGCCCAACCGACGAAGGTTCCCTCTTCCACATCACGTTCGAGTTCACGTCGGCGCCTTGTGATGATCCCCAAGAGCAAGTCTTGATGCCTGCACAAATAACGGGATTTAGGTTGAGACTCCAAGTGCAGAGTGTATAGTATAGTGGAAGACAGTTTTCCCCACGAGGGGTGACTCGAGGGTTTAATATCGAACTCTCGGGAATCTGAAGTGGTAGATTTATCTTCTTATCCTTCTTTTGGTTACCTACAAAACAAGGTTAGATGTTTTGGTCCTCAACCTCACCTGTGGTTGTCAAGCACAAGGTGTAAGAATGATATCAGGATAGTTATGCAATGCAAACAAGAAATAAATATGCAATGATGGTGGATGCAATGATAAATGATATTTTTGGGTTTTTGAATGATGTATGCAAGATGAAAAGTATTTTTGTATTTTCGGATTTAATGATGGCTGAAAATAGAAAAGTGGTATATGGTGTTGGAAAGGTGTTTCTTATGATTAAAAATGGACTGGGGTTCATGGTTTCACAAATGCACTCTCTCTTTATAAAGTGGTAGACAATGGAACACACAAAGTTAACATATGAGATTGCAACACAGGGTTTGATAACAAGTTACTTAGATATATGGGCATCACGTCCTAACATAGAGATCTTTTGGTTATTAACCTCTCTTATACTCCACCAAGATGCGAACTAAATCATAACACCTCAGTAATTAAGATAACTCAGAGTATAGCATTAAGTATCATGACATGAAGTGAAAATAAGAACATGCTAGATCTAGTCATGGAGTAGTGGCAATGGTCACGCCCACATCCCCGGTAGCATGGTATTTTAGTTTATCCCTAGTGAGGTAACAAAGTAAGGTAAAGATACCAAAGTGGATCGCAGAACTTTCTCTCACGTTCACTGCACTAGCCACCCCCCGTTACTCCAACTAATGCACACGTTCCCCCACACACGCTCTCATAAACATGCTTGATCAAAACAAGTAGACAAGAACGGGGTACATAATATGCATCTATACTCATAACTGAAACAAACATTGCAATCTCAAACATATATTAACTCATAAAGATCCACCACAAAGGTATTACAACGGTGACCGTAATCATGTTCAGCAGCTCATACGGTGCTAATTAGTGAAGCTCAAGAGAGGAGAGATACATAAGTTACTTCCACAAACCCATAGTCCAGAGGTGGACTACTCCCTCTTCATCATGGAGACGGTGGAGAAGTCGATGGAGAAGATGGAGACCACGCCGGCAGCGCCCCGCCGGAGTTTTCCCCCTCCAATCTGCAGCTCCTGATCTCCGTTTCGGTGTTTCTGTGTTTGTGCGGCGCTCCTTCCAGAGAACGTCGGGGGACCTTTTTTATAGGCGTTTTTAGGTCAAGACGATGTCGGTGGAGAAGAAGATCGACGGCAACGGAGCCACGAGGCCCAAACGGGTGGGTCCCACGCGGCCTGTACCTGGCCGCGTGGGCCACCCGTTTGGCCCTCGGGCCTCCGTTTGCTTGCTTCCTTTTCCGTAGTCCTTCTTCCTTCCAAATATTGACGCCCGTAAATTTCCAGGTGATTTCGTTGACGTTTGGGTCCCTGAAACATTAAAATAAAAACTAGGGTTTTCTGCCTGTGCAGGGTTAATTCCATAAATGGAAAACTATGAATATTCCCAAAATCATGATAAAACATTGATATAACCCTTATATGATGCAAATATGATTGGAATATAAGCAATTAAAGTGCAAAGTTCATGTATGCATTTTACATGCATCAACATCCCCAAGCTTAATCCATGCTCGTCCTCGAGTATGAAGATGATAAAACTAACATGGACTTTGCAATTTAATACTTAACAATGGATATCAAAGATGATTACTATTGCTACATATAGTCAAATGATTCATTCTTCAAAGGAGTAGCAATATGCAAATAGTTTATGAAGTGATATCAAGTATTCAAGACAAGGATGTTCATTGATAGTTCACAAAGTGTAACATAGTAGCAAGTAATATGGAACACATGTATGCATAATGATAAGTAGAACATCCTACAATGGTCATAGAGTGTAGATGAAAATCTGAATATGATAGGTGTACACTTTGGAAAGATGTATATGTGAGTAGAGGTAAAGCATGCATAAGTTTCATCCAACTTCCAAACTCTTCTACTTAAGTTAATGATTGCAATAAGGTATTCATTGGTGTCAAGCTCTCATTGCCCCTATCATAGCATCTTGAATGATTAAGGTTAAAGTGAAAGCAAATATGAGTAGTGTGCTTGATAAAGTAAAGGTTGAATGTCTCATGCCCCTTGAATACAAGTACTACACCATGTTACTCAACTTGGAAACAAAGCAAGTTCAATTAATATCATTGTAAGTATAATAGTATCATCAAGAGCGTCAACTGGGGTACCTCTTGTCCCAAGATATGGAACAAGCCCATATCAAAATGACAAGACAAACAAACAAAATGAAAATCTCAACACCCTTTTTATTTACCATTTGGAATAGTTTTTTATTGCAAGGTGTATCACAGAAGGTTCACCATAGTATGTAAGTAAATTTCCACCATGAATGATGCATGGCTTAGATTAGCGGCCCAGGCGTCTCTCTAACCATTTACACAAACTCATTTAAACTACTTCATTTCCACTCATTTCAACATGATAGCATCCATAACAAAAGTACATGATATCAACTAAATGAGATGAAGAGCATGTTGAAAGCTTGCATGTGACAGCACATATGGGCTAACTCCAACCCAACATTCATCAAGCCACAAACATCATAATCTTAATCACAATGGGTCATGTTTTATTATGCAAATAAAAGAACATTGTGCATCAAGTTCGTGAGAGCTATATAACCAATTTTTCCATTGCAATCAATAACATAAACATTTTCATTCAGAGGTAAGATAACACAAAACATGTTAAACATACTCGGAATAGCATAAAGCCAATAGGTAGATATGGTGGACTCACTGGAATAACTTTGGTTGAAGGTGTTGGAAACAAGTTTTTGCTTGTTGGAGTTTTTGGGCTAGCAAAAGGGAGAAAGTTGACCATCTAGATGCATGCATGAGTGTCCATAGAACTAACTAATCCATGTTAAACCAAGTAAATAACAATCAGCACCAAAACATGAATAAGTGATAGCTCTACAAAAAGAATTTGCAAACTATTACTCATAAACAAGCTCATGAATCATGCAACTATATGTATCATTAAAAATCAAGTCAAACATCCCTTTTCCCAATCTTATAAAAGCATCCAACATATTTCAACCCATATTTCCAGTAGCTCTCTCATATATAATTGATAGTGTGGTGGTCTCTCAAGACTCAAACAAAAACAAAAACGACGCTCCAAGTTTATGCGATAAAGTGTTTCGATCGAAAAACAGAAGTTGGACGTGTGCAAACCGAGAGTGTGTAGGTCCAGGGGGTTGTCTTCACATCCCCAAGCTTATGGTCTTCACCATCCTTGGATAGCTCTTGGTGCATCTCCTCCAATCCCTGTGAAAAAACTTCAAAACACCGTTTCTCCCATCTCTTTTCTGTGGGGTGCATTAATAGTGATAAACAAATAGGTTCCTTGCTGCATATAATCCTTGAACAAAAATTCATATGACATGTCCAGAAAGTGTATATAATGTTGTATGCCTACTCATAAACTCAATTGGATCAAAAAGATTCAACTTAAAAGCTCAAAGCATGCATCAAACAAAATGGGACAGAATCTGTCCAGAAAAACAGCAGCAGCAAAACGTATTTTTCTACCCTACCAAACTTTCTCGAAAAATTCCGAAAAAATTCATGCATACAGAGGATGAAAAGTTGCAACTACAGTTCAAATATGAGCTCATTCGGAGTTACAGAATAAGAATTAAAAATCATACCGTGCACTGACTCGTGCAGGAATAAAATCTCCGAACGCTATAAGCAACTTTTCAAACCAAAAAGGGTAAAACTTGGCACTTTATTAAAAACTCCAGAACCTAACTAGACACAAAATCTCTTGTTACAGCAAGAGGACACAAAGAAAAATCACACACAAAAATAACCGGGTTGCCTCCCGCAAAGCGCTTTCTTTATAGCCATATAGCTAGGCTTCTTACTTGTTGTTTTATTGTGGACGAAGCTCATGAGGGAGCTTGAACTTTGGTGGTTCCCTCTTCCTTGGAAAGTGTTCCATGCACTTCTTGTGTGGAAACTGAAACTTTACATTCCCTTCCTTTGAATCAATGATAGCACCTGTGGTACGAAGAAAAGGTCTTCCAAGAATAATAGGACTAGAGGTTTTATTCCCCTATCCATGATTAGAAAATCCACAGGCACAAAAGTCATATGTAACTCTACCATAACATCACTTACTTTTCCCAAAGCATGTTTAATAGAGTCATCAGCAAGTGCTAGTTCAATAGAGCATTTTTCAAGATTTTTCAATTCAAGCACTTCATATAGTTCTTTAGATAAAACAGAGACACTAGATCCTAGATCAAGTATGGCATGGTGTGTCTCTTTTCCAATAGTTACTAGTACCTTAGGTATCCACATATCCCCAAGCTTAGGTGGTATCATAGCCTCTTGGTTGTACCTAGCAATCTTTTCTTTCAAGACATGATTAGCAATATAAGAACCAAAACCTGCTTGGTTAGTGTTGATGGAAGGATCACTTGCAAATTTTTGTAAGATAGATATTAATTCATGCAAGCTACAATTTTCTAAGTCAAGCAAAGGATCCTTGACTTCATTAAGCATTTTAACTTCCTCAACTTCAACCTCTTTCATTACCCCAATAGATTCTTTAGCAACTCTCTCTTGCTCATGAATGTGTTCCCAAGACTTATTGATAACCTCTTGGCAATATTTTATTGTTTCCTCATGTTTTTGGGCTGTAATGATGCTCTTTAATGATGAGACTTCCTTAGTAAGCTGATCTACCCTTTCAAACAAAGCATCTTGTTTTTCAAACTTAGAGATAAATTCCTTATTAAGCTCTTTTTGGGTAGATATAAAAGATCTAATGGTGTTTTCCAAGTCACTAGAAACATTACCACTAGAAGCATATTTATTTGGCACATATGGGGGTTTATTATAAGAGTTATAATTGTTGTTACCATACCCATTATTACCATAGTTCCTAATGAAGTTGACATCAATATTTTCAGAATTGTTTCCAACTAGTTCTTGCAAAGGAACATTTTCAACACTAGGTTTATTAAGCAAAGCAAGAATAGTATCCATTTTAGATGACAAATCATTAGTTTCTTCAATAGAGTTCACTTTCTTAGAAGGATTAGGTGCCCTATCAGTATGCCATTGACTATAGTTTTGTAAAATGCTTTCCAATATATTTTTAGCTTCTACTATAGTCTTACTCATAAAAGCACCTCCAGCAGCAGAATCAAGTATGTTTCTAGACATGTAGTTTAAACCATTGTAGAAAGAGTGTAATATGGTCCATTCATTAACTCCATGTGAGGGACAAGTTCTAAGCATAAGTTTTATCCTATCCCAAGCCATAGCAACATGTTCATTTTCATTTTGCCTAAAAGAAAGGATGTTGTTTCTATTTTGCAAAATTTTAACAGGGGGATAATATTTCTTAATGAAAGCTTCTTTTAGATCATCCCAAGAATTAATACTACCAGATGGCAAGGAATGCAACCACTCTTTAGCTTTTCCTCTAAGTGAAAAAGGAAATAACTTCAGTTTTAGGATATCACTTTCCACATTTTTAAACTTTTGCATGTCACATATTTCAACAAAGTCATGAAGATGCATAGAGGCATCCTCCATAGCACTACCACCAAATTGTTCCCTAGTTATCAAGTTCAACAAACTAGGACTTACTTCATAACTCTCAGCATTTATCTTAGGTGTGGCAATAGCTCTCGTGATAAATTGATCATTAGGAGTGTTTGTGTAGTCACACAACTTAGTTCTTTCTCCCATTTTAGCAAGTTTTTTTGGTATTTTTAATTTTTTATGCAAAACTGAAATAAATATGATATGATATGCAATGACACTAACAAAACAAATAAATTGCTTTGTAAGTAAAGATGGATAAGATGGTGCTCACGTAGGTGCAACCTCCCCAAGCTTAGGTGTTAGCACAAGTTGGTGACGTTGACTTTGTTGTGAGATGAATGCGATGATGCACACCCTTGGATAAATCTCTCAGCTACGATTCCCCGGCAACGGCGCCAGAAAACGTCTTGATGATCCCGAAGAGCAAGTCTTGATGCCTGCACAAATAAACGGGATTAGGTTGAGACTCCAAGTGCAGAGTGTATAGTAAGTGGAAGACAGTTTTCCCCACGAGGGGTGACTCGAGGGTTTAATATCGAACTCTCGGGGAATCTGAAGTGGTAGATTTATCTTCTTATCCTTCTTTTGGTTACCTACAAAACAAGGTTAGATGTTTTGGTCCTCAACCTCACCTGTGGTTGTCAAGCACAAGGTGTAAGAATGATATCAGGATAGTTATGCAATGCAAACAAGAAATAAATATGCAATGATGGTGGATGCAATGGTAAATGATATTTTTGGGTTTTTGAATGATGTATGCAAGATGAAAAGTATTTTTGTATTTTCGGATTTAATGATGGCTGAAAATAGAAAAGTGGTATATGGTGTTGGAAAGGTGTTTCTTATGATTAAAAATGGACTGGGGTTCATGGTTTCACAAATGCACTCTCTCTTTATAAAGTGGTAGACAATGGAACACACAAAGTTAACATATGAGATTGCAACACAGGGTTTGATAACAAGTTACTTAGATATATGGGCATCACGTCCTAACATAGAGATCTTTTGGTTATTAACCTCTCTTATACTCCACCAAGATGCGAACTAAATCATAACACCTCAGTAATTAAGATAACTCAGAGTATAGCATTAAGTATCATGACATGAAGTGAAAATAAGAACATGCTAGATCTAGTCATGGAGTAGTGGCAATGGTCACGCCCACATGCAGATTTTAGTTTATCCCTAGTGAGGTAACAAAGTAAGGTAAAGATACCAAAGTGGATCGCAGAACTTTCTCTCACGTTCACTGCACTAGCCACCCCCCTTACTCCAACTAATGCACACGTTCCCCCACACACGCTCTCATAAACATGCTTGATCAAAACAAGTAGGACGTGAAGTGAAAATAAGAACATGCTAGATCTAGTCATGGAGTAGTGGCAATGGTCACGCCCACATCCCCGTAGCATGGTATTTTCGTTGTCTACTTGTTTTGATCAAGCATGTTTATGAGAGCGTGTGTGGGGGAACGTGTGCATTAGTTGGAGTAACGGGGGTGGCTAGTGCAGTGAACGTGAGAGAAAGTTCTGCGATCCACTTTGGTATCTTTTACCTTACTTTGTTACCTCACTAGGATAAACTAAAATACCATGCTACCGGGATGTGGGCGTGACCATTGCCACTACTCCATGACTAGATCTAGCATGTTCTTATTTTCACTTCATGTCATGATACTTAATGCTATACTCTGAGTTATCTTAATTACTGAGGTGTTATGATTTAGTTCGCATCTTGGTGGAGTATAAGAGGTTAATAACCAAAAGATCTCTATGTTAGGACGTGATGCCCATATATCTAAGTAACTTGTTATCAAACCTTGTGTTGCAATCTCATATGTTAACTTTGTGTGTTCCATTGTCTACCACTTTATAAAGAGAGAGTGCATTTGTGAAACCATGAACCCCAGTCAATTTTAATCATAAGAAACACCTTTCCAACACCACATACCACTTTTCTATTTTCAGCCATCATTAAATCCGAGAATACAAAAATATTTTTCATCTTGCATACATCATTCAAAAACCCAAAAATATCATTTACCATTGCATCCACCATCATTGCATATTTATTTCTTGTTTGCATTGCATAACTATCCTGATATCATTCTTACACCTTGTGCTTGACAACCACAGGTGAGGTTGAGGACCAAAACATCTAACCTTGTTTTGTAGGTAACCAAAAGAAGGATAAGAAGATAAATCTACCACTTCAGATTCCCCGAGAGTTCGATATTAAACCCTCGAGTCACCCCTCGTGGGGAAAACTGTCTTCCACTTACTATACACTCTGCACTTGGAGTCTCAACCTAATCCCGTTTATTTGTGCAGGAATCAAGACTTGCTCTTCGGATCATCATCCCCAACAGTCAAAAGGTTCAATAACAAGAGAATAATTCATAGGCATTTCATTACGTCTACTAATGTTACCTACCCTTGACATTCATCACATGATAAAACAAAATTGTTGCATCTCTAAAAAGAGTAGGCCAATAAAAACCTGATTGTAGAACCTTTTGTGTAGTTCTATCTCCAGCGTGATGCCCTCCATAAGCACTACCATGGCATTTACTCAATATTTCTTTCTGTTCATACTCAGGAATACATCTTCACATTATGCCATCTACTCCATCTTTATACAAATGTGGGTCATCCCAAAAAATAATGCCTCAAGTCGTAGAAGAACTTTCTTCTTTGCTGAGCTGTAAAGGTCAGAGGCAAATACTTGGCAACAATAAAGTTAGCATAATCAGCATACCAAGGACTCTCGCGTGAGCTTACCTTTATCGCAGCCAATTGTTCATTTGGAAAACTATCATTAACAGGTATAGGATCATCTAAAATATTTTCTAATCTAGACAAATTATCAGCAACAGGATTTTCAGCACCTTTCCTATCTACAATATGCAAATCAAACTCTTGCAGTACAAGTACCCATCTTATGAGTCTAGGCTTAGCATCTTCTTTTCCATAAGGTATCTAATAGCAGCATGATCAGTGTGAATGGTAACTTTTGAATCAACAATATAAGGTCTAAATTTATCACAAGTAAAAACAACTGCTAAAAATTCCTTTTCAGTAGTAGCATAATTCTTTTGAGCGGCATCAAGTGTCTTACTAGCGTAATGAATAATATTTAACTTCTTGTCTACCCGCTGTCCAAGAACAGCTCCTACAGCAAAATCACTAGCAACAGAACCAAGTACTTGAAAATCAGCAGGGTATTTAGTCTTACCACATAAAACTTGGACGTCTCTCAGAATACCAATCGGAGAGATAGTTTCTCTATTAGCAAGCTGAATAACCACATCAATCTCCTCAAGTTCGCAAGGACCAATTTCATGCATTATTTCTTTATAAAGATCAAAAGGAATAGCACTAGAACTTGCACCAATATCACATAAACCATAATAGCAATCTTCTCCTATTTTGACCGAAAGCACAGGAACACTTGCTTTCTTAGCTCTACTAGGATGTGAAACAATATTAGAAGCATCTTCACAAAAGATAATATGTCCTCCTTCTACATTTTCCGTTACCAAATCCTTTACTATTGCTATTGCAGGTTCAACCGCTATTTGTTCAGCAGGTTCTAAAGCTTTCTTTGCACTTTTATTAACCACACTAGCTATTATAGAATGTTCCTTAATTTTAACAGGAAAAGGCGGTTTCTCAATATAAGGTCCTGGCAAGACACGATCAACGGTATGAACTTCAATGTTTTTAATATTGGCAGAATTAATATCATCTTTATAAGGCAAGTGATACTTATTGAAACTTTCTTTAGGAACATCAAGATAAGAAGCAAAAGCCTTGTAACAGTTTGCAAAAGCTGAGAATCAAGACCATACATATCATAAAGATTAAGAAAATTACCAGTATTCATAAAAGATTTAATGCATTCATAATCATACTTTATACCTGATTCTCTACCTTTGTCGTTCTCCCATCCTTCAGTATTTTCCTCAATCTGATCAAGAAGGTCCACTTAACTTCTTCTTTATTACGTGTGAATGATCCAGAACAAGAGGTATCCAATAGAGTTTTATCCTGAAGAGAAAGCCTTGCATAGAAGTTATTAATAACGATATTACCAGGAAGCTCATGAATGGGGCATTTGAGCATTAATGATTTCAGCCTCCCCCACGCTTGGGCAATACTCTCTCCATCATGAGGCCAAAAATTATATATATGATTCCGATCTTGATAAATTTCACTAGGAGGATAAAATTTAGAGTAAAAGAGAGGCACAATCTCCTCCCAGCCAATAGAACGACCATTCTTCAGCATCCTATACCATTTTGCAGCTTTACCTGTCAATGATATAGAGGACAATTTCTTCTTGACCTCTTCCATTGAAATACCTGCACACTTGAACAACTCGCATAATTCATGAATAAATAGCAAATGATCTCCAGGAGGACAGTTCCATCTCCTGCATAGCGGTTATTCGTAACACGTTCAACAATTTTCATAGGTATTTTAAATGGAATTACTTGATCAGGTGGTTCCTCTTCTACTACCGTAGCAGTGGTAGTAGTATTTCCGAACAGGGATTCAAATGGAGATCCCTCCATGATAAAATAAAGTAGCAAGCAGAAATAAAAACAGCACCTACAGTAAAAGTTTCCCTTACCAATTCCACTTACCAATAGCTCTTCACTCCCCGGCAACGGCGCCAGAAAATAATCTTGATAACCCACAAGTATAGGGGGTGTATCGTAGTACTTTCGATAAATAAGAGTGTCGAACCCAACGAGGAGCAGAAGGTGCTGACAAGGAGTTTCGGTAAAGGTTTCACTGTAAATACTAGCAGACAAGTTTTTAGGGGTTTTTATTATAGCAGATAAATAAAATACGAGTAAATAAAAGACAATAATAATCATTGCAGCAAGTGCCCAATCCTTTTTATAGCAAAGGACAAGCCGGTTGATTTACTTATGATGGCAAAATGTTCTTGAGGACACACGGGATTCTAGTCAAGTGCTTTCGCTTCATGTCATGGGTTTGTCACGTCAGGTGTCATAGATGACTTCGTAGGTGTGGGATTATGCGAGTCAAGCATCTCCGAGCTTGGGATCGCAGGAACAAAGATCAACACAGATTTACCCAGGTTCGGCCCCCTCAATGTGAGGTAAAAGACCTACTTCCTGCCTACCCTAGATTGGTATTGATATGATAATCGAGGTGTTACAATGGAGGCGATCCGATCTGGTACTCGCCGTATGAGCTAGGGTTTGGGGCTTGATAGCTTGACCCGCTCTAAGTCCTGCGAGTCCTCTTTATATACACAGAGGCTCGCTAGGTTACAAAAGGAAACTTCCCCATAAGGAATACATCCACAGAGGCCTACTCGGAGACTACTTGGTCTTCACGTCCTCCGGGATATGTCTTCTAGATCTTTCCCTTATGGCGGTTCAATATTGGGCTTGCTCCCAAGTGGGCCTTCGTCCGTGCGAGTAAGTTAAGTCGCACTGGGCCGCGGGTTAATCCAGAAAGTATTCCCCCGACATTAGCCCCCAAGCGTGGCCTGAACTTCATAGTATTTCTTGATCTTGAATGCTTAGGCCGCGCTTTTCCTTGTTTCGCGGCTTATAATTGTGCAAGTTTGGCCTTGACTCGCACCTGGAAGATCATCTGACTTCGTGAGCTTCTTTGTTAGAGTATCCTGATAGCTTCAGAACTTGATGACGATCTATCTTCAAATTTTTGATGATAATATGATATAGCCCCCAAGGATTGAGAGGATGTTATGTGGTAATCATCTCAATTCTTCTCAGAGAACTCTGAAGGTCATCACCTGTAACTTGATATCATGAATAAAACAATTGTTAAGTTACAAGTAATTGTAATTGGTGTTGCCGTACTATAAGCAGTACATCGACCTCTAGTTAGGCCATCTGAATCCTTAAGTGGGCACTCGCGCGACTCAGTATTTCCTAGGAATATGTGTGTTCAGGGTCGAGAGCGGCCATGATAGGCAATCAAGCTCGATTGACGCCACACCCCAGTACTTTGGCCACATAATGCGAGTAGCAATCCAACTTAAGGTAAATTTGATAATTGCCAATAAATCGGCTGTTTCAGGGTAACAAAGACCCCAAGAAACATAATGATATTGCCATGATAGGCTAAGCTATGATAAGCTTTGATTATGATGACACATAAGGTCGCGCCTAGGTGGCAACCGAGTGTTATACATAGGGTTGGATCGCGCGTAGGTGGCGATCCATGGTGATACATGGGGTCGGTCGCGCCTAGGTGGCGACCAGAGATGATACAAAGTTTACGGCCGCGCCTAGGTGGCAGCCGGTTTCTGATACAAGGGTCGATCGCGCCTGGGTGGCGATCAGATGTTGCATAGGTCGCGCCTAGGTGGCGACCAAAGTTGAAGTTCTAGCCCTGAGTGGCTGTGATGATACTCAGCTATAAAGCTGGAAAGGATGATGCTTGGCTCTGATTAGCCTTTTCTTATGTATAGTACGGTCGCAGGTGTGCGACGTTCCAAGGGCGAGGTGCCTCGAGACGATCCTCGAAATCATGGCGTTCGCTGCTTTCTTCCCTTACATCCAGCAGGTAGTACGACCCATTGTTTAGCTTCTTGCTGATGATGTAGGGTCCTTCCCATGGAGAGGACAGCTTATGCATTCCCTTGTGATCTTGTTTAAGTCGCAGTACTAGGTCGCCTTCTTGAAAGGTGCGGGTTTTGATGCGTCTGGCATGATAGCGTCGCAAGTCTTGTTGATATACTGCTGACCTTGATGCTGCCAAGTCTCTAACCTCTTCTAATGTGTCCACCGAGTCTTGCCGAGCTATCTCATTATCTGTCTCGATGTAAGCCGCAACTCTTGGTGAATCATGTATGATATCGCTGGGCATGACTGCTTCTGCTCCATAGACCATGAAATATGGTGTAAATCCTGTGGATCTGTTAGGGGTTGTTCTCAAGCTCCACAGTACTGCTGGCAGTTCTTCCACCCAACATCCTGGAGATGCTTCGACCTTTTCAATAAGGCGCGGCTTAATTCCATGGAGAATTTCCTGGTTAGCTCGCTCAGCTTGTCCATTGCTCTGCGGGTGTGCTACTGACGTGAGGTCCAATCTTATCCCATTGTCTGCGCAAAATATCTGTGTAGCCCCTTCAGAGGTGTTGCTCCCATTGTCTGTAATGATACTATGGGGGTAACCGAAGCGGAATATGACCTTCTTCAAGAACTTGACTGCTGTTTCAGCCTCGCAATCTCCCACAGGTTCTGCTTCTATCCACTTTGTGAATTTGTCCACCATGACTAAGAGGTGAGTTTTTCCGTTTGAAGACCGTCTGAAAGGCCCTACCATGTCAAAACCCCATACGGCAAAAGGCCATGTGATGGGTATTGTGCGAAGTGCTTGGGCTGGCATATGATCTTGCCTAGCGTATCTTTGACATCCATCGCACACTCTGACAATTTGCTCTGCGTCTGCTAATGCTGTTAACCAGAAGAATCCATGTCGGAACGCCTTTGCCACCAAAGATCTTGACGAAGCATGATGGCCACAATCGCCTGAATGAATTTCGTGCAAGATTTTTCGTCCCTCTTCTGGTGAGACACATCTTTGGAATGCTCCTGATACGCTGCGCTTGTATAATTCATTGTTGATGATTGTATAGGCCTTTGATCGTCGTATGATTTTGCGCGCCTCAATTTCATCGTCCGGCAGCACTCCGCGACTTAAATATGCCATGTATGGCTCTGTCCATCCTGGCTGTTCATGCAGGGCTGCGACTAAAGTTGAATCATCCTCTGGCTCTGCAATGTCAATCTCTGCTGGAGGTTGACTGATGGATTGTGCAGTTCATCCAGGAAAACATTGGGTGGGACTGACTGTCTGTTGGATCCAAGCCGAGACAGGGCATCCGCAGCTTCATTTTGTCTCCGATCAATATGTTCAACTTGGTATCCAGTGAAATGTCCAGCAATTCTGTCCACCTCTCTCTATATGCAGCCATGTTCGCATCCTTGCTGTCCCACGTTCCGGAGACCTGCTGTGCCACCAAGTCTGAATCGCCAAAACAGCGTATGCGACTGATGTTCATCTCCTTTGCTATACGTAGACCATGAAGCAGTGCCTCGTACTCCGCCACGTTATTTGTGCAGTTGAAGTGTATCTGTAACACATACCGCAGCTTGTCTCCCTTGGGAGATGTCAGAACAACTCCAGCCCCCGAGCCTTGCAACTGTCTTGACCCATCAAAATGCATGGTCCAGTATTTGGTTTCTGCCATGCTAGGAGCAACTTGGATTTCTGTCCAATCGTTAATAAAATCTGCAAGGGCTTGCGACTTAATTGATGTGCGCGGCTCGTAACTGATGTGATGTGGTCCCAACTCGATCGCCCACTTAGCGACTCTTCCAGTAGCTTCTCGATTACGAATGATATCTGCCAATGGTGCTGAACTCACCACAGTTATTGGATGCTCTTGGAAGTAGTGCTTCAGCTTGCGACTCGCCATGAACACTCCAAACACCAACTTCTGCCACTGTGGGTAACGCTGTTTGGAAGCTGTGAGGACTTCGCTCACGTAGTATACTGGTCTCTGGACAGGGTATTCCTTTCCGTTTCTTGTCTCTCCACAACCATGACAGCACTCACAGCGCGGGAATTTGCCGCTATGTATAGTAGCATTGGCTCTTTATCTTTTGGAGCCGCCAGAACTGGAGCATTTGTCAATTGATGTTTCAAGGCTGTCAGAGCTTCGTCGGCCTCTGCGTCCCAAACGAAGGTGTCTGATTTTTTCAACAGTCTGTACAAAGGTAGTGCTTTCTCTCCCAATCTTGATATAAAGCGACTCAAAGCTGCTACGCAACCAGTAAGCCGCTGTACATCTTTTATCTTTTCTGGCTTTTGGAGATCCATCACGGCCTTTATCTTGTCAGGATTGGCCTCAATGCCTCTTTCTGATACTATGAATCCCAATAGCTTTCCTGCTGGTACTCCGAAACGCACTTTGTGGGGTTGAGCTTCATGTTGTATTTTCTGAGATTTGTGAATGTCTCTGCCAGATCACCAATAAGATCCTGGCTAACTTGCGATTTAATCACAATATCATCCACGTAGGCATGAACGTTGCGACCTATTTGCTCATGTAGCAATTCTGAATGCATCTTTGGTAAGTCGCACCTGCGTTCTTCAACCCAAAGGGCATGCTGACGTAACAAAAAGCTCCGAAGGGTGTGATGAAGGACGTCTTTTCTTGGTCCTCCCTCTTCATCTTGATTTGATGGTAGCCTGAATAGGCGTCCAAAAAGCATAACAGCTCGCACCCAGCAGTTGAATCAATTACTTGGTCGATTCTTGGCAAAGCAAATGGATCCTTTGGACAAGCTTTGTTAAGACTGGTGTAATCAACGCACATTCGCCACGTACCGTTCTTTTTCATAACCAATACTGGATTTGCCACCCATTCCGGATGGTATACCTCTGTGATGAATCCTGCAGCCAGCAAGCGAGCTATTTCCTCTCCTATTGCCTTTCTCCTGTCATCATGAAAACGCCGTAGTGGCTGCTTCACTGGTTTAGCCGCAGGGTTCACTTTGAGGCTATGTTCTGCTAATTCTCTTGGTACCCCTGGCATATCTGACGGCTTCCATGCGAAGATGTCTTTATTTTCCTGGAGAAAAGCGACGAGGGCCTTCTCCTGCTCTTCTTCCATGTGTGCTCCAATGCTAGTTTGCTTGGATGAGTCGCCAGGAACAAGATTTATCTGCTTAGTGTCCTGGGCCGCTTTGAATTTCATTGGTGGCTCGGCAGATGGCGTGGTAACCACACTCATATCGTTTGGGTCCACCTGCGACTTATAACCTTTTAGTTCTTCCGCGGCACAGGCGGATTCTGCGAAAGCCGCATCTCCTTTCTCACATTCTATTGCTTTTTCTCTATCTCCGTACACTGTGATGACCCCTTTTGGTCCTGGTATCTTCAACTGTAGGTACACGTAGCATGGCCTGGCCATAAACTTAGCAAAGGCCGTTCTTCCAAACAAGGCGTGATATGGGCTTTGGAATTTTACCACTTCGAAGCTTAGGAATTCACTTCTAAAGTTCTCTTCTGTTCCAAAAGTTACCCCTAGGGTTATTTTCCCCACTGGTCGTGCGGACCTTCCTGGGACAATGCCGTGAAATACTGTTGACGTGGGCTGCAGGCTGGAATCCTTGAGTCCTAGACGCTGGAAAGTATCGTAGTACAAGATATTAATGCTGCTTCCTCCATCCATAAGCACTTTGGTCAGCTTGTATCCTGCAACGTATGGTGCCACAACCAGTGCCAACTTGCCAGGTTCCCGTACCTGTGGCGGGTGGTCGTCGCGACTCCAGGTTACCGCGTATTCTGACCACCTTAACCAAGCGGGTGTTGCTGGTATCACGGCGTTCACCTGCTGACTTCTCCGGCTCAATTTCTCTTCTCTTTTGGAGGTATCGATAACTATTGTGTGATACTGCCCCGTCTGCCTGGGGTTACTCGCGCCGTGCTGCCCAATGTTTGTGTTATGAGCCGCACTAGGGTTTCCTTCATGGGAATTCCCCCCGTTGTGTTGGCTCTCTTCTTTCCACTTTTTGTAATAATGGCATTGCGCCTTGGTATGGTCCGCTGGCCGTCCATCACCTGTCGCATGAAGGTCGCATGGCCGGTTGAAAACTTCTTGCATATTGATTGGACGGGAGCCGTATCCTCGACCCCTTCCACGCTGGCCTCTGAATCCTCCACGCGTATTGGCGACGAGCCCTGAGTGACCATCTTCGCTTTTGCGTTTGTTTTGACTCGTGTTGTTGTGGCTCGTTTGCTGCTGCTGGGGCTTGTTGGAGTTTTTCTTTCCTTTTGCAGCAACCTCCTCTTCTTCTCCGTCTGACGCGTCTCTGGTTTTGTCTGAGCTGGCATATTTGTTAGCCGCAGCCATCACCTCGCTGAGGCTCTTGACTTTATCCTTCATGCGACCCAGCTTATGAATCAGCGGCTCAAACTTGCAGTTTTTCTCCATCACCAGGACGGCTGAGCTTGGTGGTATATTATCTGAGGAGTGTATTATTTCTGCCACCCTTTTCATCCAATGGCGACTTGACTCGCCTTCCTTCTGGACACAACGCTCTAAATCTTCTATATTGCAGAGTCGCTTGCAAGTTCCTTGGAAGTTCTTAATGAAGGCATCCTTCAGTTCCTCCCAAGTATTTATAGAGTTGGGAGGCAAATTTTGCAGCCATATGTGCGCTGCTCCTTCTAGCATCATGTTTAGGTAGCGTGCGCAGATCTCTTCAGATGCGTTTAGGATGCTCATGCCCATCTCGTAATTGTTGAGCCAAGTGGTTGGATCCATGCTGGCGTTATAGTTTGCCACCTTGCGTGGCCCTTTGAAATCTTCAGGAAAAGGTTCCGATCTGATCCTCTCAGTGAAACACGCCGGTCCCTTGAGTCGCGAGGACAGGGCTGTGGCGCGCCTGCGGGGTTACTGCGGGCGCTTTTGCATCAATGGTGCATTCGCCTGCGCTTCTGCGACTTGCTCCTGCTGCCTCTGTGCGACTCCTGACACGTCCTCTGGTGGCCTGCTCTGGACGCTTCTTTCTGCTGTAATCCTGTGATTGGCTGGTACGAGGGGCAGCTGTGCTTCGGCTTCCGCCCTATTGGCTTGTTGCAGGACTGCCGTACTTAGCATCTGAATCGCGCGCCGCGCCTCAGCATTGACCGGGTCATCGCCTGTTGGTACCATCTGAGTCAAGATATTAGCCGCAGCATACATATTATCGACAGGGTTCTGGTAATGGCCCTGTGGGGTGTGAAACCTCCTTGGTTGTTGCTGGGTCTCCTGATTTGTTGGTACCCTTCCTTCCGCAATCGTCTGGATTCCCGTCCCCTGTCGTGGGTTTGTCACGTCAGGTGTCATAGATGACTTCGTAGGTGTGGGATTATGCGAGTCAAGCATCTCCGAGCTTGGGATCGCAGGAACAAAGATCAACACAGATTTACCCAGGTTCGGCCCCCTCAATGTGAGGTAAAAGACCTACTTCCTGCCTACCCTAGATTGGTATTGATATGATAATCGAGGTGTTACAATGGAGGCGATCCGATCTGGTACTCGCCGTATGAGCTAGGGTTTGGGCTTGATAGCTTGACCCGCTCTAAGTCCTGCGAGTCCTCTTTATATACACAGAGGCTCGCTAGGTTACAAAAGGAAACTTCCCCATAAGGAATACATCCACAGAGGCCTACTCGGAGACTACTTGGTCTTCACGTCCTCCGGGATATGTCTTCTAGATCTTTCCCTTATGGCGGTTCAATATTGGGCTTGCTCCCAAGTGGGCCTTCGTCCGTGCGAGTAAGTTAAGTCGCACTGGGCCGCGGGTTAATCCAGAAAGTATTCCCCCGACATTAGCCCCCAAGTTTAGCTTGGATTTCGAGTGAAGGCTCCTTCGTCTTAACAAACCCCTGAGCCGCGCACGTGAATTATCCCAGCTGAACTCCAATTTTCTTATTTCCAATCTGCGGCTTATAACTCTTCTTGGCGGCTCAAGAACGCGACTTATCCTGTCTTGACGGTTGATTTTCAGATCTAAACGTCTTCCGCGTCTGGGTTATTTATCTTGGCTCATCGTTTTCCCCAGCGTTCTGCATCAAGTCCTGTATTACGCATCCGCTACTCCTTTCCGCCGCCTCCAATCTCGCTTCTCGTACTCACAATCCTTCGGTGGATATCTCCATCGATCTGAGAAAAATGTCTCGCCGCAAGTGCAACTGGGAAGGCTCGTGGGTCGACGAAGATTTCCTGGAATCCCTATCTGCACGGGGCCTTCTTCCGCCAAAAGATCAATGCGAATGGCGGGCGGCTGGTGAGGAGGTAATCCCCAATCCTCAACCAGGAGAAGTAGTGATTTTTGCGGAGCATGTTGAGCGCGGGTTCAAGCCCCCGGGCTCTCTCTTCTTCCGCTCCTTGATGCAGCGGTTAGGTCTCCGCTTCCATGATATTGGCCCTAATTCGATGTTGCAAGTGAGCAACTTCCACGTCCTCTGCGAAGATTATCTGGGTATCCCGCCTTCAATAGATTTCTGGCTTGCTCTTTTCAATTGCAATAGTCAAAGGGAAACCACAGATGGTCCTTTTCTCCAATGCGGCGCCATTTCCTTCCAACGCCGTAGGGGTAGTATCTTCCCAAAACTAACTCTTGCCAAGAAAATCAAGGAGTGGCAAAGGACATTCTTCTATTGTAAAAACACTTCTCCTGAGGGTGAAATTCCTCTTCCTCTTTGGTCTCCTCTTCCCTTCGAGGCTACCGATGCTCTGTCTTCTAAACCTGATCCTTCTTCGTTGCCCTTTATCGAATCCCTTCTAGACAAGGTGAGAGCGCTGACACTCCATGGTCTCACTGGATTAGATCTCATATCTTGCTGGACTAAGTGGCGAGTTCAGCCTGTGAGTCGCCGCTCGCGGCTTATGATGGATTTCACTTGTCATGCAAACGACGTCGATCGCACTTGCCCTGAAGATTGGGACAAAGGGGAGTGGATAAATTTCATTCGCCGAGTGACGGACGAGGATATTGACTCGTATGACAACGTCGGACTTGCTCCCTTCTGGGCTGAGCACAAGCCTTTTGTGGTAATGTTTACTTGTCACTGTTTCCTCGAAAATTCCTTTCCAAAATTAATTATTTCTGACCTGAGCTCCTTTTCAGATCGATCCCTATTTCTGGGTTCTTCCTCAGAGGACGTCGACTTGAACCAAGGAACCGCGGCTGAGTCGTCAAACAAGCCGCAGCCTTTGGCGAAGATACAGTTATGCACGAGGGTAGTGCTTCTGAAGAGGAACAACAAATGGCCGACGCTCTTTGTCCTCGACTCCAAATACACCTTTCCTGGAACTTCCTGAGGTGCCTCGCAGGTCCTCGAAACGTATTTTATGCCAGAGCTCAGAAGACCCGCGCAGCCTGAGAAACGTCGCAAAGCCTTGGCATTACTAGCAGAAACAAGAGCTGCCAAATCTTTAAAACTCGCTGATCCCAACAAGGCTACTTTTTCTTCCGAGGCTGTTGCAAAGGATTGCTTCTCAATAAGCTCGGGTAATTGTTTGCGACTCTTCTCCTTTTCTTTTTGTTTTACGTATTTCTGGCAAGGAATTGCTGATCACTACTTCTTTTCATACTCTGTAGGTTCAGATTTGCAAGGTTTATCTTCTCCTTCTCTGGTTGCCTGATGAAGAGTATCCGTGTCGCCTCTGGGTATGGTTCGCCTTCTTTTCAATGTTGCGGCTCTGCTAGGTCAGCTTATTAACCCATCAATGTTTTGCAGGGCTATGTCTGAAGAGGCTACCAAGTCTAATTCCCATCCCACTTCTTCTCAGCAAGCTATGAGCGAGGATGATGCTGCTGATGAAAACGTGGGAAACAGTAATGGTGCGACTCAACCAAGGCCCTCCCTGGAGGAAGGTATTGCAGACGCGGCTCCTGCCGCGACTCCAGTCGCAGCTCCATCCACAACTCCTGCTGCTGGTAGGGTATCTACTGAAAATAGAATTCCAGCTCCAGGAAATAGTTCTAAGTCAATCGCAGATGCCATAATTTCTGCTGGAGACAAGCATGCTGCTCTGCTGCGCGGCTTAGTTGAGCAATTTTCTTCAAGTCGCCAGGTACATATACCGTAGCCCCCAAGGATCAAAACCTTGTGTCATCGCACGGGGTGTTGATTCTTTTCCTGGCTTCAAATCTCGAGCCCCCAAATTCCTGGATAATTTACCTATGCGTTTTGCTCTGTTTGTTTTCAGCGTGAACTGTCCTTGCTTGATGCTTCTGGCTCAATAAAGGGTAAAGGCATTTCCATAGACCATCCTGAAATGATGCAGTCTCGCCTGGAGCAGCATAATGAGGTCATTAGGGACCAAGATCAGGAAATAAAATCTCTCAAAGGTCAACTCGACTCCTGCGAAGAGCAATTTAAAGAACTTGAAGCTGATATGCAGCAGCGACTCATGGAGAAAGACGAGGTCATTAGATCTTTGCGAGAAGGGCTGACTCTTAAATCTGAATTGATTGATCGCCTGAAGGGAGACCACGCAAAGGAACTCGCCGCGCGAGATGAAAAATATAACTCGCTGCTCAAAGCCTTTGAGGGTTTTGGCTCCATGGTCAAATCAGCCGTCCTGCAGCTTGCTGGTTGGTCTTTTATTCCTTTAATCATACATATTTTGGGTAACCAACGTTAGTCTCTGACTTGTTTCTTGCCTTTTCTTTCTTTGACATAGGACCTGAGGCCCCAGTGTCCCGCTCCAATTTGAAGGATCAACTGGTATATCTGTCTGACCTCAGCCAGCGCTTCTTAAAGGTTACCAAGGAAGTTATGACGGTAATCACTCCTGCGACTGATGGCCCAACATCTTGCGAGTATTGGATAAATAAACTGCTCAAGGCTCCACATTATGTCTCTGATTGGAAACGATCCTCTGCTCGCGCCGGAGCCGCGCATGTCTTGACATTGCTTCGAGCATATTATCCAGAGATAGATGTTGGCAAGGTTGCTCGCCACGGCCTGGCGATGAGCGCAGATGATACTGAACTGCCAATAAGCGAGTACTTCGATATCTGGAAAGGGATGCGCGGGTATGCCACAAAATTTGTTGATAACTTAGACTTGGGCACTTATCTTGATAAATTCAATCTTGATGGGAGCAAGGTGTCAAGGAAAAGTCCTCAGGAGCTGAGTCATCTCGGGCTGCCACTCCAGCAACAGTATCTGGTGGCCCTTCTGCTCGTCTGGCGGCGCCCTGATTATTAGGACACCTGCGACTGCAACTGCGAGACAAGCCGCGCCAATTCCCACTCCTGTTGCTCGGAAGAGGAAAAATAAATAATGTGGGACATGCCCGTTAGTCTGTAAGATATTCATGTATTATAAACAGTATTTTTGTGACCTATAAGCAGGTTCTTTTCTTGATAATTCCATTAAGTAGACGCTCGCGCGGCTCAGTATTTCCTAGGAACATGTGTGTTCAGGGTCGAGAGCGGCCATGATAGGCAATCAAGCTCGATTGACGCCACACCCCAGTACTTTGGTCGCATAATGCAAGACGCTTCTAGCTTAAGGATTGCCACTAGTTTGGCAAAATTTGAGGTGCGATTGGTACTCGCGATGCTCGTAAGGAGCCCTCAAGGGTCAGTGATATATGAAATTCAAAAGACTCAGCGACTCAATGATAGTTGAGGCGAAACGACAAACCCTTGAATGTCAAGGGTGCCGGCTTTATTTCATAATCACTCGATGTTTTACAGGGTGTTACATGATGATGCAGGCCCTTTAATGCGGGTTTTCTATTCCCCGCAGGCCATGCATACTTGATACTCATCGCACTTAGTTGCGAATTAATACTCCTAACGGAGTGGGTTGAACACCTGATTGGTTCAATTTTGAGTCGCTAAAGCGACTCGGGTCGAGCATGATAGCTCCGATGTATCTCATGTTGAAGCAGAGAGCAACTTTGTTAAGCGATTAGCCGCACTGAGCTGCGACTTATGTTGAGTTGAGTTTGCTTTGTAAGGTCTCACGATAACTGAGCCCCTTTGGCTGGGGTTGTTGATCGAGGCTGGGTCTATGCACATGCGCCATTTCTTGTCTTCTTTTTGTATCAAGGCGACCTCTGGGGCATTATCTTGCTGATGCGCGACTTCTCGGTGGGTATTTACCATCCGGTGGCTGCATCCTGTTGGCCGCTTCCGCGGTACCTCCAACGCGACTCGTTTTGAGCTGCGATCACCGATCTGCGACTGATACCATGTGAAGAGTTGGCGATACAAGCTTCTTCTGCGAGTACTGAGCCTGCGTTCTCGCATTCTAACGCTCTCTGCTGTCTCCATATATTGTAATAACACCGTTTGGTCCTGGTATCTTTAACTGTAGGTAGACGTAGCAGGGGCGAGCGGTAAATTTGACATAGGCTTCTCTTCCAAAGATCGCATGATATGAGCTTTTGACTGCTACAACCTCAAAGTCTAGGAGCTCTGTGCGGAAGTTCCGCTCTGTTCCAAAGCTAACTTCAAGTGTTATCTTTCCGATTGGTCGCGTAACAGCTCCTGGGATTATGCCTTGAATTTCTTTCCTGGATGGTCGCAGCCTCGTCTCGGGTATATTCATTCTTCGGAGCGTGTCTTGATATAGGATGTTTACTCTTCCTCCTCCGTCCATTAGGACCTTACTTAACTTGTATCCCGCGACTTCTGGCGTGACCACAGAGCTGGCTGTCCTGGATCTCTTACTTCTGGGGGGTGATCGCCGCGACTCCAAATAACCGATTGCTCTGTCCAGCGACGATACCTTTCTGGCGTTGAAATCTGACCGCTCTTCCGGCTTCCATCCGTTGTTTGTACCTCCACTGTATGAAACTGTCCTATGTTTCTTCTAGGTAAAACGTCAGGCTCTTGACGAGAGCTAGATTTATTCTTGTGCTGCATCGATCTGCTGCGAGCTGTATCTGGCGTGTCGCCTTCTTTCCACCTCCGGTAATAATGACATTGCGCCTTTGTGTGACCCGCTGGCCTGCCATCTCTCCTGCGATGTAAGTCGCAAGGCACGTCGAAGATCCCCTTGCAGTTATTAGGGGTAAGGCCTTATCACTCCTTGCTCCTGCATCTGGTGTGCGCGACGTTCTGTCTTCGCGACTGGCAATTTCCCTTGGGTTCTGTGATAAGCCGCCTGTCCCTCTATCTGTCTTTGCGTACTTGTCAGCCGTTGCCAAAAGCTGGTCGAAACTATCAATCTTGTGCTCAGCGCGACTTAATTTGTGCACCAACGGCTCAAATCTACAGTTCTTTCTCATAGCTTGTATTGCAGCTTGTACTGTTAAGTTTTTGGCGGAGCCAAGGATCTCCGCGATTCTCTTGATCCAGTCGCCGCTTGATTCGTCCTCTTTTTGAATGCATTGTCTAAGGTTTTTCATATCTTCTGTTTGGAATCTGCGGATGAACTTGTCCTTCAAGTCTTCCCATGTGCTTATTGATTTTGATGGCAGCCTTAACAGCCAATCCCTAGCTTCTCCCTGTATTGCCAAGTGGAAGTATTTCGCACGTATTTCTTGAGTCACATCAGCCCCTGTTATGCTTGCCTCGTAATCTCTATCCATAAGGCAGGGTCTTGGTCACTGCGATAGGTGGTGACTCGCTGCGACTCGTCGAAGTTCGGGGGGAAACGAGTGAGCCGTATTTCCTCTCCAAAACATGCTGGTCCTTTCAATAATGAATAGGAGTTTACTGGCGCTGAATCTTCATCTGAATCAGTTTCAATCTGGGATGGCTGAGTCGCTCCGGACGTCCGCGACTCGCCTTCTATCTTCTTTTCTTTTTCCAATGATACCTGCAAACCTGCTAGCTGGTTGACCACTTCTTCGACGCTGCACTTTCTCCTCCCCATGATACCTCGTTTTGCGGCTCATTGGGCGTGACTCCATACATATTTGCTTGTTGTAAAGCAGCGGTTTGCAGTAGGTCGATCGCATAGCGAGCTTCCTTATCAGCTCGTGTGTCTCCAACCGGTGCTATCTTTGACAATATCCCTATCGCGGCGTGCACGTTGCTCTCTGGGTCGCCGTGGAACTGTGATTTCATCTCTCCTTGTCCATCTTGATCTGATGTTTTTGCTGCCAACGACGGAGTCGCCACTCTTCTTCTTGGAGTTTCTTGCGCTCAGATGTCGTCTTGGTTCGCACCGCCTGGTGCTTCGGCTGGCAGCGACGGAGTCGTCGACCTTCTTCTTGGAGTTTTTCGCGCTCAGCCGCGAGTCTTTGTGCCTCTTCACAGAGTTCCGTCCTGATAGCTTCAATCTCTTCAATCTTGAGGTCTCCTTCCTGATTTGGTAGAGATCCCCAAACAGGTCTTGACGGGACGGGGATGGGCAATCTTGCCGTAGCTTGTTGTAGCTCCTCCAACACGCGGACCCTGACCGGCCGCAGCTCCTTCACCGATTCGCTTCCTTGAGTCGCGTCCATAGATCTGCGACTGACGGATCCGACGAAAACTTTTACTGATCCGATGGGAACGATGTATCCGAACTCGATGCGATCTGCCTCGGGTCCCCACTCTGAGTCGTCGATGAAGGGGACCCCATTGATGTCTTCAACTTGGCCGATGGCGATGTCCTTGAAGCCTGATTTCGATCCTGCGCGGAACGTGACGCTTTTGACCGCAGGCCCCACGGTGGGCGCCAACTGTCGTGGGTTTGTCACGTCAGGTGTCATAGATGACTTCGTAGGTGTGGGATTATGCGAGTCAAGCATCTCCGAGCTTGGGATCGCAGGAACAAAGATCAACACAGATTTACCCAGGTTCGGCCCCCTCAATGTGAGGTAAAAGACCTACTTCCTGCCTACCCTAGATTGGTATTGATATGATAATCGAGGTGTTACAATGGAGGCGATCCGATCTGGTACTCGCCGTATGAGCTAGGGTTTGGGGCTTGATAGCTTGACCCGCTCTAAGTCCTGCGAGTCCTCTTTATATACACAGAGGCTCGCTAGGTTACAAAAGGAAACTTCCCCATAAGGAATACATCCACAGAGGCCTACTCGGAGACTACTTGGTCTTCACGTCCTCCGGGATATGTCTTCTAGATCTTTCTCCTTATGGCGGTTCAATATTGGGCTTGTTCCCAAGTGGGCCTTCGTCCGTGCGAGTAAGTTAAGTCGCACTGGGCCGCGGGTTAATCCTGAAAGTATTCCCCCGACATCCCCGTGGCTGGAGTGAGCGGGATTTCCACTGTTGGTTGAGTCGCGCACAGCTGTGTTTGCGGGTCAACCTGTTGTTGAGTCGCAGCCAGCGCGGCTATCTACCGCTCCTGTTGGATTCCTTGGTTTATCTGATCGAGCCTGCGGCGCTCTTCTTCCATCTTTCGAACCTCATACAGGAGCTCGGCCCTGGCGGCCTCAATTTCTGTTGCACGGAGGGCGGCGTTCGTGGCTGACACAGGTACAAGAAGTGGGTTGCTTGGGGGTGCCGATGCCTCGGTTTCTCCAGCAGTTCCTGATGCACCTGCTCCTCCGGCCATGTAAACCGCGACTTGTGCCATCTCTTGATCTGGTGATGATGTGATTTCTGGTGGGTAACCCCAGCAACTTTCTTCAAAGGCCGGTATGATGGACCCAAACTCTTGCGAGTCCATGCTTTCCACGGATTCTTCCCCGTCATTGGCGACTTCTACTGGATCGCCTTCCTGGACCGATCTAACGGACCTGCCACCGATGAAGCCGACGAAGACGTTGATGGATCCGAACGGGATGACGTGGTCGGTCTCCAAATAATCTGCTTCCGGCTCCCAGCTCGAATCGTCGATGAGGGGTGTGCCATTGACCGTGATGATACGGCCAACAACAAGATCTTCAGCTCCCTTCATGGATACTGCGCGGAACGTGACGCTCTTGACCGCGGGCCCCACGGTGGGCGCCAACTGTCGTGAGTTTGTCACGTCAGGTGCCATAGATGACTTCGTAGGTGTGGGATTATGCGAGTCAAGCATCTCCGAGCTTGGGATCGCAGGAACAAAGATCAACACAGATTTACCCAGGTTCGGCCCCCTCAATGTGAGGTAAAAGACCTACTTCCTGCCTGCCCTAGATTGGTATTGATATGATAATCGAGGTGTTACAATGGAGGCGATCCGATCTGGTACTCGCCGTATGAGCTAGGGTTTGGGGCTTGATAGCTTGACCCGCTCTAAGTCCTGCGAGTCCTCTTTATATACACAGAGGCTCGCTAGGTTACAAAAGGAAACTTCCCCATAAGGAATACATCCACAGAGGCCTACTCGGAGACTACTTGGTCTTCACGTCCTCCGGGATATGTCTTCTAGATCTTTCCCCTTATGGCGGTTCAATATTGGGCTTGCTCCCAAGTGGGCCTTCATCCGTGTGAGTAAGTTAAGTCGCACTGGGCCGTGGGTTAATCCAGAAAGTATTCCCCCGACACTTCATATAGTTGATTAATCTTTATTGTTTTGATAAGTGTTGCGTGAGTGAACCTATGCTGATTAATCCGCAGTTACAAGAAAGTAATTAAGATAAATCTAACCACGGCCTTAAACTCTGAGATCCTACGCTCCCTTGTGCACCAGTATACTAACGGGGGTTTAGGTTTCTGTCACTCCGGCAACCCAACAATTAGCAACCAAATACACAAGGCATTCCTCTAGGCCCATAAAGGTGAAGTGTCATGTAGTCGACGTTCACACGACACCACTAGAAGAATAGCACCACAACTTAAATATCAAACCATTAAATATTACTCAACATAATTCCACTACTAACAGCATGACTTCTCCCATGTCCTCAAGAACTAAATAAACTACTCACAAGACATCATATGGATCATGATCAGAGGTGATATAATGATGAATAACAATCTGAACATATACTTCAATTCACCGAATAAACTCAATAGCATCAACCACAAGGAGTAATTAACACCGGGAGAGTTCCCCCTATGAACTAGACAAAGTATAGCCCTAGATGTTACAGCGGAATGAGTTGGGGCAGCGGTGATGATGGTGATGGCAGTGGAGATGATGATGATCCCGATGAGGTCCAGCTCGATGACGATGAGGATGGCGATGATCTCCCCCCTCCGGGAGGGAATTCCGCCGGCAGATTTCTCCCTGCCGGAGAGCTTTTTCTCTCTCTGTTGTTTCCGTCCCATGGAGGCGGCGGAATATTTTCTCGGGCTTTCTCCGTGTCTTAGGGTTTCTGGGGGCTGAAGTACGTGAAGGGGGAGCGCCTGAGGTGGGCCAGGGGCACCACACCATGCCTGGGCGCGGCCAAGGTGGGGCCTGCACCCAGGGGTGGTGAGGGCCCCTCCTGGCCCATCTCAGCCTCCCCTTTTGGCTGCCTCCATCTTCTGATAAAATAGCAACTTGTGTATTGTTGACGAGATTTTCAGAGCTCCAGAAATATAGTATCTTGACGGTGCTTTTTCCAGCTGAAATCTGGCTCCGGCAGTTAATTATCCAATAATCATCAAACATGCAAAATAAGACAAAATAACATAAGTAACACCTCATAATATGAAATATATCAATGAATAACAGCAAATTATGATATAAAATAGTGACGCAAAATGGACGTATCAAGCGGCTCCCATGAAGGACGTTATTTCTACCAGCAAGGCAGATCATCCCTCTTTCTCTTTGGTTTACACACGCAGGTATTTCACTGTTTATCATTGCTTACTGATAAATCGGGCAAAAGTATGAAGAGAATTAAGCGGTTAAAGTTGTAATTAATTGGGACTGGGCACTCCGTTGCCAGCTCTTTTTGCAAATTATTGGATAAGCGGATGTATATGCCACTAGTCCAGGTGTAAAACTCTGTTTAACAAGTCGAATAATGAATAACCCACTACTTCCTCATGAGCTAGTAAACATTGACACAAAAGGGAATAATAACATTTTGAATAAAGGTAGCACATGAAAAACTTACTTGGAGTGGCAAGGAAATACCACATATAGATAGTTATGGTGGACACAAATGGCATGGATTTTGGCTCAAGGTTTTGGATGCACGAGAAGCATTTCCTCTCAGTACAGAGTTTAGACTAGCAAGGTTATGTAAGCAAACAAGAATATCAACCAGTACACCAAGTTTTATATGACAAACATATTGCAAACATTATAAGACTTCACACTGTCTTCCTTGTTAACCAAACCCTTTATTAGAAAATATCTAGACCTTGGAGATACCACTCATAAAAACCAAATTTCAACAAGCTTTACGGTAGTTCTTCACTAATAGGTTTAACTTACATGATGCAAAATTTAATCATGATCTACTTGTTAACTCAAAACAATTGACAAGCAACAAATTATCCAAATTAGTGATCTACAAGATTATGCAAGTTTTTCCATTATACCAATTACCACATGCAACATTTTTTGTTCCAACCAAACACCAATCAATTTATTTCAACAACTCTCCAAACAAGTATAAGTGAAGAAAGAGAGTATTTTTTTTTAAAAGAAACTAATAGCTCTGACAAGAGATACATGAAAACAAGATTTAAAAGCTGAACAGCGCTAGATATGAATACTCAACAAATATAAGTGAAGAATAGGAGTATTCTCATGAAAAAGCGGAGCGTGTCTCTCTCCCAATCAAGAATGCTAGGGTCCAGTCAAGCTTTATTGAAAATAAAAGTGCAATACTGAAAATAAAAGCACACAGACGCTCCAAGAAAAGCACATATGATGTGAAAGAATAAAATATAGTTTCACTAGAGATGACCTGATAATTTTGACGATGAAGAATGGGATGCCTTGGGCATCCCCAAGCTTAGACGCTTGAGTCTTCTTGAAATATGCTGGGGAGATCCATGGGAGCCTCCCCAAGCTTAAGCTCTTCACTCTTCTTGATCCTATTATATCATCCTTCTCTCTTGACCCTTGAAAACTTCCGTCACACCAAACTCAAAGCAAATCTCATTAGAGGGTTAGTGCATAATCAAAAATTCACATGTTCTATAAAGACGCAATATGACTTGTTACTTTAAACATTAGCCACTGATGTTATGTGAAGCTCTTCCACCCAAAAAAGAATTTCACTCAACACTAGTAAAAGAGAGAATGCAAAATAAAAAGGCATAATCTGTCTAAAACAGAACAGTCCGCAAAGACGAATTTTTTCGAGGCACTTACGACGCTCAGATCGAAAATTTTGAACTAATGAAAGATTCAGACATTCATAAAGATTACGCTCAAAAAATTTCAGATTTAATTAACAATCTGGTGATTTTAGGAATTTCGTACAGTGAACAGCAAAAATCTGTTTCTGCGCAGCAATCAAAATTAAGCATCATCTTAACATTAGAGGCTACTCTTGGCACAACAATGCGAGAAAATAAAGATACAAAGGAGTTGCTACAGAAGTAAACAAACTCCTTGACTCAATAAAGAAAAATTGCAGAAATAAAAAATGGGTTGCCTCCCATAAGCGCTTTTCTTTAACGCCTTTTAGCTAGGCACAAAGCATGCATCAAGTATTACCAAGTGAAGAAGCATCAACATTGTAATTTGTTCGAACAATAGAATCATAAGGTGGCTTAATCTTCTTCCTAGGAAAGTGTTCCATACCTTTCTTGAGAGGAAATTGATATTTTATATTCCCTTCTTTCATATCAATAATAGCACCTACAGTTCTAAGAAAAGGTCTTCCAAGCACAATAGGGCATGATGGATTGCATTCAATATCCAAGACAATAAAATCAACAGGGACATAATTGTTGTTAACCATGATAAGAACATCATCAATTCTTCCCAAAGGTTTTTTAATAGTAGAATCAGCAAGGTGAACATCCAAATAACAATTTTCCAAAGGTGCTAAATCAAGCATATCATTAATCTTTTAGGCATAACAGAAATACTAGCACCAAGGTCACACAAAGCATTGCAATCAAAGTTCAATTTCATTTTAATGATGGGCTCCCAACCATCTTCTAACTTCCTAGGGATAGATACTTCACGTTTCAATTTTCTTCCCTAACTTGTATGAGGGCATTAGTAATATGTTTAGTAAAAGCCATGTTTATCTCACTTGCATTAGGACTTCTAGCTAGCTTTTGCAAGAATTAATTACTTCAGAAAGATTACAACCATCAAAATCAAAATCATTATCATCAAAGGTAATGGAGCTATTATCTTCCTTATTGCTAGAAATTTCAGCATCTTTATCAAGGACAGTTTCAGAGTTATCAGGCAATTTAGGACATTTTGCAATAGAAGTGGAAACATTACCAACACCAATTATCTTGCCATTAATGGTAGGAGATTTACTACACTTGAGTTTGAAGCATTTTCAGAAGTAGTAATAGTATAAACTCTAGCAATATTATTCTTTCTAGCAATTTCATCCTCTCTTTCCCATCTAGCATGCAATTCGGCTAACATCCTCACATTGTTATCAATTTTAACTTGTATAGCATTGAGAGTTTTGCTCTCTTTAACATCATGAGGCATGTTCTTTAGTTTCAACAAGTCAACATCAAGAGCAAGACTATCAACTTTAGAGGCAAGAACATCAATTTTCCCAAGTATTTCCTCAACAGTTTTATTGAAAGCAGTTTGTGTACTAATAAAATCCTTAAGCATGACTTCAAGATCAGAGGGTACACTTTTATTATTGTTGTAGGAACTACCATAGGAATTTCCATAACCATTGCGTTATTAGAAGGATAGGGCCTATAATTGCTATTACCAAAATTATTCCTATAAGCATTGTTGTTGAAGTTATTATTTTTAATGAAGTTCACATCAACATGCTCTTCTTGAGCAACCAAAGAAGCTAAAGGAACATTATTTGGATCAACATGTGTTTGACCATTTGCAAGCATAGACATAATAGTATCAATTTTGGCACTCAAGGAAGACGTTTCTTCAACAGAATTTACCTTCTTACCTGTTGGAGCTCTCTCGGTGTGCCACTCAGAATAATTTATCATCATATCATCTAGAAGCTTTGTTGCAGCACCCAAAGTGATGGACATAAAGGTACCTCCAGCGGCCGAATCCAATAAATTCCTTGAAGAAAAATTTAATCCTGCATAGAAGGTTTGGATGATCATCCAAGTAGTCAGTCCATGAGTGGGACAATTTTTAACCAATGATTTCATTCTCTCCCATGCTTGAGCAACATGTTCATTATCAAATTGCTTAAAATTCATTATGCTACTTCTCAAAGAAATAATCTTAGCAGGAGGATAATATTTTCCAATAAAAGCATCTTTGCATTTAGTCCATGAATCAATACTATTTCTAGGCAAAGATAGCAACCATTCTTTAGCACGTCCTCTCAAGGAGAAAGGAAAAAGTTTCAGTTTAATAATATCACCATCTACTTCCTTGAGCTTTTGCATTTCACAAAGTTCAACAAAGTTATTAAGGTGAACAGCAGCATCATCAGTACTAACACCAGAAAATTGCTCTTTCATAACAAGATTTAAAAGTGCAGGTTTAATTTCATAAAATTCTGCTGAAGCAGCAGGTGGAGCAATAGGTGTGCATATGAAATCATTGTTGTTCGTGCTAGTGAAATCACACAACTTAGTGTTCTCAGGAGTACTCATTTTAGCAAAATTAAAAACAGGACAGAAAATAACTTGAAAGTAAACTAGATGCAAGTAACTAATTTTTTTGTGTTTTTGATAATTGAAAGCAAACAAGATAAAATAAAATAAACTAAGCAAGACAAAAACAAAGTAAAGAGATTGGAAGCGTGAAACTCCCCTTGCAGAAATACTTCTCTCCCCGGCAACGGCGCCAGAAAATAGCTTGATGGCGTGAAACACACGTTCGTTGGGACACCCCAAGAGGAAGGTATGATGCAGTCAGCAGCAAGTTTTCCCTCAGAAAGAAACCAAGGTTATCGAACCAGTAGGAGCAGTAGCACTTCAGAAGGTTGTTGGCGGCGCCGTTACTCGATCACCAACGTGGAATCTGCACACAACACAATCAAACTACTTTGCCCCAACGAAACAGTGAGGTTGTCAATCTCACCGGCTTGCTGAAAACAAAGGATTAAACGTATGGTGTGAAAAACAGTAGTAAATTGCAGAGAATGAAAAGGAACAATGTTTGCTGTTGGTTGTTTAATCAATGTAAAAGAATGGACCGGGGTCCACAGTTCACTAGAGGTGTCTCTCCATAAAAGATAACTAACATGTTGGGTGAACAAATTACAGCTGGACAATTGACAAATAGTGAGCGCATGACAATGCATATATATGACATGATGATTACTATGATATTTAATTGGGCATTACGACAAATACATAGACCGTTATCCAACAGCATCTATGACTAATAATCCACCGCCAGGTTGTCATCCGAGTCCCCCGTTGGTATTAAGTTGCAAGCAACGGATAATCGCATTAAGTAATGTGCGTAATGTAAACAAATACATATGACCGTGGACATAGCATTGTTAGGTTACCCTAGTAGCAACAGCACATCCGCAATCTTAGAAGTTGCTGTCACTCTCCCAGATTACCGGAGGCATGAACCCACTATCTAGCATAAATACTCACTCTTGGAGTTACAAACATCTACTTGGCCAAAGCATCTACTAGTAACGGAAAGCATGCAAGATCATAAATAACATAGGACATAGATTGATAATCAACTTGACATAGTATTCAATATTCATCGGATCCCAGCAAACACAACATGTAGCATTACAATAAGATGATCTTGATCATGTAGGCAGCTCACAAGATCTAAACATGATGGCACAAAGTGGAGAGACAACCATCTAGCTACTGCTATGGACCCATAGTCCAAGGATGAACTACTCACGCATCACTCCGGAGGCAGGCATGGTGATGTAGAGCCCGCCGGTGATGATTCCCCTCTCCGGCAGGGTGCCGGGAAGAGGTTCTGGACCCTCCCGAGCTAGGGTTGACGACGGCGGCGGCTCTGAAACTTTTCGTGGATAATGACTCGGATACTTAGGGTTTTCACATCGGGGGGAATAAGTAGGCGAAAGGGCGGCGGCTGACGACCCCCGTGGGGCCCACACGTGGCCTCGGCGCGCCGGGGGGGGCCGCGCCCTGCCCGCGTGTGGGGCCCACGTGGCTCCTCTTCGTTGCTCCTTTGGACTTCCAGGTGTGTTCTGATAAAATAGGTCCTTCCGTGAAATTTCGTCCAATTCCGAGAATATTTCCAGACTAGCTCTTCTAGAATACAAAAACAACAGAAAATAGGAACTGGCACTGCGGCATCTTATTAATAGGTTAGTGCCAAAAAAATATATAAAAGTGACATAAAGTAGATGCAAAACATATAACAATTTGTATAATATCAGCATGGAACATCAAAAATTATAGATACGTTGGAGACGTATCAATGCGGGTGTAAAACCACTGTACGATGCCGAGATCGTCCTTCACCCATTGGGGATCATCCCATCGTGGGGTACTTGTGGCGACAACATGAGAACGGAGGTTGCATCGGCCGAGGTGGAGATCAAGAAGGTGGCGCCAATGATAATAGTTGTGGGCGGCGAGATCAAGAACAATGGGGATGAAGGGACTAACATTGGTGATGGTGTCGGCGAGCGACAATGGTGCCGCAAGGAGAGAAGTAGGTGGAGGATTGAATAGAGGAGCAAGGGTATTTTGGGTAGAGGTAGACGCTTGTGCCGCTGCGGCGGCTTTGGCGATGTTGATGGCCCGGCGCTCGAAGTAGCCGGGCGGCGGCGGCGGTGGTGGGTTAGGCGGTAGAGCCATGCCCTAGGATCAATAAGCTGATACCATGTAAGAATCGATAGATTGATTGATTGTAGCGATCGGGTTACATGAGTTTTTATATTACAACCGAACCGACCTAGTCTGAAACCCTAACTTGACTAGCAAGCCTAGTAGAATTACAACTCGGGTTGGACTCCAATTACATAGTCTAACACCCTGGGAGCCATGGATGCAAGGAGTCTGGAAATGCTGCAGGTAACCAAGCACGCCACTCATGAACTATCCCTTGCTCGGCTTAGAAATCTTGCTCTATGTCTATATCACTTTATCCTTTTCTTCTTCCAAAAGAAAAGGACTTGTTCCATCTGTACCGCCTTGGATCATTTCGCCCTCTCTCCACCCTGTATATATAGGACAAGTCTGCATATGACAATGGATTATCTATAGCTAATCTGTCAGTTAGCATGGATGCACATGCAGAGATCGTTGTTGTAGAGTGCATCTACATTTAGCTCAGATGTACGTATCTCAAGTTGTTATTTATGCAAGCCTCCGAAAGAACGTACATTACTGTTGTTCATTTTTTGTTGCCTACTCGTGCGTGCAGGACACCTCGATCGAGGAGGAAAAGAAGCTAGGTAGCTCGCCCGCAAAGAAGCTTAGCCAGCCATGGGAGGGTTCAATCCTCCGGTGCCGCAGCAGGACAACAACACGGAGATCCGGGTCGCGGTGCTGCTGAGCCTCCTCCTGCAGGTGCTGCTCCTCATCGTTGGCCGCATGCGCAAGCGATCCTCCTCTCAGGTGACCCGCTTCGCAATCTGGTCATCCTACCTCCTCGCCGACTGGGTTGCCGACCTCGCCCTCGGCCTCCTCCTCAACAACATGGGCAACATCGGCGGCAACTCCTCCCAGTCTCAGCAAGCCTACGGCCTCAAGCGCGGTTCCTCCGCCGCCGCCGTCCCCGCCAGCAGCAGCAGCAGCCCCCCAATCATCTTCGCCTTCTGGACGCCGTTCCTTCTTGTGCACCTAGGCGGGCAGGACAGCCTGACCGCACTCTCCATCCAGGACAACGACCTCTGGCGACGCAGCCTCATCGGCCTTCTCTTTCAACTCTTCTCCGCCTGCGTCATCTTCGTCTGCTCCCTCCAAGGAAACCCCATGATCCCAGCCACCGTGCTCATCTTCGTCGTTGGTATCATCAAGTACGGGGAGCGGATCTACTCGCTCTACTCCGGCAGCGTCGACGCTATCCTCGCTGACATAATCCGGGACCCCGATCCCGGTCCAAACTATGCCAAGCTCATGACTGTGTTCAGCGGCAACGAGAATGCCGGCCTACCCGTCGAGTTGGTCGTCAAAAATCCCCTGCGGGAACGAGCTCAAGCTTATGACTATATAATGCAGGAGGAGGAGAAGACAAATGGCAGCCTGGAGGCGCAGGCGTACAAGTTGTTCTGCATGTTCCGGCAGCTGTGTTTTGACGTCACGCCCAGCTACAAGGAGCGCCTGATGAGCAAGAAATATTTTGACGTGGCAGTACCATCACCGGCGACAGCGTTCGAGGTCATCGAGCTGGAGCTCAACTTCATGTACGACATGGTACACACCAAGGAGCCCATCGCCCACACCAAGGCCGGCTGCGTCCTCCGCTTTGTCGGCTCCACCTGCATCGTGACCGCGCTCCTCATCTTCTTCTTCCATCACAAGGGCGGCATCACCCGTGTCGACGTCGCCATCACCTACGCGCTGCTACTCGGCGGAGTGGCGCTCGACGCGGCCGCGCTGGCCATGCTGGTCTTCTCCAACTGGACGCTGGTGTTCCTCGAGGAGACTCCGCGGCTGGCATGGCTGGCGAGAGCGGTCAAGTCTGTGCGGCCACGGCAGCGGCGCTGGAGGGAGGACACCTCGCAGCTGAACCTCATCAGCTACAGCTTGGGAGTTCCGCAACCTCGACGTCGCCGCCGATTCTGCAGTGGCTGGCGGGTTGTCCAAACGCTCGCCATGGTAGCCCGGAAGCTGCACGTCAGGGAGACATTCCACGACTTGCTCTTCATCCGGCGGGAACCCCTCAGCTCCAGCGACGTCGATGGACAGCGTTGCATTCTCTTAAACTTTGTTTTTGATGTGCTCAAGAAGAGAACCACCATAATCGCAAAAAAAAGAAAAAATGCCGTGGGGCAGCTACGCCGGCCCCGGCGATGAGAGAGCTAGCATGCAGAAGAGGGGCAGGGAGTCCTCGAGGAGCTTGGTGAGGAGATCATGGAGAGGCTGGCGGAAGTGACACGAGAAGCCGCAGGTAAGGAAGAAGAGTACGAGAAGCCGCAGGTATGGAAGAAGCTGGATGTACTTCGTCGCAGCGTGAAGGATGAGTTCGACAAGTCCCTGCTGATGTGGCACATCGCCACGGACCTGTGCTGCTGCCATCCGGTTTCAGAGCATACCGCGCCGATGGCGCGGCAGACGACGAACAAGTTGAGGCCGATCGGCGAAACCTTGTCGGGGTACATGCTGTACCTGCTGATCAAGCAGCCGAAGATACTCTTGGCGTCGGCGGGCATCGGGCTGAAGCGGTACCAGGACACATGTGCGGAGGCGAAGCGTTTCTTCGAGTCGGCGCGGGAGTGGGACCCCGACTACACCGACTTCCGGAGGATGCTGCTGAGCGTGGACACGACCAAGGAGCCGTCGGAGGTGAAGGGCGACCAGAGCAAGTCGGTGCTGTTTGACGCCGTGATCCTGGCCAAGGTGCTGAGGGATCTGGGGCAGGACCTTATGTGGGAGGTGGTGTGCAAGGTGTGGGTGGAGATGCTCACGTACGCGGCGGGCAAGTGCAAGGGGAGCACGCACGTGCAGCAGCTGAGCCGCGGCGGCGAGCTCATCACCATGGTCTGGTTCCTCATGGCGCACATGGGCTCAGCGACGACGTGAATACGAATGAGCTGAACCAGCTGGATGTAGAACTCGTTCCCAAGCTCATCGTGCACCACTAGCAGTTAACTTGTGTTTGGGGGCACATATATGTAGCCTCCGGCTTAGCCAGTTTCGAATAAGAGACATGCATGACCGCCGTGGTGCATGTGTGTGACGTGTTGTGTGCTTCTACCTGTACTGTTGTGTACTCGGTGATGTCGTGCCTAATCTCTTTGATGTTAATCCGGTGATCTGGATGTACCACGGGAGGATGTGCTTCGTATATGTCGTCGGACCGCCGACTAACGGATCCTGCATCTACAGTTCATGTCGACGCGATTAGTTTAAAGTTGTTAAGGTGATCATTTTTTGAGATTACCGGAGCAGCGTATTAAAATTACGGGAAATCTATCTTTAGAACGGTCTGACCGTGTCCTTCCGCGGCGGACTCGTGCGCGCCGTCCGATCGGGCTGGAACCATCGTGTGGCTCCGCACGCGATTGGACACAGGTGGTGGCCAATTCACTGCGAACTGCCTCGCTCGCGTCGTCCCCAATCCGCCGCCCTCCTCAGTGCCATGGGCGTGGCCAAGCAACATGCTGGCGACGACGCCGGACCACCGCAACGCCGGCGCCCCCCCCCCCCCCCCCCCCGCTCCACCGCCTTCCATCTCAGGCTTCTCCCACATCGCCTTCCGCCCCAGCGCGACCCACAATCCACACACCACCAGATCTAGAGAGGCGCTCGAAACCGACGCTCTCCTCCATCCACGGCCGCTCTCCCTGCTCCACTCCGTCCAGGGCGGCGCCCAGGTCGGTGCAGTTTCTTCGGTCTCCCCTTTCACTAGTAGAAAAAGGGCCTCTATCAAGTCCCGGTTGGGAACGGGCTCTAATCCCGGTTACCCAACTGGGATAACGAAATCGGGACTAAAGGCCCCGCCCTTTAGTCCTGGTTAGGCACAAACCGGGACTAAAGGCACTCCACGTGGCTGCGGTCGAGCGCTGGGGCTGAGGACCTTTAGTCCCGGTTGGTAACACCAACCGGGACTAAAGGACTCCACGTGGCTGCGGTCGAGCGCTGGGGCTAGAGGCTCCATTCAATTCTTTTTCATTTTGTGTTTTCCTTTTCATTTGTGTTTTCCATTCAATTCTTTTTCTTTCCAAACAAGTTTTTGTATACACATATTCTACGCTACTACATATTGTACACGTTGATGCATATATATATAATATAATTTCTCTTACGAGCACACATATATATACAATTTGGTATATATATCTATTTAATTACATGGAGATCATTAAATTACATGGAGGAATTAGGGGCAATGGTATTCTCCGGTTTCAGGTACGACCTCCGTAAGCAAAAATCCCGCCAATTGCTTTTGAATTGCTCGTAGGCGGTTCTTTGGTAGGAGCTTCTCCCGCATCTCTTCGGTGAGATCAATATGAATATATAAGTTGTGTGTATATATATCAAATCGTCATAAAAAAATTATGAATGAAACTCAACACAATTGATGGTAATAAAATAAAATTTTGAATAGTGTTTACGTACTTCAATTTGTCTTACATCTCTGCGCCGCTCACTGGTTGTCATGTGAATGTTAGTCCCCTGTTCCTGTTCCTGCCTCATGCACTTTACGAGAATAGAATTCAATCAAATAATAATCAAGCATGATAATGGTATTGAAACTAGAATTAAAGAGATGTGCGGACCTAACATGTACTACTTACCGGGACCCATCAAAAACGCAGCTCCGGTTTCCATTGACCGACAACATCCTTGATGAACTTTGTCCAACAGCTGCCCGGCAAAGAAAATGAATAAAGAAGTTATTAATTACTTGATATCAGGAAATGAATGAAAGAGGCCGATATAGTTAGATAATGATTGAAATTACTTCCGGAGCATTAAAACCACGCTGCTGTACTCTTCAGGTTTTTTTTTAATGAGTCCATGACATCAACTACTCCATCGTCAAGTCTAATGATTAGCAGAATCAAGTGGAACCTGCGCACGTTTATATACACAGGCATGCATACCTCATCAATTACACTAAACATCGAGTAAGCACAAATAGAATGTGTACAAGACAGTAACACTCACTTGAATTTGTAAGGAAATAGTATTTCTGTTCTGAAATTTTGTTTCTTTAAAAACCTTAGGAAGTTAGTCTCTGTGTCCTTGGCGAAGTCTTGTATCGTAACAAAATTAATGATATTTGGGACAATGAAGCCAATGTCATAGATTCTCTCTCTTTTGCATTCGAGAATCTTCATTCTGCATAATAGCGTACAAAAGAATATAGTGAGGATAATTACAGGCAATAAACGAGCTGAGCTAGAGACTTAATTACAGAAATAAATCACTTACAGACAATAGCAACTGACGATAGATTTGTCGAGGGCGTCTTGATTGTATAACTGAAAATTTTCTTCAAACTCAATACATATCTCGTATTCAAGGAAGTAATGTTTCGTGGTTTGTCACGTCAGGTGTCATGGATGACTTCGTAGGTGTGGGATCGCAGGAACAAAGATCAACACAGATTTACCCAGATTCGGCCCCTCAATGTGAGGTAAAGACCTACTTCCTGCCTATCCTAGATTGGTATTGATATGATATATGAGGTGTTACAATGGAGGCGATCCGATCTCGGTACTCGCCGTATGAACTAGGGTTTGAGGGATTGGCCCCATCTAAATCCTGCGAGTACTCTTTATACACAGAGACTCGTCAGGTTACAAAGGAAACTTACTCCACAAGGAATATATCAACTGGAACCTACTACGAGACTACTTAGTCCTCACGTCTTCCAGAATATCTCTTCTAGATTCTTCTCCTTGTGGCGGTGCGATATTGGGCTTGCTTCCATGTAGGCCTTTGTTCGTGCGAGTAAAGTAAGTCGCACTTATCAATATGGGCCGCGGATTAATCCAGAAAGTATTCCCCCGACATTAGCCCCCAAGATTGGTTAGGACTTCATGGGAGGATCTTCTGATTACTTGAAATGGTTGTTGAGCCGCACTGTGAATGTTCTGGCCAATCTCCGACTGGTTCGATTCAAAGCCGCGACTTATTCGTGCGACTCATTCTATCCATCTGGGATATTCTGTTTCCTTCAATTGCGGACCGTTCCTCATTCTGCGGGCGCAAATTGTTCCGTTTATTTCGGGCACCCCAGTTAAAAGCTATGGCAGTCTAGGTCAATATTCACTTGCCTCTGCTCTCTCCTCATTCCTAGCCCCGTCGCCTTCTTCCTCAACCGAGCTCAGCCCCCGATCCAATCTCCTCTTTGCAATGGCGCCTAAAGCAAAGCCATCCGACGATAAGCGCAAGATCTCCTGCAACTGGGAAGGATCCTGGGTGACGGAGGAGGTCCTTGCGGATCTTGCTGCCAAGGGTTTCTTGCCGCCGAAGGAGAACAACATCTGGCGGGCGCCAGGTGACGAAATCGAGCCGCGCCCCAAGCCCAACAAACTAGTGATGTTCGTGGAGCACGTGGAGCGTCGATTCACGCCGCCCGGCTCCCTCTTCTTTCGCAATCTGATGCAATGCCTAGACCTCCGTCTTCACGACATCGGCCTAACTCAATGCTCCAAGTGAGCAATTTTCATGTACTGTGTGAGGACTACCTTGGCGTTGCCCCCAACATTGATCTGTGCCTGGCCTCGTTTTCTTGCAACAGCCAGCTTACTTCCAAAGGTGGAGCCTATGTTCAGGTTGGCGCCATCTCTCTGCAACGCCACATAAATTGTGTTCTTCCCAAGCTAGCCCTGGCAAATCGGCCCAGGGCTTGGCAAAAATCTTTCTTCTATTGCCAAGATACTTCTCCAGAGGGCGAAACTCGCCTCCCCTCCTGTTCCAACACCACCTTCGTGCCTTCCGAGGCACTGAAATCAAAACCTCGAGATTCTGCCACGGCCTTCATCAATGAGTCGCTGATCAAGGTCCGTGCCTTGATCGGTCATGGCCTTACTGGCCTTGATCTTCTTTCCTGTTGGACGAAGTGGAGCATCCAGCTAGTGAGTCCCCGGCAGCGGTCCTTTCTCGAGTGCTCTGGCGCTTCTGCTGATGTTGATCGCATCCAAGCTGCCGACTGGACACCTGAAGAGTGGGTGGAGTTCGTCACCCGTGTGACCGAGGAGAAAAATGTCTCCTTTGACAAGGTGGGGCTTGCCCCTTTTAGTGTTAATAACAAGCCTTTTGAGGTAACATTTCTTCTCTGGTACTTTGCCTTTGTAGGTGAATCGCGTCCCCTTTTTGATACTAAAATCCATCTTTTTCTGGATCAGGCTGATGAGAACTATTGGTCGCTTCTGGCGACTGATGTGGGCACTGCTGCTCCCAAGCGTGCCACAAGGAAGAAGTTGCTGCCCGCTTTAGAGGGCAGTTAAATTGCTGATATCCCGTCTGTTGCCACTGCGACTTCAGACGGTGAGGATACTGAGTTGGATGAAGACGACAGTCCTGTGCCTGCCGCGAGTCCTCCTACTGCGACTGGCCCAACTCCCCGCAGGGCCTCGAAGAGACTATCCCGGGAGGAGCCAAAGCTTGATACTCGGGAGAATCCTGAGGCTGCCAAGCGTCGCAAGCCTGTTGTGGGCGCGACTCTCTCTGTTGCCAGGCGTGTGTACAAAGCCACTGCCTCGGCTGAAGAAGATATGGGACCCCATTCTGGTAATTCTTACTGCCTTGGCATCCTGACTGCATATTCTTTTCCTTCCTTTTACTGACACATAGATCTCTGATTGTAGATTCAGGGTTCCAGGGTCTGTCGTCGCCGTCAAGTGACGGCCTTATGGCCTCCGTGAAGATGGCTCCAGAGTTAGTAACTTTCTTCGCACTTATAGCATTTCTTTTCTGCCATACGCGCTTCTTTCTTATACAATGTTCTTGTTCTTGCAGGAGTGTAGCTGATGCCACAGCCGCGGCTAATCTGGGAGGTGTCTCCGTGGCTACGGTTGAGCCGCACATGACACCTGCGGCTTATACTGCCATGGCGGAGGGCGTGGCCACCACTGATGACTTGGCTACGGCCCCTGTTCCTGACACGGCTACCCAAGAGGTGGCTCTGGAAGACGGGATGGATCTCCTCGTAGCCCAAGACACAGAGAAGGTCAATCCCGCATCCGCAGTTGTAGTGGCTAAGGATGCAGAAGCACCGAGGGTTGATTCGCCGGCGGCTGATAATCAGCAGTCGTCAGAACTGCATCTTGAGGTTGCTTCCTCCTCCTCCTTGAGCTGCGCTGAACAACTGTCTCGGGCCATCATTGCCTCAAATGATAAACAAGCCGCAGAGCTTCGTGAGGCGCTGTCCAATTTGTCTACGGCTTACAAGGTAATTATCTATCTTGACCTGTCTGTCTCTAGCCCCCAAGGATCGAGTTTCTTTTTCAATGCAAAGGGGAACTTGATACTTCTTGTAGTTGGTATCTTTTGTAGTAACCACTCGCAAATTTATTACGAACTTCTCCATTGCCATTGATCTGTTTAATCTTCTACCGTGTAGGAGGAGCTATATGCTGTGACGGTAGAGAAACATGCCTTGGAGAAGCAATTGCAGGAGGCTCCTTCTGAACTTGAGAATCTGCGCGAGCTCCTTCGCCAACGCGATGTTGAATTGAAGAAAAAGGACGCCAAGATTGGCGATATTACTGATGAGAGCTTTAAACTGTCTGAACAGGCCAAGGCCACCGAGCTGCGGCTTAAAAAGGTTGAAGAGAAGTTCCAGGATAGGATCCAGCAGCAAGATCGTCAAATCAGTGCTCAAAAGGACGCCATTGCCCAAGCTAACGAGGACACGCGGCTAAAGGCTGCTGAGATTGGCCAACTTGAGAAGAAATTGGCGAAAGTGTCTGACGCCCAAAACCTTGTCCATGCCAAGGTCTGCATCATTACTCAAGAGCTGGCTGGTACGTGTTGCGACTCGCATCTGCACCTTTTTCTTTGCTACCTGCTTTTGTATGTGGCTGAGCTAACTGATAGATGCCTTGTTGCAGGTGAGGATGCTGCCTTGCAGCATGGTAGTACCCAGGAGCAGCTTGATTTCATCCGCGAGTTTGCGCGGAAGGCTTGCGATGCCATGAAGCCGCTATCTGCTTGCCTGCTGCCAACCAAGCATGTCCCTTCTGATGCTGAAGGACTATTGAAGAGACTGCTGAAGGCGCCTCAGTACTTTTTGGACTGGAAGGAATCCTCAGCTCGCCCCGGCGTGGCTCACGTTCTTACATTGGCCAAGACGTATTATCCGTCCTTTGATGCTGCCAAGGTTGCGCAAGGCAGGCCTTCGAAGAAGACGGATGGCACCGATCTGACACCCTCGGAGTATGCGGCGACGTGGAAGAGCATGCGCGTCACGCGACTGAACTTGTGGACGGAGAGGATCTGGCGACCTATCTGGGAAAATATCATCCAGATGGGAGGAGATTTGAGAGGTTACCCGCTGCGTCAACCAGCTTGGTGATCCCGCAAGAAAAGAACTCCTCTCCAGGTGTCTCCAGCTCTGAAGCCCCCAAGCCTGCGACTGATAAGCCTTCCAACGAGCCTGCGACTGCTCCTTCTGTCAAGCTTGGTAAGCCGCCTGTTCCTCCTTCCCATAAGCCAAAAGCTGGGCAAAAGTGAAGAAAACAATGATATGGTGAACTTAGCCCTTAGTGGCTTGTAATAATTGTTAGAATTATGTGTCAAAGACAATGTTGTGATTGTTAAGTACTCTCGGCAGTACTGGTTTTGACCAATAGGCTGGTCCTTATGATTTGTCTCGGTTTTTCCTTACTTAGTCCCTTGCGTGGCTCAGTATTTCCTAGGGTAAAATGCGTGTTCAGGGTCGAGAGCGGCCATGATAGGCGATCAAGCTCGATTGACACCGCACCCCCAGTACTTTGGCCGCATAATGCAAGTCGCATCCAAGTGAAGGTTGAGTATAATCATGATAAATGCCACTTGTTTGGTGATTCCAAGGTAATAGGCCACGCTCAGAAAGCTGCCGCACCCCCAAGGAACCAATGATTAAAAAATAAAAAACTCACAACTCAATTGGTAATTTGAGGCGAAACCACGACCACATACATAGTAGGGGTGCCAGCTTTATTTCAGAATCATTATATGATACATAGGGTCGGTCGCGCCTAGGTGGCGACAAGATGTGATACAGGTGGGGTTGGATCGCGCCTGGGTGGCGATCCCTTATGATACATGGGGTCGGTCGCGCCTAGGTGGCGACCAGAGGTGATGCATGGGGTCGGTCGCGCCTAGGTGGCGACCAGAGGTGATGCATGGGGTCGGTCGCGCCTAGGTGGCGACCAGAGGTGATGCATGGGGTCGGTCGGGCCTAGGTGGCGACCAGAGGTGATACATGGGGTCGGTCGCGCCTAGGTGGCGACCAGAGGTGATACATGGGTCGATCACGCCTAGGTGGCGATCAGATGTTGAAGTTTGAGCCCTGAGTGGCCAGCTTTGTAATGTGAACCCTTGGTGGTTCTGTTGCGGTCGCTGATGGCGACTCGCGATGTCTGGGATATACCCTTATTGGCGATTGCCTGTGGCCCTTGCTTTCCTCGCCTCCCTTGCGGCTGTAATCTGAAGCCGCAGGTCGGGCAGGTGTCTTTTGGCCTCCACGATGTCGTCAAAATTTTGCTGCGGTTCGCGAACGGGCATGCTCTCTGCAACACAAGCAGCTCTAGCCATGGCCCTGTCACCTTCTTCGCATTCTTGTGCTATCTTTTTATCGCCATTGATAGTGATGACTCCCTTGGGACCTGGCATCTTTAGCTTCAGGTACACGTAGCACGGCCTAGCCATGAATTTTGCGAACGCTTCTCTGCCAAACAGTGCGTGGCATGGGCTCTGGAAATCTACAACTTCGAACCAGATGTACTCGCTCCTGAAGTTGCTTTGTGTCCCGAAGGCGACTTCCAGGTTGATTCGCCCTAATGGTTGGGCTGATATGCCTGGCACGACACCGTGGAACGTTGTTCTGGACGGATATAGCTGCTTTTCTTGGAGATTCATTCTCTTGAAAGTCTCATAGTATAATATGTTGATGCTGCTGCCTCCATCCATCAATACTTTGCTTAATTTGTACCCTGCGACTTGAGGGGCAACTACAAGCGCGAGCTTGCCTTCTTCGTTTATTTCTCTGGGGTGATCTTCGCGGCTCCAAACTACTGGCTGCTCGGACCACTTCAGCCATTGTGGTATGGCTGGCACTACGGCGTTCACAGCTTGATTACGTCGTCGCAGTTTTTGCTCCCTCCTTGAGGTGTTAACCACAATTGTGTGATATTGACCCAGCTGATTTGGGAACTGCGGCTGGTCTGGCTGTGGGTTTGGGGCAGCATTGTTGTTGCCTCCGCCGTGGTTGCCTCCCTCATTGCTCTGATGGTTGTTATTTCCATTGAGTGGCTGCCCATCCTTCCACTTTTTGTAATGATAACACTGCGCCTTTATGTGGTTGGGTGGTTTTCCATCTTTTCCCACATGGATGTCACAGGGCGGTTAAAAACCTCTTCCAGGTTAACTGGGTGGAAATTTCTTCCTCTGCCGCTGCTTTGCTTGTAACGAGTGTTCGTGTTTGCGACTAATCCCGAGTTTCCTTCCTCGTTCTTGCGCTTGTTATAACTCGCATTCTGTTGCTAGCTTGCTGCCGCTGAGGATTGCTGCTGCTCTTTTTCCCTTTGCCAACAGTTTCCTCTTCTTCTCCGTCAGATGCATCCTTGGTCTTATCCGAGCTAGCGTACTTGTTTGCTGCTGCCATCACCTCGCTGAGACTCTTGACTTTGTCCTTCATGGGACCTAGTTTGTGGACCAATGGCTCGAACTTGCAATTTTTCTCCATAACCAGGACAACTGATTTTGGAGGTATATTATCCGAGGAGTGTATAATTTCTGCCACCCTCCTCATCCATTGGCGACTCGACTCGCCTTCCTTCTGCACGCAACGCTCAAGATCTTCTATACTGCAGAGTGGCTTGCATGTTCCTTGGAAATTCTTGACGAAAGCTTCCTTCATCTCGTCCCAAGAGTTTATTGAATTTGGCGGCAAGTTCTGTAGCCAGATGTGTGCTGCGCCTTCTAACATCATATTTAGATATCGGGCACAGATTTCTTCGGATGCGTTGAGGATGCTCATGCCCATCTCATAATTGTTGAGCCAAGTGACTGGATCCATGCTTGCATTGTAATTCGCGACCTTGCGAGGTACTTTGAAATCTGCAGGAAACGGTTCAGACCTAATCCGCTCACTGAAGCAGACTGGGCCTTTAAGTCGCGATGAAAAGTTGGACGGAGCTGGCCTTCCCGCTGGATTAACCGCCGTACGTGGCTGCACAACTTCTGCGGGTTGAACTTGCTAGGGTTGATTTTGCGCTGTCGGCTGGTTTTCCCTTTGTCGCCTTGCTGAACTTGATGTCGCGACTTGCGGCGACTCAGCATGGATGCTTCTTTCGGCCGTGACTCTACTGTTGTAGGGGTGGCGTGCAGCCGTCCCGCATGTTCAGTCATGTTTGCCTGTTGTATTACCGCTGTGCTCAACATTTTGATGGTGCGCCGCGCCTCTCTGTCCATCGGTGTGTTTCCTGCTGGTGTCAGCCTAGACAGGATGTTGGTAGCCGCGCAGAGATTCTCCACTGGGCTAACATAATGTCCTTGCGGCGTATGGAACCTTTGAGGCTGTGGTGGCGGTTGTTGCACAAAGGTTGGTTGTGGCAACGGAGGTGGCATGATGGCCCTGTTGTTGGCTTGTACCAAGGCTCTTGATTCTGGGGCTTCCGCCGCTCTCGGTGTTGCGAAAGATGGAACTGCTGGTACGACTAACGGTGATGCGAACGATCGGACTGCAGGCGCGACTAAGGGCACCGCAGGTCGCGTAAGCGCGACGGATGGTGCTATGTATGAGGGTACTGCGACTGATAGTGTTGCGGCTTCTGACCATGCGACTAGATGTACCGCGTTGGTTGCGACTGAAGGGATCGCGTTGGGCGGCGCCGTGGCTACTGGCGTATCGACCGCGGGGACCACGGCTGCAGGTCCAGAGGTGGGTGATTGGAATAACTCCACGGGATTTACTATCCCTGGCTGCAGGCGACTGGCTTGGCGTCTGTGCGGCAAGGTGCCCTGCCCTCCTTGCAAGATGTTGATGTCCTCGACGAGTCGCCGTTGTTCTTGTTGGAGGCGCTGGTCCTCGCACGCTAGCCTGGTTCTTTCATCTGCGATTCTTTGGACTTCATCATACAGCCCGATCCTGGTAGCTTCCAGCTCTGTCACTCTGGCGGCGGCGTTAACCGCAGATATTGGCGTGAACAACACGCTGCTGTGTGGTATTACGGCCGCTGCGTTGGAGGCTGCTCATGGCCCTGTTTCCGTGAGTGCAACTCCGGGTGGGGTCTCTCTGTTGGCGACTCCTGAGGCCACGACTCCTGGTGTAGTTGTAGCGGGTGCCACAACCCTGATGCATCTGGCGCGGCTTATTCCGCTTTTTCTGGCTCCGTGGGGGCTAAGCTGCCCTATGGCATGCCCAGCCCTTCCTCTGCTTCCACGGTCTAGTAGATCCCTTACATGTGCTGATCTCCTACGGAGGGCGAGCTGCCGCCCCTAGGGTTTCCACATAGCCTCTCCTCGAGAACATACTCGATGGATTGGGCTTCTTCGTGTTCAAGGGGTAGTGGCTCGTTGTTGGTAGATTGCTCTTCTTCGTCCACCGTTACGGCGACTCCTTCTTCTGAGTCGCCCTGCTGTGAGGGATCCTCTGATTCACCGCCGATGAAGCCGACGAAGACACGGACAGATCCAAACGGGATGATGTGGCCGGTCTCTAGGTAATCAGCTCCCGGCCCCCAGCCTGAATCGTCAATGAGTGGTATGCCATCGACCGTGATGATGCGGCCGACGGCGAGATCTTCAGCTCCTTTCATCGATCCTGCGCGGAACGTGACGCTCTTGACCGCAGGCCCCATGGTGGGCACCAACTGTCGTGGGTTTGTCACGTCTGGTGTCATGGATGACTTCGTAGGTGTGGGATTACGCGAGTCAAGCATCTCTAAGCTTGGGATCGCAGGAACAAAGATCAACACAGATTTACCCAGGTTCGGCCTCTCAATGTGAGGTAAAGACCTACTTCCTGCCTACCCTAGATTGGTATTGATATGATATATGAGGTGTTACAATGGAGGCGATCCGATCTCAGTACTCGCCGTATGAACTAGGGTTTGAGGGATTGGCCCATCTAAGTCATGCGAGTCATCTTTATATATACAGAGGCTCGTCGGGTTACAAAGGAAACTTCCTCCACAAGGAATATATCAACTAGAACCTACTAGGAGACTACTTAGTCCTCACGTCTTCCAGGATATCTCTTCTAGATTCTTCTCCTTGTGGCGGTGCGATATTGGGCTTGCTTCCATGTAGACCTTTGTTCGTGCGAGTAAAGTAAGTCGCACTTATCAATATGGGCCGTGGTTAATCCAGAAAGTATTCCCCCGACATAATGCTCTTTCTTAACTGCCACCATGAGCATGGTTCGCCCTTCCTTTGCGACTTTCATGTACCACACATGCAATCTTCGCATTTGTGTTGTTAGATGCTGGACCTGCTCAGGTCTGACCAGAGGCTCCCCGGGGACATATTTCCATGCTAGATCAGCCTTGGGGATATCTGCGTCGCCCATCAATTGAGGAACACTGATACCAAGGTTGTTAGCAATGACGTTCAACTCGTCCGGAAACACCTTGAGTGGGGGGATTGATTTGTATTTCCTGTTCTCCGAGCTGGGGAACTTTTTTCCCGCTTGCACTACTTCTCTTCAGTTGCATCTGTTTGTTGTATGACTTCGTAATACATCGGTCATAGTCTGATGGCCTATTAGCCACATGTGACGGTGGTCGCTCAAGCATGTCCACAAAGTGCTGAACAGTTTCCGCAGGTATTTTCTCCTTTGGCTGGGGCTGTACCGGTGCAAAATGGCTTTTCACTTGGGCAGCCACGATCGTTCTGGTTTCCTCATCTGTCATTTCGTAAGGTAACTTGGCAGGAGCCTCGTCCTTGGCTTTATTCTTTGTACCTTTCTTCTGAGTAGTACTAGTCGACGGAGCGGTGGTCTTCCGCTTTTGCCCCTAGGACTTAGTGGGCGGACTCGGCTGACGCGCCGGAGATCGAGATGGACTCGCGCTGGGGTCCCTCTCAAGGAGGGGTGGACTTTGAGGTGGATTGCTACTCGGAGGAGTCGGTGGCCTTGGCGCCGAGTCTTCAAACATGATGTATTCCTTTTTCCATAGAACGATACCATGCTTGACTTCTCCCAGTGTCGTCTCCCCTTCACCTGCAGGCATGTCAAGCTCCAGTGTCTCATATCCCTTCAGAACTTCATCCACCCGACACGAGCATAGCCAGCTGGAATCTGACAGCCATGGTAGCATGCTCCAGGTTCAGAAGGTAAAGCAAAGCCGACCGCCACCTTCATGGATATGTTCTTCATTGACTGATGTAGCTCACAATTTTTCCTCTCCGTGATATCATCCACGGGGTAGCGAGCCATTGGTGGATCATCCATCAGTGCATCATCAGCCCGGACCCCGTGGAACCCACGCTACTTTTCCGCTGAGATGGGCCGGTACTATCGAATGCAGGATCTTGCTACCGCTGAGATGCCCTTTGCTGGCTAATTGTGTCCAGTTGCTCCTGCTGCCGCATTAACATGCGTTCCAATTCCATGTTCTTTCTTTCTATCTTCTGAAACTGTCTGCCTCCTGCTTCTTTTTTCTCTCACGGCTTCAATAATTGTCATTCCACTCCGAAAACCCATCCCTCCACGGGACATCGGCACCTTTGCCTCGTGTTCGTCCTGGGTGTTCTTTGTTCCCGAGGGCGCGTGTCAGCTCGTGATTCTCTCTCTCGAGCTGGAACTTTCCCTCTCGAACATCGGTTATTGCTGTAACAAGATCTTTGGAGCCTGTTTTAATTTTTCCTTTGTAATAATCTGCCCTGTCTGTGGGTCCAACGATCCCCCATGCCCGTACCACCACTGCTTGGACCTCTCGGGCCATTCCGCTGTAGCTGGAGTGATCCCTGCAGCAATCAGGCGGGCCTCAGTTTCTTGCCACTTAGGCACGCCAGTCTTGTAGCCACCTGTCCCCATAATATGGTGATATTTCATTTTCGTAGCATTTGCGTTATTTTTTTCCGACCTTGCGAGAGCTTTAGACGAATCCTTGTACGCCACAAATGCGTCTCAGTGATTTTTTATCTTCTCTAGTGGTCCAGTGAATGTTGGAGTTTTTTTCCCTTGACATAGTCATTGTATAATCTTTTCTTGAAGGTCTGGAATTGTGTGGCCATCTTCTTAAGAGCCCACTCCTTGACTTTCAACTTCATGCCATCTGTGAGATCTGGCGGTAGGTTGAAATGTGACAAGAGCGTATCCCAAAGCAAATCTTTGGATCTTTGGTCGACATAACTAGTTCCATCTACCTTTGGCTTATTCCATTCTCGAGTGGTGATCGGGATGTTGTCCCTAACAATAACTCCGCATTGATTTATAAATCTACGAACGTTCTCTTGGGAGCAATCGGTTCGCCATATTCAGCGACTTCGTAGATCATGAACCTTTGATGATCAGCCAACTTTTTGGTCGGGCCTCATTGCTTTCTAGCAGATTGGCTCGATCCGGAGGGCTAAAAGAAGAAAGATTCGTTAATAAGTGCAATACAAATCAATTAATGCATCTAGTGATCACCAGAGGCTTAATATACGTCGCCGGACTTTGTTAAGGGTCCAACATTTTCTTCGCCATCATTGCTTGTTTGCCTTTCATCTCTAATTGGTTCTAGCTCAACTCCCTCACTGGAGTCGTTCAGAAATTGTGAGCCGTCATCTTCGTCTCTTGTTTCTCCACGGCATATATTATCTCGAATATTGCCTGTTCAGGGCCGTCTCTGCCGCGGTCGTCCATAGCTTAACTAATCCAGAAGAAAGATAAAACAATTTACAACAATTGATACAATGGATACAACAATTGATACAACGGATACAATATAGCAACAATTGATACAATTGATCAACTTTTATTTCCCCCTATTATATTTCTTTTCTCCTTCTAATATAATGAGCATTGCTAGTGCCACTATGTTGCATTCGATAAAAAAAATCACGATCAAAATGTAAGCATCCTGTTGGGGGATAATAACCCGGTATACTCATGACCAAGGAAGAATCAGTCGGACGGCCCAAGGCCTGGTCCGAGTGATGTGTACAAGATATGGGCCGGGTTATAGCTGGGCCAATATGCCTAACATGACTCGTCTCTAGAAGGAAGGACCTAGAAGAACTGGAGTCCGACTGAAGGAAGGAACCGGGTGACTTGGAGGCTACGGAACGTCAAGAAGAACCTAGAGTAGGACTCCGGGCTCGTATGTAACACGATATTCATTGTAAGTTCGGGAGACCCGGCGTCTATATAAACGGGCTCCCAGAACATAGATAGACAAGTCTTAAGCCCTAGTTCGAGATCACCGCTATCAAGCGAAACCCTTGTAACCTGTCTCGTAACCCGGCTCTGTTGTCGTAGCCGAGTTATCGAGACCTCGAGATCAATAACATAGAAGCAGGAAGTAGGTCTTTATCTCCAATGGAGAGGCTGAACCTGGGTAAACCCTTTTTCCCCAACGAGCGTGACAATCTCCTGAAGGACCAAGGCGCCTTGCCCCAATCATCAAGTTACCCTATGGTAACATCTGCCGTGATAACCCCATGACAGTTGGCACCCACCGTGGGGCCCGCGACCAAAGCTGTCCTCATCAAGGGAGAAGCTCTGCGAGGGATGGAGAACCTCGCGATCGGCGAGGTCAGGATGGATCAGCACGGAAAGCGCATCGTCGACGATTCCGGCTGGAAGGAAGAAGCAGATCTGCTTTAAACCGGCCGGGTTATCCCGTTCCGTCGGATCAACGTCTTCGTAGGTATGGTTAATGCAACTCAGCAAATTGATGACGAGGTTATGTGCGACTCCGTTTCAGGGGCAGCCACCATCGTCCAATCTGATAGAGAAGAATCAGTCGGAACAGAAGGTTTCGAACATCAGTCGAACATCCAGGTTTGCGAGCCGGAGTGCCGACGTGAGGAAGATTTGGATACAGATACTGAATCGATCTTACCTTTGTTTGACGAGAGATTTGGGTACGTGGCTGATGAGGAAGATTATGAGTCGGAGCCAAGGACCATGAAGCGTGCTACGGTGTACACCCTGATGAACCGCAATGATGGGACAGAAACTTCAGTGAGTGAGGACGATGCCACACGTGCGGCCAGAGAAAACAGAGAAAGAGTTCAGCGTCATCCGACTTTTCAATCGGGTGATGGCTCGGAATAGCTGGTTTTGAGGGAAATTCCACCAGTTTTGAGGCCCTGGGACTTTGACACAGCAATAGTTACCACTCCAATCACACCAGATAACGCAGCAACCCGGGCGTAGCAATTGGATACGTTACGAATCACGCTGGAGAATCAACAGAAGGCTTTATTGGCGGAGCAGCAGCGCATGTTTGATGAGCAACAAGAGATAGAACGGGATCGAGCCCGTGTGGAGCAAGAAAGGTTAACAGTGCAGAATCGCCATGAAGATCTTACATCAGTACATCAGAGGAGGCTCCAGACCCGGGTGATGCCAGGCATGACCTTAGATCCCACGAGATTGAACTTTGCATCACCGAACGGAGCTCCCAATGTCACTCGGCCGGAGCCAGCGCCGGTTGGAATCGGGCATGGAATCATGGTTAGAGCAAATCAGGGTGGAAACGGGGTGCCACCCAACACTCGGGCTGGAGCTCAGCAAAATCAGAACACAGCAGCTGCGGGTGGTATGCCACCACCAGCAGATCGGTTCCACACGCCCAGTGGTCACTACTCAAATCCGGCTGATAACGTGTACGCAGCAACATTAGCATTATGCCGTATGCCGATTGATCAATCGCCAGAGGGAGAAGAAGCACGCAGGGCAATTGAGATGTTGAAAACCGCGCTCACGCAGCAGGGAAACATGCCGGATAAGAGTGGAGCGTTACATTCAACACCATACAATAGCCGAGCTAACCGGAGTCATCACGGAGAAACACCGAGGCCAGCCGGATCAGGCGTCAGGAACGGACAGCAGAATCAAGGTCACCCAGCGCCGCAGCCTCAACATTCGGGACATCATCAGCAGAGGCCAGCCTAGAATCAGCCGGCGCCGAGGCCGCATCAACCGGCCCCGGCTCAGTCTGTGGCCCAAGCGATTGTCAACAGTTCAAGAGCACGGCGTGCGGCGAGCGCAAACCCAGCTTTAGGTGTCGCCGGAGGGGCCGGAGGACAACTTGAAGCAGGAGTGATGGGCAACGCACCAAATACCGGGTCAGGTTTGCCGTTAGTTTCTTCATTACTTAACCCGGTTGGAACTAAATGTCTTTCAGATGCTATCAAAAGTGAACCTTTTCCTGAGAAGTTTAAAGAGCCAAGCAAGGTGACGAATTATGACCCCAGCATGGATCCAGAAACATGGCTCAGCAGTTACGAGATGCCGATGAGTATTCGCAATGCCACAGGCAACTTGTGCGCGAGATACATGTACCTGATGATGAGTGAAGGAGCAGCAAAGTTATGGTTCAATGGATTACCCGAGAAATCTATCAATTCTTGGGATGAGTTGAAGGCATTATTTGTCAAGAATTTCAAGGGCACGTGTGAGAAGTTGTTCACTATAAAGGATTTGGAGCGATGTTTCCAGAAGAAAGGCGAGTCAGCGCGTCACTGGAAGCGCCGAGTTACAGCCATCATTCACTCATCAAAGGGAATTACACCAGCCGCGGCCGTGTCATCAATGGAGAAAACCTGCAGATATGACCCGGTAATTCAGAAGATGGGTCGACTGAGGGCCACTGGCGAAGCAGAAACAATCACCATGGGGCAGCTGATTGAAGCGGCTCATAAGCACGCGTCCACAGACAAGACCCGGGATGATGATGAAGATAAGGGAAAAGGAAACGTCAACAACGGAGGAAAGAACCACAATAACAACGGTAACAACAACAACGGAAACAATAATCACAATGGTAACAGCGGGAATAGCTCCAAAAGGCAGCATGAGGGTGGTTCAGATTTGGTGGCAAACACAAACATCGGGTATAACAAGTTTCAGCGGCGAGATGATAATTATTGAGGCAATAACAATAATGGCAATTACAGGGGAAATTTCCGAGGACCGGCTAACCCCCAGGAAGCATTCAACATGCCGTGTCCACGTCATAGTAGGAACGGTAAGCCGGCAAATCACTCTTTGTCCCAGTGTGTTGATCTTCAGAGATGGAAGAACGAAGAGTTTGCCAGGATGAGTATGGGAGGAAACGGCCCGAGGCCGGGTAATGGAAATAACCAGGTCAATGGACCACATGATGGGGGGATGCCCAACCGGGTAGGCCCAGAACCCCGAGTCGGCCTTCAAGGCCGGGTGGCCCAAAGCCCACCCGGTGTACATCTTCCAGGATACCGGGTCCCCGAGGATCCCGGTATGACGGCTCGGGGAGGCGGCAGCAGATATCTTCGAATCAGTCTGCGATTATGTATCCCGAAGAGTGCGCTCCACGAAGCCGCACTTGTAGGCAGGATAGCTAGCGCCGCCAGCGGAACCCGTCATTCCCTGTAAACCCTAGCCGGCTCCCTATATAAAGCCGGCAAGGAGCAACCCTAGGGCGGACTCATCTCATTCCATAGCCTCCGGAGCACCCGCAAGCTCTGGTGCGCACACCATTGTACACCCCATTCAGATCCAAATACATACAAGCAGGAGTAGGTCTTTACCTCATACAGAGGGGCCGAACCTGGGTAAACTCTGCGTGTGCAACCTCTCTGTGAATCCTACGTCGCCTGGCTCACACCCGAGTTAAGCCACCCCGTATGGCATCTGCCGTGATTACCCCACGACAGTTGGCGCCCACCGTGGGGCCAGCGATCGCTGGAATTTACTTCATGGAGAGTCCTGAACCCGGCACTGGCGTCTACTTCAGCCCTCAAGCCATGTCGGGTCGCGGTGACATCGTCACCGGCAGCTACTTCGAGCACGGAGGGATCGGCTACGTCGCCGATCCACACACTTGGGGCAGGCCCAACTACGCCCCGATCACTCGCGCGATGGCTATCCCGTTCGGGACCGCCGTCACCGCCTACGTCGGCTTCTGCGGCTCGGATGAGGAAGGAGTCGCCAACAACTACGATGGTACTTCCTCCCCCGTCGACCCGCTTGACGAAGCCGCTGTCGACACCGCGGCTGCAAACCACTTTGCACCCGCCCCATCCGCCGAGACCGTCCAGATCTCGAACGACGACGACACCGGGTCGATCTTGCCCGTTCTCGACTACGAGTCGGAGGGCTCGACCGATCTGGCCTCGGACGGCACGGCAACACCCGCCCACATCTACATGACGGGCGAGGCGGCAAACTCTGCTGCCGCCAAACCTGCGGCAACAAACGCCGCCACAGCAGAGGCCAACGCGCAGAAGCAGCGCGACCAGGCACGGCGCGAGCAGGAGGCTCGCGAAAAGCAGCAACGCGACGAATCTCTCGCCGCCCTGCGAGGACAAGCAGGTCGGGCGGCTGACCCGCTCAGCACCCCGATCACGCCGGCGAACGTCGTCGACCAGGCGACACAGCTCGAGCAGCTGCGCCGGAAGATGGCCCTCCAGCAGGAGGAGATCCGCCAGAAGGAGCTGGAGGTCGATGCTCAGTCGACCGCTCTCTCCGCGGTCACTCGGCATCACAAAAACCGCAAGTCGCGGCTTAATCCTGATGCACCAACTCGCGCGCTCGACAACGCCTTCGCGCGCGAGACAGAGCTGGAAAGGCAGCGCGACGAGTGCCGCAGGGCCCAGCCCGGCGGCTCGAGTCAAGTTCCGCCTCAACCTCGCCCGACGATGCCGCCTCCGGCGCCGCGGCCTCCTCCGAACCCGGCTCGTCCTCAACCCCAGCCGCGGAACGACGACGACGCCGACCTCGCGATTTTCGGCACCCCAGTCGATTGCATGACTGCAGCCGCCTCTCTCTTCAAGAGGATCCGGGTCAAGGACAACCCCTATTGGAGCAAGGGGTGCAAGCTGGTGGACAAGGCGCTGGAGCTGCAGGAGAACATGTCGCAATCTGACGGCAAGCTCTACTCCAGATCGCCACCCAGCGAGAAAACGGCCTCGGCACCACACCGAAGCCAGGGAAACAAGGGTTCCCCCAGGCGTGACGCTGCCCCACAGCCGCCACGCAGTCGGCACGAGGAGCCGGCAGTGTCGAGCAACGCGAGGGCTGGAGGCAACCCGCCTCGGCTCGCCCGCAACGACGCCCGGCACACCATCAACAACAACCAGGCGCAGGCACGCTCCAATCACTCCGCTCCGGATCTGCGCCACCACCTCAACGACAAGCGCGCCGAGGCGACGCGCAACAACAACGACGACGACGACGTCGGCCCTAGATGCTTTGGACCCGCCATCAGAGGCGAGCGTTTCCCTAGCAGCTTCAAAGGACCGAGAGAGGCGCCCAAGTACAACGCTGCCATGAACCCGGAAACTTGGGTCCAGGACTACTTGGCCGCCATGAGCATCCAGAACGCGTCTTCGCTCTGTTGTGCGCGCTATTTTCCTCTCATGCTTGAGGGAACGGCTCGCACTTGGCTCAACAACCTCCCCAGGAACAGCGTCAACTCCTGGGGCGAGTTGAAGAGGCTCTTCATCACCAACTTCGAGGGGACCTGCAAGCGCCCGGCCACGGTCGAGGACCTCAAGCGCTGCGTCCAGAAGGAGGGCGAGTCCACTAGAAAGTGGTATCGCCGAGTCGCCGACCTCATCAACTCGGCAGAACACCTCAGCGTCGACACGGTGCACTCCCACCTCGAGGACAACACCACCTTCGAGTCGCTCAAGCAGAAGCTGCGGCGCTCGCACAAGGGTGACATGACGATGGGCCAGCTACTCGCCATCGTGCACAAGTACGCCGAGTCCGACGTCACCAAGGACGACTCCGAGGAGGACGACGACGAGAAGAAAGGCGGCAAAAACAAGAGCAAGGCCAAGCACTCCAGCGCTCATAAACGCAAGGGTGACGGCGGCTCCGAGCTTGTAGCCGCCACGGCTGCGGGGGGCCGCGGCTTCAAGAGCCAACGCGGCAACTTCCCGCGAAAGAAGCTCACCGCCACGGAGATCTGGCCATGCCGTGTAGGTATCATAGCCTACCCGGCAAGCCAGCCGGCCACACCACTGACGAGTGCAGCTGGACTGCAGAAATCGTCAAGGCCAAGACCGGTGCCAAGAAGCGGGCACCCGACGGAGACGACGACGGTGAGCAGCAGCAGGGCATGCCTCCCACTGCCGGCTTCATGGGCCACACCTTCGTCGGCCTCGATTCCAGGCGGGAGGAGAAGGTCATACGGCGCGCCGTCCACGCGACTCTGCCAGACGTGCCCCAGTGGCTCGACTGGTCAGAGCAGCCGATCACATGGAGCCGTCAAGACCACCCGCCCCGCGTCGATTACCCGGGCAAATTCGCTCTGGTGGTCGCGCCCCAGGTCAAGGGCTACATCTTGACCAAGACATTGATGGACGGAGGGTCGAGCATCAACATCCTCTACTACGAGACGTTCCAACGCATGAAATTGCGTGACGAACAGCTAGTACCCACCATCACCACCTTCCACGGCATCGTCCCGGGAAAGAAGGCCTACCCGCTAGGCAAAATCGCACTCGACGTCGTCTTCGGCACCGCCAAGAACTTCCGGCTCGAGAAGATCTGGTTCGAGGTGGTGAACTTCCGTAGTTCCTACCATGCGATCCTCGGGCGACCCGCCTTTGCCAAATTCATGGCAAGGCCCTGCTACGCCTACCTGAAGATGAAACTGCCGGGTCCGAACGGCATCATCACTGTACACGGCGACGTCGACCGCGCCATCGAGTGCGAAAAGGGCAACGCCGTCTTTGCCGAGTCCGTCATCGCCACGGAGCAGCTGGAGCAACTCAAGCTGCAAGTCGACCCCAACGACATGACCATCGTCAAGAAGCCGACTCTGGACTCACGCGACAAGTTCCAGTCGGCACAGGAGACCAAGCGCATCCCGCTGGTCGAGGGCGACTCCTCCAAGACGGCGGTGATCGGCTCGCACATGGACGTCGCATAGGAAAGCGCGCTCTGCGACTTCCTCCGTGAGAATCGGGACATCTTCGCATGGAAACCATCTGACATGCCAGGCGTCCCGAGGGAGCTCGCAGAGCACAAGCTCAACGTTGACCCCAAGCTGAAGCCAGTGAAGCAGTTCCTGCGTCGCTTCACTGGTGAGAGACAGAAGGCTATTGGCGAAGAAATAGCCCGGCTCCTAGCTGCCGGGTTCATCGCCGAAGTCATACACCCGGAATGGCTTGCCAACCCGGTGCTCGTTCTGAAGAAGAACGGAACATGGCGGATGTGCATCGACTACACCGGCTTGAACAAAGCCTGTCCCAAGGATCCATTCGCATTGCCACGCATCGATCAGCTGATCGACTCGACGGCAGGGTGCGAGGCGCTATGCTTCCTCGACGCCTACTCCGGGTACCACCAGATCAAGATGGCGCCCGAAGATCAGGAGAAGACGTCTTTCATCACGCCCTATGGCGCGTTTTGTTACGTCTCCATGCCCTTCGGCTTGAAAAATGCCGGAGCGACTTACCAGCGGTGCATACAGAACTGTTTGCACGAGCAGATCGGCCGCAACGTCCACGCATATGTGGACGACATCGTCGTCAAGTCCAAGCTGAAGACAGACCTGATTGCCGACCTCACGGAGACATTCACCAACCTCCGCAAGTACAGGATAAAGCTCAACCCGGAAAATGCGTCTTCGGCGTACCCGCGGGCAAGCTCCTGGGCTTCATCGTCTCCGAGCGAGGCATTGAGGCCAACCCAGAGAAGATCAAGGCGATCGAAGCTCTGAAGAAGCCGGAAAACCTCCGGGACGTGCAGCGGCTCACAGGCTGTGTCGCTGCCCTCAGCCGTTTCATCTCACGACTCGGCGAGAAGGCCATGCCCTTGTACCGGCTCCTCAAGAAGTCGGACACGTTCACCTGGAACGACGAGGCAGACGCCGCCTTGACGGCACTCAAGAAGACGTTGGCCGAGGCGCCGATCCTCGCATCTCCACTAGAAAAGGAGCCGATGCTCCTCTACATCGCTGCGACCAACCGAGTCGTCAGCGCGGTGGTCGTCGTCGAGCGCAAGGAGGAAGGCCACGAGCAACTGGTCCAGCGGCCAGTTTACTACGTCAGCGAAGTCCTGACGGATTCGAAGCAACGTTACCCGCACTACCAAAAACTTGTATATGGTGTTTTCTTTGCTTCAAGAAAATTGCGACATTACTTCATGGGCCACCCGATGACGGTGGTCAGCTCATCTCCCTTAGCTGAAATAATCCGCAATAGAGAGGCAACTGGGCGCGTCGCCAAATGGGCCTCTGAGCTGCAGCCTTTCGGCCTCAGCTACGCAGCCCGCACTGCGATCAAGTCGCAGTCACTATCCGACTTCCTCGTCGACTGGATGGAGACACAGTTGCCGGCTCCAACCTATGAAGCCGGCAGATGGACCTTGTTCTTTGACGGGTCGAAGATGTATGAGGGCTCGGGGGCTGGAGTCGTCCTCACTTCTCCCCAAGGCGACAAGATGCGATATGTGCTGCAGATACACTTCACGTGCACTAACAACGTCGCCGAGTACGAAGCCCTCCTACATGGCCGTATCAAATGCTACGGCGATTCCGACCTCGTCGTTCAGCAAACGATGGGGACCTGGGATGCAAATGATCCCAACATGGCGGCTTACCGCCGGCTCGTCGATCAAGTCGGCGGCCACTTCGCCGGCATGGAGCTGGAGCACGTCGACCGAAGGAAGAACGAGGCGGCTGACGCACTCTCTCGCTTCGGGTCTAAGCGGGACCGAGTCCCACCCGGCGTCTTCCTCGACCACCTGCACAACCCGTCGGTACGCCCGCCGGCCGAAGTCGACATCGCCAACCCGCCATCATCAGATGCAATTCTGGTGGCGGTAACCCAAGAAACAAACGACTGGAGGGAACCCTACATCGAGTTCCTCACCACCAAAAAGCTGCCAGCCGACGAGGTCCTAGCACGGCGAGTCGTGCGCCGGGCCTCAGCTTACGCCATCATCAACAGCGAGCTCTACAAACGCAGCACATCGGGAGTTTTCCTCCGCTGCGTCGAGCCGGAAGAGGGAAGGCGCATCCTTCATGAGATCCACTCGGGAGATTGCGGCCACCACGTCGGCGCTCGCAACCTGGTCGCCAAGGCGTTCAGGCACGGTTTTTTCTGGCTCTCTGCTCATCAGGATGCAGTCGACATCGTCCGTCGGTGCATCGGGTGCCAGAAGTACGCCCGGCAGGATCACCTACCCGCCGCGGCTCTGAAGACCATCCCTCTGACATGGCCATTCGCAGTCTGGGGAATAGACATGGTGGGCAAGTTCAAGACAGCTCGCGGTGGCATGACACATTTGCTCGTCGCAGTCGACAAGTTCACCAAATGGGTCGAAGTTGAACCTATCAAGAAACTCGACGGCAAGACCGCAACCAAGTTCCTCCAGAAGCTCATCTTCCGATTCGGCTACCCGCACAGCATCATCACTGACAACGGTACAAATTTTGCCGAAGGAGAGATGAAGGCCTTCTGCAAACAAAAAGGCATCCGTCTCGACTTGGCGTCCGTCGCCCACCCGCAATCAAACGGGCAGGCGGAAAGAATGAACCAGACAGTGCTAGCCGGGATCAAGCCGCGACTTCAAGTTCCACTGGAGCGAACACCGGGTTGCTGGCTGGACGAGCTACCAGCCGTACTCTGGGGCATCAGAACGACTCCAAACCGTTCCACCGGCTACACGCCATTCTTCATGGTGTACGGGGCGGAAGCCGTCATGCCGACCGACCTCGAGCACGACTCGCCTCGGGTCGCCCTCTACAACGAGGAAGAAAATGAAGAAGCCCGCCTGGTCGGCGTCGACCTCCTGGAAGAAGCTCGCGAACTCGCACTCTCCAGGACGGCGATATATCAGCAAAGCCTGCGCCGCTACCACAGCCGCCGGGTTAGAAGTCGCTCTTTCCAGGAAGGCGACTTGGTTCTTCGGCTCATCCAAAAGTCGAAAGGGATGCACAAGCTCTCGGCACCATGGGAAGGACCGTTCGTCGTTAGCAAAGCGATGGGCAACGGCTCCTACCACCTCGTCGACTTGCGTGAGCCGAACAAAAGCTCCAAGTCGGAAGAGGAGACCAAGCGTCCATGGAACATCAGCCTGCTTCGCCCCTATTATACATAGTATCCATTGTAATACTGTGTAATCAATCAAGGAAATAAAGTCGATACACACCCGGCACGCTCGGGGGCTATCGTTTCGATTCAATTATGCTTTCGAGTCTTTATTCTTCCTACTCACACGTTATATGATTGATGGGTTGTCAAAGAGAGCCGGATGCCACGATGCGCGGCTCACCACTGGACCCCCTGCTCACGAAGCAAAATCACAAAAATTGTTGTTTTCTCCCAAGTCGTCAGCTACCCGCACAAAGTGAAGAAGTAGTGCAGCCGGTTCAAACCTAACTTGACAATGAAGCCGCACTCGGACTTTGTCACCATGGGTACCGCGCGCGTCACGAAAAAATCACGCGAAGCACACTTGGCGAGGTCGCACGATCGACTAGCTTACAAAACAAGCGAAAAACAAACAAAGTGACGGAAAGCGCACAAAAAACAAGCATGGGAGTGCCAAAACAAACATTAATAAGCCGCAGAGGCGCACGCTGAAACGCGACCCGGCACATATCATACTTGTTTCATTACATAATATTTTTCGCCCGCAGGCGACAAACCCTAACTACTTCAAAATAACCCCTCTTTTGAAAGCAGGGGAGCAAACTTCAAGACGGAGGAGCCGCCCGAGCAGAAGACGTCGACGCCTCGTTCGTCGCAGCCGGCGGTGGCAGAGCTGAAGCCCTTTCGAAAAGGTACTCCGACGCCGGCTCCCTGTCCGCCACCTCGCCAAGGTCGTTGCCCTCAGGCACCACGTCGAAGACGAAGTCGTCGTGGTCGACCATCTTGGCAGCCCGGCAGGCGTAAGGGGCGCAGTACTGGAGCACCGGCTGCAGATCGATCTCCCGGCCGCTGCTATCGGTGGGGATGCTGGCCGTGATCTTGTCCACGTTCGTCTGCCTATACCGGCCTCGCACAAGCCCGAGGGCAATGCACGCGCCGGCTCGGGCCGACGACTCCCGCACCCAGGTGATCACCTGGGGCATCAGCTCCAGAACCCGCAACACCTTGCAGACGGGTGCGGGGACGCCTTCCTTGGGCGACAGCATCTGGACGACCTTGCTGGCCCGGCCGTGAACGTCACGGGCGAAGACTCCGAGCCGGTGGACATGCTCCGAAGCCGTCAGGCCAGCCGTCTCCTCGCCTGCTCAACAAAACAAAAATCAACAACAAGGCCACAAGTCAAGTAGGCACAAACTGCAAAGGGTCGCATGAAATCTTTACCCCAGATGCCAACGGCGAGGGTGGCAAGCGCTCGGTCAGCTCCTTCATCTCGCGCTCAGCCTCGCCGGATTTGCGCTCGAGCTTCTCGAGGTCCTCGCCGTACCCCTTGGTCGCCTGGGTGAGGGCGGCGTCCGCCTCCTCCTTCTGCTTGCTGAGCCGCTCGCAGGATTCCTGCACCGCGGCAAACGCCTGCGTGTGCCGGCTCTCCTGCGCGGCCAGCAGTTGCTGGTGCTCAGCGACGGAGATGAAGCCGTCGCGCGCCTTCTTCAGCTCCTCCTGCAGGCGGCGGGTCTCCTGCTGTTCGGCTTCGAGGAGCCAGGACAGCTCCTGCAGTTCACAAGACAATAAACAATCAAGAAGAGGCATGGGGGCTACGCCACGGGTTACCTCTACACCAACATTTGCTAACCCGGGGGCTAGCCCCAACAAAAAAAAAAAATAATACGCCGGGTCAGAACCCGGGGGCTACGTTCCGAGTGGCATACACACCCACCACCGGCCTGCCTCTACATCGACATTGGCAAACCAAGGACTACACTATTCGCCAAACTTTGCATCCAGAAAACTATGAAGACCCAAGCCGCTTTCTACGAACGCGACTCGGGCCTTGGGGGCTACATATACGCTACGGACGCAACAGGTGCAAGAAGGATTCTACGTACCTGGTGCGCATCCATCGCTGTCTGGATGGCGGCTCGGAAGTCAGGCCGGGGCGCAGATGCACCCGGGACGGAGCTCGGGGGCTGGGCAGTCAGCCCACCCGACGAGGAAGCCGTCGCGGTGGCGCGGGTCGTCGTCACCACCAGCGCCGTCTCCGGCTGAGGCGTGGCATCCACTGTGCCAGCCGGCACGGTGTCATCAATAGTGGCCCCCTCGGGTCGAGGGGGCACAATAACTTCGTCGCCTCCGCCGGTGGAAGGCGGAGGACTCGGCGCTCTCGTGGTCGGCTCCGTGACGTGCGCGGCAGGCTCCGCCCGCTGGGAGTCGCTCTCCAGCGCGTCCTCCATGTCACTGAGGGACGCGTCCTCAGCCCTGCGACACTCGCACGGGTCAAACTCAAGATAGCGTTTCCAGTGGAACTTTGGATGAGGATCAGCAGCAGACCTGTCACCCGCAGGTGGAAGAGTTGAGGTCCGAACTCCTCGGAAGCGAGGCGCAGGCGGCGAGTCGGCGCGAGCCCTCGCAGGGATGTCCCGCAAGGCCTTCTGCCTCCGCTCGGCAACGACGGTGCGCTGCACGGCAGCCCCAGCCGATCGCTCCGGTGGCGGCGGCGTCGGGTTCGCCGACTTGGAGCGTTTGGAGTTGGGCCCGGCGTCCTCAGCCGCAGGCCTACGCCTCCGCCGGATGCGGAGCGGCTGATCATCTTCATCATCTTCTTCAGCAGGCGCCGGGTTCTTGGACCCGGCGCGTTCTTCTCTTCCTTCTTCTCCTTCCTCCTCATCCTCAGACAGGATGGGGATCGGTTGGCGGGAGGAGAAGGCGGCTTCGTTGCCCATGGTGGCGCTGTCGGCTTCGTCGTCAGAGTCGCGCTCGACGACGTCGTTGGGGCCGGCAAGCACCGTGGGAGCGTCTCCGCGGATCGGAGGCAACCCAACAAGCGACCGAAACTCCTGAATTCGACAAAGCAGGAAAGATCGGTATAAAAAGACCAAGAAAAGGAAAGTGTTTCGAATCGTCAAGCAAAGGGACTCACCTCAGGAGCCGGATGCTTGGCGGAGTAGGCCTCCAGGCCGCCCACGATCCACTCGGGGCCGGGTGGACCGTGACACGCTTCATCCGCAGCGTGAATTGCTCTACCGACTCGAACAATGTCGGGTCATGGCGCTGCGGGTCCTTCGTCCCCTTGTACTCGCAGATCAGCGAGGGCCGGTGCTGCAGAGGTGCGATCTTCCTCTTCACCCAAGTGGCGATGAGGTTCAGACCCGTCAGCCCTCCGTTCTTCAGCTCCTGAAGCCGCGCCATCAGCCGGCGCACCATGGGCAAGTCGGCGTCGCGCGGCAGCTCCTGAAGATTGCGAGGCCGGCTCGGCGATGGCGAGAAGCAGGGGATCCCGATCTCGCCGTCAGGCGCCGGCTCCCGCATGTAGAAGCCCGACTTCCTCCAATACACTTTGGAGGGGAGGCCGAGATCCAGGTAGTCGACGTCGCCGCGGACCTGGAAGTTGAGGCCGCCGCAGGGCGCCATGTCGCCGCCCTTCCCCAGCTTGCCGTGGAAGATCCACAGCCACAACGGGAAAAACGGGGCGCACCCGAAGTAGCCCTCGCACAGGGTGACGAAGCAGGCGAGATGGAGGATCGAGTTGGGCGTCAGGTCATGCACCTGAAGCCCGTAGAAGTCCAAGAATCGCCGGAAGAACTCCGACGTGGGGAAGCCCAGCCCGCGCTCGAGGAACGCGAGGAAGGCGACGAACTCGCCCGGCGATGGCCGCGGGCGAGGATCCGCGGAGGCGATGCGCCACCGACGCTCCGACGCCGGCGGCAACAAGCCCTCGTTGGCGGCTTGCTCCAGCGCCTGCGCCGTCACCGACGACCTCTCCCACTTGTTCTTGGGCGCCACCATCTTGGCCGGAAGAGAGGCGGAGGAGCAAGAGTGTCCAATGGCTGCGGCGGCGATGCGGCGAAGAACTCAGGCGCGAGCTGCTTGAGAGAGAGACGGCGAGCGCAAGGAAGGGATGAGAATGAACTCACCAGCCGCACTCCCCTGCCGTTTTAATAGGCACGTGAGTGGAGCCGTTACCGCAGTAAATGGCGCCGCCCACGTCGCCCACTATCGCCACGTCGCACGACTCCTCGATTCCCGCGCGACGCCTCGGTTTCCACGGGAGCGTGCCGAAAAATGCGGCTCAGATTCGGCCACGTCGCTCTGTCACGACGTTCTGGACCGATGGATCGGGCGCGTGCGGGTCAAGGAGCGTCATCATTGCCACTGCTCCATCCCGAGGTGGAGGCAGTCGATGCGCCGTCAAGTCCCATCAATCGACTCGGCGCCAGACAGACAAACACTACAGGACAAACGGTCAAAGATGCCGTGACGTCAGACGGAGAAGGCGAGGAGACAACCCGCACCGAGGCGAGTCGGGATGGCAAACGTCCCAACGGGCGCAAGCCGGCATCAAACAAAAACTTGAGTTAGACCGGACGTTAAAAGCCAAAATCCACCACTCCGAGCCGTTGTTTTCTTTTCTCTGTTTCAGGAGTTCGTTCAACGACACGACCCGGCAGTTCGCAAGACGAAGACCAAGCCGGAGACGAGTCCCTGACGAACTCGGGGGCTAATGATGGGGGGATGCCCAACCGGGTAGGCCCAGAACCCCGAGTCGGCCTTCAAGGCCGGGTGGCCCAAAGCCCACCCGGTGTACATCTTCCAGGATACCGGGTCCCCGAGGATCCCGGTATGACGGCTCGGGGAGGCGGCAGCAGATATCTTGAATCAGTCTGCGATTATGTATCCCGAAGAGTGCGCTCCACGAAGCCGCACTTGTAGGCAGGATAGCTAGCGCCGCCAGCGGAACCCGTCATTCCCTGTAAACCCTAGCCGGCTCCCTATATAAAGCCGGCAAGGAGCAACCCTAGGGCGGACTCATCTCATTCCATAGCCTCCGGAGCACCCGCAAGCTCTGGTGCGCACACCATTGTACACCCCATTCAGATCCAAATACATACAAGCAGGAGTAGGTCTTTACCTCATACAGAGGGGCCGAACCTGGGTAAACTCTGCGTGTGCAACCTCTCTGTGAATCCTACGTCGCCTAGCTCACACCCGAGTTAAGCCACCCCGTATGGCATCTGCCGTGATTACCCCACGACACCACAAGCTGGAGGAAATAATGGAGGACCACCCGGCCCGGATAACGGACCAGCCGGGCTAGGTTTCCAGCAAAACCCCAAGGAGTTAAATCGAGGACAGTATCATGTTACAGTTTCCAGCACTAGTCGGAGAGATCAGAAATTGAAGAAAAGAGCTGTCAACGCCGTTCTTCCCGCAGTTCCGAGATATTTGAAGTGGTCCGAGTATCCGATCACTTGGTCTAGAGAGGATCACCCGGCCCGAGTAGATGCACCTGGAGCGTTGGCTTTAGTTGTTGCACCTCAGGTTTCGGGTTATATTTTACACAAGGTTCTTATGGATGGAGGTAGTAGCATCAACATTCTGTATTGGGATACATTCATCCGGATGGGTTTCACAGCCAAGCAGCTTCACCCTTCCAGTACTATCTTTCATGGTATTGTCCCTGGAAAGTCGGCAAGACCAGAGGGAACAATAACATTGGAGGTCGCGTTTGGAGAATCAAAGGATAATTTCAGGTCTGAGATGATTTGTTTTGAGGTGGTCAAATTGAAGAGCCCTATCATGCTCTCTTTGGCCGCAATGTTTTTGCTAGATTCATGGCGAGGCCGTGTTATGTGTACCTAAAGATGAAGATGCCAGGCCAAACGGTATTATCACAGTCAATGGCAGTCGTGAGTTGGCGTTACAATGTGAGGAAGGTGATGCTGTTATGGCAGAACAAGCCTGTGCGGAAGAGGAGTTGAATTACTACAAAGCTACCACAAATCCGGATGATGGGACAATTTTGAAGAAACCAATGACCGAAGAGAGGGCGAAATTCAAAGCGGCTCAAGATACCAAGATGATTGACTTCGTGCCGGGTGATTCGTCCAAGCAGTTCTCTATCGGGTCAAATCTGACTGACAAATAGGAAAGCGCGCTCATCGAATTCATCCGTGAGAATCGGGATGTCTTTGCATGGAAACCTAGTGACATGCCAGGCATACCGACTGAATTCGCTGAGCACCGCTTACATGTTGATCCTAAAGCAAGACCGATTAAACAGGGATTGCGCAGATTGAATGAGGAAAGAAGAAAGGTTGTAGGAGAAGAGATAGCTCGTTTACTCGCCGCAGGATTCATTATGGAAGTGTTACATCCAAAGTGGTTGGCTAACCCGGTTTTAGTGTTGAAAAAGAACAATGAGTGGAGGATGTGTATTGATTTCACAAGTTTGAACAAGCATTGTCCGAAGGATCCGTTTGCGTTACCAAGGATTGATCAAATCATAGATGCTGTGGCAGGTAGTGATCTTTTGTGTTTCCTGGATGCATATTCAGGATATCATCAAATCAAGCTTGCAGAGGAAGATTGGGAGAAGACATCATTTATCACCCCATTTGGAGCTTTTTGTTACAAGAACATGACATTTGGACTGAAGAATGCTGGAGCAACTTATCAGAGGTGCATCCAGAGTTGTTTTGAGAAGCAGATAGATCGGAACGTGCATGCGTACGTTGATGATGTGGTGATCAAGACAAAGAAGGCTGAGACATTTATTGATGATTTGAGAGAAACTTTTGCTAACTTAAGGAGGTTTCAGATGAAGCTTAACCCAAAAAAGTGTGTGTTTGGAGTTCCATCAGGAAAATTACTCGGCTTTATTGTGTCCGAGCGTGGGATTGAAGCAAACCCGGAAAAGATAGCAGCAATCAATAGGTTGGGAAAGCCGACTGAATTGAAGGAAGTCCAGAAGATCACGGGCTGCGTGGCTGCGTTGAGTAGGTTCATATCCCGACTGGGAGAGAAAGCAATTCCTTTATACCGACTCTTGAGAAGTCAGATAAATTTGTTTGGGATGAGGAAGCTGATAAAGCCCTGGAGGCATTGAAGGAAACATTATCGAAAGCACCAATCTTAGCTGCTCCAGCTCCAAAGGAGCCCATGCTGTTGTACATAGCTGCAAATTCCCGAGCAGTTAGTGTAGTTGTTGTGTGGAGCGAAAAGAAGAAGGAAAGGAGCATCTGGTTCAAAGGCCGGTTTATTATGTCAGTGAGGTTTTGACTCCGGCTAAACAGAGGTATCCGCAGTGGCAGAAGTTAGTTTTTGGCGTTTTCATGGCCAGTCGGAAATTGAAGCATTACTTTCAAGAACACCCCATTACAGTGGTGAGTGGAGCACCATTGGCAGACATTGTGTGCAATACTGAAGCTACTGGAAGAATTGCCAAGTGGGCGATTGAGATGGGTGATTATCACATCAAGTATGAGCCTCGCACAGCGATTAAGTCACAAGCCTTGATTGATTTTGTCAATGATTGGACTGAGTTAAGCACGGCACCACCCAAGGCGCCGAGTTATAAGTCATGGGTTATGCATTTTGATGGATCCAAGCAATGAGGGATCAGGAGCAGGAGTGGTTCTCACTTCACCCAAAGGAGATAAGATGAGTTATGTTCTTCAGATTCACTTTGATTGCACCAATAATATTGCCGAGTATGAAGCTTTGTTACATGGTTTGCGCATTGCCAAGGAGATGAACATCAAAAGGATCATGTGTTTTGGTGACTCGGATCTTGTAGCGCAGCAAGTTTCTGGGACTTGGGACAGGAAAGATGAGAAGATGGCGGCTTACAGAAGGGCTGTTGATGAAGCAGCTGGATTCTTTTCAGGATTCCAGGTGGATCATATTGATAGAAGGAAAAACGAGGCAGCAGATGCTTTGTCAAGATTGGGATCACGTAGAGAGCCAGTTCCACCTAATGTGTTCCTGGATGAGTTATGGAAGCCATCAGTCCAACTTCCGGGTGAAGAGGAAGATGATAGTCCAGATCAAGATTCCGAGTTAGTAGCAGCGTTGCATGAGATTCCTGAGTGGACTGAACCATATCTGGATTATATGATAAGGAAGATTCTGCCGAGTAATGAAGTTATGGCGCGACAAATTGTCAGAAGATCACTCGGTTATGCAGTAATTGATGGTGAGTTGTACAAGCGCAGTGTTTCTGGAGTTTATCAGCGATGTGTTTCATCAGTCGAAGGAAGGCAAATTTTGCAAGAGATACATGCTGGGGACTGTGGTCATCATGCTTCATCTAGGTCTCTGGTGGCCAAGGCATTTAGGCATGGATTCTTTTGGCTCACAGCTTTCAAGGATGCAGAGCAGATTGTTAGGGCATGTGATGGATGTCAAAGATATGCAAGACAGGAGCATGTGCCGGCTCAGGAATTGAGGACAATACCAATCACTGGCCGTTTGCAGTTTGGGGTCTTGATATGATGGGGCCCTTTCAGATGACATCGTGCAAGAAAACTCATCTCTTGGTGGCTGTTGATAAGTTCACTAAGTGGGTTGAAGTAGAGCCAGTTACAAGTTGTGATGCTTCCAAAGTTGTCACGTTTCTGAAGAAAATTATCAGTCGGTTTGGCTATCCTCACAGTATCATCACAGATAATGGGACCAACATGTCACTCGGTGAAACAGAGATATTCTGCAAAGAGAAGGGAATCAGATTAGACCTTGCTTCGGTGGCACATCCACAGGCCAACGGGCAGGTAGAAAGGAGTAATCAGAAATATTGAAGGAATCAAACCAAGACTTCGAGTTCCGATTGAAAAGGCGTATGGAGCTTGGGTGAAAGAGTTACCCGCAGTGGTTTGGGGGATCAATACAACCCCGAATAGATCAACCAAGCGTACACCGTTCTTTCTGGTGTATGGAGCAGAAGCAGTGTTACCGAGTGATATAGTCCATGACTCGCCAAGAGTGGCGGCTATGTGGAGTCAAGCAATGCAATTGCAAGGGAGGATTCGATTGATGCCCTCGAAGAGGAGCGTGAGTTAGCATTGGAACGGTCCGCAGTTTATCAGCAGATTTGCGGCGCTATCATAGTCGCCGAGTAAGATCAAGAACTTTCCAGGAAGGAGATTTAGTTTTACGGCTCAGACAGAAGCAGGCAGGGATGCACAAACTAACTCCTCCATGGGAAGGGCCGTTCCTCATCAGTCGGAAATTGCACAATGGTTCATATTATCTGATAGATGTGAGAGAGAAAGGTGAAGAGAACAACACGGACCATGCTATCCTTCCTATGGAAGAGACGAAGCGGCCGTGGAACATTGCTCATCTTCGCCCATATTATACCTAGTGAACATGAACCTAGGCCGAGTTATGTAACACACGATGTAACCCCCAGCAGGTTTCAGACGCGCTCTTTTCCTTACCAGGGTACCTAAGGGGACTGGAAGGTTTTTAATGAGGCGGCTTGCTGGTGTATCTTTAATAAAGAAGAGTATTGAGAAGAAATCTTTTCTATGTTTTACTTTTTATGCATAGTTTATGTTTATAAAGCTTGGCCCAAAGGAGTGCTTAGCAAAAAGTCCTATAGCTGTTGCCCAAGAGAGCACGCATAGAGATGTTTGAGATCAGTGGGGTAATGATGCATAGTTTAAGCCTTTACTTGTAAACATTGATCCAGGGCTTGGGGACTTATGAATTATAAATTCATAAGTTTTAATCCTAAGACCCGGCTTTTAAGCCTTAATTTTGTTCTTGGTTAAACTTGCCTATCAGTTTGATGTTACTCACAATTTTATGACCAGATTGCTTACTTGTTAATTCAATCAACTATGATGCCCATGCTGGGACTTAGTTTGACCCTGTTTTAGCAAAGGAAAAAGTAGCAACTGAGAAAGTCATGTGAAAGCCGACTGATAAGAAGCTAAAGATAAACCAAAAGGGTCATCTAAACCATAAAAAGTATAAGTTATTACAAAATATTGAGTATTTCATATAGTGCACAGACGCACCATCAAATAAAAGGCAAAGTATTTCAGAGCATATTACAATGCCCATTGGCCGAATAATTGTTTTGCAGGAAAAGGTACGCATGAAAACTGGCTCAGATAGCCGGGTTATCGGTTGAGGTTCCCTTGGCAGCTTCAGCTTCGGCAGAAGCCGGGTTATCTTCAGGAGCTTTGGCCTGGGACTTAGCTTGTGCAGGCCTTGATCTTCTGCAGTATCCTTAGCAACATCAGCCGGCTTTTCCATGATTGGCGTAGTAGGAGCACGGCTGGGTGCAGGGACAACTGGAGTAGAAGTACTTGGCGCTGCAGCTTTCTTCTTCTTTGCAATGGAGTCTCTCAGCTTGGCCAACAGATCAATGCTCGGGTTCAGGAGTGGGGATTGGAGTGTTGTTCTCATCCACTGCATCTTGGAAAACCGATATCGAGGCTCTCAGCATTTGCAAGCAATAGGCCGGGTTTGGGCAGCAATTTCTTTGAATCTTTTCCCCCAAACTTGGTGCCATCAGCATTGTATTGAGGGAATCCTTTGACAAAAGGAGCCAGGTTAAGGCGTGGGTTGTAGGCTTTGGCTAGAGCTAAACTGCGCATTGCGCCAACCCGGCATGCTGAGCGCGTCCAGAGGTCTAACCACTCGGGGATCGTGGAAAGCTGATGCAGGGACTCGTATACTTGGGGAGGAGCACAGTTGCTCTTAACACGCTTCATAATCTCAGAAGTGCCAAACTGGAACTGCCGAATGATGGTGTTCAAGCAGTTCAATTTCTCTGGATAGGATCTCCTGATGGCAGCATTCTTCTCACCTGAAAAGTATGATGTGGGTTAGTATGAAAGCCGAGTAAAAGAAAAAAGTGAAAAGAGATGGTGTTTACCAATGAGTGGATTGAGGATATCCTTGATATGGTCTTTCAGGGTGTCCAAGTATTTCTGGACACTGACCATCTTGTCAAAGCAGATCTTATACTTATCTCCAGCCTCTTCCAACTCCTTTTTCAGTTTGGTGTTCTCTGCAGTTAGAGATTCAATCGTTTTCTCCAAGTCTGAAGCATGAATTTCAGTTTCCTTGCGCAGCTTGGTTTCAACTTCAAGGAGTTGGTTGGTCTTGGCAAGTACCTGGTCATTATGGGACACATACCTCTGAAAAAAGAATAGCAAGTTAGAAACATGGGGGCTGAAATATATTTCAGTCGGCAATGGCAAGAAAGAACAAGTTGACAGTAAATTATATACAGACAGAGTATTTATACAAGTTCCGAGTGACTGAAGAGCAGATCACCCGGCACTTGGGGACTGGTATGTCTTTTAAGTTTTTACAAGTTATTCAGTAACACATCTTCAAAGTTCCAGATAAAATGTGAACATATTACCCGGAACTTGGGGGTTATGAGGATTTGAAAGTATCGTTATGATGAAAATCAGAATTAATGAGGATTTGAAATCAGAAAGTAAAACAAGTTCCATGTTATCGTAGACTGATAACTTGGAACTTGGGGACTGGGATATTCTGAAGTTTTCAAAATGAAGGCAGAAAGAGATATATATTTTCAAGTACCGAGTGACTGAGGACAGTTTACTCGATACTTGGGGACTAGGTTTGGTATATAAGATATGAAGAGGAAAAGATGTGTACCTGATGTTCTCGGACAAGAGAATCCACGAGTTTGCCCTCAGTAAGCTTCAGTGTGTTGTACTCAGTTAACAGACCTTCAAAGTTTATATGGCCATACTGTGGCACAGTGGAGCTTCGCCTTTATCAGTCGGCTTGGACTTCTCTTCAGAGGCAACAAACTTGGTTGCAGTTTTGAGGGGAGAGATCTTCTCAGTAAAGCAAGCTCCTGTGATCACGACTTCTGGATCAGTCGGTTTTTCAGCAGGAGAAGGAGAAACATTCATCTGGTCAGTTGTCTGTTCTTCAGTCGGCTCAGCATGTTTTTCAGGGTGTTCTCCAAGTTATCCTCCTCAGCAATGGGAGGGCTTGGAGCGCCACTAAGAGTAGCTTTCGCCCTGAAATTGCAAGTACGAAGATAATATAAGAAAGAGCAAAAGAAAGCAAAGTTGATGAAAGTAAATACAAGTAACAGAAGGTTATACGTATTACCCGGTATTGACTTGAAAGTCACGGGGGAGGTCGTTGCTGGAGCCTGAAGAAGCTGTAAGAGAGTATGATTTAGAAACTCGGATTTGACCAGCTAAAGGATAACTATCAGAGGGATGTTTTTGTGGTTCAAAGTTGGAAAAGGAAGTACCAGGACGGCGTGGAGATGGAAGGTTTGGGATTCCCGGGTTAAGAGGATCTCTCCAGGGGAGGTCCGGTGCTCTCCTCTTGGTAGAGGGTTCAGCAGAACTCTGCGAAGATTTTTCAAGAAGAGTTTGGTTGAGTTTTTGCATAGCAAGATAAGAATATGGTTCTGTGGATATGCGAGTATGGCACCTTGGCACAGATAGTGCGAGCCTTCCTTTTCCGGTAGCAGCAGATTCAGTGGCTTCAGAGCTACGGCCGGGTGAAGGAGTGGCTACCTTTTCAGCCGGCTCTGGTATTATAAATGGGCATCAGTGGATAAATTGGGTTGAGTTTCGTTCTCAATTAAGCTTATGAAGAAGTGGCCAAGGGAGTCAAGTTCACCTTCTTCTTCTTCCTTTTCTTTTTCTTCTTCTTCTTCTTCTTCTTCACTCGAGGACAGAGCCTCGTCATCATCATCTTCATCATCATCTGCCTCAGGAGTGGCAGGGGGAGTCTCAACTTGCCACCAGTCATCAGATTCCTAGTGAAAAAATAGAAGTAAAATAATCAGTATACAATTGAGAAAGAATATGTTATTGAGATATTTATCAGTCGGGACTACTGGTGGTGCCGGGTTATTCTTACTGAATGGCAGAAGGCCATTATCTTTGATCGTCTCAACCTTTTCAGCAAGGAAGGCCTTGATAGCCTTGTTCAGAGCAGTGTTTGGGTAGGACTTCTCCGAGTAACGGAGGGAATCAGTTAGATGGCCCGAGTAATCGCAAAGAAGCTTCTTGCGAATACTGTTGGGCTGAATTCGCCAACCCATCCACGTCTTGATCAGATCAGTTCCGCGGAGACCGTGCTTAACAAGAACGGAGATTTTCTTGAGGAGAGGCTGGATAGCTTCTCTCTCAGTGTCAGAGGCGAAGGAGTTCATGTTGCTGTTGATAACGAGGGGCTCGACCGAATAACCCGGTAAAGGGTGTTCACCAGAAGGTATCTTGGCTTTGCAGTAAAAGTATGATTTTTGCCAATGCTTTACATGAGTATGAAGTTCGAGTGAAGGCATAGCAGAGCCTTTGCGGCGTTGAATAGAAACGCCGCCACAGACCAAGAGGGGGCCATTCTTGTGCTCACGTTGAGGTTTGCACAAGAATAGCTCCAGGAAAAGAGCTAAGTTGGGAGGAATGCATAAGTACGATTCACAAAGAACTATATAGTTACTAATGTTCAAGATGGAGTTGGGTCCGAGATCGAAGACCCGGAGTCCGTAGTGATGAAGAAGATCCCTAAAGAAAGGATGACCCGGGGGACGAAAACCCCGGGTGACATGCTCAAGAAAGCAGATAACTTCACCTTCCTGGAGGGAAGGCCGAGTCTCCTCTTCAGTCCCTCTCCACTCGATCTCCGACTGAAGAGGAAGAACACCAGATTCAGCAGTTCTTCAAGCTTGGATTGTGTGGCCATGGATTTGGCCCAGTTAGCCGTAATCCCAGATCTGGGCTTGGTGGTTTTCTTGATCTTCTTTGATGCCGATGCGGCGGCGCCATCACCGGTCTTGGCCTTGGCCTTAAGCTTCCTCGGGTCCTTGGGTGCCATGAGATCTGAAGATCTAGAAAATAGCAAGAAAAGAAATGGAGAAAAACGAGCTCAAGAACAGCCCGAGGAAGAGCAAGTCAAGATCCAGATGGAAGCTAAGTGCAGGAGTGAAAAATTTACCGGAGCTCGTGGAGATCTGGCGCGGAGCAGATTCCCCGGCGGTTAGTTGCAGCAATGCGGAGCTCCGATGGCCGGCGGCGGCGCGGTGAGCTTGGAGGAACCCTAACCCTAGCTCGAGGAGAGAGAAGGACCGAGGTTGAAGATGAAGGGTGCGGTAAATGGGGAAAGTGAAACCCTATTCACCGTGATTATTTATAGCCCAGGGTGAAACCCTAGGAGCGTGAAAATCGAAGCGTTAAGATTTGTTTGACCATGGGTCAAGACACGAGGGAATCTGTCAGGAATGTCCCCGGTCGTTGATTGGAGAGAATTGAGTGCGAGAGAAAAGCCGGGTTATAAGAGAACCGCCAAAAGGAGCTGGTCTGAAACATAACCCGGCCATTCAGTGTTAATGATCTTTATTTTGTTTTCAGGAGTTTAACTCGGATAATCCCATCAGCAGCTACCCTCGAGTAATCAAATCAAGATCAAGATTATCAAGTGAAGCAACAGATGAGCTTATTCAAGTCAAACTTGGGGACTACTGTTGGGGGGATAATAACCCGGTATACTCATGACCAAGGAAGAATCAGTCGGACGGCCCAAGGCCTGGTCCGAGTGATGTGTACAAGATATGGGCCGGGTTATAGCTGGGCCAATATGCCTAACATGACTCGTCCTAGAAGGAAGGACCTAGAAGAACTGGAGTCCGAGTGAAGGAAGGAACCGGGTGACTTGGAGGCTACGGAAGGTCAAGAAGAACCTAGAGTAGGACTCCGGGCTCGTATGTAACTCGGTATTCATTGTAATTTCGGGAGACCCGGCGTCTATATAAACGGGCTCCCAGAACATAGATAGACAAGTCTTAAGCCCTAGTTCGATATCACCGCTATCAAGCGAAACCCTTGTAACCTGTCTCGTAACCCGGCTCTGTTGTCGTAGCCGAGTTATCGAGACCTCGAGATCAATAACATAGAAGCAGGAAGTAGGTCTTTATCTCCAATGGAGAGGCTGAACCTGGGTAAACCCTTTTTCCCCAACGAGCGTGACAATCTCCTGAAGGACCAAGGCGCCTTGCCCCAATCATCAAGTTACCCTATGGTAACATCTGCCGTGATAACCCCACGACACATACCATAGTTTAAAAAAATGTAAGCAACAATCTTAGCCGATCCTAATGTCGAGTTTGATCTCCTGAACAAATCTTAGCCAATCTTAACACGGATACAACTATTAGCTTAACTAAGGGATAAAACTATTAGATTAATTTATTGCGTCAAGCTGAACATTAACAGCAGCCTGGCAAATGAACTTTGTATCATCATCTCAATTCTTTGTAATTAACATTGCTTGAACACGCGTCTCTATTTTCTCTCCTCTTCTCTCCTCTCATATTTTATCACCATTTCACTCCCATTTTTTAGTTTCAACCAGATTTTAACTACAATTTTTTCTGAGAATATTATTTCCAAGAATATTCAACAAATTCATATAAGTTTCATATAATTGTTTTCACAGAATATTCAATATGGATTTGCAATGGTCATTTTTTTTCATCCAAGATTAATAAATATGTTCATACATTTAGCAAGAGTCATACATAAGTACATAGAAGATTTGACAGAAAAATAAAACGTTTAATTAATAGATAGAATCTTGCTTTTTTCATACATAGTTCACACCAGATTCATTAAGAGCTGGAGGAAACTTTGAACATTAATACAGGATTCAACAGTTACAAGTCCAACACACACGAAGTGGATCGGGAAATTATTCCATGCATGATTCAACATCAAAAATTAAAAAACCATCCAACATTCAACCAAAAAAATAGAGGAACACACTAGTTACTTACAAGAATTTGCACACTTTCATACTGATTTCCTACCCCGTACAAACATCACTAGTTTTATACACGCATCATAGAAATAGCATTGTTCGTACCGGCGGCGGACGGTGGCGCTCGGGGGCGAGGCGAACAAGAAGGAGAGGGAGGAAATGGAGGGCTCACAAGAAGCGCGAAGAGCTGGTTGGAGATGGCTGCGGAGGTCGGACGGCGACGAGCTCGTGCTCGAGCGTGGCGGCCAGACTTGGGGAAGAAGCGGTCGATTCGGCCGATTCACGGCCTCCCAGCTCATGAAACTCGACGTGGAGGAGAGGAGGTCGAGGCGACCTGAGCAGGTGAGGGCGGCGGTGGCGACCGGAGCAGGAGAGGGCGGCGACGAAGCAGGAGAGGGCGGCAGCGCTTCGTTTGTGTCTCTGGATGAGGAGCCGAGGAGGCGCGACGTGGGGTGAATTGGGGTGAAAACCACCCTAAGTCCCCACGAAAACATCTTTAGTCCCGGTTCCATCCACGAACCGGGACTAAAGATGGACCTTTAGTCCCGGTTGGTGGTTGCAACCGGGACTAAAGGGTTTTTGGGCCGCTGGCGAAATTTGCGCGCGCGAAGTCCACCTTTAGTCCCGGTTGGCATTGCCAACCGGGTCTAAATGGGCTTTTGAATAGTTTTTTTTTTGTTCTTGTTCCTTTTTCTTTTTTCTATTTTCTGAGAATGGTAATCTCTTCGACTAGGCGAACTAGGAGGTGCGTCATAATATTGAATAAGGATGGTGGGAACACCAACTCGAAGCTGACAAGACATTGGACCACATCATTCTGTAACCTTTGTAGAATTTCTGGATTGATTACCTTCTGAAAAATTGCATTGAGGAATGCACATAGCTTCACAATGGGTACTCGAACATTTTCCGGTAGAAGCCCCCTCAATGCAACCGGAAGTAATTGCGTCATAAGCACGTGGCAGTCATGAGACTTTAGGTTTTGGAATTTTTTCTCTGCCATATTTAATATTCACTTTATATTCGACGAGAAGCCAGACAGGACATTAATACTGCTCAGGATTTCAAAAAAGATTTCCTTCTCTTCTTGGTAAGAGCGTAGCCGGCAGGACCTTGATACTGCTCTGGATGCAGGCCGTCTCGTTCGTTCATACATTGCTGGTCCTGTCGTGCTTCCGGTGTATCTTTTGTCTTACCATACACGCCCAGGAAGGCTAGCAGGTTCATGCAAAGATTCTTTGTCACGTGTATCACGTGGATTGCAGAGCGGACCTCTAGGACTTTCCAATACGGTAGCTCCCAAAATATAGATTTCTTCTTCCACATGGGTGCGTGTTCGTTAGCGTCATTCGGAACGGATTGTCTGCCAAGATCCTTTCCAATGATTACTTTTAAATCCTTGACCATACAAATACATCATCACCAGTACGGTGGATAGGCTTCCTCCGGTGATCTGCCTCACCTTTGAAATGTTTGCCTTTCTTTCTTAAGCGATGCCTGATCGGAAGAGATCGACGATGCCCGGATAAACATTCTTCTTACATTTATCCAAATATATACTTTCAGTCTCACCTAAACAGTGCGTGCATGCATTGTATCCCTTGTTTGTCTGTCCTGAAAGGTTACCAAGAGCAGGCCAATCACTGATGGTTACGAACAGCAACGCTCGTAGATCAAATTCCTCTTGTTTGTGCTCATCCCACGCACGTACACCTTCTTTACTCCACAACTGTAAAAGTTTTTCAACTAATGGTCTTAGGTACACATCAATGTCGTTGCCCGGTTGCTTCGGGCCTTGGATGAGCACTGGCATCATAATGAACTTTCGTTTCATGCACTACCAAGGAGTAAGGTTGTAGATACATAGAGTCACAGGCCAGGTGCTATGACTGCAGCTCTGCTCCCCAAAAGGATTCATGCCATCTGTACTTAGACCAAACCTTAAGTTCCTTGCGTCATTTGCAACGTCCGGGAACTCTCTCTCGATTTTTCTCCACTGCGACCCATCAGCGGGGTGTCTCAACATCGCGTCTTTCTTACGGTCTTCTTTGTGCCATCGCAACAACTTGGCATGCTCTTTGTTTCTGAACAAACGTTTCAACCATGGTATTATAGGAGCATACCACGTCACCTTGGCAGGAACCCTCTTCCTGGGGCACTCGCCCTCAACATCACCAGGGTCATCTCGGCTGATCTTATACCGCAATGCACCGCATACCGAGCATGCATTCAAATTCTCGTACTCCTCACCGCGGTAGAGGATGCATTGATGTATCTTCTGCACCTCTAATCCTAGAGGGCAGACAACCTTCTTTGCTTCGTACATACTGATGGGCAATTCGTTATCCTTTGGAAGCATCTACTTTATCATTTTCAGCAACTTTTCAAATCCCTTGTTAGATACACCATTATCTGCCTTCCATTGCAGCAATTCCAGTGTGCTACCCAACTTTTTATTGCCATCTTCACAATTTGGGTAAACATTTTTTTGTGATCCTCTAACATGCGCTCCAACTTCAACCTCTCCTTTCCACTTTCCCAGTTTCTCTGTGCATCAACAATGGCCCGACCAAGATCATCAGCGGGCTCATCTGATGCCTCTTCTTCAGCTTCCCCCATTGTAGTACCACCGTATTCAGGGAACCTAAGATAGTTGTCATCATCCTCTTCTTCTTCATTGTCTTCCATTATAACCCCTCTTTCTCCGTGCTTGGTCCAACAATTATAGCCGGACATGAAACCGGACCGAAGCAGGCGGCGGTGAAAGATTTTTGAGGAAGAGTAATCCTTCGTATTCTTACAGACATCACATGGACAATATATAAAACCATTCCGCTTGTTTGCTTCAGCCACCCCGAGAAAATAATGCAGACCATTAATGAACTCGGAGAGCGTCGGTCATCGTACATCCATTGCCGGCTCATCTGCATTATATAAGTATATCAAAAACTATTACACTATATCATGAATAGAGAAGTGACCAAATTAATACAAGTTCATCACATTAAAACCAAAGTAGAGTAGTGACCAAATGTTATTATTGCAAAAATATACACATAAAGTTCATACATAGTTCTCATAAAACAACATACAACTATCTAGAGCATCTAAAACATACATTGAAACTAACATACAACTATCTAAAGCATTTAAATGCAACAACAAATACGATCAAAATCACAACTAAGGTAATAATTGATCCAATGGCATATGGATACCAAGCCTCTTTACTAATGGCATATTTTCTAATCTTTCTAATCTTCAAACGCATTGCATCCATCTTGATCTTGTGATCATCGAAGACATCGGCAACATACAACTCCAATTTCATCTTCTCTTCTTCAATTCTTTCAATTTTTCTTTCAAATCAACATTTTCTTTTTCAACTAAATTTAACTTCTCGACAAGATGGTCGGTTGGAATTTCCAGTTCACATACCTCCTAGATAAAAAAATCTATGTCAAGTTGGTCGGCATAATTGTCATAAACATGAAATGAAACAAATAATTATAAAAGATAATATACCACATCCGAATCATAGACCGGACGAGGGCCGACGGGGACGGATATCAAAACCATGGCACTATATATAACAAACCATCATACAAGAAAGAAAATTATACAAGTAACTATCTAAATCATACAAGATTTTTTTTTAAAAAAAGATAAGAACAAGAGGCTCACCAAGGTGGTGCGGCGACGGGACGGCGTGGGCGATCGACGGCGGTGAGGACAGGGACGGGGACGGGGCGGCACTAAAAGCCACAAATCATCCTTTAATTTGAGCTCAAATTGCATATAAATCAAATAAACTCCCACATAATTATCAAATCTTCATATCATTTACAGTTTACCTTCATGGATCTTTTCTACTAAGTTAGTACTTCATGATCAACCTCTAAATTTATTTTTTGATAACTTCTAGCACCTAGCAGCAGCAGCAACTAATAACCTACCACTAGCAGAAACTAACCTAACACTAACAACTAACTTAGAATTAGAAGCAACTAACTTAGGCATTGCATCAAACACCTAGCTAGCACTAGCAATGAAATGAGCTAAACTAGCAATGACAGATGAAAGGATGAAGTTGCTAACCTTTTAGAACCCTTGGATAGATGGAGCGCCGCCAATCTTGACAAATCGTGGAAAAAAATGGGGATGAACTCGAACTCGGGAGAGGAAACAGAGGAGAAAAATGGAGATGGCTCAGACAAGAAAAATGGAGATGGCTCGGGCAGGAAGATGATATGTAGGAGAAAGCCTTTAGTCCCGGTTGGTGTCTCCAACCGGGACTAAAGATAGACCTTTAGTCCCGGTTGGAGACACCAACCGGGACTAAAGGCGCTCGCACCGGTCCCACCCTGCCGCAACCCCTTTAGTCCCGGTTGGTATCTCCAACCGGGACTAAAGGTGCCGTTTGACCCGGGACTAGAGCCGTGCGGCGTCCTAGCCATTGGAACCGGGACTAATGCTCACATTAGTCCCGGGCCCAAACACGGCCGAGACTAAAGCTCCGGATGGAAGGCCCATTTTCTACTAGTGTTTGTCAACAAGGCTGCTTCTCTCCGTCCAGGTCATTGTGGCATCGACAACCCTGACGTTGAGGTCGCTTCTGCTGCATCATTCACTCCACCACCTGAAGATTTTTGTGCCAAGGTCGCCCTGCTCGTGGGGATCCACTTGTGCGTGGCAAGATTGTCGGCATCACCATGTGGAGCTCTCCCAAATCTGCTATATGGTTTACTGTGACCAATCCCTCTACCTCATCTGCAAGATAGGTGCTGGATGATTGTATCTACCAGTCCGTGCTGCTGTTTCTCGACATTGGTTGATGCGTAGAGATGCAGATGTGTGTGTAGGCGCGTGTAGATGTGCTATTCCGTGGCTGATGTGTGCAAATCTCTGGACGGGAGAATGATATGGGTGTGCAGGATGTGTGAACCAGTCGAAGGACAAATGGCATGGTGGCGGCATGCGGTGCCGGCAGTCAAGGCGCAGAGGCTATCCCGTGTAGCCCCGGCTTCGGGAGGTGGTGAGATGCCAGCCAGAGTAGGTGATGGTGCGCCGGCCAGGTGGAGCGCCTCGTTGATTTGCGCTAGCTCGGGAAGTAGGCCAATCCAGCACTCATGATCTCGTCCATGGAGATGTTTTGATCCTCCGGCAGAGTGCACATGCCAGGATGGTGTTTGATGTAATATCGTTGCAGGCATACCAGAAGACAATGGATTGGAAGATATGTGCTATGCTGCTTGCCAAGCTTGCCCAGCTTTTCACTGCAGCTGCTGTTACTCATGCTCTCTGTTTTTTGTGCATCGAAGGCAAGAACTGATGGATGTTGAAGTTTCATAGTAGTAGTATCACGGTTTGGGTAACCGGCCGGGATTTCCGGTTACCGGCCGGTAACCGGAAATCCCGACCCCCCCAGGATTTGGTCATACCGGACAAAAAATTTCAAATTTTTTGAAATTTTAACGAATTTTAGCCAAAACATTACCGAATTTTAACCAAAAATTTTGAATTTCCAAATTTTGGTTTTCAATTTCGTCCGGTAACCGGTCGGGATTTTCCGGTAACCAATCCGAGCACCGCCGGGATTTTTTCCTACCCGGTAGCCAAAACCTTGAGTAGTATTATTGTTGTTAGGTTCTCTTCGTGAACTATGTGTGATGGTGAACTACACCCCTAGTGTAATGCACTTTGGTGGATTTTTTGACTCATGTTGTGCTAGTGCTCCGACAATCGCCGGCGATGACCTCGATGAATCCCTTTGCCTTTTGTAGTTTGTTGTGTCCTCTTGTTTGCCCCGAATGAATGAATGTTGAATTAGGTGAGAGATTAGCGGCACCATGCGACTAAAGCAATGCAATTATCCTGCTCTCTAGGTAAAAGGTACCAACATAGTACCTATGTAGTTACCATTTTTATCTTATATCTTACGGTATAGTTATCACCACAACATTGATTTAGTTACCATGCTTTATAGTTAATAGTTATCAGGCTAGTACTTATGAGTTACCCATCTGTTCAGAATATAGTTACCAACACGACTTCGATGCAGTTACCATACTCTCTAGGTAAAACTTACCGACCCAATATTTTTAAAGTTACTCAGGTGTTCACGATATAGTTATCACCACAAAATTGATGTAGTTGCCCTGCCGTATAGATAATAGTTACCAACTCAGTACTTATGAAGTGCCCACGTGTTCAGGGTATAGTTATCCACGAAATCGAACAACTTACCCTGCTCTCTAGGTAAAAGTTACCAACACGGTATTTATGGAGTTACCCACGTGTTTCAAGGTATAGTTATCACCATGAAATCCATATAGTTACCAACAAAGTACCTATGTAGCTACCATCTGTTTTAAGATATTGTTATCACCACGACATCAATATAGTTATCATCCTAGTAGTATGGAGTTCTACGGGTGTTTTAGGGTATAGTTACCCACTTGTCCACGATACAGTTATCATCCCAAAATGGCAAGTCACTTATAAAACTAAGTGGTAACTTCTAAGCTCGATAATATTGAAAAGAACAACCGAAAGTGAGATCAAGTTTCAAGCCAAAAACTAATCGTTGATAGGCTGGATAACTTATATACTACAGTCTGGATAACTCACGTATTATTGGTGGGTAACTTTTGGGTCCAAAAAAAATCCGTCAGAACATATGAACATGTGTCGTGGTATTTGATGACGTGAAACACACGTTCGTTGGGAGACCCCAAGAGGAAGGTATGAAGCAGTGCAGCAGCAAGTTTTCCCTCAGTATGAAACCAAGGCTATCGAATCCAGGAGGAGTACTAGCACTTCAGAAGGTTGTCAACGGCGCCAGAAAAGTATGTTTGAAGGGCGGTCTGGACTGTTAATATGGAATCTGCACACAACACAATCAAACTATTTTGCCCCAACGAAACAGGAAGGTTGTCAATCTCCCCGGATTGCTGAAAACAAAGGGTTAAACGTATGGTGTGGAAAACAGTGTTTAATTGCAGAAAGTAAAAGAGAACAATGATTGCAGTTGGTGGTTTTATCAGTGTAAAAGAATGGACCGGGGTCCACAGTTCACTAGTGGTATCTCTCCATAAAGATAAATGACATGTTTGGTAAACAAATTGCAGCTGGGCAATTGATAAAATAGTGAGCGCATGACAATGCATATATATGACAAGATGACTACCATGATATTTAATTGGGCATTACATCAAAATACATAGACCGTTATTCAACCGCATCTATGACTAATAATCCACCTTCAGGTTGACATCCGTGTTCCCCGTTGGTATTAAGTTGCAAGCAACGGATAATCGCATTAAGCAATGTGCATAAAGTAAATAAGTACATATGACCGTGGACATAGCATTGTTATGTTACCCCTAGTGGCAACAGCACATCCACAACCTTAGGCGTTGCTGTCACTCGCCCAGATTACTGGAGACTGAACCCACTATCTAGCATAAATACTCCCTCTTGGAGTTACAAGCATCTACTTGGCCAAAGCATCTACTAGTAACGGAAATCATGCAAGCTCATAAATAACATGTGACATAGATTAATAATCAACTTGATCATAGTATTCAATATTCATCGGATCCCAGCAAACACAACATGTAGCATTACAATAAGATGATCTTGATCATGTTAGGCAGCTCACAAGATCTAAACATGATGGCATAAAGTGGAGAGACAACCATCTAGCTACTGCTATAGACTCGTAGTCCAAGAATGAACTACTCACGCATCACTCCGGACGCAGGCATGGCGATGTAGAGCCCTCCGGTGATGATTCCCCTCTCCGGCAGGGTGCCAGGAAGAGTTTCTGGACCCTCCCGAGCTAGGATTGACGACGGCGGCGCCTCTGGAACTTTTCGTGGAATATGACTCGGGTTTTTAGGGTTTTTACGTCGGGGGAATAAGTAGGCAAAAGGGCGGCGGCTGGGGGCCCCGAGGGGCCCACACAACCCTAGGGCGTGGCAGGCAGGGGGCCTGCGCCCAGGTTGCGTGTGGCCACCTCGTGGCTCGGCTACGTCTCTCCTCTGGACTCCGTGTGCGTGTCGGTGAAATAGGGACCTCCGTTGATTTTCGTCCAATTCCGAGAATATTTTCAGAATAGCTTTTCTGGAATACAAAAACAGCAGAAAATAGGAACTGGCACTGTGGCATCTTGTTAATAGGTTAGTCCCAAAAAATATATAAAAGTGATATGAAGTGGATGCAAAACATGTAACAATTGGTATAATATCAACATGGAACATCAAAAATTATAGATACGTTTGAGACGTATCAGCATCCCCAACTTAGTTCCTACTCGTCCTCGAGTAGGTAAACGATAAAACAAAATAATTTTTGAATTGACATGCTACCATCATAATCTTGATCATATAGTACTGTAAGGCACATGTAAATGAATGAAGTGATCCAAGTCAATGGTCTATAGTTTGCTACCAAATAGATAATGAGTAAACAACTGAATCACACAAGCTAAACTTTTCATAAATAGTACTTTGGAGACAATGCATCCACAGGTTTACATAAGTGTTAACTCATAAAGCAATAGATTCTGACAAAAGGTATTTAACCAACACAAAGGAAGATTTAAGTTTCAGCATTTGCTTCAACTTTCAACATATTTATCTCATGGATATTGTCAATACAAAGCAATATAATAAGTCCAATATGTAGCATATAACAAATGTTGTACCCAAGTTGACACTAGTGTTTGCTTGTGAAAGATAGAAAGAAGTAGGAAAACTGACTCAACATAAAATTAAAAGAAAGGCCCTTCGCAGAGTGAAGCAGGGATTAAATCATGTGCTAGAGCTTTTTAGTTTTTGAAATCATATAGAGAGTAAAAATTAAGTTTTGAGAAGTGTTTTTTAATTGTCAACGAATCAGAAAATGAAAGTAGAATATGACCCCTGCCAACCAGACTTTTAAGAGCGGCTCCCATGAAGGACGTTATTTCTACCAGCAAGGCAGATCATCCCTCTTTCTCTTTTGTTTACACATGTAAATATTTCACTCGGATCATTGCTTGTCTGATAAATCAGGGCAAAAATGTGAAGAGAATTAAGCGGTTAAAGTTGTAATTAATTGGGACTGGGCACCCCGTTGCCAGCTCTTTTTGCAAAATTAATAGATAAGCGGATGTATATTCCGCTAGTCATTGGTAAAGTCTGTTTGACAGTTGATATAAAGACATCCACCCCGTCCTCATGAGCTTGGTAAACATTGACACAAAAAGGAGTAGTAACAATTTTGAATAGTTTAAAGGTAGCACATGAAAATTTTACTTGGAGTGGCAAGGAAATACCACATATAGATAGTTATGGTGGACACAAATGGCAAGGATTTGGATGCACGAGAAGCATTCCCTCTCAGTACAGAGTTTAGGCTAGCAAGGTTATGTAAGAAAACAAGAATATCAACCGGTATACCAAGTTTTATATGACCAACATATTACAAACATTATAAGACTTCACACCGTCTTCCTTGTTAACCAAACCCTTTTATTAGAAAATATCTAGACCTTAGAGATACCACTCATGCAAACCAAATTTCAACAAGCTTTACGGTAGTTCTTCACTAATGGGCTTAACTTACATGGTGCAAAAGTTTAATCATGATCTACTTGCTAACTCAAAACAATTGACAAGTATCAAATTATCCAAATTAGTGATCTACAAGAGTATGCAAGTCTTTTCCATTATACCATTTACCACATGCAACATTTTCTGTTCCAACCAAACACCAATCAATTTATTTCAATAACTCTCCAAACAAGTATAAGTGAAGTAAGAGAGTACTTTCTTTATAAGAACTAATAGCTCTGACAAGAGATACATGAAAACAAGAGCTAAAAGCTGAACAGCGCTAGATATGAACACTTAACAAATATAAGTGAAGAATAGGAGTATTCTCATGAAAAAACGGAGCGTGTCTCTCTCCCAATCAAGAATGCTAGGATCCAATCAAGTTGATCACAAAATAAACAAAAAATACTGAAAATAAAAGCACACAGACGCTCCAAGAACAGCACATATGATGTGAAAGAATTAAAATATAATTTCACTAGAGATGACCTGATAATTTTGACGATATCAGCTTAGACGCTTGAGTCTTCTTGAAATATGCTGGGGAGATCCATGGGAGCCTCCCCAAGCTTGAGCTCTTCACTCTTCTCCGTCCTATTATATCACTCTTCCCACTTGACCCTTGAAAACTTCCTATTGTATCGTGAGGAACCGCGTGCGGGGTGCGCGTGCGACTTAGACTTAGGACTTAGGCGTGGTGGCCGTGGCCCGGCGAGCGGCGCTCTCCTGGAGAGAGGAGATCTTAGCGAGCACTCCGTCCTGCGGGCGTCGAGCTCTTCTTCGGAACCAGCTATTAGGTAAACCACGCGATTGCTTCCTTGTTGCGATTTCTGTTGTTTCCTGATCGAGTGGATCCATGGTTTATACGTGCATACTACGTTAACCCGTGAGGAGAGTTTCAGCTTAATTTTGATCTATGATTTTACTGCATCGATCCATATATCTTTGTCTTTCCCCATCCTCCAGTCTTCAGATTTTGTTCAGTAATAATAAGATGGACTCCCGATCTATGATCTATGATCTGTTTTCCCGATCAAAACTTGGAAAACTATTTTGATGTGAGAATTGTCAGATATTGAATTCTGAAAAAAAATAGGAAAACTATAACATATATACACAGACAAAATTTATGTTTACCTCTTGATAATTCTCCTTTCTAATTTTATCAGTTCAAATATTTATAGCAAAGTCAGGCAAAATAACAGTACGCTATATGAGTGACATAAAGAAGAAGAAATTGCACATGATATACAAAAAATTTAACATGTCTCTGCATAAAGGCAAGGGGATTCCAAAGCTGTACATCTGCAATTTCAGTTCAAAGAAAGTTTGTACATCTGCAGGAAAGTTGCTTCCTGAAGAGCGTAGCAATGCATCATATACACATAACACTTTGTAGGGTTTTAATCAGAATAAAGTAGAGCATCCAATCCATCTCAATATCTGAATTTGAAGGAAGACTTGTATGGAATGTGGAATTATATAACCTTAGTTACAAGTTACAGAGGGTTAACGAATGCTTGATGAATGTACAAATTCATTGCTCCGGAATGAGTACCAATGTTTGGGCATCTCCTCACACAAGTGTACAACCCACATCAACCCAGTCGGTCAAAAAAGTATTCTGCCAACACTACCTCCCCTACCGAAGTTCCAAACTTCCAATAGCCGATCTTGAAGCTGTTACTTGATCCACAGGAATAAAATGCCCAGGTAATTCGAACAGGGGCTGGTCTCCACTGAATTCAATCAGATATGAGTAGTATGCCCAGTCAGTTTAGTTCTGCATGGATTTTGTTGTACCTACATTAGATTGTGCAAAAGTTTTGGGAGACTGAATATGCCCGGAGATAATGTTCAGATAAACTGACTTTAATTCTTCAATGAAAATAATTATTTCACCGGCTGGGTAATCTTACACGAAGGAAAGTCTGTCGATGTTCATACAATGTAATTACTATACTGATCTCAACCTTTTCGCTATGGCCGAATACAATTGGGCAAAAATACATAGTGGCTTGAAAATAATTACTACATGTAGTAGTGTATTCTGTCTTTTATATTAGTGTTGATAATAAGTTAGTACAAGCAAGATAAGAATTGTCATGGCTGACTTTAGTTGTTAGCTATGTGAATTTATTTGTTAATCCGGCCGGTGTTTGGAGTACTCCCCGGTGAAGCAACTACTCGGATGTCTCTCTACACTTATTTGGCATGAAACCATGGCTGCTCTTATTTATCCTCTTGCCAATTTCTTTTAGCTCACTAGACTATGCTAATTCACACTTCCAATGTTTGGTGTACCTGTACATGTACAAGGTGTTGATTCATGGAGTGCAGATTATGTGATGTTACTTGGCAGATGCCAGATCGATTTAAAATATGAACAAGACAAGTGATGTTACTTAGGAAATAATCATATATAATATACAGAGTGGACTCTTAAGTTGCAATGAAAAGTGTTATTTCCTGTAGGTAAGTATTTTTTATGTGCAATGCAAGAGAATGTATAGGACCGATCTGATTTGGTGATTTATCACTTTCATTAGCAATTACCAGCCTACTTTTTCATTAACTTTCCGTAAGTAAGTATTTGATTTTCTTGGTTTAGTGGGGCATTTGCAGCTGACCCAAGCTAATGTAGATATGCCAAATATCTGACCAACGATATCCGGCCACCTCCTGTTTGCCTCCTTCATTTATTATTTATTATTTTTGTTTGTGCCTTCTTCGTATATACAATATTTTTTCAAGTATGATTGACTAAATAGTAGCTCCTGTTAGTGTGTAGGTCCAGTAGAGCGCTATAAAGCTTTCTCTGAAGATTTGATTCTCTCTCGAAATTTTGTAGCAATGGAAACTAGTAATGCTCTGAGGAGCTCCAACAAATTTATCAGTTTAATACCTTTTTTTTCTTTCGCAACATGGAGATAGCAACTTAGGGCTGAAGGAAGCTTCAAAGGTGCTAGACAAGGGCCATAACTTTTTTATCTCCCCCTACTAAGCAGAGTTGTTTGCTTAAAAAAGATTGTTCAAATTAAAAACTGTTTTCAGTGTTTCTCCCCAAAAAAGTTGACGGGCTCAGGCAGATTTGATGATGATTCTTCGTGCACTCATAATAATTTTGAATCACGTGTTGTACAAGACTGTTTTTGAATCTGACAAAGAATATGACAACTTAATCTGGCTTGAGTACATGCTTATCTGTCTGGCTACTCTTCGGGAGGTAATATGACACATGCTTATCTACTATCTAATTTGTGTGTAAGTGATGATATTCAGCTTAATCAGAAGACATGATTTTGTATAGACGTGCGTTGCACGTGCACGTCTACTAGTTATGGAACATACATAAGGTTCCCCGAATGGCCTCCCTTTCGTCAAACCTCTCTACACTTTCTGCTACCCCTTTGCCCGGTCCCGTTTTCCTTCGTCTCGCAATTACTGCCGCAGTTTTCAGTATTTCCTATACAATTTTGCAACTGATCCATCACATATCCCTCACCCCTCCCAGGTTAACCGGATTGAGGGAAAGAAAACGAGTAATACTGAGGCCCCACGGTAGTCTTGTCGGCGATGAGCTTGGGAGCGAGGTATGTGCTCTTGCCAACGGCGCATCGGAACTCGGGCGATGGCTAGAGGCGCTGAGATGTCGGCATGCACGGGGCCAATAGGTGTTACTTCAAATTTTAGTTCTTTTTCAAATTAGGCTTGACATAAATGGTAAATTCTCTAGATATGCAATTACGGTGAATTTACCTATATGACAAGCAAGCAACTAAGCACGGTACACGAAGTAAAGACGATAAACAAGGATAGAGGTAACCGAAGTGAAAGCACGCGGAGACACGGATGTATTTCCGGGTTCCTCCTTTTTAGGAGAGTACGTCTCATTGGAGAGGTGTGAAGCAACACAATGGTTCAACACACTTGGGCGCTGCGGAAGGTCGTCGAGATGCACAAGATCCTTGGTCTCTCGGTTTTAATGGATGCAGACAGGACATTCATCACAGGGTATGCCGAGGATACCGACGCAATTGTTGTGTCTCTGCGTTACGGATTTCATATAAACTATGTGTACATAGTTCAACTCGAGTCCATGCGGTACAAGAAACTTGTTGGGCCATGTCCATCCACATGGAGATGTGTTGGCAGCCCAACTTTAGCCCAGGAAATCCAACACGTGTGAGCCGTTGATCGCTGTATGCATCCAATGGTTGAGCTGCCTCCTTGAGATGTAGAAGAAGAAAACCCTAGACACCCTTGGTGGCTGAGAGTTGCAAGCAAAAAGAGAGAAGCCAGAACGTGGCTGCTGCTGTGAGAGAGTGAGAGAACACACAAGAACAACACAACCTAGTGAGAAGAGAGGAAGAACAAGGAGAGGTGATTTCTGTCAGGATTTGGCGCATCTGACCGGTCTGCCTTCAAGCCGGTGATTGGAGGGTCAAACGTGCTTGCATACTTGGTGACCTCGTTCCTTACTTTGAGTACTTCGATCTGGATAGCTGGTTTGAGGTTTGGGTCAGAGGAGTATCAGATTTGAGAGAAGTTTCGTCAGTTCGGACTGCTGCAGTTTCAGCACAGAGCAGTTTTGGTAGAGAAACAGTTTGGGCAGGCAAACGGTGTCCGATTGATCTCATCTTTGGTGGGTATGTTGGGAACTCATATGTCTGCTTGTCTACCAACTTTCGTGTTGTTTGGATCTGTGGTTTAAGAGCAGTTTGCTGATTACCGAAAAGGACAGAATCTGTGATACTCTGCTTTGCTGAAATCTTGCCTCTTGTGGTTGTTGTTGTTGTTGCCGGTGGGCAACGAGTTGGTGTGTGTTGTAATCTCCAGAGGTTCTGAAGAAGACTTTTACTCATAGTGAAGCTTGCGTGGACCGGTTGGTCCACAGCCGTGGTTTTTCCTCCTCACGTTGGGGAGGTTTTCCACGTAAATCCTTGTGTCACCTGTGCATGTATTTGTGTTTATTTTTCTGCTGCATATTGCTATTGGTTGAATCTATCCTCAAAGTTCATTGCAGGCTGGGAGGCTATTGGAGTTGTGTATCTTCTCCCCTCACCTCCCAACAAAGTGGTATCAGAGCTGATGTTCAGTTTGTACTCAAGTTTCAGAGCAAGGTTTGTTTTGGGCTGAGTGCAGTTTGCTTGTGTTGAAAGATGGAAGTGAATACTAACAGAATGATATCATTGAATGGTAATTCGGCCAAGATAGTTTTCTTCACCTGGAGCAGCCTACAGTTACTCAAAAATAAAATAACATGATTAGCATGCAAAAGCAATCTGTAATCCATTCAGTACACAGTTGTACACTAAATTCAAGTACAGCATCGAATTAGTGATTCAATACAGGCAGTTACGGTGAAAATGCATCCTTCAAACAAACAGCACATCCCACTCGGCTTCTGAAGTCTCATGTTAGCATACTACGTTGGAGTGATGCAGCAGTAAGCAATCCAAGAATACCCCAGGAGAAAAAAAGCAGTTGAGATGGCCAGAACCTGGAGGGGCGATGGAGTAGACAGGCGATAGCACACCCGGACACAGCCGGAAAGAGCCACCACAGGGAGGCATGGTGGACGGCGTCTCCGGTAGGGTATGCCGCCCAGGAACCCCAGAACCGAGGCCCTGGCCGCCTCCAAACACTGCCTCTCCGACCACCTCGGTCGGCTTCAGCGGAGGAAGGAGATAGCAGGACATCTCCAGATCCGTTCTATTGGCTAAAAGAAGAAAGGGGGGAAAACCTAGCTAGAAGGTCCCGGACCCCTTCCCCATCCCTCTCATCGCCGGCAATGGGGGACAGCGGTGGAGAGCACACGCCACAGGGGCAGAGACGTGGCAGAAACCAGAGCTCTGTAGGAAATTGTGTCTTGCAACATTTTATATATCCACTACATTTTGGTATCAGAGCCGAAGGTAGATCGCCGGCCGGAAGAAAGATCGGCTGCAACGCTTGTCCGATGAGGCGATGAGCCGTCGCGATCGCCACCATGTTTCCGCTGCACATGGGCGCCGCCGATCCAACACCGGTGCAAAACTCTGCCGTCGAGACCTGCCAGCTGCGCGTCTTGTCGTCAGGCTGCGCCTCAGCTCGCCTTGGAATCCGTCGACTGGGAACAGTCTTCAAAACTTAACCACGAGGAATCGATTTGATTACTCGGGGAATCAACTCGATCCAATCGAGGAAGGAAATCAGGGATCAAGAATTGTTGCAAAGCCACGACGGCTTCCACATCACGACTCTGGCGCTTTAGGATTATCGAGGAAAGAAACCAGGTGCTATCTTTTCTTGCTGTTTTTTGGTTCGCACACTTTGTAAAATTTCCAAGAATTTTTATTCTGGCCTGTACTACTTTGTGTTGGTAGGAAATTCGTTGGAATCCATGGGAAGCTATTTTTTCTGATCGCTGCACACTTTCCATCTCGCACGAGGATCGAGCAGAGACAAGCCGACCGCAGACCGTCGGTAAAATTTCTTTTGACACTCGCCTATGAGTAAAAATTGTTTGCTGCCCTTGATGGATCTTTCATGTACACGAATATACGATCGAGTAAGTGGGAAGTGCCAGGCACTTCCTTGGTGGATCGGTTGCTGTTTCTACCATACCTGATCTGGAAAGCAATTCTCACGGATCAGGGAAATTATGCAGCAAACCACAACGTGCGGAATTAAGGAAACGAGCTGTAGCTTCGGAAAGGAAAAATTATATTTCTGTTTCTAATTACGCGCATTGGGCGTTGGAATCTTCACTGGTATTTCTTTCTCCGTCAATTGAGATCATATCAGATAGGTAACATCATACAATATATCAAACCTGACCCGTTTGGCCCTCCCCTCCACCACTCCACGTCACTGCCTTTTCTGCGCCGTCGGATCGCGCGATCGGACGGCCAGAAGACGGCCACGTCGTCCCGCGGACAGTGTTCGCTTTTTTTTTTTTTTTTTTTGCTGATGCACGTCGACGAGTAGATTCCATCCCCATGATCGGTTTCGAGATTGGTCGACTCTGCCTCCTTAATTTTGGATCCAAAATCCCAAAAACATTTGACGAAATTTGACAAATTCGTCGCACTCGGTCATCTGTTTGTCCCACGAGTAGATGTATATTCGTCATAATATTTTCGACTATAACTACCTACCTAGCTCTTCACGCCGCCGCAGCAGTGCGCCTGCAAACCACTGCTGACGTCAATACAACGTCAGTGTGGGACCCAACTGTCTGCGACTCCCTCTTTTACCAGGCATTTCTCGACTATAACTACCTACCTAGCTCTTCACGCCGCCGCAGCAGTGCGCCTGCAAACCACTGCTGACGTCAATACAACGTCAGTGTGGGACCCAACTGTCAGCGACTCCCTCTTTTGCCAGGCATTTCTAGAAAAGAAAAAAACATTTGACGAAATTTGACAAAAACGCCCCAGGAATAGAACATTTTTGCATAACAATCCCCGCATACCTAAAACATTTTTGCAGCAACATCTGTCGTCATAATATTTTCGACTATAACTATCTACCTAGCTCTTCACGCCGCCGCAGCAGTGCGCCTGCAAACCACTGCTGACGTCAATACAACGTCAGTGCGGGACCCAACTGTCAGCGACTCCCTCTTTTGCCAGGCATTTCCAGAAAAGAAAAAAAATTCGCCCTCCCAAATAATTCGAACTCCATAAAACGAAAAATGTTCTAAATTCAGAAACGTCAAATCTACACACCGAGGAAAAAAAAATATATATATCAAAACAAAGACGAAAAAATGCAACCTAATTTTGTAACGCTAACGAATTTGAAATTTAAATATGAAAAATTTCGATTTCGAACAACTTTCAAAACTGACCATTTTGTAAATAGAAAATAATTCAGACCTCAACAGCTTCCTAATATGAATAATTTTTCGAAACTTAACATTTTTTTAAACGCAAACTTTTACCCAATTCCAAAAAATTTCAGACCTCAATTTTTTTTTGAACGCGTAGATCATCAAAAATAAATTAATGCTCAATTTGGTTATTATTTCTTCATAACCATAATATAACTTATCTGATTAGGGTGCAACCACACTTAAACACTCCAAATACACTAACATATTTATAACTAAAATAACTTAAAACTCCCCAATAATAAAGCTAAATTTAAAAATACCTGAGCAAATAAATATTTAGACAACAATTACATGTAAGCGGTAATATACCTTAGAACTCCCTAATAATGAAATTAGACCTAACAATTGCCCGATCAAATACATATTTATACAAAATACAAATTCATTTTCTCTAAATATGTTTTGAATTTTAATTGAATTCAAAAAAGCTCAAATAACGTAACATCTCCTACCATTGAGTCAAATTAAATAATTAAGACAAAACTCAAACATATTATACCAATTTGAAAAAGTTCCAATTTACAAATACCATAAATGAACTCACTCCAATTATGCAACTCAAACTAATAAATATTCAACTTCAAATAAACTCACCTCAAATATGCGAATAAATACAAATAAACTGCAAACATATACCAAAAAATAACACAACACAAAAAAAAAATGCAAACATATACCAAATGATAACTACTTACGGCATACGAACAAAAATCAAATATCAATATTCCAAAACTTCAAAAATTGCTAGCTCTTCACATTTAAACAGTTCTCAAATCTCCACAATTTTTAAATATCGACATTTTCAAATTTGCATTTTACCACACGGGTGCGGCGATGCCGCCGCACCAAATTTACCTAGTTTACTTCATAATGGCATTCCAATATATATTTTTTCTCCGATTCTTTTATCGGAGCTTCCCTATTATATGGTTTTAGTTACACGGTTTAGAACTGCCAAGAATATTGATCATGTCTCTGATATGTCTAAACCGGAAAAAGAAAACTATGGAATTTTGGCTAAGGAAATATACTAGTACACATAGTTAAATCATTATTGATTTTTTTTTAGCCGCGGAATATGTGAGTAAACAGATTACGTGGAATATTTATGTAACCTGGAAAAGGATTTTTTTTCTGTTGTTGTTGACTTCCTTTATTGGACACCACTCGCTTTTAGAGGAAGTTGGAATGCACTCTGAGAGAATTTATTAAACTCTTTGTCGGATGCATTAATTTATTTATTTTGTCACTATGATTTCTCAATTGCTACGGGGTAAACTTTGTCACCGGAATATATTGGTACTTGTCGGAATACTATGAAAGGTCTCGAAGTACTTAATAATTTCACCGGAATTTTCTGGCATAACGACAAGGAGAAGGCATCAAGCTTATTTATATTGAATATTTGATCTTCACTTAAGGAAGATGGACAACGCTCTAAGGGTGGAAATTTGATCTTCGCTTAACGTATGTCCAATTTATTGTTTTGAACAAATATTTGTTCATCGCCACTTTTCCATATAATTGGATTCTACACTTTGCATGAACGTCATTGTTTGATGGAATACAGTAGCAAATTTATTGACATGTGAACAATTCCAAAGGAAAAATAAGTGTGCTTAATTAGTCACTAATGATAAATTATATATACTTTGGAATTGGAAATTATGTAATCAAACTCTATTTATGGAGGAATATTATTAAGGTTCTTACATTCACCTACAATGGGAAGGAATTTATAGTTCATTATTGGAATTGGAAATTATTTCATTATACTCTTTTGTGGAGGGAAGATATCATTTTATTTTGTAGGACATGAATATCAACATACGATGAGATGGAATTTAATTTATACTTCTCTATCGGAATTTTGTTGATTATGTATGCTATTTGGAAAAGGAAGAGCAGAATTAGTGCTCAATGGAAATTAGTTCGTTATGACATTTAACACAATGGTCTCATTTATTTTGACAAACCATTGGAAGTTGGTGGATAAGTTGTTTATTTCATGAAGATAACTCCATGTGGAGGAATACTTATAATAGGAACACATGCTCGGAATTTTATTGTCGATGGAATTTATGACTTGGTATTACCTTATAAACAGAATTACGAGTTTTGTTAATTCTGGAATTATGAACTTTAAGTGGGAGAACTATAATCTATGGATTCATTTATTCAATGTTACATCTCCGGCATTTTGGCTTTACACTCCAACTTTAGTGGGAGGATTGCAATACTTCATCAGCTTATATTTACGATATTATTCTTTGGACACTCCTACTTGAGGTGACTATATATATTCTATTCATGATTGCACTTGATATGGTTATTTATATCTTTTATCATACAAGTCGGAAGGTCTTTGTTGTGTTGACATCTCATACTGAAGTGGAAAATCAGTTCATCAAAGGATTTAAATGTTTGAAAACTGATTGGTGGGGAAGTACACTTCAGGAATATTAATTAAAGCTAATGGAATGAGCATGGAATTATTCTGTTTTATGTCATATAATCCATGGTTGAATGGAGGAATTGAACTATTGGTTATTCCCTTGATTATGTGTAAAAGCACTACATATTACTATTTGTTCAGTAAGTCATTATTTATCACAGTCACTATTTATATTTTGTGAACTTGAAGGAAGTATTCTATTTATATTTTGGTAGTATGGAATTGGAATGATTTTTTACTACATAGCACACCAAGATTTTATTTTTAATCTTTATATATACTCTAGTGGATCGAATGGTATTTTGTTTTTGATCTGGAATAAGGTATATTGGTGGAAAGCGGGAATTTTTTTTGTATAGGGGAAACTCAAAGGAAAACACCAAATTACACTCTCAACACTAACATGCTTAGGAAAAGTGGGAGGAATTAAATTGGACCATCATATATATCTTGGCTATTATTGTGTGTCATTTGAGGAAGTTACTCTATGTTTTAGAGGAAAGAAAACGAAATACTAAAACATGTTAATTTTAATTATGGATGGAAGCATTGCGGGAAGTAATACACTCAATGAGGAGGAATTAAAGTTTGGGAACTTGATGTTGTACCAAATAACCGCATTGTTAATGGATTTATTTACGAGTAAGTTTAAATGCAACTTGCTTGGTGGAATTACAATGCTAAGCTTGTTATTTATTTCTTTACACAAAGGAAATATTTATACTTTGTGGAAACTCTGGAATTTAGAGGAGGTGGTAATAATGACAGGATTTGCTAACTGAATTCACTTCATCTTTTTGGAACAAGCTTCACATCAATGGTATGTCCGGTCATATGGTTTTATTTATGATGGAAGACAATGGTTTTATTTATGATGGAAGACAATCATATACACAGGTTAGTGTTAATTGTTTTGTATTATCATTATATGTGCTAACTATGTTCTTATTGTTTTAAAATATCACATTGATGGAAGTGAAAGCTTGGTTCAGTTTTAACTTTCATATGAAAGGTAGCTTCCTGCATTTTGGGAGTGGAATTACATAGATAATATTTTGATATATTTTTCTATGGAAAAGTGCAAACCTGTCATGTACCTTTTGATTAATGGAATGGTACTCTATGAGGAATTATATTTGAACTCGTGAGGAAAAAGGAAGGATAATTGTCATACCACGGTTATTGTGGGACATTATTCGTGCGACCTGAACTTAGCCATGCCACTGTAATTGTTGCTATTTTGATTAGCACGGAAAAGGATTTGCTAGAATTTTAGCAAACGGAATATTAATTTTATAAAGATTGTTGGAATCACATAAATGAATTTGCTGGCGCAAGGAAACGTGGATTATTCATTCTTTGATGAACTCAAGCTTCAGCTGCGTGGATATATTGAAACTATTTTTTGGATATTGATCTTTATGAAAGGTAATATATTTTTATGTTATGTGTTAATATTTACATTTGTAGGTATTTATAGTTTACAATGGAAACACGGATATTCTTTGTTTACGGAATATATATGAATACTTTGATGCATGTCAAGCATTGAAGGAAGTATATGGCTAAGGAATGTTTTGGAAACATAAGGTCGTGGAAGGTGCATCATAACCTGTTACTTTGTGATAATATGACTCCAAAGGTCACAAAGTGTATATAAAACGTGAGCGCATTGAAGGAAGGATTTATTCTTTAACCATGTTGATTGCATGGGAATTTACCTTGATTGAAATAAAATGTTTTCAGACAAGTGGGAGATGTAGAAAATTGTGTCTTGCAACATTTTATATATCCACTACATTGTCCGGAATTAAACTTCAATGTGAAAGTGTCACGGAAATAACAGGGAATTATTGATGCACATGTACTTAAGGAAATATACTTAAGAAAGTCGGTACGTCTATGCTGGAATACAGTGTATATTAATATGCTGGAAATATACCCGGGAACAGTATAGAGTGGAATGCCAGGTTGTCCGTAGGATTGGCTCTATGGATTGTTAAAGCCTGCAAGTTTTGATTGTGTATTCAAACTCGGCGCATGACTCACATATGCGTGCTGGGACCTAATTGTTTAACAGTAATAGGCTCGGTAATTGGTTGTTAGGTATGGTGGTCGTTTTAACATGTCACGAGTCCTATTTGGAAACAGATTGATTTATCTGAAATTTGCAGTCAATATAAAGGTCCCACCCTCTAGACTCAATATGCATTGTGAGCGGCACCACCGATAAGGCAGAGGAATAGAGGGTAGGCCGAAATTGCTCCAATCCTAATTTTTCTACAAGCTCTACAGTGAAGTGTTTTTTTAACAGACTACAGTGCAGTCTGAACTAGACAAATAGCACAAGGAACAGGCAGATGAGATCAATTTAATATTTATTGTCACAAATTCATTGGCTGCAAGCTAACAACATGCCAGAGACACAGAGGAGCACACCATTTCACCAATTGGCATCACAAAAAAAGGCATTAATCATCTTCATACACTACAATTGATCATGTAGAAAAGCTCTAGCTAGGACAACAATGGCAATCAATCAATTAATCAAAACTAAGTATAGGATCGAAGTAGGTAATCATGGGTTGGCATCATCGCCAAGATCAAAATTGGCGCCATCCTCACAAGCTACTAGTACATAGACATTCAGCTGACAGAAACAAGAGCTCTGCAGTGTAGTGGTGAACTAGACAACTACTAGTACAAGGAACATTCAGCTGAGCGCAACTTAATATTCGTTGTCACAAATTCAGTGTGTGCAAGTTTTGCCAACATGCCAGAAACACCAAGGAGCGCACCAATTCACCAATTGGCATCACAAAAAAAGGGAACACAAGCTGCATTGATCATCTTCGTACACTACACTTGATCATGTAAACATGCTCTAGCTAGGACAGCAATGGCAATAAAATCAAGATAACAAAAAGCAGTACAACTGAACAAAGCATAGGATCGAAGTAGGAATCATGGGTAGACCTCGATGTACACATCATCTCCAAGATCAATAGTGGCGCCATCCACACAAGCAGCTCTGTAGTGGCATCTGGCCCTGATTTCCTCCTGCACTTTAGGCCTGCAGGAATGGACATTCCGGGTATCAAAATCCCTGCAAATGATCTTATTTTACAACACAATGAACAGCTGCAGCACGCCACATTACCTCCTACTCCGAGCGTGTGAATTCTCGGAATCCTGCAACAGCAACAGCCAAGAAGAGTTCATTTTCAGCCATGACAGCAACAGCCAAGAAGAGTTCAGTTTCAGCCATGATTCAGATAACTTGAACAACTATGCCTAAGTACGGTACGAGCAATGTGCTGGTACTGACGTCGTACCTTGGCTTTGTACCGCTCCGGCCACAGTCTCCGTGCCTCACCGTCCGGCACCGGCTCGCCCACGAAATGGTCATCCGAGGCGGCACCGTCTGCCGCTCTCCTCGCCGTTCTCGGCCCCACGACCCTCTTCCTCGCGCCCATGGAGCGTGCCTGCTCCTCCTCTGCTCTGCCCATTGCCTGCTCCTCCTCAGCTTCGAGCGCCGCGGCCGCCTCCTCCTCGTCCATCCGCATTACCTCCGGGTCCGGCTCCTCGGTGCAGACGTCGTCGTCGTCCATCGCCGTACCGGATGCGTCACGGACGTCGTTCACCTCCATTTCCGCCACATCGACAGGTTGTTTCACCTCGGGCGCCTCCACCTTGGCCGTTCCTCGACGGGTCGTACCCGCCTTGCCTGCCGCCCCGCGCCGGCGCTTGACACGCTCCATCTCCGCCTCCGCCGCCTCCTTTGCAGTTCTCGATTTCTCCCGCTTTCGGCCTGAGCGCCACGGCTCGGTAGGCGCCGCCGTTGGGATCAATGCCTGCAAGTTACCAAATGCCACAAGCACAAAGGAGCACACCATCATTCAGAATGCAAGTCAATGTACCAAGGATCGATCAAGCAATGAACAAGCAGTACAGTACAACTAAACAAAGTACAGGATCGAAGTAGGAATCATGGGTTGACCTCGATGTACGCATCATCGCCAAGATCAGAACTGGCGCCGTCCACAAAGGCAGCTTTGCCGAGGCATTTGTCCCTGGTTTCAGTCATCCACCCGTCAGACCTGCAGAAATGACATTCCGGTTGGTTTACTGTACCAAAATCCCCGCAAATGAACTCCTTTTACAACAAGCTGAGCATCGCAGCACACCATTGTTACTACCTTGTAGCGTGTGAACCAGCAGGATCCTGCACCAACGAAAGGGAGAAGAGTTTTGGTTTCAGTACATGAAACAGGCAAACAGCACGCCCTACGTACGACCAATGTGCTCAGACTGAGATAGACGAAGGATGTACCTTGGCTCTGTACCTCCCCGGCCTCGGCCGCCCGACCCAACTCCTCGCGCCCGTGGACCCTGCTCCGATCATTGCCTGCTCCTCTGCTTCCAGCGCCGCGGCCTCCTCCATCCGCAGCATCTCCAGGTCCAGCTCCTCGGCGCACATGTCGTCCGTCGTCGTACCGTTCGCTTCGAGGGCGTCGTTCACCTCCATCGCCACAACACCCACAGGCTGCTGCACCTCCTCCGGCGCCGCCGCCCCCGCCGCGACCCCCACAGGCTGTCTCACCTCCGGCGCCTCCACCGTGGCCGCTCTCCTCCTCCGGGTCGCACTTCCCTTCCCCGCCGCCCCACGCCGGCGCTTGCGGGGCGGCACCCCGAGCTCCGCCGCCGCCGCCGCGTCCTCCTCCGCCTCCAATGCGGCTCTCGATTTCTTCCGCTTTCGGGCCGAGCGCCATGGCTCGGGAGGCGCCACCGCCGGGGCATGGTGGGCGCCGCCGCGGAGAGCTACGGCGAAAGGGGGTCGCGAGGCTAGGGTTTTTGCGGTGGTGGCAGAGGGTTTTGATCGGAGCAGAGCAGAGCAGGAGTGGTGGTGGTGGTGAAAGCGAAAGGCTTTCGATCACGAGCTCGCTGCTCGCGTGGCAGTGACGACCGGTCAAACGGTACTGATGGGTGGGTGGGACCCACTCGTCAGCGACGGAAGCTCGATTTTGGCCGTGGAGATTCGTGCGGGAGGTGCCGGGACTGTGAAGCTGGAGGCGCTTGTAGTCGTCCGATCCTCCTCGTCTTTCTTTTTCTTTTCCTGAGGAGTTTAGTTTAGTTTCCCTTTGCCCCCAAAAAAATATAGGCTTTGGAAAGGAGTCGTGGGCAAAATGTTGAATTGAGAATAAGGACGAAATTGTAGTGCTCATTTCTGTAGTAGTACAAAACAGCGATGTGGATCCACTTCATAGGTTTGCCACGAGCTGAGTCTAAAACTTCGTAGGTAAATAAAATAAATAATCTATCGCCAATGCCACTACGGCATATCTTACGACGGTTTATCACCACTTCGGAGTTTGTCGATAGAGAACTGCAAATTTGAGATAAGTTGCTAACACAAGGCCCAAATTTACCAATTTCCCCTCTTCACGGCATATGTGAACATTAGAGCCTGCCTAAAAGGCCCAATATGGCAAAGGCGAGTCACACATGTAGCCACGGCCTAACCTCGTTCATTCCATTGCATATGGTGCGAACAAGAGGGGGAAGTTACATTGGACTACAAAACAAAAAGTCACTTGCCTCGTGGTTGGTGTGGTCCTACACAAAAACGAACAAGATAATGAAAATATATTGTGTAGATGTTGGCTTTAGTGGTCAACTCCAACTGCCCCAACAGGTTACTAGATCATTGATGGCGCGCGTTGCCGCGCCCATCTATTTTTACAATAGAATGGTAGGAGTTTACAAAAGTACACATAGAAACAAAGTTTCAAAGTTAATTTTCAGCCTTCAAACATCTTCAGCCTTTGACTATTTTTATAATAGAATGTTGTAGTGATAAGAATGAGGTAAAAATAAAGAGCATGACTATTTTCAGCCTTCAAACATCTTCAGTTCATTAAAAAATGATAGAAATTCCTCTCTCAAAAACTAAACGAATATCGGATATGTACACTTCATACTCAGTATGATAGCGCATCCACCTCTGCTCACAGAATGCTTGCCTTCATGTATGAATTAACTGGTACGTGCATCGCTAAACGAATTCTTGGCTTCATGTATGTGTTAGCTGGGAAGTGAGCCCGATACTGGTTGCTCCTACCTCCCTGAAACATGAACGGATACAATCAGGCAATGTTCATGGTGGCAATATTTAGATATCCAGGACACTGAAGTTTCCGGAATCAAGTAGCAATTCAGTCTCATGCATGGAACAAACGGTTACCCAAATAGCAAAAATTGCCTGCTTAGGAAAAAAATATAATGCTCGAATGACTTCCTTTTAGTGAAGCATGGAAGCACAACACTCTCAAAGTTATCTCAATGACATGTCAATTAGTGATTCGATATAGAGAGAACAGATTTACCCTTTATAAAAGGAACTTAAATGTAGATATTGTGTTTCTACAGACAAAACTAACAAATCTTGTGTATATGTCTATACGCACATAATGTATATCGACATAGGCTTCCAGAACCTACAGTCAAGCAACTGAAGTACCAGCTTGCACCGCAAACAACAACTCCATACATGGTTTCATAATATGTTGTCTCAATGGCTAGTACAATTAAACTCTTGTTGAAAAATTGGCATGCGATAGGTCCTACTAAAGAAACCAAATAACAGGATATTTCTTAATTATGACTGCAAAATTAAAGTTAATAAATCTCCACACAATTTATATCCGGAGTAATTCTCACCACAGATGTCTTATAATATAGCTTGAGATACTGGTGAGGGCAAATGTGCTTCATCAGCCAAAGCCACTTACAAATTCTAAATATTTCAAGTGGTAAGAAGAAACAGACTGCACATACATTGATAGTCAGACTACTTAATACCAACCTTTACTCAAAAAATCTAGAAAAAACATTGGGCAAGCGAAGCAAGAAACTTCACTTAGACAAAATAAGAATGGGGCAAGTGACGGAAGAAACTCCACCTAGACAAAATAATTAAGTAAAATTAGCTCATAGATGTGATTATGGCAATATAGTTAAATGGTTTCTCTGGTGCAATCCTCTGTCATTTTTTTTGGCTCTTTTGATTCTTCTTATACTTGAATCAATTCTTCTGCTAAACGGAAGTATATATTAGGAATCAAAGATGAATGACGAAATCAATAAAGGCACCTTAGATTTCAATTTCTCTCACACGTTCTACTGCAGCTGAAGCTTCAACCAAATCAGGCACCTATGGTGCCCCAGCAGCACTTTTCTTTCTGTCCAACCTGTGAATGCAACAAGATTTTTTTTATGAGGTGGGGATAAATAAGAAAAAAAAGGACACATACTTTCCTTTTTTATGTTTGTTTCATGATTTCTTCAAGAAGGTTGCTGCATTTTTCATTATAGACTTCCAGGATGGTCATACAAAATGCATAAGCGATCGACAACTTTCTCTCCTCGGAACACCCTCCATAGTGAACCAAGAATCACTGATCTGACGGCTGGCAGATTCTCAACAAATAATACATGTATACAGTATACTAACCTTGCCATTAGCCATAGAAAATCAGCAGCTCTAGGATTCCTTAAACCAAAACGAGCAGACCCAGTCGCCAATCCGTCCACTTGCACAACTATATATAGCACAATGTACGGTACAGAACAAATCTTGAATAACTCGACCTATAGCACCTGTATCAATTCAATTCAATAGCAGATAAAACAGCCTCAATAAAAAGGAATCATGGAGAGAAAAATAACTGGGGGATCGAAGAAGGGAGGTAGAAAGGAGGGAATATTGGAAGAAATACGACGATGGAGCAGCGAGCTATCCTTCAACCGTGGCTGACGCCCATATTCTACGAATCTATGGCCGAAGTGAGGAGGGTGGAAGCACAAGGAAGGGACTATATGTACGCGTGAGGAGTAAAGAAGAGTACCCAGCGGGGTGGTAACTGACCTGCACCAATCGCCGCCGGCGAGCAGCGCACTTCGGTGGCAATAACTCCTCCAATCGATCCATTACCATCGCTCCTTCGTATCCCGCAGCCTCTACAACTGCCGATCCCGCGTGGATCTTGGAGGACCGCAACGATCGCAAGCGTCGCAGCGATTCGGCCGCATCACCTCGCACAAGGTCCCAGCCCTTCCCGGAGCCTCGATCCCCTCTGTCGTCTGCTGGGCTTTGGTACGGCATTTCGGCCCGGTTAACCACAAAGCGCCAATTTGATGCTGAGAGCAGCTTCCCCTAGGGATTATCGGTCCACTTTGCCTTAGACAACAATAAACGGAGAAAATCAAGTTATGACAGCGATCGGACGGTTGAAAATCTTGATGGCCTGATAGAGCTCGTAGTGTGCTGAGTTATAATATCCCTAATATGCTGGATGGTGTACTCTATGAGCACTCTACTATGTTCTATGGATATTTTCATGGCATTGCGGAAAGTGATACATTATATCCAAATACACATGGAAGTCATATTTGCCAAATTCATATATTCTGCAATCACTCTACGAGGTTCTATACATAGTTTCATGGTACTGCCAAAAGTGATACCTATATGGATGCATTATAATAGTTGAAGGTGCATAAATAAATTGGTGGAATAATGTGAATTTCTGGGTTTGCTAAGAACTATGGTGAAACACACTATGACAAAAATATCTTAAACACCCCCAGAACAACTCTTGCAACAAAATACAATTTTAGTTGAGCACCATTAATGTATTTAGAGTGATAAATATGAGAAATGTATGCTAACTTAGTGAGCATTTCCAGTTTTTAATGCTGCTAGGCTACGCAAAAAGTTAGGTGTTCAAATTATATATTGATTATTGTACCAATTAAAACAACCAACCTTGATGGATAATTTAACTACAATAAGATATAAAACTTTAGTATAAATAGGTAGATAAGATATGCTCAAACTCTAGTGAACCTATGGGAGAATAAAGAGCGAGGAAGATCGGCCTTATCCTTGCATCTCCTCCCCTGTGCTACAGTTCCTGCGATGACACGACCGTGTGCCGGGCCGAACTGAGGCCATCCTTGCCAGCGATGCTGGCTGGGAAGGGCTAAGGGGAGGTGCCGGGGCTACTAGTGTAAATATTAGGAATTCTTGTTCCTGGTTTGGTTTGCTTTGAGCTAGTATGTTCGTGGTGTACACCCGATCTTTTGCTTTCCTCTCACTACACCACGGACCAAATTTGGGGGCACTCTATCTGCCGGGAAAGGTCACTTTACGGGGCAACAAAACAGTCGGCAAAGGTTTTTTCCCGGCATACTAGCCTGCCCGCTATAACCCTACCGGCAAAGACTTTTCCCGGCTGTTTTCAGTTGCCGCAGTTATTCTGCCGTCTCAGCTTTACTTGTGCCGGCAGGCTTACTTCTTTCCCGGCAGGCAGGCTTGCCTGCCGGCAAAGAGTTGTGCCGGCAGTTCAGTGCTTTGCCGGCTGGCAAATTGCCCTTAAATGCCATTACGTTTGCCGGCTGTTTGGACTTTTTCCAGCTTGTGAATTGCCCTCCCTGTTGCCTAGTTGTGCTCCTCATATTCAGCTTTTTAATGCATGCATGCACATTTACAGTTCAATCACCATCAGATACATTACAGACAGATTTTACCACAAGTGTTGGGGATATACCTACTAGGGGTATCACCAGCATGGATCAATCCGGCTAGTCCAGGGTGGCCCGCAGTGGTGGTGAAGGCTTTGCCTGCTGGGCGGCCCAGATAGCTGACGACCAAGGAAGGCGGATGCCGGCAAGGAGGAGGCCCAAGACTGAAGCCCATGAAGCCACCAAGACCAAGATGGAAGGCGGCAGACTTGCCGGCTAGGTTTAGGACTCTGTATGCTTGCCGGATACGTAAACACCTTGTAACCCTAGGTCCAGCCGCCTATATAAGTTGGACCTCGGGACACCTTTAAGGCATACTCTGATACTTTCAGACACAACCAACTCATTGTAACCTGTATCACGGCTATTGCCTTATAGTGAGTTATAGCAGCACGTAGGGCTCCGCCACCGCCATGGAGCCTGAAGCTGGGTAAACTGCCGTATACAATCCCGACCTCGACGACGTCCACCTTCTTGCCCTACGTTCACCCTTGGCTAACTGGACCCCGTCTCCTATCTCAGATGCCGATACGACGACAGTTGGCGCCCACCGTGGGGCCTAAGACGTCAGGCGTCACGTTCCAGGCGGGAACCCTAGGCGGCATCGGCGAAACAATCGCCGTTGGCCGCGCCGTTTGCTACGGCGACAACCACTACATCAGTTGCGACGAGTCCTACATCCCCGCAGACGATTACATTGTCGGATGCGGTGTTGTGCCGTTTGGCGGCGTCGATGTATTCATCGGCTACACTTCTGAGGCGTATGGGTTGCCGCGAATTTATTCGCCATCCCACCCGCCCTACAATCAAGACGGATCTGAGTTTTCCTCCCCTGAGGAGTCCGCAGATTCAGATCTACACTTTGTCGGCATGACGGGACTGGGATCCGACTCCCAGACCAACAGTCAAGATCCCGAATCTATTCTTCCTGCCCTCCAGGATGATGCGATGTCGGATGCCGGATCCAGATCTACCGTTCACATCAACGTAGATTCTGACTCCGAAGAAGATTCTGCAAGCATGTTTGAGCAACGGGTCAAGCAGTGTTTCGTTACACCTGAGCCCCCGCCTTCTGAGGCGGCTACGGGCTCCTCCGTCAACATGCTGCAGGTTTTCGTGGCGGATGTCACCGGTGCAGCCTCAGCGTAGGCGGCGGCAACTGACGCCGCCAACCTGGGGACCCCGGCAACCGATCCACTGTTTCCAGAGCCTCCTGGGGCTCCGAAGAAGAGGGTTCTAGAGAAAGGCGAGCCCAGCAAGATAGGGAACATGGCGGCCCTAGCAGAAGTTCTGCACACGCCGGTGACCGACAAAACCAACCCGGCTGATTTGGAGAAACTTCGAAACACCTTGGTGGAGCAAACTGAGTACCTCAAAAACAAGCAAGTAGAGGTCCAGGGCCTCCTCGACGAAGCCAAGGAGGAAAATGCCAAGATAACCGCCAAGTTAGACCCCAAGCGCAATCTTTTCACCACCACTCCATTGCCCAAGCCGGCAGGACCTGTGGCAGAAAAGAAAAGCAAGAAAGGCAGGGATCCTGACAACTTCAAATCCCCTGCCCAAAAGCTTGGTTTCGAGTGGGCCACAGCGCCGTAGCGTAAGGACAAGAACGGGGACATCATCCTCGCCACCCCTGTCCTCAACACTGCAGCTGCTTTAGACATCCTCAACAATGATGACTATGACAAGGACGAGAAGATTTACTATGCCTCAATCCTTGCTCACAAAGCTCTAGAGCAGCAGGCCCGTGCTGATTCTCGCGCCGACATGGCGGACGCAAGGGGAGGAAAGTTGGAATCCAAATCCAACGCTTGCAAAGCTGCGGCCGGTGGCAACCCCGAAGATCCGTCCGACTCCAGTAGCCACGGAAAAGGGATGGACAAGGAGAAGGACCCGCGCAAGTCACCACCTCCCAAAAGGCAGCGTGACGAGGCGTCCAGAACGGAGATTCAGACTTGGTGGCGCAACAGATACGTGGTACTTGGGACACAAAGAGCGAGACAATGGAGGCATATCGAACTACCGTCGACGAATTCGCCAAATGTTTCCTAGGCTACGAGGTCCGCCACATCCCAAGAGCTCAAAGTGAGGCGGCAGATACGCTTGCCAGAATGGGGTCTGAACGCAAAAAAGGTACCAAAAGATGTTTTCCTGGAACACCTACACAAGCCGTCAATAAAAGGAGCAGACCTCCTTGAACCAGAATCGGCAGAACCAGTTGACGATGCTAGCTATGCCTCTACCTGGTAAAGCCGGATTGGACGACGCCATATTTGGACTTCCTGATCAATCAGGAGTTGCCGGACGATGAGGTTTTGAAAAGGCAAATCATAAGAAGAGCCAAGGCATTCACAATAATCAAAGGCGAATTGTACAAGCGTAGCACCACTGGTGTTTACCAACGTTGCATTTCGCCCGAAGAAGGCAGAGAACTGTTGGATGAGATACATGCTGGCGTGTGTGGACATCACGCTTCCTCACGTGCCCTTGTTTCAAAAGCCTTCCGACAAGGTTTCTACTAGTTGACAGCCAAGCAAGATGCAGAGGACATCGTCAAACGATGTAGGGGCTGCCAACTTTATGCCAGACAATCGCACATGCCAGCTCAGGAGCTTAAAACAATACCCATCACATGGCCTTTCGCAGTCTGGGGCTTGGACATGGTTGGTCCGTTTAAGACGGCGCCTGGTGGCTACACACATTTACTTGTGACAGTAGGCAAGTTCACTAAGTGGGTTGAAGCTAAGCCCATCAAAAAGCTAGACGGTGCCACAGCCGCAAATTTTCTGTGGGGAATAATCTCTCGGTTCGGGGTGCCTCATAGCATTATCACCGATAACGGCACTAACTTGTCGCAAGACGAAGTTGAGGAATACTGTTATAAGCATGGCATCCGCCTAGATCTTGCCTCAGTAGCACACCTGCAGGCAAACGGTCAAGTAGAGCGTACAAATGGTTTAGTCCTACAAGGCATCAAACCACGTCTGGAAGTACCATTGCACAGAGCGGCTGGGGCTTGGGTGGATGAGTTGCAATCTGTCCTTTGGAGTTTACGCACAACTCCAAACAGATCAACCAAGTTCACTCCTTTCTTCTTAGTCTATGGCGCAGAAGCAGTGTTGCCGACCGACATGATGTATGATTCTCCCAGAATTCAAGCCTACGTCCAGGAAGACGCAGAAGATGCAAGACAGGATGGCCTTGACCTACTTGATGAAGAACGAGACGTTGCTCTTGCACGATCCGCCATCTATCAGCAAAGTTTGAGGCGGTATCACAGCAGAAGAGTACGGCAACGAAGTTTTAGAGTTGGTGATCTGGTCCTCCGCCTAATCCAAGACAGGAAATGCTTGCATAAATTATCCCCGCCTTGGGAAGGACCTTTTGTGGTCAGTAAGGTGTTGCTCAATGGTTCTTATTACTTGGTAGACGTGTGAGACGGATACAAGAAGAAGTGAGGTCGCAAGCGCAAAAGGAAGGTTGATGACAAGTATGAAGAAACCAAGCGACCCTGGAACATTGAGCAGCTACGTCATTTTTACACTTAGCAATTTCCACATTGTAATAAGTACTATATGATTATGAAATAAAAGTCTGTGGTTTGCTCATTCAGTTTTGGGATCATGCCATCTTTTGTCTTTTCTCGCAATCATATATCTGTTGACATAAAAGTTACCGAACAAGATAGTTTTTGCTCCGTTCTAAGGTTCAAACTTTTTTGACATTTGCCGTCTACCGGCTAAAAAAGCAAACAATCTTTGCACCGCCTAATATGCTTATCTGTCTGTTTGTGTGTGGGTCGCCTAGTAGTATGTCGTTGGCACCAACATGCTGGCTTTGGTCTCTGAGTCTAAATTAGTTGGTATTGCACCTGGTTGGCTCAGCTAAAGTAACTAGATGAGGTTCCGCCAACATATGAAACAGCCAAACATGCAAACGAGATACATATTAAGGCGGGCCACTTAAATAAGCCTACCGCCAAGTGTAGCATAAAAGTTGGCCCAGAATATTTACAGACCCAAAATATAAACAAGTTTTTTGCATTAGCAGATTAACGCAGTGTCTTGTGCTACCATTACAGGAGAGGACAGTCAAGGAGTTGCCGCCTTGGTGGAAGTGGTTGAGAGATCCTGGGGGCTGACGCCGGCATCCTTGGGGCTGGCTCCGCCATCCTGGGGGCTGCGCTCGTCAGCTGTGGCTTCGCCTTCTCCGCCTACGGCAGCTTCAGGATCCGCCAAGGAGGGATCGGCTATGGCAACATGTGGATCCGGGTGTTCCTTGTAGAACTTGCGGATGTAAACCATGTTGGCAACCCGGGTCGCATAGCCTCGAACAGACCGCAGCACGTCCTGCATCACGATGCCTTGGTTGTTTTCATCTTCGGTGGGGAAGTACTCGGTGACTTGATGAATATCATCCTCCGGATACCACGCCGCCGTCATCGCCAATGCCAACTTGGCGCCGCCTCGTGCTGCTGATCATAGCGTGCCGTCATGTTCGGTTGCTGCCTTCTCTAGCAAGTCCGGCAAGGCATCAAAGTTGACGGGATCACCGTCCTCGCCAGGGTAGAACTTGGCGGCAAACGCTTTGCCCACACCGACAATCTGGTTGACGATTTCGCCAACCTTCAAGATACGGGCAAGGCGTGGTGTCGTAGCCATGTCATCGCCTAAATTAGCTAGCACTGCACAAGCAAACAGTTACACACTGCAGTTTGAAATTTCAAGAATTCAAAGGGTCAAAGAAGGATGTATGGTAAGAGACTTACCCAAGACATGCTCGTGGATGGCGTTGACCTCATCCAGGTGGTTCTCAAGCATTTCCTGAGCTAGCTGGACTGCTGTCGACAGTTGTTCCTGCTGCTCTTTGGCCTTCTTGCTCACCTGATTGAGGTTGCTGCTCATGGCTTCAAGTTATCCCGTCAACTTGCTAACCTCGGCGGCATGGGCCAGCTCCCGCTCCTCCAGCTCCTTGGCGTGATCCGCCTTAAGCTTTGACACCAATTCAGCAAGATCTGCAGCTTCGTTCATCAAAGCTTGCATGTCAGTGGAGTTCTTGAGAATATCTTGCGCAGTGTTTAGTAATTCTACAAATAAAAAGAAAGACGACTAAAATACTTGTCGGAAAAGAAAAAGAAGTCGGACGAAAAGAAGGCAAAGAAAATTGTCACCTTCATCCTTTTTGCGAGCCTCTTCCAAGCTCGCAATCTGGGCGTCCTTCATCTCCACGTCCTGCTGCAGTTGCTGGCATTCTTTGTTTTTCTTCTCTTGAGCACGGAACAGCTCAAGATTGGAAGCAAGAACGGCCTGCATGCACGAAAACAACGTTGCGGTTAGCACTATATAGTCAATGAGACCACTTTGCCGGCTAAAAAATCTTTCAGCCGCCAAAGTGCTCGGGGGCTGCGACTATAGTTTGCATTACCTCAAGTTGACCGTGCAGGGTCTCGTGGAGATCATCCATGTGCGCGTACCATTTACGGATACCTTCGCGCATGGTCCTTAGCGTTTGCCGAGGGTCTTGTAACCCTTTGCCAGATTGGGAGCTCGGATGGGAGGATGATCCGCCATGGCCAGCCGCCATCTTGCCATCCATCTTTTGCTTCATGGCAATAACTCGAGCGGCATCACTAGCCGAAGCTTCAGCCGTCTTGGAAAAGGTAGGTCTGGCAACTGACTTTTTGCCCGCCATCTTCTCCGTAGCCGCCTCTGAGGTACCAGCAGCTGTGTACGTTCCCTGGCATACAACCACGGGAACGCCAACTGTGGGCGTTGTCGGCGCAGTGGCTGGAGAGAAACGTGGTGGTTTGCCCCTACCGGCAGAAATCTTCAAGTTGGCGCGGAGCTTGGGCATGGCAGGCTTGCCCCTGTAGGCAGCAAAATGCAAGTTTGTCAGTACAAACATATCAAAATGGCTAAGTCAGGAAAGCAAAAAGATTGCCTACCGCTTGAGCGGGATGTTCTCCCCCAAGGTCTCATCCTCTGCATCAGCGGAGGTGGCCGCTTTCTTCCTCTTCTCCAAATCCTTGGTGGAGCCGCCTATTTTGCGTTTCTTCGACTTGCTGGCACCGGTGTCGTACCAGTTAGGAGCCAAGTCTTCATCCCCCAAGGTTTGTAGCTGAAAAGGAAAAAAGGGCAAAACATTAATCCAGTACCCAGTCGACAAAGATGTTAAGTAAAAGACAAGTATCTCTGGCTTACCGCTGGGGCTGGGTTATCGTGGGTGAACATGGCGACGCCTTCCGCCGCCTTCACCGATAGAGGCTTCACAAGCTCTCTGAGCCGGTACTCTAGTACATCTTGGTCAAGGGTGCTGTTGCCGGCGTCATCCGCCTTGTACTCGCACATCTTCAGTGGGCGATGGCGGAGAGGCATTATCTTCCTCGACAACCAGCAAATCATAGTGTCAACTCCGTCAAGCAACGGAGCCTTCATCGTCTTCGTCAAGAACTCGATCCGCCTGATGGCAATTCGAAGCTCAGCCGACAAGCTGCTAAGCGGCACCTTTGCCATCCAACAGGCCTTGTGGGTTGGCAGACCGTTGACAAAAACAGGCATCCCCTGTGTTGTGCCGGGTGTCGGGATGTCCTTGCAGTAGAAAAAGGTGCTGGTCCAGTGCTTCACTGACTCGATGTATGGGATCTTTGGGTACCATTCGGGTTGGCGGCAGTTGAAGGTTACGCTACCGCAAGTTGCCAGATGGCCGCCTGGTATGGTTTGCCGGCGGCATAGGAAGCAGTACTGGAATAGCTCTATGGACGCAGCTATGCCTAAATACCCTTCGCACAAAGCCTGAAAGCCGGCTAGCACTAGGATACTGTTGGGCGCTATGTTGTGCGGCTGCAGCCCGTAGAAACTAAGCACCGCCAGAAAGAAGCCGGAAAGCGGCAAAGACATACCGCGGAGGCAGTGCGACGCCAACATGACGCGCTCGCCGTCTTGCGGGTCAGGGATTGCCTCGTCGCCTGGAACCCTCCAGGAGCATTCCGTCTTGGGCGGTATGTAGCCGCCATCTTCCAGCTCCTTCAGATAAGCTGACGTCATAACTGACGGCAGCCAATACCTGGAGCCAAGGTCCGCCGTCTCGTCTTCATCCTCGCGTCATCGTCGGCGGCAGCTTCTGCTTCCGCCGTGGCCTCAACGCTGGTCGCCGCTAGGGATGGGAGCGGGAAGGTGGGAGTGGACGCTGCAGGTGCCACCGGAGTTGGAGAAGAAGAGGAAACCTCACCCGCGCCACGGTGGGGACAGGAGAGGTCTCCAGCGCGCTCGCAGGAACCGCCGCTGCCGCTGGCGCAGATCCAGATCCAACCATGGCCACCGAGGTCGCAGCCAGTGCCGCCGCCGCCGAATCTTGCTGAGAAGTGCTCGCCATTTGTCGTGGAGGCTCTGCTCGTGCTCGCCGGAGTTGAGTGCGGGGAAGAGGAGAGCTCGAGAAGCTGAGGAGGCTGCGGTGGATGCGAATGGGGAAGAAGCTCGACCCCGATGCGCCCTTTGGGTATTTATCTCCACACGTCAAGATCCGTGCGCGAGATTGGGGGGACGCACGATCTCCGCCACGTGCCCATGATTTGCACGTCGTGGCAACGGTGTCTGCGGCCTTCTCCCCGATTCTTGTGCGTAGTGGAGAAATAATCATGAAACATGCCCAAGTCCAAACTGTCATGGACTGCATGACGTCATCCGTCAACATTTGATGGGACTAGTCAAATGACAAGACTGGTGCCGGGAAGATTCCTGACAGCGGTCAGGCCGTCTTTCCCATGATGGCGGCAAATCATCCGACTACGTTAGGCGGATCGCCGCTTACTTTCAACTTTGGAATGCTTCAAGCTCTTCAGCCGCTTACAAGACAAGACGGACGTTGCTGGTACGTCCATTTTGCATCACTATTTTATATCATAATTTACTGCTATTCATCGATATATTTCATATTTAGAAGTGTTACTTATGTTATTTTACCTATTTTGCATGTTTGATGAATAATGGAGAATTGGACACCGGAGTCAGGATTCTGCTGGAAAAAGCACCGTCGAGATGCACTATTTCTGAAGATCAATAAATCGAAGGAGACATATGGAAGTTCCTATTTTACCAGAAGATGGAGGAGGCCAAAAGGGGAGCTGAGATGGGCCATGGTGGGCCCTCCTCACCCTTGGCGCGGTGGGGCCCCCTGCCGCGCCGACAGGTGGTTTGGGGGCCCTGGCCCACCTCAGCCGTTCCCCCTTCGCGTACTTGACCCCCTCGAACCCTAACACAGGAGGAGGCCATCGAAATATTCCGCCGCCTCCACGAGGCGGAAAACACCAGAGAGCGAAAAGCTCCCCTGCAGGAAGAAATCTGCCGGGGGAAATTCCCTCCCGGAGGGGGAAATCGTCGCCATCATCACCGTCATCGAGCTGGACTTCATCGGGATCATCATCATCATCATCTCCACCGCCAACACCATCATCACCGCCGCTGCACTCCGTCTCCGTTATAACATCTAGGGGAAACTCTCCCGGTGTTGATTACTCTTGTTATTGATGCTATTGGGTGAAACCATTGGACTAAGGTTTATGTTCAGATTGTTATTCATCATCATATCACCTCTGATCATGTTCCGTATGATGTCTTGTGAGTAGTTCGTTTAGTTCTTGAGGACATGGGAGAAGTCTTGATGTTAGTAGTGAACTATGTTGAGTAATATTTAATGGTTTGATGCTTAAGTTGTGGTGTTATTCTTCTAGTGGTGTCATGTGAACGTCGACTACATGATACTTCACCTTTATGGGCCTAGGGGAATGCATTGTGTATTCGTTTGCCAATTGTGGGGTTGCCGGAGTGACAGAAACCTGAACACCCGTTGGTATATCGATGCATGAGGGATAGCAGGATCTCAAAGTTTAAGGCTGTGGTTAGTTTAACTTAATTACTTTCTTGTATTTGCGGATGCTTGCAAGGGGTATAATCACAAGTATGTATTAGTCCTAGGAAGGGCGGTGCATTAGCATAGGTTCACCCACACAACACTTATCAAAACAATGAAGATTAATCAACTATATGAAGCGAAAGCACTTGACAATATCCCGTGTGTCCTCAAGAACGTTTGGTCATTATAAGTACAACAACCGGCTTGTCCTTTGCTGTAGAAAGGATTGGGCCACTCGCTGCAACTATTATTACTGCATTTTATTTACTTGTACTTTATTTATCTGTCATATCAAAAACTCCTAAAAACTTGTCTGAGAGCATTTACAGTGAATCCTTCATCAAAACCGCTTGTCAACACCTTCTGCTCCTCGTTGGGTTCGACACTCTTATTTATCGAAAGTACTACGATACACCCCCTATACTTGTGGGTTATCAAGACTATTTTCTGGCGCCGTTGCCGGGGAGTGTAGCGCTATTGGTAAGTGGAATTGGTAAGGGAAACATTTATTGTACGTGCTGTTTTTATTTTTGCCTGCTGCTATATCTCATTATGGAGGGGTCTTCTCTTGAATTCCTATTTGGGAAAACAACTACCACTGCTAAGGTAGTAGAGGAGGCGCAGATGAGCAGGTAATACCGTTCAAAATTCCTATGAAAATTGTTGAACGTGTCACAAATAACCGCTATGCAGGAGATGGAACTGTCCATCCTGGAGATCATTTGTTATTTCTGCATGAATTGTGCGAGTTATTTAAGTGTGCAGGTATCTCGATGGGAGAAGTTAAGAAGAAATTATTCTCTCTATCACTGTCTGGTAAAGCTGCACATTGGTATAAACTGCTGAAGAATGGGTATTCTCTTGGATGGGAGGAAATTGTACCTCTCTTTTACTCCAAATTCTATCCTCCAAGTGAGATTCATAAGGATCGGAACCTCATATATAACTTCTGGCCCTATGATGGAGAGAGTATCGCTCAAGCGTGGGGGAGATTGAAGGCATTAATGCTCAAATGTCCCATTCATGAGCTTCCTGGTAATATTGTTATTGATAACTTTTATGCAAGACTCTCCTTTCAAGATAAAACTCTATTGGATACCACTTGTGCTGGATCGTTCACTCGTAATAAAGAAGAGTTTAAGTGGGACCTTCTTGATCGGATTCAGGAGAACACTGAAGGATGGGAGAATGACAAAGGTAGGGAGTCAGGTATAAACTATGACTTTGAGTGTGTTAAAAATTTATGGATACTGATGATTATCGCAAAATTAGCACTACTTATGGTCTTGACTCTCAAATTGTTGCAAACTTTTATAAAGCCTTTGCTTCCTATTTCGGTTTGCCGAAGGAGGGTTTTAAAAATTATCATGAACCATATAAAGATGAATCTGTTTCTCATATATCTAAAGGTGTTGAGGTTAATGTTGCTGATCGCATTATTCCAGAACCTTATATTGAAAAAGTTCCTTTTCCTAATAAGATTAAGGAACATACTATCATAACTGGTGTTGTTAGTAAAAGTAATAAGAAAACTACCAAACCTGATGAGCAAATAACTGTTGAACCTGTTGTAGCATTGGTTAAAGATCTTGTCACTGAAAATTTAGAAGATAGACACATTATCTTTTGTGAGGATGCTTCTAATATTGTCTCACATCCTAAAAGTTCTAGGAAGTCTAGTGTTCCTGTGCTTTCTGTTGGGATAGGTGATCATTGCTATTATGGTTTATGTGATATTGGTGCAAGTTCTAGTGCTATTCCTTATGAGCTTTACAGGGAAATTATGCACGAAATTGCTCCTTGTAAACTTGAAGAGATTGATGTGGTTATTCAGCTTGCTAATAGGGAAACTATCTCTCCAATTGGTATCATTAGAGATGTCGAAGTCCTTTGTGGTAAGACTAAATACCCTGCTGATTTTCTTGTACTTGGGTCGGCTGCCAATGATAGTTGTCCTATTATTTTTGGTAGACCTTTTCTGAATACTTGTGGTGCTGTTATAGATTAAGAAAGAGAAAATCTTTACTAAATTTGCTGGTGAATCTTATGAATTCAATTTCTCTAAATTTGCTAAAGCACCTTATGAAACTGAATTGCCTAGTGAGGATTTTGAAATTGCTCAACTTGCATCTATTGTTCTTGCTCCTAACAATGCTTTGCAGCAACATATGGAGAATCATGAAAGTGAGAACTTCAGGGAAGAAAGGAATGAGCTTGATGAAGTATTCCTTCGTCAACCTATGCTCAAACACAATTTACCTGTGGAAGATTTGGGTACCACAATGCCACCCAAGGAGGATCCTGTTTTTGATTTGAAACCTCTGCCTGATAATCTTAAATATGCTTATATTGATGATAAGAAAATATATCCTGTTATTATCAGCTCTAAACTTTCAGGTACAGAGGAGGAAAGGTTATTGGGAGTGTTGAGGAAACACCGCGGAGCTATGGGATATACTCTTGATGACCTGAAGGGAATTTCTCCTACTATATGTCAGCACGCCATCAACATGGAACCTGATGCAAAGCCTGTTGTTGAGCATCAGCGTCGTTTAATACCCAAGATGAAAGAAGTGGTAAGAAATGAGGTATTAAAACTTCTTGAAGCTGGTATTATTTATCCTATTGCTGATAGTAGATGGGTAAGTCCTGTGCATGTGTTCCTAAGAAAGGAGGAATTACCGTTGTTCCTAATGAAAATGATGAACTAATTCCTCAAAGAGTAGTAGTTGGTTATAGATGTGCATTGATTTTAGAAAGGTTAACAAAGTAACTAAGAAAGATCATTATCCTTTGCCTTTTATTGATCAAATGCTTGAGAGGTTGTCCAAGAAAACTCACTTTTGTTTCCTTGATGGGTATTCTGGGTTTTCTCAAATTGCTGTGAGAGCGCAAGATCAAGAGAAAACTACTTTTACTTGTCCTTATGGAACTTATGCTTATAGACGTATGCCTTTTGGTTTATGTAATGCTCCTGCTACTTTTCAAAGATGCATGTCTGCTATTTTTCATGGCTTTTGTGAGGAAATTGTGGAAGTCTTCATGGACGATTTCTCCGTCTATGGAACTTCCTTTGATAATTGTTTGCACAACCTTGACAAAGTTTTGCAGAGATGTGAAGAAACTAGCCTTGTTCTTAATTGGGAGAAATGCCACTTTATGGTTAATGAAGGAATTGTTCTTGGACATAAAATTTCTGAAAGAGGTATTGAAGTTGATCGAGCTAAAGTGGAGGCAATTGAAAAGATGCCTTGTCCCAAAGATGTTAAAGGTATTCGTAGTATTCTTGGTCATGCTGGTTTTTATAGGAGGTTTATTAAAGATTTCTCTAAAATTTCCAAGCCTCTTACTAATCTTCTTCAAAAAGATGTACCCTTTGTTTTTGATGATGATTGTAAGGAAGCTTTTGAAACTTTGAAAAAGGCTTTAATCACCGCTCCTGTAGTTGAACCACCTGATTGGAATTTACCTTTTGAAATTATGTGTGATGCTAGTGATTATGCTGTAGGCGCTGTTCTTGGGCAGCGAGTAGATAAAAAGTTAAATGTTATTCATTATGCTAGTAAAACTCTTGATTCTGCTCAAAAGAATTATGCCACTACTGAAAAAGAATTTCTAGCTGTAGTTTTTGCTTGTGACAAATTTCGACCCTACATAGTTGATTCGAAAGTCACTATTCATACTGATCATGCTGCAATTAGATACCTTATGGAAAAGAAAGATGCTAAGCCAAGGCTTATTAGATGGGTACTTCTTTTGCAAGAATTTGATTTGCATATCATAGATAGAAAAGGTGCTGAAAATCCTGTTGCTGATAATTTGTCTAGATTGGAAAGCATTCCTTATGATCCTATTCCTGTTAATGATAGCTTTCCAAATGAACAATTGGCTGCAATAAGTGTAAGTTCGCGAGATAGTCCTTGGTATGCTGATTATGCTAACTTTATTGTTTCCAAGTACTTGCCTCCAACCTTTTCAGCTCAGCAAAGAAGGAAATTCTTTTATGACTTGCGGCATTACTTTTGGGATGACCCACACTTATATAAAGAAGGAGTCGATGGTATTATGCGAAGATGTGTTCCTGAATATGAACAACAGGAAATACTGAGGAAATGCCATGGAAGTGCTTATGGAGGGCATCACGCTGGAGATAGAACTGCGCAGAAAGTTCTACAATCAGGTTTTTATTGGCCTACCCTCTTTAAGGATGCAAGAAAGTTTATTTTATCTTGTGATGAATGTCAAAGGGTTGGTAATATCTCTAGACGCAATGAAATGCCTATGAGTTATTCTCTTGTTATTGAACCATTTGATTGTTGGGGATTCGACTTCATGGGTCCTTTTCCTTCTTCACAAGGTAATACTCATATACTTGTTGCTGTTGATTATGTCACTAAATGGGTAGAAGCTATACCTACTAAAAGTGCTGATGGTGAGACCTCTTTAAAAATGCTTCAAGATGTCATTTTTCCTAGGTTTGGTGTACCTAGATATCTTATGACTGATGGAGGTTCTCATTTTATCCATGGTGGTTTTAGAAAGACTCTTGCTAAATATGGTGTTAATCATAGAATTGCTTCAGCCTATCATCCTCAAACTAGTGGACAAGTAGAATTGTCAAATAGGGAGATTAAATCTATCTTGCAAAAGACTGTTAATAAATCTAGAAAAAATTGGGCTAGTAAGTTAAATGATGCTTTATGGGCTTATAGAACTGCTTATAAGAACCCCATGGGCATGTCTCCTTATAAAATGGTTTATGGTAAAGCTTGTCACTTGCCTTTAGAATTAGAACACAAAGCTTATTGGGCAGTGAGAGAACTTAATAGAGATTTTAAACTTGCCGGTGAGAAAAGGTTGTTGCATTTAAGTTCTTTAGATGAATGGAGAAGTGAGGCTTATGAAAATGCTAGACTCTTTAAAGAAAAAGTTAAGAGATGGCATGATAGGAGAATTCTTAAAAGAGAATTTAATGTTGGTGAGAAAGTTCTATTGTATAGGTCTCGTCTCAGATTTTTTGCAGGAAAGTTACTCTCAAAATGGGAAGGACCATTTGTTATTGTGGAGGTGTATCGTTCAGGTGCAATAAAAATTGCTTCATTGAAAGATAACTCTACACAAGTGGTAAATGGTCAAAGACTCAAGCATTATATTTCTGGAGATTCTATTAATGAAGAGGTTGATACAATTAAAGTGGTGACTCCGGAAACTTTCATTGAAGAACATTTTTCTGGGACTGCAGAATTCGATTCGAATAGGTAACAGTTTCGGTAAGAAAAGTTTCGCGAATAACTTTCTAGAAGATATTTTCGTCGTTTTTATTAAATATGGAAAAATAAGAGACCGAACCGGATGGGAGACGGCACCCGTGGTGCCCAAACCATAGGTCGGCGCGGTGGGCCCCCAGCCGCGCCGCCTGGTGGTTTGAGCACCCCGGAGCTCGTCTCCGATCAGGTTTCCTCCTGTACCTTCCTTATGTTGTAAAACTTTTTGCTATATAACTCACCCGAACCCCCGAGGTTCGTATCTCGCCTTTTCATCGTGTTTCGTTTCGAGCTGTTTCTGTCCAGATATTGTTTTCAGATTTAGAAGCGCCATGGTCTCCAACAACAACAACAAGGGCAAGGAGCCTTTGGAAGACGAGACTCAAGACCCCAAGCTGAAGGAGGAAGTCAAGAGCGAAGATGAAGGAGAAGTGGAGGAAGACCCGCGCGAATACCCGCGCGCTACCGTTGCAAGCATCGGAGTGGTGGCAAATCCATTCAAGCCCAGGCAAGGAGCGCGGATGAGCACCGGAGGGAAGGTTCCACGACACTTCTTGGCTCCCAGGACATCTTCCCCAGGCAAAAATAACCCCTTCCATACTCTTATCCATAAGCATCAAATTGAGAGGATCCCGGAGGCTGAGTTGCCTAGTGGTTGGAATATAGATCGTTCTAACAATACAGGAAAGAGGGATTCTGCTGCTGAGGAGTGGGGAAACAACTCCAAGAATTGATGAACTGAAGGAGCTGGTTGATAAGCTTATCAACAATCCACCACCACCGAAGGAGTAATTCATCACGAGTATTGGCATCCCCTTGGTTTGTTCCAAGCTTGGGGGAGTGCCGCGGTATCACATCATTATCTTTACCTTTTACTTTTCCATAAAGTCATATCGTGAGTAGGGAAGTTATCTTATACGATGGTTTGCAATGTGGAAGTATCTCTCTTTTAGTTGGTTATCTATGTATCCCTTGGTGTGAGTTGCCGTTATGAAATATTAATGAGAAGTTTTATCATTTACTTTCTGCATACTTTATTTTAGCTTGCAATTCTCTTTCATATTGATAACCTTGTTGTTAGTATAGGGATCACTTTTTAGAGCACCAAGTTAATCTTTTTGGTTTTGGCAAACTTAGCATTGGTCAGTAGTAGACAATACTTTGAGACTTAAGTAGAGAGAGAGGAGTGCATGCAAATATATTATTCCATGATCTTTCTTTCTTTGTGGCTCATAAGCTTAGTATTCTTAAGTTAAACTATTTGTGCTTCTAAGGAAGATTGCATGATTATTCTTATCACTTGTATAATTGTTTGTATCCCTCAACTCTTATGCTTGCTACATAACCTTGCTAGCCAAAGACCTGTATCGAGAGGGAATGCTTCTCATACGTCCAAACCTTGAGCCAAACCATTGCCATCCGAGTCCACCATAACTTCCTACTATATGGTATTTTGCGCCATTCCAAGTAAATATTTCATGTGCTACCTTTAAATTATTCAAAACCTATTACTCCTAGTTTTGTGTCACTGTTTATTAGCTCATGAGGGTTCTGTAGAGTTTCTCTAGCACTTTTGTCAAACAGACTTTCACCAATGGACTAGTGGCATATACACCGCTTATCCAACAATTTGCAAAAAGAGCTGGCAAATGGGGTGCCCAGTCCCAATTAACTACAACTTTCATTAATAATTCTCTTCACATGTTTTGCCCTGATTTATCAGTAAGCAACTTAATTTGCAAATAGACACTCCTCCATGGTATGTGAATGTTGGAAGGCACCCGAGGATTCGGTTAGCCATGGCTTGTGTAAGCAAAAGGTTGGGAGGAGTGTCAACTATAAAGAAACTAAAATACATGTGTAAACAAAAGAGAAGAGGGATGATCTACCTTGCTGGTAGAGATAACATCCTTCATGGGAGCCGCTCTTGAAAGTCTGGTTGACAAGGGGTTAGTGTTCACTTTACTACGATTCGTTGACAACGACATACATATCTCAAACAACTATTTTCATACTCTCTATATGCTTTGCAAAACTTAAAAGCTCTAGCACATGATTTAATCCCTGCTTCCCTCTGCGAAGGGCCTATCTTTTACATTATTGTTGAGTCAGTAAACCCATTCCTCTCTATCTCAAGCAAGCATTTGAGTTGTTGAGATCCAATTAGTTATATGTGTTGATACTTCTAATCATATCTCTCATTTCCTTGTTTCGCACAATAGCTTTTATCCGAATGAATATAACTTTGAAAGTTATCAATGACTGTAAGGAGACTATTATGATTAAGACATGAAAGTTCTGCTATATAAGCTCTGATATAAAGACTCTTCTCGAAAGATAAGTATGATCTGTTAATTGTTCTCTGACCAAGAGTTTAAGTTTGCCTTCACCAATCATGGTTCTCTTTATGCACTTCATCGTGGTTCCCTTTACTTATTTCAAGTTAGATTATATGAAGGGAAGTTGCTGTCTAGAATGACTTGTGTATTAATGAATGTGATGCTTCTTGTCCGTATTTTATTTATCGACACTTTGCACCATAAACTTGTGGTCATGTTTACTGAGCTCAGTTTTCGCTTGGGGACAAGCGAGGTCTAAGCTTGGGGGGGTTGATACGTCCATTTTGCATCACTATTTTATATCATAATTTACTACTATTCAGCGATATATTTCATATTTAGAAGTGTTACTTATGTTATTTTACCTATTTTGCATGTTTGATGAATAATGGAGAATTGGACACCGGAGTCAGGATTCTGCTGGAAAAAGCACCGTCGAGATGCACTATTTCTGAAGATCAATAAATCGAAGGAGACATATGGAAGTTCCTATTTTACCAGAAGATGGAGGAGGCCAAAAGGGGGAGCTGAGATGGGCCATGGTGGGCCCTCCTCACCCCTTGGCGCGGTGGGGCCCCCTGCCGCGCCGACAGGTGGTTTGGGGGCCCTGGCCCACCTCAGCCGTTCCCCCTTCGCGTACTTGACCCCCTCGAAACCCTAACACACGGAGGAGGCCATCGAAATATTCCGCCGCCTCCACGAGGCGGAAAACACCAGAGAGCGAAAAGCTCCCCTGCAGGAAGAAATCTGCCGGGGGAAATTCCCTCCCAGAGGGGGAAATCGTCGCCATCATCACCGTCATCGAGCTGGACTTCATCGGGATCATCATCATCATCATCTCCACCGCCAACACCATCATCACCGCTGCTGCACTCCGTCTCTGTTATAACATCTAGGGCTGAATCTTGTCTATTTCATAGGGGAAACTCTCCCGGTGTTGATTACTCTTGTTATTGATGCTATTGGGTGAAACCATTGGACTAAGGTTTATGTCCAGATTGTTATTCATCATCATATCACCTCTGATCATGTTCCGTATGATGTCTTGTGACTAGTTCGTTTAGTTCTTGAGGACATGGGAGAAGTCTTGATGTTAGTAGTGAACTATGTTGAGTAATATTTAATGGTTTGATGCTTAAGTTGTGGTGTTATTCTTCTAGTGGTGTCATGTGAACGTCGACTACATGATACTTCACCTTTATGGGCCTAGGGGAATGCATTGTGTATTCGTTTGCCAACTGTGGGGTTGCCGGAGTGACAGAAACCTGAACACCCGTTGGTATATCGATGCATGAGGGATAGCAGGATCTCAAAGTTTAAGGCTGTGGTTAGTTTAACTTAATTACTTTCTTGTATTTGCGGATGCTTGCAAGGGGTATAATCACAAGTATGTATTAGTCCTAGGAAGGGTGGTGCATTAGCATAGGTTCACCCACACAACACTTATCAAAACAATGAAGATTAATCAACTATATGAAGCGAAAGCACTTGACAATACTCCCGTGTGTCCTCAAGAACGTTTGGTCGTTATAAGTACAACAACCGGCTTGTCCTTTGCTGTAGAAAGGATTGGGCCACTCGCTGCAACTATTATTACTGCATTTTATTTACTTGTACTTTATTTATCTGTCATATCAAAAACTCCTAAAAACTTGTCTGAGAGCATTTACAGTGAATCCTTCATCAAAACCGCTTGTCAACACCTTCTGCTCCTCGTTGGGTTTGACACTCTTATTTATCGAAAGTACTACGATACACCCCCTATACTTGTGGGTTATCAGTTGCCGACAAAAGAAGACGGCGCCTGAAGAACTCGAACCCTTCCAGGGCTAATGTTGGGGATATACCTACTAGGGGTATCACCAGCATGGATCAATCCGGCTAGTCCAGGGTGGCCCGCAGTGGTGGTGAAGGCTTTGCCTGCCGGGCGGCCCAGATAGCTGACGACCAAGGAAGGCGGATGCCGGCAAGGAGGAGGCCCAAGACTGAAGCCCATGAAGCCACCAAGACCAAGATGAAAGGCGGCAGACTTGCCGGCTAGGTTTAGGACTCTGCATGCTTGCCGGATACGTAAACACCTTGTAACCCTAGGTCCAGCCGCCTATAAGTTGGACCTCGGGACGCCTTTAGGGCATACTCTGATACTTTCAGATACAACCAACTCATTGTAACCTGTATCACGGCGATTGCCTTATAGTGAGTTATAGCAGCACGTAGGGCTCCGCCACCGCCGTGGAGCCTGAAGCTGGGTAAACTGCCGTGTACAATCCCGACCTCGACGACGTCCACCTTCTTGCCCTACGTTCACCCTCGGCTAGCTGGACCCCGTCTCCTATCTCAGATGCCGATACGACGACAACAAGATAATGCATCTCTTCCACAAGTGTACATTCACATGATTCATTCAGTACTTCACGAGTTATCATTGACACAATACATGCTTCATATCCACGGTACAAAAGATAAGAGTCAAATTCAAAATAAAAGAACTTCATCGAGAATTGATGATTGACAGCTGTGTAGTCTTCATCGATGTGAACAAAAGAGCATATATATATAGCAATATATCTAACCAGTACTCATTCTGGAGGTTAAAAGGACCTCTGCATTCCCGAGTTACTCCAGCGGTACATAGGCCACCGTCACTACAGACCCAAGCAGCTGGAGGCGCATAGCGGAATCATCCTCGACCCCCAGTCCAGCAGCCCCTGCACCACACCAAGCGCAAGATTCAGATAGAGAACATTTACATTACAATTACTTCATAAAGAGATATCCTAATGCCGAAATGGCTGAAGAAGTAGCAGGTTTCAATGCATTAAGGTTGATCATAACAAGCTAGATATATGAAGTGAAGGGAGGGAGCTCTAGATCAGCTATTAACACTACTGTAACTGAAATGTAAATCATGCTCAGTTTGGCTGCGAGCTTGGGTTGTATCCAAAAGGTCAATATATCAGCATACCAAGTATAGCTCAGGGTTTCAGCTTCATATATAAAGCACAACATTTTACACATGAGAAAAGGCAGGACGTGAGTACATTCTTTTAATTTCAAAGACTCGGCTAGCACTTGCACATGTATTGATCAATGCGTGTTCACCTCCTGGAATGTCCCTAGGATCAAGAACTAATGAGTGCATGCAGCTCACCATCTAACTACATGTAGCTATACTAAGAGTGCACTTCCAGATATAACTTGTAAGTTGCGCCAAAGATTTGGGTCTGTAGTGACCGTGGCGTTAGCCAAAGATTTGGAGCTGTCTCTTTAGCTTGTTGGCATAAGAGAGGAAGCAGCTACGACAACTGCTCACATAACTTGCCACAAAACAGAATATTTGTAAAAAAAACTAAAATACACTAGAGTACCAGAAGCTGAAATTTGGCATAAGCTACTATGAAGATTGCTGGGATGATGATCATCAGGTCAAATAGACAAGTGACACAACAAACAACAACCAGATAAAACCAGGCACATAAACGTGGCAGGAGCTCACTCCAGCACCAGCCATGAGAAGAGAACCCATCCATGTTTCCATAAGGAGTGACGATACAATAGGAACTTTTAACTACCATCTCTAAGTTCAGCATGCATGCCACTGCCATGAACACCGACAAGAATAACTTATAATAGTCAGAAAGAGCAACTAAGGTGTTAAACTCAGAAGGAACTTAAATGTTGGCAAGCAGGTAAACAAGGTAACTCATGCACACTTGATCCAGACTATTCATCTATCAATCCCACAACTAGAATTTTAGCACAACAAAATTTTTGACCTGGGTGATAATTTGGAAAATTCCATACCTCTCTCATTCTTCTTGTGGAGGCGAGGCCTGCTTTGTCATGGATCTCTGCACCTCCATCTGCATATAAAGTAAACGTTGGTAAGAAATTTGACTTGACCATTGCAGCAAAGAAAGGAACTAAAGAAATATAAGCCTACATGCTTATACAGCCAGGCAAATGTTCTTCCTTGAGCTTGTCCAGTGGTAAGAAATTAGCAGTAGGAATTTTTAGTCATACAAAAAATTCAACTGAAGTAGGAAACAAAACAAGACCTGATGATTCTTTATGTAATTGTTGCTCCCAGCTTCATTTGTAGCTCGACTAGTTCCTTCTTGTTTTGCAGCAGACCTTGTTCCTTCTTCTAGATCTCTTTCCATTACTCTATGGAGTGAATCAATTAGCAAAGCAATATTCAAAATATACAGAAAAAGCTAACACTAAACCAGAATTGAAGATATTCTCATGCAAGCAATTTACATTTGAGGGGCAGCCATCAGAACCAACCGTTGAACACACACTATATGGTAAACTTAATCAATCCCATTTTAGAATGCTCTCTTTCTATATTACATACATATGTGAAACCAAATAGCACAGAATACTTCATCAAGGACTAGGAGAAATGAACAATGTCGTGCAAGTGCAATCTAAATAGACAACATTCCCTCTCTTATCTAGTACAGAACAAGCGAGTATTAGCATTACTCATACTACGAATCAGCCGGCTGGCCTCTTTTTCTTTTCTCTTCCTCATCTCCCTGACTAACAGTATCATGCAGTCTAAAATATATCTTACGCACAATCAAGAATTCTGAACAAACCATCCATGAACAAGGGGTAAATCATAGAGTAGAACCTGTACATCGGTTTATTGGAGAAGTGGCAGACTTTACTCGGGGCAGCCTCCGGATTCCTAGCATAGCACAAAGAATAGGTCAAGCAACCAACAAGAACATCAGATATTGGGAGGGCTAGGGAGGTGGCGGACGCATCAGAGGCGTGGTCACCACGACCAGCAGGGATGGAGACGACAAGATCTAACGGCGACGATGCATCTGGGCAGCTCCTCGTCCCTGTGCTGGAAGACGGCCGCTTTTTACTCCGCGTGAACGCCGTCAGCAGCCGGAGCTTGGAGAGGCCTGCGACACAGAGTAATTTCCCTGGCCGAGGTTAGTGTGTGGAGTTCCTGCGGCCGGCCGGACGAATCCCCGCAGTAAAATCAGTAGAAATCGACGAGATGGGAGGCGTAGATCGGGGCTAGGACTTACGGATCTGAGGAGACCATGCTGCACCGTGGGTCACCGTCGTGGATGGTGGTTGCAGCTTCCTCCGTCGTCGTCGCCTGCGTCCCTCTCTCTGACGCCATGGGTCGAGTCAGCCGTCGGCTTCAGCACCGGCCGGCTCACCGTGAGGCTCCGGGTGGGGAGCGCGAGAGGTGAGATGGGACGCGGCGGCGCTCGCGGGAGAGAGAGGATGGGAGCGGCGGCGTGGTGTCGGGGACGAGACTGAGAGGGGAATCGAGATGTGGGGAGCGAAACGGCGGCGGCGTGGTGTGTCACGTGTGCGCTTAGCTTTGACCCACACCGCGCGCGCTGCTTCTGAAATCTTTTCGCTCCGCGCGCCACCCCGCCAAAATTTTCGCTACCCACTGCATATGCGCCGGCAGTTTTATCTGCCGGGACTCACATGTGCCGGGCAGTTCAGCTGCCCCGGTATATATTTATTATTACCGGCAGTTGATAGCCGGTAGATCTCCATTATTTCCGGCAGATAGTGTGCCCTGACCGATCTTTACCGGCAGTTTAGTTTCCCCGGCTGTTAAACTGCCTTCTTAAATGGATTTTTGCCGGCTGTTCTTTGCCCCCAATTTTGGTCCGTGGTGTAGTGTCTTTGGCTGATGTCCGGTGAGTTTCAGCGTCGCTGGAGCGAGGTCTTTTCCCATATACAGTTCGGATCCATGGAGAATGCCCTGAAGGGTCGTACATGGCCAAGGCCGATTCAAAAATAAGCGTTGGGTTGAGTTCCTCTGCATCAGGATTTCCTTGGCGTTTCTTCCCCTTCTGGCCTACCGTGGTGCTGAGGAGAAGGGCATGCTTGGCGCCACGGTTTGCAGCTTCGGAGAAGGCCGAGACTTGCTGCAACTGAAAGATCTGAAGGCGATCAGGAGAAGCTTCATCTTCCTGGTTCAGCAATATAATTTTTCAAGGAGGATCTCCGTCCCGATGTTCTTGAGATCGCCTTTTGGAGAGCTCATCAGCTGAAAGGACAACGATGTCGCCTAGAGGGGGGGTGAACATGCGATTAAATTTTTTCCGGTTTAGACTTGCTAATTGCGGAATAAAACTAGGTGTTTAAATTAACAAGCCAACAACCTAAATAAACTAGGCTCACCTATGTACACCAACAACTTATGCTAAGCAAGACGAGCAACAAGGTGATAGCAATAAAGAATACTTCAAGCACGAAGGCTATCACAATGTAAAGTGCATAAGAGAATCTCTAGCAGATACCGGATAAGCCCCCGGCCCGGAAAATAACTGCTTTTTTCTGGGTCCGGGGCAAAAATTCGGCCAGAACAGATACACTAAACGGTACTGTATCGCAAAAAATTATACGGGAAGCAGGATATTTCTCTCTCGGTACCGAATCAGTTCAGTTTTGGAGAGGCTTTTTCCTGTGAACCGGAAAGAAAAGCGACGGTTGGTGGGAGGGAAGTTTCAGCCCAACCGCCACTGACCTGTGCCGGACTCGCCGGAATCCGGCCAACTTCCACTGCGCGGCGTCGATCCCGACCAAATCCAAGGCGTATTTCATCACGCCTACTCGATTCCGGTCGAATTTTGACCAAATCGTGCAGGGAAAAAAGACGGAGCGTCGCCGGCGCAGCTAGGCGAGCAGGCGCGCGCTGCCACGCACGGGTGCGGGCGTGACCAGGCGCGGACGGCCGGTGAACTACCTAGATTGCTTGCGCGCGGCAGGTGAGGTAGCTAGCTAGCTAGCTCGCGACTAGATCGATCGATCGATCAGACGAGGAGCTTGCTAGCTAGCTAGCTAGCTCGCGTCCGGGCCAGCTACGTACACGTCTGGTGACCCCGGTGCTCTAGTACTCCGGTACTCGGCCGGGCAGCGAGGGCAGGGCGCGGGTCGGCCGGCTAGGGGCATGGGCCGACGGGAGGAGGGGACGGGAGGAAGAAGAAGGAAAAAGGAAAAAGAAAAGAAAAAACTACTCATTCGTGGGTCCAGTGTGTTTTGCGGGTGTCTTTTTCGGTATCTATTCTGGCTGGACAAAATTTGGTACCTTAAAATGTTTTAGTGGGAACCGGATAATGATTATCCAGTACCAAATTTTCCGGTATCTGCTAGAGATGCTCTAAGTAAAGAGCTCGGGTATAGAAATAACCGAGGCATGAGGAGACGAGGATGTATTCCCGAGTTCCTCCTTTTTAGGGGAGTACGTCTCGTTGGAGGGGTGTATCTCAAACTCAAGATGCCATAAAAGGCCTCACCCTATTCTCCGATGAACCTTTCCCAAAAGCTCGGTTCACCTTCCACTATCGGAATCTTTCGAGGCGGAATCCGGAGCCTTTACAACAACAATCCGGGGCACAAACCACAACTGGATTGGGGGCTCCCGAACGGTTACAAGTGACCACAAAAGGTCTCAACCACCACAATGGCGTCTAGGGTACAAAGACCCAAGAGTAACAAGCTCACAAACTTTCAACTTCCACGAATCCTTGTGGAGAGCACAAACCGATGCAACAAAGTGATGTCTACGCACGCTTCTATTCTTGTAGACAGTGTTGGGCCTCCAAGTGCAGAGGTTTGTAGAACAGCAGCAAGTTTCCCATAAGTGAATGACCCAAGGTTTATCGAACTCAGGGAGGTAGTGGTCAAAGATATCCCTCACAAGCAACCCTGCAATTAAGGTACAAGAAGTCTCTTGTGTCCCCAACACACCCAATATACTTGTAAGGTGTATAGGTGCACTAGTTCGGCGAAGAGATATTAAAATACAAGTGATATGGATGATTACAAGTGGTAATTGCAATCTGAAATAAAAATGGCAGCGAGCAAACATGTGACAAAACTGAGAGTAAACGGTGTTTCAATGCTAAGAAACAAGGCCTAGGAATCATACTTTCACTAGTGGACACTCGCAACATTAATAATCATAATTGAACGCATAGATACTTCCTCTTCACATGCTACTCCGAACCATTCTCCCTTTGGATAACGAACACCAATCCACTGCGTAGGGCTATAAAAGCATGCCTTAAAGTCCGTATTCCACATCTAGGGCACCCCGCGCTGTCACTATGAGCGCCCCAAAATAGTACTAAACAAACACCACAATTTTATAGTGACACCCGACACAAAGAACAAGTCATGGCAAGTATCCCTATAATCTTTAATCCAAAGAGTCACACACGGCACACACACTGTCACCTTCGCACCGTGGGACAAAGGTGACTCCGGAGATTACATTGATAAAACCACTTGAGTAGCATAATCATAACATAATGAAGGGGAAAAACATAGCTACCGGCATGAGCCCTCAGCCTCGATGAAGAACTACTCCCTCCTCATCATGGGAGGCAGCAACGGCGATGAAGATGGCTCCGGGGGCACTTCCCCGTCCCGGCAGGGTGCCGGAACAGAGTCTTCTGTCCCCCAAATTAGGGTTTTTGTGGCGGCGGCGCTACGGAGCTTTTCTGGAGAAATCCTTCGGTGGCTTAGGGTTTTCGGGGCAGGAGGAATAAATAGGCGAAGGGGCGGCGTCGGAGGGCAACCAAGGGGCCCACACCAACCCTCGGCGCGCCTAGCTTGGGGGCCACGCCCTAGGGTGGTGTGGCAGCTCTCTGGCGCCTCTCCGTCTCCCCTTTGGACTCCGTAGACGTGTCGGTGAAACAGGGACCTCCGTTGATTTTCGTCCAATTCCGAGAATATTCCCCGACTAGCTTTTCTGAAATGGAAAAACAACACAAAATAGGAACTGGCACTGTGACATCTTGTTAATAGGTTAGTCTAAGAAAATGTGTAAAAATGCTGTGAAGTGTATATAAAACATGTAACAATAGGCATAATATTAATATGGAATATCAAAAATTATAGATACGTTTGAGACGTATCAGCATCCCCAAGCTTAGTTCTTACTCGTCCTCGAGTAGGTAAACGATAAAACACTATAATTTTTGAGGTGACATGCTACCACACAATCTTGATCAAATAATAGTGGAAAGCACATGTGAATGAATGAAGTGATCCAAGTCAATGGTCTATAATTTGCTACTAAATAAGTAATGAGTAAACAACTGAATCATATGAGCAAAACTTTTTCATGAAAAGTACTTTGGAGACATTTGATCCATAAGTTTTGCATAAGAGTTAACTCACAAAGCAATAATTTCAAAGTAAAAGATATTTGACCAACACAAAGGAAGATTTTAGTTTCAGCATTTGCTTCAACCTCAACATATTTATCTCATAGATATTGTCAATACAAAGCAATATAATTAGTGAAATACGTGTGAGATACCCCGGATTAGGTATCCGAGATACTCGTTATGTTTCCTGCAACAATCCCATGATCAGTCTGTTGTTGCACATAACTCGAATTGGCATCACAGAACACCCATAAATACCGAATAAATTTACTTACTTGATTGAAGCCATAACTTCATGAGGGACTCGCAGCGGAAATCACCAAATCAACGTGGAGCCCAAGTCACTTGCCAACCCTACAGGCAGCTGACTGGGAAGCGCCCTAGTTCGCATTGACGTCAGTGAATTCCCTTTTTCTTTTCGAACTGCTCCTCTTCAAAAATCTGGCTAAGACAATAGCCAGGGACGAAACCAATATGAGTACATTTGAATGTACTCGCAAACTACCCCCGGAATGAGCATGCACTACTCCTTTATTGTTTAAATAAAACTTCGTTTACTTTGGAAAACTCCATATCCTTGTTGAAAAGAGTAGGATGGACTTTTGTTTAATAACACTTTGTTTAGAAATCTCTATATCTTTATTGAAAAAGAAAAGATGGCTTTTAGAACTTTTCCCATAAATCTGTCTTTGTAAGAAGTCTCTTTTAAAACTTTCTCCCGTAAATACATCTTTGTTGAAAAAGGTAAGCAGTCTCTTTTATAAACATTTTTCCCAGAAAATCACCATTGTATCTGTTTCGCCAAAACTCCTCCTTTTTCTGACCATGGCTCGCCATAGGTCCAATTAACTCCAACACATCATACCAACTCATTGGTATAGCTGTGGAACACTTTCTCCACTTCATTTTCCTTCTAAACTCAAAGCTTTTCAAAACTTGCACATGGTCAAAGTAGGGCCTCCCAACTGTCCATATCCGAGGACTCGGCTATTCGAATAGTTTTACCCTCTGCAGAGGTAGCACGCTTTTCCCACACCCATCCGGTAACTCATCGTGTCAGCCACGTCCTGCCATACAAGGTGTATGCGAAGTTGAGCCACCTACCATAGCCTGTCCTTTGCTCATGCTAGTATAGGACCCTACCGCTACGAAACATTCCATCGACACCTAAATCCAGCAAGTCGGAAACTAGGTGTGAGGACTCGTAGTTCTGCCCGGCGGGCGAACCCTTCAATCCTCTATCTCCAATTCATATCAGCCCTCAGGCGTTGCCCTCAGGCGTTCTTCTCTTTAGAGGACCCAGGTCAGGGGTAGGTCCTCAGACAAGCCCCTCATGGAACGGGGTCATCCCCGTTGTTGAGGCATCCAGTACTAATATGAGCAAACTATATGACTACGCCCTTTCCCATATGTGGGTAAATGTGGTCGCACAGGTTATCGGCTGGTCGACGTAAGTACAAGGACACAATGTGCATTTTTCATAAACATCACCATTCACCATTTCTCCATTTCCACACCGACATCTCGGTATTCCATATCCACACAAGTATTTCCAAAGGAGTTTTGAGTAAACAATATTTTTCCCATCCTATAGTTTGAAAAAGAAATTCCAGCTAATGTCTCCATATAGGGTGTCAAAATAATATATTATATTTTGGAAACGGGTTTTCAAAATCATATCTTTTGTGGCAAACACCACATATATCACTTATGCTCTTTATAAGTAAAACATTTGAACCAAAATAGATGTATGTAGATGCAAGCTCAGAGAATAGCTTGCCAGATTTCAGCATGATGTTCCCAGGGCTTCTTCTCACTGATCAAAGAAATAACTCTCATCCTTCTCCGATAAATCCTTTCCAAAAACCACCCCGGTAGCGTTTATCTCTAGCGTCGCAACATGAAAATTAAACAACACGCAATAAGCAAACCAAACCACAAGTGGTATATAAACAAGGAACAAACCACAAGTATCAAACTAATCACTCAAGCCAAGTTCTACATTTACAAGGGCATTATACTAATCAGGAGTATAACACCACAAACATGCTAAAAACATAGAGCACCAAGACATCCTCCATTAGAGGTAATTAACAACCCCTTTTCTTTAATCAGGAAATACTTCAGACAAAAGTTAAACTACCAATTAATCTTGGTAATTCAAAATATCTCACCAAGTTAAGGTGGAGACATTAACAAGACACTCAAACTATTACTTAACTTAGAGACAACCAAGTTTAACAAGCAAGGCAAACATCTTTCTCACACCAACATATTTAACAAACACCACTAACAGTACTAACATATTATAACCTTCTAAACAGTAATAACATGCAATCAACAGTACCACAATAATCATTAACCAGCAAGGCACGCATAATAATCCCACACAATATTCTCACATCAAAATAAACAAACTTAACAATTTCCTAATTACTAGGAGGAAAGCTATATAGGGAACTAGATGGATACCCCGCGCGTTGCGGCGGGAACTCGTAAAAGTTTATTTACCCATATCTATAATATTATATGAATCTTTAGATTTTATAACATGTTAATTTTGGATACAATCCTACATACATCCAAGAAAGTGAGTACTTGAATGAATCAGCATAAAGGTTTCAGTTTGTATGTATGTTGATAAATATTTTAAATCTGCAGTGTAGGACAGTAGAGTTTTAGAAGATGTAAGTGAGAAAATAATAAAAGAAAGGACAATGATGAACTGCTAATACTAATAGTTTCAATACATAGGTTGCTGGAAATTATCAAATTAACGGAAAAAATTAGGATGTTCAGTGTACCTAAATCATCTGAAAACCTTGGGCCATATGAAGCAAATACTGTTAAGCTAGGAACACAAAGCAGACATGTGACTCTTGCACTTGTAGAACATTCATTTGGGTGATGTTGCTTCCTCAAACATTATTCCTGCAAGAGAGACATGCAGTTAAGTGTGCATCAAAAAACTAAAATGATAAAGGCAAATAAAAATTCATTCGTTTATATCTGTCAAGATTCAAGAACTGTTTTTGAGTAACGCTTACTTTATATGGCACCTAGGATGAGGGAGAAGTGAAGAACTCCATTACTCAATTGCATGAAGAAAACTATCATGAATGGTGCTCGAGAATTTAGACATTTTATCAAACAAATAGCATGCGCCCAATTTCAAAACTATACATCCACTGCGATGGCTCTCAGTGAAGCCACTGACTCTTCTGAATGCAGCAACAGCGGTGGCCGAAATAAGGCGGAGAAGATCGGTAGCAAGATGATTCTCTCTAGGCGCTGGAAAGAGCGTCGATGTGCATGGACAGAAGCAGATGTGCGACAGACCTTCAGGAAAGTTTAGCTGATTTGGAGGCCGTGGTTGTCCTGCCCAAGCCATGTTTGGAGTGCCCATTCTCTCTAGGAGTATGGAGGATATGTATGAGGTCGTCGTCAGGCAGGGAGATGTTGGGGTTATGTGCTGCTGCTCAAATGTAGGGAAATTAAAGTAGGAAGGGGAAGGCAAAGCTGCCTCATTAATTAAAGCGTGGAGTGATTCCAAATGTTGGATGAAATTCTTGATGCTTCAGTTACTAAGTGAAATGGAGAGAGAAATTAAAGTAGGAAGGGGAAGGCAAAGCTGCCTCATTAATTAAAGCGTGGAGTAATTCCAAATGTTGGATGAAATTCTTGATGCTTCAGTTACTAAGTGAAATGGAGGAGAGAATACAATCAGCAGTCTGGCTGAAGCTGGCAGAAGATGAACCGGAGCGATGTTTCCTTTTCTCTGATTCTATTTATTACTGGTTGCGGGCCTTTTGGTGCATGCATGTAGCCTGTACGTGATTGTTTGGGTATGTCACGATCAAGGCAACGCTAATGGACGGATGGATCTAAGGATCATACGGCTGTCATTACATGATGATGTGGCTATGTTGCATGTGAAGATAGAAAAATCATAAATGAACTTAGTGGGGTTTTTCTTTATAAGAGGTATAGATAAAACCCTAACAAACACATGACTCATAAATAGCTCTCCTAATATGCTAGTAAAAATAAGGAAACACACCACAACAGTGGGTTACCACCCTACACATGCTAGGAAACACATCTATAACAATAAAGTTATAACACACAATTATAAAGCCCTAATTAAAAATAGGCAGAAAATGTCTAAACCTTATAATTAGCACCACAGTCAATCAATGACTCCTAAATTCAAACCAATTAAGGGATATGTTCTCCTACACATATAGAAGACAATCCAATTGGATTTACTTCAAAATTCATCTCACAAAAATCTACAAAATTCACCAAAGAGCTACTGGTGTGTTTTTAAAGAATGAATAAAACTTATGTTTTAGGTTTCATCTGCATACAAGGCCAACAGATCTGGAAAGGTATCACTTCAGGCTTTCCATAGAATTTTAGTTTGCAATATTTGGAGTTATGAAACTCTAGATATTAAATATTTAGTGAAAAAGGTACTTTTTACTAGATTAACTCTAGCACACACATAACTACACATTTTGGAAAATGGCCAGTGCCACATGGTTAAGAAAACACATAGGAACTCTACAAAATTTGCCTCACTCAATTATCTATCACAGATTTATCACAAATGAATTAAACATACACTGTAATATTAAACAGGAAATAAAATAGATAATAGATCTACTGGAAAATAAAAGGGATGGGCCAGATCTGGCCCGGATCTGGCCGTGCGGCGCAGATCACGGCCCAACCAGCGGCCCATGTGCGACGCGAAGCGGTACGGGCTTCTTCTTCTTCCTCGTCAACGTGCACGGCAGAGCGGCGAGCACGGCAGGAGCACGGCGAGGACGGCGCGGCGACTCCGGCGATCCTACAAGTAAACGGCGATGTCCATAAGCTAGAGCAGAATAAGGGGACCACGGGGTGCAGAAATGGCGGAGAGAGGTGGTCGGAGCTGCTCGCGTGCTTGCTCGAAAGGTGGCGGCCGGAGCAGAAGGAGATGGAGACGGCACGCTCGATTCGAGGCTTCCCGCGTCGATTCCCTGGACGAGGATGGAGAGGACGACGAGGCGGAGACGGCTGCACGCTTCGATCTGCTCGGGGAGGTTTCAGACGACGGCGAGGCGTGCGTCAACGGCGAGCTCGGCTCGGCCATGGTGGTGAAAAAGAGAGAGAGGAGGGACAGCAGGTGGCGAGTGAGGCGTGAGGGGGCAGAGGAGCGGCTTCGGGGGATCTTATCTCCTCCGCAGCGGCGAGGAGAGGGGGGGCCTGGACGCGCGCGGCAGGGGGGTCCGGGCGGCGAGCGCTGCCGAGCGAAGACGAGGAACACGGCGCCGCGCGGGCACTGCAGCTACAGGGAAGATGACGTTCTTCCAGAAAACCCCCTGGACTTCTTTTTCTATTTACATTCAAGTCCTTTTCTGTTTTATTTTAAAACCAGTGAGTTTTCAGTGATTTAATTGAGGCACTTAAACATTTTCTAAAAATCTGAGAAAATTCGTGTAGCCTCCCATATACATGTAGAAGCTCCACAAAAATTGGCCTTTGAAAATAAAATGTTTTGAACAACTTTTGTTAATAGGGTTTGAATATGTTATTTTTGGTAAATAATATTTGATACTCCTTTAATATTTTCAAGCAAGTGATAAAATATTGTTTTGAACTTTTGGAACTTTCTTGACAAATATGGCAACTTCATATACTTTATTTTTCCATAGAGAAAATATTTGTTTGAAGAAAATAGAGAGTTAAGTAGGGAAAATAATTTATTAAGATCATCTTTTTAATTCATGATCTTAATTTCCACTTATTGAATAATTTGAGGAGTTTGTTTTAAATTGAAAAGTATATTTACTTGAGGAGAGAGTGGTATGGAGTTGAGATGATTATTATTTCATCTCATTCCTAGAATTTTAATAAAGAAAATATAATTGTTTTCATAACATAGAGGAATAGACAGAGAGGGAATTTTAATAAGATCACTTCCCTTAATTTAGGATTTTAACTTAGGTGTGAATAATTTTAGAGGATTTGTTCTTATTCAAGTCACACTCCAAATCTGTTGTCAGGTGTGTTCTAAATAATGTTCAAGAAGAATTTGATTAATTTCCCACACAAGCAAACATCACAACAAGATCAACAGTCACAAGGATGATGCATTCAAGACCAACAAGTCACATACACAAAAAGATCAACAACACAACCAAGATCACACAAGTTCAAACATAGCAATGGGAAGGAAAACACAATCATCAATGAAACATTTCAAAAACTTTTTGTTGGTTCTGAATTTTGGGTCTTGTGAAACTAAGTCTTTCTTAGTTTCTAAATTTGGGATGTGACAGAAGTAGGAAAACTGACTCAACATAAAAGTAAAAGAAAGGCCCTTCGCAGAAGGAAGCAGGGATTAAATCATGTGCTAGAGCTTTTTAGTTTTTTTAAATCATATAAGGAGTAAAAATAATGTTTTGAGAGGTGTATGCTAACACTAGTAGGGAAGTGCCTTTCTGTGGCGCACCAAAAACTGTTTCTGTGGCGCATGGTCGGTGCGCCACGGAATCCTCGCCACAAAAATATTATTTCTGTGGCGCACGGAACCATGCGCAACAGAAAGTAGACAATTCTGTGGCGCACCTCCAGAAATGCGTCACTAAATTATTTTCCATGCGCCACAGAAAGAATTTCGATTATTTGCTGTATTTGAAAATAATGTATCTGTGGCGCACTTTGTTCGTGCGCCACAGAATATGGTGCCCCCCAAAATTATTTACCGTGCGCCACTAAATTATTTGCTGTATATATTATCGATTATTTGCTGTATTATCGATTATTTGCTGTATTTGACAATAATACAGGTATATTACAGAATTTATACAGAAAATAATAGAAACAGTAATATATTTTGACACAGTATTAAAACAGATAGATAAATATGTACATCACCACTTAGAGCCCGAGATACATACATATATAGTGACAATTAAGTGCCACATTAATTGTACAAAAGTTCATCTCATGTCACATAAGTCATAGTACAAATAAAGTTGCCATCAATTTCCCTCTGATGCAACCCTGGAGATGGATACAACGATGTGCCATTTCACCGTCCCAGCAAGAGACCCCACAGCAGTGACTCAAGAAGAAGAGACTCCAGCGGCGACTCAAAGAAGAGACTCTAGCGGTTCTTCCCGCAGAGACCCTCGACAAGTGGGCTGAGGCTGAGAAGCCAGATTCAGCGTGGGGCGCAGGAGCCGACGATGATAAGTGGGCCCTAGTGATCACTTGTCGAGGGTGCGGGAGGAACCGCTGGAGTCTCTTCTTGAGTCGCCGCTGGAGTCTCTTCTTCTTGAGTCGCTGCTGGGGTCTCTTGCTGGGTCGCTGACGGAGAACACGTCTAGCTCCACTGGTAGGATTGAGCCTTCTGGTGTATCGGCTCCGGGAACGGTTTATAGCATTCTTTCGTCATCCACGTCCTCATGTCATTTTGCTTGTCTAGGCGTTCTTCGATCTACCACTTAGACAACCCTGGAGATGAATTGGGATATATATTTGATTAATAATATAAATAGAGTATGATTTATTCATCTAATTAAGTGGATAAGTCTATAATAAAGAAAATAAAGAAGCACTTCTATCGAGTGAGGCAAGGCTTTCTTTTACAATACATCCTACCTCTGGCGTTGTGTAAGGACCCCCTGCTTCCATGACTTCTTCCAAAATGATTTGCGATAACTGGCTCTGGATGCGATGGAAGTCTTCTCTAAGCTCAGAATCGGTGATTTCCCCCGCATTTTTGCTCCATTCTTGGAGACTAGATGGCCACCTCGTTGTCTCTACATCCCGGACAAGCCCTTTAATGTGATGGAGGACGTAGAAGGCATCCTTCACGCTGCCAGGCGCATGCTTGATGCAATGGAACCCGATCCCATGCCAGAAAATGTGTTTGTTGTCCTTCGTTAAACGTTCCCCATTCTTTTCTTTGTGGAAGTGGCCTCCCTTTTGGGCATAGCCCTCGAGAGCCTCATCGAGAACACCGTTTATTCTGGTGTAGTCTTTAAGACTCCCCGAGTCGAAATAAGTGGCAACGGACCACCTCGGGCTTACGACGATGAGTACTGCGTACTCGTCACTGCTCAACACAATTGAAACGGAATGTTGGAAAGGATCAACAACGGAAGAAATCTATAAGAAAGCATAAGATACGACGGCGGCGACCGGATGTGTACTTACTCGGAAAAGAAAGGCATAAGAAAGCTGTTCTTATCCTTGTTGTTCAGCATGAGTCTCTGGAGGAACTTCGTGGCCTTGGCCCGTGTCGTTGATCCTTCCACCAGCAGGCTGTCACGCATGTAATAGGGATCCACTACCTTGATGTATGGGGTATTATCTCTCCTGATCCTCATCGCCTGGTTGAGCGCGTATAGGCGGACCAAGTTATAGTCCAGCCGTCTAAAGTGAAACAGCCTGAAGACGTCCTCGTACGATATGAAAAACAGATCCGTGGGGTTTCATGGACGAACTCGGCCAAGTCTTTTGGCACCTTGACAGTGAACACCGGGTAATTTGGATTATCTTCTTTAAGAAGGTTGCTCTCTCGCGTCAAGATAACATTTTGCAAAGAGAGCATGCATCCGTCTGCGAGGTGGAGCAGCTCCCGAGACAGGATCGGTTGACCAGCTTCATGAACTCGGCTCAAGCCATCCGCACGGGGTGATACCATGTCTTCATACCCCCGGATAGTCGTCTTAGGAGCTGGCTTACTTCTCTTCATGTGCTTCTTCTTCTTTACCTCTGGGGATGCTGGGGGTGCATCTTCTGTAGTAGGCACATTGATTGAGTACTTGTTGGAGCCGAAGCTGATCACTGGGGGAGGCCCTTTTCTCCCTCCCTCAATCCAAACCCTGACAGACTCACAGACGGTAGTAAAATCGACGTGAACGTCGTTGTCACTGCCTGTGCGACGACCGTCTGAATCATACTATTTTCCTCTATCGGTTCCTCGCCTCCTGTTCGAGAACCCCCGGCCTCGTTATTGTCAGCCATGTTCGTCTCACCTATAAGAAAAAAATGTCGAAGTTAGTACACCAAATATAAGAAAAAAATCACTTAATTAAGTACTAAGATACCCGGCCCATGCATTAGTCGCAATACCCCATATGTCTTGTTTTTAGCAAAGCCATGCCAAAATTCACGAAAAATTTCGGCATGACCTTTGCTAAAAAAGGGACATATGGAGTACCCGAATTTGCCGGAACGGAAGTTAATCGACGTTCCGGCAAACTCAAGGGCCTCATGGGTACCTGCAGACATTTCACAAATCATGTTGCCGGCATCTCCGGCCGGCCAACAACAAACACATATCCACATCTGCCGGCCGACAACAAACACAATACCACATCCACATCTCCACATGTCCTATTTTTAGCAAAGTCATGCCAAAATTCACGAAAAAATTCGGCATGACCTTTGCTAAAAAAGGGACATATGGAGTACCCGAATTTGCCGAACGGAAGTTAATCGACGTTCCGGCAAACTCAAGGGCCTCATGGTTACCTGCATAGATTTCACAAATCATGTTGCCGGTATCTACGGCCGGCAACATCCACATACACGACACGCTGGTCGGAACACAAACAACCACGACACGATGGTCGTGGTAGCACAGAACACATGGTCACCGGGTTAACCAATAGCTCACCAAAGGGGGAACTGTAGTTGAGGAGATAGTTGATGTAGTCGAAGCCGGTGGTCTGCACAAGAAAAAAAATAAGAAAATTCACATCCATATATATCTTCATTTCCTTTAAAAAGTACCAACTTTGGAGCATTTCTAAAGCATCAAATCTTGATCCTATTTCACATTAACCCTCATGGATCTCTTGTACTAAGTTAGTACTTCATAATTAACCCCAGAAATAATTTTTTGAATACATCTAGAACCTTAATTGAAGGCATTTTTTAGGTATGTTTAAACAGTGACCATATTTAACTTAGCAAAATTTCAAAAAAATTTGGTCTCCAAAATTGACTAAACACCACTAGCAGCAACTAGAAGTATTAACAACTACTTGCAGCAAGCAATCAACAACCAAATCATCAATTTTTTCAAAAAAAATTGGTTTGGCATTTCACCAAACACCTTATGTGCAGGTGTGGAGGGGAGGGAGAGGGATGGAAGAGAGGCAGCACCTCGGGGAGGGGGGGAGGACGGCGGTGTCGAGGCCGGCGCGTCGTGTCGAGGCCGGCGGCGTCGGTGTCGAGGTGCGGGGCGCGGTGAGGGCGCTTGGAGGGAGGGGCGCGGCGAGCACGGGGCGCGGCGAGGGCGGGGCGCGAAAGAGGAGGTCCCGGCGGCGAGATCGGCGGGGAGGGGAGGTCGCCGGGCGGGAGGTGGCCGCGTGGGGAGGACGTCGCCGGGCGCGTCGTGGGCGCGCGCGTGTCGGCCGTGCGTGGCGTGTGTGTACGTGGGCGCGAAAGAGGAAGGCCGATCGAGCCAAAATATGGCTAAGTGCCAAATTCTGTGGCGCATCCCCACGCGGATGCGCCACAGAATTCGCGCACCAGGTGGAGGATGCGCCACAAAATTCGTTGACATGAATTTGTATTTCTTTTAAAAAACACAAACACATTTGTTTTTCCTTTAAAAAACACAAACACATTTGTTGTTCTTTTAAAAAAACATTTTGGTTATATTTAAAGAAAGAACATACATACATTAAAAAAAGAATATACACACATTTGTTAGTATACCATTATTTTATTCATGATATACATATATATGATTGTCTGTCACACACACACACACAAATTAATACACCAAAAAAGTCTTCTTCGTCCCGGCCGGTTCCGAGCTAGCTTCTCTTCTTTCCCTTCTTCGCGGTTGAATACTTTAGGCCGGGCATCTTGAGATTTCTTCGCGTGAACGGACAGCCTTTAGTAGGTAGGGATGTCTTCCTTCTTTGTTTACTAGTAGTCGGCATGTCGAAGTACTTGTCGAACTCCTCCTCGATCTTCGGATCGCCGTTTTTGTCCAAGTCTTCCTCGTTGGCATCTCCTTCCATTCCGATGATGCTCCTCTTGCCCCTCCTCACGACAACACGGCTAGGCTTTGACGGGTCGGTAATGAAGAAACATTGCTCAACTTGGCTAGCGAGTACCCATGGCTCATTTTTTGCGGAGGCGTTCTTCGATTTGGCATCGGGTATAACCATGGTGGTAAAATACCGGTCTTCTTTGACGACGTCCTTGGCCCATCTCACACGGAACATTGGCACCAACTCTCCACAGTAGTTGAGCTCCCATATCTCCTCGATCCTTCCGAAGAATCTTTCCTTGACAGTAGCCTCGTCATCGGCGTAGGATAGCATAGTTACTCCTGAGTTTTGATATTCGCTATACCTGTCCTTTTCCTCGGTGCAGAATCTGAAACCGCCGATGTCGTACGACTGATAGGTCTTTACGTTCTGCCCGGGGCCCTGTGATAAGGAGAATATGAGTTTTTCCTCTTCCGTAGATGGCTTCCTGCTCTGTGCTTCAAGCAGTTGCCTTTTCTTGAACCAACGCGTCAAGCTGGAGTTGTGCTCTCTGATTACGTCTCCCTTCTTCCTCTGTCGTCTCATGTCGACGTAATTCTGCTCGATTAAGATTTTGTGCTCTTCCACATAATATTCGGTCACTTTTAAGTGTTGTAGCGCGACCCGGTGAGCCCTGTCGAGGTCGTCTTTTTTACCATGAATGCCGACAAAGATTGAGCGGTAGCCGTCGTGGTGACCAACTCCATCGAGCCTGCCGAGGTGTGTCCTGGTGGGCAGACCGACATCCTCGTTCTCGGTCCTTAGATAATTCTGGCAGAAGGAGATGCACTCGTAGGTTAAAAATCCCTTGGCCATGCTTGCGTCTGGACGGGCCCTGTTGCGAACGTATCCTTTCATGACACCGTTCTGCCTTTCGAACGGCATCATGTAGTGCAGGAACGTCGGACCGAGCTGCCTGATGTCATCAACGACATGGAGAAGGAGATGCACGCAGATATCAATGAATGCGGGCGGGAAGTAAATCTCGAGCTCGCATAGTATCACCACGATCTCTTCCTCAAGCATGTCGAGCTGCTTCACGCCGATCGACTTCCTGCTGACGACGTCGATAAAGTTGCAAAGGGCAGACAACGTATCACGGACGTGCTCATCCATTAACCCTCGGATCGCAACGGGAAGTATCTGTGTCATCAGCACGTGACAATCGTGAGACTTCATCCCGGTGAACCTCTTCTTTGTTGCATCCAGATATCTGCTTATCTTCCCCGAGTAACCGTGAGGAACTTTGACTCCTAGAAGGCACCTGAAAAACTGCTCGAGCTCCTCCGGACTCATACTGAAGCAGGCAGCGGGAAGCATCACCGTGTTCTTCTTTGCCCTTTTGCGGCGACCTTGAGTCCCTTCTGTCTGATCATCATCATCATCGTCGTCATCACTATCGGGGGCCTGAAGTTCTTTCCTGATGCCAAGCCATTTCAGATCGTATCTTGCTTTCGTCCCATCCTTGGTCTTATCCGACATGTGGCAAAGTGTGCCAAGCAGACTCTCGGTAACATTCTTCGTAATGTGCATCATATCGAGGCTATGTGGCGTCTTGAGGACCTTCCAGTACTCCAAGTCGTGGAAAACAGACCTCGCTTTCCATACACCCAGCAGTGGATCTACCTTCGGTCGCTTCTTTCCCGGCGCTGGGCACTCCTTCCAGTTTTTCAAAAGCTCGTCGATTTCTGTGCCGCTCCTCGGGCACGGGGCTCTTTCGGGCTCGTCTTTACCATTGAACAAATCACCGCGTTTTCTCCACGGGTGATCCATGCGAAGCCACCTTCGAGCCCCTGGGAACACGGTTTTCGAAGACCCGGGATCCCTTGGTAGCTGGAGATGCGGGGTCTTATCCATGCACTTGACACATGCGCAAAATCCGTGACCTACCTGGGCCGATACATATGAGCAACCAGGATAGTCCTGCACCGTCGTGAACAACGCGGCTCTCATATCAAAATAATCAGCTGTGTAGGCGTCCCACGTACGGGCTGGCGTCTCCCACAACGTGGCTAACTCCTCTTTCAACAGCCCGAGATACAGATGTATGTCGATACCTGGTTGTTTCGGCCCCTGAATGAGAATACTCATGTGTATGTACCTTTGCTTCGTGCACAACCACGGGGGAAGGTTGTAAGGCCATACAAATACGGGCCAGGTGCTATGGGTGCTACTCTGGTTGCCGAACGGATTGAGTCCATCGGTGCTCATACCCAGCCTGACGTTCCTTGCGTCCCCCAAAATTTTCGAAGGCCATGTCCAATCTTCCCACTGGCTAGCATCTGAAGGGTGTGTCAGGATCTTTCCCTTCTCCGGATCTTCTTGGGGCTTCTCCCTTTCCGCATGCCATTGCATGAGCTTTGCTTCCTTAGGGTCTACGAAATACCGCTGCAGACGGGGAGTGATAGGAAAGTACCATACCACTTTTCGAGGAACTTTCTTGTCCTTCCCACTCTTGTACCGTCCTTGGCCGCACACCGGACATGTGGATCTGTCCTTGTACTCGCCCCGATAAATTGCGCAATCATTGATGCAGGCGTGGTATTTAACGTGCGGTAGGTCAAGAGGGCACACGACTTTCTTGGCATCCTCGATACTAGTTGGCAATGTGTTCCCCTCGGGAAGACGATCGTGGAAGAATTTCATGTTCTTGTTGAAGCTCACGTCGGTCCATTTGTTTTCCGACTTCATCTCCAGAGCATCAAGCGTTACTTGCAAGCGCGTATCCTGTGGCCGGCACCCAGGATACAACGGAGTCTTCCCGTCTATCTCCATTTGCGCCAGCTTGGCTTTCTCTCTGGCTGCAGCTCTGTCGTTGCTCGTCTCCTTGAGTAGCAGTTCTTGAACATGAGGGTCCTGCAAGGCCGAAATTAGCGAGGTCTGCATGTTCGCGTCTTCTCCACCACCATCTACTCCTTCATCATGACCGTGTCCGCCGGCATCTCCTTCGTCACCATGATGATCTTGTTCGCCGGCATCTCCTTCGTCATGATGATCTTGTCCGCCGACATCTCCTTCGTCATGATCATGATGATCTTGTCCGCCGACATCTCCTTCGTCATGGTTGAAGCCTAATATGAAACCGCGCCTGAGCAGGTGATCCTCCAATTGTCCGGAATCAGGGTCGATCCAGCTCACGAGTTTGCATTTTTGACACGGACATCTTATCTGGCGCCTGTTGCACCGAATCATGTCCGCCTTCGCTTTTTCCTTGTATCTACTGATTCGACCGGAGCTCATCCTGACGACCATGGTTGCGGCCTACGCGGTATACATAGAGCACAAACAAGAGTATGTTAATTAGAACCGCAACATGCATGCACACACATTAGTTGGCCCATGCAAAGTCTCATGCCAAAATTCACAAAAAAAATCGGCATGACCTCTCCTAAAAGTAGGACATATGGAGTACCCGAATTTGCCGGAACGGAAGTTAATCGACGTTCCGGCAAACTCAAGGGCCTCATGGGTACCTGCAGACATTTCACAAATCATGTTGCCGGCAACATCCACATACACGACACCATGGTCGGAACACAAACAACCACGACACACATCCGGCCATACACACACCGTCGGCGCCACCAAACATGCATATGCATGTTCATCATCCATGTAGATCCATGTCTCACCTAGTAGATTCGGTGCCGAGACGTGACCGCGATCGATGAGAGAGCGTGTGATGTTGGAGAGAAACTAGTGGACAAAAAGAGATGTATTGGAGGCTCTCCTAACCCTCACCAATAATCTATCAAACAAAATGGGTTTAACTAAAAAAATGGAGAAAACTATGGGCAAAATAGGAGGGGAGGGAAGAGAAATACGAGCTAGGTGGAGGTGGAGGAGGAAGAAGAGAAGAAGTAAATGGTGGTAGGTAGAGGGGTTGCCACCTTTTTGTAGATCTGGGGGCAACATTCTGTGGCGCATACATCATGGTGCGCCACAGAAACATGTCTTTCTGTGGCGCACCATGATGCATGCGCCACGGAATGTTGCCCCCTTAAATTATTGGTGGGGCCGCACCATGTTTTCTGTGGCGCAATGTGCTGCATGCGCCATAGATAAATTACCAATGCAATCATTGGAGAGGGCCCCACCAAAATTTTGTGGCGCATCTGGATGGATGCGCCACAGAAAGTATAATTTCTGTGGCGCATCCATGCAGATGCGCCACAAAAAGGTCACCAGATATTTGTGGTGGTGGGACCCACCATGTTTCTGTGGCGCACGCATGCACGTATGCGCCACAGTATTTTGTGGCGCATTCGGAGTGGTGCGCCACAGAACTTTTTTTGTGGCGCATGGTAGGTTTGGTGCGCCACGGATAGGGAATCCACAGAAAGGCACTTCCCTACTAGTGTAATTGTCAACGAATCAGTAGTAGACAGTACGATATGACCCTTGCCAACCAGACTTTTTAAGAACGGCTCCCATGAAGGACGTTATTTCTACCAGCAAGGCAGATCATCCCTCTTTTCTCTTTTGTTTACAGATGCAGATGTTTCACTGAAGTCTCCGTTGACAAAATGTGAAGAGATTAAGTGGTTAAAGTTGTAATTAATTGGGACTGGGCACCCCGTTGCCAGCTCTTTTTCCAAAATTAATAGATAAGCGGATGTATATGCCGCTAGTCTGGAGGTAAAGCCTGATTGACAAGTGAAATAAAGACATCTACCACGTCCTCATGAGCTTGGTAAACAGTGACACAAAAAGGAGTAATAACAATTTTGAATAGTTTAAAGGTAGCATATGAAAATTTTACTTGGAGTGGCAGGAAAATACCACATATAGGTAGGTATGGTGGACACAGATGGCATGGATTTTGGCTCAAGGATTTGGATGCACAAGCAGCATTCCCGCTTAGTACAGAGTTTAGGCTAGCAAGGTTATTTAAGGAAACACAGACTATCAACCGGTACACCAAAAACTTATATGACAACATATCAGAAATATTATAAGACTCCACACTGTCTTCCTTGTTAACCAAACCCTTTTACTAGAAAATATCTAGACCTTGGAATTACCACTTATACAAACCAAATTTCAACAAGTTTTACGGCAGTTCTCCACTAATGGGCTTTGCTTACATGATACAAAAGCTTAAACATGACCTACTTAGTAACCCAAAACAATTGACGAGTATGAAATTATCCAAGATAGTGATCTACAAGAGTAAGCGTTTTCCATTATACCATTACAACATGCAACATTTTCTGTTCCAACCAAACACCAATCAACTTATTTAACAACTCTCCAAACAAATATAAGTGAAGCAAGATAATACTTTCTTTAAAAGAACTAATAGCTCTGAACAAGAGGTACATGAAAACAAGAGCTAAAATCTTAACAGCGCTAGATGTGAATACTCAACAAGTATAAGTGAAGAATAGGAGTATTCTAATGAAAAAGCGGAGCGTGTCTCTCTCCCAAACAAGAATGTTAGGATCCAACAAGTTGTAATCAGAAAATAAAACATAAAAAAACTGAAAATAAAAGCAGACAGACGCTCCAAGAACAGCACATATGATGTGAAGAAATTAAAATATAGTCTCACTAGAGATGGACCTGATACTTTGTCGATAAAGAAGGGGATGCCTTGGACATCCCCAAGATTTGACGCTTGAGTCTTCTTGAAATATGTTGGGGAGATCCATGAGAGCCTCCCCAAGCTTAAGCTCTTCACTCTTCTTGATCTTATTAAATCACCTTTCTGTCTTGACACTTGAAAACTTACTTCACCCCAAACTCAACATAATTCTCATTAGAGGGTTAGTGCATCAAATCAAAAATTCACATGTTCTGTAAAGACGCAAACATGACCATCATTTTAAACATTAGCTACTGTTACTAGCCTTATGTGAAGCTCTTCCACCCTTAAATAATTCCACCTAACACTTGTAATAGAGAGAATGCAAAACAAAAGACAGAATCCGTCCAAATCAGAACAGTCTGTAAAGACGAATTTTTCCGGGGCACTTAAGGTACTCAGATCGAAAAATGTTGAACTAACGAAAGATGCGTACATATATCAGAAATATGCACAAAAATGTGCAGATTTAAATCACGTTTCTATAATTTTAGGAATTTCGTACAGTGAACAGCAGAAATCTGTTCCTGTGCAGTAACCCAAAATTAGCATCATCTTATCATTAGAGACTTTTCTTGGCACAACAATACGAAAAAGAAAAAATACAAAGAAGTTGTTACAGAAGTAAACAAGCTCCTTGACTCAATAAAATAAAAATAGCAGAAAATAAAATAACATGGGTTGTCTCCCACAAGCCATTTTCTTTAAAACCTTTTAGCTAGGCATGATAATTTTAATGATGCTCTCATAGATATAGGAGTTGAATATAAGAGAGCATCAACAAGCAAATGTCAAACACACTTAAGTCTAACCCACTTCCTATGTGACGTGGGCCTACCTTTTGGGTGCCCCACTATGAGGGTACCTGGTGCACGTACAAGGAAGCAAGACCTGCATGAAGGCCCATTAAAGGACCGAGTCTGAGGCCCACAAAGAAGGAGTATGCTCCAAGTCAAGCGTAGATAGGGTCGGTTTAAACTTATCTTACTTGTAAACCAAGTCAGTTGCAAATCCCCGAGACCCAGCCTCCTATATAAAGGCTGGGAGGGCCGCCGACCTGGGCACGCAATACTCTAGCCACCAGAACCTTGGCGAGATCGACATCTCGCCGAGTCCCCTTTGTAACGCCATTGTTCACAACCATCAATAATCAGACAAGCAGGACGTAAGGGTGTTACCTCCACACGAGGGCCCTGAACCAGGTTAAACCTTGCTTGTCAGCCGTAGTCACCGCCAGCGCTACCAAATCTCCTTCCCGATCTCAACCCTAGGTGCATAACCATGGGATTTGACGAGTTAACACCTCGTCACTATAAAAAGGAATCTTGTAAGAAAATAAATCAATGAAGCACAAAGTGACTAGGATAGGAAGGCAAAACAATTGCAACTTCAAAGCTTTCAACATAAAGAGAGGAGACTTAATATTATTGTGATATATGAATCCATGTCTCCCTCTCTCATAATGACCAGTATGTCTTAAAGTAAACAACAAATAAAAGCAAATCAAGAGAAATCTCAAAACCTTCATCATAAAGAGAAGAAATTTAGTAACATGAAGATTTTTATAACCATACTTCCCTCTCTCAAAATAATTTTCAGCGGCATCATGAATAAACTCAACAATATAGCTATCACATAAAGCATTATTATCATGATCCACAAGCGTAAGAGTATCATTACCCTCCACATAAGCATAATCAATTTCATTAGTAATAGTGGGAGTAAAACTATCACAACCATCATTGTAATCATCATAAATTGCAGGCATAGTATAATCATAATAAACTTTATCCTCCATAGTAGGTGGCACCAAAATACCACTATCATTATAATCATCATCAATTGGAGGCAAAGTATCATCAAAGAAAATTTTCTCCTCAAAACTTGGGGGACTAAAAATATCATATTCATCAAAACCAGCTTCCCCAAGCTTAGACTTTTCCATAGCATTAGCAATAATGGTGTTCAAAGAATTTATAGTAATAGCATTGCTACCATCATGCAAATAATTTTCCATAGGTTTTTTAATTTTCTATTCAAACACATCATGTCCTAACTCAAGATAAATTTCATAGAGCTCTCCAATTTTTTTTTGTTTTCCATTAAGCCTAACTAGTGAAATAAAAACAAGAAACAAAAAGATATAATTGCAGAATCTAAAGAAGATACCTTTGAGCACACACCTCCCCGGTTTCCAAGCCAGAAAAGAGCTTAGTTGCCGGAGAAGGTGAGTGCCTTTTACCTTACCTCCCCGGCAACGGCGCTAGAAAATAGCTTGATGTCTACGCACGCTTCTATTCTTGTAGACAGTGTTGGGCCTCCAAGTGCAGAGGTTTGTAGAACAGCAGCAAGTTTCCCGTAAGTGAATAACCCAAGGTTTATCGAACTCAGGGAGGTAGAGGTCAAAGATATCCCTCTCAAGCAACCCTGCAATTAGGGTACAAGAAGTCTCTTGTGTCCCCAACACACCCAATACACTTGTCAGGTGTATAGGTGCACTAGTTCGGCGAAGAGATATTAAAATACGAGTGATATGGATGATTACAAGTGGTAATTGCAATCTGAAATAAAAATGGCAGCGAGCAAACATGCGACAAAACTGAGAGTAAACGGTGTTTCAATGCTAGGAAACAAGGCCTAGGGATCATACTTTCACTAGTGGACACTCGCAACATTAATAATCATAATTGAACGCATAGATGCTTCCTCTTCACATCCTACTCCAAACCATTCTCCCGTTGGATAACGAACATCAATCCACTCCGTAGGGCTATAAAAGCACGCCTTAAAGTCCATATTCCACATCTAGGGCACCCCGCGCTGTCACTATGAGCGCCCCAAAATAGCACTAAACAAACACCACAATTTTATAGTGACACCCAACACAAAGAACAACTCATGGCAAGTATCCCCATAATCTTTAATCCAAAGAGTTACACACGGCACGCGCACTGTCACCTTCGCACCGTGGGACAAAGGTGACTCCGGAAATTACATTGATAAAACCACTTGAGTTGCATAATCATAACATAATGAAGGGGAAAAAATCTATGAGTTCAACCTAGATTACAATGCTCGTGATCACAAATAGATCACACCATGAGAGAGAGATAAACCACATAGGTACCGGCATGAGCCCTCAGCCTCGATGAAGAACTACTCCCTCCTCATCATGGGAGGCAGCAACGGCGATGAAGATGGCTCCGGGGGCACTTTCCCCATCCCGGCAGGGTGCCGGAACAGAGACTTATGTCCCCCGAATTAGGGTTTTTGGTGGCGGCGGCGCTACGGAGCTTTTCTGGAGAAATCCTTCAGTGGCTTAGGGTTTTCGGGGCAGGAGGAATAAATAGGCGAAGGGGCGGCATCGGAGGGCAACCGAGGGGCCCACACCACCCCTCGGCGCGCCTAGCATGGGGGCCGCGCCCTAGGGTGGTGTGGCCGCCCTCTAGCGCCTCTCCGTCTCCCCTTTGGACTCTGTAGACGTGTCAGTGAAATAGGGACCTCCGTTGATTTTCGTCCAATTCCGAGAATATTCCCCGACTAGCTTTTCTGAAACAGAAAATAGCAGAAAACAGGAACTGGCACTGTTGCATCTTGTTAATAGGTTAGTCCAAGAAAATGTGAAAAAAATGCTGTGAAGTGTATATAAAACATGTAACAATAGGCATAATATCAACATGGAATATCAAAAATTATAGATACGTTTGAGACGTATCACAAAGCAATGGCAAGAGCACAAGTGCTCAAATCCTTCACTCTCAAATCCCACCAAAAGCAACTAATGCTTAAGGGGGGAGAAGAGAGTAAGAACAAAGAAGAGAACTACACAAGAACTCCAAGATCAAGATCTACTAGGTTTGATGGGGGGATAATAACCCGGTAGGCCCATGAAGAGGGAAGCGTGACCCGCCAGGCAGGAGGCCCGGCCAGGCCAGCTAACCATCAGCATGGGCCGGGTTATGTTGCTGGGCCAGAGGCTTTGGCGGTAACCCGGTTCAGGAAGGGGAGTTTCTAGAAGACCAGAGGCGGTTCGGGACTTGGAGGACACGAAGGCTAGAAGAGCTAGAATAGGACTCCGAGTCTGGGTAGAGCCCGGGTTCGTATTGTAAAGTGCCAGGAGACCCGGTCGTCTATATAAACCGGTCCCTGAGCCCTAGTTGAGGGAGAACCTTTACGATCCAAGCTTAGGCGAGAGAACCATCGAGACAAACACCTCAACCTTGTAACTTAGATCGAGATCCGGCTCTGTTGTCGTAGCCGGGTCATCGAGATCGAGATCAATAATAAGATAGCAGGAAGTAGGTCTTTATCTCCAATGGAGAGGCCGAACCTGGGTAAACCCTTTGTCCCTGCAATGCTAAACAATCTCCCAGACGCCAGTGTCGCCTTGCCCATCAACTCAAGCTACCCCAAAGTAGCATCTGCCATGTTATCTACCCCACGACAGTTGGCGCCGTCTGTGGGAAACGCGTCCAAAGGTGTCACCATCATGGGAGAAGCAATGCAAGGAGTAGAGAACTATGTTTTCGGCGAGATCACCCTCAATTCGCAAGGAGAGCCCATTGATAACCCACAAGTATAGGGGGTGTATCGTAGTACTTTCGATAAATAAGAGTGTCGAACCCAACGAGGAGCAGAAGGTGTTGACAAGCGGTTTTGATGAAGGATTCACTGTAAATGCTCTCAGACAAGTTTTTAGGAGTTTTTGATATGACAGATAAATAAAGTACAAGTAAATAAAATGCAGTAATAATAGTTGCAGCGAGTGGCCCAATCCTTTCTACAGCAAAGGACAAGCCGGTTGTTGTACTTATAACGACCAAACGTTCTTGAGGACACACGGGAGTATTGTCAAGTGCTTTCGCTTCATATAGTTGATTAATCTTCATTGTTTTGATAAGTGTTGTGTGGGTGAACCTATGCTAATGCACCGCCCTTCCTAGGACTAATACATACTTGTGATTATACCACTTGCAAGCATCCGCAAATACAAGAAAGTAATTAAGTTAAACTAACCACAGCCTTAAACTTTGAGATCCTGCTATCCCTCATGCATCGATATACCAACGGGTGTTCAGGTTTCTGTCACTCCGGCAACTCCACAGTTGGCAAACGAATACACAATGCATTCCCCTAGGCCCATAAAGGTGAAGTATCATGTAGTCGATGTTCACATGACACCACTAGAAGAATAACACCACAACTTAAGCATCAAAGCATTAAATATTACTCAACATAGTTCACTACTAACATCAAGACTTCTCCCATGTCCTCAAGAACTTAACGAACTACTCACAAGACATCATACGGAACATGATCAGAGGTGATATGATGATGAATAACAATCTGAACATAAACCTTAGTCCAATGGTTTCACCCAATAGCATCAATAACAAGAGTAATCAACACCGGGAGAGTTTCCCTATGAAATAGACAAGATTCAGCCCTAGATGTTATAACGGAGACGGAGTGCAGCAGCGGTGATGATGGTGTTGGCGGTGGAGATGATGATGATGATGATCCCGATGAAGTCCAGCTCGATGACGGTGATGATGGCGACGATTTCCCCCTCCGGGAGGGAATTTCCCCGGCAGATTTCTTCCTGCAGGGGAGCTTTTCGCTCTCTGGTGTTTTCCGCCTCGTGGAGGCGGCGGAATATTTCGATGGCCTCCTCCCGTGTGTTAGGGTTTCGAGGGGGTCAAGTATGCGAAGGGGGAACGGCTGAGGTGGGCCAGGGCCCCCAAACCACCTGTCGGCGCGGCAGGGGGCCCCACCGCGCCAAGGGGTGAGGAGGGCCCACCATGGCCCATCTCAGCTCCCCCTTTTGGCCTCCTCCATCTTCTGGTAAAATAGGAACTTCCATATGTCTCCTTCGATTTATTGATCTTCAGAAATAGTGCATCTCGACGGTGCTTTTTCCAGCAGAATCCTGACTCCGGTGTCCAATTCTCCATTATTCATCAAACATGCAAAATAGGTAAAATAACATAAGTAACACTTCTAAATATGAAATATATCGCTGAATAGCAGTAAATTATGATATAAAATAGTGATGCAAAATGGACGTATCACCCATCGTTGATGATTCTGGCTGGGGGCCAGAATCAGATCTACTTGAATCAGGTGATGTTATTCCAATTGGCAAGTTTAACGTTTTTGTTGGTATGATTGCAACTAGATCTGCTAGTGATGGAGACTATGAATCTGTGTCAGGAGCTGCCACAATTGTTCAATCTGATGGAGAAGAATCAGTTGGTACGGCTGAAGATGAGCTGCCCTTGGACGTGCACGAGGAAGGATCGGGAAACCCGGCTCCGATCCCGGGTGATGTGGTTGACTACGTAGATTCAGAATTGATCTTGCCCTTGTTCGAAGGCCGGTTCGGATATGGAGCAGAAGAAGAGGATGAAGAGGAGCAAGAGTCCGTCCCAAGCCCGGTTAGGAGGGTCGCGGTTTACACTGCTCCTTCGATCAACGCGGGAGCATCACCATCAACGGTCGTGCCACCAGCTTTTACTCCGGGTCAACAGCAGCAGCAATTGCCACCAGTATTGGAATTGGCGGGTCAAAGGGTTGATGGAGACCCGGCTTCGGTGTCAGAGGAAAGTGAAAACACGGCGCGTTACAGGAACAGCTTTGGTTTTCTCAATAACCGAGCTCAGGGCGAGGAAAGAAACATCACAACTGGGGCCCAGGCCATGTTTAACAATGGCCTGGTCCTAGATCCAACAGCACTCACGAGGATTATTACTCCAGAAAACGCGGCAGCCAGAGCTATAGAGTTGGATACAGCACGCCGGGCTCTGGAGCAGGTGCGCAGAGACACAATGGCAGAAAAGCAAGATATGGAGGTTAGGCGAAAGCAATTAGAGGATGAGGAAAATCGTCTCAATGAGATGATCAGGGCACACCGGAGGAGGCACCAGAGCCGGCTGGCTCCAGGAGAAAACGCCATAAATCCCGCAGTATTGTTTAGAACCCCAGAAGATCAACCAGTTGGTGTAACTCAGGTGGCTCCAGTTGTTAGGACAAATGTAGAACCAGACAGAGGAACAGGAGCAGCTGGAGTTGCAGCTGCAGCGGTGCCGGGTCTTCTCGCTGGGGGAGCCAGGGGAAATCCGGGTCTGCCGCCCAGGACACCAAGGTTTCACACGCCGGCGGGTCACTTTTCCAACCCAGCAGATAACGTATATGCCGCAACTTTAGCACTTGATCGTATTCCATTAGGAGACTCGCCAGCGGAGGTTGAAGCTCGGCGTGCCATTGACATGTTACGCACTGCGGTTGCTCAGCAAGTTCAGTATTCAAAGGAGAAAAGCGCGCTTCATTCCACAACATATCGTAGTAAGAGTCGTCATGGGGGGAACCCGCCATTGGCCGGGTTTGCCGCGGCACAGCAGCAAAACCCGCCCCAGCAGAACCAGAACCAGAATAATCAGCAGTATCAACCCGCCCCTGCAATTTCTGTGGCTCAGCAGATAGTCAATAGATCGCGAGCGGGAAGAAGTGCAGCTAATGCAAACCCGGCAGCACCTGCCGCTGGAGTACCACAGGGAGGACCGGGTCCCGTGCTAGCAGCATCTGCAAGCTCGCCGGGTAACAATAACCTTTTAGCAAGTTCTTCCACTTTGGCAGGGCCCAAGTGTCTTTCAGATGCCATTAGGGCAGAGCCTTTTCCTGAGAAGTTCAAGGAGCCAAGCAAGATTGCCAATTATGAGCCGAGCACAGACCCGGCGAGTTGGTTGACCAGCTATGAGATGGCGATGTGTATACGCAATGCCACAGAGAACGTTTGTGCAAAGTATATGTATTTGATGATGAGTGATGGTGCAGCAAAGTTGTGGTTCAAGAATCTGCCAGAGAAATCTATTAATTCTTGGGATGAGTTGAAAACAATTTTCATCAAGCACTTTCAGGGCACGTGCAAGCGATTATTTTCCATTGAAGATCTTGATCGTTGCGTACAGAGGAAGGGCGAGTCAGCTCGTCACTGGATGGGCCGGGTCACGGAGATCCTGCACTCTTCATCGGGTATCGAGCCCAAGGATGCAATTTCATCGATGGAGAAAACTTGCAAGTACGCCCCCTTGGTCCAGAAGCTGGGTCGCATGAAAGAGGGACACCGGGTTAAGCCCGTTACTATGGCAGAGTTGATGGATGCGTGCAACAGACACGTAGCCATGGACAAGACCTAGGATGATTACGAGGAAGAAAAAGGGAAAGGTGCTGCGAATAATGGAGGAAAGAACAACAATGGCTTGGGAAATAACAACAACAACAATCAGAATCAGAATAAGCGTGGGCATCAGGAAGGAAACTCAGAGTTAGCGGCAAATGCAAATGCCGGGTTTCAGAGGCAATGGATGGACGGGAATTATCAGGAAAACAGGGGATATCAGGAAAACAGAGGTTATCAGGGAAATAATGGGAATTACAGCGGTGGAAATAGTTATCAAGGAACACGCCCAATGAGCACTGAAGAGGCCTTCAGGATGCCGTGTCCTCGTCATAGCAAGAACGGCAGACCCGCCAATCATTCATTGGCCCAGTGTGTAGATTTGAACAGGTGGAAAAACAATGAAATTCAGAGAGCTTTGCAAGGAGCAAACAGGAGTGGAGGACCCGGCCCGAGTGCTAACCCGGCTGCGGGGCCTCTAACTGGAGCAAACGCGGTACCAACTGGAAATACAGGACCCGGCCAAAATACAGGTAATCAGGGTGGATTCTCGAACCAGCCGAGGCAACTTGGCCAATATCATATATATACCAGTGGCACGACTAAGAGAGAGAGAAAGATAGTCAAAAGGGCAGTTAATTCAGTGGCTATAGGGGTACCAAGGTATTTAAGATGGTCAGAGCATACTATTACTTGGAGCAGAGCAGATCACCCGGATGTGGTGGAACACCCGGGTCTGCTTGCACTAGTTGTGGCTCCTCAAGTTCATGGCTTTGAGTTGAAGAAGGTTTTGATGGACGGTGGCAGTAGCATTAATATCTTGTACTGGGAAACGTTTATGCGTATGGGTCTGAAGGAGTCACAGTTGCAGAAAACGTCAACAATATTTCATGGTATAGTTCCTGGGAAGTCAGCTACACCTGAGGGAAAAATTTCATTAGAGGTTGCTTTTGGCGAGCCTATCCATAACTTTAGGTCAGAGTGGCTCACTGATACGTCTCCAACGTATCTATAATTTCTGATGTTTCATGCTTGTTTTATGTATCATTGTCACATGTTTTATATGCATTATACATCATTATTATACATTTTCTGGGACTAGCCTATTAACAAGATGCCACAGTGCCAGTTCCTGTTTTCTGCTGTTTTTGGTTCCAGAAAAGCTGTTCGGGCAATATTCTCGGAATTCGACGAAACAAAAGCCAAACCTCCTATTTTTTCGAGGGACACACGGAGCCAGAAGGGCAAGCCAGGGGGAGGCCCACGGCCTCCAAACCATAGGCTCGCGCGGCCAGAAGGGGGGCAGCACGAGCAGGTGGTCTGACCGACTCGGTTACCCCCTCGCGCCGCCCTTTCGCCTATATATTCCCCCCGACTCGAAAACCCTAAAGATATATCTAATACTCCAGAAAGACTTCCGCAGCTCCGTCGCCATCGCGAGACCTCGTTTCAGGGGTCAGAAGTTCCTGTTCTGGCACCCTGCCGGGACGGGGAATTGCCCCCGGAGTCATCTCCATCGACACCACCGCCATCTTCATCGCCGCTGCTGACTCCCATGATGAGGAGGGAGTAGTTCTCCCCCGAGGCTGAGGGCTCTACCGGTAGCTATGTGGTTCATCTCTCTCTCACATGGTGTGATCTTTATGTGATCATGTGTATTGCTAGTATCGCTGAATACATTAATAATGTTTATGCTACTCAAGTGATTTTGCCTAGTTTCTGGAGTCATTGTGACAACACGGTATCAAGGTGACAGTGTGGGTACTTGTGTGACTCTATGAATAATTTAGACATTTATCATGGCTTATTCTTGGGAATTGTGGTGTTTGTTTACTCAGACTTTGAGGTGTGCTTTTCCAGCCCTACGCATAGTACTCTTGCTTCATCAAGAAGGAGAATAATCCTGAGCAGTATTTACTTGTGTTTAGTTGTGCTAATCTAGTTGAATATGTAGATGTTACTCTTTATCTATTATGCACTCTATAGGTTACTTTAATATGAACTCCGGTACTCTCCACGGTGTGATGGTGACAGTGTGCGCATCGTGTGTGATTCCTTTATGACGTTGTGGAGCTTGTTTACTCCGGCTTGAGGTGTGCTTTTGTAGCCCTACACAATGAATGGTGTTTGTTATCCAACAAGAGAGTGTTTAAGAGTAGCTTTTATTTATTCAGTTATGAGATCATTGTTGAGAGTGTCCACTAGTGAAAGTATGATCCCTAGGCCTTGTTTCTAAGCATTGAAACACCGTTTACAACAAGTTCTGCTACATGTTTGCTTGCTGCCATCTTTATTTCAGATTGCAGTTACTACTTATAATCATCCATATTACTTGTATTTCACTATCTCTTCGCCGAACTAGTGCACCTATACATCTGACAAGTGTATTAGGTGTGTTGGGGACACAAGAGACTTCTTGTATCTTAATTGCAGGGTTGCTTGAGAGGGATATCTTTGACCTCTACCTCCCTGAGTTCGATAAACCTTGGGTGATTCACTTAAGGGAAACTTGCTGCTGTTCTACAAACCTCTGCTCTTGGAGGCCCAACACTGTCTACAAGAATAGAAGCACACGTAGACATCAAGCTATTTTCGGGCGCCGTTGCCTGGGAGGTAAGTGTTGGAAGGTATCTCCTTTAGATTCTGCAATTATTTCTTTTTGTTTCTTGTTTTTATTTTCACTAGTTAGGCTTAATGGAAAACAACAAAAAAATTAGAGATCTTTATGAACTTTATATTGAATTAGGACATGATGCTTTTGAAGAGAAAATTAAAAAACCTATGGAGGCTTGTTTGCATAATAGTGGTAGTAATGTTATTAGTATAAATTCTTTGGACACCATTATTGCTAAGGCTGTGGAAAAGCCTAAGCTTGGGGAAGCTAGTTTATATGAAAATAATCTTTTTTGCTCCTCAGCTATGGAGGAATTATTTTGCCTTGATAATGCTTTGTCTCCAATATGTGATAATTCTAATGATGTTTGTGATATTCCAAATCCATCTGTTGAAAGTATTTCTTTTAAAATACCTATGAAAATTGGTGAAAGGGTTATGAATGATCAGTATGCAGGGGATGGATCAATCCATCCAAGTGCTCACTTGTCGAAACTTACAGAACTTTGTGAGTTATTTAAGGTTGCAGGTTTATCAAGAGAAAATGTCATGAGGAAACTATTTCCATTGTCACTTAAGGACAAAGCAAAGGAATGGTATAGGCTGCTGGATGAACAACCTTCGAATTGGAAACAGCTTGAATCTCTCTTTTACTCTAAATTTTATCCTCTTCGTGAAGTGCATCTAGATAGGAATTACATTTATAATTTTTACCCTCATGATGGAGAAAGCATTGCTCAAGCTTGGGGAAGGCTGAAAACATTAATACTCAAATGTCCTAACCATGAGCTTTCTGAGGAAATAATTGTTACTAATTTTTATGCAAGGCTTTCAGGTCATTACAAGGATTATGTAGATGCATGTTCACATGGTTCTTTCACAAGCAAGAAGGTAGAAGCTAGATGGGATATTCTTGAAAGAATTCAAAACAATGCTGAGGATTGGGAGAATGACAAAGGTAAAGGATCAGGTATAAACTATGAATATGAATGCATTAAGTCTTTCGTTGAAACTGCTGGTTTTCAAAAGCTTAGTGCTAAATATGGTCTTGATTCTCAAATTATTGTTGATTGTTTTAGAACCTTTGCTTCTTATATTAATGTTCCTAAAGAAAATTGGGACGTGTATCATGAACCTTTCAAAGACACTTGCATGGAAAATGAAATTGTTGTTAATGATTGCAATAAACATGCTCAAACTTCTGAAAATACTATTTCTTATAAGCTTGTTAATTTTTGTGGAATGCATAGACCTTGTGGTATTAATCAAATCGAAGATGAATATTGTATCTATCATTGGAATGAAAAAACTAGAACGTGGTACAAGGCTCTAAGAGATCTTGGTGAAAAAGTTTGTGACCTCCATCCTTTTATTTGTGAACTTTGCTATGAAGTGGGTCATTTTAATTTTCAATGTTCAGGTCATGATAATAGCCTTTCGAATCCAATTACTGCAAATTTGTATTGTGATAACATGATCACTCCTAATCAACATGATGAACTTACATTATTTTTGGGGAGTGAAGAGTTATCAAGAAAAACTTCCTTGTTAGATATGAGTGATCTTGATATGAATAGTGTGTTGCATGGATGTTATCTCTATTGTGTTAATAATTTCCATGCTAACACCTACATACAAAATATTATAAAGGATGAGACTTTACCAAAGTATGACAGGACTAATATGTGTTTTGTTCTCATTAATGAAAGAGAGGAGTCCCCCCAAGTTTCTTCCATTGTCTCTAATACTAAACCAGGTTATGTGGAGGAGCTTCCTTTCAAACCTCTCCCTCCTAAAGATAAAAAGAAGAGGGGAAAGAAGAAGAAGAAGAGGAGTAAAAGGAGAGAGGAAACGGTATCTTCTCCCAAACTTGTTGCTCCTGTTACAATTGATACTTATAATTCTGAATTCGATGATTCTGAACTTGATGATGAACCTATGCTTGTTACTTATATTAGTGATCATGATTGGGAAAATGAAACTACTTTTGATATTGAAAATCTTTGGGGTACCAATTCTGAAAATGATGATGTTAATAATGTCTATACTATTAGTACTATCCATGTTCCTTACAATGATGATATGGAAAGCTCTAAGCTTGGGGATGAGGTGTTTGAAAATCCTTTTGCTAGTGATGATTATATATTTGAGACCTCTCCTTCTAGTGAAAATGATGATGGTATGTTTACAAATGAACACACTTTGGAAGATAACTATTCTGTTGTTTATGATGATACTATGCCTCCAATCTTTGATAATTATCATAATGACAACAATTGTTATAGTTACAATCATCCTCATCATACTTGTCATAGCTATGGAGGGATTACCCAAAACCATCTCTCCAATATACAATTTTTCTATCATGTTCAAGTTCTTTATGATTATCCTACTCCCATTGTTATTAATGAAAAGAATTTTGCTTATGTGGAAAATATTGATACTCCTATGCATATGGATCATGGTAAGAATGTTTCATGTGATGGTTATATTTTGGATTTTATCAATGATGCTACTGAAAGTTCTTATGAGAGAGGGAGACATGGTTTCATATATCTCAATAATATTAAGTCTCCTCTCTTTATGTTGAAGGTTTCGAAGTTGCACTTGTTTTGCCTTCCTATGCTAGTCACTTTGTGCTTCATTGATTTATTTTCCTACAATTTTCCTTTGCATAGGAAGTGGGTTAGACTTAAATGTGTTTGGTATTTGCTTTTTGATGCTCTCTTATATTCAACTCTTATACATATGAGAGCATTATCAAAATCACTATGCCTAGCTAAAAGGCTTTAAAGAAAAGCGCTTATGGGAGACAACCCATCGTTTTTATTTGCTGTTATTTTTATTTTCTTTGAGTCAAGGAGTTTTGTCACTTCTGTAGCAACTCCTTTGTATCTTTATTTTATCGCATTGTTGTGCCAAGTAAAGTTCTATATTGAAAGTTGATGCAAGATTTGGATTTCTGCGCAGTAACAGATTTTTGGCTGTCACGAATTTGAGCTTTTCTCCCTGTATAAAATTCGAAAAATTCTACGACAAATCACGCATCTTCCTGAGATATGTACGCAACTTTCATTATTTTGGGCCAGATCCATCTGAGAAACTTAAGTGCCTCGAAAAATTCCGTCTTTACAGACTGTTCTGTTTTTGACAGATTCTGCCTTTTGTTTTGCATTCGCTCTTTTACGATGTTTGTGTGGATTTCTTTGCTCCATAAAGTATTGGTGGCTGTAGCTAATGTCCAGAAGCTTTGGGAATGATTGTTTCATTACAGAATATGAGAATTTTTGTTTATGCACTAACCCTCTAATGAGAACTGTCTTGAGTTTGGTGTGAATGAAGTTTTCAAGGATCAAGCGAGAAGGGTGATATTATGTGATCAAGAAGAGTGAAAAGCTTAAACTCAAGCGTCCAAGCTGGGCATCCCCTTCTTCATCAACAACTTATCAGGTCATCTCTAGTGAAACTATATTTTAATTCTTTCACATCTTATGCGCTTTACTTGGAGCGTCTGTGTGCTTTTATTTTTGTTTTTGTTTGAATGAATTCGGATCCTGGCAATCCTTGTGTTGGAGAGAGACACGCTCCGCTTTTTCATGTGAATACTCATGTTCTTCACTTATATTTGTTGAGTATTCTTAACTAGCTACTGCAGTGCTTTTAGCTCCTGTTTTTCATGCATCTCTTTGAGCTGTTAGCACGTGTTTATAAATACTCTCTTGCTGCATTATATTATCATTTGGAGAGTTTATGTTTAAGTAAGTTGCTTGGTGTTTGCCTGGAAGAAACAAAATGCAGCATGTGGTAGTGGTATGAAAACTTGCATAATCTTGTAGATCATTGAAACTTTGATAACTTGATTCTTTGCAAATGTTTTGAGATATTTAGATGGTAAAGCTTGCGGGTTAATTAAGTTAAAATCATTAGTGGATTGTTGTCTTTAAGCTTGTACCGTACTACAAACTCTAAAATTGTTGAAGGTGTAGTTGGACTTGATAGCTTTCCATGTCTGAAAGTTCATTGTAATAACTAAGTTGTGCTGAAGGTCGAGGGATCTAACGGGGTACTTGTACCGCCGTGAACGGCCCTTCTTGGAGTGAATTTTAATCATGCTCTTAATGTTGAACCTGCTAGTTGTTTGCAATAAACTTGTGAGTTCTTTTTGACTAATGTTAAGCTACGGTTTTTGGCACTTCCACCATCCATATTTGCTAGCCTCTTCGGTGCTGTGCATTGCCTTCTGCTCACATTGAGAGTTGTGCATACTTCGCCAGTACATCCAAACCCCGTGGGAGGACTTCCTCTTGTTCTCCTACACATAAGCCTATACGTCTTCCTCAAAACAACCACCATACCTACCTACCACAGCATTTCCATAGTTGTTCCGAGATATATTGCCATGCAACTTCCATTTACATTACATGACTTGTTGTCATTCATCACTTATATATTGCTTTGCATGATTCTATACAGCTGATGTGTGGTTTACCCATGTTACGCTAGATCATTGCATATCCTGCTACACTGCCAGAGGCATACAGTTTCATACATCATGTCTTGTTCGTTATGAGTTATATGTACCAAAAAGTGTGTTGTCATATTAGAATGTTGCCCCTGCTAGAAAAGAGCCATGGAGGCCATCGAAAAGAGAAACAGAAAAAGAAAAAAAAATAGAAAAAAGAAAAAAAAGAAAAAAAAAGAAGAATAAAGAAAAAGGGGGCAACATTACTATCCTTTATCCACACTTGTGCTCATGTTATAGCACCTGCAGTATTCATAGTCATCATTTGTGCTCATGTTTAGCACTTATACTCCATGTGAGAGAGTTTTCATGTTCTACTAGTATAACTATGTGGGGAATTTACACTATAGAATTTGGGTTGTATATTCCAATGATGAGCTTCCTCAAAAGTGCTCTAGGTCTTCATGAGCAACCAAGTTGGATGCACCCCCACTAGTTCCATTGGAGAGCTTTCATACACATATAGCTCTATGTGCATCCGTTACATGGCAATCACTACTCCTTACATAGCTTCGATTATAAGACTTCCTCTTGTCTAATGATCACTTATAGCTTTGTGAGACTTCGAAACAGTTGATTCATGACGTTCATGTTTATATTTACTTGACTGAATCCTTCTATGTTATGAAAATTTGCTTGATGCTTGGATTGAAGGATAGAACTCCTACGCTGGATACTTAAACCATCTTTAATGAACCTTGTACGGTTTCATGTCTTTAAAGCGATAATTCATGAAAACTTTTAGCTTGTTTGACTCTTGCTTTATTATCTCTTATATCAACTATAGACATTTGCTTTGAATGATTTGATCTCAGCTCACATGCCTTACATTATTATTGGATCAAGATTATGTTGGTAGCATGTCACTGCAGAAATTATTTTCTTTTTATCGTTTACCTACTCGAGGACGAGTAGGAACTAAGCTTGGGGATGCTTGATACGTCTCCAACGTATCTATAATTTCTGATGTTTCATGCTTGTTTTATGTATCATTGTCACATGTTTTATATGCATTATACATCATTATTATACATTTTCTGGGACTAACCTATTAACAAGATGCCACAGTGCCAGTTCCTGTTTTCTGCTGTTTTTGGTTCTAGAAAAGCTGTTCGGGCAATATTCTCGGAATTCGACGAAACAATAGCCAAACCTCCTATTTTTCCGAGGGACACACGGAGCCAAAAGGGCAAGCCAGGGGGAGGCCCACGGCCTCCAAACCATAGGCTCGCGCGGCCAGAAGGGGGGCGGCGCGAGCAGGTGGTCTGACCGACTCGGTTACCCCCTCGCGCCGCCCTTTCGCCTATATATTCCCCCCGACTCGAAAACCCTAAAGATATATCTAATACTCCAGAAAGACTTCTGCAGCGCCGTCGCCATCGCGAGACCTCGTTTTGGGGGTCAGAAGTTCCTGTTCTGGCACCCTGCCGGGACGGGGAATTGCCCCCGGAGTCATCTCCATCGACACCACCGCCATCTTCATCGCCGCTGCTGACTCCCATGATGAGGAGGGAGTAGTTCTCCCCCGAGGCTGAGGGCTCTACCGGTAGCTATGTGGTTCATCTCTCTCTCACATGGTGTGATCTTTATGTGATCATGTGTATTGCTAGTATCGCTGAATACATTAATAATGTTTATGCTACTCAAGTGATTTTGTCTAGTTTCTGGAGTCATTGTGACAACACGGTATCAAGGTGACAGTGTGGGTACTTGTGTGACACTATGAATAATTTAGACATTCATCATGGCTTATTCTTGGAATTGTGGTGTTTGTTTACTCAGACTTTGAGGTGTGCTTTTGCAGCCCTACGCATAGTACTCTTGCTTCATCAAGAAGGAGAATAATCCCGAGCAGTATTTACTTGTGTTTAGTTGTGCTAATATAGTTGAATATGTAGATGTTACTCTTTATCTATTATGCACTCTATAGGTTACTTTAATATGAACTCCGGTACTCTCCACGGTGTGACGGTGACAGTGTGCGCATCGTGTGTGATTCCTTTATGACGTTGTGGAGCTTGTTTACTCCGGCTTGAGGTGTGCATTTGTAGCCCTACACAATGAATGGTGTTTGTTATCCAACAAGAGAGTGTTTAAGAGTAGCTTTTATTTATTCAGTTATGAGATCATTGTTGAGAGTGTCCACTAGTGAAAGTATGATCCCTAGGCCTTGTTTCTAAGCATTGAAACACCGTTTACAACAAGTTCTGCTACATGTTTGCTTGCTGCCATCTTTATTTCAGATTGCAGTTACTACTTATAATCATCCATATTACTTGTATTTCACTATCTCTTCGCCGAACTAGTGCACCTATACATCTGACAAGTGTATTAGGTGTGTTGGGGACACAAGAGACTTCTTGTATCTTAATTGCAGGGTTGCTTGAGAGGGATATCTTTGACCTCTACCTCCCTGAGTTCGATAAACCTTGGGTGATTCACTTAAGGGAAACTTGCTGCTGTTCTACAAACCTCTGCTCTTGGAGGCCCAACACTGTCTACAAGAATAGAAGCACACGTAGACATCACTCACTTTTGAGGTGGTGAAATTTCCAAGTCCTTATCATGCGTTGTTTGGAAGGCCGGCTTTTGCCAAGTTCATGGCAGGCCGTGTTATGTGTACTTGCAGTTGAAGATACCGGGTCCCAAGGGGATCATTACTATTCATGGTAACAGAGAAATTGCAGCAGAATGTGACGAGGGAGATGCAGCCCTGGCAGAGCGAACTTGTGCTAGAGAGGAGTTGAAAGCTTACAGGTCTAATCTTGACCCGCAGGACAACAAGGCACTCAAAAAACCAACAACAGAAGATGACAGGGCAAAGTTTAAAGCAGCAAAGGATACTAAGATGGTGGATTTTGTGCCTGGGGATTCCTCCAAGCAGTTCGCCATAGGGACCAGCCTAACTGATAAATAGGAAAGCGCGCTCATCGAGTTCATCCGTGAGAATCGGGATGTTTTTGCGTGGACACCTAGTGACATGCCAGGCATTCCGACTGAACTCGCTGAGCACCGTTTACATGTTGATCCAAAGGCAAGGCCGGTGAAACAAGGTTTGAGAAAAATGAACGCAGAGAGAAGAAAAGCTATAGGAGAGGAGATAGCCCGGTTATTGGAAGCCGGCTTTATCATGGAGGTTTTCCACCCAGAGTGGTTGGCTAACCCGGTTTTGGTTCTGAAGAAAAATAATGAGTGGAGGATGTGCATTGATTTTACAAGTCTCAACAAGCATTGTCCAAGGACCCGTTTGCACTGCCGCGCATCGATCAAATTGTTGACGCAGTGCAGGCAGCGAGCTCTTATGTTTTCTGGACGCATATTCAGGTTATCATCAGATCAAGCTTAACAGGCAGGATTGGGAAAAGACATCGTTCATCACCCCCTTTGGTGCTTTTTGTTACAAGACCATGACTTTTGGGTTGAAGAACGCAGGAGCAACTTATCAGAGGTGCATTCAAAATTGTTTTCATGATCAGATTGGACGCAATGTGCATGCTTATGTGGATGATGTGGTGATCAAGTCAGAAAAAGCCGGGTCATTTATCAGTGACCTTACAGAAACATTCAAAAATTTGAGGAAGTACAAGATGAAGCTCAATCCTACAAAGTGCGTGTTTGGAGTTCCAGCAGGAAAATTGCTCGGTTTCATTGTGTCAGAGCGTGGAATTGAGGCAAACCCGGAAAAAATCAGAGCCATCCAAGTTTGAAAAAACCTGAGGAATTGGCAGATGTTCAGAAGTTGACAGGATGTGTGGCTGCGCTAAGCCGGTTTATATCCCGGCTCGGAGAAAAAGCAATACCTTTGTACAAGTTACTGAAGAAAACAGACAATTTTGTGTGGAATCAGGAAGCAGATGAGGCATTTGAAGCTCTGAAGAAACAATTATCAGAAGCGCCAGTTCTGGCGGCCCCGGGTCCCAAGGAACCCATGCTGTTATACGTCGCTGCCGGGCCTCAGGCTGTGAGTGCTGTGGTGGTGGTCGAGCGTAAGGAGGAAGGCAAGGAAAACCCGGTTCAGAGGCCGGTCTATTATGTTAGTGAGGTGTTATCAGAAGCAAAGCAGCGCTATCCGCATTGGCAGAAGCTAGTATTTGGTGTTTTCATGGCAAGTAGAAAGTTGAAACCATATTTTCAGGAGCATCCAATCACAGTGGTGAGTTCAATACCCTTAGCAGATATTATCAGGAATTCAGAAGCTACAGGAAGAATTGCCAAGTGGGCAATAGAGATGGGGCCTTACCACATTGACTATGTGCCTCGCACAGCTATCAAATCTCAGGCATTGGCTGATTTTCTTAATGATTGGACACAGTTGAGTGCACCACCCTTGCGCCGGGTCTCAAGCCTTGGGTCATGCACTTTGACGGGTCTAAGCAAGCACAAGGTTCAGGAGCTGGAGTTGTGTTAACTTCTCCCAAGGGTGATAAGCTGAGCTATGTTTTGCAAATTCACTTTGATTGTTCTAACAATGTGGCAGAATATGAGGCCTTGTTACATGGTTTGCGTATGGCAAAGGAGATGAGCATCAAGCATATAATTGTTATGGGGATTCAGATCTTGTGGCACAGCAAGTTTCAGGAACATGGGATAGAAAAGATGCGACAATGGCGGCTTACAGAGAGAGGTGGACAGGGTAGCCGGGTTTTTCTCAGGCTATCAGGTGGATCATATTGACGCAGGAAAAATGATGCTGCAGATGCTTTGTCAAGACTCGGCTCACGCAGAGAGCCGGTTCCACCTAACGTTTTCTTGGACGAGCTATGGACTCCATCAGTCAAGCCTCAGGGCGTAGAGGAACTGGCGGGTCAGGAAGACCCGGATTCGCAATTGGTAGCAGCAACTCATGAAATTCCAGAGTGGACAGAACCTTATTTGGCGTATCTTTTGCGTGGAGAGCTGCCAGAGCAGGAAGTTATATCCCGGCAAATTGTGCGCCGGGCTAAGGCCTACGTAGTTATTGATGGCGAGTTATATAAGAGAAGTGTTTCTGGAGTATTTCAGAGATGTGTGTCTGGAAAGGAAGGCCGGCAAATTTTGAAAGAGATTCATGAGGGAGATTGTGGTCATCATGCTTCAACAAGGTCTTTAGTAGCAAAAGCTTTCAGACACGGCTTCTTCTGGCTCACAGCTCAGGCAGATGCAGAGCGCTTGGTGAGTAGATGTGATGGTTGCCAAAGATATGCAAGGCAAATTCATGTGCCGGCTCAGGAGTTGCGAACAATACCCTTGACTTGGCCCTTTGCAGTTTGGGGGCTTGATATGGTGGGTCCTTTTAGCATGTCTCCTTGCAAGAAAACCCACCTCTTGGTTGCCATTGATAAGTTTACAAAGTGGGTTGAGGTGATGCCTGTTACTAATTGTGAAGCAGCTACAGCAGTCAAGTTTTTGAAGCAGATCATACACAGGTTTGGGTATCCTCATAGTATCATCACAGATAATGGTACTAACATGTCCCTTGGTGAGATGGCAAAGTTTTGTGGAAATCAGGGTATACGTTTAGATGTTGCTTCAGTTGCTCATCCACAGGCCAATGGACAAGTAGAACGAGCAAATCAGGAGTTGCTTCGAGGTTTGAAACCACGTCTCCGGGTCCCGTGTCTCAGAGCCGCTGGAGCGTGGGTTGAGGAGTTGCCATCAGTAGTTTGGGGAATCAACACAACGCCAAACAGATCCACAAGATGACCCCTTTCTTTATGGTGTATGGGGCAGAGGCAGTTTTGCCAAGTGATATAATTCATGACTCGCCTCGCGTGGCGGCTTACGTTGAAACAGAAAATGAGCAGACCCGGCAGGATTCTGTGGACCTGCTTGAGGAGAACAGAGAACAAGCACTGGAGAGATCAGCAGTGTATCAACAAGATTTGAGGCGGTATCATAGTCGCCGGGTTAAAACTCGCACTTTCCAGGAGGGAGATTTAGTGCTGCGATGGGTGCAATCCAAGAAGGGATGCACAAGTTATCTCCCCTTGGGAAGGGCCCTTCATCATAAGCAAGAAATTGAACAATGGTTCATATTATTTAGTGGATGCAAGAGAAAAGTCCGAGTCTGTAATGACACATCGCACTCTACCTTTTCATTGGAAGAGCGTGAGAGGCCATGGAACATTGCCAGCTGCGCCCATACTATACTTAGCATGAGAAAGAGATATGAGATGTAAAACACGATGTAACAGGCAGCAGGTTTCAGACGCGCTCTTTTCCTTACCAGGGTACCTAAGGGGACTGGAAGGTTTTTAATGAGGCGGCTTGCTGACCTAACCTTTTCTATCAATAAAGTGAAGGTTGAACAGAAATTTGTGTTCTTTCAGTTTCTTTTTTATTTATGTTTGATAGTAGTGTTGCATAGTTATGTTAAGTTTGGTCTTGGGGGCTTGTCCTTGGGGGTCGTCCCAAGACCCGGCTTTTACGGTCATCCGGGTCTCGATGTTTTGTGACCCGGCTGTGCAGTTTTAGCTTCAGTATTTTGGATTCAGAAGTATGAAGGTGTAGTTTACATTTTAGTTGTTTATGTTTTTGTCATAGAACAAGTGCATAGTTATCTTTGAGGACGCCCAGAGAGCGTGTCCCACCAGTATGAGGATCAATGGGGTAATGTTGCATAGTTAAGCCATTACTTTATAAACATTGATCCAGGTCTTGGGGGCTCTTACTTCAATAGTTTGTAGCTGCAATCCCAAGACCCGGCTTTATGCCACTAGTTTATTCTTGGTTATCTTGCTGTTGAGCTGATGTGACTCGCAATTTTATGGCCTGATTGCTCACCTGGAAATTCAATCAACCATGAAGCCCATTGGGACTTGGTTCGACCCTGTTTTTCTCAGAGAAGTAGCGACAGGGTATCCATGCGAAAGCCGGCTCACAGTTAAAGAAATCAAAAGGGTCATCAAAACCACAGAAGAGGCATATTTCAAAGCAAAAGTTTGAGAGTAGCATAAAAGTTTCATCAGGTGCATAGGCGCACCATCACAGGCATAGTGCAAACAGTGCTAAAGTTATTACAATAAGTGCCCAAAGGGCCGAATAAGATTGTTTTCTTGCAGAGATAAAAGCATCTGCGTAAGTTTTCAAGCCTCGGCTTCAGGAGCCGGGTCACGGGGAGGAGAGCCGGTTGGTTGTTCTCGACGGTCTTTGCCGGGTCTCTTCTTCGGCGGCCGCCGGGTTAGCTCTGGCTCCTTGGTCTCGTCGGTTTCTTTGGCCTTGGTCTTGCGCCGGGTGATTTTTCGAAGTGGCTGGAAGAAGTTTTCATCATCTTCTTCAGCTATCGCCCGTGACGGAGGAGGAATAACTGGCGTAGAGGAGCTGGGAGCAGTGGAGGTACCAGGAGCAGTTTTTGCCGGGTCAATGGAATCCTTATAGCTTTGGAGGAGATCGACGCGTTGTGGCTCGTCATCCATGATCTCTTCATCATTTTCAGTATATCCAAGCTGCAAAGTGGTGAGCTTCATCTTGCTGGCAATTACAGTGGCAACGTGCCGGGTTTGCTTCACAACCCGGGCGTAGCACTTCTTATCGAACTCCTTGCCATCAGTGTCAAACTGGGAAAGCCCTTCTTCAGGGAGCCGGGTTTAGCTGGGGATGGTAGGCCTTTGCCAAGGCAAGACCTCGCATCACCCCGGCCCTGCAAGCAGATCTCTTGAGCAGATGGATCCATTGTGGCATTGTTGACAGATGCCCAAGGACTTCAGTGTACTTGCTTGGCGGGTTCTCCCAGAGCCTAGCGGCTTTGATGACCTCGCAGCTGCCAAAGTACAGCTGACGTGTCAGCGTGTACATGCATTTGATCTTCTCTGCAGCGTTTTGCGGAGGTTCCCATCACGAGGGCCTGCGTAAGGAAAAAATAACAGTGAGATTTTAAAACCGGGTTTGCTTGCAGTTCAGTTGAGTTCAAAGGAGTAGTGCTTACCCACTAAAGATTCAACCATAGAGGTGATCATTCTTTTTAGCCGGGTCAGCTCATTGGTTTCATCCAGCTGCTTCTGCAGGGTCTCCTGTTGCTCCTGGAAGTTCTCCTCGTTCTCCTGCATATCCTTCTTCAGATCAGAGTTTTCTTGCGTCAGAGCAGTAATTTTTTCTTCTAAGGCCTGGAGTTGAGCTGAGTGATCAGCCCGGGTCTCAGATTCAGTTTTGGCAGCGTCTGAGCCGGGTGATTTCAGCCTGGGCCTTGGCATGGTCTTCCTGTTAAGATGCAAAAGTTATGTTAGTCCCAGGTCCGCAGGTGCAACCCGGCACTTGGGGGCTACATGCGCAAAAAGTCTGAAAATTTTCTAACTGTAAGTCCCAGGTAGCTGTGGACAGCTAACCCGGCACTTGGGGGCTACTCAGTTTGAAGTTCAATTGTTCAACGTAATAAAGAAGTCCCAGGTTGCTGCAGGCACACAACCCGGCACTTGGGGGCTACAGTGTTCAAAGTTTGATGTGAAAATGGGCAAGTTTTAAATGATGGAAGTTTTTTAGTCCCAGGTTGCTGTAAACAGACAACCCGGCACTTGGGGGCTACAGGTTTGAAGTTTTTACCTAAGGAATTCATATTGTAAGCACCAAGCTCATCACAAGTGATGAACTTAGAGCTTGGGGGCTACTCAGGGTATAGTTATGCAAGAAAATATACAGGCAAGAAGTAAAAATGGGTACCTGATATCGTTTTTGAATTAGGGCGACCAGTTCTGTCTCCAGGGTCTTGTGTTGAGCAAGGCGAGAAAAATATTCATCGCAAAGTGCTGGAACGGACATGGCGTCCAGAGCCGGTGAATTTGAGGAGGAAGCCGGGTTCTTGTCCTTGGCAGGAGTTGCCGGGTCAGCATCTGGGCTGGCACCTTGGCAAGAGTCTCAGGAGCATTTTGTACTGGAACGTGCCGGGTCCAGTAACCTGCACTTCATCTTCTTTGTCCAGAGCCTAACCCGGGCGAGTGAGCAGCTGGGGAGGATTCTGGCACTGGGTCAACAATTTTTTGGAGAAGCCGCGGGGGTTGCTTGCTCCCTTGGCTCGTCTTTGTCCTCTGGTTCCTCAATATGTGCCTCCATAGGAGAAGGCTCTGTGGTTGCTGGAGGAGGAGACGCCGCGGGAGGAGATTCCGGGTCTTCATCCATAAAAGCTCTGGCACTGGAACAAGATAGTGTCTTAGTTAAACAAGAAAGGGACAGTAAAGTATAGAGGTATGGAAAAGATGTGTGAAGTATTTCTAACCCGGCGTTGATCTGGAAATCCTCGGGTGTGCTAACACCATCCGAGGAGGAATCTGACAAACGAGATGGTTTAGGAACCCGGATCTTGCCAGCTAAAGGGAACTGTTTGCTGGGCGTCTTCTGGATGGATTTGGCCCAGCTTGATAAAGAGCGTTGAGGGATACCTGGGCTCAGGGAAGCTTGGCTTGTAGAAGACCGGGTTCGGCGTCTCTTGTTCGCCTCAGCCTCCTTCTCAGCTCCTTTTCCTATGTTTATGCTTAAGTTTGAGATGAGTTCATCATGAAAATTGAGAAAAGAGAATGTGGTACCTTGGCAATGGTGGCCCGGGTCCTCTTCTGAGTAGGAGGTGCAGTAGTTTGGGGACCCGGCGCTACGTCAGAAGCCGGGTCAGTGGGGCCTGGAATAAAATTTGCCGGGTTATCAGTAGAGGTGTCCTTGTTGGGGACTTCGTTGTTAATCAACTGGAGGAAGAGCCGGCCTACGGAGTCTAGCTCACCTTCTTCTTCTTCGTCGTCTTCACTTTCTGTGTCCTCCCCATCAGGAGAGGATGTAGGGGTAAAATCCACGCTCCACCACTTGGAGTCCTGAGAAAAAGCAGTCACAGTAAGTAACAGTCTATGGATGATTACCGGGTTAAAGTAAGCAAAATGATTGAGTATTGGTTTTACCGTGGGGGTTTGTTCTTGGCACTAAATGGGGCGAGCCCGTTCAGTGCAATGGCATCTTTCTTTTCGCCAAGCAATCTCTTGGCATTCTTCACGAGCTGATCATCAGTAAGCGTCATCTCAGAGTAACGCATGTTGTCTGTGGTTTCACCAGTGTATTGGCAAATTAGCCGGGTCCTGATGCTGAGTGGCTGGATGAACCAACCGATCCAGCACTTAACCAGATCTGTGCCCTTGAGGCCATGGGCGAGTAAAGCTCTGGCCCGGCGAAGGGTGGGCTCGAGCTTGACCCGCTCAGCGTCATCAGCATAACTGTTCATTTTGGCTTCATATGTTAAGCCCGAGTTCCGGAAAGCCGGGTAACGGGCATCGTCAGATTCTGGTGAAGTGTCCTTGCAGTAAAAATATGTGTTTTGCCACCCCTTGGGATGGCTGGCTAGAAGAAGAGCCGGGAAATCGCATTCCCTTCGGCGCTGGATCGCAACTCCACCATATGGGAGTACTTGGTCCTTGCGAGATGGGTTGCAGTAGAAGAATTCAAGGAACAGCTCGAGGCTTGGAGCCATTTGCAGATAATCTTCACAGAACACACAAAGTTGCTGATGTTCAGCATAGTTGGGCGCGATGTCTTGAGGCCTAAGGCCGTAGTACTTCAAGACCCGGCGAAAAAACAGAACCCGGGGGGCGAAGGCCGCGCTGAACATGGTCGAGGAAAACCACCACTTCACCTTCTTTGGGGCTGGGGCGGATTTCTTCTCCAGCAGCACGCCAGTGAATCTCATCTTGAGAGGGAGCTCGCCGCAGTTCACGTACTCTTCAGCATCAAGTTCGTCACCGTGGATTTGGTCCAGTTGACCTGAGTAGCAGCGGGGGCGGCGGAGCCAGATGCACCGGCGTGGGTGCTGTGAGGCTTCTTTGCGAGCTTCTTCGCCGCACGGGGACCTCCGGCCTTCGCTTTGTCCTTCACCATGGCTGAGGAGCTTCGAGGTTCCCTGGGCAACAATGGTGATGAGAAACCCTAGTTCTAGATGCAGATGCGTGGAGAGGGAAATGCAAAGTAAATCTGGACGAGATTCAAGTTGGAATCGAGTGCGGAGCACGGGTGGGGAGAATCGTACCTGTGGATCTTCTCGCGGAGATTTGGAGGCTCGATTGGAGATTGAATCCGCGGCTGCTACAGTGCGTGCGCGAGGAAGAAGATGAACTGAATGGGGAAAGTGACCGCGGTGTCTCTGGTCTCCTATTTATAGGCACAGTAAAAACCCTAGGGGTGTTGTGGTAAAAAGTGAAGAGATAAGGATCTTTGACTAAAAGTCAACGACAAACGGAATGAGATAATTACGGGTATTAAATGATAAGATCGTGATTAAGATGGATAAGGATGGATTTACAGTTGGGCGATAATTTTCACTAAGTGTCGAAAGTGAAACCCGGGGTGTGAACCCGGCAAGAGATAACCGGGTTACGGCGTGAACCGCCAAAAAGACTGGCCAAGCAAAGGAGAAAAGAGACATGTTCTGATATTAATTTGTTATGTGTTATTTATGTTTCAGGTGATTAACCCGGCTGGCCAGGATATCAGTTCTGCTCAAAGAAGCAATATTCAAGAATAGAAGCAGAGCATGCCAACCTGGCAACCAGGTTAATCTGGGGGCTACTGATGGGGGGATAATAACCCGGTAGGCCCATGAAGAGGGAAGCGTGACCCGCCAGGCAGGAGGCCCGGCCAGGCCAGCTAACCATCAGCATGGGCCGGGTTATGTTGCTGGGCCAGAGGCTTTGGCGGTAACCCGGTTCAGGAAGGGAAGTTTCTAGAAGACCAGAGGCGGTTCGGGACTTGGAGGACACGAAGGCTAGAAGAGCTAGAATAGGACTCCGAGTCTGGGTAGAGCCCGGGTTCGTATTGTAAAGTGCCAGGAGACCCGGTCGTCTATATAAACCGGTCCCTGAGCCCTAGTTGAGGGAGAACCTTTACGATCCAAGCTTAGGCGAGAGAACCATCGAGAGAAACACCTCAACCTTGTAACCTAGATCGAGATCCGGCTCTGTTGTCGTAGCCGGGTTATCGAGATCGAGATCAATAATAAGATAGCAGGAAGTAGGTCTTTATCTCCAATGGAGAGGCCGAACCTGGGTAAACCCTTTGTCCCTGCAATGCTAAACAATCTCCCAGACGCCAGTGTCGCCTTGCCCATCAACTCAAGCTACCCCAAAGTAGCATCTGCCGTGTTATCTACCCCAAAGTAGTACCTCTCAAAACTAGATACTCCTCCATGGTATGTGATTGATAGAAGGCACCCGAGGATTCGGTTAGCCATGGCTTGTGTTAGCAAAGGTTGGGAGGAGTGTCAAATATTTTATGCAATCTCTATATGATTTCAAAAACCTAAAAGCTCTAGCACATGATTTAATCTCTCCTTCCCTCTGCGAAGGGCCTTTCTTTTACTTTTATGTTGAGTCAGTTTTCCTATTCTTTCTATCTTCCACAAGCAAACACTAGTGTCAACTTTGTTACAACATTTGTTATATGCTACGTATTGGACTTATTATATTACTTTGTGTTGACAATATCCATGAGATAAATATGTTGAAAGTTGAAGCAAATGCTGAAACTTAATTCTTCCTTTGTGTTGACTAAATACCTTTTGTTAGAACCTATTGCTTTATGAGTTAACTCTTATGCAAAACTCTTTGCTGCTTGTCTCGAAAGTATTATTCATGAAAAAGTTTAGCTTGTGTGATTCATTGTTTACTCATTATCTATTTGGTAGCAAACCATAGACCATTGACTTGGATCACTTCATTCATCTACATGTGCCTTACAATATTATATGATCAAGATTATGATGGTAGCATGTCACCTCAAAATTATTTTGTTTTATCGTTTACCTACTCGAGGACGAGCAGGAACTAAGCTTGGGGATGCTTGATACGTCTCAAACGTATCTATAATTTTTGATGTTCCATGCATGTTTTATATCAATTGCCACATGTTTTGCATCTACTTTATATCACTTTAATACATTTTTTGGGACTAACCTATTAACAAGATGCCGAAGTGCCAGTTCTTGTTTTCTGCTGTTTTTGTATTCCAGAAAAGCTATTCTGGAAATATTCTCGGAATTGGACGAAACTTCACGGGGGACCCTATTTTATCAGAACACACCTGAAGGACCAAAGGAGCAATGGAGAGGAGCCACAGGGGCCCCACACGCCACTAGGGCGCGGCCAAGGGGCCAGGCGTGCCCTAGGGTGGTGTGGGCCCCACAGGGGTCGCCAGCCGCCGCCCTTTCGCCTACTTATTCCCCCCGATGCAAAAACCCTAAGTACCTGAGCCATTATCCACGAAAAGTTCCAGAGACGCCGCCGCCGTCAACCCTAGCTCGGGAGGGTCCAGAACCTCTTCCCGGCACCCTGCCGGAGAGGGGAATCGTCACCGGAGGCTTCTACATCGCCATGCCTGCCTCCGGAGTGATGCGTGAGTAGTTCATCCTTGGACTACGGGTCCATAGTAGTAGCTAGATGGTTGTCTCTCCACTTTGTGCCATCATGTTTAGATCTTGTGAGCTGCCCTACATGATCAAGATCATCTTATTGCAATGATACATGTTGTGTTTGCTGGGATCCGATGAATATTGAATACTATGTCAAGTTGATTATCAATCTATCGTATATGTTATTTATGATCTTGCATTCTTTCCGTTATTAGTAGATGCTTTGGCCAAGTAGATGCGTGTAACTCCAAGAGGGAGTATTTATGCTAGATAGTGGTTCATGCCTCCGGTAATCTGGGAGAGTGACAGCAACTTCTAAGATTGCGGATGTGCTGTTGCTACTAGGGGTAACCTAACAATGCTATGTCCACGGGCATATGTACTTGTTTACATTACGCGCTTTACTTAATGCGATTATCCGTTGCTTGCAACTTAATACCAACGGGGGACTCGGATGACAACCCGGCGGTGGATTATTAGTCATAGACGCTGTTGGATAACGGTCCATGTATTTTGTCGTAATGCCCAATTAAATATCATAGTAGTCATCATTTCATGTATATGCATTGTCATGCGCTCAATATTTGTCCATTGCCCAGCTGTAATTTGTTCACCCAGCAAGTTAGTTATCTTTTATGGAGAGACACCACTAGTGAACTGTGGACCCCGGTCCATTCTTTTACACTGATTAAACCACAAACTGCAAATATTGTTCTCTTTCATTTTCTGCAATTAAACATCATTTTCCACACCATACGTTTAATCCTTTGTTTTCAGCAAGCCGGTGAGATTGACAACCTCACTGTTTCGTTGGGGCAAAGTAGTTTGATTGTGTTGTGTGCAGGTTCCACATTGGTGATCGAGTAACGGCGCCGCCAACAACATTCTGAAGCGCTACTGCTTCTACTGGTTCGATAACCTTGGTTTCACACTGAGGGAAACTTGCTGCTAGACTGCATCATACCTTCCTCTTGGGGTCTCCCAACGGACGTGTACAGCACGACAAGCAGCCAACCAAAAACAAATCTTCTTTCGCCTCTAACTTTTGCAAGAAAACTTCAAATGGGACGAAACCAACTTTGTTGGAAAGATAGGAAGGTGTGGAACTTTCCTCAAGGATAAACCGATAATATGGGACAAAACTCCAAATGGGACGAAACTCCAAATGGAAATATTAAGAACCATAAAAGGAGTAAAGTCACCACACATGGGAAGGTGTGGAACTTTCCTCAAGGATAAACCGATAATATTTCCAACACGAAAACGCAACAAGTTTTCCAACCAAAATCCGTTTTCGAAGAACTTGGTCTTGTCATGAAGATCACAACAAGCACCAAAACCCAACAAGGAGAAAAGCCAAATAAGAACCAACAAAGATGATATGCCAAGAATGCAAAGGTTTGAGCTCTCCACAAAGATGCGATCATGTTACTCACTTGAGAGCCCCTCTTGATAGTACGCCGCCTATCCTATAACCCGGTCTCCGAACTAACAACAAGAGACCGGTAAAATAGAAACCCTATCAAGATCATATCTTGCCTTGCGCATTCCACTTGAGCTAGATGATGACGATCTTGACTCCCTCAAGTTGGAACACCTTTCTTGATTGTGCTTGCTAGCACATGCTTAATGAAGACTTCTCCAAATGCTCCGCCATACACCATGATGGGAGAGCCTTGTTAAGCTCCGTCTTCATGAATCCACTTGCACTTCATCTTCTTATCTTGATATATATGATGTTTGGAGATAACATGAAAGTTCACTCAATCTTCTTTCCAAGCCATGCTTGCAATAAGCTCAACTCTTCACATGACCATTCTTCTTATAAACCCTTGGATAGAACCTTGGTCATCATGCAATCTTCTAGAGTCCAACACATGAACTCCAATCTTTTCATTTGGACAAGATCTACAAGAATATCTCAATGCAAACATTAGTCCATAAGGATTGTCATTAATTACCAAAACCACACATGGGGCAACACATGCAATTTCATCAGCAACATGGTTGCTTCGGAAGCTACGCCTCCCATGGTGGTGGTCGAAGGGCGGCCTTCACTGGAGGCTACGCCGCCCTCTGCTATGGTCGATTGGCGGTCTTCCGGTTGCGGTTGCTTCACTAGTACAGAACGACACTATGGCAACGGACCAAAACCTTCTTTGGCATCGGAGAAACCATCTGTATCCCCGCTTCCGATGCTGATGTGGGACCTGTCATGTGCAACGGTTATATTAACCGTTTCCTTTGTGGGTCATAAATATTAAAAAAAAAAATGGGGGCAACCGGTCACCACCGGTAGCGGAAGCGGTCAGTTGACTTTACTCTCTAGTACAAGATACATCAAGATACATATCAAATTATATTCTTTCCCAACATTAATAGGTCTAATACACATGATGTGGATCACATAATACATAGATTTTGCCCTCTCGCAGAAAAATAAAAACATGCCAAAATAAGACTCGATGCATCAGGCTGCTTCCCGTCGAGTTGAAGTCGTACTCGAATTTATCTGTTCTTCAGCCAGCACTTGTATCCTACGTGAGAACGAAGGATATTAATTTCCTTGCAGTTCACTGAAAGTCAACTAACTAGCTGCGGGTGAGAATCAGCTATACACAAAATTAATTGGAGAGGGAGAATAAACAACATCATGTGAGAGAGGATATTGCGCACTGATTAAAATCCCGTGGAAAGAGAAAGCATCAGCAACTAACGTGGGGAGAAAAGAAGCACTAGATTACCAGCTGACTTGCATGTATCGTTGCAGATCTGGGGCAGGCACGAACAGCTGCTCCTAGTTGTACCAAATCCACACAGAAGAAGAACGAGATTACGAAGAGATCTGTATGTCTCGCAGCAGATCTCGGGAAGGCATGGACATCTGCTCCTATTTGTACCAAATCCACACAAAAGAAGCACGAGATTACGAGCAGATCCACACGGAAATTTACAAAATGGAGTAAGATGTATAGGATCTACAAGATCTCGTACCTCAGGTGAAGCTTCGGTGGCACCCTGGCCGGCGGATAGTTCCGAAAATAGATCTAGTGGTGGTGGTTGGGTGGAGGCATGAAGGAAGGAACCGCTTGTCCCACTCCCAAGCTAGCAAAAGAATAGAAGAGCAGGAGCACGGCAAGACATGGTTGTGTTGTTCGTGGAGAAAGGCACAGCACGCACGGGCTGCACGCCCAAGCTCATCGGCCTCTGCCGAGCCTCGCCGATCTGGGCACGAGGCATGGATCTTGGCGTGCCTCCGTCCTGCCCACGGCCTGTGTGCCACCGCGCCACCAGGCTTGTCACGATGTTTGCGAGAGGATAAGGGAGATGGAGAAATGAGGGCGTGCGGCCACCGCGCTAGGTCATCCGTGTTTATATACTGGACCACGAAAATGGGCTTTTGGGCCGTCTTAATTTGCATACAGACTGGTACTAACATCCGTCACCAATATATCGGAAACAGTTAAATTTAGTTGTCCGTTGCCAATGTGTCGCGAATCCATTCCTGGATAGTCTCGTTGGTGACATTCATTTTTTTTAACCGTTGCTTTTGTGAGCGTTGTCTGTTGCTTTTTTGCTGCCGTTTTCATAGAGGGGTATCCTATGTGTCGTTCTGTACTAGTGCTCTTCGGGTCGAATGGCGGCCTTTTTATTTCCACTCGGCCAGTATGCCTAAAGGTAGGCACTGGCTCTTCATCGGGAAATCCATTGTCTTCCATGGAAGCTTCGTCGTACCAAGTGACGTTGTTCCCGGTGGCGGCGACATGCTCGTGAGGAAGATGCTTTGGACCCGATTGCTTTCTCCCTCGGGTTTTTTGGGTCCTCTTTGCAAAAGTTAGGGACCGCTTTGTAATTTCCTGTTTCCTTTGGGTCTTATTGTAAGAAGTATTGTTTTTCTGACTCAGAACCCTTCGAGGCCCTTCTTGTGTTTAAAAAAAGAGCGAGGAAGATCTAAAACTACTGCTATCCTCCGGGATATTAAAGAGCTTAACGGGAGTTTTTCTAGATTTTGCATTAGTTATGTTAATCGCAAAGCTAATGAAGCAGCCCACTTATGTGCTAAGCGAGCTACTGTAGTGAGAAGCCAGTGTATATGGATAAACTATAGTTTAGAATTCCTAGCACCAGTCTTGTAGTGATATTGTAATTCCCTTTATGATTAATGGAAGCTCTTAAATCTCAAAAACAAACATAAAATCAATATCTTGCCGGACCACAAATTGTTCTTACAAAGTGCTCACGTATTGATCCGTCTGATCATATCCAACGCTCGACATCCACTCCTGACATCAGATCACCGTAGCCCTTCCAATTCTCTGAATAAGTCCACCGCTTTCAGCAAGGCCATTGTCGGAAATCCTCAAACTCACCAACTGGCGCAAAAAAATGGACGTCATCAAACTCTCGCTCCAATCGCTCGAAGGGGAGACACAACGGCTAATCGAGCGGACCTTGGGCCATTTGTCGGTGCCCTAGTGGGTCCCCTGGCGTGTTGGCACCCTTTGTATGCCCCTCATGGCTTCTTTTGGGTCTCTCCAGTTGTCTGCCCCTCTGTATTGGATAAAAAATCTTTGCATATTTTTCTTATTTGTTTCGCTTTCGATAAGTTCCTAAGAAAAAAGATTACATGAAAGGGTGTTCTGCCTCTCAAACTTAAATAGCAGAACAAATATAATTTAGTGTAAATGCTCAATAAAATGGTAAAGACTAATGGAAACATTATAATAAACTTCATAAGGACTAGATACATTTTGGATGTATCAAGGCGATCAGAGAAGTGCCCTACTTGCGGCCAGGACCACTTATAAGGTAATGCCACCTCTAGACTCACCTTCTCCTAACTAGCAAAGTGCTTAATGTATAGGATCCACATAAGGTGATCTCGTCTTGAAATTTCCTCCCTGGTTTCTCGAAAAAATTAGCTTCCTCATTGTTCCAAGCCCTATCACGGTCCCTGAGATCGATCTGACTTCTTGCTCCAAGCCCTTTTCGAGTTCTTAGATTCTTGAGTTCTATTCATATGAGAATGAATGACCACATACCCCCTGTAGAGTCTATATAGGACGCAATTATTCCACATTGTTGGCAGATGCATACCTTCAACTTTGGCATGTCTACAGTACAAACAACTTCTAAGCTTGTGTGGAGTGAGAAGTACGGGAGGACCTAGGGGTTGGCCACGGACCAACCCGACATTTCCCAACAACTCATATATTATAGTGAAATACGTCGAATAGGCAGCTCTCAGCTGATGCGGTAGTCACTAACTTGTGAAATATATGGAATTAGAATAGTATAACACATTTTTAAGCTTGATATTTCCATGGTCTTGAAGCTTTTAGCTAGAGATCATTTTGGACATATGCAGGGGCGAAGCTTCCCTTAGGGCAAGGTAAGGCGGCTTCCCTACCTTGATTTTTTGTGAAAACAATCTTATGCATGTGTGTTTTCTGAACATTTTGAGTAATCGACTGTTAAAAACAGATATTGTATGGGAAAGTTAGGCTTATTTTAGTAAACACTGCGCAGAATCGACTTCAAACTAAAATAAGGACAAGATCTAGTCTGGTCGAAAACATGTCCTAATTCTCAATCTAACAAACCCGACTCTAAACATGTCCTAGCTAGGTGTGGTATTTAATTAGGCTTTGAGAGTATTTTCGGAAACTTATGGGGAGTGACCGATACAACCTCGTAGTACGCAATATATTATTTTTAGGGTTCTAGTTTGGTTATGTATTTTTTTACTAGTTAAAATTATGATCGTACGTGAGGAAATGTTTGCTGAATTGGAAAAAATGATGGTTTATAGCCCTTATTGAAAGGTGCAATTGAGCAGAAAATGACATCACAATTCTAAAGTATGGATGAAATGGTAGCAAAATACATAAAATCAAAAAAGGGCAGATTTATTTTTATAGTGTCGAATTTACCTTCTATATTGCTATAAAATTTATTATCACCGATTTTTTATCATTGTTTGAATGAGTTATCTTCATAGTTGCTTCGAATTATGTTGCCTTTGACTCTAGCGACTCATTTTTTATTCAATGTGAATAACTTTGTTCGTCTTACAAAGATTTGATGATGTTCTAAATCAAGTGGGGGATATTCAAAAGTCTTTATCGAGAAAATTATGGTTGATTTTTTATAAAAGTAGAGATTTTCCATTGGTGTATTTTTAGATTTTATTTATATTCAACTAGTTTTATATTTCTATCATACTAAGTGATTATAAATAATATATAATGTTAATGTCTCGACATTATTTCAGTCTTTGCATCAATTTTTGGAGTTCACCCTACCTCAAAAAAAAATAGTTGGCGGACACTGGACATATGTACACATGATTCTCTCATGTTTGGAATGTTGTCCTTTTTTCGGGCTTTTATGTATGTTGTTGCTTAATTTAATTAGATTTGGTAAGTGTATCTGGTTTGATGCTAGCATAAAAGAGAGTCGGACAGCCATACCATCCATCTCAAGGCACACACAACTACATAAAAGTAGCAGGAAAAACATACACCTTTTTTATCTGATTTCTTTTTGGCTTGGTTTTCTTCCTCCTCTGCTTTAAGATTTCTAGGCTTAGCTAGTAGTGTAAATTCAACTCATTATTTTTAACAAATCAAATTCAACTCATTATTTGCAGGTTATCCACAAGGCGTGCTATTGGATCCACTCATGGTCATTCCTACTCCCTGCGTACCAGCGTGGGCTTATGGATGCCGGTTGTACCCGTATACTGACGATTGTGCGGGCTATCTTCAGCCGGGGAGGATGGCTTCAACCTAGACGTCTAGATGTTTAATATTCATTTGTTTGAGTGGCTGATCTTTGTAGCCACCTTAAGTGACCCATGAATTGTGAGCTTGTACTCTTGGATGTTTAATAATTGCGGGTGGCTGTGTGCATCTGTTGGATGCAGAGGCCGGGGATCCGCACCCCCTTATCTAAAAAAAAAAGCTAGTAGTGTAAATGTACTAATGTATGCAAGTCCCATGCATGGATGCATGATTGAAATACGCACTTAAACTCTCCTAACCTGTAACCCTATACTCTGTATTCTTGGTTCTCCTTAATTAATAAAAAATGGCCTGGCCTTTTTCGTCAAAAAAAATACGCACTTAACAGCTCCAATTCTCTGCTCGCGTCACGCCTAACCCTTTATAGACTTATAAATTCGAGGTAATAGTGCGTGCATTATTTATTACCTAGAATCTGTTCGTTTGCATTATTTATTACCTAGAATCTGTTCTTTTGCACAAATAATTCTGGGTAGATGATCTCCTTCGAAAGGTATAGTGCACCGGCCATGACAACGAGAGTACGCAGTACGACGTACTCCGTAGAAGCAATGCATGACACATACACATCACACTGATAATTAAGTTACTCCACTCCATGACACATACCAACAATCATCCTATATAAATTGTTCTTTGTTCGATGATACTTTTTGTTGCCATGCCCTCCACGGCGCCATGGCTGGCTGGCCAGTCAGATCTCAGTCGGATCGAGTCAATCACAAGCTAATTAGTCTCCCATAATGGCCGCCCGGTCACGGGCTCCAGACAGAGAAGCAGCCTGTGGATGACTTATGCAGTATGAAACCGAGAAAGCGATGGCTCACCAAGCAGCAAAAGTCCATGAACCATGGATCTTCATGCATGTGGCCAAACTATATATGGACACATGAAAAGCTTAGCTAGAGCCCTGACATGTCCACACAAAAGTCCAGCACCTACCCAAGCAATACAATGCATGAATGCAATGCAAAATCTTGTAGCTAGATTGTTTTCTTGGGCAAAAAGAAGCAAATTTGTAGGAAACTACTCTCTCCGTACCAAATTAGTTGACACAATTTTGTCTAGTAGACATATTTTAGTGCGTAGATACATACGTATCTAGACCAAGTCATATCAACTAATTTGGAACAGAGCGAGTATATATTTTTTGCATGTGTATAGAATATTGTTGCATGTTTCACTACAGGAAAGCCACAAGACGCCGACGGCCGGACGCCGTCGGCGTATGCACGAATGCCGTCGGCGTCTCGAACTGTCGGCGTACGCAAACTGCCGTCGGCGTCTGAGGCGGTTGTTGGCGTAAGCTCTGCTGGGCCCCACAAGACGGCATCCCCACGTTTCCGTTAGCTCAACATACGCCGACGGCATTGCCGTCGGACTCTGAGCGCCACGTGGCCGCTTCCTGGGCGCCTGGGAGATGACCTACGACGACGGCATTGCCGTCGGCGTATGGGTGACCATATGGTCCGCTTCGGGCGACGTGGCAGCATCCTGTGCGTCTGGCCGGGATCCGCCGTCGGCGTATGGGTGACCATAATTTGTTAGTTTCTGCAAATTGGTTCTGCTGGTTTCTAGCACATTTTAAATACAATTAAAATTGCACAAATTTTAAAATATCACAGAACATCACATATATAATCCAAACCATCATACAAATTCCAAATGACTCAAACACAATTTGAATTCATACAAACATTCATACAAACTCCAAATGACACAAACATAGTTCGAATTCATCCAAACATTCATACAAACACACCCGGACACATCCTACATCTCCTGAGAGCTCGAGGTACCGATATCTGAGTCCGATGATTCCTTGCCTTGGCTCATCTTGGTCAATCACCTGCATTGAGAAAGGGTAAACAATTAATAAGCATGTTGAAAAATAAATACTAAGCATAATAAAGACATAATAAAATGTAGAAAATAAGAATAAAGATGTAATGCAATTAAGAAGAAGCATGTTGAAAGACTAAGCATGTTGAAAAGTAAATACTACGCATAAGGACATAAAAGACCCTCACCCGAATCATCAGTCTCATAATTAAGTCTTGGGTTCTCATCATCACTATCACGTGTGTAAGTTGGAACCTCATCGCACGGTGGAGGCTCATCATCGTCATCACGTAACTTGTTGAGCATATCTATATCCTTTACATCCACCACTAAGTCACCACCTGTCTGTGCATTGTCCTCGCGGTCCTCAAGACCTTGTATGCCAAAGTCCCCAAAGGTTTGTTCCTCTTGATAGAAAATCCCCTCGTATGTTTTAGGGTCAATGTTGTTGTAATCGTCTTCCGAGGGCATGGGTAGCTTACCATGTGGCGATACATGGAACACGACTTCCCAGCCAATGAGTCCCTCTTTCTTGCATGGGTAGGGCAAATAATAAACTGCCTAGCTTGGTGAGCCACAACAAAGACATCGAATCCATGGTAGGTGGTTGAAGGCTTAACTTCAACTAACCCAATGGAAGGGGTACTTTTAAGTCCAGCCACAGGGTCGAACCAGTGGCATTTGAACACAACGAGCTTGAGTTCTATGTTCGTGTTATTGAACGTCAGCTCGTATACGTTCTGTAACCTTCCGTAGTAATCAAATTCACCGGCTTCTTTGGTGAAGACCCCGGTATTTATAGTCTTTGCATTAGGCTGACTGTTCTGGTGAAACTCTGTATGGAAGCGGTACCCATTCACATCATACTTCTCATACATCTCGACTCTACAGTTACAACCTTGGGAGACACATCTCAACTCATCCGACATCACAACGTTGGGATCAGCTCCCTACAAGTACAAATTGTTTGTGCATTAGTAGGAGGGACAAGACACGGATTGCAAGGTAGAAGGGACAGGTTAGAAATTACCTTTTTCCTGAACCAAGCCGTGAATTTTTTCTTTCCGGGGGCACCATCTTTCAAAAGAGTGTCCAACTCGGCTTCATCGGGTCCCTCTGATGTTCCCGACCACATTTCATTCTTGAATTGGCTAAAAGGAGAAAATACGTATTAGACCAAAACCGAGTTAGTAGTTGCAAAGTAATTTGTTCACCATTTTACCTAAGGAAACTGCCCTCTTCATCCTCCCCGTCGCGGACCACTTCCTTCATGTTCATAAGCACATAGAGCATTATGCACTCCAGCTCTTCATTGGTCAAGGTATACCTTTTTCCGCCACCGGCCTTGCCACCGGGAAACTGGAAGAGGGCGAGCTTGGGGTCTTGCTTGGGCTCGTCGACATTGTACCGAGAGGCCTGGTTATGCATAGTGGGAACATCATCGGGATAGTACGTTAGCCTGGCGTCTGTCATCTCCTGGAGGATAGTTGCCTCAGCTATGCATGCTTCAATCTTATTTTTGTTTCCACATTTGGTTCGAATATACTTAAACTCTCTCTCAATACAAAACTGCCACCGAAACTGCACCGGTCCACCCAAGAGTGCCTCGTTCGCGAGATGCACAACAAGATGTGCCATCGGAGTAAAGAAGCCTGGCGGAAATATCGTCTCTAAGTTGCATAGCAACTCCGGCACTAGATCACGCAGCTTCTGAATAATCAGGGGACATATCTGCTTAGCACAGAGCGTGCGAAAGAAATGGCTCAACTCCGCGAGCACTCGCCAGACACGGTCGGGGAGATACCCTCGAACCATCACCGGCAGCAGCCGCTCAATCCATATATGATAGTCGTGACTCTTGAGCCCGGTGACTTTTCCTGATTTTATATTGACTCCCTTACTTATATTCGAACAATAGCCATCAGGGAACATCACGACGAATTTGAGCCAAAAGAATGCCTCAGCCTTTTGCATACTATTAAGGCAGAAGTCGGCATGTGGCTTGAACCAGTTCTTTCGACGGCCTTCAGGAGGCTTCATGTGTAATCTCTTCCTATCACAGAGCTTCTTGACATCGACTCTAGCCTTAACATTATCCTTCGACTTCTCAGGAATGTTCAGGACTGTGTGAAAGAGGGACTCTCCAACATTCTTTTCGGTGTGCATCACATCGATGCTATGGGGAAGTTCGAGTTCCTTGTAATATTCGAGCTGCGTCAAGTCTGCCACGTGAGTCCAGTTGTGTGTCACACCATATCCCACATATCGTGGGCCATTTCCCCCAGCAGGCACGAGAGCACTTAGCTCGGCATCAACAGCTGCACCATCGAAAGTTGGTATCTCTTTTTCTTCATGCTCAACTCTGCCCTTCTTGAAGTTCTTTTTGTCTTCTCTAAACCGATGCCCTCTTTTGAGGAACTTTCGATGTGTGTCAAACGCGGAATACTTCTTACCCGCGCTTAGCCACATGAACTCAAGTCGGTTCCTGCACACTGGGCATGGCCACTTACCAGCTGTACACCATCCGCAGACTAGGGCGTACCCGGGCATGTCGTGCATGGAATTGTGGAACCAAACTTTCATCAAGAAGTTTGTCTTCGATGCACGATCATATGTCAACGTCCCGTGGTGCCAAGAGTGGTTCAGATCATCCACAATCGGCTGCATGTAGACACTTAAATTCCTCCCCGGGTATTCAGGACCTGGAATGATCAGCGATAGGAATATGGTCTTCTTTTGCATTAGGGCTCCGGGAGGGAGATTGAGCGGAATAACAAACACGGGCCAGCAGCTGTACGAGCCAGTCGACATACCATATGGATTGAATCCATCGGTTGCTATCGCGATTCTGACGTTTCGAGCCTCTCCTGCCTCATCGGGGTGTTTCATATCAAAGTTCTTCCATGCCGTACCATCAGATGGATGTCCCATCTTTACCCATCCGTGCTCATCCTTGTATCTCTTCCCCGTCTTGTGTCACTGCATCTGTGTGGCAGACTCTTTGTTCATGTAAAGCCGCTTGATTCTGTTTATGAATGGGAGGTAATGAAGAATCTTAATGGTGACTTTTGTCTGCGTCTTCTGACCATCGGCTTCGTTTACCTCATGATACCTAGAGGCCCCACACAGGCTACAATACTTGTCATCCGCAAACTGTTTCCAAAACAAAAGGCATCATTTTGGACAACAATCTATCTTTTTATAATCCATGCTGAGATCTCGCAGGATTTTCTTCGTTTCGTACATGCTTTTAGGCAGACAATGCCCTTCGGGCAACATGTTACCATATGTTTGCAGATGCGCTTCAAAGCATGAACGGGTGTTGCCGTACTCGAGCTTTATGGCTAGTGCTTGCGAGATGGCATCGAGCTGAGAAATTTTTGCACCTCGGGTCATGCTTGGACCTAGAACTAAACAAAAAGTAGGAAGATCTAGGGATCTATTAATAATCACCGCAATGAAATCTAAAAGTAACATAATACAGATAAATTTGCATAACAACGACTACCAGCAATAGAGTGAGTCGAAGATGAAGATGTACCGATATCCTCCCCCTCCCTTATCGGAGTCGTGTAAAGTTTGCTTTAGTATATAAAGTAGACGAGAAATCATCTTCCAAGGACCGGCGCAACCGAGTAGTAGCAAACATCGCCAATAACAAGAATCTTAAATCACATTATTCTAACTTTTTTAATTAACTATAAACAAATATTACGCCGTCCGTGCAAATGCAAAGTGCTCACTCGATGGAGCCACGTTGAAGTGGAAGAAATCGCGAGGGAATCGTTTTGTTCAAAGTTCAAGACATTTTTCTTTCTTTTGGAGAATCAACTTACCTGGTCGGTGCACGCGTAAACTTTAATTCGCCGTGTACGTGACGTACGTGCACCTACTTAATTTATCCAAAACATGTGGAGCCGTACCTAGGTACATTCTGAAAGCATATACTATCAGGAAAAAATTCAACGGTCCAAATTACAATTAAAATTAACTCCTCTCACTTACAAAATCTAGGCCGACCTGCCTCTCGATCGGAATTTTCGGATAGCAAAATTGATAGAGGACACTAAAAGGATTATATCAAACTTTTTTTTTTTGACAATTTATATCAAACTTTACTTGCATGCTTAACTGCCGCCACTTAACAATGGCAAAAATTGGTGTATATATTCGCATCGCCAACACGGCACCCTGCGGCCTTTCTGTCCCCTCCGTTAATCTCCCCCCGCACTCCAAGCAAGAACCAAGCTCAGCTCAGCTCGGCCGAGACAGAACACACCACCGCCGGCGCGGACGCCGGCCAGGCCAAGATGGACGTGGCCATGGTGCTGGCAACGCTCTTCTTCGTCGTCCTCCTCCTCTCCTCCGCGGCCATCTCCCTGCTCCTCATCCGCCTCTGCCTCGCCGCCCTCCGCCCCTCCACCAGCCCCTACACCACCACGCGCATCCCCTACGCCGCGCCCGACCCCGAGGCACGGCCGCCGCCGCAGCACGAGCTGGCCTCGCTGGCCGTGCAGGCGCCGAAGCCGACGAAGCCACCCAAGGAGCAGTGGGCGGAGCCACGGAGGCTGGCGTGGCGCGAGGTGGAGGCGCTGACGGGCGGCTTCGACGAGGCGGCCGTCGTGGGCCGCGGCGGCTCAGGCAACACCGTCTATAGGATCCGGTTCGACGGCTCGGCGGCCGCCGTCAAGGTGCACCGCTGGTGCGGCGGCGGGGAGCGCCGGCTCGCCGCGTTCCGCCGCGAGCTCGACCTGCTGCGCCGCGTCGGCCGACACCCGCGGCTCGTCGCGCTCCTGGCCTACTCCGACGACCACGGTAATTAACTGAAGCTAACTAGCTAAGTACTACTGTTTGAAGCTTTGACTCTACGCTTACTCCACAGTCGCCACTTGCTGCTGCAGTGGCTGGCTGCAGAACCTGTTCTTTTCTCCCTCTCTAACTCTCTTTTTTTTTTACCTTTTACTCGTCATTAATTAATTCTCTTAATTAGTAACTAATCACAGTAGTACCACCTTTCATTGGATATACTCAATCGCAAAAAGAAATCACCATAATTCTCAGAAAGATGTAAAGTATGACAAAATTATGGGTACTACATTAGTTAGTAATTGGCACTTTCAGGTGTGTAGAAAATAATAATTCTAATTGACTTTTGTTGACGAGTGATGGCGCTACGGCCTACCAAACGATCGAGAACAACAACGCCACCTCACTGTACTTCTTTTTCTCGTGCTTTTCAGTAGGATAGCGACATGTTACAGAAAAGGCTCACTTAGCTTTTGCTCTCTAGTAGTGTCTTGTCTTTACCTAACTTTATTAATTATAAGTACTACTCCCTCAATCCCAAAATATAATTCCTAGTATGTGTTTTGTTTCTAAGACAAGGTTCTATAAGTTCAACCAAGTTTAGGAAAACCATATCAACATCCACGGTTCCAAACCAATACCACTAGAGACTTCATGAACTATATTTTCATAATGTATATATTTAGTATTATAGATATAAAAATTATATAAACTTGGTCAAACGTAAGAAATACTTAGAAAATATAATAAGGACTTACATTTTGCTAAAGAGGGAATAACCAGAAGTGTTCACTTACGAAAACGTCTCTTGATGCAGACGAGGGAGGTGCATTGGTGCTGGAGTATATGTCCGGTGGCACCCTCGCCGACCGCCTCCACGGAAGCAATGTTGCGCCGCCTCTCTCATGGCGCCACCGGATGCACGTCGTCCACGACATCGCCGTTGCGCTGGAGCACCTCCACGACGCCATCTCCATGGTGCACGGTGACGTTTCGGCCTCCAATGTGCTCCTTGGTGGCACCAGCACTGCCCCACGCGCGAGGCTTTGTGACCTGGGTTCCGCTTGTGAAGCCACTTTCTCTGCTGCGGTGGCGCCCTCTAGGCATGGAGGCGCCGCTGCCGTGGGCTCGCCGGGGTACACTGACCCCTTCTTCCTCCGCACCGGCATCGTGTCCAAGAAATCTGACGTGTATAGCTTCGGCGTGCTACTGCTCGAGGTTGTCACTGGCTTGGCAGCCGCCGGCGCATCGGAGGGTGGCGGCGAGTACATGACGGCGAGGGTGTTACCGCATGTCAGAGCAGCTGGGTGGCAGGACTTGTGGATGGCAGATTAGGAAGAGATTACGACGCCGCCGAGGCTAGCGACATTGCGAGCATCGCTCTCGAGTGCGTAGCGGCCCAGCCCGGGCTCCGGCCAACGATGTCACAGGTCCGTGTGGCCATCGCTGAGAAGGCTGCGAGGTCTATCGCAACGAGCGATCAGAAGTTGATTGACTTATTTCGCACCTCGAGCTAGCTGATTTAGAACTCTCATTTTTTAACTGATGATTGTTTCTTTTTGCGTGTAATTTATCCGATTTTAGTGGTAAAAATGACCGGTATTTGTTTAGTGATAGAAACGGTGAAAACTGCTAAGAAATTGTTGGAAATGGAGAGAGCCGCGGTGCAATGTAAATATCATTAAAGTTTACTTACACAAGAGTGCAAATTAACTCTGGTGCAAAAAAATTGGTGATGAACATATAACGGTTTTCTACAAACATGCCAAATTTCGTGGTGAAATGACGCTCGTGGTGGTATGTGCAAAATAAACAAAATCAGTGCTCTGAAAAACTAATATGCAATCATTATTGTCAGCGTTTTTTTTTTTTTGCGCCAAGCATCACAAGCTTCATTTCACCATGAAAGTTTTCATGTTTGTCGAACACTTGTATATGTTAATCAGCAAATAAATTCAGAATTTTTTAAAATGTATTACCATATTTAAAAAAAAATCAGGCAGGAACATGTGAGATCGGGAGCCAAACTGAATTTCTCCTCTATGCATACATAGTTCCCCCTAGAAAAAAAATTAGTGGAACTCGGCGCGACGGCACGCCGCGCCCTTTAAGAGGAATTGTAGAATTAAAATCTAGTCATGTAAGTATGTACTGTATCGCTGTTTTTGTTGATCAAGATGCAGACTTTATGGAATTTTGGCTGATTTCAGCGTGCGTGTAGAGGTGAATAAAAAGACGGCAGCTCGAAATATTAATTTTGTCGTTAGGTACGAAATGCATGTTTAATTTCTGAGTAAACGTGTTTGCTTGCGTCTGAGTGCGAGAATGTTGGAAAGTCCGAACATTTTGTCTGGAGCAGGACCACTGAGACGAATCTTCCCGTTTTAAATATTTTTGCATTTTGTGATAGTGCATAATTTGGACATTTTTATGAAATTTGTGGGAACGGTTGGAATAAGTGGCCGCCTTCTATTCGTCGGGGGAGGCTTGCAACGACGGCGGTCCGCGTCGGCGCTGGTGGCGGCTCCGTCCGAGAGCCTAATTGCAAACGATGCATTTATTTAATTGAACTTCATAATTAGAGAAAATGCGTTTAGATTATCTCCAAGTATTTACCAAATTGGAATGTTCAAATATGTTTGTATTTTGTCATAAATAGTTACATTTATCGCTCTGAAAATTTTATATATTATTCATATTTTTCTGATGCACAGACTTAAAGCTGTTGATTTTACAACATTAATCATTTTCTGGAAATTGTTTAAACAGAAAACTTTTATGCAAAAATGTTTTATTCCGGAGGACCGAGTTACATTTTTTTGGAAAGTGCGAGGACTGTACTGCAAGAAAGAGGCGTCTGTAAGACCGAGACACATTTTTGGAAGTGTGAGGACTTTATTGCAAGAAAGCGGCGGCCGGAGGACCGAGTATCATTTGTTGAAAAGTGTGACGACTTTAATGCAAGAAAGCGGCGCGCACGTCGGCCGTGGACCGTCGGACCGACGATCCACGACGCGGAGGCAACCGGGCACTGTAGATTTCGCGACGCTACAGTGTAAGGGGCGCTCACAGGCCGCGATTCTTAGCAAATTAAGAAGGTTGGAACATGAAAGTTGTTTGGAAGGGCGATATCCGTTTACTCGTCGAAGGAAAATTCGAACGGGTGTCTGGGTCTGACGAATTTGACAAAATTCGGCAAACATTTTTGCGTATTCGGATACAAAATTAAGGAGTTAGAGTCGACCAAATTTGTAACCGATCACGGGAATGGAACCCACTTGTCGACGTGCATATATTTCGTTAAAAAAAAATCAATCTACATATGTTTCGTAAAAAAAAATGCGTATATTTCATTAAAAAAAAGGGAAAAAAAAAATGTCACTGTTCATCGGGTAACTGTAGCTTCCGCGACGCTACAGTGCCCGAGCGCTCTCAGCGCGAGGATTTAAGCCTCCATTATATATTTGGGTAATTTGTGGGAAGCGCGGGGATTTTTCTGCAAAAAATTTGACAAAATTAGGCAAATGTTTGTGCGGATCCAAAATTGAGAAGTTAGAGTTAACAAAACTCGAAACCGTTCACGGGGGTGGAACTTACTCGTTGGCGCGCATAAATTTCGTGTATATAATTTTAGCCAGAATAAAAAAATTTCAAAAAAAAAATCTAAAAAAAAAAAAAAAAACTGTTCACCGGGTACTGTAGCTTCGGGCGGCGCTACAGTACTTCAGCCTCCTTTATATATTTTTGAGTAATTTGTGGGAGACGCGGGGATTTTTCTGCAAAAAATTTGACAAAATTAGGCAAATGTTTGTGCGGATCCAAAATTGAGAAGTTAGAGTTAACAGAACTCGAAACCGTTCACGGGGATGGAACTTACTCGTTGACGCGCATATATTTCATGTATATAATTTTAGGAAGAATAAAAAAAGTAAAAAAAAAAATCTAAAAAAAAGAAGAAAAAAACTGTTCACCGGATACTGTAGCTTCGAGCGACGCTACAGTACCCGGAGCGCTCTCAGCGCGCGGATCTCAGCGTCCTTTATATAGTAGTATATAGTAGTATGCGCATGAGGTAGATCAACCATGAGGGAATTATCCGCAACTAGTTGCGGGTGCAACTAGTTTTCGGATACCCCACTTCCGAGTTTTCAAAAATTCCGAAAAAAATCATGAACAAAGATTATGTTGAATCTACTACATCCAGAAAATTTCATCCAGAAATATTATCATATGTGACCTGTACAAAAAAGACAAATGAAAGTTTGAATAGTAGACTACATTTCAAACTTTCATTTGTCTTTTTTGTACAGGTCACATATGATAATATTTCTGGATGAAATTTTCTGGGTGTCGAAGATTCAACATGACCCATGTCCATGATTTTTTTCGCGATTTTTGAAAACTCGGAAGTGGGGTATCCGGCAACAACTAGTTGCGGATTGTCATTTCGCATCAACCACGGCAAAGCCAAAATTTTAGACTAGGGATTTCGGTAAAACCAAGTTTTGCTTCTCCCTCCCACAAATGCACCAGGGTAAAAAAAAAGTTACTAAACACTGGGCCCAGGAAATATTTTGTGGACCATATTAGAGTAATGTGCACCTGGAGCTAGAAATCCAGGGTTATAAATCAAGCTGACAACCATAAATCAGCCCGTTTACGTGCGCCATGCCCAGTTGTTCTCTAGCTCCTCCCCTGCTACATCATCTTCAGTCGTCTCTAGAACTGCTGCCGCTGTTATCACATTTTGCTGCGAATAGTCAATAATATTCTTTGCTATCTCCAAGACAACAATGATTTCGGCTACCTATCGGACCCGCACTTGACAGATAATAAACATCGAGCTCTTAGCAGCACGGTTTCCTTCTAAACATTTACAAATTTGACAATAGTTTTAGGTTGGATACAATACCAAGATTTGACCAACAGTATGTATAATAAGACCATCGACTAAGACAATAAACAAACAAAATACCACACCGAAATTCCTTAATGATAATGATTATAATAATGACATTATTATTCCTCAGCAAAAACAAACGCCTCCATCACCTCCCATCCATCCAACACCAGCCTCAAAACATCACCCATAACAAATCCGCCACCTAAGATAATAACGCATAGGGAAAAAAGATACAGTAGTTCTTGATAAATCGACGTGACAGAGTTCAGATTTGCCAAACGTTGCTGCTGCTCAAGCCAGCCAGCCAGCCGATGATAGTCGTGCACATCATCTAGTACCGGTAGGCAGCAGGCTTGTAAGGGCCGTCGACGGGGATGCTGATGTAGTCAGACTGCGACTTGGTGAGCTTGGTCAGCTTGGCGCCGAGCTTGCCCAGGTGGAGAGCTGCAACCTTCTCGTCCAGGTGCTTGGGGAGAACGTACACCTTCTTCTCGTACTTGCCGCTCTTCCTCTCGTTCCAGAGCTCCAGCTGGGCGATCACCTGCAACAGCCACAAGATTGGAAGCGGTTAGTCGCTAACACAATTCATAGTGTTGTAAGTTGTAGCAGAGTATAGGTGATCGTGTTTTACCTGGTTGGTGAACGAGCAGGACATGACGAAGCTGGGGTGGCCAGTGGCACAACCCAGGTTCATCAAACGACCCTCAGCGAGGACGATGATGCCGGTCTTGGTCTCGGGGAAAACCCAGCGGTCAGTCTGGGGCTTGATGGTGATGCGCTTGACGCCGGGGTAGGTCTCGAGCCCGTTCATGTCGATCTCGTTGTCAAAGTGACCAATGTTGCAGACGATGGCGTTGTTCTTCATTTTCCTCATGTGGTCCACCATGATGATGTCCTTGTTACCAGTGGTGGTGACAAAGATGTCGGCCTCCGAGACGACGTCCTCCAGGGTCAGGATCTGGATGCCCTCCATCAGGGCCTGCAGGGCGCAGATGGGGTCGATCTCCGTCACGATGACGCGGGCACCAGCCTGCTTGAGCGCTGCGGCACAGCCCTTGCCGACATCACCGTAACCGCAGACCACGGCGACCTTGCCGGCAATCATGACATCAGTGGCCCTCATGAGACCATCAGGGAGGGAGTGACGGCAACCGTAAAGGTTGTCAAACTGTCCACAAGAAATATTGTAAATTATTTGTTAGCAAGCTGTCAGTACATGCAATGGCATTCTAACTTCTGATTAAAACAGAACCATATTAGACAATAAACAATAACTACTCAGGGTAAATCATAATTATGTTCATGCTCAAATCAGTGCAGTCAAATAATAAAATTCTATATTTATACCGTCTGTGGCCATCGGATCCGGAAAACATGTGACTATTTTTAATGAGTTAGCAACAAAACATAACCGGCCTAACAAACACGAAACCCAGAGATAATTCAGAGCTGCCGCATAGTCAAACACTTAAACCACACGTCTCACCTAAACTAGGAAACAACAAAAATGGGTCGCCGTCAGCCACTGTAAATGGTGCTACAGAACTCAGTATTTAATTCAGATCCAATATATGTGGAGCTGACCATATACCATCATGAAAGAAATGACACTAAACTATAGAAAATACTGGCATAGATTGGTAGGTGAGGTAATCATCTGCTTGATGTATGATGCACAAACACAAGAAACAATCAACAATGAATCAGACTACGAGATCTAGAAGCCAACACACGCTGTATCCAGCAGATCTAAGAATATCCACATGGCATGATCAGATCTAGTATAACATCAACATGAGCACATCTGAAACAAAGATCAGATCCGAGCCGGAAACGGTGTAGGCATACCTTGCTCTTGGTGACGGAGTCGTTGACGTTGATGGCGGGGAAGAGGAGCGCGCCGGACTCCTGCATCTGGTAGAGCCTCTTGACGCCCGTGGTGGTCTCCTCCGACACGCCGACGAGCCTCTCCTTCATCTTCCTGTACCTCCTGACGTCGGTCTTGAGCCCGTCCCTGATAATCGTGAGCACGATCTTGAACTCGGGGTTGTCGGTGGACTCGGGGTCAGGGATCTTCCCGCTCTTCTCAAACTCCTCCTCAGCCTTCACCCCCTCGTGGATCAGCAGGGTCGCATCCCCGCCGTCGTCGACGATGAGGTCGGGCCCGCCGCCCTCGCCCCAGTCGAGGCAGCGCTCGGTGCACCACCAGTACTCCTCGAGCGTCTCGCCCTTCCAGGCGAAGACGGCGGCCGAGTCGCGCGCGATGGCGGCGGCGGCGTGGTCCTGCGTGGAGAAGATGTTGCAGGAGCACCAGCGGACCTCGGCGCCGAGCGCGGTCAGGGTCTCGATGAGGACGGCGGTCTGGATGGTCATGTGGAGGGACCCCGAGATCCGGGCGCCCTTGAAGGGCTGCGCCGGGCCGAACTCCGTGCGGCACGCCATGAGCCCTGGCATCTCGACCTCGGCCAGCTCGAGCTCCAGGCGGCCGAAGTCGGCCTGGGAGAGGTCCTTGACCTTGTACTCGCGGCCCGAGGAGGTCTTCTCGACGGAGAGCGCCATGGTGGGATGGATCTGGAGGGTGGATCTGGGAGATTGGGGAGGAGAGGAGGCGGCGGACGAGGGTGGAAGATGGGGGTGGGGAGGGTTTTATGGGGAGAGGAGGAAAGGGTTTCCCTTTGGTGGATTGCTCACGCTCACACGATTACTGCGATAGTTTGTTTTTTCTTTTGACTGGGAAATGGTGGGCTTTGTATTTATTTTATTTTTTTGCAGAGAGGAAAATGATGGGCTTGAATAATCGTGCAGAAAGCAAGGGATTACCGATCCAGATCCACCAACCGCGAGAAGCTGTAGCGATCAATGATGAACTTTGGGAGTGGGTTTGGTGGTTTTGCGGGGGAGTTTGGTGGCGACGGCGAGAGCTTTTGGGGGTTGGTGGGGGAGATGGCAATGGTGTCGACATGAGTCATGGTGGGCACGAGCCGGATTGACGGTGCCTACCATTTTTGTCGGATGATCTAGGTTTCATTTATGTTGAGTAAACTAATTTGTGATGTTTGTGTGGTATATGTTTTTTTTGGGACGTTCGAAAAGTTTGGATTTGAATTGTAATTGCGGTGTTTGGATTGGAATTTTGAATATGTAAATCGGGTGCATTGAAAATATATATATGGTCGATATATTGTGGTGTTTGGTGGGAAAAAAGAATATAGGGTGTTGATGGGGCTGGATGCATCGTTCAGGGACTCGAAGAATTGAGGGTAGCTACCCCTAACTGTTTACGAACCCTTGTTTAGGGCCTACTAGTGGCATGGGCGGACACAGAGGGTGGGCAGGGTGGGCCGCGGCCCACCCAGAATTTTGAAAAAAAATCGACCCCCCATATCTGAAGCAGATTTGGGCCTATGTTGGGCTCTTCTGCTCCTTGTTTTTTCCATCCATCTAGATGCACGAGACGAACAGGCAGTCAACCGCAGTCCTGCTCTCTGTTTCGTGCGGCGACCATGGCGGCGACCTAGCTGCTGGGCTCCCTGCTCCCGGCTCCTCCGCCGCCGGCCGCCGCCACCACTGTTGGCTCCCCCGCTGCCCCCGCTCTCGCGCTCTGCGTTCCCCCACCGTCGGCCGTCGCCCGCTCGACTAGGGCCAGCCACGGCTGCCGCCCGCTGGGAAGGTATCAGACATTGCCGGCCTCTGTTTTTGTTGATGCATTATTTGTGGTGGATTTTTGCTACTGGATTTGCCCCAACCGAACTGAACTGAATAAGCACAATTGCTATGTATTGTGTATTTTTTTTTTTGTCTCCAACTAGCAACCAATTATCAATTTATTGTATATGTTGTTTATTCAATTTTTCTTTGTTGAGTTCCAACTTGAAACCTTTATTGATGACATGAGAAAATATGATAGGTTCAAATGTGTAAATCATCTTGGTGAGGTCTCTACTATGCTTGTTGAAACAAAAAAGCAACTTGTTTATGATTTGGTCTACTTGCTTCTCAAATTGATATTGATCTTACCAGTGGCGACGGCGAGTGTTGAAAGAGTCTTTTCTGCAACGAGTCTAGTGAAAAATAAGTTGAGAAATAGCATGGGTGATGAGCTCTTGAATCATTGCTTAGTAACATTTATTGAGCGAGAAGTGTTTTTGGAAGTAAGTGAAGATGTCATAGTTGAAACTTTCATGGCAATAAGAGAGCGTAGAGTTACAAAAAAATCATAGTGATGTAAATTTCTATTTATGTTATATTTTATCATGTAAGACTTTATTTATGTGTTTGAACTATTTTGCATTGGATCACGCAAATTTGAGAAGTATGTATTGATCTACATTTTTTGTTGTATATATTGTTATTTGCCCACTTTTTTAGCTGTATATATTGTCATTTACCCATTTTTTTCGAGTGTGCCCACCCTCCAATTTTTTCCTGTGTCCGCCACTGACTAGTGGAGACCAGGGAGTCGACTTTCTTCTCCGGATCCCCTCCTCTTCTTCTCTAGCGGCCTCGTAGGCCAGAATGGGAGGGAAGACACTGCGTAATGTTGACATTATATTGGAAGATGAGGAAGGGCTGAAATGTAAAACATGGTACCTAGCCTACAAGACGGGACTCAGTGGTGGATGGGGGCGATTCGCGAAACGGCATAAACTTAAGGTCGACGACGCCCTAGTGTTTCATCTAGTAGAACCAACAAGGTTTAAGGCGAGTGTTTCGTCCACTGCTCCATGTGTCGTTCATAATATTTTGCTCCCGATTGCACGGCCGGAACACTATCCATATACCTTGGTAATATTTGTTTGTGATGTGATTAATTACTGACTACTGTTTTTCAGGTATACATACTACGAAACAACAAGTTCACTACAACTGACGGAGCGCTCGGTCTCCTGAATCTGGACAACAACACGATGGACAACAACACATCAAGTGAGTTGAAAGTATTTCATTCGTGTTCATACTGCAATGTTACCAAATCTTTCGAATCATGGGTCGTTCTCTACAATGCAGAGAAAGAAGCAAAAGAAAGCTCCCACAAAGATACCAAGTCTAAGAAAGTTCCTAGAAAGAAGAAAAAGAATGTTCCGGAGGTGGTTACCAGAGTCAGAAGCAAACCATCCAGCAACTACAGCCACAACCTAGCCAGCCAAGAGGCAGCAGGCGGCGGCATAAGATATGGAGGTCCAGACACCGGTGGTTTCGTCGTCGTGGAAAGCCTCGAGGACTTCAATATCGTCGTCGGCGACGGTTCGGTGGTCGTCGGCCGCGTAGTGCTCCCCGATCGTCTGCGGATGATATACTACACTCTCTGCCATGCCCGCATGGCATTCCTCCATAGGAATCTGCCAAAGGAGATATGCACCGCTCTCGCCACAGGGATGATCGTGCAGATGGCCACCATCGCCGAGGGCATCATGGCGCCTCCCATGCCCTCGAGGACCTTGTGTCCTGGAAGAAGACATTGGAGTCGTTCGAGTCCCTGGGCATGGACGTCGCCTTCATGTGCGAGCGCGTCGACAAACTCATCGGCCTCCTCAGCGCTCCGTTGTCGACAATGGAGGTGCCCGAGGGGTACGCAGAGCTGAAGCTGGAGCGGGATCGTCTGGCGAAGCAGCTGGGAGACCTGGAGTCGAGGGTGTCAAACCTCAAGAATGCTGTGAAGGAGATGGATGTGGACATGGAGGAGATGCTGGAGGCGAGCCCGGAGAAGAAGAGGGACCAAGCTGTGCGGAAGCTGGCGACCGCGCCATGGTGATCGCGTGATCGACGACAACGTTTTGTGTGCATCTTCAGTAGTAACTAGCTCCACTTAGGTCAGACTTTTTACCCCTATCTATCTAGTTCTAGTCGTCTCTATTTATTTGGGTTTGGTACCAGAATGCTGAACCATGGTGCTCATCAGGGTTTATTAGGAGTGTTCTTGGTTTGTTTCTTCAGCTACTGTAGTTTGGTTTTTACTACCAACCTTGCTCCGGTTCGGTTACTATACTACTGAAGCGTCAAAGTTGAGTTGGTAGAAAGATTGTAGATTATGCAAGCTGGAATGCATCTTTCGCTGTTCATGGAATTTGCGGAATCAACATAGTGGATCTTCAGTAGTAACTAGCTCCACGTAGCCACAGACTTTTTACCCTCTCTATCTAGTTCTAGTTGTTTATATTTATCCAGGTTTGCTACCAGGATGCTGCACCAAAGTGCTCATCAACCTCAACTTGTGACAGCAATGTCCAGTTTGGAATTAGTGAAATAAATGTAGAATGGTTTCATCAGGGTTTATTGTGAGTGTTCTTTCTTTGTTTCTGCAGCTACTCAAATTTGGTTTTACTGGTACCTTGCTCTGTTCGGTTAATGCTGAAACATACATGAATAGCTTCGAGTTCAGTTGGCAGAAAGATTGTAGATTATGCAAGCAACCTGGTAGAATCTTTTGCTGTTCATGGAACTTGTGAAACTCAACAAAACTTGAAACTAATGAAGGAATGTAGCAGTTTCACGAGGGTTTATTATGGATGTTCTTGGTTTGTTCCCGCAGCTACTAAAATCTGGTTTTACTACCAACCTTTTCTCCCGTTCTGCTACTGCTGAGCATACATGGATAGCATCGAAAGTTCAGTTGGCACTTGGCAGAAAGATTGTAGATTATGCTACATTGTAGAATCTTTTGAAGTTGTCGGAACCTGTGAAACTCGTTATGGAGATCGGAGAACAAAACTTTGAAATTGTCAAAAGACATATTTCAAGGAGCAACGAAAATCTAAAATTTCTTGTGAGTGTTGGTCGAGGCGGCTGATTCCTTTTTTTTTGGAGGGAATTGCAGAAGCAGTTTTTTTGGACCGGCATACACATGATTGGATGTAAAGTTGTTAAATAAAATCGAGGAATGGCCCAGAACAGGATACACTGCAGCAATCATGGTTGATACAGTGACGTGTAGGATTGCTCTGTCCCAAATGATGCTAGTAGTAATACACTACTAGTATTCAGTTAGCAGTTGACACTAGCAGGGGTCCCAGCTACTAACAAGAAAGCAGGAACATGTCAAGGGTTGGTAGCACGAAATAACTGAAGACAACCTACTACCAGGTACCACTGATTCTAAGAACAGAGGAGTCCAGGCGCCACAGATTCCAATTATCTCTAAAGCAAGCAGCTCATCACATCCGTCAAAAGTTTTGGACAAGTAGGCAGGTTAAACATTTTGTTACATCAACATCGAGGAAGAGTAAGATTATTGTTGGCAGACGTGGTCGTGCATAAGACAGAGTATGGCGACTGTAACGGAACACAACCAATAAAAAATGGTTTGAAGGATTTACAGTAGAGCGATGGTGTCAGCAATGTTGTTTTCCAGGCATGGAGAGTGGCCATCCTGGATTACGACGCTTGATCAGTTTTGGTGTGGACGGTTTGGACCCGCCTGGCCGTGGTCCTGCCGGGGCTTCGTTTTCTTCATCTTTGCTTTGAACCTCAGTTTTAGGACCAGAGTCTCCACCGTGTTGACAAAGTTACCAACTGCCATCACCACCAGCAAGATCCCACATACTACAACCTGGCAAGGTGAGAAACGAAGGAAGAGTCGGTTTAGGACAGTTTCAAGTCTCAAGGATGAAATCGTCCATTTCAGACATTTTGAACTTTGATTCAGCTAGGGAAGAAATTTTGTGTAGAGGACTGGATAAAAAGACAAAGAACGAAAACCTAATTTCTACTACCAGCTGTAGAAATTACTAACTCAATACTTGCCTGCCATTCAGAGGTGAGCCCATGCCAAGCCGTCTGAAGAAGCAATACTCCAACATATGCTTCAAAACCCTGAAACATGAGGTAATCCAAGATGAAATGCATTTGTGCAACCATACAAAGGATAAAATTGCCAACTAGCCACCTTAGTGCTCGTATTCCCAATTTGAATGAACAGTGAGGAAAAGAAACATGTCTACAGAAACGTGTAACTAAAATATCAAGAACTAAACAACATGACCACCTAGAATTGGCTGTTTACCGACCAAGAAACTGGAATAGGCTTGGAAATAGTTATAGTTTCTCAAGGTCCTGGTCTCCATTTCATCCATTTTCTTGATACACAATTACACACACATATTATGACTTCCAATACCAAGAAACTCGAACTAAACTCAATAAATAAAACAGGATACTTTTCGGGCAAAAAACCAAACATGGTTTCAGCCCCCGAACAAAAACCCAAACCCTGAATAATAAATTATGGAGGCGTTAAGATTACTAACAATTAAGAAGCTGGGATGTTTTGGATTCCCCTGACACGTACCTGTAATACAAACAGAACAGGATATAGCAGCAATAGCTGCCCTTCCACACCAGCTGTTTCTCCAGCGACAACATCCATTCTTTTAGCCTGCAAGTAGACAATAATAATACAATAAAAAAACATGAGACGACGAACATACAACTCTTACTGGTAAGAAAAAGTTAACTTGCCAAAGGTGTATAAATGGTAACATCAATTAAACAGTCCATTGAGTTATGCAAAAAAGCTTTTGCCCAAAAGACTGAAGGTTGTCAAGACTTATTTTAGTGAAGGTCACGGCTCTTTATTTATTTATTTATTATTAGTAACAGTGCTATCTCAAACCCCTAGTTAAGTATAACGCGAATTAAGTTAATTTTCATAAGCACCAACTGAAGATCTCCATGCAAACAGTTTGATTACATGCATCATCATCTGCAGTTGATACTGGTTCTCATCTAATAACACATTGCAAGATATAGTTGCTTTTGGTAGTTAAGTTGAAAAGTTCTAGCACTAAATGAGTACACCTCATATCGATATCTTTGTTGAATGAAGAAAAGGCCTCACCTTTCCTAGTGCAATTCGGGTGCGTAATCTTTGACGCTGGTACCTATTCTGTAGATGCATTGCAATTCCTTGCATGATTGCCCAACGCAAGAAAAGTTGTACCCCTCTCTGCAAAAAGGCCAGAGTATATGTTCAATCCTCAAATTATGAGACTGACGTCAAATAAACAAACTAACTTCTTCAAAAAAAGATTATATACCTGCTTGCTTGAACAATCAGGCTGTCCCTTTATCTCCCATGTAAGGCTAACAAGAGCCATTAACATTGCTAAATAGTGGTGGTATATCCACCTGAATATATAGCAGCACATTATGATTAGATGGAAATGCTTCGGCGAAGAAATTTATTTTTCAAAATTCGGAGAATAAACTAAACATGGCCTTTGCTGCAACAAAATGAAATGTGTTGATGCCACATGAAAAAAAAACGGTCTGTTAAAATTTAAGTGTACTTGACTGGATATGCTGATTTTTTGTTTTTTTTTGCCTGAATGCTGTATTGCCGTAGTCGACAATTTCTTAAGCGGTGAAAGTTTTGAATCTTACCAAGGACGAATATCACTTCCATTTACAAGCAACACATTCTCCCGCAAAGCGAAACTTGTGTAGAGGAATAATAACCAGGCCTGCAAAAGTGAAAACACAGTCCTTTGATCATTTTTGTCGAGCAGTAAAGCAATAAGCAGAAGAAATATACTAAGATATGTTGAAGTAATCAACAAAATACCTGATAAACCTGAACTGCTAATGCTGGAAGACACCCATCCCACACCCACCATCTCAATAAGAGGAGAGTGGATGGAAACAACAGGAACATATAGGCAGCCCTATCCTGCCAGGAAAAAGTTCAAACCATCAAGATTGTGAGGCATGGATTAAAATTTAGAAGGCCGAAAATGTTAGCTAGCATAATACATTTTAGTAACAAAATATTATCTGAAGTCGACATAGATAGGTACCTTACAGAACCGTGCAACACAATTACCAGCGAATAATAGAACGTATGTGTGTCTATATACTGTATCAACTAACCCAGCTGTATCACATGCGGAGCAGGCAAGAGAATGTATTGGCGTGACTGCGAGCATGAACATACACCGCATTTTATCTTTATTATTGAAACAATGTAGCTCAATATTTATAAGCAGTGGCAGGTTTACAGTGGCATAGGCTATATCATTTCTCGTAATGCTTATCAGTTATCACAGATCTAAATTTATACCGCACAAATCAGAGCAATCAATTAGAATGCATTTATCATCATACTAGAAGTGGCCAGGAGATTAAGCAGATATGTTTTATTATTCTTCCAGTGATATCATTCCCAACTAAAAAACCAGTGTACAATATCTAAAAGAAAAAAAACACCTGAAGTTTACCCTGTAATTGTTGTACTCGTCCTTCACTTTGAGCTTATCTTCTTTCCTTGCCACCCGCACGTTTACAGGACCAACGAACTTCTTAAGGAACTTCCCTGAGAGTTCAAACATAGCAGGTTTCAATCAGAACTCACATAGAGACGCAACTAAAGCCGAAACAAAAGGTGTCAAACAGAACAGACCATTTCCCTTGTTTGGGAGAAATGCAGCGACGTCACTATCTAAGATAGCTAGCTTGGCACGCTCCAGGTCTTCCTCCACCTGCACATTTCGCAACGAAATACAAAAAAAGAAAAATGAGGAAGTATGAAAACATAATAGCAAAGCAAGAAAGATAATCCAAAAGATAAGGTGTGTTAGTATGTGGGACACTTGAGAAGTATATTCTTATCTAAGCAGCTGGGATCCTGTTTTCTAAATCCCAAAAAACAATGCATGGGAGACTCTCGAAACTGTATTTGGCTAGCTAGCATATGGAGTGACCCTATATAGCATCCGATGAACAATTCTGGGATTACAAGTCACGGGCTTAAGTGTTGCAACGTTGTTGTTAAGCCTAGAGAGCACACGACCACCAACTCATACTAGCACCCAACTGGTAAAGCGGATCCCCTATTACTCGGTGAGTGAGATTAAACGCCCGATCGAATCCGCCAGCACACCAAACAGCGTGTCGAGGTTGAATCCCTTGCCAGCGACCAGCAATTCGACGCGCGCGCCTCCAATTCGCACCATGTTTGGCCAGTACGAAGTGCCTGATTCCGGACATCACGGCCGGATCACCGCGCGAAATCCGATGCTATTCGCGCCCAGCCCGCGCCCGCATCTCTAGGCACGCGCGAGCCAGTGACGCTGAAACAACTAGTCCCACGGTTTTGCGTCGCGGGCTTCGACGATCCCGGGCACCGCGGCGATAAAGGGGGGCGAGGTAGGCACGCACGGCAGAGATCGAATTCGAATCAGGCCGATACAGAGGAAGGGGAGCGAGGAAGTGGGATGGACCTTGTCGAGCGCGGCGGGCTCGAGGGCGGCGACGGAGCCCTGGAGCCGCGTAGGTCCCCGTCGAGCGCGACCGCGCGCGCCGCAGCGCGTCCTCGTCGGCGGCGCGGCGCACGGCGAGGGCCGCCGCCGCGTCCCGCAGCTCCCGAGCCGCCTCGGCCGCCGCCGCCGCCTGCTCCTCCAGGCCCCGCGCGTCTCCGTCGGCCATTATTGCTGCCTCGCCTGCCGGGCGCGTGGGAGAGATGGCGGTGCGGTGGTGGTGGCGTGACGTGTCTGCGTCCTTCTATCTGCTGCGCGGGGCCCACGTGGAGCGGAGGGTTGAATGAAAGCGGTCGGAGTCGATTTTTATATGGCGCGGTTAACCGTCGGTGTCCGCGGCTTGAATGTGCACTTAATTTGGCAGGTTTGGCATCCAACTGATTTACTGCTCCCGTGTCGTTAACATGTTTCGGCCCCGTTTGGAACACACTCACTCGGTTTTTATTTACTTTGTGTTCTGAGTATAATTAAAGTCAATCTTTATTAAGTTTGACTAAATATTTAGAAAAAATATCAATATCTACAATGTAAAATCTATAATATTGAATCATCAGAAAGTATATTTTCATATTATATGCATTTGGTATTATGAATATTGATATTTTTCTCTATATTCTTGGTCAAATTTGACTTTAAATAACCCGAACGTGAATTAAATAAAAACGGAGGGAGTAACATGTTAAGTATTGGGTGTGCTAATCACATAGAACAAGAATAGGAAAAAATGGTAAACATAAGTACTATAATCACGGTTTATATGAGTAGGAACATGATCAGCGCTCGGCCTCTCTGCACTGTACTGGACAAAATACTGGATTACTGTGCATCGCTCAACAGAAGCTTGCCAGGAAATTTTCCAAGAGGTTAATTTGCATGTAAAAATGTGAAGCGCACGAACTTGACCCTGTGAAAATTCTTCTCCTAATCTGACGTTTTAAATGTCATAAGGGAATTTTCCTACAAATATCCAATCCTTTGTTTTTCCTGCGAAGTTACCGTGTTCCAACCGACCCCTTCATAGTGAGCGGAAGACTCAACCGTCAACTAATATCACCCTTCAACTTCGTAGGTTCAACACAAGTCGAATGATCGTCTGACTGGAGGAGACTTATAGCTCAAAATTCTAGATAAAACTTATAATTTCTAATACATGTTATGTAAGATAGTTATTTCAAAACAAAATACAAGAGAAATCATTTCAATTTACACATGACTATAATTTTATTTGACTTTTGACGTAAATCCTTTTCTCTCGAATACTATTATTAATGCACCCCGAAACTCTTACGCCGGCTAGTATTAAAATACCTCATATTTCTTACTACATTAATATGATGGTTCAAATCATCCAATTATAAAGATATTTTGTTTTCGATTGTGCCTTATATTCAAACTAAATAAAACATAAAAACGTTTATTTAAAACATATTCATTATATGGTTTAGTTACTCAACATTGCACTTCTAGTGTATCTCCAAGTTAAATAAACTAATACAGAGATATCTTACTCTCTTTGTGGTTTTATTATAACACGGACGGGAATAGTGTAGAAGCGCGACATAGTGGAAGACTATATGGTGCACTGCAACATTGATGAAATCGCCAAGAAGGCTCAAATGTGCCACTTTCCTACCATTAGATGTGGCAGATTGGATGACCAATGTAAGGTTGTTCACAGGTGCATAGTAATAGTACTTTGTAAGTGGCACGCTCAAAGACTATATGGGACTATAGTGTCAACCAACGTTGAGATGTTTGCATAATTATCATGGAAAAGTCGGTACAGTGACATACACGATCCTGTATGCATCTATACTACTATTAAAAGAGCAAACTTGTTGGGATACTTTAAATCTGTACCGTTCAATATCCGATCAAACAGCCCAGATCGTCCCAATGTTTGACAACTCAACATTGTCCAGTTTGTACCGTTTTGCCCTCCCACCAAATCACATAATACAACCAAATTGCCACCGTACCTTTTCGTTTCTTTTGTTCTCCGCTGCTCTGCCTCGCGAGCGACGACCGCCATCCGCCAAGCCAGCGTCGCAATCCGTCGGGCAGAAGATGGGCGCGGCGGAGCTCCATGCCCCCAGGCCGCCCGCTTCCGTCGGAATTTTCCCTTCGCCTCTGTCTCCCTAGGTACGCCAGCAGAGCCACTTTACTACATGAGACCAGCGCCGCCGCCCACCTCATCATCAGCACCATCTCCCCTATTTTCCCCTCCCGACTCCTCCTGTCCCAGATCTCGAGCACCAGCCGCTCCTCCTCTTCCTCCCTATCTGATGCAGCAACGCCAAGAGCTAGGCCCGCAATCACCAGCATCCTCAAACAGAAGTTACAGAAGAGAGAGGAGCGAAGGAGCCACCACTCGCGGCGGCCATCCTCGCCGCGTCCACTCCATGGTCCATGCCGGCGGTGAGGTGCCCCAGGAGACCCGCCTCGCGACGGTCGCCGTGTCCACTCCACGAGCCGCGCCGGAACGGTCTCCTCAATCGAGGCCATCATCGGTCTCCACTCTCCACAACGTCGGCGTGAATCAGCTGCCCGCCTTATTGGGCGACGTGCTCCCAGCAGAAAACGCTGGCGCTTCACCGCTGCTGCTTGACCCCCGTTCCATGTTGGATTCGTCGGCGCCATAGCAATACAAGAGAGAAGGGGCGCGGTCGAGAGACGCATGCTGTGGGATGCGCTGAAAAGGAGCAACACGCGCGTGGGTTATTCAGTGGAGAGGAGCAGTCAGCCGGACAGGTACTGCTAGATAATTTGCTGCCATGATGAGCATTACCTTAGGTACGCATGAAGGCAGGTTAATTGTGTACCTCTATCTTTTTTTTTTTTTTTTTGCATTTTCCATACTAGTATTCATAGAAAGAGAACAATTACAAGCCCAAATACACGAGGAAAAAGAGGAAGGAAACAAAGGCAACACTGCCGTGACTTGCCGTCAACCGCGACGAGGGATCCCAGCCAGCACGAGCTCCACCAACGGCGAAGAATGCGGCAGCTCGGAAACCTGCACCTTGGCGCGGCGGAGCTTCTAGCCCGTAGGCGTCTGAGAGCCGCTGCAAGCACCAGCTCCGCAGAGCTGGATCCACTGTCGATGAACGCTCGTCGGCCGGGGCCACAGACCCCGAACTCCATCCGCGCCGGACCTGGGGCCAGCACCGCCCCACCTCCACCGGAGGTGGCCAGATCCTCCGCCTGCACGCCGCTTCCCCACACCGCAGCACCCCTGCACCTCCTCCACCGGATCCGCCGCCAGCACGGAGACCGAAGCACTGGATCTGGCGATGGATCGAAGCACGGCGCAGATCCGCCGATCCGCCGCCGCCAAAGGAGCAGACCCGCCACCGCGGGACTCCACCGAGCCCTGCCGCCGGAGGGGACGCGAATCTGCACCAAAAGCCTCACCGGCGACCCCACCGCCTCCACGGCGCCGCCGGCAAGAGCCCCAAAAGAGCCTTCCCTATCTACAACCGAGAGGCGGGGATCCCCCACCCTCCCGCCGCCGGAGCGGCCGTCGGAGGGCGAGGGATCCGGCGGATCCGCGGTGAGGAGGAGGATCGACTGGGTGGTTCCAAGAAATCGCCTCCCGCTACAGTGAAACGGGAGGGAGACGACCAGGCACGTCTAACAATCATACCTCTGCGTATTTTGTTGAGGCTAGAGCTGCTGCTTTCATATTCTCAGACCATAGCTGGAGAGATGTGAGGCTTCTGTTTAGTGCTAATTTGGAAACGAAGTTGTGGCATCATCCTTTTATTAACTCCTCATACCTCTGTGTATTTTTTTCTAGGTAATTTCAGTGGATAAGACGCTGAACTTTGACAATATGTATGACTTTGAAACGCAAATGTAAGATAGGTTGCTCTTGGTGTTGTTATTTTTAGGAGCAGCATATTCTTTTTGTGCCTTTTCTTTTCAGTAGCACTCTGTATTCACGCAGACTGAATAGTTCGTTATTCATTTATGGATGTGTAGTTGTTACAAGCTTAAGCTTATTCTTGTTATCTATTATGGACTGTTTACTTGTCTTTAATCTGCTTACTTACTGTGAATAAGTTATAGCCGTTACAAATCCCATGGTACATGACAAGGCGATGAGCAAGTATAGAAATTTTATTTAGTTCTATGTTGTCAGTTGTCGTGTTTATATTTCTTTTAGGTATAGTTGGTTTAGCGTAAGTAGACAAATGTTGACCGATGTACATGTAACGTTTTTCTTGTTAGCACTGATTGTGAGGGAAATGAACAAACCTACTAAGTAGACAATGTGATGAAATTATTGGATAATAAAATTTAACCAGTAACGATACATAGGTATGTTTTCATTACTTCTAAATTACCCCTTTTCACGTACATGCCAACTAGTTTGAAAGAAGAAAGTAAAAACACACGACCCTCGTACCATGTGGAGGCCTAGATGGATCTTGTCATGGAACTTTTTTGTTTTTGCAGAATCGGCCTGGTCCAGCTATACCACTGGACGCTATATGCGCCGGTATGGGCCAGTCATGTCTAGCCCAGCCTAATGAACGAGCAAAATGGAGTTGAAGGTAATCTGTAGTGATTTGGGCCCAACCAATCGAAAATCATTCGATCGAGGCGCAGTTTCTTGCCGCCGCCCGCCGGCGCCACCTACCACATAGTTTAAGACGTGCATTTGCCCCTCTCACATATTATTCCTGGCTCCGTCCCTGAGATGTGGCGTCACCAGCTCATTAACTTTTTCAAAGTTCCCTGCCAGCCATTGCAAAAATTATTTAAAGTTCCCTCTATTTTTGAATCTCTTCGCTCATCATGAAAAAAGTAGGCAAAGATCACTAAGTAGAAGAACATCACGATACCTGCACGTAGCTTTAATTTGTTGCACACCAAAGTAGTCCATACGCAAGAATGTAGGTGCACAAGTAGGGTGCTACCGGACATATAGGGCTACCATGATGAAGCCCTGGCCCTATGTTCAAAAGCCCATATAATTGTTTAGACAAATGTTTAGAATTAGGTGTAAAAACACAACTCATTACAGATCTTTACATACGCGATGAGCCGACGCGTGTTTCCATCCTTTTTTGTTATTCTCGAGTAATTGCTTACCTCTTCAACCATGCCAGAGTATCATAGAATCGATGTTAAATCCAGCACAATGAAATTTAATGCCGGGCATAGCCATGTTCCATATAATTGAAGGTAGATCCTAAACAGGAAGAATAATGTCTGTCATACGCCAACTTTCACATGACACGATACCACAACTCCTTCCAGCTGGGAATACGAACACAAGGCCGAAACTCAAAGTAGGAATGAGTTTATGACTCCATTACACCTCTTACCTCTTGGAAAGAGGATAACCGTGAAAGCGGTCTGGTGGTGCGTGTGTATGGTGTGGGGTGGGGGGGAGGGGGGAGGTGGGGTAAATGGCATGCGTGGATGTCTATTTGGCCCATCGGTCGTCGGACATCCGTATGACAGTGCGTAACGCGGGCGTCCGCGACGTCAGACATCGGCATGACAGTCAGGCACCTAATACCACCTAAATATTTCCATTAACTAATTATTGTATTTGGTATGTACAGCTGCAGTACCATACATGCATGAGTACGGGTGTCGACTGTAACATCCCAAATTTATAATAAGAATAAATAAGACCCAAAATTCAGAACCAACAAAAACTTTTTGAATTATTTCCCTAATGATTGTGTTTTCCCTTATATTGTTCTGTTTGACCTTGTGTAACTTGATGTTTATGATTGTTTGGCTAGTAAATGTCAACCCAAGAAATCAACCTAAGTAAAAATATATTTAAAACTCTGGTGATCATGTTATGACAAGAATATATTCCATATATCTTTTCCATTCTTATGTTGGCCAAAAGTCTATTTCAATAATCATTTGGTTTTAGCAGCAAATAAAATACCCACTCTTGAGAAGATAAAAGTATTTCCAAAGTTATGTGTTTTCAAAAATATGGAGATTCATATGTTGTCTCCTATCTATTCTTCAACCCTGATATTTTTCAACTCCCATTTTATAAACTCCTAAGTTTCCACTCCAATTGAAAATAACACTAGTGGGAAATATATTACTCCACACATTTCTCTTTATCAAACCTTTTTGAAAACTATTAAGATATGAGGTGAGACATTTCCTACCCATCATCTTGTCATAATTAAGTGGGGTCACTTTCAAGATAGTATTGTTAATTATGGAAATGGTAGTATGAATTATTCTTGTGGTTTGAATTGTGTGGTCCTGTTTGTGATGTGAATATTGTTGTGTTGTTGATGTTGTTGTGCTGTTGCTATTGTTGTGTTATTGCTATTGTGTGTGATTTCTTGTGAGGATAATTCCTCAGTGGTGTTAATACTAAAATAGGACACACTTGGCAACCAAATTTGGAGTGCGACTTGATTAAGAACAAACCCTCTAAAATTATGCACACCCAAGTTAAACTCCTAAAATTTAGGGAGATGATCTCAATAAAACTCCCTCTCTGTCTATTCCTCTATTCTATGAAAACAATTATATTTTCTTTATCAAAATTCTAGGAGTGAGATGAACTAATAATCATCCCCACTTCATATCACTCCCTCCTCAAGTAAACCTACTTTTCGATTTAAAACAAACCCCTCAATTCATTTATTAAAAAGGAAATGAAGGTCATGAGTTAAAAATGATCTTCATAAATAATTTCCCTCCCAAATTCTCTATTTCCTCAAAACAAATGTTTTCTTTATGAAAATAAAACTTATTTGAAGTTATCATATTTGTCAAGGAAGTTCCAAAAGTTCAAAACCATATTTTATCACATGCTTTAAAAATATTAAAAGAGTATCAAATACTAATTTCCAAAAAATGATTTATTTAAAACCTATCAACAAAAGTGGAGCAAAACATTTTATTTTGCAAAACCAATTTTTGTGGAGCCTCTACATGTATATGGGAGATTACATGAATTTTCTCCAATTTTTATAAAATGTTTAGACACCCCAATTAAATCACTGAAAACCTGCTGGTATTAAAAAGGAAATAAAAAGAAATGGGCAAGGACCTATCTGTGAGAGCAGAAAGGAGTTCAGGGGGCGTTTTGCAAATTCGTCATTGACCTCCTGTAGCTCCAAAGCAACACGGCACACCGCCGTGCTCTTCACGCCGACGACACCGTGCTCCCCTCCCCTGACCCTCGCCCTGACGCACGCCTCGCCCTGGAGGAGACGATGAGAGCACCGCACGCTGCCTCCTCTGCTCTCCCTTGTCCCCCATCACCCCTGTGGCAGCGATGCGGCATGGCACAGACACCGTGCTCCACACACCGTCGTCGCCGTGCTCTCCCCGTGCAATGTTGACACCGCTGGACCCCTCCCCTCTGCGCAGACCCGTGAGACGATAAGAAGCACTCCAAGCCACCCTCTGCTCCCTCACTCATTTCCCCCACTCCCTCCTTCTCATTTTTCTCTCCCGAGCTCCACCCTGGCCGAAGCTGCCATCGCACATCGCCGTCGCTTGGGAGCTCCTCGAGCAAATCCAAGCGCACAAGAAGGTTCACCGCGTCGACCTCTTCAACCCCGTACAAGGAATCGCCGTGGTTCGCCCGGGATCGCCGTCGCCGTCCCGATCCCTTTCATCCCCGGCCGCCGCTTGTCGGGCAAGCTCGCGGATGCTACCGTCCACCATTCGTCGCCATTTTTGCACCTCCGAGTTTCCCTTGCTCCGCTCGATCTCATGCATCTCCCCTCTTTGCCCAGGAAGCACCAGGTCGCCGATGCCATCCTCGACGTGCCCCTGCTGCCTCGCCACCGCTGCTGTGTCGCGAGGAAGAGGAATCAGACCCGTACCGCTTCGCTCTCTCGCGTGGGCGCGAGCTGGGCCTCTCTCCACACTGCACGGCCCATCTTCAGCCAGATCCAGCCCGTTACTCTTTTTCCTAGGTTGTTTAATTATTTTCCTTATAGATTTGTTCTGTACCTTTAGATTAAATCGTTTTAAAATAGTTAAGTGCAAAGTTGACCAAACCAAAAATCACACAAGTAGCCTGATAAGTTTGGAGTCATGTCTAAATTGCAGATCTGAAAAATATTAAGTTGGGTGACCATGGAAATTCCTGATTTGCCCCTGGTCAAAAACACCCTTTTAGGTATAGATTGAGTTAGGGTGATCAAAAATTTATGAATCCAATTGTTTTGGAAAGCTCTTCACATTACCTAGCAGTAGCAATTTGCCTCTTATGCAAATGAGCTTCCTAAATAAAATGGCATCCACTTTGGTAATTGACCAGAGAGCCTTTCTAGGATTTTTGTAAATTGTTTGGTGATGATTTTTGGTGTGAATCCACTTGTGTGATCTTCTGTGTGATTAGGAGTACCTAATCCTAGCTTGGTGTGATTTTTAGAGCTATAGATTATCGTTGGTGTATTTAACTAGTTGTTATGCTTTTCTGTTAATTATTGTAGTAATTATATTCTTTGTTAGAAAAGTGTGTTAGTGTTAGATTTGTGTTTCCTAGCCTATATAGAAGTGATACTCTCTTATATGAGTGTGTTATCTCATTTAATTAGCATGTTAGAAAGGTTTAGTGTTGCATGTGTTTATCTAGGGTTAAGGTTACTAGGGTAGTATCCCCTAGAATTTCCTAGTATTTAGGATTTGTTGTGGATAAAATCATTTGTGTGCTTGATTTTAGAAAATGTTGTTTGAACATCAGTAGCCTTTCATATCTACTGATATTATAGCATGTCACCTCTGGTTACTTATTATTTTTGTTCTTAGCAAAGCTTGATTAGTTAGGTTTATGGGTAGGATTACTTAGAACTTCCTAGCATGAGTAGCTCTTGTGTCTAGTTTATGTTTTAGTGATTTTTACAAATAGCCAGAGGATAATTAACCTCTTAATGCCGTGTTATGATAGTGGAACACCCACTGATTCCATTGCATATTGATTGAAGAATAGGTTTCCCAATCATAAGCATAGTTCCAATAGCCTTTTATCTACTAGATGTGAGTAGTTGCTTTCTCTGTTGAAAATTGAGTGGTTGTGTTGTGGTGAAGTATTTCCTGTTTAGATAAAAGTGCTTGCGGTTCATCTTTGCTTAAGATAGCTTTGTGATCTAGGCACCTAGCATGTGTTAGTATAAGGCCCTTGTAAGCTTAGATCCTAGTTTGTTGCTTGAATGATTAGTTTGATGCTTGTGGTTGTTATTTGTTTGTGTACCACTTGTGGTTTTGTTTGGTGTATTGATTGTTGTTTATTTCTCTGTTTGCGACGTTAGATAATAACGCTACCGGAGGGGTATTTGGAGAGAATTGACCGAGGAAGGATGGGATTTTTATTATATTGATCAACAAGGAGAAGTCCAGGGACATTATGCTGAAACCAGGCAAGCTACTTCACTGAGCTTGCATCCATATACATCTATTTTGATTTACCTGTTTTACGTATAAATAGCATAAATGATTTATGTGGTGGTTGCCACGAAAGCTATGATTTTGAAAACCCTTTTTCCAAGATACAAGTATATTATTGAGACACCCGATATAGAGGTGTCAATGGTATACAACGATTTCGAAATGAATTGTTTTACTCCAAAGCCTTCTATGAAAATCTTTTTGGTGGGATTACAAACCACCCAAGTTTTGGTTAAAAGTATTTTGCTATGAAATTGGAAATGATTGTGAAAACCTTTTCAAAAGTTTATGAACACTGTTTTGCCACTCTATGTAATATCAGTTTGTTTATATAAAACTATAGGATGGGAAAATCCATTGTTTATACAAAACTCCTTTGAAAATCCTTGGATGGATTATGGTATGCCGAGATGTCGGTATGGAAGTGGAGAAATGAAGTATGGTGATGTTTATGAAAAATGCACATTGTGTCTTTGTACTATGACTACCAGCCGATAACCTGTGCGACCACATTTACCCACATATGGGCAAGGGCGTAGTCATATAATTTGCTCGTGTTAGTACTGGATGCCTCAATAACGAGGATAACCTCGTTCCATGAGGGGATGGTCTGAGGACCTACCCCCTGACCTGGGTCCTCTTAAGAGAAGTCTACCGGAAGCCGGTATGAGCGTAAAGAAGAAAGAGGATTGAAGGGCTCCCTTGGGTCCGCCGGGCAGAACTACGAGTCCTCACACTTAGTTTCTGAGGATTTAAGTGTCGATGGAAAGTGTCGTAGAGGCAGGGTCCTATACTAGCATGCGCAAAGGACAGACTATGGCCGGGAACTCAACTTCGCATACCTCTGGTATGGCGGGACGTGGCTGACACGATGAGTGACCGGATGGGTGTGGGAAAAGCGTGCTACCTCTGCAGAGGGTAAAACTATTCGAATAGCCGAGTCCTCGGATATGGACAGTTGGGAGGCTGTCCTAAGACCATGTGCAAGTTTTACAAAGTTTGGGATTTGAAACGAAAAGGGAGATGTTATGTGCAACTATACCGAGGGGATGGTATGAAGTTGCTGGAAACTAAGCGACCATGAAGGGGCTATGTTCGGAAAAGGAGGAGTTTTGGCGAAATGGACAAGATGGTGATTTTCGAGGAAAAAGTTTTAAAAGAGATTTCTTACCTTTTTAAACGAAGGCATATTTTCGGGAAAAAGGTTTAAAAAGACTTCTTACCTTTTTCAACAAAGATAGTGAGAAAACTACTTTCCAAAATGTTTTGTCTTCAACAGGATTAAAAATCTACTCTTCCCTTTTTAAATAAAGATATAGTGATGTTCTTCTAAAAATAAAAGTCTTTTAAAATTAAAAAAAAACTAGTGCATGTTCCTGTTGGGGTAGTTTGCGAGTACAATCAAATGTACTCATATTGGTTTCGTCCCTGGCTATTGTCTTAGCCAGATTCTAAGAGGAGAAGTTCGAAGAAGAGGAGATCACTGGCGTCTTTGCGAACTAGGGCGCTTCCCAGTCAGCTGCCTGTAGGGTTAAGGCTAATGACTTGGGCTCCACGTTATTTGGTGATTCCGCTGCCAGTACCGGTTGAAGCTAAGGACTTCAATCAAGTAAGTATGCTTATTCGGTATTTATGGGTGTTCTGTGATACCAATTCGAGTTATGTGCAACAACAAACTGATCACGGGATTGTTGCAGGAAACATAACGAGTATCTCGGATAACTAATCTGGGGTCCTCACATCGACGGCAGCCAGCCTTCTTCCCCGTTCCCTCCCCCCTCCGCCCCTATTTAAACAGTCACCAACAACAACCCCAATGCTCCCCCTCACAGCTGCAAAAACCCTACTGCAGCTTGCTAGCTCTCTCCTAGTACCTAGCAAATAATCCCACTCACCCGGCTCCCATGGCCACCGCCGGAAAGCTTCCCTCGCCGGAGTACGTGTGTGAGGTGTGCGGCAATAGGTACGACTGCATGCAGGCGCTCAGCGGACACATGAATGCTCATCGCAGGCCGCCGGTGATCCGTCACATCCGCCTCTTCGGTGTCAACATCTTCGTCGTCGAGGCCAGCCTAGCCCGCGAGGAGTAGCCCCGAAGCTAGCAGTAGCAAGCATGTTAGTCCATTGGTTTGTTTGTTCGTTAATGGTTTTTGCTATCTGCTGTTCCACAATCAGCTTGTATCTTCGCTTGGATTATTTACATTTTTTAGTTCAAAATAGATTATTTACTTTCGAGGATACTTGGGTTAGGATTCTACATAGTTGGTACCATTTAAGCTTGCTAGATGAATCGATCAATTGTATGAACTATTTCAGTTTAGATTTTACGACTTGAACACCAGAGTTGTGTGAACTGTAGAACAGTGGATCATAGCTGCATAAACGGAGCGGAGTCCGTCGTCAGGAGGCTTGGGTCATAGCTATATGCCCCTCTTGTAAGCAGCCGCATGAGATGAATTTATCGTTGTAAACCCTCATCGCTCTCCAACGTCTCGCGGTATAGTGAAATTTCACTAACTCGCGCGGTTTATTTCTCTTCTGTTTGAAGGGTTTTTTTAGGTTAAAATCTTTTTGTACTGGTTTGATCTTTTTCGTTCTATTTGCCTATTGTGATTGAAAGAGCGTCTATATAAATACCAAATGAAAAAGTATATCAGCATGTTGCTTCGAAAAAATAGACGTTTCAAAACAATACACCTTTCAAATGTACGTAGAGCTTGATGCACATGGGGTCTTAGATATCGTCCATTAAAACCCGTGTCTGACTATAGTTCGGTGATGATTGATAGCCAATTATCCGCCGTGGCAAACACGTTTTTTAAGGGAACAAACAAATTATTTCTTTTTTTAGAAAAAATGCAAATCTTGATGGAGGCCCATCGCATACCAGGCTGATCCTGCCGTGAAATGTGACTTTGGCGGCCCATCTCCGCATCTCAGTACAGAATAGCTCGATTCCGTTCCAAAAACAAAGAGCTCGATTCCCGTCGATCCCAATTCGTACCCAAACGAAGGGGCTGTTTGGATTACAGCCGCGGCTGGCCCAACCAAATTTTTGGTCGTTAACTGCTATCGTGGGGTTCGTTTGGATCAATGCCTGAGAAACTGAGCCACGCCAATTTTTTGGTTGCCCCGCTCTGTTTTACGCCCGCGCGTTGGCGAGGCGCTGGCGGCGAAATCCTCCGCCAAATCTTAGGCGAGCCTATTTTGGCAGGGCTGGCTGGGGCGTGATCCAAACAGCCCCGAAATCTCTCCCCTCGCCGCCGGCGCCGCCTCTGCCCGCCTGCGGCCATGCTCCGCCTGCGAAGCTGCATCCTCACCCGTCTTCTCTCTTCTCCCTCCACCACCTATCCCGTCTCCCCTCTCCACCGCCTCCTCTCAACCACGGTGCCACCCGTTCGGGCAAGCCCCGCCTTCGCCGTCGAGGACTACCTCGTCGCCACCTGCCGCCTCACCTGCGCTCAGGCCCTCAAGGCCTCCACCAAGCTCTCCCACCTCAAATCCCCCACCAAGCCCGACGCCGTCCTCACCTTCCTCGCCGGCCTCGGCCTCTCCAGCGCCGACGTCGCCGCCCTCGTCGCAAAGGACCCGCAGTTCCTCTGCGCCGACGTGGAGAAAACCCTGTCCCCAGTCATCGTCGGGCTCACCGGCCACGGCCTCTCACATACTGAGATCGCGCGCCTCGTCTCACTGGCCGGCGAGAAATTCCGAAATAAATCAGTCGTGCCCAAGATTCTGTTCTACCTCCATCTCTTTGGCTCCATCGAAAATATGGTCCGGATTCTCGAGCGCAACGTCCGCCATTTGTCATTCAACATTGAAAGGGTGGTCAAGCCCAAAGTTGCGTTCCTACAGGAGTGCGGGCTAGGTGTTTGTGATATTGCCGAGTTGTGCCTGTATTGCCCATGGTTGCTCACCTGCAGGGTGGAACGCGTCCGGGCGATGGTGGCATGCGCCGAAGGCCTCGGTGTACCCCATGGCTCTGGGATGTTCAAGTACGCGCTTCGTGCTATTCAATTTCACAGCGAGGAGCATGTTCTTGCCAAAGTGGACTACCTGAAGAAGACGTTGAGGTGGTCGGATGCTGAGGTCGGCATTGCTGTGTCTAAGGGTCCCTACTTGCTGGGAACCACCAAGGCCACACTACAGCGCACGTCAGATTTCCTCATCTCTGAGGTGGGGCTTGAACCGGCCTACATTGCTCGTAGGCCGGCATTGCTTTGTTATAGCCTTGAGGGCCGGCTCAGACCCCGGTATCACGTTGTAAAGTTTCTTAAGGAGAATGAACTACTAGAGCACAAGCGGAGCTACAATGCAGCAGTCTGTGTGTCGGAGAAGGTGTTTGCGGAGAAATACATATGCCCTCACAAGGAAGATGCACCCCACCTCGCTGAAGACTATGCAACAGTTTGCAGAGGCGAAGTGCCGACTAGATTCAGATTTGCATGAACCTGCAAGAATGAGCTATGAGAACCGGTAACTGGGTATGGCACAACTAAGTTTTTCGATGGTTTAACGCTATAGAATGGCTGTTATGACTAATGCCTGATAAAACTGATAGTTTGATTTCTGAACCCCTATATGTTGATGTCGTCATTCAGTAGAAAAGAAAGCATCTCCGGCAGCAATTTCTGAAAATGAGAACTCTAAATATATTTGCGTGCCTCACTTCGGTTTGAAGTTTGTCATTTTTTTTTGAAACGTCACCGGGGGGAAAGCCTCCCCACCTGAATATATTTCAAAGAGCAGAAGTTTTTTACAAGGGTTCACGCAAGGCGTGAGGTGAGGAAATCACGCCACAGACCGGCGTGTTCCTTATGAATCGAGTCTTTGCATCGATTAGTCCACAGAGTAAGATCATCTACAACATTCTTGGCCGTGACAGAGGGCGGCATGTCTACTTTTCTAAAAACTTTGGCATTTCTGGAGTCCCAAATCTTCCATAAAATGATCAAGGCGACGGAGGGCCAAACAGTTTTTGGCAGCGCAGCGGGCAGGGTAGAGTCCCAGAGAGTGGAGATCGGCGTGTATGAAGGAGTAAGTCCAATCTTGTTCCAAATTTCCACAGAAGCTTTGCATTGGAAAAAGAGGTGGTTCTTGTCCTCCAGGGGGTGATCGCAGCGTGGGCAGATGGCGTTTGGCAGGATAGTCTTCTTGTGGAGGTTAGCTCTAGTATTGAGTCTGTCGAAATACAGCAGCCAGCCGAAGATCTTGACCTTCTGGGGAACGAAGGAGTGCCAGACGATCATGAGCTTGTCATCGGTGGCTTGGGATGTTAATGCTGAATAAGCTCCTTTGGAGGAGAACTTGGATCCATCCATGAGTATTCTCCCATCCGGGGACCCTGAAGTTTGTCAGTAGTACAATTGCAGTTCAATCTTTAAGATTGTGCGTAGAAATATATTCATAGTTGCTATATGTTTAGGTCCTGTCTTTTTTATTTCTGTCCCGGTCCACTAGAAGTCTTTTTTATTTCTGTCCCGGTCCACTAGAAGATATGCACCCAGCTTGTTTCGTGTTAGTTGTTTGTCGCGGAAAGTAGAGGAGCCAATTTACCTGCTCATAGGACAGTCGGATGTGGAGCCTATTTTTTTTTTAGATAAAGAGATGTGGAGCCTATGGAATCTGCTAGGAGGGTGCTTAATTTATCCTGTATTTTCCCTTGAGCGAGCTACTTGATGACTGGCCAGCTTTGGCATCTTGATGGAAGATGAATTTTCGCTGTGAGGCATGCTTATAAGCTGGGTACTGGGATGGGGAGCCGTGCAATCAACGCGGACTCCTCGACCTTGCTTGCCAAGAACGATGGTTTCATGTGGCACAAGATCTGGCAAATGCAGGTCCCCAACATGTTATCAAGTGGCGGTCTTCCCTGAGAACAAATTTTAAAAGGAGAGGCTGGGCACCCGATGAGGCTGGGCACCCGATGCACAGTTTTTTCTTTGGTGAGGATGTTGGAGCTACCTCAAAACCTGGAATGTGTTTAGTTTTGTATCTTTTGAATTGCAGATCGGGAAAGGGATTAATTGAGGAGGTGTTGAAGCTTGATCACAATCTGCAACTCAAGACGTGGGTCATGCTGTGTTGTTTTGATGGAGCAGAGGCACAGGCTCAATGGGTAGAAGGCAATGGGAGAAGCCCCCCTGAATGATGTTCGACTGCCATCAGGTACCAGCCGGCGCATTATTCAGGAAGTTGGAGCCAAAGAGTCTTGTTAATCACTGAATATTCCATCCTTTAGGACCTCGGCTGTACAAAGATCTTGTTATGGTGTTGCACGACGCCTGGCCACTGGAGAAAAATCTGGCTGTACAAAGATCTTTCTAGGGCTAATAACAGCGCAGTGTAGCACCCCAGCAGATGGGGATTTTGCTGCATGCAGAGTTCTTCCCACATTGCAACGATAACAAAATCATCTTTTTTTTTAATGGAATAAAATCATCTACTCCTACCTCTGCATTTGTTTGTTGACTCGACTCGTGCAAGCAGAAACCGAATGAATCCATCCCTGGGCTGGGAAGCTGATCCGATCTGGGTCTGGTGGGCCTACTTCTTATTTGGCCCAGCGCCGTTACCAGGCTCGCTACCTGCTCCTCCCGCAACGGCCGCACCATTCCACCTCCGTCGGATCCCGGCCGCCTCTCCGCCATTTCCGCCGCGCAGCTCCTCCGTCACTCCCGCATGGTCCGTCCCCCTTCCTCCCTCCCCTCCTGCAGGCTCCTCCTAGTTGTACGTAACCCGACGCCCGCCCTAGCGGCGCGGCCTGACGAATTGTAGATGAATTTGTTTCTTTTGTTCCGTGGAACACACAGCTCATTTCCAACCCTAGGACCAGAGGCGTTTACTTACAGCTCGCTTCGTTTTACCACCGGACTAGAACTGATGGCGCTCCGTGTTCATACGAATGCGCGGCACCAGCGGTTATTTTCTTCTGCTCATGTGACATTGCCTCTGTCGACCGCTGCCGGTTAGCCAATGCCAATGCCTCTGTCACCCCTGCATTAGCTAATACTCCCTCCGATCCAAATTAATTGACTTGGTTTTGTCCAAATATGGATGTATCTATACTTGTTTGATGTCTACATACATCCATGTGTAATAACATGTGTGTCAATTAAATCCGAACGGAGGGAGTAGTAGTGACTGAAATAACCGCAGCCTGTTACATCATTCCTTCCATCCAACCATTTGTCGCTACGTTTGTTTGAGTTATGAACTTATCATGACTGACTTTCCGTGACTGCCTTTTTACCAATACAGCTGCAGAGCTTGCGGAACACTGTAGGCTGTGAGCGTTCCGGCCTAGCACGCTGCTTCTCTACTGGTCCTGGACCCTTCGCCGTGAAAGAAAATGGTACGCTTGTCTTTGGCCATTTTGTTTTCATGGATTTTTTTTTCATGTGATTGCTGTGCATCTCTAATCTTCTCGCCGGCCGTATCAACTTTAGATTTGCCCCTACTGTTTAGTGCAGAAGATAGCCCCTTTTATTTCTCTTTGACTTTTCCTTCGCATAGACAAGTATATGTCATGACGATATGATTCAGTGCTTCTGACTTATTTTCTCAGGTGTTGGGAAAATAATTGGAAGCGCCGGATTTTCTCAGCACAAGCAACCTGGAAGTAACCTTGAGACTTGCAAGGTTACGTCCTCTCCTTAATTGAAATTCCTAGCATCTTGTCCTGATATTCTAGTTTGACGTTTTATATTTTCAGGTGTCAGTAGGAGGCGTAAATGGAGGCTCCACCTGCAGAGGAACACTCACCAACCGTATCCCAAATGGTGTTACTGGCCTCAATGGTTCGCTGTCACGGTATAGTGTGATCTCCGTTATGCCGGTGCTTCCTTATGTTTATGTGTGGGAATGCATGAAAGGAGAACAACCACCTTTGAGAGAGGAGAATGTGAACTAGAAATATTTGACAATCGAATCACTTCCCAGTGAGTAATATAAACCATGGAAACTGAAAAAACCCCCATTGCATCTTGCAATAGAGAAGGCTGAGAAGCAATGTTAGGTTTTGGGCAGAGTTTTTTTTGTAAGGCTTTGGGATGATTGATATATTTTAGCATGCTTGTCACAGTGTATAGTCTTTACTATTAAATGGGAGTCTGCAGTCGTGATGGTCGGTCACGGTACGTTGGTACGTCCATGGTCTGCCCTCGGCAGAAAACTTTGCGCCGACAGGTGGGGCCAAAGTCTGCTCAACCGGCGCATCGCGACCTAGCCTCTCCCGAAAAATTCCGTTCATTTGCCCCCGCGCCCGTCTCTCCTTTCCTCGCTCTTCTCTCCTCATCTCCCAACGCGCCGCCGAATCCAGGCCGGCCGGCCACGCCGCCGCCCCCGAGTTCTGTGCCCCTGCTCGGCCTTGTCCTCCGCCGCCCCGCTCGGCCCCGAGTCGCGCCGACTCCACCTCCAGCCTCGCCCACCTCTTCTCAACTTGAGCCATGCGGACCTAGATGAGGCGGAAAAGGGGATCAATAAGGAGGAACAGAGGGCGGGCGGAAAAAGGGAGTCTGCCCCTTCTCTTCTCTACCATCGCCTAGATGATGGAGGCGGTGAGGCGTTTGTCGCCTACACGATCCAAGAGAAAGGGGAAGGATGGCGGGGATGACTCCAACCAGTGGCCAACAGATCAAGAACGCTATCCTCAGTACAGAGCTTCTCCAATGGTAACATCTGATTTTTCCTGATTTTGTTTTCTGCCAGTAAAATAGTGTGGAGGTTTCTGATACCCGTTCCCAGAAAAGTAGATTCAGCGGTTCTATAATTTGTTTCAGTTTTTTTAGTAGATGGCTGTTAGGAGTGCGTACCAAGAGTTTGGGATTTGATTTCTTTTGATGGTCCTGGGAAATCAAGCACTCGTTAGCCCAGTTTATTTTCAAGAGTTCGTTCATTGTTAATGAGAGAAGATTCTAGGTTTGTTTGTTCCACCCATAAAGAACGAAAGAAAGTAAAACTGGAGAGAAACAAAAGATTGACTCTCTACCAACCATCATGAATTTCTCAGAAACTATGTTTCCTTCTTCATCGACGCCACTTCATTTCAACTAAAGTACTGGATTCACCCTGAAGATGACCACCATGACTGGAGAGGAGTGGCGCCTCGAGAAAATAACATACATAATCTGCTCAATTTGCACATTTCAAATGAAAACATCTCATCCGTGTCAAATAAAAAATATCTTACATAGCAAAAGAAACAGACATGCATTTCTTACCTGTAAATGATACAATCTTCTGAATATGCAAGGGGAGGAAGGAAGGTGGCTTGTTAAAAACTAGACCAGGAAGCACCTCTGCTGAATGTACCACTTGCCTACTCCATCATTTTTTGTACAATAAAAAATAACACTACTCCCTTTACGAATCATGTGTCTTGTTATTATTTTGACAAGATCATGAATCTTGTCATTGAAACTATATTCTCTGTCAGTTGTTTTAGGGGCCGAGTCGTGGAGTCAGAAGCTTCTACAACAACTGCGGCAGCTGCCTTCCAGCGCTGGTGATATAAAGCAGAAATAGGTGAGATTCTTGTTAATTAATTAATGATTCCATCCAACTTACAAGGACAGTTATTTTGGGGGAATACATCTCTGTCTCACCAATGTTTCATCATGTTCCTGTTGGTGGTTAGTAGAGACAAAATTTGTATCAATCAGTTTGTAGTATTTAATTACAAAATATCTCTTTTCATACTGTATCAAGTGAAGTTTGTCAGATATGAAACAATTTCTGAAGGAATTTTTTCACTATTAATTCATTTACTTGCGCAACTATTTGCCCCAGAACAACAATATTTACGTGAGTGGTACAAGAATAGAAAAAGTTATGTAACCTTGCATAGATGTGTGCACACTGTAGGTCCATTGCAGAAGGTCAGTGCCTATCGGTTGAAGGGACCTGCTTTGGCTCAACAGAAATGACAAAAAAGGAAGGTTCAATAGACCTGCTTTTGCTCGGAGAGAAAGACAAGATCTACAGTTTCAATTTCTCGCTTCGAGCTCTGGGTGTTCAAAGGTTCTCTGCTAGGTAATGTTTTGACTCATCCTATTTAAAACCCGAAAGTGATCTATATTGATAGATTTTGCTAAGTTCCATTAGTAGTTTCATAATGTGAAACTTTATTACTCAACTAATAGTAATGTGTGATCTGCTTTTAGCCATGGGAATATTCAAGAAACTACATGGTGTAGCGTTCTTTCATATGAAAAAAGTTACCCCCAATGCTTTCCACTCCATTTTTGCATCTCAGATATGATTCCGTCGAATAACTTTGTTTCTTCACCGGCATGATATAAGATATGTTGTCTTATAATTTTATATTTTCCTTCTTAGATTTTTAATCATCATTTATGACTATGCTTGCAATTTTGAAATCTCAATGCAGCTGAAAAGTATTTTTACGGAAGTGATGTGCCAGCTCATGGCATAATGTGTTTGCTTGTCCAAATTCAACAGATCACCGATTTTTTTTAAAATGTTATCGGGTCTCCTTGCTCTATTAATCCTTGCTTATTACTTGTCTACATCTTTCAGTTTTACCTGGGCAGGAAGTATTCTTCTTACACGTGCAATATCACAGATTTTTGATTGCTTAATTGTGCTCCCAAGCAGCTAGATATACATGTACGAATTGGTAATGTTATTCTTTTTAAGTTGTGCTTAACAAATACCATGTGGCTTGATTTTGATGGTTCTTTTGTGAGAGTTTGGTTGCAATCAGAGAGACCATAGATTTTGTCACATTTTTCTTTGCATTTCTACAATCTCAAAGCTCAGTTTTCATGTAGTGGTCTGAAATTATGACTGTCAGCTTCGCGCTGAGGCTATCTTAGCAATATTGCCTCCTCCTCTGTTCTTCTTTTACGTTGCTCTGCTTTTAAAATAGAAGAATTTTGCTTTGTTTTTGTGGGTTAACACTTGCACGTATATAATATATTGTTTCCTAATTTCCTTTCATGTTTTTGCTGATTTGTGTTTTTGAGCTGCCCCGTTGTGATAAGCACTAATGAAAACAAGGTTGTTGGCGCTGCAAGGAACTTCAGTAAAACATGAAAGATAGCTGCACATACGGAAGCACTTCTGGAGAGAGAGAATCGAATGCTAAATTGGAGAAATCGGGTACTGGTCTGGAAATGATAGAAAAGGATATCACAGCAACAACTGAAACGGTACAGGGATGCGATGGGGTGCTCAAAGAGCAAGATTCAGCCATGACAAGTTACGATGGCTCTGTTTGGACTCCTCTGCTGCTACAGCACAAGTGACTGCTGCAACTGAAACATGTTACAGTGAAGAAGTGGACGCAAAGAAGTTGAAAACATCGTATAACCTCCAACTGGATGGCGATGAATATATATTTCAGCTTGTAGTTCCTACAGCACTCGTTATAATTTTAAACTTGATGCTCGGTTGCTGCTTGTAACTCGAGCAGCGTTCGGCTGAATCAAACGCACGAAGCTCACATTGAGCTATGATAATCAAGAGGTGGTGAAGAGCTTGTTGGACAACTTGGACTTTGATTGGGAGAGTTTGAAATGAGGCGATGACGGGCGACTCGACGGGCGACTCCGGGGGCGGCGTGCGCGCCGGCCCTCCCTCCTCGCCGGCCGGCCATCCCTCGCCGTTTCTGCGGTCTCGGCCGTCGCTGAACGGTGATGGGCTTCGGGGACGGTTCTGGGAGGCGGACTGGCCGCCGGTGGCCCCCGACCCGTGCAGCGATGAGGAAGTGCGGGAATCACCGCCGAGGTCGCCGACGACGCTTGGTGACTTCCTCGCGTTGGCTCAACACCGGCGTTCCCCGCGCGCGGATGGGGTGCGCCGCCCTTTCGCCCCTGGCGGCTGTGACTCTCGGTTCCGCCCGGGGAGCGACCGCCCGGCGGCGCGGCGCCCGCGGGGTTCTCCGGTGCGTCCTCGGCGTGCTTCGCAGCCTGCTCCGACTCCGGTTAGTCTCCCCATAGCTGCCTCTCCCTCCCTTCCCCGGCCGTTGGCTGAGATTCTGCCCGGAACTCCGGAGACACCGCCGCCGCCGGCGACGAGGGGGACGCTGACCTCCCTAGGGTTAGCCTTGACCCCTACCTGGGCCGGGCCTCTTGATGGGCCAGCCCTATTGCCCTTTGCGGAGGTGGACCGGTCGAGGGGCCGTGTGGACGGGGTGGGCCTGGGGGCTGCCTCGCTGCGATGTTGGGCCCCTTCCTCGGCCTTAGTGGAGGCCCAGCCCACCCGCGCGCTAGGGTCCGACCCAGCCGCGTTATGGTGGTGGATTCCCAGGGGTAGTCGCGACCTTGCTCTAGGTTTCCCTACTTCTGAAGAGGACGTGCGGCGGCGCGGTGCTTCGGCGAAGACCATCGTTCTCTCCCCTCTCCCGCCGCCCCTTTCCTCCTCCTTCGCGCAGGTGGTGCTGATGGCGGGGTCGGGAGCTGGCGCGAGCAACGGTGCGGGTCCCCGCAGGCAGGGGGGCCCCAACCGCGACGGTGCGCGTCGCCAACAGCCGGCCGCCGCTCCGTCGGCCGCCCCGGCGATCAACTCGCAGCTTCCCCTCACCCCCAACCCGCCGCCGGTGCAGCCGCACTGGTTCATCGAGAGGGAGAGGAAGCGCGAGGCCAAGAGGCTCGCGGCGGAAGAAGCCCTGGCCGGGGCTCCGGCGCCGGTGGTCGTGGCCCCTCCGGCTGCGGTGCAGGGAGGTGGTGCCCGGGACTTGGCGCGTGCGGCTGGGAAGGCGCCGGCCGCGCCCGCTCGCCGGCCCCCTCCTGCGCGCCCCTTTTCCTCGACGCCGGTCTCCGGCTCAGGTGGCCCGAGCGCTTCCCAGGCGGAGTGCTTCAAGTGCGGCCAGACTGGCCACTTCCAGTCGGCGTGCCGCTTCACCCCGGATCATGCCGAGCTGCAGCTCATGGGGCAGGCCATTCCGGGAGAGGGTTTCTTCTACCTCACTTCGAGGAGAGCGAGTCGGAGCTCGAGGAGGACACCAACGAGGCCATCATCTCCTTTGCGGGACAAGGGCTTCCGATCCCCGCCTTGGAGGCGGAGCTGCGACATCTGGTGGAGGGTGCTTGGGACTGGAGGGTGCGGGAGGTTGCCCCCCTGCAGTTCTCGGTGTGCTTCCCCTCCCGGGACCTCCTCAAGATGAGCGTGAGGAGTGGCAGGATCTTCTTGCCGCTCAACAACCTGGAGGCTGCCATCCGGCTGGCGGATGCTGATCCGGCGCCGGCCGTGGTTCTCCAAGAGGCGTGGGTGACGATCACGGGGCTGCCCAAGCGCATGAGGAAGGTGTCTCGGCTCATGGCCGGGATGCGCATGCTTGGGCGTCCCCTGGAGGTGGATACTCGCACCCTCGCCAACCGCCTCCCGGTTCGGATGCGCATGGCTTGCCGCAACCCGGCCAAGCTTAACGGTCGGGCCGAGATCTTCCACAAGAACGAGGGGTTCAATGTGGGAGTCAAAGTTGACCTGCCGGGGGCGAGCTCTTCCGTCCCTCCTCCGCCACTACCTCCGGCTGATCACGACAGCTCCGGGGAGGACAGCCTCAACGAGGAGTGGAGGCTGGCGGGCGAGAAGGACCAGCGGACCTACGGGGCAGCCCCTCAGGCCGGTGTGACCAGCACCACGCTGCCTGATGCACCGGCGGCCGGGGGGCAGCCCAGGGCGGCCGCCGCCTCGGTGGACTCGGCCATGGGGGAGATCCCCGTGGCGTCGCTGGTGGGAGACCAGTACGGCTCCAACCTGAGGGGGGCCAAGGCGTGGCCCCCTTCCCTCTCGTCATCGAGCGCCTGCGGGCGGCCTCGGCCACCATCGAGACGGTGGTGATGGACGTGGTACCACCACCCCCGTCCCCTCGGGCGGAGGAGACCGACGGGGCCAGCATGCTCTCCCCGGGCTCCCTGGCCTCTGAGGGCTCGCCGGCCCCTGCCAAGGCCGGGTCCGGTGGTGTGGAGGTGGAGGTGGAGTCGGAGACTGAGTCGGGCTCGGTAGCGCAGCTGGCGCCGCTGCCGGAGGACTTGGAGGTACCGGCTGGAGGTGCAACCTCCCGCCGTCCGCGCTCCAGGACTAACCCTGCTGGTCCGCCCCGCAAGAGCGCGAGGCTCCACGGCCCGGAGTCTGCCGTGCACTCGGTGGAGCGGGCAGAGCGTCGTGCCGCGGTCAGGAACCTCGAGGAACCAGGTTCGTCCTCATCTTCTTTCGCTGTGCTCCAGGATTTGCCTGATTCGCACCTTACAGCGGTAGTTCATGATGCGGGTCTTGCTTTCGCGGTAGAAGCGGGTACCGAGTCTGAGGTCCTTTCGCTCATCCGGGCGAAAGAGAAAGCGCAAGCTGCGATCGCTGAAGCGATCTTCCGCCGGGACGCAGCGGTGGCCGAGGCGGCCGCCGCGGTCGCGAGAGAGTCGGACGAGGTGGTTGGGGCCACCGCGGAAGGGGAGGTGGAGCCGGCGGCCGCTCCTCTGGCTAAGTCCGTGGCCACCCCCACTGCCACTGCGCGGGGTCCGGCCAAAACTAAGGTGGCAGCCCGTCGTGGACGGAGGAGAACCCCTGTGTCGTGATGCGGGGAGGCTTTTACAATATCCGGGGTTTTGGACGGCCGGGACGTCGAACCCAAATCAAGGAGTTTATTTCCCGAGAGCGTTTAGACTTCGTTGGCCTCCAGGAGACCATAAAATCCAGCTTTACCCCGCTGAGCTGCGAAGTATCGACCCTGGGGGGCACTTTGCATGGCATCACACCCCAGCGAATGGTCATTCGGGCGGAATGTTGTTGGGAGTCAACGAGGATTCATATGAGGTGCAGAAATGGAGTAGTGGCTCCTTCTACATCCAGGCGGATGTCTTGCAGTTAGACACTTCCAAACACTGGGCATGCCTGGTGGTCTATGGGCCTGCAGACCACCGCCGCACTGATGAATTCCTGTCGGAATTGGCTACGGCCATTTCGACGTGCCCTCTACCGTTGGTGGTTGGCGGAGATTTCAACCTGATTAGGGGATCAGAGGATAAGAACAACGATAACATCAACTGGCCCGAGTGCACAAATTCAATGACTTCATCGCAAACCTTGCACTCCGGGAGATTCGTAGAGGTGGTTCTCGCTACACCTGGACGAATAGGCAGCTGAATCCAGTTCGCTCTGTGCTGGACCGGGTCCTGATGACCAACGAGTGGGAGGCGCTCTTCCCACTCTGCTCGCTGACAGCGGAGACCATCATTGGTTCGGACCATGCAGCCCTTGTGCTCAGCTCCGGGGAAGAACTAAAGAGACGGAGTTCTCGGTTCTTCTTTGAGAAGGCTTGGCTAGAGAGACCAGAGTTTGCGGACTTGGTGCAGGAGAAGTGGAGGGGGCTCATGGGTCTTGTGGGCCCTCAAGTGACCCCATCACTGACTGGAATAAGATATCCGCAGGCCTTCGTCAATTCCTAAAAGGCTGGGGGGCCAATATAGGAAGAGAGGACAAGGACTTGAAGGCGGACATTCTTACCCAGATTCAGGGCTTGGATGCCCTCGCCGACTCCTCCGGTCTAGATGATGAGGGCTGGGCCCTCAGATATCACCTGGAAGACCAGCTCACCCATCTCGCCAAGATGGAGGAAGAGTACTGGCGGCAAAGGAGCCGAGTCCAATGGTTGCTGAAGGGCGATGCTAACACGGCCTTTTTTCATGCTATCGCCAACGGTCGCCGGAGGAAATGCGCCATTACCCGCCTGACCTCAGACCAGGGTACCATTTCGGACCCTAGGGGCATTCAGGCGCACATCTACGATTTCTATCGTAGGTTGCTTGGCGAGGAGGGAGAGTCGAGGCTCTTCTCCCTTGCCAATACCCTTTGGGACATGGAGGGCCGCGTCTCGGAGGAGGAAAATCAGGACCTCATGCTTACCTTCACTTGTGAGGAGATGGACTCGGTCCTGAAAAGCATGAAGGTGGACACGGCTCCGGGCCCGGATGGCCTGCCGGTGATTTTCTTTAAGAAGTTCTGGCCTCTGGTAAGACCATTGATTATGGATATTACGAATGGTTTCGCTCTTGGGAGAGTGGACATTTCGAGGCTGAATTTTGGGGCCCTCACGCTTATCCCCAAAGTTCCCGGGGCGGAAGATATCCGACAGTTTAGACCGATAGCTCTCATTAACGTCATTTTTAAGTTTGTCGCGAAAGCCTATGCGCTTAGGTTATCTCCCGTCGCTCATCGCACGATTAGTAGGACTCAATCTGCGTTTATTAAAGGACGGCACATCCATGAGGGTGTTGTCTCCCTGCAAGAAATTGTGCACGAAATTAAGTCCAAGAAACTTGGGGGAGTTTTCTTGAAGCTGGACTTCGAAAAGGCCTACGACCGTGTGAAGTGGCCTTTCTTGCGTGAGGTGCTCCTCCGCAAAGGCTTTGACCCAGGTTGGGTTCATCGTGTCATGGGCTTGGTCTCGGGGGGCCAAACCGCCATTACCATTAACGGGGAAGTGGGCAACTTCTTCCGCAATGGTCGGGGGGTGCGCCAGGGCGACCCCCTCTCACCACTTCTCTTTGACTTTGTGGTGGAGGCGCTTGCGGCCATTTTGGACGCGGCAAAGGGAGCGGGCCATATTTCTGGGCTCATTCCCCACGTGATACCTGGGGGGGTATCACATCTGCAGTATGCAGATGATACGATCATTATGATCCAGCCGGATGACTTGGCAATCGCCAACCTAAAATTCATCCTCCTCTGCTTTGAGAGTATGTCCGGTCTGCGAATTAATTTTCACAAGAGTGAGGTCATGGTTTTGGGGAACCCGGACCTGGATCACCAACGGATAGCAAACATGCTAAACTGCAAATTAGGGGTGTTCCCCTTCACCTACTTAGGTTTACCTATTAGTGACAGAGCGCTGACGGCGGGGGATTGGGGTCCCCTTCCGATGAAGGTGGCTAAGCGGGCCGATCCCTGGATGGGGAATATGATGTCAGCTGCTGCTAGACTCACGCTGATCGACGCCTGCCTCTCCAGCCTTCCGCTCCATGCCATGGGGGTCTGCCTGCTGGGCGACGGGTTCATGGGGCGATGAACAAACACCGTGCACGATTCTTCTGGGGGGACTCGCGCACGAGACGCCGCTACCACTGGGTGAGATGGGCTGACATGTGTCTACCCAAGGCCCTAGGGGGATTGGGGATCATGGACACAAAGCGCATGAACAAGTGCCTTATGGCCAAATGGATTTGGAAGCTTTATGCTGGAGAACAAGGTTTGTGGGCTGATATTCTCCGGAACAAGTACCTTAGGGATAAGGACTTATTGGTGGACTCCCACACCTACGGCTCACAATTTTGGAGATCTATCCAAAAAGTGAAGGATGTGTTCCGCTTGGGGGCGAAACATGATATCGGTAATGGACTTTCCACCAGGCTCTGGTTAGACTGGTGGATAGGCCCGGGTCCTCTTTCTGAGAGTTTCCCGGAGATCTTTACCATTACCGCGGATCCGGAGATCACTATTGCCGACGCCCTACAGCCAGGAGGTTGGGACATTCCTTGTAGACGCGCGTTTGGCCATGTAGAACACAACCAATGGGTTAATCTGTTGAGAACAATTCAGGGTACGCGGCTAACCCCGACTCCCGACCGTATAATTTGGGCCCTGGAACCTTCGGGAGGTTCTCGGTTAGGTCCTTATACCGCAAGCTGTGCGAGGGAACCCCCCGTAGACATTTCTGCGAGATATGGAGGATTGCGGTCCCCCGTAAGATCCGAGTGTTCCTGTGGCAACTTATAAGGAAGAGACTGCCGTCAAACGACAACATTCACCACCGAAAAGGCCCTTCCTCAGGCAGATGCGCCTTATGTGGGGAGTTTGAGGACACCAACCACATTTTCTTCGCATGTCCTCTTGCCAAGTTCATGTGGAGTGCAGTGCGGGAGCTGTTCCAGTGCAACTGGAACCCCACCGGTAGTATGGCCTCTATAAACTTTCTATGTATCTACAGGTGTGGAAGCCAGTGGCTAGGAGACAGGATCGCGAGACGGTGGAGCTGACGATTAGCAGGATCCGTCAGCTCTACACACAGGTGCGGGAGGCCCCTGCACCTTGAGTCCCGCCATCCCTGCTTGTATCCCTCTTTTTGGTGCCTTAGTGTGCTCGTTCCAGTCTTGTGGGTCTGGGATCTTCCCTAGGAGGTGTAGCTCTGTGAACCTCCATGTGCTACGCTTGCGCCTGGTGCGCTTCTTTATTTCCGAGCCTGCGTGCTCATGTTGCCGTTTCACGGCTTGTAAGAACTATGTGGATACTGTGGCTTCATTAATTTAAAGCCGGGCTCATCTTGAGCCTAGGGTCTAAATAATTTTAAACTTGGCAGAAATTGTATCCTTTTGGCCTCTCGCCTCATAATTCAACCAGATAGTGAACTGGCAGACACGACTGGGTCGTCTGCTTGACACACCTGGTAAAGTTTTGCTCGATAGTTGTACCATACTACCATCCTCCAGAATATGTCTTCCTCACTGTTCGCCCTAAGCTACTGTTTTTAAGGGATCTACTCCAAAGTCCAAACTGTAGTGTACTTGGGCCAGACTCATTCTCTTCCCTCGCATGATAAAATGGATAAAAAGAACATAAATATTACAAATTTGAAATAATAAGTGTCACTGTCGCTACACACTTTTTTTGAAGAAAACAAATACTGTCACCGAGGTGGTGTTAGTTAGTGGTGATGGTGTCACTTATGTCTGTTCTCATGCAACAGCAGTCCTCCATTCCCATGCAACAACAATCCTCCATCTCAGGATTTTCACACCGACATATAAGCTATAAGAGACACAAGTAAGATTCATGTAATTTCTTGTACTATTTATTTATTCTTAAGATACAATTAAGTGAGATGATATTTTGATTTTAATGTTGGCGCAAAGATGTTAGATTCACGACGAACATAGCCCCATGTAGATGTAAAAGAAACAATGCCATACTTGGACCAAATTTGTGATTTCAAGTGATTATCGGCGTCATCATACGTTACAGTATTACTATTCGGTGTATATATGTTTGCATATATGATTTGTGCGACTACGAAAAACCTTTAGGCACCGTAGCAACGCACGGGCATTCAACTAGTCTTAAAGATTTGTTTGTTCCACAGGTTTAGTGGGATTATGGGGACGAGGACAATTCTTCGGTCAATCGTCACGGTAAAGGCAAGTCCATGACTGGATAGTGACCTTGCATTTTTCTCTTTGCTCTGGTTTTATTTTTACTACTTGCCTTTATGCCAATAAGATGTTCAATGATGGTGATGACATTCTAATCTAGAAGCATGTGTGGCAAATAATTTACTTGCAATTTTGCATATCATCATAATGACAATGAAAGCTAATGAAACTTACTTTGGTACGCACATTGAGACCTTCTATGATGAGTTGAGTCGTGACCCACTTTGGCAGCACCCTCCACAAGTTGAGTGTGTGGACGCCGACACAAGAGGTACCAGTATACGCAATGAGCAGAGATGAGCATGTAGGCAGACTGCTATTTAATAATATGCCTTTGTGTTTTGACTTCTGGATAGTTTATTATTCCTTAATGCACTTGCTGAGTCATTATACTTATCCTCTTGGCTTCTATGTTTATAGAAACAATTGAGGACAGCATGAATGGGATTGGGAGTAACACTTCTACATGCTTGGATACCCACTACTTTCAAACATAACAACCTTACTATACACAGATTAGCATAATATGCTCCTTAAAGGTTGTTCTCGACTTATTCTTTGGTCTTGAGATTTGTCTTATGTTAGTGAGCTCCCTGGTTGGTTGATATGGTACATTTTGGATAATTAATTTAATTTGGGTCTTGTTGAGTCTTATGGCCATTTGTATGGTTATATAACTGTTGATATATTCTTATTTGCTTGTCATGAATATCTCCATAAACAAAGGAGGCTGCCAAAATTTATGTTTTCTCCCGGCTGGTAGTGTTTAAAGTATGTGGTAGCTGTTCCAGCTAGGGTCAATATCTGGTTGTTACAACGTCTGTCAGGTCTTGTTTTTCAATGCACAAAATGTTATGGGTTTTTGATTCTTGGTGCCTGCATTTTCTCATTCCATTCATCCTTTTAAGTGACAACACATGCGCTACTTCACTGGAAATCTTATTATTTTCGTGATGCCTTGAGAAGTTGATCCATTCCCATTACTTCCTACATAAGTTATATTATGAATGCCTGAAACTGTAGGAACCACTAGCTTGGTGTAGGAATCTCGTCATTTATATTGCTTCAGGCTGCACTATTCGACACAACAATATTTTGTCTTAGTGTAGTTAAACGCAGAATGAGACAAGCTGTATAGATGGGAATGATAAGTCAGTGCCATGCCTACTTGTCTCTTCTTGGTAAATGCTAATCTTGCGGGTTTGTGTTTCGATGTTTATCTAATTTTTCTGTATGCTGTACTTTGTGATCTGACCAGTCTAACAAGGCCCAGCACTCTGCATCTCCTCTGCTTTCGGGGTTTGGGGCAGTCACGCGTGCTTTCAGGTAACTGCAATTACAATCTTATTGCGTATGCAGATAATTGTCAACGCTAGCTGGTGCATCTGTCAGTCTACCCCTTGTATTGCTTGTTGAGTATTGAATTGTATGTATGTGCTGTTGTGCGCAGCTCAAGGTCTCTATGGAAGGGAGCGTTCGTTGATGCTTTCCTGTCTAGAATAAAGAACAACAGAGAAAAGATGAATGGCAGGAAGATCTGGTCTCGTAGATCTTCAATTTTGCCGGAATTTGTTGGTTCCTCCGTGCTCATTTACAATGGGAAAACTCATGTTCGTTGCAAGATCAATGAGGGGAAGGTTGGCCATAAGTTTGGAGAGTTCGCTTTTACACGGAGACGTAGGCCCCATCGAACAACTATAGCGAAAGGAAAACAAGTAAAGGGCAAAAAAAAAAAAAGGAATGCATGAAAGGTAATCTGGGTTGTTTTTATTTAGTTTCCGGTCCATGTTTCGAAATATTAGTAGATTGTAGATTCTAATTTGGAAAATTGGTTTATCGTGCACAAAAATTCCTATCAATTGGCAACCTACAGGCGTATAAATCAGATCCTAGGAGCCTAGAACAGACATTTCTGAGTATAGCATTAACAACACACGGTTCACAATATATTTAAGCAAGTCTGAAAAGTTTACTCGGTACAGAAGGGAGAACACAAAAAACATATAATTTCAGGATTAATCTAGCCGTGTCATTTTAATCTAGACCAGAGTTGTTATGAGATGAAACAAAGATGGCTCCCACAGTGGGTTATGAGGAACAGGTAGTTGGATGGGTATATGTTCATCGCTGTTTATCTCACTCTGCTCATAACCAACTTTTTTTTTCAGAACGGCAGGACAAGGAGGGCTTAGTTGTGAAGCACAAGCACCCGAATCATCTTAATATTTTTACAATCTAGACTGCCTGTCTTGGGACAATAATAATAACAGGAGGATGTGTCTGAACATTGCCTATGGACCCTTTCAAAGCTGTAGTTCATCCTTGGTAGTGTTGGTAGCATAACTCTGGAGGACATCCCCCCATTTGCTGTTTTTCTTTTGGCTTATTGAGGTTTTGATGCCACACGTAGCTATGAGTGAACATTATACTTGTAAGAAGGTTATGCTTCAGAGTTCGGAGTGGTCGCTCCTAGCCAAATACTGATGTGTCGACCATCCAAACTTCTTCTGTTCGCCTTCGTTGATTCTGATCAAAGTTATGAATCGATCAACCGAGCTTGAACGGTGGATCTTACATAAAGCTTAAAGATCTTACATACACCAGCTGCAGTAGCAGCACAAAATAAATTTCCCTTGACATAAGAGGAACTGCCTGGACTAAAAAACCTGGGACAAAATACAAGAAACATGAGAGGAGCTGCCAGTACTCGTGAATGCAGTCCTTCTGGCAAGTGAGCTCCAACAGAGTATCCTACTGCCTGGTATACCAGCTACAGAAGCAACACAAAATAAACTTCCAGACATCATCTCAACCTGAGGAGCTGCGCCAAATTGACACACACGACACACCTCTATCCAATCCCTTGACATGAACTTGGATCAGGCATTCCATTATCTCGTGGCACCCAGCAGCATCTTCTCCGCCATCGTCCATTTGAGAAGATTTCACACGCACGTCTCTCAAAACAGGCCGCCACAAAATCCACGTTCCTAACGCCTGTACCGCTTACATTAGCGGTATCATACATATTTCACAGCAAAATATTTCCCACGCTTCAACTGTTCTGACACCGTAAGGCTAGTTTCTCCCTGAACGTCGATTCCGTGCCTTCCTGCTCTTCCGGGAAACATCACGGCTCACTGAAACAGAGCTGCACAAGTAAAAAAATAGGATGTCATGTCGCATCGGGCCGTTACACGTGTGATGTGAGATCAGTTGGCATGATGATGGAGAAGATGTATGCTGGGCAACTAGACTGCAAGTAAAGAGCCGCACCGGATAGCTTCTTTGATCTTGGCGTTCTCCCGGTCTAGCTTCGAAGCCTTGAGAAGGGCTTCAGCAGCGCTGGCGTGATCCTAGTTAACACAGAACAAGAATCGGATGCCTTGCTTGTCAGTAAACTAATTAAGGGTGCATGTGAAGCCTACGCTGAAAATAAGATCACGAGAGTGATGACTGAATTTGGACTTATGAATCTAGTTCTCGGCATATGACCTTAAGCAAGTGGAAGGCCATTCCCAGGCGGTAGTAGCCTTTCGCCCAGTTGGGCCGCTTCTTGATGCAGGTTTGGGCGTCCGAGAGAGCCTCCTCACCGACACCGTGGCGCAGCCAGCAGAGGCTCCTGTCTGAATATAAGGTGGCGTCGTCGGTGTCGCCAAACTTCATTGCCTACAAATTCAGAATTACAGAGATGTAGATATGAGCCATGTATTTTGAGATATAATATGTTGTGCAACAACTTCATAGTGGCATCGCGGCTGTTAGAGAAGGCGAAAATATGTTCTTCCGGTATAGTGCATTTCCATGCAAAAAAATAAATCCACAACGGAATCAGAGTTGGTTACCATGCTGAAGAGAAGTATGGCCGCGTCGTAGTCCTTCCTTCTGAAAGCCGAGTGCCCTTGTTGTTTCAGTTCATCTTTCCTGATGTAAGAGGCTTTGATCACCTGCGCAAAAAGGAACTAGTATTAAGCCAAAGAATAATGAGATAACCTGCAGAGCTCAATACAAAGGCCCTCTAACTGCATTTGGCGAATATGCAACCTAGTAATGTGATGACAAATACAGTATCAAGTTCAACTGCAGTTTGACCCACCCTCTCCTGGTAAGCAGCTGAATTCACTCGTCGCACTACGCCGGCAACACTCCAGCTCGAGTCAAGCATAGCTTCGGGGTGTCGAGTCACCGGAAACAGAACCTCGACGAGTTCCCTTTCAGCATGGACCGCGGCAACTTCTATCGGTAACCTACCGAGCTGTTACAGGGTACAAAATGGCTGTGAACTGCTTGACAGGGAACATATATCAATTCTTGTTCAGGACTATGGATTGCAAATGCAAGAGAACAAAAATGTAGCAGAACAAGCCTTTGATCTCATATGTATGTATTTTGAAGAGAACACAAAATGTGGCATGAAAGGAGGCCTCACTTCATCAAGACCATTGGGATTTGCTCCAGCCTCCAGCAAGCATTTGACGAGTGGGACGAGGCCACGGCTGCTACATGCGAAGAACAGAGGCGTCGCTCCGGCGAATCCACCGGTGTTAACATTGGCCCCGGCCTAGTTAACATTTTCAGAAGAACCGATCATGATAGGGCAAAAAACAACTAGATCATGCAATTGAATTACTGTTACAGATCAATTAGCAGAAGGCAATGCAATGTGGCAGTACCAGGATGAGTAGCTTCATGCATTCCAGAGAGCCGCTGACGAGCGCGAGACCAACGGCGTGAAGACGCAATTCGCAATCTTATTCGGCTGCAACATTGAAGACAGGTTATGTATATTAGCAGCAGTGAGTGGGCGAGCAACTGGGCATACAGAACCGGCCGGACATACAAACATCTGCACCGTGGCGCAGCAGGACGGCGACGACCTCCGGATGCGCCCGGGAGGCAGCGACGTGCAGTGCCGTGCCCCGGGGGTTCGCCGCGCCGACGTCGGCGCCTCTGTGCAGGAGCAGCATCGCCAGCGCCCGGTCCCCTGCATGCGCCAATCCGTCAACCCAAAATCAATGTGCGCGCGCCGGCGAGGCGACCAAGAGGGACACGGGGGCGGCGAGGTGCGCACGTACCGTTGTAGGCGGCCCAGTGGAGCGGGGTCTCGCCGTCGGAGTCCCGCGCGCGGGGGTCGGCACCGCGCTCCAGGAGGTAGGCCGCCGTCGCGGTGTGGTCGAACGAGGCCGCCAGGGCCAGCGGCGTGTCGGCACAAGAGGACCGGGCCCGGGCGTCGACAGGGAAGCCGAGGTCCTGGACCAGGTAGCGGCAGACGTGCGTCCTGCCGTTCACCGCTGCCAGGTGCAGCGCGTTGTGGCCGCAGGTCGACCAGACGCCGCCAGCGCGCGGGCCCGTGCCGCCCCGCGCCGCCGCCTCGAGCTCCGCCGCCATCCCTGCATGCACGTTTCGAGTAGTGGCACAACGGTACAGACTTCGGAGAAAGGCATTCGGGAGCGTGCGTACTGGCGACGAGGTCGAGGTCGCCGTAGATGGCGGCGTGGAGGAGTCCGCGGCGCTGCCTCTCGTTTTCCCCCGCCTCCACGTCCACGGTGACATCGACGCCTATAATACGGTAGCACCTCATAAAAAGTACCAAATGAAAAGCAAAGAATCGAATCTCATGCACGCACACGGCGGCAGATAGACGGACAGACCTGTTGCGGCAGCGGTGCACGACGGCGGAGGCGGCGGCGGCGGCGCCAACGAGGGTGATTCACCACGGGACGGCCGGGTCAAGGTAAGGCAGGAAAGACTGGCGCACGCCGCCGTGCTCATGTCGTCCATGGTGGAATGGATCTGACGACTTGTGTGGGTTTGTTCTCTGAGCGTCCTCTGCTTGGATTGGCGGAGAGCAAGAGGAGATGAGACTATAATGGCGGTGTCTCGGAAGCTGTAGCCGAGCCAGTCGGTGGTGCCGTGGTGCAGCATAGTGTGCTTCAGGCGACGGGACATGACCTTTGACGTGGCGTGACACGGTAACAACAGGAGAGGAAATGTCATGCCAGGACACTCTCGCTCCCTCCAAGTCAAAACGCAATCATTTCTATTGGTCTCTCTCCCATATACTCCCTCCATTTTAATAGATGTTTAACATTTTTTACCTACAACATGTATATATACATATTTATATTTTATTTTAGTGTAAGTTTTACATGAATCCCACACTAAAATATGTCTAGATATATGTGAGTAAAAAAGATAAAACATCTTAGATACTGAAGTAGTACGTGTCAAACTCTGTGTACTTCGAGTATGCTGGGCTACAACAGAGCCGATACAAATGTATACCAATTTTTTCCGTATGTGTTGTCATCCTTAAATGTGATGACGACCGGTCATGTCCATCCTTTGAGATCACTGCACCTGACAGGGCAACCCATTTAGTCCGTTATGTCCGGATATTGCAATTTTTATCATTTCGTACATTAGATAAAAAAAATACTCCCTCTGATCTGTAAAAAATGTCGTGAGAAAGCAGTGTAGTAGCACAAATTGTATGTGTAACATGCAGATATACAACATCCAACCGAAAAAGAATAACACATAGTTCCAGCCATCTCAGGCATGGTTCTCAGTCATCTCGGCCATAGTTCATATTGACATACAACATTGTGAAAACGACCGAGCTGTGATCACTCTCGGTTCAAATAATACCTTTGTTTCTTCTTTGTTAGGGTCAAACTGGAGAGAACCATGTCCATGATCTGGGCCGCCTCGAGGCATAGGGCAAGCTTAATCTCTAGTTGCTTGACATCGGCTATAGCTCGTTTCTGAGATTTTCCTTTTGATCGTGGCTTCCACTTTTGCAATTCTAATAGTTGCTTGGATCCCCCTCTCTCGGCGTTCCCTCTCCTTCTTGGCGGGAACGGTCGCGATATCCCGGCCACGGCCTGGTCAGCCGCATCTCCAGCGGGATCGACGGCTGCATCCCACCAAAGGCAATGGCGGGACCTTCTTCCTGCCAGTCTGCATGGCTGAACGTTCCTGCGGCCAACCCGTACGACAGTATGTGCCATGTGTCGCTTTTTTCTTCCCGCCGGACCATTTTTGACAATAAAACTGGAAGGAGTTTTTTTTGATAATACGATTAAATAGAGACGATTAAATAGAGGGTCATATTTATAAAAAAAAATCCGCCATTTCCTCTCGCGTCACGCCACATCAAGTCGTCAATGCTCGTCGTGTCCCATCGCCTGAGTGTGCACCACCGACCGGCTTGGCTACAGCTTCCGAGACACCGCCATTTATGCTATCATCTCCTCTCGCTCTCCGCCCGCCCAAGCAGAGCAAAGAGCAGAACAAACCCACACAAGTCGTCAGATCCATTCCACCATGGACGACATGCGCACGGAGGCGTGCGCCAGCCTTTCCTGCCTTGCGTTAACCCCGCCTTCACGTGGCGAATCACCTTCGTCGGCGCGGCCGTCGTGCGCCGCTACCGCATCGGGTCTGTCTGCCGCCTTGTCTTTGCTTTTCATTCCGGGCTTTTTGTGAGGTACTACTATATTACAGGCGTCGATGTCACCGTGGAGGAAGACGGGAGGCGGCAGCGCGGGCTCCTCCACGCCGCCATGGACGGCGACCTCGACCTCGTCGCCAGTACGCACACTCCCGAATGCCTTCGCCGAAGTCTGTGGCGTTGTTGCACTACTCATCGGAACGTACGTGCATGCAGGGATGGCGGCGGAGCTGCAGGCGGCGGCGCGAAACGGCACGGGCCCGACCCCGGCGGCGTCTGTTCGACCTGCGGCCACAACGCGCTGCACCTGGCCGCGGTGAACGGCAGGACGCACGTCTGCCGCTACCTGGTCCAGGACCTCGGCTTCCCTGTCGACGCCCGGGCCCGGTCCTCTTGTGGCGACACGCCGCTGGCCCTGGCGGCCTCGTTCGGCCACACCTCGACGGCGGCCTACCTCCTGGACAGCGGCGCCGGCCCCGCGCGCGGGACTCCGACGGCGAGACCCGGCTCCACTGGGCCGCCTACAACGGTACGTGCGCAACTCGCCGCCCCCGTGTTCCTCTTGTTCGCCTCGCCGGCGCACGCACATTGATTTTGGGTTGACGGATTGGTGCTGTCGTCCGTGCCGCGCGCATGCAGGGGACCGCGAGCTGGCGATGCTGCTTCTGCACAGAGGCGCCGACGTCGGCGCGGCGAACCCCCGGGGCACGGCACTGCACCTCGCCGCCTCCCTGGCACATACTGAGGTCGTCGCCGTCCTGCTGCGCCATGGTGCCGATGTATGTATGCCCAATTGCTCGCTCCCCATTCGGAGCAAATGTACAACAACACCGCTGCTCTGACGTGTCTCCAATGTTGCAGCCGAACAAGATTGCGACTTGCGTCTACACGCCGTTGGTCTCGGCGCTCGTCGGCGGCTCTCTGGAATGCATGAAGCTGCTCATGCTGGTGCCACATTGCATTGTCTTCTGCTAATTAATCTGTAATTCAGTTGCGTCCGTGTATGCATGATCCGTAATTGGTTCTTCTGAAAATGTTAACTAGGCCGGGGCCAATGTTAACACCGGCGGATTCGACGGAGCAACGCCTCTGTTCTTTGCATGTAGCAGCCGTGGCCTCGTCCCACTCGTCAAGTGCTTGCTGGAGGCTGGAGCAAATCCCAACGGTCTTGATGAAGTGAGGCCCTCCTTTCATGCCACATTTTGTATTCTCTTCAAAATACATATATACGAGATCAAAGGCTTGTTCTGCATCTGCAATCCTTTGTCCTGAACAAGAATTGATGTTCCCTATCTAGCAGCTCACAGCCTTTTCGTACCATGTAACAGCTCGGTAGGTTACCGATAGAAGTTGCCGCGGTCCATGCTGAAAGGGAACTCGTCGAGGTTCTGTTTCCCGTGACTCAACGCCCCGCAACTATGCTTGACTCGAGCTGGAGTGTTGCCGGCGTAGTGCGACGAGTGAACTCAGCTGCTTACCAGGAGAGGGTAGGTCAAATTGCTGTTGAACTTGATACAGTATTTATCATCACATTACTAGGTTGCATATTTGCCAAATGCAAGTAGAGGGCCTTTATATTGAGCTCAGGTTATCTGATTATTCTTTGGCTTAATACTAGTTCCTTTTTGCGCAGGTCATCAAAGCCTCTTACATCAGGAAAGATGAGCTGAAACAACAAGGACACTTGGCTTTCAGAAGGAAGGACTACGATGCGGCCATACTTCTCTACAGCATGGTAACCAACTCTGATTCCGTTGTGGATTTATTTTTTTTGCATGGAAAAGCACTATACCGGAAGAACATATTTTCGCCTTCTCTAACAGCCGCGGACCACTATGAAGTTGTTGCGAAATATATTACATCTCAGAATACATGGTTCATATCTACATCTCTGAAATTCTGAATTTGTAGGCAATGAAGTTTGGCGACACCAACGACGCCACCTTATATTCAGACAGGAGCCTCTGCTGGCTGCGCCACGGTGTCGGCGAAGAGGCGCTTTTAGACGCCCAGGCTTGCATCAAGATGCAGCCCAACTGGGCGAAAGGCTACTACCGCCTTGGAATGGCCTTCCAGTTACTTAAGGTGATATGCCGAGAAATATATTCAGAAGTCCAGATTCAGTCAAACTCTCGTGAGCTTATTTTTCGGTGTAGGCTTCACATGCACTCTAATTAGCTTACTGACAAGGAAGGCATCCGATTCTTATTCTGTGTCAATTAGGATCACGCCAGTGCTGCTGAAGCTCTTCTCAAGGCTTCGAAGCTTGACCGGGAGAACACCAAGATCAAAGAAGCTCTCCGGTGATGCATTTTACTTGCAGTCTAGTTACCCATCATACATCTTGATCATCATCATGCCAACTGATCTCAAATCACACTTGTGACGGCCCGATGTGACATGACATGCTATATTTTACTTGTGCAGCACTGTTTCAGTGAGCCGTGATGTTTCCGGAAGAGCAGGAAGGCGCGGAATCGACGTTCAGGGAGAAACTAGCATTCGGTATCAAAACAGTTGAAGCGTGGGAAATATTTTGTTGTGAAATATGTATGATACCGCTACGTAAGCGGTATAGTCGTTACTCGTTAGGAACGTGGATTTTGTGGCGGTCCGTTCTAAATAGACGATGGCGGAGAAGATGCTGCTGGATTCCACGAGATCATGGAATGCCTGATCCAAGTTCATGTCAAGGGATTGAGTAGAGCTGTGTCTCGTGTGTGTCAATTTGGTGCAGCTCCTCAGGTGGAGATGTCAGGAAGTTTATTTGTTGCTACTGTAGCTGGTTGGAGCACTGGAGATGATGTCTGGAAGTTTATTTTGTGTTGCTGGTTCGAGCACACTTGCCTGTTGCCAGGACAGTATTCATGAGTACGAGCAGTTACTCTCATGCTTCTTGTCTTCTGTCCGAGGTTTTGTTAGTACTGGCAGTTCCTCTCATGTAAAAAGAAGTTTATTTTGTGTTGCTACTGCAGCTGGTGCATGTAAGATCTTTAAGCTTTATGTTAGATCCATCGTTCGAGCTCACCCTCCCTGATCGAGCTCACCCTCATAACTTTGACCAGAATCATGAAGAAGAATAGCAACATAAGCTCAGACAATACTTCAAAACAGAGGAAGTTTGGGTGATCGATTTGGGTGATCGACACGTCAGTATTTGGCTACGAACGACCACTCTGAACTCAGAAGCATAACCTTCTTACAAGTTACATCTCCCAGTCTAATGTTCACTCACAGAGACAGGGTGCCAAGGCACATCTAAGTGTGGCAGCAAACCTCAATAAGCCAAAAGAAAAACAACAAATGGGGGGATGTCCTCCAAAGTTATGCTACCAACACTACAAAGGATGAACTAGCAGCGTTAAAAGGGTCCATAGGCAATGATCCAGACACATCTCCTGTTATTATTATTGTCCAAAGACAGGCAGTCCAGATTGTAAAAATATTAAGGTGATTCGAGTGTTTGTGCTTCACAACTAAGCCCTCCTCGTCCTGGAAAAAAGTTGGTTATGAACAGAGTGAGATAAACAGCGATGCAATAGACCCATCCAACTACCGTGTTCCTCATAAATCATTGTGGCAGCAATCTTTGTTTCATCTCATGACAACTGTGGTCTAGATTAAAAAATGGCACAGCTAGCTTCATCCTGAAATGCATTCTGTTTTTTGTGTTCTCCCTTCTGTACCGAGTAAACTTTTCAGACTTGCTTAAATATATTGTGAACTGTGTTTTGTTAATGCTATACTCAGAAATGTCTGTTCTAGGCTCATAGGATCTGATTTACGCGCCTGTTGAATGCAACGAAAGAAAGTCAAGTAGGTTGCCAAATCATAGGAACTTTTGTGCAGGATACACCAATTTTCGAAATAAGAATCTAAAATCTACTAATACATTATTTTCGAAACATGGACTGGAAGCTAAATAAAAACAACGCTGATTACAGTTCCCTTCAGTTGATTGCTCGAAAACAAGTTCCCTTCAGTTGACGAGAACAAAAAAACAAAAAAGGAGAGTGAAGCAGCCATGCGAGTGTTGTTGCTATCGACAGCAAGTTACCATGCATGGATTGGAACTGCACTCCAAACAGAAAACATTTTACGCTTGCATTTGCTTAGAAAGGCAAAATAATAACAATGGTGATGCTGTTTGTCCATCCCAACTTATAATACAGTACAGAATGGTTCGTATCAACTTCAACGTCCTTTTGGGCACTGTATTTTGTGTATCTCCCTTTACAGGTAATAATCACCAGGAACATGGATTACTCTTTGTGCCTGTGCCTGCATGGCAGTTGCTCTTACCAGATAGAAGATGAATTTTGTTAACTGGTGTTTGGCGACGTACTCCAGCCAAATTTTTCTCCAGTGGCCAGGCGTCGTGCAACACCATCACAAGATTAACCCGACTCTTTGGCTCCAACTTCCTGAATGCGCCGGGTGCTACCTGATGGCTGTCAAACATCATTCAGGTGGGCTTCTCCCATTGCCTTCTACCCATTAAACCTGTGCCTGTGCTCCATCAAAACAACAGAGCAGGACCCACGTCTTGAGTTGCAGACTGTGATCAAGCTTCCGCACCTCCTCAATTAATCCCTTCCCTGTTCTGCACTTCAAAAGATATAAAACTAAATACATTCCAGGTTTTGAGGTAGCTCCAACATCGACGAGCCTTCCTAAAACTGATCAAGATACTGGAGAGCCATCCTCACCAAAGAAAAAACTGTGCATCAGGTGCCCAGCCTCTCCTTTCAAAATTTGTTCTCAGGGCAGACCACCACTTGATAACATGTTGGTGACCTCCATTTGCAAGCAAGCAAGGTTGAGGAGCCCACGTTTCGTCGTTCTTGGCAAGCATGCCTGACAGCGAAAATTCATCTTCCATCAAGATGCCAAAGCTGGCCAGTCATCAAGTAGCTCGGTCAAGGGAAAATACAGGATAAATTCAGCATCCTCCTGGCAGATTCCAGAGGCTTCACATCCGACTGTCCTATGAGCAGGTAAATTAGCTCCTCTACTTTCCGCGACAACAACTACCACGAAACAAGCTGGGTGCATATCTTCTAGTGGACCGGGGCAGAAACTAAACATACACCTAAGATAAATATATTTGTAACAATAATCTTAAAAATTGAACTGCGTAGCACTAACAAACTTAAACTCAAGTCAGGAACACAAATATGCTCAGGGACTTCTCATTTTCATAAAATGATGCAGGAGATGCTTTCTTCTCTAACGGATGACGGCATCAACATGTCGAGGTTCAGAAATCAAACTATCAATTTATCCATAACAGCTATGCTATAGAAGAAAACCATCGAACAATCAGGAAAAGGAACACCAAGTCAGGAATTACCAGTTCAATATGCAAAAGGAAAACTTAGTTGGGCCATACACAGCTACCAATTCTCATAGCCCATTCTTGGTTCATGCAAATCTTAATCTAGTCGGTACTTCGCCTCTGCAAGCTGTTGCGTAGTCTTCAGCAAGGTGGGGTGCAATTTCCTTGTGAGGGCATATGTACTTCTCCGCAAACACCTTCTCAGACACCAAGACAGCTGTATTGTAGTCCCTCTTGTGCTCAAGCAATCCATTCTCCTTAAGAAACTTAAGAACATAATACCGGGGTCTGAGCCGGCCGTCGAGGCTATAAGAGAGCAGTGCCGGCCGATGAGCAATGTAGGCCGGTTCAAGCCCCACCTCAGAGATGAGGAAATCCGACGTGCGCTGCAGCATGGCCTTGGTGGCTCTCAGCAAGTACGGACCCTTCGACAGAGCAATGCCGACCTCAGCATCCGACCACCTCAGTGTCTTCTTCAAGTAGTCCACTTTGGCAGCGATGGTCTCCTCGCTGTTAAATTGAATAGCACGAAGCGCATACTTGAACATCCCAGAGCCACGGGGCACACCGAGGCTTTCGGCGCATGCCACAACCGCCCGGACGCGTTCCACCCTGCAGGTGAGCAACCATGGGCAAGACAGGCACAGCTCGGCAATATCACAAGCACCTAGGCTGCACTCCTGTAGGAACGCGACCTTGGGCTTGACAACCCTCTCAATGTCGAACGAGAAGAGGCGGACGTTGCGCTTGAGAATCCGAAGCATATTCTCGATGGAGCCGAAGAGAGGGAGGTAGTACAGCAGCTTGGGCACGAGGGATTTACAGCGGAATTTCTGGCTGTCTAGCGAGACGAGGCGCGTGATATCAGAACGGGATAAGCCGAGGCCGGTGAGCCCGGCGACGACGGGCGCCAAGGTTCTACCTACGCCGGCGCAGAGAAACTTGGGGTCCTTGACGACGAGGGCGGCCACGTCGGTGCCGGAGAGGCCGAGGCCGGCGAGGAAGGCGAGGACGGCGTCGGGTTTGGTGGGGGACTTGAGGTGGGAGAGTCTCGGGGAGGCCTTGCGTGCCTGGGCTCGGGTGAGGCCGCAGGTGGCGACGAGGTAGTCCTCCACGGCGAAGGCGGGGCTTGCCGGAACGGGGGGCACCGTGGTTGAGAGGAGGCGGTGGAGAGGGGATATGGGATAGGTGGCTGAGGGAGAAGAGAGAATACAGGTGACGATGCAGCTTCGCAGGCGGAGCATGGCCGCAGGCCACGGCGCGGCGGCGGCGGCGACGAGTAGAGAGATTCTCGTTCGAGGTGGAAAGTGGAAACTGAGGACGGGGATCGAGTTCTGTAGAGAGAATCAGAGATTCCTATAGATGGGCCTCGATCGTCACATTTCACCCCGCGATTGGCCTCCCGCATGCCATGGGCCTCCATTATGAATCTGCATTTTGTTTTACTAATAGGATTACAGGAATTACTTCTTTGCCATGAGGGCTATGCGGTTCAAAAACTTACTAGTAGATGATTGTAGATCTTCACAAATTTTGCAATCACTTTTTGGAAATTGTCAACCAAGGGATCATATGATCCTTAGTCCTATGCAAAAAAGTCTAGATGATGCATCCTTCAACTATGGAATAATCACAACGCAAACTTCTTTGTATTATGGGCTACAGAAAAGTGATAAAATGCAAACCAACCTGTGGTTGGATGGTTAGTAGGGTGGTTGTACCCTCAACCCACCAGAGTTCAAACCCCAGGTATGACATCTGTGTGTTGCATTTAGGCGGAATATTCTTTCAGTGGGAGGCGACGTTCCCGTCGACAGCGAGGCGCCCGTGTTGACTTCGTCAATCTCAAGACTCGATCCGCTGGCTCAGTATTTCGGAGGTGCTCATAGGGGTAGGGTGTGCGGGCGTGCGTTCATAGGGGTGAGTGTGTGCGCGTGTATATGAGCGTTTGCGTTTGTACCGTGTTTCTCAAGAAAAAAGTGATAAAATATTGTATATTTTGAAGATTTGAAAGTGCATGTCGTGTACTTATATCCACACATTTGTTATTTTTGTGCAGTTTAGAACGTAAAGTATTTAAAAAAAGATCTCCTTTTTCAGATGCACTCCACTCCATACTTGGTAGTAAATCATCACCATTTAATGATGATTAATGACATGTATTAACTCATAGTTATATTCTAATTGAAATACTCCTTATATGGGTGGAGGAGGCCATCGAATAGGTGCCGTGCCTGTAAGACGGAGGCCTCCCATCTCCTCACAAAAGAGTTCTCACGTTTGTGTGCTTCACAATAGCCGGTGTCTTCTTGTCAACTGGACAAAGTAGCAATGGCGCATCCTTTTTTTGGCGCCGCCGCTGCCTATATGATTTTTTTATCCCTGTCGGCTACGGCTGTCCATGGCATGGGCAGGGAGCACATCGTCGGTGACGACAAGGGCTGGAGCCTCGGCGTCTCCGGCTGGGAGAAGGGCAAAGCCTTCCACTTTGGCGACTTTCTTGTCTTCAACTATGACCCCAAGAAGCACACCGTGCTGGAGGTTAGCACAGAAGAATATGAGACATGTAAGCTAGCGGATGACGTCCCCAGTTGGAGGAACTTCACCTCCGGCCACGACTACGTCGTGCTAATCGGCGGTGCCACCTCCTTCATATCCGGTGTTCCCGGCGACTGCGAGAGAGGGATGAAGATCCACGTCAACATGCTAGATTAGGAATTGTTTTATGGCTATCCATACCATTATTATGCTTGTGGGTACGTTTGTGAGAGAAGAAAACTCTATATAAGTGTGGTACTTGCTTGCTACTCATGACGGAATAAAATACTTACACCACAGTTCAAACACTTCTTTAACCCCACTTAAATGAAAATAAAAAGAGATGTGATGTCATGTATCTAGGATTCATACTGGAATTGTAGACACAAAAAAGTAAAAAACATATGGTAAGTCCTCATGTTTGTTTTCCTGCAAAATTCCTATGTTCGGTAGATTGATCTTCTCCGATGATCCAGCCTATACACGTGGAGAAAAAATGATGCATGACTAAAATTAGCGTGGAAGATGATGATGACCAGATCATGGCACGGATCTTACATCGTGCACTGCTAGCAAGGAGGCAGGGATTGAGAAGAAGGGCAGCTGCACGGATCTGAATCTTCATATTGTAGTACAAGATCGATACTAATACGAGATGTTTGCAACAGGGACACATGATTTGATCTAATCTGCATAACTAATATAGAGATAGGAAGAGAATGGAATGGAATCTCCCTGAGAATAGGCAGGTCACATTTCATTATAAAAGAGAAATTTGATCTGATCTGCTATATGTTAACCTCTGATGTACTTTACTCTATTTTTCTTATTTCAAAATTGCTCATCCAAACATGCTCCACACAATACACATTTACTTTTGTCCGAACAAATAGCCTTTGCACTTTCGCTTGCACACGTCCATGGTCACATAGCAAAAATCACTCGGGAAACAACAGTAGCAAAGCTGGTCACTTCTGCAGGTAGAAGCGCTCTGTTGGTAGACGCACAACCCCTTTGCTCCATTGGCCTTCTCGTCATTGCCGACGTCGTCGATGTCCCTGCCTGAAAAATATAAATTAAATATACATTTGAAATTAGCGTAAAGATGATGAACAGAGCAGATACGTCGAGAAATACTGTGGATCTTACATCGTGCGTTTGTAGTGAGGAGGCAGAGGATGAGAAGAAGGGCAGCTGCACGGGTGTGAGTCCTCATATCGCAGTATGATATGATGTGATGTGGTGCACCGACGACACATGATGTCCTATATATTTATAGAGGGAGAGAAGGGAATGAAATCTCCCTGATTTGATCTGATCTGATTTCCTATAGAATTCATAGGTAACATTCATTGTTTCATTAAGAGAGATTTGATCTGATCCAATCTCTGATGGTACTGTTTCTGGGACGATGATCTGCTTGCTTGAATTGTTTGGGTTTGTGTGGGTTTCGATCTTAAGGAAACCTAGTACGCCATACATATGGGTATGGTAACATCTGATGTAAGCTTAATTCCTGCGAGCAACATATTCAGGCCCAACCAATTCGGCCTAACAAGATTCAGACTTTCTGACGAAGCAATTCTGCCACCTACATATAAGTAGTACCAAAACAAGACTTTCACAGTTATACATCCCAAAAAAATGTGTTAGCGGTGATGGGAAGGCCGGATGGTCACTACTATTGCGCAAATTGCAGAGCTCCAAGTTATAACACGATTTACGATTTTTTACAGAGGCACCCAGGATCCTATACATTGCACTCAAGATCAACGTGATTAAGGGCCAGGTGAACAACTTCAAATACCATCTGTTTCTGCTTTTCCAAATCGTCCGAAGCAGGAGAGGGCTGTAGGGTGCACCAGTGAGGTGGCACAATCAAGCGAGGAAGCCCCAACACCACAAACCACCAGTATTTCCACAACATCCAGTAGGCAAATCCATAACTAATCAGCAAAAGCTTTTTATGCTGTGTTTTCTGAAGAGTGGACGAGCAATGATTCAGATTACCGGCAGTATTTAAAGCTATAAGCCTACAAGCTTGTGAAGAAAGAAAGATATCATTACCTGTTGCACGTACAAGTGTTCTAGAACCTTTTTTGTTTTGTTTTTAAACCTCGAGTGTTCTAGAACCTGACCAGGATACTATCAATAGTCTTGAGCTGTGTCATTTCTTCTGAACTAGCAATTCCCGGATCCACGTAGCACAGCTGGAAGAACAAGAAAGGTGTAACCATGTTTCTATCAAAATGTATAAACATTTTAACCGCTCTGAAGTTCTTATTCTGATCGGTTGTTTGATATACCTGATACTGTGGTTTTCTGAGGGTGTGCACGCCTCTTTTCACCAGCCTCTGCCATTCTTTTTTGATTGCAAGAGTCCTCTCTAAATCAGCTGTTCTCTATAGGAAATAAATAAAGAATATATTAGAAAATACTCCCTCCGTCCCAAAGTAACTGTCTTAGATTTGCCAAAAAGTGGATGTATCTAGATATGAAACATGTATAGATACATCCATTTTTTGGCAAACTTGAGACAGTTATTTTGGGACGGAGGGAGTAACAGTTTGCAGAGACAAATGCAATACCCTTTTTTACGGCATAAAAACAATTAAACTGAATTTTGTTTGTTGCGAATAACAATTGACGTAATGAGAGTTCGGGATCATTTCATAGGCCATTATTTTGAACAGCATGAATTTTATAGAAGAAATGTGAGGAAAAAGAAATTTGCAGACATTTGCAGTTGCAGACAGAAAATTGAGCAAGAAGAGAGCCTATGTGCAACTAAAGGAACTTTCGCTTCACGTTACATAACTTGATTATCCATGAAAACAGTCAAACAAGTGCAAAACTAATAAGAGGATGTGAATTTAAAATTTACAGAACTGATAATTTGAAATTATAGTAGGTTTCTCCGACACACGAAAGAGTAACAAAAAACTTACATGGCCAGGGTCTAAAACCAAAAGGTTATATCGGTCTGGAGATCCACGATTACCCTTTTGCTTTTGAATCCCAACTATAGTCCTTGAATGACCTTGATGTTGAAAATATAGTGGACTGTGAAGGGCAGCTAGTTAGTCGGAGTAAACAACTTAACATGATTTTTCAAATTCGCAGAATAATAGGTGACGAGAAAGATTACAGCAAACAGGGGTACAGATCCTCTTACGTTTTATCGCTGATCATGACATTCTTTGAATCGTTCAATGTACCAGAACACTTGCTTTTAAAGTAGTTCCATACCCAGTCGACAAGGACCTGCTGGCCTCTCATGTTTTCAGCATCCTCTCGACTAAGTTCACCAGACGACGATGATGCCGGCAAAGAATTAGTCTTGATCACATATTTATCCATGGGCCCGCATACTCGTTTTCCACTCTTGCTTTGCAGGCTCGATGATTCTGTGCTATCAAAATCTACAATCCTTGCACGCAGACCAAAAGAGCGCAGGAGGGTAACACATTCCGTTGTTCCTATCCACTTCTTGACACCATAGATTTTGTTATCGAAATGGCTTGAACCAACATCATCAAAACCTTTATCCCAAGCAATCTCAAGCCATCTCTGAAGAGAAGGGATATCAGGAACAAAGCCACAGCCGCCAAACAGAACCTCCCTTGATTCTGGTCTTTGCCTCAGCAGATGAGAGCTCAGCATCTGGATGTTTCTCCACCCACATCCCCATCCCTTGTCTTCTGATGAAAGACTCTGGTGGTGGTCCACATAGCCTGATACTATACTTGTTGACGAGCTACCTTCAGATTCAAGGCAGCTCCTCAACAAGTTCATAATGCCACCTTGTTGAATTAGTTGAATCTCGCTTCTAATTTGCACTCCAACCAAGCAAGAAATCTGTTCATCCAGTACATTTCCGTAGGAAGACGGGGCGCTGATGATGCTCGATGAGGCCCCTTGAGCAAGAGAATCTCTGTTAGGGAATGATCGCATACTAGGTTCAGGTACATCCTGCAAAGAAAACTCAGCTTGCATGGGTATTTTTTCCACGAGAAAGCATGAAAAAGATAATATCCCTTAGCAAAGCAAAGTCTAGACTAGTAACAGGAACAACCATAAACTAAAGTGTATCTATCTCTCACGAATAGGTTAGCATGAGCAGAACCGATCGTATAGTACAAATACCACACATTACATGTGAACACAACCTAAATCAGTAATGGACGGACACTTTAGTTTGAGGCAAGAAAAGATGAAAAAGATTACATCTGTGAAGACTTGTATGAAGCAAAATGTAGACTAGTAACAGGAACAACCTTAAACTGAAGCGTATATCTAGCTGATAGGTTAGCACGAGCAAAACTGAAGTGTATATGAGGATGTACAAAGGCCACAAATTACATGTGAAAACACCTAAATTAATTAGTTGGGCTACAGCTAATATTGTAAAAGAGCCTAGAAACACAGATGAAAGAGTGTGAGCACAGAACTACCATGGCAGTACTAGTGCTCAATTCTGCGAGCGAGGCCAGCCGCGCCAACTCCATGTCCTGCTGAACCTCGTCGTCCTCGAAGTGGCTATTCGCATGCCTAGACCAATGGCCAGGAACGCAATTAAAATCCCAGCATATATATCTGAAGAAAAAGGGAGAGCTCCGTCCGATCGGAGAACCGCACCACACGGAGAATCGGCCATTACCGTTCCAGCTCGGCCGTGAGGACCTGGTTGCCGCAGATGGGACACGACGAGATCATCTCCGCACGACTCAGATGCCAAATTGCAAATGGAGAAGAAGATCTTGCTGGTTGGCTGGTTGCGTACCGGCCGGAGAAGATGGCTGCTCCGGCCTGCGCGGGCAAGGGGATCGAGGCGCCTATGGGCTTTGGAGGGAGAAGGGGACAGGAGGCTCGGCAACGGCGGAGGAGGTGGACAGGACAGGCAGGAGAACCAACCGGCAGCGGGGGCGGGGGCGGGGTTGGCGGCGGCGACGGCGAAGAATCCAAATTTTGGATTGGGGTTGGGGATTTGGTGGGTTAGAGCAAGAAGTCAAGAAACGGGGGGGAGTTTGATTTTTTGCCCCCATTACTTTGTACATATCCGATTTGCCCTTCTTACATTGTCATCTCCGATTTTCCACTACTTATTTTGCCTCTTTATTTTTTGCCCCCTGACGTATGGGACCCACAACAAATGACCAAAATACCCATCTAGATGTGAGACCTGGGCCGATCGAGCTGGGTGTCTCTTCCTGATTTCCTAACATGATAGCTCGCTCGTGCTACAGTCCTACTCCCTCCGTTCTAAATTAGATGACTTTCATTTGCCCACATATGAATGTATCTAGACATGTTACAAGTATAGGTATATCCATATTTAGACAAATGAAAGTCATCTAAATTAGAACGGAGGGAGTACAAAGCAGTAGAACAATCTATCGATCTGGAGAACTCACGAACAGCAAGCAGCAACAGCCACACCCTGATGGAAACTGGCGGCCGGCATCTGGAGAACTCGATTTGATTGCGGCGGCCGGACTTGCTGCTGATGGCGACGATCTGGAGGAGCGCTCCCGTCCGCTTCAAGCAGTGGAACCATACGCCGGCCACGACAACCCCACGGCGGCCGGAGCTAGGGAGGGCGGCGACAGAAACCCGACGGCGGCGGCCACCCCCGCGGTGCTAGGTACCACCCGTTCCCTCTTCCTCTAGAATTAGGGGCTCCGGCTGTACGTCGCCGACGAGCTAGCTAGTGCTGATCCCCGTCTCTTGTTTCGATTCGTCGCTCCTCCTAACTGTTCGCCATTTTCGTTTGGATGCAGAGGATTGGCAAGCTAGGGTTCATACGTTGGAGACGAACGGGGAAGAAGAGGATCGATTCATGCGTGTAGAGCAGGCAGGGGTATACTTGTCTCCAATTTGGTGCCTATTCCCTTAAAAGATACGTACAAAATAATACAAAGAGGCCAAAAAATAAAGAGGCAAAGTAAGTAGTAACAAATCGGAGATGACAAAGTAAAGAAGGGCAAATCGGATATTTTTTTTTTTTGAGATATTACCACACTTTATTTAACTAGTGTTCCGCTGCCTACAAACACCCTCGGGTGGATCAGAAAACCATACATGCCTCCCTAGTTCGAAGTATAAAGAGCTCCTAGCTAGGTGATGAGCATCCATGTTCGACCTTCTTCCTTCATGCGCAAATTGCACCTTCTTCCTTCCTAGCTAGTTATTTATAGGAATACTTGTTAATCAGCATTTGACATGCTTTCCGTACTTGTAAGATGATTAAACAAGATGATTAAATAAGATGATTAAAAAAGCTATACTTTGTTTTACTATTCGCACATGCTTTGCTTCAGCAATTATATTATTATATTTATTTTGAGTGCCTCATAACATTTGACTGACATGGTACAACCATCTGTACTGGAAATTTTCTTAATCCACTGATTCGTAGTTGTCTTCACCCTGATCCTTGTTATATTTTATTTTTATTTGTAACAGAAGCGTAATGTGAAGAAGCATTGATGAATTGTTTGTATGTCGTGGATAAGCTGGGGCGCCCCAAAGATGAGGTGAGGAAAATATACCTCCCAACTGTTTACATAATTATTGAGCGGCCTTAATAGCATTGCTTCAGCCTCGCATCCAAACTATTCATCTGCGTTGCTTCAGCCTCGCATCCAAACTATTCATCTGCGTTTGCTTACCTTCTTAAGTCATTCTCTTGCTGTTGCAGCTAGAGTTCACTACATAATACAAAAAAAAGAATATCTGGATCCTAACTGTGACAGATGTGGCAACCTAGAAACTGATGATTACTTAATTTAATTCTGCCCTCTCGCAACTCTCAAGAGCTAGCTTTCAGCTGGTTTCAACCATCTCTGGTTTTAAACTGATATACCTTCTTATGGTCATGTATACTGTTAAGCACCTTTGGATTTCTCAATGATTTGCTTCTTTCCCTAACATAACTCTGAACATGTTACATGTAGAACGGTACCTACCGTATGCAGGTGAGACTTTTGCATCAGCTTTTAAGTATGTAGGTCTTGTTGGCAATGAAATCTGATCTGGTTCTTAGTATTCCCAGTCTCCTTTTATATGTGTTATTCATAGTTCTAGTGAAATTTAGAGCTAAGAAGATAGCTGCAAAGTTCTCATTATACTAATTACAGATGAGTTTGCATTTTAAAGAGAATATATATTGGTACTTAAAACATCGGATTCTGATTGCGTGATACAAATTTAAATGTCATATAGAAACACAATTAAGAGTTCACATATTACATTTTCTCGCAAAACGTTACTCTCGTTAACTCAAGCTATCAAACCTGCTCCATAACATTATTTATCCATAAATATTAACGGGGCATGCTATATAACCTAGTAAGCTGCCTACATTTAATTTGAATCACCAACGTTGGGTGGAGCTACTCTATGGGATTGTTACTACTTTTCCCCCTCACCACCTCCGAAGAACTAGCTGCTGCAACGCAGGCCCGCAACCCACCTCTGGTCCGGTCGAGGCAGTGCCAGAACCAAGCTGTTGCTGCACGACCAGAGCTAGGCGTGTGCATCAGCCTTTGCCGATAGGGTGTTTCACCTTGGAGAATGTCGGTCCAGGTTAGCGGCCCGGGATGGTCTTGCCGTTTGTTTTCGGCGAGGTCGTTGTGATCAGTAGATCTAAGGCCAAATCGCAGATCGGTCGGACAGAGGTGGTGATGTTGTCCGTTAGAGTTTGAGCAGTTGCGTGGATGTGCAACTTAGTGGTGCTTGGTGGAGGCCAATGAGGCAAAGCCATGCTTTCGCCATCCTTGGATGGCGTGGTAGAGTTGCAGGCAAAGCCTTGCACTCTAAGACCTTGTCAATGTGAGTGGCAGCGGTGCACCAGCATCATCCTCCTCCTTGTGAGCTCCGCAAACTACTTTTGGGTTGCAATTTTCTGTTTCCAGTGCGGTGAGGTTGTCGGATCAGTCGACATGTCTCACCGGAGGCAGTTTGACTATATGACGGCAGCGACCCGGATGTTGGTGCGACAGCCGTGGTCTACGGGCGACTTACCTTACGCAGCTTGGTCTGCTAGTGGCCGGGTTGTGCGACATCTCCTAGAAGGACCGCAGACTCCAGTCGCTCCAGCGCGGCCTTTTCCTCTTGTCGTGGGCTTGCTGGGATTTCTGAACTTCCACCGTCTGTGAGGTTGTCATTAGCCCCGAGTCCACCAAGGCTTTACTAAAGAGACCAAACCTATGAAGAACTATGTTGTTATAACTATATAAAACATTGCCTAAGTGCACAAATACAGAGTGTGGAATGGGTTTGGTGAAGAGGTGATTCCTACTACTTCATGAATAGTGTGTTGTGGCCCATGGGGAAATGTCATAGTGATCATACTTGAAGATTTATTACAAAATCAAGAAATGCACTAATGTACCAAATTGTGGTGCTCATAATATATTTACTAGCACAATACCCGTGCGTTGCTACGGGTGAATACATGACAAACATATACAATGTCAAATCTAGGACTTTCACATGTGAATATATATAGTGTGGCCTTGTTCTCGTATAAATTCATTTATTTTTTCGATAGAAAAATTGCCAGGCATTAAATGCAAGACACGAGAAAATCGGTGTATATGAAACAAACAAATGAAGCTACTAAGCTGGATCAACAATTTTTTTTCTTTTCAGGACAGTATATATATCGTGTGCTGGTCAAACAATTTTCTAGTATAAATAATGCTGAAAATTCTAAATTTTCTAATTCAGTTTAAAAGAATTGTCAGACTCATTTCAATTTCAATAATAAAATGCGAATCTTCTTCCAGGCCAATGTGTGATCTCCGGTACCATCACCAATATACGATGACTACATGAGAATTGCCTGAAGATTGTGCTGGTGCTGTAGCCTGTAGTAGTACCATGGCATCAGAATTCAGAAGCCATGTGAGGTCTCAAACTGTGACAAATAGTAGCACTTTGCCATGAAACCATATCTGCATCCTGGCCTTCTCTTGCTTTTGCCATCCAACCATATCCCGTTCAACTCACTAGTAGTCACCACGACAGCAAGAGCCATCCGGGAATTCGTGATAGATATTTGTGTCGCCTACAACAATCCTCCGCCATGAATATTTTGATATCAACTTTAGCGCATGATGGCAGGCCAGCCTGACATTATGCTTGTCAGGCGTCGTTGTCGTTCTCCTTGACACCAGAGAGATTGGATCAGCCTGGTTTCTTGGGTCGACAACGGGTTCGCCAATCTTTCTCGAGAGGACGTCGGACACTTCATGAATCGCCTTGCTCTGAGGGTGCGCCATGTCCCTTTCGACAAAACTGCAGGCGATGACATGGTCGGCATTCTGTCGAACAACCTCTCTGTGTCGTCCAGCATGCTGAGCCTGGCCTAGAACGTGAGGAGCGACTTGCCCGTGTAAACGTCGGCCCCCGCCGCGCCAAGCCTGACCGCTAGCTGCCGAGTGCGCGGCGCGGCCGGCCTCGAGGTCGCCGAGCCGCTCGCAGCACTTGACGACGACACGGAAGGTGAAGCGGTCGGGGCGCGCGGCAGGCAGGAGGACTGCGTCGGCCAGGCGCCGGCTAGGCGGAGCGGTGAACCTGGGTGGAGATGGAGATAGGTGCGGCGCTCGGAGCCGTCGTGATGTGTTCTAGGGTTCTCGATCTTTCGATGAGAGAGGATTACTACGATTTGGAGAGGATTTGACTCTCACGATTCGGCTACCAACCGTACAGGGAGGACCGTACACGACTGATATCCACGGCAATCGCTGAACCAACTCCACGATGTTATCGACCGAGCCAACGACACGATCAACCTGTCCACGAAGGACGTTTCCTGCGTGCAAATCGAAGAACAAGCAAGAAAACAATAGCGTACGCAATCTGAAATTGCGGATATGCTAGATGAATAATAATATCAAACACAAAAGTTGGGGTTCCGAAAGATTGTCTGGACGGTCGCACTAGCCGCTACGAGGGTAGACAAATAAAAGTAGCAGGAGCTAAACTTCTCTAAACAAAACCCAAAAACGAAACCCTAACTATGACTAGGTATTTATTGGCGGCCAGACGGAGGACGTGCGCCGACTGGATGTTTCTTCTGGGTTCAGGCTCCTCTCGCGATGATACTTGACCAAGCATGGGACTCCGTATGCTCCTGGCCCAGGTATTGTAGTCCATGCATGGCCTGGGTCCCACCTCCTTTGTGTGCATGACTTGACCAAATAGATGCACCATGCAAATCGAGTTGGCCCAGCTCGTTCCCGTACGCGAGACTGGCTTGAACTGCTACATCGACGCCGACGACCAAACTCTCGCCAATACGTCATGGAATCAGTCCGACGATATCCTCATCATCCTCCTGTCCTTGAAAACAAAGTCGTCCTCGACGTTCGCCAACCTGAAACCCTTCACAGAGCAAACCAAAACTAGGTGCAGCATATATATTCTCTTGTGAAGACGTTAGCTCATGTGCGTTAGACAAACACCAGATTGGATAAATATTGTAAGTCGTGTCTAAATCAGAAGGTGAAATCCTCGACGTATAACATTCAGGATTTATAGCAAGCATACTATGCTTTGTCTCTAAGTGATTTGTAGTAGTATCTTGCTCAGTTTTAGTTTTACTTCCCTTCCCCTGATCTTGTGCTTGTACTTTCTCATCGTTTACTATTTGATCAGGAGTCATAGGCAATAAATTAATTGTTTTTCCTTCAAACATGAGAGTATATGAATTTTTTCTACCATGATGGATAACACTATTATCATATTGCCAAGGTCTACCCAACAGTAAAGAACATGCTTGCATAGGTACGACATCGCAATCAACATAATCATGATAAGAACCAAGTGTAAAATGCACTCTCACGCGACGTGTTACCTTCAATTTACCACACTCATTGAGCCATTGGATGTAATATGGACGGGGGTGTCGTGTAGTCGTGAGAGACAACTTCTCCACCATCTCTATACTTGCCAAATTATTGCAGCTTCCACCATCAACGATAACACGAACTGGATTTTCTTTGACAACAAATTTTGTTTGAAAAAAGATTATGACGTTGATGCAATTCAGTATGCCCCTCCTGTGCACTAAGTACTCGCATGGTGACAAGACTTGGGTATTTATCCGCCATAGAAGCATCGCATACGTCCTCCGGCTCAGAATCATGATGATCACCTGCATGATTAGTGGAAAGCATACCATATGTCTCTTCATCCAAATCACTAGCGGAAGAGTACTCACCATTTTCCCGCACAATTAGTACTCGCTTATTTGGGCAATCCCTCTTCATGTGACCGCGTCCTTTGCAGCCATGGCATTCGATGTCCCTTGTGCGTCCCGTAGAGGCGGTCGAATAAGAGCTTTTCGTGGGTTCTGGAGTGTCTGATTTAGTTGCTGAATTTGTACCGTTGTTGGATACAACCGGCGTAGACTCACGAGCGGACGGGACAACAGGAGTGTGTGTCCATGATGTGCTACGACCTGCAGAAAAATTTCCTCGTCCCTTGTTCTGTCGTCCCTGCACTTCCCTTTCAGCTTTACAAGCAAAATGGAACAAACGAGTGATAGAATTGTAATCTTTATAGTCCAATATATCCTGGATTTCACGATTCAAACCACCTAAAAATCTAGCCATCATAGCATCTTCATTTTCAACTAATCCACAACGCAATAGACCAGTTTGTAGTTCTTGATAATAATCTTCAACAGTTTTATTGCCTTGTTTTAAACGTGTCAATTCATTTAGTTTATCACGAGCATAATATGAAGGAACAAAACGTTGTCGCATAGCCCGTTTTAAAGTATCCCAAGTAGTAGGTATGTTATTCTCATTAGTACGACAATACTCACTCCACCAAATAGAAGCAAAGTTTGTAAATTCACTAGTAGCAGCTTTAACTCGTTGATTTTCAGGAATATCATGACATGCAAATTTTTGTTCAACTGAAAGTTCCCAATCAAGGTAATCATCAGGATTATATTTACCATTGAAAGCAGGGATTGTGAATTTAATTTTAGCAGTAGAGTGGTCAATGCCTCGAACCTCATGTCGGTGTGGATCTCTTCCCATACCGTGACGGTTGAAGCGCAATTGTCGATGATCACGAGTGTTGTTATGGTTAACTCGATGGTCAGCCTCGGTGTCACCGGCATACTCCTCATAGTTGTCTCCTTGTTCATCATGGTTGCCGGTATCGGTGGCACTCGCAGGGTGTTGTGGGTCACCGAAGGCCACACGCCGAGCTCGTGAAGCAGTGGGGCCGCCGGTGGAATGCCGAGTAGCAGCAGTGTTGTCGACGGGAGGTGCAGCTCGCAACTCGTCAAGACGGGCCAAGATATCTTGTAGGTGTGTATTGGAAACATCTTGTGCATCCTCGATGGCCTTGAGTCTCCCTTCAGTCGCGATCTGTGCGCCCTCGAGTTGAGCAAGGCGCTCGCTGGTGACCTTCACGTCCTCGGTGAGGCCCTCAAGCGTAAGCTCATCCCCTGACATGGTTAGCACAAAGAGAGAAAAAAACCACAAGAGTATGATCCCTCTCAACTACTAGGACGCGGTGGGAAAATTACTCACAAAATCAGGCTTACTATCAAGTTCTTACTTGTTCTTACCAATGATACAGGTGGCAGATCGGCACATTGGTGTTGGCTTCAAACTATCAATGAAGATTGGATGGAGCGATAACCAGGGAATCAGTAATGTCGGACCCTGTAAACTGATTGGTAGAAAAGTGTAGCTTGGGTATGGTTTTCTCAACTCACAATTCAATGGCACAATTTAGCAAAAAGCAATGCAAGCTGAATAATTGTTCAAACTCCTACCTAGTGCTGGCAGTCGACTAGAAAGAGATAAAACAATCTGGTCCAGATACTGAAACAAGTGAGTCGGAAAGCGGAAAAAGAATAGCTCTATTCAGCTAGATATAAGTGAAGCACGGATATTTATATATCGCTCAAAAGCAGAATATTACGTGAGCGAGGATGTAGCTGTCCGGGAAAAAGAATACAGAAACAGCGTTCCCTTTGTGACAGCAAAAGCAAGACGTCCCCAACAGCGATAGTAATTGCCAAAACAAAAGAGCTAGCCGGTCTCAGATTTTCTCAATTCTTTTTTTCCCAATTCTTCTTTTTTTTCTCGCATTTTTTTTTCTTTTCCGGTTACTAGCAGAAGAGTACACAAGCAACGGAGTCTGCTGCGGGATCGTATGCTACTAGAGCTAGCTATATGGCTGTCGGATGATATTTTCTGGATCAACGGAAAAGCAGCCAGCGACGCGGACGGACAGACAGCGGGTCGGATGATATTTTCTGGATTACCGCGCGTACCTATCTCGCCTCGAAGCGAACAACTGCATGCAACACAAATCGATTTTTTTTTAACTTTTCAGATTAACAGATGGATAGCAACGGAGATTAAGAGTATGGATGATACGAGATAGATCGAGTGATGCTTCGGCGGGGGAAAAAAAATGTTGTGATCTAGTAGAAGATTCTAGCCCAAACTAATCTAAACCAGCACTAGATCTAGGATGAATGCAACCAAAAATTCAACGATGCAAATACTAGATGCAAAAATTGCTGCGGCTAAAAAAAATAGGTAAAAGGATGAACTAATCTACTAATTTTTTTTTTTGGCTTTTTGGTGGACTGTAGGTAATGAAAACAAATCTAATCTATCAAAAACTGTAAATCTCTCACCGATCAACTGTAGCTCTGATACCACTTGATGTGTTCTAGGGTTTCCGATCTTTCGATGAGAGAGGATAACTACGATTTGGAGAGGATTTGGCTCTCACGATTCGGCTACCAACCGTACAGGGAGGACCGTACACGACTGATATCCACGGCAATCGCTGAACCAACTCCACGATGTTATCGACCGAGCCAACGACACGATCAACCTGTCCACGAAGGACGTTTCCTGCGTGCAAATCGAAGAACAAGCAAGAAAACAATAGCGTAAGCAATCTGAAATTGCGGATATGCTAGATGAATAATAATCTCAAACACAAAAGTTGGGGTTCCGAAAGATTGTCTGGACGGTCGCACTAGCCGCTACGAGCGTAGACAAATAAAAGTAGCAGGAGCTAAACTTCTCTAAACAAAACCCAAAAACGAAACCCTAACTATGACTAGGTATTTATTGGCGGCCAGACGGAGGACGTGCGCCGACTGGATGTTTCTTCTGGGTTCAGGCTCCTCTCGCGATGATACTTGACCAAGCATGGGCCTCCGTATGCTCCTGGCCCAGGTATTGTAGTCCATGCATGCATGCTGCTGGATGTGTATGCGTGGCATGCATGGCCTGGGTCCCACCTCCTTTGTGTGCATGACTTGACCAAATAGATGCACCATGCAAATCGAGTTGGCCCAGCTCGTTCCCGTACGGGAGACTGGCTTGAACTGCTACATCGACGCCGACGACCAAACTCTCGCCAATACGTCGTGGAATCAGTCCGACGATGTCCTCATCACGTCGCCAGCGAAGGTGGGGGCGAAAGGCTTTCCGCGACCAGTCCCTCTCCTCTGGGCTCTAGCGGCGCCTCGCTAACCTCGCCTCGCCTCGCTAGGCTCGCGTGGCTGATTGGCAGCAGGGCGCCTCGATCCGTGGTGCTCGTCGACGGTGCTGGCCGCGAGGGATTACGACGGGATCCGGCGCTGCGTGGCGTTGTGGATAGGAGGCGTCGTATGGGTCGGCGGCTGCGGATAAGAGTGGCGGCAGGGTGCGGTGCTGGAGTGGCCATGGGGAGGAAGGGCTGGGATCGCAGGGAGGCGGCCATGCACGGCCAGAGAGACCGACGGCCATGGGTGCTGACTTGAGATTTTGGATTGAGGAGTTGCCTGCTCGCTCGGGAACGAAGTTTGCAGCCACGAGAGCCTCAAGCGAACCGGTAAGTCTAACTTAGCGGTGGCAAAGTGTGTAATTATTTCCTAGATCAGCCTAGCGATGAGGGGTAAAACCGGAAAGTGAAAAACGGACCATCACCTCAAGACATATTATATAGTAGAGAAGAGATTCTCTCGAACCGCAAATGTGATAGCTTTAGAATGTGTGATTCCAAAAATTAACTATTTTAAATAAGTTTTTCTTTGAAATTCGGAGAGACGTTGCCTTAAAAAATCACATAACACATTTGTTTATTATTTATAATTCCCATCCCGAGTCTTAGAAACGGATGTTTTGATGAGTGTGTATTTGGTCCCAAATGTCGGTATAAAACGAACTGCATGACATCGGTTGTGTAAATAACAAATTTAGTAATTAGTATACAATGTTAATGAAAAAAGTTTAGGTCTCAGTTCTTCGTTGGGGTGCCCATGGCTGAACTCTCAATGTGACCATCAGTGTTTCTGATGTAGATGTTTGCCCGAACATTAGGAGCTAAATCTTCAGCAAAAATAGGTGGTACAAGCTCCTCCGGTTGCTCCACAATGGGTGCTGAATTCTCGCCATGAACAGAGTTCACCATTGCGGACGAATCGTGGCGCGGTAGACGTCCTCCGCAGAAACAGCAAACAACGGTAGCGCGACAGTTCGCATCAGCAAGAACAAATATCGACAGGAAGTCTCGCGACCAGGTTCTTGTACACGGTACACCGATCGTAAACAGGAGTTCTCCGTGAGTAGGGGTGTAAACGGATAGGATAATTTCCGTACCGGATCCGTCGCCGAATCCGTTTTAAAGAATCCATATCCGGTTCCGAAGAATCTGCCGGATAAGGATCTCCGATTCCGAACTTAACACCCGGATACGGTATAGGATATGGTATGTAAAATAGCATCCGAATATAGATTATCCGAATATTAATTAGGATTATCCGATGGTTATAATCCGAATAATCCGATTTTCTACCGAAATGTTTAAACTAATAGAGCACAATTTGTAGTTAGTGAGTTGTGAAATTCATTTGTGGAGCACAATTTGTAGATAGTTCTATTTTCTTAAACTAATAGAGTACAACTTTGTTAGATTATTACGTTGTTGAGCTATTGTTTTTGGTTATGTGGGTTGATGATGTACATTGCGTATACCGATCCGACTAATTTTCTTTTCGCCCCGAATCCGCTCCGTTTCTGTTCCGAATCCGTGATTATATCTATCCGCTCCCGAATCCGCAACCGTTCATTATCCGATCCGATTCGAATCCGAAAAAAAATATGGTAAAGGATATGGTAGAGGCAAAATCCGATCCGATCCGATCCGTTTACACCCCTATCCGTGAGGGAAAAAATAAACAAAACGAATCTGGAGTCAAATACACGCAGCCCAAGAATCCAAAATTGATCGTACGTATTCCAAGCTAATGCAAACTCCTTTTATTTTCCGAATCGTGTGCAGGTACAGATCGGGTCTGGTACCACAACGGAACTTTCGAAACAGCTCATCTCAAGCAGATCGCTGCACACCAGAAACTCCAGGCTAGAGAACAGCAAGGCGGCGGATCTTCACGTAGCAGAAAATTCCAGCACAACAAACTCAGTAGATAATTCCGGAACAAAATCGTCATGAGAAGCCTGACGACTCTACCAAGATGATAAGAATCAATGTGATCCAAAGAATTTTTAGGCCCGATCTTTCACGGCGAGTAAAGAGCAGCAACATTTGATCAATGAAATCAATCCCACGCGATGCGCAAACAACAGATTGAAACGATCATCAATCAAAACCAACAACCTCACGTATACAGCGACCCATCTTGGGATGAACCTTAAAATAATTCAATCTCTAAATTCTAGTCTATGCATGGATACATGACTGCTGCCGAACCCTTTATATAGGTGACTCAAATCTCAATCGGTTGTAAAAGCCCAAACCGAACCTAACATTAACTCAAACCGGCTAACTCCAAACATGGTTCGAACCAACTTAAAATAAAACACACGAAAATAAAAGAGCATACTACGTGGAACACCTCAACCTTCACAGCATGCCTCTGCTCGACGGAGTCCTGAACGTGGGCTTCACCTCATCTTCTGGTGGGATGGCAAATCTGAAAGCTCCAATAGTCAAAATGAATGGAGTAGATGGTGCAATGGTAGAAATAGGTATTCGCTCCTCATCAGTTTCTCCTATTTTTTACGAGTCAAAGGAAATTTAAAAATTTATATAAAACATTTTTACTTAATTGTAGGCCATATTGTAACTAATTTAACCCATATTTGTATTGATACATTTTTGTCGTTCAATCATACTTACTTTGTTTAAGTGAATAGAAACATAAGGCACATATTATTTAAAATCCATACTTCATTGTTATGCATTCGAATCTATCATTGCGACATAAGTTGTTTTAAAATGTAGTCTGCATATTCCACTGAATTGATATTTGCCTAAATAAAAACAAGAGAAAACGGATGAAAAAACTACAAATGGTTTGCGTCACTTATATGTAGTGTGGTTATTTATATGTATTCGTGTTTATTTATTAGTTTCCTATATATACTGATATTCGATAATAAAGTATGAATCTTACAAATATCCTAACCAAGGTATGTACACTAGGATTATTTTACCTTAGTTTTTCAGAGAGGAACATAACTTTCGGTGTATGCACACGGCCATGCTTTACCTTAGTTACAACCAATAGAAAATACAAAATGTATTAGGTGCCAGTACCGGAAACCAGAAATGGCTTCCAGACTACAGGGAGCTCGTTTTTCAAAGAAAATGGCATTTGCAAGTTTCAAACAATTAGGGACAAATATTCTAGATATAGATAACATTGAATTCTACCATCGTGAAAAATATCGATTAAAAAATCGTCATATTTTAGGGTATAGAAAAATGACAGATCTAACAAATTTTGAAGTTCTGAAAAAGTCCACTATTCATCGTACCCAAATTTACCCATTTGTATGTGTTACTTAGACTAAGATACGACGAATTTCGACTGGTTTTTCACACTTGTCGATCTCATAATGATCTACCTCCGGGATCCGAATTTTCGGAAACTTCAGTTGTCATTTTCAACATTTTTCCGAATAACAACATTCCTATGGCTCGGAGGCCATTTGTCCACTCTCGTGCCAGTACTACCTTTTCCACGAAGGTGCTTCACTAGTTACTATACTCATTGATCATCTATAGCATTTTTCAAACACGAGCTTGTGCACTAAATCGTGAAGAAATCAACAATTTTCGCTAAAGGAAACTTTTTTTATACGAGCAATACAGAAAACACCCGGCCTTGCATAACAGAGCTGCACACGGCCAAGCAATTTGATTCTTCAGTATTCAAAATTCTACTTTTCCTTCATAGTTGTACGTTTGTGGCACATACATATTACTCATTAAGTGAGAATTATTTCAAAATAGCTCATCTATAAAACAATTAACACTATTATACCCCATTTTAGTATTCTGAATGTTTTGTTATAGTATAATATTGGCGTGTTAGACCGATATGGCCTTATCAGTGGTCATATTCAGGCTTCTCTTGCCCATTTATTCCATTCATCGTCATCATCCAGACATTTTCGAACCTCAATCATCATCTCACACCTTACCCAAAGTACATGCATCATCAAAAGGAAGATCTAAAGTTTCTAAAAGGGTAATCTATAATAATTTTGACCACATGGGGCAATTCGTGTTACAAATGTATAACTAGGGGTAAAAGGCGTAATTCATTTAATATAAACTAAAACTATATTAACTTGTGTCTACTAACTTAAAACCAATAGATTTTTTAAAGAAAAATCCTACCACACCGAACAAGATTATCATAACCAAATCGTGAGACCAAGTTGGATCTTGTCCTCAACCGCGAAAAATTCGCCAGAGATAAAAAAAGACATACCCCCAAACAATTTAGCTAGAAGGAATTAACTACTGAAACAAACACGTCGATGGAATGTAACCATATACATCCACTTCGGATTTCGAATCCCTACCTCGATGAATATTATTTACACATGGAATGGAAGCGAACAAACGAAATTCGGAAAGCATAAACGAAGGAAAAACAGGGGGCATGTTGCTAAGAACAGAGTGGCAGAGTGCCCGCCACGCGCGGGCATGACCTGTCATGGCATGGCATCAAGACGCTGCCGCGGTGTGCGCGCTGACCGGTGCCGGTGCCGCCGGCGGCGTGGTGGAGGCCGGGCCGCGCCAGGTCGGGCAGGAGGAGCGTCGTGGTGGAGGCAGGGCGAGCCACCGCTCGATGCAGCGTGCGTGGAAGCCGTGCCCACAGGCCGGCATGGCGCGGACGGCGTCCCGGTCCGCGAACTGGCCAGGCAGATCGCGCACTCGGAGGCCGCGCCCGCTACTCTGTCCCGGCCGCCGAGTACACAAGCATCAGCAGTGCCGGCGTCCAGGCCGTCGAGCGTCCCGAGTCTCGTGGTGCTCTGTCTGCGTCACCCCCGTCGCAATGGCTAAAAGGCTAAAGCTTGATCTCTCCCGCTCTGTGCTTTGATAGTGGCAGTGCTCGATCTCTGCCGGTGCTAGTGCATGACTAACTAGTGGGTGGAGCTTTCATTTTTTTTTAGAACGTAGGCTCGAGACGAGTCCGGCTTTGAATTAACGAAGCCATCAACCGGCCAGGGAATACACAAGGCCACCAATACAACCGAAAGCACCGAACATCACCGCGATCGAACGATACAAGGTGCACATTGAACAGCTTAGAACTCTACACTAAACAACAAGCATAAAAACTAAGAACAAGAAGCACCGCTTGCCGAAGTGAAGACTGCAGCAACTCCAGGGCAAGAACACCGCGTAGGAGAGGCAAAGGGGCACTGCCTTGGTCATATCGTGAGCGAGGAGCACCAAGAGCTGGAGCAGAACAACACCTTCCTGCTCTCATGCCGAAGAGAGCCCCAACCCTCTCGCCTAGACGAAGGCGCCGTCAGACATGAGAGACGCTCCCCCGAGAGCGGAGAGATGCTGGACTCGAATCCGAAGGAGCCCCAGAGCACGCCATACCTTGACACTGAGCACCACGCCGTCTTCGACAATGCTGCCCTTGGCAACCAGAGAGCAACAGGAAAGCGCCGAGCGCAACTGCAGAGGAAAGGGGAAGCAGGGGAGCCACCCAAAGCTCCCACCTTCTGTTCATCTCACCCGAGCCCATGGACTCCCCAGGCGGCGCCTCCAAGGAGGACACGACGCACAGGGCGTCGACGCCGCCCAATCAAAGATCTTGGACTTTCGTCTGGGAGCCGGGTCGGGGGTGGAGAGGAGGGACCGCAGCCATGCCTCCAAGGAGGTAGAACGGCACCCAAAGGCGTCGCCGTGACCGGGTCGCACAAGCCGGCCTAGGGTTTCCTCTAGTCCCAAGCTCCCATCTTGCGAAGAAGACTGAAGGGAGGAGCCCAAACCTCAGATCGACGAGGAAGGAAATCCAGGTCGCAGTCGCCGTCCGCAGCCGACGCGCCTCCCAAGAGGACCAGGCCGACGGCCAGAGCCACCCGCAGCGACGCCAGCCGCAAGGGTGCCGCTGCCACGCCAGAGAGGGCCGCCGCCCTGGAACCGACCGGTATCCACGCCGCCGCCGGAGCGGCCGCGCCGCCGCGCCCACGGTCAACGCGGCGCCCACGCCGTCTTGCCCGACCCGCGCCGGGATCCACGAGCGAGGGAGAGGAGGAGCCTCGCCGCCGCCAGCGCCCGGCCTTCGGCCGGCGACGCCGTCCGGCGGCGGCGAGGAGCGGGCGCGGGAGAAGGGGGTCGAGGCGGCCGCGGGCTGGGGTTCCCCTGCTCGCCCGCGCGGGGGGCGAGGCAGGGGACGGAGGGAGGGGGAGCGGAGGACGAGCTCGAGCGGTGCGCGCCGGCGGCGGCCCGACGGCTGGGGTTAGGGTCGCGAGAGAGGAGAGGAAGGGAGCTCCGTGTGGGTTCTCACTCCGATTCAGTTTCTTTTTTCCTGAAACCTGGAGTGGAGCTTTCATGCTGATATTGTGTTGGTTCTTGGCTGTTGAAAGAGGCCACAGGACCAAGCAAGGTGGAGTTGCCAATGATTACAAAATTGGGCTTGTAAATTTGTATTTACCGGACCAGTTGGGGTGACTATCATGCTCAAGACTACATGTCACTATTATTGACTTACTGTAAACTTAGTTTCACGTGTTTTTTCAGCAATCTGTTCCATAGACGATATTACTTTGGTCTCATGATTACTTGCATGCTTCGGCCTCACTGATTCCTTTGATCCGTAAAAGATCTTCCGTTGGAGAGTAAGCTGAAAGAGTATGAATATTGGAGTAAGTATATATAGGGTTACAAACCTTGAGGGCAAGAAGTCACTTAAAAATAATATGGAAAAAATCATGTCTAATTTCATGTAATCCTTAACTCATATAATGGTACCCTCGTAAACGGCGACAATTGCGTCGGGAACAGTCAGATTAGAGAGATATCAAAGGTCAAAACCAACTGAGATCCCTAGCAATCGTAGCGGGAGCTTCACCCATGTTGGGAAGAAGACGCTTGGACGATAGAGAAAGTTGATGGGGGTGCTCATATGAGGTCATAGCCCCTTGTATCGATGTCGAGGTGGCCGAAGGCATGACGTGGTGGTAGTCGTGCTCGAGATAGCCGTGCAAGGAGACACTGCGATCCTCTCAATTTATTCTACTTTTAGCAGGAGATCTATCGACGTGTGTTCACGGGGTAGCCATATAGCTCGTAATCGACATCGGTGAGAGAATGAGTGTGGGGGAAAAGCAACGGTGGATCAGTAGTGGTGTGGATTGACACGAAAGATTTATCCAGGTTCAACCCCTTGTGCCCGTTGTGTAGAGATAAAGACATACTCCTACTATGTATATCTTGTCTTGTGTAGGTTGTTCTGAAGGAACCTTACCTGTCTTGGTAAATCGCTTGTCATGTCTTGTATAGTGGCATGGTCGGGTTACAGATAATAAATGTGGCATCGTTGTATTTATCTACTATCACACCGATAATGAGAAATCAATCAATTCCCCCTAGTGCTGCCGACTAGTAAAGTTACGCTTTATTTCTTGGTAATGCTAGTGTTCATTGCGTGCATGAACGGTCAACCTTCTGCCCTACACGATTGACGTGATTGTCTGCTCGACTCCACATCTCCTAGCTAGCGAGACACAGACAAGCTAGTCGATCCAGCGTGGCTTGGCTTCTCTGCCCCGGTCGTGGGATTGCTGAGCTTTTTGAGCTTCCACCGTTTGACTTGGTCCTCGAGTAGGCCCAATGGGCTTACCTGCTATTCATCCCATCATCATTATCCTCCCCAGTCCACCGAGGCTTTGCTACCTACTGAGACCGAACCAAGAAAAAACTATATTCTTTTAAGTTTTAACTATCTAACAGTAGCAAATAAAACATTGCTTAATTGCAGAAATAAGGAGTGTGGCAATGGATTAGGTGAGGAAGTGATTCTCCCTCCTTGTTCATGAACAGAGTGTGGGCGACCCATTGTGAAATGTCATAGTGAGCATGCTCTAAATTTTGGTGTGAAAATGTGTTTTACTGACTTTTATTAAATAAATAAAGAAATGCACTAATGTAGGAAATTATGCACTAATGTTTGAAAAGTCTGAGGATGGCTCTGTAACTTTCAAATTCTTATGGAACCTCTTTGTAATTTGGTATATGTTGCCTTATCATTGAAGCTCTGAGGCCTTTCTGGGCCTTAAACGTTAAAAACAAATACTTATTTTTGTCTCAAACAACAAAAATGAATATTTTCTTTAAATATGTGTGATTCAAAAAATAACTATTATAAATAAGTTTTCTTCAAAATAGAGATGGATTAGCCTCTCAAAAAATCACATAACACATTTTTATTATTTATACTCTGAGTCTCAGAACAGATATTGTCGTAAATGTATGTTTGGTGCCATATGCTGGTATAAATGGTTGCATGGCCATCAATTGTGCAAATAAAATTTAATTACTATTATATAAGGTTCATCTAAAAAAAATGTGTTTCGCTTTTAGTTGCGTTGCAGATGGCAAAGGTCCATGCGTGACCATGAGAGTGTGCATTAATTTTTTTGTCCTATTATTTACGAGTTAAAGGAGATATAAAAATTTATAAAAAATATTTTGACTTAATTGAAATCATATTTTCACTAATTTTGCCATATGTTAGTGATACATTTTTTTGTCGTACAGTTATACATAGTTTTGTAAGTTTATAAAAGCATGAAGCACATAATATAAAATTCTATACTTCATTGTATGCTATCCAAACCTATCATTGCAAATTAATAATAAAGTCAAATTCACTTTTTTCATATAACTTAAGTTGCTTTTAAAATGTCGTCTCCATATTCCACTAAATTGATATTCGCCTAAATAAAAACAAAAGCAAACGGAATAAATACTACAAATGGTTTGTGTCACGTATACATCGTGTGGGTATTGAATTGTGTTTGTGTTTATTTATTATTTTCCTATATACTGATATGCCATAATAGTCTATGAATCTTACAAATATCCTAAGGATTCTTCGGGGAGGAGGATAATTTCCGATGTATCCACATGGCCATGCTTTACTTAGTTGTAACCAGGAGAAAATACATAGTGTATTAGGTGCCAATTCTGCCTTTTCCTTGAAGGTGCCTCACTAGTATACTATACTCATTGATCATCTATAGTATTTTTCAAACACGAGTTCGTGTACTAAATCGAGAGGCAAGCAACAAATTTCTCTAAAGGAAGCCTTTTTAAACTCAAAGTAGCAACGAGGTGATACGAGCAATAGAGAAAACATGCGACCTTTGCCTAACAGACCTGCACACAGACAAGCAACTTGATTCTTCAGTACTCAAAATTTCCCTTTTACTCCATAGTTGTATGTTTTTGGCACATACATATTACTCCCTCCGCTTCTGAATATAATTCTTTTTAGTTTTTTCTTGATTCATAGATGGAGCAATTTGTGTCACAAATGAATAACTAGGGGTAAAAGGTGAAATTCACTAAAAGTAAACTAAAAGAATATCAATTTGGTCTACAAATTTAAAACATATAGACTTCTGTTGAGAAATCTACTACCACACCAAACAAGATTATCATAACGAGTCGTCGAGCAGATGCCAAATCGTGAGCCTAAGTTGAATCTTACCCCTCAACTGCCAAAACTTGCCAGAGATAAAGAAAGACCCGCTACCCAAACAATATTACAATATTAGCTAGGAGGAATTAGCTACTGAAACAAACGAACAAACACTTCGATGGAATGTGACCATTGATCCAGTTCAGACATCAAATCCCTACCTTGATGGATACTATTTACACATGAAATGGAAGCGAACAAACGAAATTCAGAAGCAGAAGCAGAAACGAAGGAAAAACAGGTGACTGGTTGCTAAGAACAGAGTGCCCGCCACGCGCATGCGCGACCTGGCATGGCATGGCATCAAGACGCTGCCGCGGGCGCGGGGGCGCCGTCCGGTGCCGGGGTCGAGGCCGGCGCGCGGCAGGTCGGGCAGGAGGAGCGGCGGCCGCCGGGGGCGAGCCACCGCTCGATGCAGCGCGCGTGGAAGCCGTGCCCGCACGCCGGCACGGCGCGCACGGCGTCCCCGTCCGCGAACTCGGCCAGGCAGATGGCGCACTCGGACGCCGCGCCCGCCAGCTCCGTCCCGGACGCCGAGTACACCAGCACCAGCAGCGCCGGCGCCGGCGCCACCTCCACGGGCGGCGGCTTCTCCGGGTCCACCGCCGCCGCGCCTCCGTTCCTCTGCCGTCGCCGGCGGAGCAGGTGCCTGACGCCGGCGTGGATCGCGAGCGCGAGCGCCAGCGCGGCGAGCAGGGACGCGAGGATGACGGCCATGTTGCCCGCGAAGTCCCCGGCGCCCGAGTAGGGCCCCCACCTGCTCTTCGCGATGGTGGTCGCCGTCGCGTTGCCGCGGCCGTGGTGCTCCGTCTGCGTGGCCGCCGCCGCCGCTGATGCTGCCGTCGCCATCGCAAAGAAAAAGGCTAAAGCTTGATCTCTCCGGCCAGCTCTGTTTCTTGGCTAGTGGCGGTGCTCGATCTCTCCAGCCAGCTCTGTTTCTTCGCTAGTGGCTACCGTGGTAGTGAATGACTGGCTAGTGGAGTGGAGTGGGGCTTTTTGCTGAGTCTGTTCACCGGATCGCGACGGTTCTTGGCCGTGGTGATCGATGCCGTGGTGGTGCAGGTGAGCGGCCGAGCGAGTAAGACCAAATGGTGGGGAAGGATGGTGATGTGTCATCAAGCACTCACTCATGCAGAAGCCTTATCATCATTTCCTGCCGTACCGTAATAACTTTGTTGCTAGATGCTTCTGCTTGTCTTGGCCTATTGCATCGCAATTCTGGTGTTGAGAAACTCGATAACGAGTTTTTTTTTTAGAAACTGTGGACAAAAGGTTTGCCCTTATATTAATTGAGAGAGTTGAGACAACAAATTTAGAACAACCGAAATTAAGATACAATCGGACTACTCTCCCGATAAAATTTCTCCTAAGCGCTTAGCGCCTGCAAGGATCCAAATATTCGCCTCGTTCTTGATCTTTGACAGGATGGCTTGAGAGGAAGCGTGCTTGTTCCGGAAGACCCTAACATTTCTCTCATTCCAAATCTCCCAAAAGGTTAAAAGGACAAGGGAGGCCATCGCCCACCAATCCTTGAATGATAGCGTCGGCTATAGCGATTGGTCAAGAGGAATTCCTAGCCAATCCTTCAAGAGAGACCAAACTCTAGTGGTGAAGCGGCAATGAAGAAGGTGGTCGGCCGTCTCGGGCGTCGCCTTGCATAGAGGGCAAAGGCCGCAATTTTGTCAACCTCTACGTGCAAGACGATCGCCCTGGCTAGCAGGAGATTACCATGAGGCACGAGGGAGGAGTTTTGGCTTCAAGCATGTACACCCTGTATTTAAAATGTACAGTATTTTTAAACCATTTTGAAATGTCAAAAAAAGTAAAGCATAAATCTTAACATCCTAATGTTAACGCAGTCGTCTCATGAAAAAAAACGACAATTTTTTGTGACTCACGTAATCATGATAAAATTTGATGCTAAAATACGACTTTTCACTAGACATTTTTTTTATCTTTTTCTACACATGCCACACAAAATATGATTTTTTTTGTGAAGCTACTTTTTAAGCACATAGAATGTAAATATGTACCCGCGAAATTTTATTTCATAATCTTTGGACATTCTTAAATGTGTTTTTTAATTACACTACAAATGGAAAAGTATAGAGCTTGACACGCTCGGTTTTAACATGCATTTCAAATGTATTTTGAAATGTAGAAAAATTCTAACAAAGAAAATCCGCGCGCACATCTTGATATTCGGTTTGCTCACAAAGTCTTTTAACGAAAAACTAACATTGACGTATGTAGAAAAGATAAATTCAGTGCTATTCAAGAGGCATTTTTCTGTCTTTCTTATGCATGTCACAAAAAATGTTTTCCGCGAAACTTAGCATGCACACATAGAATCTCAAGATGTGCCCGTCAAATTTTTGTTCACAATGTTTTGACATTCCTAAATAATTTTAATTCTGGTAGGAGCATATGCTACCATGTGACAAAGTAAATTTCATGAAAAGTATCATCTCCCGTTAACCTTTTTTTTTACCAAGAGAATTATTTTAAAATTGTTCCACTTATGTACATGTTTTCTTCGGAAAATATTTTCAGTTATGTACTTGTAAGAGAGTTTTAAATGCAGTACTACGCTCTTGTACTACTAGTACCTATGTGACTGGTAGGTAGGTGGCCTTTCTGTTTCAACTCATCACAATCCGTTGAGATTGAGATAGGGTGTTGTGGCCACCCATGCGGCTTGTGTTGTCCCCAGGGAATGATTGATTGGATCAGCACCCAACCGCTTCCTTCTCGCTAACGGCACACGCCTAATGCATGAGAACGACCATGTTTCGACCCAAGCCTTCACACAATAATCGGTGAAGCTTCTAGAGAGCAAACCGTTGTATGCACGTTTTTCTTTAATGCCAAACGAAAAGCACAATTCTGATTAATCCATCACAAGCAACAGAAAATATACAGATCCAAGCAGGAAAAAAAGCAGTTAAAAAAGGTTGGGAAACAATGTAATACTAAGGGAGGTCACCCCGCGAAGCTCCCGCGCAACATGTGGCGTGCTACACACTAGACACGTGTTGAACGAACAATATTAGGCATGTCCGCGTGGAAACAGGTGAAACTAATTTCCCTCTCACATCATAATCTTTTTTTTTGACTTTGCATCATAATCTTTGGATCATTATGAATCTTTTAGATGCTTAATTTCTTAGTACTAGAGCAAGATTGTAGGGGAAAGTAAAAAAGATCTCAGGTCGTGGAGGAAAAGGGAATGGGGTGGGACTAAATAAGACATCGAGACTTCAAAGAGCGTAAGAAATAAAGAGATTCAACGCCACTCGAACCCATGCCAATTGATGCACGAATTGCCTCCTCGTTAAGGTGAGAAGCTTGGTAAGGAGCTTCTGTGGCGCATATAATACATCGAAGCACAGATATGTATGTACAATGGTGTTCAGCCACTCATCGTTGATGGCCTTTGCCAAGGCGCTAGAACCGTCAATTCACTTTTCCTCGACATATAGCTTATGTGCCATCTTTTTCTACGCACCCCATTTTCTTGACTTAGTCTAAACAGAGATTCCCTAGAAATCGATAGCCCGGTCAAGGTATATATGACCTTCAAGAAATTATTTTCTTAAACAATCAATAAAATTAATTTTGCAAACTATCTGCAGACTCTTAAGAAGGTGTTTCATCCAATTGGGAAGATTCTATTCTAAATACATTTACAACACAATAATGAATAAACGACTAACTCCGGTTCTTGGGTTATGTGCGAGAAAAAAATATCAAGAACAAAAAGGTTAAGTTTTCTAAGGGAGGAGTAAATTACCAAAAAAATAAGAAATAAGATTTTTCAAATATGTAGTGACCTAGCTCTTTCAACTAATGACCCTCAAAGTAGATATTCTTTTTTACATGGGCATGTCAAGACACATCCGCCTATTTATACTAAACAATTTTATCTTTTTGTATTCTACTTTGTTGCTATTTTCAAGTTTTTGTGTTTTGCATTTTAATCGATATATATTTTTGTCACGAAGTAATAAATTTTCGCACTTATCATTGCAAATGCTACTAAAATAGATTTATATAACTTATATGTAATATAGTATATTTATATGTATTTGTGTTTAACTGTTATCACTAAATATCATGAGATTTTATAGTGTACGAGTAACAAATATCATAACTGGGGTTTGTAGAGTTGAATTGTTTGCCTTAGTAGTAACTAATAGAAAATTACATAGTGTATACGGTCTCTACATTACATTTTCAACGAGTCCTTCTCTCAGCCTCTCATGTATATTTATTATATCATTTACATACAGTCTTTTCATGTTCCAACACAATCGTGTGAACAAAATCGACACAACCTGCTTAGTCAGAATTCAATATCCTTTTTTACATAGAGATTTGATCAAGTGAGGAAAAAACAATACTAGCTACACCAACTTATGTCTATTAATTAACATATGCATTTATTTCTAGAAATATCCTACCATACCATAGAAGAAGATCATCGATTCAATTCGATGATCGAGAGTATGATGTTAGGCTTGAAATTATTAATCATTTTCAGCTTTAAATTTCTTTGTATTAGATCTTCAAACGATATCTTATTTTTAAATCAACCATCCAAATGATGAAATAGTTTTTAGCGTTAAATTCAAAGGCCAGAACTTCAATATTGTATCTCATTGTTTATTAGTGATATTCTTTGAATAGTTTTCTGGTGGTCGAACTCTGTGCTAAATGTGTTTTCAGTAGTAAGCTCTGCCGAATATGATTTCAGTCATGCTCATATTTCACTATCTACAAAGCGTTCTAACTAGGAAGTTGTATGCCGCAAGTTGTCTTCAATACTACAAAGTTATAGGCCACAAGTTTCTTACTTCACAAGAAGCAAACTTTGCATGATTTCCTTTTTAAGCAACAATAAACAAAAATGTATTGATTAATTAAGAAACATGGTACATTAGACCTAACCAAGCCGAGACAAAAACAAACGGCAAAGATACATATTTGAACTAAGAGTTGCATCAAGATTCTTCATAATCATCTTTCGTAGCATCACTTTTTTTGCATCTTCATGTTCCACCATGCCTTCCATAAATAAAATTTAGCCGACAAAAAATATTGCATTTAACTTTTAGAATAAAAACACTTACCAAACTCAAGATGGGCCGACGATCAATGATCCAAAACGAACCTAAGCCCAGCCTGCTTCAGGCATTCTTCAACGGAATGTGGGCTATGAACCGGAAAGCTCTTTGAGTGCCATTTTCCCTCGCCATGAGCCGCCCGCTCTGCAACCACTACGCCGCCCTCCTCTCCTCCGCCGGCGCCGGCAGCCGCGATGACTCCCGCATTTCCGCCGCCATCCACTGCCTCATCCTCGGACCCTCCCTCCCCCGCCGCCCACCTACCTCCTCAACCACCTCCTCACCGCCTACACCAGGTCCGGCCTTCTCCCCCTTGCCCGCCGCCTGTTCGACGCAATGCCCGATCCCAACCTCTTCACCCGGAACGCGCTCCTCTTGGCGCTCGCCCCCGCGTGCCTCCTCCCGACATGGACCGGCTCTTCGAGTCCATGCCCGAGCGCGACGCCGTCTCCTACAATGCGCTCATCACGGGGTTCTCGGGCGCCGGCGCGCCTGTGTGGGCCGCCGCGGCATACCAGGCGCTGCTGCGTGAGGAGAACGTTGTGGACAGCGTCAGGGTCAGGCCCAGCCGGATCACGATGTTCGGCGTGGTCATGGCCGCGTCGGCGCTTGGCGACCGCGCGCTCGGCCGGCAGGTGCACTGCTAGATACGGCAGCTCGGCTTCGGGGCGCACGCCTTCACCGGGAGCCCGCTGGTCGACATGTATGCCGGAGGGTAAGAATGTGGTGATGTATAACACGATGATCACGGGGCTGCTCCAGTGCAAGATGGTTGCGGATGCGAGGGGCCTGTTTAAGGCGTAACCAAACAACTAGCTGTTGTCCTTAGCAGTGAGTAGCTCCTTAGTTAGCATTGACATCCGTGCATCACGTTGAACTCCAGAACATGCATGGCGGATATATGTTAAGAACAAAATAAAATTCGGTTTATGGTAACTCCCCTCTAGGGAGATGTGTTCACTTCCAATAGTCAATAAAGAAGATGTTTTTTTCAAATATATAGCTGCCAACGCTTTCAACTAAGGATCATCCAAGTATCTATTTTTTTCACTTTGTGAAAACACAATTATGAATGTTGTTAATGATTATCCAAGTAGCTATTTTTTTACAACGATTGAATTCTCCATTGACTGAGAGAATTTGGTCTGAAAAAGCGTCTCTTTGGGCTAGGGTAGGTGTTGCGGGTCTTAGAATAGTCATTCCAACAACCCGTGATGTTTGCTGATTTTCTTTAACAAATGTTGTAATTCCTATCATCGGAGTATATGTACGCTTAAGATAGTCGCCAAATTTATACTAAACAATTTTATCTTTTGTAACCTACTTTGTCTCTAACTTTCATTTTTATGTTTAAAGTGTAGTTTTCTATTGTGAGGATATATATATATAATATTTATATTGCACATAAACAAGATTAATCACATAATGAAAAATCTCAAGGATCATTGTTATAGATTCAAATTTGTCGCTGCAAATTCTACCCAAATTGATATATATCTTTCATAGCAATTTTAAACTTAGTCTATGTTAGTTTCACCGAACTAATATTCCAAAAGCTGAATTTTTTGTGTCAGTTATATGTAATATAATTTTTTATATGTATTTGTAGTTATGTATTATCATTGAATTTCATAAGGCTCTATAGTATACGAGTCTAACAAATATCCCAAATGAGGTTTCTAGAGTAGAATTTCTTACCTTGCATAGTTATTAAGGTGTAATATCGCGTTTACATTGAATCTATCTCTTAGTCTCTCCTATATGTTATACATATTACACAGAATCGTTTCCAATACAATCGGGTAATCGACAAGCAAGCAACATGGTTAATTAGGATTCAATGTTCTATTTAAATAGAGATTTGAGCAACCGAGGAGAACACTATACTAGATACACCAATTTATGTCTATTAATTGAACATATCCATTTATCACCAGAATTCTACCACGCCGTATAAGAAGTTCATCAATTTCTGGTACGTACTGGATCTTCAAAACTACATCTCATTTTTAAATCGAGCATCCAAATGACAAATCATTTTTGTCGTGGAATTTCCTGGTACTAGATCTTCAATGCTATATTGATCTAATTGTTTTGTATTAAGTAAGTAGTCATTGAATAGTTTTGTAGCGTCGAACCGTTTGTGCCAAATGTGTTTTCCGTCGCACATCAGTAACAAGCACTATTTGAATATTGTCTTCGGTAAATACATGTTTCAGTTATGTTCTTCTTTCAATATCTAAGAAACATTGTAACTCGGAAATTTCCATAAATTTTTTATTAATACACGGGAATCAAAGATTTTGCATCTTCCTCTTAAAGCAAGAAATACAATTTTATTGATTGATTTAAAAACATGTTACATAAGACCTAACAAAAACGAAAGGTAAATATCCTTATTTAAACTAACAGTTGCATCAAGATTTTCTGTAATCATATTCAATAGCTTGAATTTTCATCTTAATGTTGCACCATAACATTCATAAAGAAAAATTAGAAGTCAAAAACTTTATTTTTAGACTAAAATAATATTGCTGGTTTACAACCTTTCATGGATTGCGGCCTAACCCAACATGGGCCGATGATCAAATGACCCAAAACGTATCTAATCCCAGTCCACCTTCGTCATGCGTCAGCGAGATGTGGGCCTGAGCTATGAACCAGGAAGCCGTTTGTGCGCCAGTTTTCCTCGCCGCTATGAGCCGCCCGCTCTGCAACCACTACGCCGCCCTCCTCTCCTCCGCCGCCGGCAGCCGCGATGTCGCCCGCATCTCCGCCGCCATCCACTGCCTCATCCTCCGGACCCTCCCTCCCCCGCCGCCCACCTACCTCCTCAACCACCTCCTCACCGCCTACGCAAGGTCCGGCCGCCTCGCCCTTGCCCGCCGCCTGTTCGACGCAATGCCCGACCCCAACCTCTTCACCCGCAACGCCCTCCTCTCGGCGCTCGCCCACGCGCGCCTCCTCCCTGACATGGACCGTCTCTTCGCGTCCATGCCCGAGCGCGACGCCGTCTCCTACAACGCCCTCATCGCGGGGTTCTCAGGTGCAGGCGCCCACGCGCGGGCGGCCGCAGCGTACCGGGCACTGCTGCGGGGAGAGTGTTGTTGACGGCGTCAGGGTCAGGCCGAGCCGCATCACGATGTCCGGCATGGTCATGGCCGCGTCAGCGCTCGGCGACCGCGCGCTTGGCCGGCAGGTGCACTGCCAGATATTGCGGCTCGGATTTGGGGCGTACGCATTCACGGGGAGCCCGCTGGTCGACATGTACGCCAAGATGGGCCTCATCGGGACGCCAAGCGGGTCTTTGATGACATGGAGGGCAAGAATGTGGTGATGTTTAACACCATAATCACGGGGCTGCTCCGGTGCAAGATGGTTGCGGATGCGAGGGGCCTGTTTGAGGCGATGGCTGACAGGGATTCCATCTCTTGGACTACGATGGTTACGGGGCTGACGCAGAATGGGTTGCAGCCGGAGGCGCTGGATGTTTTCAGGAGGATGAGGGCTGCGGGTGCTGGCATTGATCAGTACACTTTCGGAAGCATCCTTACAGCCTGTGGCGCCCTTGCTGCCGTGGAAGAGGGGAAGCAGATCCATGCCTACATTATCAGAACTCTGTATGATGATAATGTATTTGTCGGAAGTGCGCTTGTTGACATGTACTCGAAATGCAGGAGCATCAGATCGGCAGAAGCCGTTTTCAGAAGGATGACATGCAAAAACATCATCTCATGGACTGCATTGATTGTTGGCTATGGACAGAATGGTTGTGGCGAGGAGGCCGTGAGAGTTTTTTTGGAGATGCAGAGGGATGGCATTGAGCCTGATGATTTCACTCTGGGCAGTGTTATCAGTTCTTGTGCTAACCTAGCAAGCCTGGAAGAGGGAGCACAGTTCCACTGTATGGCGCTCGTATCAGGGCTGAGGCCATACATTACAGTTTCTAATGCACTAGTTACCCTGTATGGGAAGTGTGGCAGTATCGAGGACGCACACCGCCTGTTTGATGAGATGCCCTTTCAAGATCAGGTCTCCTGGACAGCCCTTGTCTCGGGTTATGCGCAGTTTGGGAAGGCAAAAGAAACTATAGATTTGTTTGAGAAGATGTTGTCTAAGGGTGTGAAGCCTGACGGGGTAACGTTTATTGGTGTCCTTTCTGCTTGTAGCCGTTCAGGGCTTGTGGAGAAAGGCCGCAGCTACTTCCAGTCAATGCAGGAGGACCATGGTATTGTACCCTTGGATGATCACTACACTTGTATGATTGACCTGTATAGCAGATCAGGGATGTTAAAAGAAGCTGAGGAGTTCATAAGGCAGATGCCACGCTGTCCTGATGCAATTGGTTGGGCGACATTGCTGAGCTCATGTAGGTTGCGTGGTGACATGGAGATTGGCAAATGGGCTGCTGAGAATCTCTTGAAAGTTGACCCTCAAAACCCAGCGAGCTATGTGTTGCTGTGCAGCATGCATGCTTCTAAAGGTGAATGGACCGAGGTTGCGCAGCTTAGGCGTGGAATGAGGGACAGGCAAGTCAAGAAGGAACCAGGCTGCAGCTGGATCAAGTATAAGAATAAAGTCCACATATTTTCAGCAGATGACCAGTCTCATCCCTTCTCCAGAACAATTTATGAAAAGCTCCAGTGGCTCAACTCTAAGATGGTGGAAGAAGGGTACAAGCCTGATGTCAGTTCAGTGCTGCATGATGTAGCGGATTCTGAGAAGGTTCAAATGCTCAGCAATCATAGCGAGAAGCTTGCGATTGCATTCGGCTTAATTTTCGTTCCACAGGAAATGCCAATTCGGATTGTGAAAAACCTACGGGTCTGTGTGGATTGTCACAATGCTACCAAGTTCATCTCTAAGATAACCGGGCGTGATATTCTTGTGAGAGACGCTGTCAGATTTCACAAGTTTAGCAATGGCATTTGCTCATGTGGGGACTTCTGGTAATCATGTCGTCTAACACACAAACTTCATACTTGATTCAAGTTAAAATATAAGTGAGAAGTGCCACTCGAAGAAAAATAAGAAATGTTGAGCAAAGCAAATCATGGATAACATGCTCAGGCCATCAGCTGGCTTTGTGGGGCAAAGTAAGAGTAAATGTTGCTTCCTGCAGGTTCAGGGTTCAAAGAGGTGTGTTTATGGCATCATGATTCTGTACTTCCAGAAGATTGTTTCGGTTAAGCTTTGTCACAGTAGCTGTCCTAATAGTTTGTCGATGTGTTTTTGACAGGCCAAGTGCCAAACTGCATTTGCTAACATCGTTTCAATATAAAGGATCAAAGGTTATGCACGACACCTATATGGCTATATCATTATTGATCCCTATCCATGTTCGATTTCCTGTTCAGCAACTGAAGGAGAAAGGTAAGCCAGGTACTTGAATTTCGTGCACTGACTGGCAAATTTGACACATCATATGGATTAAATAAACCACCAGACTGTAATAGTTAACGTTAGTAAAAATATCATTTTAGCATAACTACAAACTGGTAGTTTGATAAAGCTTCACGTCCAAAACATTTCCATTTTAGCAGCCCTTGATGTTGGACCTTTATGCATGGTCACTAACTGCAAAATGTGCAGGATATACACGCCTGCCTGATTGAAATCCAGGTTTTATTTTCTGTGTTTTGAGATGTGCCTCAAGGTTATCAAAAGAGGATTCCAATGATGACAATGTGCATCAAGTAAAAAGGTGATCAACGCGTTGAGCTACCATCTACATAGTTACTGCAGCAATATATCGACAGAAGTGTATTCACAAACAACATTCAGCAAGTCAATGTTGGTTCTGGACGAATCCCTCGTTGGATTTTTTATGGTGTGCCTGCTCATGCCTGTAAGGGTATCATGTGGTTCCGCTTTGGCAATCATTTCAAAAATTTCATTGCTAACACCTCAAGAATAAGATACTGGAATACTGGATCTTGTGGAGGGGCGCTGGGAAGAACTCACCAGAGAAATGCCCCTGAAGGACAGTAATACTGCAGCAGAATATCAGGAATTTCAGAAGTCACTGGCTGGATGCCCAAGAACATCAGATCATGGCCAGGTGCGAGCATTTTAGATATCAGTATATATCACTACACAAATTGTTATGCAATATGTGAAGAATCGTATTTATTTTCCGTGTGCATTTTGTGGAGTTAAAGTTAGACAATGTTGTTCTGCAATTGTAGACAGTGTGACACATATGTACCAACTTAAAATTTGAAAAACAAATTCTATGAACAACTTGGACTGACGTTATACATGTACATCTCTAGCTTTGCATCATGGCATCTTCCACTAGCTATTACAACTTCTGAAAGGCCTCAGACAATGAATAGACATAATAAAGAGGAAAAAGAAAAGAAAATACGGGAGGAGTGTATCAAAATTCACAAAGGGAATACACATGTATATGCACCAAAAAATAATTTTCCGTTTCTTTTTACAGTGAAGCCATGTAGGCCTGGTTGTAGGAGGAGTCCATCTCATGGACGACGAGGTTGGTGGCGGTGACCCGGGCGCTGGTGGCATTGTTAAAGAGGTACACCCCGGCGTTGGCATAGATGGCCTCCGTCGGGTACACGCGCGAAGTCACCGTCGACCTCCCCCCTGCGCGAAGCTTTCAATGATGGAGTGGTCCACCAGCACCCTGACGGACAGCGCCTCGCCGTCAAGCACTGGCACAGTGTTGCCGACGACCCTCTTAACAATATCGTTGGCATGGGACGACCTTGACTCATCATGGCAGAAGTACGTGCGCAGACCGCCATCGAGGCTTCTAGCGACGTAGAAGTAGACGGCGGTCTGCTCTGTGTCTCCACCATGGCGCCTGGCGTCAGCGAGCACGAGCAGGCCGAAGGGGCCGAGCGCACCACGACCTGCCGCGCCGCCACTGGTGCTGCAGTTGTAGCCGACGTCGGCCTCTTTGGCGGCGGCTACATCGAGCGGGTCCAGGCGGAAGGAAGCTCGATATCGAGCTGGGTGGCGCGGTGGAGGCTGAGCGGGAATACAGAACCGTGGTCTACTGTGACGCCGCCGAGGTCTGTTGAGTTAGTCCGGAGTGTCTCCACCTCCACTACAGGCCACTGGATGAGGTTGCTGCCGGTCTTGGTGTCCAGCACCACCGTGCGAGGAAGCGCCTGCAACAACAGAAAACATCAGGCAAGCATTAGCACTTGGCCTCGTTCATTAATTATTCAGAGCTTGTTAATCTAGTTTACATCATTACTTTTCAGTTCCTTTTAGAATCTTCTTGGTATCATTTTGACAGCTAAGAGATAGTATTAAGTAACTAACTGTGATAAGCAAACAAGAGACCCCTTTTCTTGTCTAATCCCAGTTTGGTTGTACTACATAAACTATTTAGTATTTAGTTTGGTGGCATTGCCAAATTGCCAATCTTGCATGCCACTAGACCACATGGGGTGTCACATGAGTCATGGGCATGCTGGCTGCAATTGTAGACTGAATGTATATACACTCAATATATCCACAATTGCAGTGAAGGTATATACACTCCATGTCTCAACAGTAGCTGGAATTGTAGACTGAATGAAGGGAAGATAAACACTTGACAACTATATGACAGCAACATTGATTTAGCAGCTAGTATCTATGATTCATCACAAGTAGCTACTATTATCATTGTCAATTTTAGATGTTTTTTAATTCCTTGAAGAATCTTCGTGGTGTCATAATGACAGCAAAAGAAATAGCGCTAATCCTGACTAGGCAGACAAGGCCATCACTTTTCTTTGCTGAAGTTGTTTATACTTATTATTCAGTTAGGTACTTGCATCAGATACCAATCTTGCATGCCACTAGGGCTACTAGGCCACATGGGGCATGCAGAGTTTGTTTGTAGACACAGGTGCATTGACATCCTTCAATGAAGGTATCTCAACAGTAGCTGGAATTGTAGATTGAATAGGGAATGAACCTTCCCTACCTAATGGCACTTGACAACCACATGACAGCAACATTGATTTAGCTGCAATCTATCTATGATTCATACAAGTGGCTGCATGGCCATGCCTGACCCACCCGTGCCATGCAGATGTGTCTGTGGTACCCAAGAAAAGTGCAGCACTCCTAATCATGCTATGCAACACTTTCTAAATTGTACGTAGGTTAATTAACTCTGCCATTTGTCCTGGAGAAGAAAATATACCTGGAGAGAGGCCCATCCCTTGGCCACGTCAGCGCGCTCGGAGTCTGTCTCGGCGACCCACCCCCACAGCACACGCCTCTTCTTGGCCGGGTCATAGAACGTCTTGGACGCGTAGAACTTTCCCCAGTCATACCTCAGCCCAATGCCGATGTCGGCTTCAGCATCTAAGGGTGTCCACGTGTTCGCCGCCGAGTTGTACCGCCCTAGCGCGTAGTAGTCGTGTCGGTCGTCGTCCGAGCTCTCCTTCATTACGTGCAGAACGTCATCACCACCACCATTGGATGCCGCCGCAACAGCCTCTGTCATGTCGATGCCCCTTGCACCGCCGACCGGGTACAAATCTATGCACTCCCACATTCCGGTTGCTGGCACCCGATGCAACAGTCCAGGGACGAGCTCATAGTCGGTGAAGTTCTTGGTCTTGTAGGTCAAGGCCATGCCAGCGTGGCGGTCGTCCTTGGACCCGATGACGATCCGCCACATTTTATCGAGCCGTCGTACCATGCTGTGGTAGGGTCCCTGAAGTCCTTCTCCCCGACGTGCGGCGGCGGGTACAGCACCGGGTTGCCCTCGTACTTGGTCCAGTTGGTGAGAAGGGGGTCTTCAGGGTCGGAGGGGAAGGCGAGGCACTGGACCTGGACGGAGGCGTTGGTGGAGCCGGTATAGAGCATGACGATGCGGCCGTCGGGGAGCACGGTGGCGGAGCCTGACCAGACGCCGTTGAGGTCATACCACTGGTCGGGGGACATGGCGACGGGGAGGTGGCACCAGCGGAGCAGGTCACGGGACGCGGCGTGGCCCCACGCGATCTTGTTGCCCCAGATGGCGCCGTCCGGGTTGTACTGGTAGAAGAGGTGGTACCACCCCTTGTAGTACACCGGACCTGCATTTTCGCCATTGAAATTTCCATTTAGATTCATGGGTTGTCATGGGAATCTTGTAATAACTGAATCTTTAACGAGATTGTTGCTTGTTTGCTTGCAGGGGATTAAAAATTGGTGGTTACCGTTGGGGTCATTCATCCAGTTCTTCTCTGGTTGGAAGTGGAAGCCGGTGCGCTGCCACTGGAGCATGGCATTGCTCCACGGGAACGCGTTGCTGCCGGCGTCCGTGCCCAACATGCCCCTGTGCTCGGCCGAAGCGCCAGACGTCTTCTCCGACACGCCGGACTCAGGCCCCCGGCTGCTCCTGATGTCCGTGACAATATCAGTTGGGCGGCCGTCAATGACGACGCCTCCAGCGGGCAGCTGGCCGGCGAGCCTGACACCAGCCAGCGCGGCGACGGCGAGGAGCACCGCAGCCAACGCGAGCAGGAGCGCTGCAAACAGAGGCCCGGTCCGACTACCGCGGCCAACCACGGCAGCCTCAGCGTCGTCCGGCAGTGGCGCGTAGGAGCACGGCAGCGGCGCCGCCAAGGCGTCTCTTGTCTCCATTGGCATAGAATTGATCGAGATCGATCGGTGGAAGCAAGGAGGAGAGGAAGCCTCGGTTAGTACGAGGTAGAGAGATTAGTGGAACTGATCGCTACCTCCCCTCTGCTTCTGCTTGTGCTAATCTTTTTTGAGATTAACAAGAAGCTCTGCGTGTTTGCCCAGGATCCCTTCCTCCGGGGTGGCATTTATAGTCTCCACCCGTTGTGTTAGCTGCTTATCTGGCGCGGTCCCATTGGCTGACGGCGGTCTGCTCTGTGGGCCCAGTGAGTGACTGGCTGCTAATCATCATCATCTATCCAGGCCATGTTATCGATAGCTGGAGAGCCAACTGTGATTATGAGGATGATTATGGGACGAGGAACCTGCCTAATCGTCGCATGGAACAGCAGAGATGGATTGTCGCACTCTTTTTTGACGCTTGGATTGTCGCACTCTTTGCTTTTGGAGTTTGGATTAGATTAGGTTACAGAGATATTAGATTAGGTTGAACCGTTAATTAGTAACTAGATGAGGCTGGATATATTTGTGGCTTGTGGTTGCGTTTGGATATACTGTATCTATGAGTTTTGTTTGCTGTCGTCAAGTCTTTGGACCTGTAATGTAAATCCATTCAAATTGGATTAGATTGGATTGAACCGTTATATTTGTAGTTGGATGAAGCTGGATATATTTGTAGCTTGTGGTTGTGTTTGGATATATCCATCTACTGTGTGAGTTTTGTTTGCTCTCGTCAGGTCTTTGGATTTATAATGTAAATCCTTTTCAAATTGGATAGCTACGATATAGGAGTACTTGTTACTAGCCTCAGAACATATATACACCGAGAGTTTCTCTGTAAAATTAAGACGTGAATTAGCGAGCAAGCAACGAATCAATTTTTCAATTAGCGTAGCTGCTCACCGATTGATTGGTTGGTTGACTCATGTCGCCGCGAATTGCTCCGTGCATATATTTTTCTTTGCTGGAAATCTGCACTGTGCATGTGCATGATAGCATCGTCGCATGTCCTCGAGAACATGTATCCATATGTTTTGCTTATGTCTAACAATAATTTAACGCCAATAATGCAGCGAACCGAAACCGATGGATCGATTGGCTCGACGTGGAATATGCATAGAATCAAGATTCCTGGGCCCACGTATGATTCAGCGAATCGAAACCGATGATGGGTTGCACACACTACAGAAGCATGCATGCATTTAAGCTGGAATATTAGTTTCTGAATAAATATGCTATTCCCTCAGTCTCAAAATATAAGGCGTGCTATTTTTATGCTGGTTTTTTATGCTCGACTTTGGGAGGCAACGTTCCCGTCGACAGCGAGGCGCCTGTGGTGACTTCGTCAATCTCAACACTCGACTCGCCGGCTCAGTCTCTCGGAGGTGCTCATGGGGGTAGGGTGTGCGTGCGTGCGTTCATCGGGGTGAGTGTGCGCGCGTATATTTGAGCGCATGCGTTGTACTGTGTTTTGTAAAAAAATATATATATATACATGGTACCGCTGGGTTCGTCTTGTAATATTCTTTCATTATGTATATTTTATACTAATTTTATGGACAAGTTATCAGTGCAAATCATGGTCAAACTTGTACATGGGCAAAATCAAAGGGCGCCTTATATTTTTGGGATGGAGGGAGTATAATGCAAAAAAGAGTGCGACCACATTTCAGAGAAAAAGCGCAACTCACATCTAAGTTGCACCTTTCTGGAAAAAAATGCTAACTGAGATAGAAAAGCGCGACCGTGTGGCACTTTTTCGCTAAACTGCAGTTGCACTTTTCTCAAATAACTAAGACTTGAAAATCTCAGACGCCCAACACTTAGACATATCCTTACTAAAACACACAAAACTTTCTCCTACGGATTCTGTTTTTTACGTGCAACTAGTAATTGTTATGAAAAACACGCGTATAAGAGTGTGGTTGCAAGAAAATGGCGGCCCCTGCGCCCTACCTTGCCTTAAGGGGAGCTGCGCCTTCAATTGTTTCTTGGTAAAAAATTAATACACGAATTTTGACGAGCATGTATATATATAGCTGACATCTATGCATGCATGTGGCTTAGCTAGTCACTGATTGGTAGGTACATGCGCACGTGTCTGCGCGATTTGCGGGGTGCATATATATGCATGCTACTATTGCATCGTTGCATGACCTCGAGGCATCCCTGCATGTGCACCTCGATCCATATATAGCAGATATCCTCATCCTGGCCGTCGGTAGTAGCATGGATGGAGTCTCGCTCCATGTTAGGATCGAGCATTATCACTAATTACCCACCCTAATCAACACTTGAATCATCCCTGGTTAACACACAAGCAGAAGAAGACAAGAAAGCTACTAAGTTACGTGGAAAGTGGGGTCCACAAATAATTCAGCGGAACGAAACCGATGGCTCTCTTGGACGGACTCTTTGTGCTAGGTTATGCACTCTTCTCCTTGTTACCCTTCTTGTGGTTTACACAGCCTATCAGCGAGCCAAAGCTTTTTTTTTCTTTGACCCCGGCCGAACCATGCATAAGTGGACGAGGTGGCGATTCAACACTGTCGGAGAGAGAAATCATCAGCCGAGCAAACAAGCACTGTTGTTGTGGAAAATAAAGTTTTGCTTCGCGAAACTTTTTTTTCTTTTGAGGGGCCTCGTGATTCCCGATTATCGGACAAATTTGAAAACAAAATTTTAAATTCAAATTTTATCCAGAACTATTTATTAGGTTTTAAACTCTAAATGCACACATGGATGATTGTATCGCAGCGTTCTGACCTTACTGCCATCACGTATTACTTATCGGGTAGCAGGTTGCAGATGCATCAACCGGGTTTTTTCCCGTATGTTACTACCCTTTATGAGTTGCCTTAGATTTAGTTATATACAAGTGTGTGGATTGTAACGTAAATCCATTCTCTTGGCCTAAATTGAAAATATTCCCGGAATTAACCACATTTACGGCCAAGGTAACAAAAGGTGACCACTTAACGCTATGATTAAAAAAAAGATTGCTTCAGTCCTAACACGTATAACAGATAGCACTGATTCGTCGATGAGCTTGACTAACTCCAAAACTGACAGGTGGGGCCCACTGTCAGGCTCTGGTGACGGTCCAGAGCGAACGCCCATTAACGGCACGGTAAGTGCCCTAACTCCACCCATACGAACATGGTTTTCTCACTCTCCCACGCTCACATTCAAAGCAATGACGTTGGCGAATTCACGCGACGATAGCTATCCAGGCAGCGCCACCGGTACGGGTGCCGGAGATGCCGACGGAGAGCTAACCATGGTGGCACAAGATTGGTGGCATGGTATCGGGTTTCATCTCGGAGGATATGGAATGGTGCGGGAGCTCGAACTCGGCCATTGTTACACTTTGTTCGCCGTTGAAGTTTGTCGCGGCAGCTGTGGCCAATGTCTCTCGGTGGCATCGAGTAAGAATTCTTCCCCCTAGTCTATCGATTTGATATCTAACATTGCGGCGGGCTAGAGTTTCCCGATTCAAAATTACATGTTGTTCTTTTCAATATCTTTAGCTTGGATAACGATATATGGGATCTAAGGTTCCGTTTATAAGGCAGAGACAATTTAAAGCGTTTATTGTGCAGAGCAGACAGAGTGGTCGATAACATCCTTACATACATACCTACAGAGTCTCTTGGTAAAATTAAGGCGCAATTTGGCGAGTCAGCCTGTAACCGAGAAACTAACTTGACACTGTTTATGGAGCTGACAAGAGTATGCATGTGCCTGCCTATAGCTAGTCATTGATTGGTTTGTTTATGCAATCAAGCAGCCATGCATGGATGTATGGAGTCTCGTTCGCTCCATGTGTTAGGAAATAGGAAGGGATTACTGTTTTGTTTGAGACGGCCTTCGCCTGCTCCGCTACCGATCGAATCAAGTCAAGTTGTGGGGCGGACCTGGCGACGAGCTATCCTCGACAAATCATCCCTGGTTAACACGCAAGCACAAGAAGACGATCTAGAAGCTTCTAGGCTACGTGGAGAGAGGAGTCGGTCCCACAAATAATGGAGCGAACCGAAACCGACGGCTCTCTTGGACTCTTGCGCTAGAGCCTAGACGTACTCTTCTCCTTGTTACCAGCTTTCTCGTGGTTTACACAGCCAATCAGGGAGCGAAAGTGAGACCGTGAGAGAGATGTTTCGTCCATAAATCAGTAGCGTTAGCAATTTTGGTCACTGTCCTTGCTCGCTAGCTAGGCTGAGCAAATTTCGATCAGGGAGAAGTTCTTCCAGATTCAGCATCCCATTGCAAAATAATGCAAGTCTGTGGATTTGGAGTTGGACAAAGATTGGATCGATCGCTGGGTACGTACGTGCACCCAGAGCTTTGTCTTACAAGTTTCTGTGAAACGAATGGGATGGAGGTATATATTATGTGGAACTCTTGGCTGTGGCTCTATCCACGTCTACATGGCTAGCTCCACCTGGCAGGCAAGTGCTACGTAAGTTACGTCCTCAATTACCCATCAGGATCAACATCCACTCTCCACTCCATTCGAACCACCGAAAATTCTTGGATCTATCCAGGAACCTAGCTACCTCCAAGTGTCGCCTTGTCAAGTACGCCACATCATTAGCTACTACGCACACTTTTCTCCTATGGTTCTCCCGTTATCGAGCGACACGTCGTCGAGGTGAGAGATGTGGTGGCGTTGTAGTCTGAGGTCGTGAGCTTGTTGCTGGCTGGTCCAACGATGATGACAGGGCAGAGTGTACATGTGGCAACGATCGGCGCAACTAGCGGTGATTAGAAAGGCATATCATGAGGCCTTTACTATAGATAATGTACTTTCCAGCCTGTATGTTGAAGTAGATCACGGTCCATTTTAAACAATTATCCGTATAATGAACCGCCAAAACTTTCAAAACTCCAGATTTTCTCATTTGTCCGACCCTGTGCATTGATGTTCTTCACGGTTCATCTCAAACAATTCTAAGTATAATGAACAATGTAAATTTTAAAACTCCAAATTTTCTCATTTTTTTAGCCCGGAATGAACTACGCATTGAGATTTGGTAAGTTTGTAGTATACCTCATTGACTACATTCACGGAGTGTTTGCTAGAATTTTTAAAACTTTGAAATACTATTTTCCAATTTTAAAATAAAGGGCTCGGTACAGCCAGAGCTAAGCTTTAGTTTTTTTGTCATACAAATTAGTTGCTAGCTATATGCCACCCCAGGTCGACTTGGCTGAATGAAAATACGAAGCTATGATGTTTGAGACCCTTCGCCTGCTCCGCTAACGAAATTAAGTAGTGAAGCGGAATTCACAAGCTTATCTCGACACTCCAAATACAAAAGCTGCAACAAGAAACATAAAACATGAGAATCTTGGTTCCATGGAGAGAGGAACGACCCGGTCCCACAAATAATTCAGCGAACTGAAACCGATGGTTCTTGCTGACTCTTGTGCTGTCAGACTGTTCCGGTGGTTAGCACTGCTACATCACAAACCGTATTTCTTCATTACCAAACCTAGCTAGGCGAGTCCACAAGATTGAGGATAATGTTTTTATGGTTAAGCAACAATGCTCCGGTGGCAGCAGCTACATGCATGAAGCAGGGATAGTGCTGACCAGATCCATGTGCACCGGAGCCAATCAGCAGTGGATCTCGAGAGATCCATGGGCGCTGTAGAAGGTACTGGTCCAGCTGCTGCTTGTAGGGTATATGATGCTTACGATATGATCAGCAGTTGTATGATTGCGATCCATCGGCATTAGTCCAGTAGCAAGAACAGGTCCTGCAGTGCAATATAATTAGCAGTTGCTGCCGGGCTTCACATGCATTACTAGTTGAATTTTGGCGTGGCGTCACGTCACGCCACGCCCTTGGTGAGATTTTATGTGCATTTTTTTTATTCAGCTAAATGTTTGCGAATTTGGAATGTGCAAACATGGTTTTATTTTGTTACGAATAGTTAACATTTATTTGTGAGCATTTTTGATATTTTTCGTGGAATTTTTAAATATTTGGTGGTGTGAAATGTTCAAACATGTTTGTATTTCGGCGTCATTATTTAATTAAAATTAGAAAAAAACTTTTGAATTTGATTCCACATTTGGGGAAAGTTTGTTCGTATGATGTCGAAATATTGGGCAAATTGTAATGTCCAAAAATATTTGTATTTTGCTATAAGTGTATAGTGTTTTTGTTTTAGCATTTTCGGTATATTTTGTTGAATATCGGAATTTTCGCCCAAATTGTTGACCAAATTGGGATTTGGAAATATGTTTTTTTATTCTGGTATGAGTAGGTACCATTTTTTGTGAGCATTTTTTATATGTTGTGCAATATTCAAATATTTGGTATTTTGAAATGTTCGAGCATGGTTGTATTTCGGCGTCAATATTTAATTGAAATGGGAGGAAATGCATTTGAATTACGTCCAAACGGCGACAAAATTTGAGTATTCGAAATAACATGTTTGCATTTCAGCGTCAAAATTTAATTGAGAATAGGAAAAATGCATTTGAAATGTCTCTAAATGGTGGGAAAATTTGAGTATTCCATTTTTTTTCTTCTTTACCATAAGTAGTTTGTATGTAGTTATCTGAATATTTGCGTATATTGATTCATACGTGTGGTAAAATTTAAATTTGAAAATGTCTACATTTAAAAATTGTGTAGATTTGAGAATTATTGGAATGCAAAGAGAGCTTATGTTTGAAAGTTGTTTAGATTTCGAAAATCAGTCCAATTGGAAAGTTATTTAGAGTTGAATTCTTTTCACGTTAGTAAAAAGGTTAGATTTGGAAGGAAGTTGAAGTTTTAAAATATTCAAATTTGTTTGCCGTGTTGCAGCTGTAAAATTGAAATTTGGAAAATGTCAATGTTTTAGAGGTGTGTAGATTTGGAAAGTGTTGAAATGTAAAGAAAGCTTGTGGTTAAAAATTGTTCAGATTTCGAAATTCGTTCAATTTGGGGAGTTTTTGAGATTCGATGTTTTTTTTCGTGTGTAAAATGATTAGTTTTGAAAGAGATTTGAATGTTTAAAATTTTCAAAACAGAAATTTGATCATATGCAATAAGTAGTTAGCATTTGTTTTTTGTGGTCATGTTGATATATTTTTCATATTTTGTCGGTGGATATAGTTGAAGTTACTGATTTTGCAGCATTTAGTAGTTCTTGGAAATTGTTTAAATATCCTAAAACAATATCTATAAAGTGTCTTAAATTTTTGAAAGCATGCTCTATTTTAAATTTTTTTATTCAATTATATTTGTTTCAAAAATTAGTTTGAAACATCTATGTGTCAATATTTTCATTTGTGGTATGCCTATTCTGATTTTTTTAAAGCTCATGATATAAATGGGTAGCTGTATTAAAACGATTTACCAAACTGTATTTAAATGAGATGTTTTGTATGGGAAAATTATTTTGTTGTGTTTGTCGTAGTGAATGATATTACCGATATGATTTATAAAATGGCAAGGTTTAGAAGGCATTTAAATTTATAAGATATTTAAATTTGTACGTCGCGGATGTGTGGTGAAATTCAATTTTTTGAATGTGCACAATAAAAAATCGTTTAGGTTTGAAAATTAGTGAAATGGCAAGAAAGGTTACGTTTTAAAATTGTTTATATTCGGAAGTTATTAAAATTGTAGTTTTCGGAAGCTTTTTTTCGCCGTTGTTTTTATGGGTAGAAAAGGATAAACTATTTTTAGAGAAGTTCAATCCGAAAAGGTTTAGCTTTAGCCGGTTAATATTAATTGGCACAAAGAATATTTAATTGCACGCTGGCCTTAATTAGGAAACAAAATACCAGTTTGTAACAAATCACAAGCAATTCATATCAATAAATGTGTCATATTTTGGTTGTCCATATATTATCGTTGGTAATGTAATTATTAAAATATTCAAATTTGTACGGCGCGGGTGTGCGATAAAATTCAAATTTCAGAATTTGGACATTGGAAAATCGTTTAGGTTTGAAATCTATTGAAATGCAAAAAAAAGTTACGGTTTAAAATTGTTCAGATTTTCTTAAATAGTTCAGTTTGGGAAGGTATTTAGTTTTGGGTTGTTTTACGTAATAAAACGGTGAGATTTCAAAGTCGTCTGAAATTTGAAAATATTTAATTTTGAAATTCAGTCATATGCCATAAACAGTGAGATTTTTTTTTGTGATATTTTTGGTCCTTTTTTTTCATTTTTTCCCCGGTGGATAGATTCAAATTTGTTGAGTTTGTGACATTTTTCATTTTCTGAATTTTGTATTAAGTTGTAGGGCCCACGTGTAAGCAATTTTTCATTTTCTGAAATTTTGTTGGGGGGGGGGGGGGGGGGGGGGGGGGGAACAAAAAAGGGGAAAACCTGACAGTGGGTACCCACGCTGACGTCGAGATGACGTCAGCAATGGCCAGGGTTTGCATCGCCGCGGCGGCGACGAAGACGGCGAGGCCGCGCCACCGCGTTCTGGAGCTCGCGCGTGGGCGCCGCGTACGCGCGCGGAGCCGTGCTGCCAGCGGACGGCGGCGCCGCCTCTTTTGCGTCGCCGGAACGGCCGTGGCGGAGTGCACACGCGGCGGAGGGATAGCCGCACGGCGGCGGCGATTCCGCCGCGTGCACGACATCCCAGCATGCGCCTGTCGGCGAGGAAGAAGAAGCAACGACGGCGGAGCTCGGCGTGCGATCGGATTCGTGCGGGGAGGACTGGAACGGCGGCATCGGGCGCGGCGGCCGGCGGCGAGCTCGGTGCGCCGCGGGGAGAGAGAAGGGAGAGGGGGGCTCTGTGGAATTTTTGCAGCGGAGTCCCTTGGTTTCTGATAAATTACGTTTAGGTCCCTCGCTTCGGAAAATTGGAGGTTTTGCGGTGCAATTTCTGAGCTTCCTTGTCGGTTTTTGGAATTGTATCTGCGCCATGAGGCTGACAGGTGGGGCCCACCACGGCACTGTTTAACACTGTAGCTACTGTAGCTAGCTACAGTGCGTGGGGGCTGAGAGCTCGCTAAAGTACTCATCTTTCATATAGTTAGTGATTGGAAAGAACACACCAAGAACGGGTGGATCATGGATAGGATAGAGGAACCGGTGTGGTCACTGTACTAGCTAGCTAGCCAGCAATTCCTTGGAAGCAACCAATGTGTTCTTCCAGATTCAGCATTCATAATGCACATGAATTGAAACGCAATGCATTCATGAGGTTAATCCAAATTCTGCATACTGTGTTCGTACAAAATAATGCAATTCTTAGCCTGCTTTTCTATAGCAACTAACCATTGTTTGGGTACGCACCTCTAACTCATCGAGGAATATAAAATCACAAACACAACGTATATGCGCTATTCTGTGTTAGTTGGAGGGGATGCATTTTCCTGTCTCGCGACATGTGGTAGCTTCTTCGATCTTCAAGCTCATTAACGACAATCTTCGGTATCCGTTGTACGAGTAGTGATTCTCACAAAGTAGAGTTTCTTTTTAAAAAAAAATAGGGGAGAGTTATTAATTTTATTAGCCAATTAGAGTTCGTATGAGCAGTACTAAATCGTTTCTCCCGATTGTGTGGCAACTGACTTAAGATAAATTCTGAAATTTTCACCGACATAAAATTAATGAACATATAGCAAACGAGATGGGTACAAGAACCACGCCATATATACACGTCGGATGCTATCATGTGCACACGGCTATCACTATTCTTTCCAGGATGTGTGGACACTACAATTTCCTCAGATGCATCAACATCACCAAGTACAATAATGCGACGGTAGGGACTACGACCATCCTGATTTCGGATCCATCCAGGGAACCAAACTCCTGGTCATGGCTATCGCCAAGTGTCACACCATTTAGCTCGTGCCACGTGCGGTGTTCATTTTACCTATTTTTGTGCACACGTGAATCAACATCGTAAGGCCGACGTTGTGTCTTAAATGATTGCTAAATAGGTTTGATGCTGACATGGCTATACGCGGCAGGTGGCAAAGGCCGGTGCAACTACTAATAGTGATATGGAAGGCAAACGCTGAGTCACGCGAGAGCATACTACGGACATGTGTCTCGTTCATAGCCACACATTACCAAAACCTTGCCACAAGTATGTTGTAGCCGCTTGTGGCTTAGGTTTATTTCATTGCCCCAACCCCAACTGCGGCACGCGTTACTTTGTTAGCATCATGCCCCTCTGTTATTGATCCGTAGTTTTGTTGCCAACACTTGCCACACTTGTCGACAACCAGCCTTTTCAGCATACTTTTTGGCTTCCACAACTTGGTAAGAAAAGTGTGGCAAAATCTGGCTAGGGCCAAACTTGCCCTACATCCACAACCACATTGAAGTTTGCAGAAAATGATCCTCTGACTTTGCCACCCCCGACTTACCCCTGACTTTGGGTCACTAACACGTGGGAGCCACCAGACGCGGGATGACGGACCCACCTATCAGTGAGCCAAAGTCAGGGGTGAGTCAGGGTGGTAAAGTCAGGAGATCCGGCTCCGAAGTTCACTGGGAAATACAGAGCATAGCGTTTGGGATAACTTCGAGTTATCACCTGCGAATTAAGCCGTGGAGCGGAGCTATCCTCGTCACTCCCTAACATCCTAGCATCAAGAAGAAGAAGAAGAAGAAGAAGAAGAAGAGAAAAAAGAGAAGCTCGATTTCATGGAGAGAGATACTGGCTGGGTCCGACCCCACAAATAATTTAGCGAACCAAAACCGATGGTTTTCGCGGACGCATATTTAAGCTGGTCCCACCTCAGGCTCTTCTCCTACCCTTGTGGTCCTTGTGGAGTTATACACAGCGTCTCACAAAAATCAAAGCCTCTGTTCTTCATCACCAAACCTAAACCAGTCTATCAGTCTATGGAGGATGGACTATGGAGGGATGATGGTTATGTACGTGGTTAAGCAACGATGCCAGTTGGCAGCAGCTCCTTCGAACAGTAGGACGTGACATCGCATCCTCCCGTGTACTCCTGTCCAGTCCACTTGGGCACACAGCACGCCACATGCATGAAGCAGGCAGCGAGGAGTGCTAGCTTACTCCATCCAAACGTTGCTGACTCACCATTGTCGGATAGATGATACTATATGATGGATCGTTCCAGAGATATCCACTAATTGGTAATGGGATTTAATCTTAGTTCCTTACTATGGCCAATGTACTTGTGCCGGCGCGATGAAGTCCAAACGTAACCTGACACGTACACAATATTCGACACATATACAAGTAATACAACAAATGGAAAAGAACGACGCCGTGATGCATGCCTGTTTTGGAAAGTCAGATTTACCGTTTCTATTTTGACAGTAGATCTAGACTTCACACGTCAAATGATCCCCTTTTAACATTGCATGCCAGATTTTTAGCTTGAGAACGGGCTAGTACATTTTTCTCCTGCTGCCTACTTAGTTAAAGTTCAAGCACATGCTTTCCCGAGTGTTCCTGTGACCGATGATGATTGCCTTTGCCTGATTGCTTGTTTTGTTGAACTCGAGACTGGGCATAAGACACCAACTAGTGTTTGTTTACGATTTCTTAAAAAGTAAACTATTTTTTTTTTTGAAACAAAGGCCTTCCCGATTTCTATTAGAGAAACCATTTATTACATTGTCCGCCACAACACGGCCACCACCAGCGAACCCAGACCCAACAAACCAGGGGAACGAACCAAGTCTTCTACAGAAGTCACAGCAAAGTACAAGCGAACCCAAGCAGGCAATAAAACTAAAAAGCTAAAGCATCTGTCGAACATCTTTTATTATCCTCCTAGCCTTGGCCTCCAAGTCGCCCATCCTCGACTGCTTCTGAAGGTTTCATCAGCGACCCGCACCAACAGCTTTGCGGCCACCTGTAACTCCATTCTTACGTCCTCCGATACCTGCAATTTTGCCCACCAATCAATCCAAAACCCAATCTTATGAATCACCTCAATCGGTTCGTTAGGCCACTTATTTTCAAAACAAGCAAGGTTTCTGGCTTTCCAGATCCCCCAAAACACTGCTGCAATCCCCACTGATACTTTTCCTCTCTGTTTTTTCTCGAAATTGTCAAGCCAGTCAGTCAGACATTTTTGAATTGTAGTGAACTGACATTGCATATCAGTTGCTACACTAACAATATTCCAGACATATCTAGCTAAAGGGCATCGTAAAAAGAGATGATCGATGCTTTCATCTTGTCCACAAAATAGACAGTTTTTAGCACAGGAACCTCCTCTTTTCAACAAAACGTCCCTAGTCAGTATACTTTTCTTCAGGATTAGCCAAATGAAAGTTCTTATTCGCAAAGGAATTTTAATCTTCCACCAAAACTTATAAGGAACACTTTCCATGGATTGCATAGCTAAGTAAAAAGATTTCACTGAAAACTGTTTAGTAGCAGACAAGAGCCAAACTAGTTTGTCATCTACCTCTGACAGTCTTACAGCTTCACAAATACTTACTAGCTTCCTCCACTCCACTAGTTTGTCTCCAGTGAGGTTCCTTCTAAAAGAGAGGGAATTGATTCCGGATTCAAATACAGTGGATACTAGGATGTCGTGGTCATTTGAGATTCCGAAAAGGAGTGGAAATTGTGCGGAGAAACATGTATCTGTGAGCCAAAGGTCTTCCCAGAAACGAGTTCTCTTACCATTTCCTATGTCAAATCTACAGCAAGCTAAAAAGAGAGGTTTTATTTCCATCAGTCCTTGCCAAAATTGTGAATCCCCAGGTTTCATCACACATTGTCCTAGGCTGGTTCTCTCTAGATATTTTGCATGCAAGATAGACTGCCACATTCCTTGTTCATTCATCAGTTTCCAGAGCCATTTAGCTAACAAGGCGATGTTCATAAGTCCAATGTCAAGGACTCCTAACCCACCTTGGTCTTTTGGTAGACAAACTGTCTTCCAATTCACTAAATGATATTTCTTTTTTTCGATTTTATCACTCCACAAGAAGCCTGATCTAATTTTATCGAAGCCCTTCTGCTTGCCAACAGGCATCCTGTAAAAGGTGAGCATGTAAAGCAAGCTGCCGGTCAAGGACGTGTTGATTAACAACGTTCTGCCTGCTATAGAAAGATTTTTCCCGTTCCAGCAACCTAATTTCTTCATCAGTTTTTCACCTAAGGGATCCCAAGCACCACTTTTTAGTCTAGTTTCATCAACTGGGACTCCCAGATATTTCATTGGCAAGTCGCCAACTTGACACGTGAAGATTTCCTCGAAATTTTTTGTTCTCTCATGATCAATGCCCAGGCAATAAACCTCACTTTTGTGAAAGTTTATTTTTAACCCTGACATCTGCTCAAAGAGGCACAAAATGAATTTTAAATTCCTGGCTTGTTCTAAGTCATCCTGCAGAAGGAGGATTGTGTCGTCTGCATACTGCAGAATCGAGACACCCTTGTTGATTAGATGGCAGGATAATCCAGACAACAAACCACCTTCTGTCGCTCTCTCAATCATAATCGCAAGCACATCACCAGCAAGGTCGAAGAGCAAGGGGGAAAGTGGATCCCCTTGTCTAAGCCCTTGGTGTGTACAGAAATAAGGTCCCACCTCGCCATTCACTTTTATTCCTACTTTACCACCTGAAACTATTTTTAGCACCAAGTCATTAAATTTATGCGGGAATCCTTTCATTTCCAAGACCTGAAGAAGAAAAGGCCATTTGATTTTATCGAAAGCTTTTTCAAAGTCGATCTTAAAGAGAATCCCAGCACTTTTGCGAGTATGTAGATCATTTAGTACTTCATGAAGTACCACTACACCCTCCATTATAAATCTGTTCTTAAGAAAGGCAGTCTGTGTAATTTTAACCACTTTAGAAATGACTGGAGTTAAACGGTTTACCAGCATTTTGGTGATGATTTTAAAGACTACATTCAGGAGACAGATGGGCCTGTACTTCTGAATTCTGTCAGCATCAACCCCCTTCGGAACCAGAGTAACCACTCCATAATTCAATCTATCTATATTGATTTTATTATTCACAAAATCATTTACCAGAGCAAGAAGGTCCTGTTGGATTAACGGCCAAAAATGTTGATAGAAATCAGCATTGAAACCATCCGGACCAGCTGCTTTATTTTTTTCCATTCCAAAAACTGCACTTTTTAGATCCTCTAAGTTAAAAACACCTGTCAAACTCTCTGCCTCTTCCGCACTGATTTTTACTACCCCTTCAGTGTTTAAGTGTATCCGACACACTTCAGATCTACCAAACAATTTCTTATAGAAGTCTGTGATAAACTTTTTCAAGTTATCATGTCCTTCTATAATTCCTTCATCTTGATTAAGTCTAACTATCCTGTTTTTCCTTCTTCTACCATTTGCTTTCGAGTGATAATACTTTGTGTTATTATCACCTTCCAGCAATTCTTTTTCGCCTGATCTTTGAAGCCATTTGGCTTCCTCTTCTTTTAGAATTTTGTTAAGCTGCTCTTTGCACTGTTGCAGATGCATCCAGTCATCTGCAGACAGTTCACCAGATTCACTTAACTTGTCTAGTCGATCAAATTCATCCGCCAAGAATTTCTTCTTTTTCCTAATATCACTTTCAAAATTTATATTCCAGCCTTTTAATTTCCTTCTCATATTCTGATATCTTTTCATCCAGATGTCAAGACTGGAACCGTTTCCATAATCCTGCTTCCACACTTTTTCTACAACATCTTTTAGATCATCTCTAAAGAACCAGGCATTTTCGAACTTGAAAAGTTTTGGAACTTTAGCTACTTCTCCGGTTGAAATCAACAACGGAGTGTGATCAGATAGATCTCTAATCATCGCCGTGACTGTAACTAAAGGAAATTTTTCCTCCCATGAAGGAGAGACTAACATCCTGTCCAACAACGCAAAAGTGGGGTCCTTTTGGTTGTTTGACCAGGTGTACTGTCTCCCGCTTAACTGAATTTCTAATAATTCACCCTGAGAGATAATCGCATTGAAGAGTAAACTCCACCGATTTAGCCCTCCTGGTTTGTTTCTGTCACTAGTCCTTCTTGTAATATTGAAGTCACCAGCAATAACAATTGGAACTTTCGTTTGTTTAATGATATGCACAAGTTCCACTAGGAATTTAGCTTTTCCAGTGGGCTGCGCATCTCCATAAACAACGACAAGGTTCCAAGTGAAGTTCTCTAGCTTACTATGAACCAAAAATCTGATAAAATATTCACCAAACTCCTTTTCAAGAACATCTAGCGTATTTGAGTTTACTCCCAGCAAAATACCTCCCGATCTCCCTTTTGCAGGTGTCCAGGCCCAATTAAACATTGTGTCCCTCCGATAGACATCAGAAATGCTTCGGAGAAATCTTGCTTAATTGTTTCCTGAAGCCCTATAAAATCAAGTTTATGCTTGTCTGTTGTTTCTTTAATAAAGTCCCTTTTGATCTTGTCACCCACACCTCTCGGATTCCAAATAAAACCGTTTAACATTTTAACGCTTTTTCTTTCCTTTCCTTTTCCTAACCACCGTTCTCACAGGCGTCTTAACAGAATAAACCTCAGTTGAACGTTTATCTGCTAAGAGCCCGGAGAGCAAAGACATATTATCATTCAGTAAATTTACACTTTCTAGTTCTCCTTCCATTTCTTCCTGATTTAGTGTCAACAATTCTTTTAGAATTGTATCTACTTCCTCAGGTTGAAGGTGATTATTGTTTGGTTCCTCCACTACCACTGTCTTTGTCTTTTCACCAAAAACCGCCATTCTAGCTTCTTCTTGCACACGGATCAGATCTAAATTATGCTCTACCATGTCAAGCGAAATTCCTAAATCAACTCCAATCAATCTAGCAATGTCAATCAAGGTGCTATTGTCTGTGTTAAGAACAGAGGGAAAACTGTGTGTACCTCCTCGCTGTCCAGCGTCTTGGCCTTGATAGTTTTTGCTCTTTCCATCACAGGGACGTCGCCAGTGTTTTTCCCTGCCAAACGACCACTGCACCTGATGAACTGTTCTTCCTGACTGTTATTTTGCACTTCAGACTGAGAGTTGAGAGTATCTTTGTCGACCATGAAACCGTCAGTGCCGTAAGCCTTCACCTTGGCAGTGAAACTGTCAGACTGCGACGCATCATAATCAGTATCTGAAAGATTAACTCTCTCCTCCCCTGATTTTTCTGTTTCCACTTTTTCCATTTCAGTGTCACCCGATTCCTCAAGCGTCTGTGTATCAGCTTGCTTTTCCACCGCATCAGTGAATAAAGCCTTCCCAGTCTTTTCTGCATTCATTCTGATGTCCACTTCATCTTGTTCTCTCAGCTCTCTTCTCTTTCCACCAAAGCTAGTAAAGTTTTTGTACTGGCCACAATGTTTCCTCCTGGATTCATCAGTTGTCCTGATGGTGAAGGTGCAGCCTGATCATTGTTCTTCTGTCTTTTTGGATCTCTTTCTTTCTCCACTTCTGGCTGGCTGTCCATGACATCTTCAAAGTCTTGTAGGAAATCTTCTTCAGGTCTGTCCCACCCCAATTCCACAACCTCTTCTAGCTGAAAATAAATTCTGTAGAAGTAGAGTTTTTTGGTGGTGAGCTGCGTCCATTTCGGGATCTTCAGATGATTTACCACTCCCACTTTTAGTCTCACTTGCCCAGTTTTCTTCAGATGTTCCATGTCAGCTTCCAGGTGAACTCCCAGAGTAGAGCCAACCTCACAAAGCCCATGGAAGTTTTTTAGTGTCTTGGGGACTCCTTTTGCTCTAACCCAGACGGTTGTGAGTTTCCCTGCTGCGAGAGACTCATCTGTCCAAGACTTGATGTTAACCATGTTATTGATTTTTTTCAGAGGCACCCAGTCATAAATCTCGGCTTCAGAGATCTTTGCTGCAGATGGAAACTCCACTAGGTAGGCTCCAGCAGCCACTTCCTTTGCTTTCCATGCCCATCTCCAAGGATAAGTACTAGCTAATCCCAGCTCCAGTTTTTCTGCTGTCATCTGATTATCTAGATCATCCTTAACTTTGATCAGAGCAGTTGCTTTTCCTTTCTGGCTTGAGGTAGATTCTTTTGCATGTTCTGCCATAAAGCATCCTAAACCTTCTCCTCCAAAACCAACAAAAGTTGCCACTGGTTTCCTCTGGTGAAGCCAGGCACACTTGTTGGAAATGTGTGAAATCTTGTCACAATTGACACACTGCACATCTTCTTTGCAGTCCTTTGTTATGTGTTTCCCGATTCCCCACATTTCTGACATTGCAGCTTCTCTACACTTGTTCCTGCGGACGTGCCACCTGCAACTTCTTTCTGAACTGCAGTAGATGCCCCTCCTGAACTGGCCGTCTTCGCAACATATTGGAGCTCTTTCTGTTTGTTCAGTCCACTCGCAGTTGGGATGCCCGATTCCGCAGACACTGACTTGTTCTTGTTGTTGTTCTGACCATCAAAGCCTCTCGAATTCCCATATCCACTTCTATTCTGTTGCTGGTTTCCATAGTTCTGACCTCTGTAGTTGGAGTTCTGATAATTGGGATTGAAATTCTGTCCCCTGTAGTTGTTGTACTGATAGTTACCTTGCTGGAACTGACGCTGCGGAAGGTTGTTGTAGTTGTTGTTCGGCCCGTATCCGCCGCCGCCGCCGGGAGCACCGCCTCCGCCTTGGAAGCCTGGCCCTTGACCGCTGCCGACACCGCCTCCCCTCCCGCCTTGCATCTTCTCCAGCAGCAGATTGGTGCCACTCTCCTGACCTAGGGCTTTCGCCGTATCCGCACGAGCAGCAGGTGGTGAGCTCCAGAGATGAGCTAGTAATGGAGTTAGAAAATCAGCACGGGATTGGGGATCCAGCCTAAAAGGACTGGAAACCCTAGCCGCTGTAATTTCTACTCCATCGTCGCTCTCGTGGGCTCCCCAACGCTGATGTCGTGGCCCAGCTCGGCCCAAGGTCCTAATAGAGACTCTGTTTCTGCCCACTCCAACGATGACGTCATCCCCTGTATTTCCAACGAGTCTCGCCGGCGATCGGGAAGGCGCGGCCTCCGACGGCGTGCCTGAGCACCACCGCGGCGACCGAGCATCATCCCGTCCCTTGCTCAACCCGGTGGAATCAACCCGAGGAATCCGTATAGGTCTGCCATGAACAATCTGAAACCACTCTGGGGGGGGGGGGGGGGGGGGGGGGATAGGGTAACCTTCGACCATCGCCATGGTTGCTGCCGCGGCCACGGGAACGAACGGGGGCGCCTCCGCTGAGAGCGCCGATCGCCGTCGCACCTCTGCCCGGAGCCTCTGCTCGATCCACTGCAGTTCATCCTTCCTCCCCTTCCTCTGCTTGCTCCGCCTCACCGTCGCGCAGAGGAGAGCATCCGCGAACGTCGCGGGCGGCGGGGTGCGCTCCTTCTCCGGGATATCCTCGTCGGAGTACTCCTCCTCCTCGGGGTGATCCTTGCTGAGCGCCCAGAATCGGCCCTGTGGTAGGGTGGCCATCATGGACCGCCTCTCCCCCTCCGCCGCAGCCACAGGCTTCCGGCCACGGAAGATCCCGTGGGTGGATCGATCCCTGACTGTTCCCAGTGGATGACAAGCGGGCCTTCTCCGTTCGCCACTGGCGCTGGGGCCGGTCGCCGCTTGCGCTGGGCCGCTGGCGCTGGGGCCGCTGTCGCTGGGGCCGGTCGCCGCTGATCCTCTGGGGGTGGAATCCGAGCTCTCCGCGTGCGTGCGAGGTCAGCTCTCCGCGTGCGTGCCAGCCGGACCTCGCTGGCGCGGCGCTCGCGGAGGTGGCCGTGCTCGCGGAGGTGGCCGCCGACGCGAAACAGGGGAACCCGCCGGTTGCAGAGGAGCTGGGAGGTCCGGTGGCGGTGGCGGTCGGATCCAAAAAAAAAGTAAACTATTGGCGACCAATTATCACAGAGAATCTATACCTACACAACTCATGCATAAGCAGATAGAATTATTGAATATAGTATATGTACACTCATTAGACAAGTGTCAATGATGCCCTAGCCAAGGTCGAAACAGCGTATCTGATCAGAATTTAATAAAGGAATATTAGAGGAAAGATTGAAGTGAAGGGTGTCAGCTGGCAAAGTCATGTGGCAGTGAGAGGCCACGAAGGCTGATGGTATGATTCCAATCAAAAAATTGCAAAAAGCCACCACTATTGGTGTTAGGATTTCAAAAAACCATCAAGATGAGAATTTGTTGTAAAACACAGTCAATTCTTAGCGTAGCAAAAACACTGATCGGACAGTTTGCGTGTTCTAATTGGTTTTCTGCCCGATGGATCCCAATTTTAGGCTGATGTAGACCCACATTACACTCATCTGGATTACACAGCCTATAATACAATCTGGAGAGCCTCTTTTATGTCCCAACCAAACTAAACCAAACCAAAACCATAGATGGAACATGGATGGATGTGTGGATAAGCAATGCAGATGGCATGGCAGCGTTTTGGTCACATTTTGGATCATATCACTGCAGCAACTCCTGTGTCTTGTCACTCAACCAACCATGGGCTCTCATTTCTGGCAGCGTAAGGTACGTGCTCCATTGATTGGTTGTCCGGCCACGAGGTGCTGACTCATCAGTGTCGGGGAGACCCATCTGGAGGTACCGGAGCCAATCAATCAGCCAAGCAAGAGGCTCAAGAGAGATTGATTGAAAGCGTACTGCTTCTACCGTGTTAGTTGTAGATTCAGTTTCACATGATCGGAAGAAACAAGCAGTATAATAACTAGGTGTACGATGATCAAACAAGAATATAGACAGAGAGAGGGAGAGGCTGCATGAGTACATATGGTCACTGTCCTAGCTAATTAAGCTAGGCTGATGGGTCAATCTCGTGAACCAAATCGATCGAGAAGTAACAGACAGAGAATCTAGAATAATGCAGATCATATTTCAAGAAGATGTGTCGATGGCCCAGATCGATCGATTGATCCGAACTTATTGGTGTGGGAACTGAAACGATCCATCTCCTGGCTGTGGCTCTGTCCACGTGTACGTTGCTCCACCTGGCAGGGTGGACGGTGCCATGTCATGTAGAGTACATGATTAGTTAACGTGTGATTTTGCTCTTCATTAGTTTTTTTTCTCCGGGATCGTGGTTTTGAGCGAGTCGGCAGAGGAATATGCACCATGCAGGTGCAGTGAACCTGCACTGTAGAGAGGCGAGCTCCACGCTACTGAACATTTGCGACGGACTGATGCTGACATGGCAGTGTGACACGTGGCGGCACATCTGGAGCCTCACCGGCGAGCAGCTAGCTGGAGTCAGCAAGTAGCAACGACCACGTCGGCGTGGTTGCAAGGCCGGCGGAGCACTTGGTCGATTGCTTCATGCTGACGAGGCATTGTGCATGCGACAGGTGGAGCTGATGAGAGAACGCGAGTAACTTGCACGCTGGCTAGCTTAGCTGTCACCATGGATCAGCTCAACGCGTGATGACACTACTAGCCCACCGTGAGCGAGGCTGGTCAGTTCTGCACTTCACTCCTATGGCTACTTGATGTGCCCCTCACTGCCACACGTTCTCTAGAGTCTAGACAACAAGCCAGAGCTCCACGTTGTTCTTTCATGAATGAACAGTGAATTGCACAGTGGAAAATCTTCATCCATTTTTTTTTGTGTATTCGGAGTCTAGCTACTTTTCCCTAAGAACCATTCTTCATTTGAATTCCCAAATCATCGAGGATCAAACCATACATACAACATCTATGGATTATTCTGTGTTAGTGGAGGCAATGTTTCTGTCTCGCGAGGCATCATGATGGCTTCTACGATTTCAAGCTCAGCAACAACTGCCTTGGACAAGCGTTGTTTGAGTAAGTGGACGTGGCATCTCTAAAAAAGAGTTTCCAAAAAAATTAGCCAACCAAGTGTAGTTCCTGCTTGTGCCGAGAATTTATTTCACTATGTATGTGGCGACTGAATTAAGCTCTAGATTGAACATTTCACAAGCATCGAATTAATGGATAATAGCAAGAGAGATGGCTCCGGGGCATAATTCCGCGGTAGGGACTCCAGTCGGACTCAATTCAAGCCATCAAATCTAGGGAAAGCCAACCCGTTGGTCATGGAAATCTCCAAGTGTGAGCCATCTGGTTCATGCCAGGTTAGGTGTTCTTTTTCTCATTTTGTCGCGGGCACATCGGCATTGTAAGCTCGACGACTGATTCAAGCCATCTAAATCAAGGGAACACAACTCCTGGTCATGGCTATCTCCAAGTGTCGGCCATGTGGCTCATGCCACGGTAGGTGTTCGTTTTCTCCTTTTGTTGCCGGCACGTCAACATTGTAAGCTCGACGACGCGGATTAAATGATTGCACCATGGTTCGGAGGTGACTTGATTATGGGTCGACGTGTCAATGCATCTGCTGCAATATCGGGAGCACACTCTACATCTATCGACTGTGTGCATATGAAGATCTATAGGTGGGAGATTTAACACTCCTTTTCGTAAAAGAAAAAAAACGCACCAGAGTTGCTCGAAAAGAATTTGGCAAGAAACAACACGCAGGGTGATAGGAGGGAGGCAATGTCATTTTCAGCTCTCTGGAATAAAAATTGTCGCGCTTCAGAATTATGATGTAGTTCAAAACAGAATTAATTCGCACCAAAATGTTAATATTGTAAAATGCACTACGCGTGACATTTAGTAAATGCTAGCTCGAAAATCCCTCTTTCCCAAATATAAAGCATATCAGTCTTGTCCTAAATCAAGATATTAGAACTTTGACCAATTTTATACAAAAAGTTATAAACACCTACACTACTAATTTTATGCACGACGTACGAGTTGTCCCACCTTACACTCCTCTTACTCTTTTCATGGTTTAACCGGCCTCTCCTGCAATGGAAAGCCTCTTTTTTGCGTGTGGTTAAGCAATGGCAGGTGGCATGGCATCGTTTTGGTCACGGCGTGTATCATATCATTACAAGTACCGGACATGACACTGCAGCAACTCATGTGTCCTGTCACTAAACCAACCATGGGCTCTCGTTTCTGGCAGCGTAGGTTACGTAGTCCATTAATTGGTTATCCGGTGCTGGCCCATTTGTGTCGGAGAGGCCGAGAGTGAGACCCATCCGGACGTACCCAAGCAAATTAATCAGCCAAGCAAGATGCTCTAGATAGATCGATCGGCAGCTAGTAGTACTGATCCAGCAATAATATGGATAGAGGGAGAGGCTTGCATATTAATCCCTCTGATCTCAAAAAACTGTCGCGAGTTGTACTATTAAGTAGTACGCGATTTGTTCTCTTCTGGCGACACTTATATTGGATCTTACATGCAGCCAACACTATCAACCACTTATACAATAGGGTTGACTATAAAGTTGGCTATTAGTTTAGTCATTTTTCTTCATTTCTCCCTTTTTCTTTCCTCTCATTTATTTTTTTTGTCGAGGAACACGCGTAGAGCTTGCCTCTTACATGAGACCCACTTCTTATCTTTTTCATTGTATCTCTCCTCCACGTAATAGAAATGTGGTCTCAGGTTCATGCAAGCAAAGCAACCATGGCAAAGCAATCATGCATATATACTAGATTCGAACGGCGCGGCTCGACGCGCGGCACTTGTAGATTCTTTGAATTTTTTTCCCGTGGTTCTCATAGTTTGTACAAATTACTAAATATATGAGTAATATCCATATGTATAAGCGAAACATAATAGCAATAGTAGTCTGTGTTTGGAGAGATTAGAAAATTTACCAGGAGTCTATAGATTTGAAATAATATTCGTGAGATCATATGAAATCAACAATCACCACATTCTATTATCATTATCAAAATCTTAAAGAAACAAAAAGATCAAAGCAACGCTCGAATACATAGGGAGAGTAATAGAGAAAGTCACACCACTTTGACATAACATAAGGTGGCTTCATGAAAGTTACATCTATGAGTACAATTTTTTTTTTGAATTTCTGTTGTATATTAACCAATAACAATGTTGGGATTACAATCATCCAAGGCCGCTTTCGATGCGCAGGTCCACCGCGGCTTGTAAAACACCACTACACAACACAGTCCGGCTATACTGGCTTAGTCCATGAGCAACTTTGTTCCATCTTCTTTTGATTTTTTAAATCACCACTTGTTTGTCTAGAGGCTTCAGTAAGTTAAAATCCTTCGCAATGAGACAAACTTCTGGTACCTTGTATGGGTGTACAGATCACTGAAGAGTAAATAAAAGATCCCAACTGCTGAAAATGTTTCCCTTCTAATTAAATCTGGATCTGGATGAATAGCTAATGCAAGAACAGTTGGATAACACCAATCCAGATATAGCAGCACATTAAAAGTAGCACCGTCTAGCGTGGTGACAGTTCTTGTAAAATTTGAATTAGTGCTAACCATGGTCATGCTTACGATAGGATCACTATAGTCTATAAAGGGCTGCAAGAAAAGGGTCTATCCTTGCTGTCATTCACAAGGGGTCAATTCAGAAAGCGTACTCAACAATACGGGAAAGAAAAAGACCTGATTTCTAAAATAGTAAACATGTGAAGAGTTGAGCACCCTATTAGTCAGTTATTATTCATGCAGTACAGAGACAACCGGTATGCTACAAAGAGAAAATGAAGTGTATTTAAAACAGTAAAATTTTGCTACTGTTTAAGGTACCAAATGTAGATTTTTGTTGCGATGAGATACAAAAGTCTACAACGCCTGGAAGTTTGAGGATGATTTTCTACTTCTATGATAACAGAACTCTTAGAAGCAGTAAAATAGTAGAAATGTGCAATGAAATCCAAATTCTGTTAGTGGACAACAAAACACCATTAGTGAACTCCAGTAGATAGATTGTTCAGTGGATTCCAACTACGCATGGGTATATTGTTCTAAGATGGCAGAAATTATATACTAATTAAGAGGATTTCACATAATAGCATGGTTATATAACCGATGGACGGTAAATAAGTTCAATCCACTGACTTAGACAAAATCATCTGCTAGTTCTTTCAGTACAAACACTTTCATGAGACTATTGCATAACATACTTAATGGGACTCCCAGGTATAATCTACATCAACTTAGTCTATAGAAATCAGTATACCATAGCAGTCAACACAGTGCAGTCAACATCGGTATGACAATCGGGCTGATCATCGCTTAGACACAAATAGGCAGACACCTTCTACGTCAAGTAGAATTAGCATTCAAAAGAAAATTGATCAGAGGCAAAATAAAAAAAATCCTGCAACAGTTGGGCGCACTAGCCTAAAATGATCATAACGTAGAAACAACCAGGTTTAAAAATGCTACTTATAAGTATCGCAGACACCTCTGTCAAGAAAAACAGTTAAAAATACGTGTACCAGAATAACACCTCGAAAATTGTCTGAAGCCTTGCACTCGTATGGTCTAAGGTTTCTTTTTCTTGGCAGCCATAGAAACGGTTTTCCTAGACGTTGATCTGCACCTGTATTTATAACTTGCATCAGGACATGTTTAGATACTAAAAAATAGAACTACTGAATTGAATGGTATGACCTCTCCATCTTTAGTGGCCTGCGAGAACAATTTGTTAGGAAAAAGATGTATGAAACATATTAACTATTACGTTCTAAATTTGGATACATGTGCTCAGCTAACTGGTACATATATGAAACTAAAGGCAGTACAACAAAACACACCGGAAATCAGATATTCTGAAACAAAATATATGAAGACGTCAGCTGAAGAAGCGAGCTCTTCATCCAGCATATAGAGAAGTATCCTACAATCTTGAAAAAAACTACTAAACACCAAATAATGACCTATATGATCAGGAAGCAGAATTCATAATTTTCACAAAGTTGTTTTCCCCTACATTGAACCAGACATCGGCTAGGGTACAAACTTAGGAACATCACAGTTTGAGGAAAGGAGGTAAGAAATGAAACCCATTGAACACACAATCAAGAGGCAAGAAATATAATTTCAGGAGAACCACTTAAATCTCAATATCACCATGACAGTCAAGTAATAAATTTTATTCGGTGCCTTGATTCCATTACCCAAGAACAAATTTTTTCTACAGCTTCCATACATCCTAGCAGAAGTAACTAATGAGATATCTTCCGACACAGATTTTTGGTAGACCAGCGGCATCACAAACACCCTGTCAAGTCCAGTGAATTATAAGCAGAAATGGCAATTGTAAAATTTCAAGAACAACTCCAAAATGACGCCTCAAAGGAAATCAGTTTGTTCAGAAGAAGAAACCAACGTCATGCATTCGGAAAGATGCTCTGTTCCAAGCACCAAACTGTACGTAGCAAAGATCTTCAGAACCACCAAACTGTATAAGTCTCTTTTTGGAAAAACCTGAATATAAATCATAAGAACAAAGCCGAAAATACACTATAGTTGCTGAAAAGAGCATGACAAACTTTCTAGTCGCAACCAACAGAAAAATAAAACCCCATGACGGTAGGTATAACTATATGATGCCAACATGACAAAGAAAAAGCTTCCTCTTGCAACTGCAAGTTGTACTTTGTTGTAAAGCCTGTTAATTTATTCCAATATTGGCAGCAAACCGGATATCCATTGTAAATAAGCGCCATGCCAAACTTGAGCATCGATGGATTATATAACATTAACAAATAATTAAGCTAAAAATGGTACATAGTTCACTAAGAGGAGCAAAATCACTGACCATTTGGTCTCAATTAACATTCAAGCATATCATGATGTGCGGCAGCATACATATTAAACTCAAATCACAAATATTTCTAACGCGAAAGGTTAGGTTTGTTGCCATGGGGAATGTCTGAATATTTCTACTCAAATCCATCTGCATATATGTACCCAGAGGAGTAGAAATCACGTGGTACGTGTTGAATATTAGAAAGCAAGAGCAAGAGATATTACAAAACAGAGTCACTCTTTTTCAAATGCATAAATAGCTACAGGAACCTATCTACATTCCGAGCTGCAACTAAACATAAAAGAGATGTGTGCACCTAGATAAAAAAATGCATGTAGACGTTTCAAATAACATAGATATACCCTTCTTCAAACAAAGCAACTTTAGAAAAAACAACATAAAGCACACAAGATGTGATGTCATATAGTCGAGTCCAGATCACTCACCTCCTTCCTGTAATTTCTTCGAGGATTAAGGCATCAAGGAAAAGGCAACATTTCATTAGGAACTTAAACTGCTGAACATAACGCTTCATCACTGCCTTCCCAAGGGAGTTGTCCCTGAAATGATAGATAAATCTTTTGAACACATTTACTCAACATGTAAAAGAGGAATTAAACATAGATGGATTGGTCCAGCCTCAAGATAAGAAACCAGACAATGGAAAAAGTGGATAGGTAATTAATAAATATTTCAATAGCTTTCAACGTAGCAGAAAGCGGAAGTGAGCAGGGACAAAAGAAAAAGATTATATAATAACTGAGTAAAGCTTTAGTTAAATAGAAAAGGTGTTTTTTCTTTCCAGTACATGATAGATAAAACATCTAATGCTCATAGCGTCACCTTATTGGAGCTTCCTTGATATATAGTTAACATGGATTCAAATGGAAGCTTTACCGGGCGCCACTGCCCAGTTTTGCCTGAAATAGATTCATAACATCAAACATAGCAGTTCATGCATGTACAAATAATGGCGTGTACACACAATTATATGCAGCAACCTGCCCTTGTCTGCATGTATAGCAGCAGAAGTACTAACACACATACACTTCTTCATGCATACGCATATATGTATGTATATATACATATATCGATAAAGTTTCATGGATGATTGGAGAGGTTGAGAGCAGAGATCAAAAGCCACCTTAGATGACGTTGGAGAGCTTGGCCTTGAGCCACTTAAAGCTGCCACAGACAGAGGAATTGTGAGCCGGGCCTGCAGGTGAACACATTGCACTTCACCTCCAGGTTGTCCTAAAATATGCTTCTAATTATTCAGAGAACAAACATAAAGTTAGTACGCGCGACAACTGAATTAAACATCTTACTTCTCAGGTCTACTGACGAACCTTCGATGGTGTAAAATTTAATGAATCAAATTCAATATTCAAAACTTTTGTCTAGATGCAGATCATGAACTACTAAGATATTTGTTCAGTAAATCATGAATGCAATTATGCAGCTACACAAATATAGCATGAATCCATAATCATAAATATCTTGATCTCCTTAAATACATGAATTGCAAAATTACGAATTGACCAACTGACTACTTATCTTGTTCTGATTGATGAATGGCTAAATTTTAGAAAAATTAAATTACCTCAATTATAAAGATTAATCTCCAAAGACAATCAGCTGTAATTGAGTCCATATCATAGTGACAAAACTGAACTAAATTGTGAAAAAAAAAATCACCTCAACTGCAAATCTGTTGTAATTAAGGGCCAATATAGTGGCAATAGTAATCGCTGGCCTCCTTGTCTTTCAACCTGATATCATTAAAAAAATTGCATAGAGCGTCAATTAGAAGTAATGAGATCATGATTATCTAAGAAAATGATAAGCTGACATAAAAGATCCAATCATGTAAAAGAGTTAATCAACATATTGGCACTTACAACAAATTTAAAGAGCTGTTGTTTCTTGCCATCACGGTATATATAAAAAGTTCTTGCCACCACGAAACCAAACCATATAACAGGAGTGTATACAGATTGAGTTTTCATTCTAACTTGGTGTCTCTCCCAACTCAAACTACAGCCTGATAAGTGAAGTTCAACACAACAAAAGGTGATTGCAACACAATTAGAAGGCCAACGTCAAGAAAATGTGGATGAGCCCTGTTCCAGACCAGCGAGAGAAATGAGATTGCAGAAGGTGATAATACGGAATCTTTAGCACAGTCAGCTACTAACAAAGCCGTAAACTTGCTGAATCATAACTACTGTAGGTCTGCAGCCACATAATTCCAAATAAAATCAATACATGAAAGAAGCATGAACAATAATATATAGGTTGTAAAATATAATTAACTATGCTTATTAATGCACAGTAAAACAATTGTGGTACCAATTACCAATATTCCATTGATGTACACACGACATGACCAATTCAATATATCAAGCATATGGGAAAAAGGAGACGCAACAGCTTATTCATGGTCCATCCAAAAAAAAAATCCTTAAGCAAGTGACCGAAACCAAAATTGGAATATCTTGGAACACTAACCAAGCAGGTAAATTATCCAAAATGAGGTAGATAAATTGATCGCACCAAATAGAGCAAATAGATTAGTTCCAGACTTGCATTAAATTAGATTCAGTCATATCATTATCTGTGACACAGAACACTGTATGATCACAAGACAGCTACTGAATTAGGACCTAAAGGACAAAAATAATTCCTTTGTTTGGTCTAAGTCTTCTTATTAAACACAAGGGAACATCTCTGCATTTTTTACACTCTTGCTGGCCAACGTCGGCACAAACATCATCCGAAAAACTAATTTTAGACCCACATGGAAATTAACTGGGAGAAGTGCATGTGTGTTACAGGTTCCATTTCATGCTCGAAAATAGGGGTAAACCAAAGCAGCAAATGGGAAGAAAACTACAATCAAGTAAGCAAATATGAACTGCAATCGATCAACGAATAATGTAACGACATGCAATATTTTACTAAAAACGTCTATCAATACATCATGCATGGCTCTAATAATTTTAACCATAGCAACAAATGGAAAGAAAACTGTGGCCTCCAAATCACATAGATTATTTATCGCAACCAACATCTGGCACACCGCAGTTCAGTTCATACCATACGGAAAAAATATAGAAGTTGACTCAAACTGACGATAGAAAGAAAATTGACATCGTCCAACCTTTACCAAGAGGTTGATTGGATCCAACACTCCACTTCCAAGGCTGAATCACGTTCGCAATGAAACTTAATGCTGAATCTTTAGCGTGGTCAGCTACAACTAAATTCTGTGTTACAACAAAATGTTCAGTTCAGTTATAATTACTGCAGGTCTTCAGCTGCACAATTCCAAATAAATTCAGTGTCGGAAAGATGAGTTACCCTCTTGGCATGAACTTTGGTAGTTGTCCTAGTCTACTGGAGCATTGCTAGCCTTTGGCCTCCCTAGTACTTCCTGGCCATCAGAAGCGAGTTCATGAGGTACATAAATGGAGTGAAAAAACATGAATGTGAATATGGTTACTGTCACAGAGAAGTGGAGATATGAAGAATAAAAAAGTAAAGGTTCAAGTGGCCTTGGGACAATGACAGCAGAAGAAAGAAGAGACATAACGGGTACGGCAAGGTCGTTGGTTCTTTTCTCATCATCTGCAACTCATGCCGCCATCACTGCCACAACATCTGTTATGTATTCAGATGTTGCACTATCTCATTGAGCGGTAAGACAAAAAGGAATGGCGCAATGAGCAGACCAGGTGAATACAATGCACATTATAATTGGTCTATAATTTACACAGCTAATAAGGCATACATAATATATATATTATCTTTGTTGAATCTTAAGGAGAAGAAAAGAACCTGCTGGCTACAGTTGGAACATCAATATTCAATAACTTCAGTGTGGTCATGTTCAAAGCTTCCATTAAAGCTCTTTCTCTGGCATCCTACGGAAAAGGAAAATAAGGTTAAAATCGAAACAGACCAGGAGCAAAGAGTGAGCAGCAGCAACATCGTGAGTCTCGGAGGAGCAGCTCGGTATGCAGAATATGTACCTCCAGCAAGGATAATGACGGAGCAGCAGCCGCAGTGAGAGTTGGGGAGCAGTAGCTCGCAGAGAACCGCAGGTTCACAGTTTCTTGTTGATGTCGTCAAAGCTGAAAACAACATCGAAGCTGAAATTATAGCAGCATGCACTAACTAATAAATTGAACACAAGGAAAACATGGAAGAATTAATGCAATAAATATGACCCCTCGTGTACTACAAAATCTAGATACACCTATTTTTCAGGAAAGGTATATTCTATTGCATCCAAGAACCAAACAATAGAGCTGGAGATTTCCCTAATGTACACGCCAAACCAGAATGTGTACTGCACCAAGTTAGCTACTTTTCAGGCCAAAGAGGTAAGCATTTTCCTAATTCTAGAAGTTTGCCATGAGCTGTAAAAATTGGATACAGAAAAGAACAATTAACTACAGGTAATATGGTGAATAAAAGAGGTAGATTGTGAACAAACAGGCACCAACCAACAAAAGAGAAGGAAACGCTCGGCAAGGACATATTATCATTTTCAAGGACATATTATCATTTTCATAGAGGAATAAATAACCAACGTATAACCACATAGCTACAATATCACTATGATCATGATAGACTCTCAAGGGCCGGACACCCTCTTCTCTTTTGTTTACACATGTATTTTAGTTTCTTTATAGATGACACTCCTCCCAACCTTTTGCTTACACAAGCCATGGCTAACCGAATCCTCGGGTGCCTTCCAACATTCACATACCATGGAGGAGTGTCTATTGCAAAATTAAGTTGCTTACTGATAAATCAGGGCAAAACATGTGAAGAGAATTATTAATGAAAGTTGTAATTAATTGGGGCTGGGCACCCCGTTGCCAGCTCTTTTTGCAAATTATTGGATAAGCGGATGTATATGCCACTAGTCCAGGTGAAAGTCTGTCAGAAGTAAATGACAAGATTGAAAGATAAAACACCACATACTTCCTCATGAGCTATAAAACATTGACACAAATAAGGAGTAATAAAGTTTTGAATAGTTTAAAGGTAGCACATGAAATATTTACTTGGAATGGCAGGAAATACCACATAGTAGGTAGGTATGGTGGACACAAATGGCATGGGTTTTGGCTCAAGTTTTGGATGCACGAGAAGCATTCCCTCTCAGTACAGAGTTTAGGCTAGCAAGGTTGTTTGAAGCAAACACAAGTATAAACCGGTACAGCAAGAATCACATAAAAACATATTGCAAGTATTATAAGACTCTACACTGTCTTCCTTGTTGCTCAAACATTTTACCAGAAAATATCTAGACCTTAGAGAGAACAAATATGCATCCCAAGTCTCAACAAGCTCTACGGTAGTTCTCCACTACTAGGCTTTAACTACATGATGCAAGAGCTTAAACATGATCTACTTGAGAGCTCAAAACAATTGCAAAGCATCAAATCAAAACAAGACAATGATCTACAAGAATGCATATGTCTTTTCCAATACCAACTACTACATGTAGCATTTTCTTTCTTCCAAACAAACACCAATAATTTATTTAAACATAAACTCTCCAAATGATAATATAATGCAGCAAGAGAGTATTTATAAACAAGTGCTAACAGCTCGAAGAGATGCATGAAAAACAGGAGCTAAAAGCACTGCAGTAGCTAGTTAAGAATACTCAACAAATATAAGTGAAGAACATGAGTATTCACATGAAAAAGCGGAGCGTGTCTCTCTCCCACACAAGGATTGCTAGGATCCGAATTTATTCAAACAAAAACAAAAATAAAAACACACAGACGCTCCAAGTAAAGCGCATAAGATGTGAAAGAATTAAAATATAGTTTCACTAGAGATGACCTGATAAGTTTGTTGATGAAGAAGGGGATGCCTTGGGCATCCCCAAGCTTAGACGCTTGAGTCTCTCTGAATATGGTTGGGATGAACCACGGGGGCATCCCCAAGCTTAGGCTTTTCACTCTTCTTGATCACATAATATCACCCTTCTCGCTTGATCCTTGAAAACTTCCTTCACACCAAACTCAAGACAGTTCTCATTAGAGGGTTAGTGCATAATCAAAAATTCTCATATTCTGTAATGATACAATCAATCCCAAAGCTTCTGGACATTAGCTACAGCCACCAATGCTTTGTGGAGCAAAGAAATCCACACAAACACAGTAAAAGAGCGAATGCAAAACAAAAGGCAGAATCTGTCAAAAACAGAACAGTCTGGAATGACGAATTTTTTCGAGGCACTTAAGTTGCTCAGATGGATCTGGCCTAAAATAATGAAAGTTGCGTACATATCTCAGGAATATGCGTGATTTTTCTCAGAATTTTTTGAATTTTCTACAGGGAGATAAGCTCAAATCCGTGACAGCTAAAAATCTGTCACTGCGCAGAAATCCAAATCTTGCATCAACTTTCAATATAGAACTTTACTTGGCACAACATTGCGATAAAATAAAGATACAAAGGAGTTGCTACAGAAGTAACAAAACTCCTTGACTCAAAGAAAACAAAAATAACAGCAAATAAAAACGATGGGTTGTCTCCCATAAGCGCTTTTCTTTAACGCCTTTCAGCTAGGCGCAGAAAGTGAAAATCAAGTGTTGTCAAGAGAAGAAGCATCAACATCATAACTTGCTCTAACAATAGAGTCAAAAGGTAACTTCATTCTCTTCCTAGGGAAGTGTTCCATACCTTTCTTGAGAGGAAATTGGTACCTTATATTACCTTCTTTCATATCAATGATGGCACCAACAGTTCGAAGAAAAGGTCTTCCCAAAACAATAGGACAAGATGCATTGCATTCAATATCCATAACAATAAAATCAACGGGGACAAGGTTATTTTTACCGTAATAAAAACATCATTAACTCGCCCCAAAGGTTTCTTCATAGCATTATCAGCGAGAAAAACATCCAAATAACAATGTTCCAAAGGTGGCAAATCAAGAATATCATAAAGCTTCTTGGGCAAAACTGAAACACTTGCACCAAGATCACACAAGGCATTGCAATAAAAATCATTCACCTTTACCTTAATGATGGGTTCCCAACCATCTTCTAATTTCCTAGGAATAGAAGCTTTAAGTTTCAACTTCTCCTCCCTAGCTTGCAAAAGAGCATTTGTAATATGCTTTGTAAAAGCCAAATTAATAGTGCTAGCATTGGGACTTCTAGCTAATTTTTGCAAGAACATAATAACTTCAGAGATGTTACAATCATCAAAATCAAAATCATTATTGTCAATGGTGGTGGAACCATTGTCTCCAATAGTTTGAAAAATTTCAGCACTTTTATCAGAAAAAGTTTCAGCAGTTTTAGGCAATTTCAAACGCTTAGCAGAAGTAGTAGAGACATTATCAACACCAATAACATTACCATCAATAGTAGGAGGTTTACTAGCATGTGAAACATTAGCATTACTAGTGGTGGTGATAGTACAAACTCTAACTATACTATTCTCTTTTTCAAGTTCTTCCTCTTTTTCCCACCTAGCATGCAATTCAGCCAACATCCTAATATTATTATCAATTCGAACTTGGATGGCATTTGCTGTAGCAAATGACTTAATATCTTTAACTTCATTAGGCATAACTTTCAGTTTTAGAATTTCAACATCATGAGCAAGACTATCAACTTTAGAGACAAGATCATCAATTTTTTCAAACTTTTCCTCAACAGTTTTATTGAAAGCTTTTTGTGTGCTAATAAATTCTTTAAGCATAGCTTCAAGATCAGAGGACACACTTCTATTGTTGCTGTAGGAATTACCATAAGAATTGCCATAACCATTTGAAGGATAAGGCTTATAATTGTTGCTACCAAAATTATTCCTATAAGCATTGTTGTTGAAGTTGTTGTTTTTAATGAAGTTTACATCAACATGCTCTTCTTGAGCAACCAATGAAGCTAAAGGAACATTATTAGGATCAACATGAGATCTACCATTCACAAGCATAGACATAATAGCATCAATCTTATCACTCAAAGAGGAGGTTTCTTCAACAGAATTTACCTTCTTACCTTGAGGAGCTCTTTCGGTGTGCCATTCGGAATAGTTGATCATCATATCATCAAGTAGCTTTGTTGCTGCACCTAAAGTGATGGACATAAAGGTTCCTCCAGAGGCTGAATCCAATAAGTTCCTTGAGGAAAAATTTAATCCTGCATAAAAGGTTTGGATGATCATCCAAGTAGTCAGTCCATGAGTGGGACAATTCTTCACCAAAGATTTCATTCTTTCCCAAGCTTGAGCAACATGTTCATTATCAAGTTGTTTAAAATTCATAATGCTACTTCTCAAGGATATAATCTTAGCAGGAGGATAATATTTCCCTATGAAAGCATCTTTGCATTTTGTCCAAGAATTAATACTATTTCTAGGCAAAGAAAGCAACCATTCTTTAGCTCTTCCTCTCAAGGAGAAAGGAAAAAGTTTCAGTTTTATAATATCCCCATCCATATCCTTATACTTTTGCATTTCACAAAGTTCAACAAAGTTATTAAGATGGGCAGCAGCATCATCAGTACTAACACCAGAAAATTGCTCTTTCATAACAAGATTTAATAGAGCAGGTTTAATTTCATAAAATTCTGCTGTAGAAGCAGGTGGAGCAATAGGAGTGCATATGAAATCATTGTTGTTTGTGCTAGTGAAGTCACACAACTTAGTGTTCTCAGGAGTACTCATTTTGAAAAAAAAAACAAATAAAATAAACAAGTAACTAATTTTTTTGTGTTTTTGATAAAGAGAGCAAACAAGACTAAATAAAAATAAACTAAGCAAGACAAATAACAAAGTAAAGAGATTGGGTGTGAGAGACTCCCCTTGCAGAAGCAATTCGTTTTCCCCGGCAACGGCGCCAGAAAACGTGTTGGTGGCTCTAGGTTAATAGTGCCAGAAACAATGCTTGTACGTCACACGTCAGTTGGGAACCCCAAGAGGAAGGTATGATGAGTGCAGCAGTAAGTTTTCCCTCAGTATGAAACCAAGGTTTAATCGACCAGTAGGAAAACGAGGTTTGCTTCGAAGGTGTTGGTGAGGAGTGTAGTGCGGCGCAACACCAGGGATTCCGGTGCCAACGTGGAACCTGCACAACACAATCAAATTACTTTGCCCCAACTTAACAGTGAGGTTGTCAATCTCACCGGCTTGCTGAAAACAAAGGGTTAAACGTATCGAATGGAAATGATGTTTGTTTGCATAAAACAGTAGAGAACAATGATTGCAGTAGATTGTATTTCAGATGTAAAAGAATGGACCGGGGTCCACAGTTCACTAGTGGTGTCTCTCCAATAAGATAACTAACATGCTGGGTAAACAAATTACAGCTGGGCAATTGACAATTGATAAGTGCATATAACATGCATGTGTGAGCTGTGGTGTCTACTATGAGATTCATTTGGGCATTACGACAAAGTACATAGACCGCTATCCAGCATGCATCTATGCCTAAATAGTCCACTTTCCGGTTAACATCCGTACCCCTTCCAGTATTAAGTTGCAAGCAACAGACAATTGCATTAAGTAATGTGCGTAATGTAAACAATACATTCATCCTTGAATAAAGCATTGCTGTTTTACCCCTAGTGGCAACAACACATCTACAACCTTAGAACTTGCTGTCACTATCCCAGGTTAAATAGAGGTTGAACCCAACTATCATGCATAAATACCCCCTCTTGGAGTTACAAGTATTCACTGGCCAAGGCTTCAACAAGTAACGGAGAGCATGCAAGATCACAAATGACATAGACATGATAATATAATATTCAGCTCCACATAGGTATCAATATAAGTCAGATCCCAGCAAACACAACATGTAGCATTACAATAAGATGATCTTGATCATGATAGGCAGCTCACAAGATCTAAACATGATGGCACAAGTGGAGAAGACAACCATCTAGCTACTGCTATGGACCCATAGTCCAAGGATGAACTACTCACGCATCACTCCGGAGGCGGGCATGGCGATGTAGAGCCCTCCGGTGATGATTCCCCTCTCCGGCAGGGTGCCGGGAAGAGCTTCAGAAACCCCCCGAGTTAGGGTTGACGACGGCGGCGGCAGCGAATATGTTCTGGATGAAAGGCTCGGTGTTTTAGGGTTTTCGCGTCTCGGGGAATAAATAGGCGAAGGGGCGATGTCGGCGGACCCCCGAGGGGCCCAAACCACCAGGCGCGGCTGTGGGCCCAGCCGCGCCTGTGGTTTGGCCACCTCGTGGCTCTCTTCGTCTCTCCTTCGGACTCCGTGTACGTGCTGGAAAAATAGGGACTGGCCTTTTGTTTCGTGCAATTCCGAGAATATTTCCAGAAGTAACTTTCTGAAACCAAAAACAGCAGAAAACAGGGAACTGGCACTGTGGCATCTTGTTAATAGGTTAGTCCCAGAAAATGCATAAAAGTGATACGAAGTGTATATAAAACATGTAGCAAATGGTATAATATAAGCATGGAACAGCAGAAATTATGGATACGTTGAGACGTATCAACCATCTAGCTACTGCTATGGACCCATAGTCCAAGGATGAACTACTCACGTATCACTCCGGAGGCGGGCATGGCGATGTAGAGCCCTCCGGTGATGATTCCCCTCTCCGGCAGGGTGCCGGGAAGAGCTTCAGAACCCCCCGAGTTAGGGTTGACGACGGCGGCGGCAGCGAATATGTTCTGGATGAATGGCTCGGTTTTAGGGTTTTCGCGTCTCGGGGAATAAATAGGCGAAGGGGCGATGTCGGCGGACCCCCGAGGGGCCCAAACCACCTGCAGGCGCGGCTGTGGGCCCAGCCGCGCCTAGGTGTGGTTTGGCCACCTCGTGGCTCTTCGTCTCTCCTTCGGACTCCGTGTACGTGCTGGAAAAATAGGGACTGGCCTTTTGTTTCGTGCAATTCCGAGAATATTTCCAGAAGTAACTTTCTGAAACCAAAAACAGCAGAAAACAGGGAACTGGCACTGTGGCATCTTGTTAATAGGTTAGTCCCAGAAAATGCATAAAAGTGATACGAAGTGTATATAAAACATGTAGCAAATGGTATAATATAAGCATGGAACAGCAGAAATTATGGATACGTTGGAGACGTATCAAGCATCCCCAAGCTTAGTTCTACTCGTCCTCGAGTAGGTAAAACGATAACAACAAATAATTTCTGAGGAGACATGCTTTCACACAATCTTGATCAATATATTGCAAGGCTCATGTCATGAATGAAGTGACTCAAAGCAATGATCTATAGTTTGCTAACAAATAGATAAAGAGTAAACAATGAATCATATAAGCAAAAACTTTTCATGAATAGTACTTTCAAGACAAGCATCAAAAAGTTTTGCATAAGAGGTAACTCATAAAGCAATAGATTCAAAGTAAAAGGCATTGAAGCAACACAAAGGATGATTAAGTTTCAGCATTTGCTTTCAACTTGTAACATGTATATCTCATGGATAGTTGTCAACATAAAGCAATATAACAAGTGCAATAAGTAAATATGTAAGAATCAATGCACACAAAGTTGACACAAGTGTTTGCTTCTAAGATAGAAAGGAGTAGGTAAACTGACTCAACATAAAGTAAAAGATAGGCCCTTCGCAGAGGGAAGCAGGGATTAAATCATGTGCTAGAGCTTTTTAAGTTTTCGAAAGCATATAGAGAGCACAAAATAAGTATTTGAGAGGTGTTTGTTGTTGTCAACGAATGGTAGTGGGCACTCTAACCCCCTTGTCAACCAGACTTTCAAGAGCGGCTCCCATGAAGGACGTTATTCTACCAGCAAGGTAGATCATCCCTCTTCTCTTTTGTTTACACATGTATTTTAGTTTCTTTATAGATGACACTCCTCCCAACCTTTTGCTTACACAAGCCATGGCTAACCGAATCCTCGGGTGCCTTCCAACATTCACATACCATGGAGGAGTGTCTATTGCAAAATTAAGTTGCTTACTGATAAATCAGGGCAAAACATGTGAAGAGAATTATTAATGAAAGTTGTAATTAATTGGGGCTGGGCACCCCGTTGCCAGCTCTTTTTGCAAATTATTGGATAAGCGGATGTATATGCCACTAGTCCAGGTGAAAGTCTGTCAGAAGTAAATGACAAGATTGAAAGATAAAACACCACATACTTCCTCATGAGCTATAAAACATTGACACAAATAAGGAGTAATAAAGTTTTGAATAGTTTAAAGGTAGCACATGAAATATTTACTTGGAATGGCAGGAAATACCACATAGTAGGTAGGTATGGTGGACACAAATGGCATGGGTTTTGGCTCAAGTTTTGGATGCACGAGAAGCATTCCCTCTCAGTACAGAGTTTAGGCTAGCAAGGTTGTTTGAAGCAAACACAAGTATAAACCGGTACAGCAAGAATCACATAAAAACATATTGCAAGTATTATAAGACTCTACACTGTCTTCCTTGTTGCTCAAACATTTTACCAGAAAATATCTAGACCTTAGAGAGAACAAATATGCATCCCAAGTCTCAACAAGCTCTACGGTAGTTCTCCACTACTAGGCTTTAACTACATGATGCAAGAGCTTAAACATGATCTACTTGAGAGCTCAAAACAATTGCAAAGCATCAAATCAAACAAGACAATGATCTACAAGAATGCATATGTCTTTTCCAATACCAACTACTACATGTAGCATTTTCTTTCTTCCAAACAAACACCAATAATTTATTTAAACATAAACTCTCCAAATGATAATATAATGCAGCAAGAGAGTATTTATAAACAAGTGCTAACAGCTCGAAGAGATGCATGAAAAACAGGAGCTAAAAGCACTGCAGTAGCTAGTTAAGAATACTCAACAAATATAAGTGAAGAACATGAGTATTCACATGAAAAAGCGGAGCGTGTCTCTCTCCCACACAAGGATTGCTAGGATCCGAATTTATTCAAACAAAAACAAAAATAAAAACACACAGACGCTCCAAGTAAAGCGCATAAGATGTGAAAGAATTAAAATATAGTTTCACTAGAGATGACCTGATAAGTTTGTTGATGAAGAAGGGGATGCCTTGGGCATCCCCAAGCTTAGACGCTTGAGTCTCTCTGAATATGGTTGGGATGAACCACGGGGGCATCCCCAAGCTTAGGCTTTTCACTCTTCTTGATCACATAATATCACCCTTCTCGCTTGATCCTTGAAAACTTCCTTCACACCAAACTCAAGACAGTTCTCATTAGAGGGTTAGTGCATAATCAAAAATTCTCATATTCTGTAATGATACAATCAATCCCAAAGCTTCTGGACATTAGCTACAGCCACCAATGCTTTGTGGAGCAAAGAAATCCACACAAACACAGTAAAAGAGCGAATGCAAAACAAAAGGCAGAATCTGTCAAAAACAGAACAGTCTGGAATGACGAATTTTTTCGAGGCACTTAAGTTGCTCAGATGGATCTGGCCTAAAATAATGAAAGTTGCGTACATATCTCAGGAATATGCGTGATTTTTCTCAGAATTTTTTGAATTTTCTACAGGGAGATAAGCTCAAATCCGTGACAGCTAAAAATCTGTCACTGCGCAGAAATCCAAATCTTGCATCAACTTTCAATATAGAACTTTACTTGGCACAACATTGCGATAAAATAAAGATACAAAGGAGTTGCTACAGAAGTAACAAAACTCCTTGACTCAAAGAAAACAAAAATAACAGCAAATAAAAACGATGGGTTGTCTCCCATAAGCGCTTTTCTTTAACGCCTTTCAGCTAGGCGCAGAAAGTGAAAATCAAGTGTTGTCAAGTGGAGGAGCATTGACATCAATACCAAGGGCCATGTGCCTACCTCTCTTACCCTTAGACTTACTCTTTGGTTTGGGGAATACATGGCCGCACCTTGGTGTGGAGGTAAGATTCAGAGTGCCTTTTCCCACATCTATGGTTGCTCCCATTAATTTGAGCAGAGATCTTCCAAGTGTAATTTGTCCTGTCCCTGCACATTCAATAACAAGATAATCAGTGGACACCGTTCTCCCAAGAAAGGTGTAAACACACCCTCAGCTATCCCCTCGGGAAATATAACAGAGTTATCAGTAAGAGTTATTCCTTCTCCTCCTTCAGCAAGTCCCCAAAGATTCAAAGTTTCATAAATGCTTTTAGGCATAAGGCAAAACTCAGACATAATATCACAACGAGCATAAAAGGTTTCACCACAAATAGCAACCTTTACCGTAGGGACCCACATCGAAGGTTCAAAATTTGTTGGAACATAGTCAAAATATTCCCGAATTTGATTATAGCCATCCTTTAAACAAGATATATGTGTCTCAAGAGTGTTTAATCTAGCATGGATGCTAACAAGGGCCGAATCAAATTTATTAGTTGAGCTAGAAGTTGCAATCAACTTTTTTATGGCATTAAAAGCTTGATCCCCATCACAGTGAAGGAAATCTCCTCCCACAATAGCATCTAAAGCATATCTATAACAAAGGGCTAGACCAAAGTAGAAGCTAGTGAGAAGCAAACTTAAAGTCATTTTAGGATCAGTTTTACCAAAGGAATCATTAATTCTAGACCAAGCTTCTTTAAAATTCTCCTCACTCCCTTGTTTAAAAGTGAAGATCAATTCCTCAGGTGACATAGCAACAGGCATGGAACAAGACATGATGGTGACAAGAAACAAAACAAAACTGAAATAAACAAGTAACTAATTTTTTTGTGTTTTTGATAAGAGAAAGCAAACAAACTAAAAAAAAATAAACTAAGCAAGACAAATAACAAAGTAAAGAGATTGGGTGTGAGAGACTCCCCTTGCAGAAGCAATTCTGTTTTCCCCGGCAACGGCGCCAGAAAACGTGTTGGTGGCTCTAGGTTAATAGTGCCAGAAACAATGCTTGTACGTCACACGTCAGTTGGGAACCCCAAGAGGAAGGTATGATGAGTGCAGCAGTAAGTTTTCCCTCAGTATGAAACCAAGGTTTAATCGACCAGTAGGAAAACGAGGTTTGCTTCGAAGGTGTTGGTGAGGAGTGTAGTGCGGCGCAACACCAGGGATTCCGGTGCCAACGTGGAACCTGCACAACACAATCAAATTACTTTGCCCCAACTTAACAGTGAGGTTGTCAATCTCACCGGCTTGCTGAAAACAAAGGGTTAAACGTATCGAATGGAAAATGATGTTTGTTTGCATAAAACAGTAGAGAACAATGATTGCAGTAGATTGTATTTCAGATGTAAAAGAATGGACCGGGGTCCACAGTTCACTAGTGGTGTCTCTCCAATAAGATAACTAACATGCTGGGTAAACAAATTACAGCTGGGCAATTGACAATTGATAAGTGCATATAACATGCATGTGTGAGCTGTGGTGTCTACTATGAGATTCATTTGGGCATTACGACAAAGTACATAGACCGCTATCCAGCATGCATCTATGCCTAAATAGTCCACTTTCCGGTTAACATCCGTACCCCTTCCAGTATTAAGTTGCAAGCAACAGACAATTGCATTAAGTAATGTGCGTAATGTAAACAATACATTCATCCTTGAATAAAGCATTGCTGTTTTACCCCTAGTGGCAACAACACATCTACAACCTTAGAACTTGCTGTCACTATCCCAGGTTAAATAGAGGTTGAACCCAACTATCATGCATAAATACCCCCTCTTGGAGTTACAAGTATTCACGTGGCCAAGGCTTCAACAAGTAACGGAGAGCATGCAAGATCACAAATGACATAGACATGATAATATAATATTCAGCTCCACATAGGTATCAATATAAGTCAGATCCCAGCAAACACAACATGTAGCATTACAATAAGATGATCTTGATCATGATAGGCAGCTCACAAGATCTAAACATGATGGCACAAGTGGAGAAGACAACCATCTAGCTACTGCTATGGACCCATAGTCCAAGGATGAACTACTCACGCATCACTCCGGAGGCGGGCATGGCGATGTAGAGCCCTCCGGTGATGATTCCCCTCTCCGGCAGGGTGCCGGGAAGAGCTTCAGAACCCCCCGAGTTAGGGTTGACGACGGCGGCGGCAGCGAATATGTTCTGGATGAAAGGCTCGGTTTTTAGGGTTTTCGCGTCTCGGGGAATAAATAGGCGAAGGGGCGATGTCGGCGGACCCCCGAGGGGCCCAAACCACCTGCAGGCGCGGCTGTGGGCCCAGCCGCGCTAGGTGTGGTTTGGCCACCTCGTGGCTCTTCGTCTCTCCTTCGGACTCCGTGTACGTGCTGGAAAAATAGGGACCTGGCCTTTTGTTTCGTGCAATTCCGAGAATATTTCCAGAAGTAACTTTCTGAAACCAAAAACAGCAGAAAACAGGGAACTGGCACTGTGGCATCTTGTTAATAGGTTAGTCCCAGAAAATGCATAAAAGTGATACGAAGTGTATATAAAACATGTAGCAAATGGTATAATATAAGCATGGAACAGCAGAAATTATGGATACGTTGGAGACGTATCAGCGGGCACCACATGTGCACGCCCTAGAAGCCGCCGCCGCCGTCTTCCACTGATCCATCTTCAGAATATGTATCAACGCATTGACCTTGTCAGGCCTGCCGTCGACGCCGCCTTGACGCCAAATAGCACCACCGGCCTGCGCGTGTCCATCATCACACGTCCATCGCCGAGACCCCGCAGCGCCACGCCGCCGAGTCCCGCCGTCTTCGATGCGGTAGATGAAACACCGCTCCACCTCCTGGTCCCTCCAGCCAGTGTATGCTCCAAAACGGTGCCCTCAGAAGGGAAAAAGACACAAACGGCGCCACCATCATCCAATCCGGGAGACCCAGATCTAGGGTTTCCCCCGGAGCAGCCCGAGCGAGGTGACGCATGCTGCAACGACGATGCCTCGACAAGGAAACGACGTCAAAGACGCCACCATCGTCCGCCATGACCGAAGTCAGCGCGATTTTCATCGGCATTCGCGCCACCCGGCCCCGCAGCTGACTGGATCCGTGCGGAGCCACGCTGTGAGACACGCAGCCACCGGAACACCGACAGAGAACCTCTAGCCGCCCCTCGCCAACCCCTCCATGAGCCGCTGGCCAATGGCCACCCCGCGACAGATCTTAATGGGGATCCGATCTACAGCCGCCGCCACCATCGCCAGAGAGCACACCGTAGACAGAAATCCCCGCTGACCCTCCGGCCATGGATGTGACCGCCGCCGGCGGCCGACTAGGGAACTCCGCCTTGGCTGCCGCCACCACCTCCCTCCTCGTAGGTCGCAGCCCCCAGGCGCCGAAGCGCCAGATAGCCGCCACGTCGAGACTCCGGCGGCCGAGCCCCGCCCTAGCTTGGGATCGCTGCCCGCGCAGACTCCCCACGCGAGGGACGAAAAGACCCCGCCGCCGCCGGCGTTGGCCAGGGCTTTGCCCGGCCGCACCCTTTGGCGGCGACGAGGGAGGAGGAGAGAGGGAGGGGGACTTGGGTGGCCCGGTTAGGTTCCCCCTCCGCCACCACACGGGGGCGATGAGAGGAGGACGAGCTGTTAGTCACTTCTCCTTACCAGGGCACAGTCCTCCGCTTGGGATGAGCATCGGTTAAGCTATCATTTGGAACAATAAGCATGAAGCTAATTCCGAGAACAAACAGCATCCCAGCCAAAGGCTCTTACTTAGGTAGGAACCTTGCCAATGAATTTATAACCAGACTGGAAGTGTTGCACAAATCACACACAAAATCATCATCATTATCATTTATGCTTACAAATTGCAATCAGTAGATAGTTGAGTATTCGTATCACAACAAACAACCCCAATTACACAAAGCATCACCATCATTGTTTATGCTTAGAAATTACAATAAGTCCACAGCTGACTGTGAATACCATAACAAGCAACACCACACACAAGAGAAGGAGCATGGCAGCAACATGAGCACCCAGGGGCTCATGTCGCATAAGATGAACACCCACTCTGATTTATTTATCATTTGCTCGTCAGCTTGTACCATCATCATGCAACCAGATGACCAGTACTTCGATGGACAGAGCAAGGGATGATCAAACCAAATCAAGCCAAACCAAACCAAACCAAACTGAAAGTTCACCGCCACACCATGGCAATGCAGATGTAGAGAAGAGAACCCACAAACCAATCTTGCAGGAAGCAGGGCAAGCAACATACACACGGCAGAAAAGCTCCCATATGAGTGGACGCACATGATGATCACTTCACGGAACAGATGGATTACCTGCAACATAATAAAGCAACATTGGTTGGGAAAATTAACTAGATATACTGGCATTACATACAGCAGTATGCTTGGTTTTTGTTCTAGAAAATAAAAGATAATAACTCAGTTTAGCAAAAAAGTGTAACTTGGTTCAGCACAAAAGTAAGTTTGTGTACAGTAGCGAGAGGTGTATGCATACCTCACCTGAGTACGCTGACTCTGGGCAGCTGGGCCTTGTAGTACAGCGAGTGGATCGGCTTGTAGAGGGAAGGGTGGTGGTACTTCTCCAGCCCGTCCCACTCCAGGTTGTCCCACCATTCCTTCTCGCAGTCCACCTGAGGCGGCTTGGTGTCATCTGCCCGACTGCGGCAGACGCCTGAGGCTCCAGCAGCCCCTGATCTTGATGGTCTCGAGCTTTGGCGCCGCATCCTGAGCCGACAGATGTGCTGCAGCGTGGGGAGCTCGTGCAGGTGGATGCCGTCAGTGGGGAATTTATAACTTTATCCTGCTCTTGAAGCCATGTCCAAGGGAATACCTCCTTGAGGTCACCACAATACACTATCTCGAGGGTCCAGTCTAAGGCGACGTTTGTCTGCGTATGGAAAGGGGAGCACATGCACGAGCCTTGGGCAGTGGTCCAGGTGCAGGAATTTCAGCCAATTAAAGCTGTCCACACCATATGGCGTGTCGCAGATGTAGCGTGCAGAGAGGAGCTGGGACGCCCAGAATGTTCTCAGATCATTAAAGCTGTCCACACCACTGCCCTGGGGAGGAGTGAATACTGTGTGTATCTTGGGGCACCTCTCAACCCGGGACCACATCAGCCATTTCCATCCTGATCCTTTGGGAGGAGCCGGGATACTGGTGATGGATGGGCTATCGTACACGTGCAGCGATGTAGCCTCTTCACATACGAAATCAGGGAATAATAAATCACTAGTACTAACAAATGGAGCATCCTTCAGGAGTTTGTTGGCCTGCCCGTCCATGACCACCTCTATGATACATGTTCTGGACCCCAACGGTATACCAGGGCACTCCCACATCTTTATCACTTCAACTGGGCTATCCTTCAAAACGTCTCTGTACTCCGAGTCCATTATGGTACTTGTTTGCGGCTGGACTTGCACTAGTTGGTCGTTGTTTGTTCCTTGGACGTTGCTACCACCAAGAATAGCTAGAGAATAGATATCAATATGTAAGCCTGCATAATGGAAAATTCTTCTTACAGGAGAAAGCGACCTAAGGAGCCTTGCATCCGTAAGAGAAATCTGCCATCCATCCTTAAAAACCTCTTCTTTCTGCTTCTGGAGGGATCGATCCACAAATGGATGTGCATGTGCTGCTTTCCCTCCTTCAGTTGATGCTGATGTTGAGGCCGTGTCAATCTGCAACACATCCGGCCATTTTTTTTCTTTTACACTCTCTGGCCACAATATTGCACGGAGCTTCTCGCAGCCCAGCAAGATGATCCGCTTGGGGGGTGTCGATTGTACTCCTCGAAGGTCGAGAGTTTTTACTTTTGTGCCTGAGAGATCCAGCTCCTGGAGACTGCCCAACGAACCTTTCAACAACATGTTCTTCAATTCTTTGCAGTTCCTAAAAGAGATGATTTTTAATCCATCACATCCATCAATAATGACAGTCTTAAGGCTGTTGTTGCTTGCTGGCCCAGATAAGCTTGTCATGCCTTGTCTGATGGTATTTCCTGAGATCTCAAGAAGCTCTATGCTTTCCATATCTGAGAGCACGTCGTTGTTGAAGTAGCACGTGGACTTTGTTACCCGGAGCTTGCGAATGTTACGCAGCCGTCCCCGTAAATGGCTCATGTCCCAGTTCTTGGCTCCCGTCACATTTAGCTCCCTGAGCTGGGTCATCAGATCCATCACCTGTGCAGACAAGATCTGATCCCAGTCCGTGTAGCGCAGGTCAAGCACCCACAAGCTTTGGAAGCATTCCCACGATGTCGTGGTGCTGCTGTCTAACTCAAGCTCCTCCTTGTCTGCTTCTATTTGGTGATGATCTGATGTCCTTGTTCTTGGAAGGAGGTCTTTGCAGTGCTCAAGCCACAGGAATCTCAGACTGTGGCAACAGAGGAACGGAGGCGATGAGAAGCTGAATGTACACCTTGAGAGTTTGAGTACGCCGAGCCGGTGCGAGTACTGAAACATGTCGTCAGGCATAACACCAGAGGGGCTCAGCACAAAACCACAAGTTGCTGTTGAAAACCAGTATGGCATGTACTCCGTGGACCTCGCTAGGTGAGAGGAAGGCATTATTGTTGACTCCCCAATAGTAAGCCGGGTGCCAATGTTCAACAATGGCATATCACCCTGCAAAACATCGCCAACTTTCCATGCGTTGTCAATGTCTGTCAGTGCAATGATGCCATTACATACCCAATAGTTACTGGTGTGGACAACCCAGTCGTAGTCAATGATGTGACAGCCGATGGAGCATTGTTTCAGCATATACAAGACACACTCAGCAACAATCATGGGATCAATGATGATGTGTCCATGCTTATTGCAAGAAACTTGTGCAGCCTCATGGCGAACTAGATAAGACCAAAGCTCCTGCGGATCTCGCCGATCTCTTGAAGCTGAAAGAAGAACATCAGTTGATGAGCTCACACTGTCTATCATCTTTGGGTCAAGACGAAACCTCCCTTGGAAAGTCCAGAGCACCTTGCTATTGGCATACCCATATATGTAGAGACCAAATTTAAATATATCAATCTCCTCATTGCTTCCATTGTGCAGGATCACCAAGAATCTGAGATTCTGTGTGGTTTTATAGATCTCTCTGGCAACTTGTGCTATCTCACCGCGGGAGCCCTGGTCAAACCCGTTGAAATCATCCTCCTCGTCTTGTTTGTCAAACATCTCCATCACCCAATTGGGAAGCTTCAGCTGCTCTGCGATTTCCCTCTGCATTGCTCTTCTGCTCTCCCACTTTGAGCAATCGATTTGGATGATTTTCTCAAACTGCAGTCCTGAGGGTCTCGTCGTCGGCTCATTTGATATTGCGAGGCGTTCGGCTATGGCTTGCAGGACGGCAGATGCCCCAAGCCCATCCCAGCCATCAAAATAGATGGCATTCTCTCTGCTGCTTGTAGTATCTGCCCCAAGTTCAACAAGAATTTTTTCGATGGCCACGTCAATGGTGTCCGCCTTGATAACCTGCATGTGTGTACGTCGGTCAGATGAGGATCAGTTCGAAGTCTGAACTATCTACTCCATATTATTAATAAAACACACAATAAGTCGACCGATGGTATTGGACATGCGACTGGTTGAGCAATTTTGTTTAACTCTAGTTGAGCATACAAGATGAAAAATATGCATTAACAACTGCCGACATATATTAAACATTAACCAAAGTATTACTACAAATGATGCATAAAGAAAAGAATTAAATGTTATTGGTAAGTGTAAAAATACCTCAATTCGCATGATTAATTGGTCAGATCCACCGATCTCTATCAGCTAGATTAATTTGATTTCAGGCTTAATATTGACCATCAATTCTTCAGCAATCTGCAGATTGATATATCAACCAGTCCGGTCTGTTCCCGACTTCCTGTATAGATTGAAATGGAAGCTGGAGCAATAAATAATGCTAGCGTATATAATTCTTTAGAAGAAGGCAGATTGAGCACAGGTGTGAGGCAAGCTAGTTACATACCTTGGTTACGTTGAATAATTGGAACTATGTAGAGGGTCTGTAGCCAGATAGAAACCAAATGGATAGTTCAGGTGCCACTACAGATGGACGGATTGGAGAGAGAAAAAAAAAGGACAAATATCTGGGTTCTTTGTGTCTTGCGCGCGCGCACAAATGCCTTAGACAGAAGAAAAGGAAGTGGTAGTATCCTTTCTTTTGCTTTCCTTACCCTCTTTCATTGAGAGAATTGCCTTTTGCTTTCACTAAAGACAGAAATCAATTCTTTGCTTGTGGCTGGCGAGCTGCAGGGTACAAAGCCAAGGATAAAAGGTCGCAAGGCTGTCTGTTCACTATCCAATGTTCCTGCCAATTGAAAAACTTTTGTGTATTTCAAGCCACCCGAGCTGGAGAAACTCTGAAGTAGCGCATCCAGATTAGGGTTTTAACTTGCACTCTCATTGCTAACAGTAACATAGGACGCTATTGGGCAAAATGTAGTCCTAGTTATGTTGCGGAATGTGGCCGATATCTACAATCTTGTTCATACTGAGGTTCCTGCTCAGATTCCTACGAGTCCTACTACAGGTTTCCTGCTCTCTAATGAAATTTGAGGTTGAATTGCTCAGCGTTCCTTTATAAATCAGAAGATGCTTCACGCACCGCTAGAAACGATACGCAAACTGCTCGCAACAAAAAAAATAACCCGTTGTGCTCACCGAGCCTGTTACTGAATGTTGATCTAAACCATACACTAGTAGAAAAATATTACCTGTGGCGCACAGTCATATGTGTGCGCCACTGGTATTCTCTCTCCTCTGACGTAAAATCGGGAAAACTTACCCGTGGCGCACCACATTTCGCCCAAGGGAGGGTGTGCGCCACAGGTAAGTTTCCCCGAATTTGCGTGCGAGGAGAGAGAGTAGCAGTGGCGCACAAATATTTTGGTGCGCCATAGGTAATGTGAGTACCTGTGGCGCACGGGATGGATTGTGCGCCACAGGTATTTTTCGCCAGATATTTTTCGCCCCACCTACCACGCTCTCCTCTCAGTCTCGTCGATCCCCTTTTCCTCACCCCACACCTCTGCTGCTCCTCTCGGCCACCCACTCCGGAATCTTCGCCACGGCCAAGTGGCGCTCCTCCACGGCCGTGGCCGCGCTCGTGTCGGGGCAGCAATCCCGCCGCCGCCGGCCAGCCACCCAGTGACGCCGCGGGCTCCTCTACCCAGCGCACCCCACCTACGACCTCCGCGCCGTCATCACCCTCGCCCTCTCCGAGGACGCCGGCGACCAAGGTAATAGGCAACATGCTTGCAATCACTCCCATCCAGTATTACTGTATTAGTATCTTGCTCTGCTCGTCGCTCCCCGAGTTCACTTCCAATTCGGTGCGCCGCCTACACGGATCGAGTGCCATCGTCTACCCGTCCCACGATGCGGACTGTGGAGCGCAGGTTTTTGTTTGACTGCTGCTTCATCTGCTACCCTCTTTGGTTCCGAGATGTATATGTTCCATGAGAAGTATCATACTTGGCTAAATTAAAATGTATAGAGCATGTGCAATGGATACATGATATGAGTAATGTATATAGCAGACCATATATATAAGCAAAAGATCAGTGATGAAAGAAGCAAACCTCCAAGTAACATACTACTTGTTTGGTAACATAACAAAATAGAAACCAATGAGATTCCGTCACATTAATGGGGACGAAGCTATGATAAAATGTAGGGAAACAGATTACACTAGGCACTTGAGATGCATGGATAATAATTGTTTAAAATAAAAACTTAGGATTGAGGCATGAAAAGATAGTAATTGATCAAGATTGACATGTTTGCTGCTGCACAACACATGCACGCGAGCATGAATCCAACCAAAGGAATGAGCGAGATCGGAGAGCATTACAAGCAGTAGCAAATTGGAAATGAGGATGGTTGGAGGTTACCCCGTGTGGCCGTACGTTGAGTGTCGATGGTGGTGTTGGTCGAAGTCCACGGCGGAGCAGCAGGAGGAGGAGGCCGGTGGCGGCGACATGGTCGTAGTGGCCAGCAGCAGCGGCAGGTCGGGGAAGAGCCTCTCCGGGAGACCACCTCGGACACCTGCAAAAGAAACAGAGAGAGAAGCAGATCAGATTTCTCCATGGCCAGACTTGGTAGGATCCCAACCCTCCTTCCAAATCGGCCCCTTTGTGACCCAATCGAGAGCAGGTACGATGGATTTAGGCAGTATACATAGCAGGTCCTGCCGGTGTGGTCTACAGCAGCGTACTGGCAGGTGGCCTTGCTCCGCTTGGGCCGGCGGCCGCAGCAGATCTGGAAGACTCCGTGAGCGGCAGGTCGGGGAAGAGCAGAGGAACGGCGGCGGCGCTCGCGCGCGAGATGGGGAGTGGAGGGAATAGGGTAGCTCTTCCACGCGCTTGCTGGTGGTTGGCCGTCGCGGAGGTGGACCACTGGTTGCCGCCATTGGTGCATCCCCGTCGATTTCAGGGGCTTTGACGTCGGGTCGTTTGCCGGTCGACGCTTGTGTGGGTGGCGGCGTCGGAGGTGGTGGCTGGGTGTGCGGGTGGAGAGAGAAAGGGGATCCAGAGGAGGGAGAGGCGGCGGCGCAAAGAGAAAGAAACCATCGAGAGGGAAGGGAGGGGCTTGCTGAGGCGGTGGACGTTGGTGGTGACGAGGCTGGGGCGGGGGAGGGAGGAGATCGAGAGGTGTCGATGGATAGATAGGGTTTGGGGACGGAGGCGGCGCTGGGAGAGGGAGAAGATAGGATAGGGTTTGGGGAGAAGATGAACATTCGCTGGTTTGGGCTCAAACATCCCGCGTGGCTATAAAATTTCGTGAAATTTCCTAGCGGGGCTATAAAATTCCCGCGCTCACCTCTAAATTTTCATTTTGGCGCGTGATTTTACCTATGCTAAACAAACGAAAAGAATGTGCGTACGACTTGTCGAATAAAACTCAATTCTCATATGTGCATCTTACAAATACTGCATATTTATTATTATTTTGTTCCGATTAAGCTAGAAGCAGGTCAAAGTTAAACTACATGTGTTTCGTAATTTGCTCGTTATTTTTGTTAATTTTCTCTATAGATACTAAACCACATTTTATGCACAAATAACTAAATAGTTGCGTCTCACAAGCTTTACATCCACTTCCGTCAAAAAGACAAAATTCAGTCGATCATGTGTACAATTAACTTTTCTCAGTGTAAAAAATGACTCTTCTTGTGAAGCAAGTACAAATAATATGGTGCAAAATTACACCAATACAGTTTCCACACAAAGTAGTCCATATTAGATGGATAATCCACAAATATTATGAATTTTCTCGCTTTCTACCAAGTTTTGCCTATTTAAATGACTTTATGTTGATTTTTTGAAAGTAAATTAAATTTGAACTACAAGTGTTTGATAGTTTGCTCTGATTTTCTAGAAAAATCATTTTAACGTACATAAGTAGTGGTTATATCAAAGAACCACCGATAGTTTTAAATAATTCGACTCCTTTCAATGAATAGACACGGCGGCCATTTTGACCGTTTTTTCAAAAAAAATAAAAGAAAGTGAAAAAATACTCAAAAAAAGAAATCCTTTGGCATGGAGTCCTTTTATGTGTATTAGTTTATAGGAAAAATTATAAACTTGAGTTTTAACAAAGTTTTCAAAAAACTTCGTCACAAAAGATCAATCATTTATAAACATGTATAAGTTTCGAGTCAAATGGCTTAGGTATTATTATTCCCGTGGCATAGTTTGTGATAATGTGCACATATTTTACACATAGCTATATCTTGGTATGACAAACAATGTTGCAGAACTGAGTTTTTTCAAATTAGTTTTATAAATATCATTTTTTCATTTTTTTAAGTGTCAAAAATTAGGAATTTTCTTGCTTTCTACCTAATTTCGCCTATTTAAACGACTTTATGCCTATTTTCCGAATGTAATTCAAATTTGAACTACAAGTGTGTGATAGTTTGCTATGAAAATTTTACAAAAATAATTTTAAGTTACACAAGTAGTGGTTATATCACAGAACCATCGATAGTTTTGAATAATTCGACTCCTTTCAATGAATAAACATGGCGGCCATTTTGCCCTTTTTTCAAAAAAATAAAAGAAATTGAAAAAATACTCAAAAACCATCTTCGAGACCAAACTCTTACAAGATTGCATCTGTTGTGACTTGTGACCGAATGGTGCTCAAATTTGAGGAAAGACACGTGATAAACGGGAGAAAATAATGATCAAAAAGCCAAATTAATTATGGCCAATAAAATATATGTAATAAAAAATATTATTTTCATTTTTATTATTTGATAAAATTGAGTGTATGTAGAGCGTACGCGCCATATATGCCGAGCGTATGACTCATGGCGCTCAGCATACATGTTGTGCCGTCATGCCTCAACCCAACGTCGTCAAGTGTTTGCCGAGCGTGACATATGCCGAGCAACGGCATACAACATACATATGCCGAGCGCTTTTGTATGCCGAGCGCCGTCTACTGTAAACGCTCGGCAAACAGTATATATGCCGAACCTGCCCTAGTTGCCGAGCGTTTTATTATTGCTATCGGCTTACTGTTCGAACACTCGGCATATAGAAGGCGCTCGGCAATCTTGTGGTTTCCTGTAGTGTATGTCGCATAAAAGTAATCTGGTAAAATTCTGTATGCAAGTGCATATAGGCTGAATTCATTGCAATATAATCTTGCTGGGACCTTCATGAGCATATAGCTTACCGACTTTCTATGTATGTCTACAGTGAGTGCAAATGCAATTACAGGGCTTCGGTAAATTAGGGTCTTTTGGATTTTGCCGTACCATATTGAGGAAGCGGCAAACACTGGACTACTGGAGTCAATTGATTATTTATCGTAAACACTGGTGTTGAGTGTACAGAATAACACCAAACCGAGCACGGTATTGGGTTATGTAGAATTCAAAAGTGTAGCATTTTTATTTGATGCACGTGTGAGATTGAAAAAAGGAAATTGCCAAGCATTACCGAAATATTGGTACTCTGCCCTGAAGCAATATTTTTAGCTGATCATTTCCAACTAATATAATGTAATTTTCTTGCCTAAAATTTACCTATAGGTCATTTTGCACTTAATTTACTTTCCATCACTTAAGTGCTATGTTAGCACTTAGCAAAGAACATTTCTTTCTTTGCCTTGAAGTAACATCAAAATTTCACTAGCATACCATTTCCAACCACAGTTATGCAAACTTTGTTGACTAATTTTTACCTATGGATCATTCTGGTACTTAATTTCTCTTCCATATTTTTTTTTTGAAGGTCACCGGGGGGGAGTTAATCCCCACCTGAATATTTCATTCAAATTTGCCTATGAGGTTTTGCAACCTCTACAAGATAGGTTCAAATGAACCAGAGCACACGGGGGAGTACAAGAGAAGAGAAAAACACCCGCGCAAACCAACACACACCACACACACACGAATCTCTGATAGGACTCCGAGCAAATTTCCAGGCGCGGCAACAAAGCGCCCCCAAACTACAAGGACCAACACCACAGGGAGAGACAAAGCCAAACGACGGGCACATTGCCCGAGAAGCACCACCACCGCTGACGAACAGCACCAATCCGCCGAGACCATCCATGACACTTCGACGATGTCGGCGTGGCCAAAAGGCAGAATACAGCCGAGTCCACGCCGCATCACGTGCACAAAAGGCTATACACACCGAGACCCTGAAACGACTGCGACGTGCCGCCGGCGAAGTCGAAGGGCATCAAGGAGCCGAGTCCACACCTGGTTAACTTCACGGAAGCACGCGCGCACACCGCGGAGCGAGAACCACAAGCGGGTCCGAAGGGCACAACATTGCCGAGGCTGCACCATCCATTGGCGACGCCGAAGAGCAACAGGAGCCGAGGTCCCACTAGGGCACCACACCAGGCTTGATCGGAGTCCAAACGAAGGCAGAACCTGCAGACGGCGACTTGCACGGAGGCAAGGAGTAGCCACCCCCAATCCGCGGCACTCCCGGGTGGGAGAAAGCCGCATCCATGGCTGCCACTATAGCGACATGGAGCTCGCCAGCCCGACGGACTAGCGCCCATAGCGGCTGACAGCAGGACCGGGAACCCAACACCAACCCACGGCTGCCCCCCACGTAGGGAGCGAGCCGCCTCCATGGCTGCCATCTGCAAACCGAAGAACGTCAACCTCTGCAGAAGCGCGCTGCAGGACCGATGGGTAGGGGGAAGGCAAACAACTGCAAACCACCACAGACAGGCACATCACCGGCCAAGTCATCCACGTCCAGCACCACGCTGGCCAGCGAATGGCCTCACCCCGAATCACCACTGATGCCATGCTGGCCACGTGCACCAGGCCAGGGAGCGGAGAGGACCGCCAACAGAGCCCGCCAGATCTGACACAACCAGAGGCTGCGACGAATCCGCCGTGCCACGCACGAGAACCGAGCGGGGCCAACAGGGGTGGGGGAGAGAGAGGCATACCGCACCGAAACAGCCGGAGAAGATGGTCGGCGGGGCAGCAATGGCCGAAGGAGGACACACTCTGTAAACATACACACATCGCAAGTTTCTGAACCCAAGTCCTATTTACTGACTCTGATATCGAGTTCCAAATGTCTCAGTTTTATACCACTATCTCATATTTAATTACATGGACAAAGTAGGTATCAATTAACCCACCAAACAAGTTAACAACTCTGCACTTTCGAGGGAAAAAACAATACTGAAGATGACATCTTGAACTGCTCTACTGTCGGACGTGGAGACCAGTCAACGACAAGGACATGCTCCCACGGCGCGTGGCATCACCCTACTGACTCCACTCCGGCGACGAGCTCGATCCAGAGCAAGAGCTAATGGATCATGGAGCCATGGCATTCAGAGATGGTAAATTAACTCAGGATTCAGAAGGTATGTTTACCTGGACGTCCTGCGCGTTGACGTCGAGGTGCTCGGCGACGAGGAACCTGAACCTTGACGAATCGAGGTTGGTCCCGGACCCAATCACGCGGCTCGCCGGGAACCCGGGGAGCTTCCAGGCGACGTAGATGAGCTTCCAGGTCGAGCGCCTCGCCGCGGAGCTTGTCGGGGAGCACGTCGACGAGCGCGATCTCGTCGGCGAGGTTTTGGGTGAGGATGGTCTCGGCGATGGCCATGCCAACGTTGCCGGCGCCGATGACCGAGACCTTGGAGAGGCGGCGGTTGGCGGCGGTCGGGGTGAGCGGGGAGTAGGAGGAGGAGCAGTCGGCGACCGGGCGGAAGAAGGCCGACGAGGCGCTGCTAGCGTCGAAGCCCAGCTCCGACAGTGATGAGGTCTTGCGTCGAAGCCCTGCTCGGCGTACAGTGCGCTCTTTGAGGGCAAGATAGAGATGGATGGTGCCCAGCAGATTTGTCGCTCGCGAGCGCCGAACAAATGCAAGTTTTTCTCTGGCTGGCGTTCAAGAATAGATGCTGGACGGCGGACCGCCTTGGGCATAGAGGTTTGCCTCGGCCGGCTTCCTGCCCTTTCTGCGATCAGGTGGAAGAAGATATTGACCACCTATTGCTCGGGTGTGTCCTATCTAGAGAGGTTTGGGCCTCCTTCCTGACCAGGTGGGGGAGAGCGGACTGGATCCCTAACCACGATGACCGCCTAGTGGACTGGCTGCCTTCGAAGCCGCTTGGAGGCAATGATGCGAGAGACATGTGGACTGCGATCACTTTGATCTGCTGGAGATTGTGGAGGCATAGGAACAATGTGATTTTCGAGGGGCATAGGCCTTCGGTGGGGGCTGCCACCAGGATGGTAGAGATCGAGGCGGACCTGTGGCGGGCAGCGAGGCTGTTCAGAGGTAGCCTAGGTCCTGTAGATAGGTGGAGGGTTGACGAGTGATCCCCATTTGTGTTTTTGTCCGGTGGATTGCGTTTTTGACGCATGTGCTTAAACGAGTTGTAAACGGCCGCTTGGCCTCTTCTTCTTGAAACCGATGCGTCTACTTGGAGCTCTTGTGCATGTTCACCCGATGGGATGCGGGAATGTGATGGGATTGCTGGGCGTGCAATGAACTGATGAGTTTTTCTTGGAGGGGAACAGAAACGGGTTGTCAATTTATATAGGAAAATCCCGTAAACGGAACCGCCATTGGCAGTACTCGATCGTGGTTTGGGACTTGTTCACTTTCGAAGAAGAAAATGAAAAAATTACCGCGGAGCCATCCTTCCTTGCAGAAGTTTCGCTCGTTTGTTCGTTCAATATTACGTGGAGAAGAGGAGCATGCATTGAAAACAAAGTATGGTGCCCTGACACGATGTCCTATCCGATTCTTACATTATTCTTTTGTGGGGAGTAAGCCAAATTCTTGCAAGGTAAAATACTTGCCATTTTAATTAATTTAGAAAAGAGATGTGGCCGGTTAATTAGCGGATAACCGCCGGCCAAAAACCGATACAAATGCACCTGTGTCGTCATGGAACACAACCATATTGGGCACAACCACCGGCCGAACTGGCCACCCACACGGAGCACACACGTCGTCGAGAAGAAAGCCACCGTCGGGGTTGCCACTAAGTGTCATCGTCATCACTCCTCCTCGAGCAAGAGACTACGACTTCACTTTTGACGACCACCGGCAGGGTCTCGTCCCAAACACCGCCGACACCCATGTCGACCCATGCCAATAGTCGGCCACACACGACAAACATAGACGGTGCAGACTTTGACGAAGAGCTTCGCGAGAGAAATATGTTGGGCTTTCGCCGGTCGAATCTTCTGTAAAGAGCGTCAGTTGCCCGTCATTGCCACCGCATGGACGCACACCACCGCAGGTCCGACTACACAACGAAATAAGAAACACGAGAGAACCCATCGGACACGCCAGATAACCGACTACCGAAACCCAAGCCGTGACCCAAACTCTGCTTGATGCATCATCATTGCCAAACTGCCCTCAGCGTCCCCAATGTGGCCGTCTCAGCAACCACGTGGACAAGCCGCCATCCACAAGATCCCAATTTTGGCACTTAATCTTGCCTAGTTAAGCTTTGGTTCTTTGTTGGCCAAATTCTATAGAAGGATGTTTTTTTAGGCTAAAGGCGATCGTATCCGCCATCCGATTAGATAGAATAGAGGTTTATGTACAGAGTTTTGAGATAGGGAAAAATCCCTTTACAAACAGGTGGCGCCTAAACTTCTTGCAGTTGGACACGAAACGAGTGAAATATCACATGTTGTGGCCATAGGTGCATTGACTTTTTTGACTTAGCATCAAGCATGATTCTTGTTATGTGATGACAATAGAGAAACCTAGGGCGATGCGAAGTTGTCATTTTTCAATTTTCTTCAGAAAGTGCTCAGGTTAGATGAATGCAGATATTATGTTACTCCAATTCTCTATCTCTCTTTCCTCTTTAATTACCCGTCATGTCATTATTTTCTGCCTATGTGATATGCTTGTTACTACTTGCTACCTATTATGTCGAATAAGAATCGTCCGACAAACCGAGCACACGTTACTACTTACTTCCATACGTGCGGCCAGCTTCCTGAGCACACGTTGACCAAAATAAGAATTCTCCGACAACCCGAGAAACCAGTACTACGTACTTCCAGAAGAAGAAGAAGAAGAAGAAGAAGAAGAAAAGATAAACTGGCGTAGGAACACCGCCATAACCGCTAAGAAGGTTCCTCACCATCCTGATTGTCCATGGCATTGAGATGGAGCCAGGGGTAGATTGTTGGTGTCTACTCCACGGAAACGAAGCTTCCATATTCCAGGACTGGCCGAAACCAACCAAATCCAAGTATCCAACGCAAGTACGTCGCTTTCATATGTACTGGCTGGCCTGTTGTGCAAAAAATACACAGTTTAGTTCGTTGCTGACCAAACTTGATCGAGACCAAACGTACAAGTTGTTATTTGAGCATCTAGATCGTCATCCTGCAGCTTCTAGCTAGATCATCCTGCGGTATCGACGTCGACGACGGACTCGCTTTCCTTTCCAGTTGGCTGCGTAATGGCATGTTGTGCAAGAAGAAACGGTTTAGTTAGTTGAGCCATTCCATTCCCATCCCGGAGGATGCTATCTGCACCCATGGTTTCTTCAGACTAGTAGCACAACTACTACTCACTGTAAAGCGGCCTGCCCAACCGTGGATCCATGTGGCTGGTCGCTGTCTAAAGAGAAGAAGATTAGAAAGAATTCTTCGTAGGAAACAGTATGTAGTACTAGTATGTAGTACTAGTATGTGTATGTAGCGATGGTATGTAGCGATGCTTGAGGCCTGAGGGAGTTGCCGAATCGCTGGTATGTAGTACTAGTATGTGTATGTAGCGATGCTTGAGGCCTGAGGGAGTTGCGGTTTCGTTGGCACACAAAAGGTCCGTACGTACGTACGCGAGCGTGAGAAGAAAAGGAAAGGAACGCGTTGGCGAAAGAAAAGAAAAGAAGAGTCGATCCGTGGTCTGGAAAGGAAAGTCGTCGCCAAAACCGCTGCCCCGCCGCAGCACGAGGCTCCTTTCCGCAAGCGCTTTGTTTCCCTCGCCGCGCCGGCTCCCCGCCATGAGCCGCCCGCTCTGCAACCACTACGCCGCCCTCCTCTCCTCCGCCGCCGGCAGCCGCGATGGCCCCCGCATTTCCGCCGCCATCCACTGCCTCATCCTCCGGACCCTCCCTCCCCCCCACCTCCAACCTACCTCCTCAACCACCTCCTCACCGCCTACGCCAGGTCCGGCCGCCTCGCTCTTGCCCGCCGGCTGTTCGACGCAATGCCCGACCCCAACCTATTCACCCGCAACGCGCTCCTCTCGGCGCTGGCCCACGCGCGGCTCCTCCCCGACATGGATCGTCTCTTCGCGTCCATGCCTGCGCGTGACACCGTCTCCTACAACGCCCTCATTGCGGGGTTCTCAGGTGCAGGCGCCCACGCGCGGGCGGCGGCAGCGTACCGGGCACTGCTGCGGGAGGAGAGCGTTGCGGACGGCGTCAGGGTCAGGCCGAGCCGCATCACGATGTCTGGCATGGTCATGGCTGCATCGGCGCTCGGCGACCGCGCGCTTGGCCGGCAGGTGCACTGCCAGATATTGCGGCTCGGATTTGGTGCGTACGCATTCACGGGTAGCCCGCTGGTCGACATGTACGCCAAGATGGGCCTCATCGGTGACGCCAAGCGGGTCTTTGATGAGATGGAGGGTAAGAATGTGGTGATGTATAACACGATGATCACGGGGATGCTCCGGTGCAAGATGGTTGCGGAGGCGAGGGGCCTGTTTGAGGTGATGGCCGACAGGGATTCCATCTCTTGGACTACGATGGTTACGGGGCTGACGCAGAATGGGTTGCAGTCGGAGGCGCTGGATGTTTTCAGGAGGATGAGGGCATCAGGTGTCAGCATTGATCAGTACACTTTCGGAAGCATCCTTACAGCCTGTGGCGCCGTTGCTGCCTTGGAAGAAGGGAAACAGATTCATGCCTACATAATCAGAACTCTGTACGATGATAATGTATTTGTCGGAAGTGCGCTTGTTGACATGTACTCGAAATGCAGGAGCATCAGATCGGCAGAAGCCGTTTTCAGAAGGATGACATGCAAAAACATTATCTCATGGACCGCATTGATTGTTGGCTATGGACAGAATGGGTGCGGTGAGGAGGCCGTGAGAGTTTTTTCGGAGATGCAGAGGGATGGCATTAAGCCTGATGATTTCACTCTGGGCAGTGTTATCAGTTCTTGTGCTAACCTAGCAAGCCTGGAAGAGGGAGCACAGTTCCACTGTATGGCCCTCATATCAGGGCTGAGGCCGTACATTACAGTTTCTAATGCACTAGTTACCTTGTATGGGAAGTGCGGCAGTATCGAGGACGCACACCGCCTGTTTGATGAGATGCCGTTTCATGATCAGGTCTCCTGGACAGCCCTTGTCTCGGGTTATGCGCAGTTTGGGAAGGCAAAAGAAACTATTGATTTGTTTGAGAAGATGTTGTTTAAGGGTGTGAAGCCTGACGGGGTAACGTTTATTGGTGTCCTTTCTGCTTGTAGCCGTTCAGGGCTTGTGGTCTTGTGGAGAAAGGCCGCAGCTACTTCCAGTCCATGCAGGAGGACCATGGTATTGCGCCCTTGGATGATCACTACACTTGTGTGATTGACCTGTATAGCAGATCAGGGAGGTTAAAAGAAGCTGAGGAGTTCATAAGGCAGATGCCACGCTGTCCTGATGCAATTAGTTGGGCGACATTGCTAAGCTCATGACCAGTCTCATCCCTTCTCCAGAACAATTTATGAAAAGCTCCAGTGGCTCAACTCTAAGATGGTGGAAGAAGGGTAGAAGCCTGATGTCAGTTCGGTGCTGCATGATGTAGCGGATTCTGAGAAGGTTCAAATGCTCAGCAATCATAGCGAGAAGCTTGCAATTGCATTTGGCTTAATTTTTGTTCCACAGGAAATGCCAATTCGGATTGTCAAAAACCTACGGTCTGTGTGGATTGTCACAATGCTACCAAGTTCATCTCTAAGATAACCGGGCGTGATATTCTTGTGAGAGACGCTGTTAGATTTCACAAGTTCAGTAATGGCATTTGCTCATGTGGGGACTTCTGGTAATCGCACCAACACGCTAACATCATACTTGATTCAAGTTGAAATATAAGTGACAAGTCCACTGGAAGAAAAACAAGAAATGCTGATAAAATCAAAGCATGGATAACATGTTCGGGTCCTCAGCTGGCTTTGTGGGGCAGAGTAAGAGTAAATGATGCTTCCTGCAGGTGCAGGGTTCAAATAGGTGTGTTGTGTTTATGGCATCGTGATTCTGTTCTTCCAGAAGGTTGTTTCGGCTAACGCTTTGTCACAGTAGCTGTCCTAATAGTTTGTCGATGTGTTTTTGACAGGCCAAGTGCCAAACTGCATTTGCTAACATCATTTCAATATAAAGGATCAAAGGTTATGCACGACACCTATATCATTATTGATCCTTATCTCATGTTCAATTTCCTGTTGAGCAACTGAAGGGAGAAAGGTAAGCCAGGTACTTGAATTTCGTGCACTGACTGGCAAATTGGACACATTATAGGGAGTAAATAAACCACCACACCGTATTAGTTAGTGTTAGAAATTGTGTTTCATTTTAGAATAACTACAAAACTGGTAGTTCAATAAAGCTTCACGTCGAAATGTTTTTCATTTTAGCAGCCTCTTGATGTTGTACCTTTATGCATGGTCACTAACTGCAAAATGTGCAGGATATACACGTCTACCCGATTGAAATCCAGGCATTATTTTCTCTGTGTTTGAGATGTGTCTCAAGGTTTGAAAGAGGATTCCTATGATGACATTGTGCATCAAGTATAAAGGTGATCTTCGCGTTACTACAGTAATATATCAACAGAAGTGTATTCACAAACAACATTGAGCAAGTCAATGTGAGTTCTGGATTAATCCCTCGTTGGACTTTTTATGGTGTGCCTGCTCGTGCGTGTAAGGGTATATTTCATGTGGTTCCGCTTTGGCGACTTCATTTCAATTTTTGCCATTGCTAACACCTCGAGAGTATGATGCATGAATACTGGATCTTGGGGAAGGGCTCTAGGAAGAACTCACTAGAGAAATGCCCCTGAAGGACAGTTATACTGGAATGTCTGAAGTCTGAAGTCACTTGCTGGATGCCCAAAAACACCAGATCACGGTCAGGTGAGTGTATTTCTTTCGTGCATTTTGTGGAGTTACATCGATACAATGTTGTTCTCTGCAATTGTAGACAGCGTGAGTGCGTGACACACAATATGTACCAACTTAAAATTTGAAAGCAAAACTTCTCTGAACCACTTGGACTTACGTTATACATGTACAGCTCTAGCTTTGCATCATAGCATCTTCTACTAGCTATTACAACTTATGAAAGGCCTCGACAATGAATAGGCGTAACCAAGATGAAAAAGAAAAGATGGGAGGAGCGAAGCAAAATTCAGAAAGGGAATACACATCTATATGCAACCAAAAAATAATCCTTCAGTTTCTTTTTACAGTGAAGCCATGTAGGCCTGGTTGTATGAGGAGTCCATCTCATGGACAACGAGGCTGGTGGCAGTGACCCGGGCGCTGGTGGCATTGTTGAAGAGGTACACCCGGGCGTTGGCGTAGATGGCCTCCGTCGGGTACACGCATGACGTCGCCGTTGACCTCCCACCCTGCGCAAAGCTCTCGACGATGGAGTGGTCCACCAGCACCCTGACGGATAACGCCTCGCCGTCGAGCACCGGCACAACGTTGCCGACGACTCTCTTGACGATGTCGTTGGCACGGGATGACCGTGACTCGTCATGGCAGAAGTGTGTACGCAGGCCACCGTCGAGGCTTCTGGCGACATAGAAGTAGACGGCCGTCTGCTCCGTGTCTCCACCGTGGTGCCTGGCGTCCGCGAGCACGAGCAGGCCAAAGGGGCCAAGCGCGCCACGACCTGCCGTTCCGCCGCTGGTGCTGCAGTTGTAGCCGACGTCAGCCTCCTTGGCAGCGGCGACGTCGAGCGGGTCGAGGCGGAACCGCGCGGTGGAGACTGAGCGGGAACACGGAGCCATGGCCGACGCTGATGCTGCCAAGGTTGGTAGAGTTGGACCGGAGTGTCTCCACCTCCACCACCGGCCACTGGATGAGGTTGGTGCCGGTCTTGGTGTCCAGCACCACCGTGCGAGGGATCGACTGCAGCAACAGAAAACATCAGGCAAGCATTAGCACTTGGCATTAATTAATTAATTGTTCAGAGCTTGTTGATCTAGTTTGCATCATTATTTTTCAGTTTCTTTTAGAATCTTCTTGGTTTCATTTTGACAGCAAAGAGATAGTGCTAACTAACTTTGAGCTAAGCAAACAAGAGATCCCAAGATAGTACTAACTAACTGTGAGCTAAGCAAACAAGAGATCCCTTTTCTTGTCCAATCCCAGTTTGGTTGTACTAACATAAATTATTTAGTATTTTGTTTGGTGGCAGTACCAAATTGCCAATCTTGCATGCCACTAGACCACATGGGGTGGCACATTGGTCATGGGCATGCTTAGCTGCATTTTGCCGTGAAGGTATATACACTCCATGCTGTATGATTCATCACAATTCACTTCATTGGCAATTTCAGTTTTTTTTTTTGATTCCTTGAAGATTCTACTTGGTATCATTATGACAGCAAATGAAATAGCGCTAACCATGACTAAGCAGACAATACATCACTTTTCTTAGCTGAAGTTGTTTATACTTATTATTCAGTTAGGTACATGCATCAGATTACCAATCTTGTATGCCATTAAGGCCACTAGGCCACATGGGGTATGCAGAGTTTGTTTCTAGAACACACAGCTCATTGACATCGTTCAGTGAAGGTATCTCAACAGTAGCTGGAATTGTAGATTGAATAGGGAATGAACCTTCCCTACCTAATTGCACTTGTCAATCACATGACAGCAATATTGATTCAGCTGCAATCTATCTATGATTCATCACAAGTGGCTGCATGGCCATGCCTGACCCACCCGTGCCATGAAGATGTGTCTGTGGAACCCAAGAAAAGTGCAACACTCCTAATCATGCTATGCAACACTTTCTAAATTGTACGTAGGTTAATTAACTCTGCCATTTGTCCTGGAGAAGAAAATATACCTGGAGATAGGCCCATCCCTTGGCCACGTCAGCACGCTCGGAGTCGGTCTCAGCTACCCACCCCCACAGCACATGCCTCTTCTTGGCCGGGTCATAGAACGTCTTGGACGCGTAGAACTTTCCCCAGTCATACCTCAGCCCAATGCCGACGTCGGCTTCAGCATCTATGGGTGTCCACGTGTTCGCCGCCGAGTTGTACCGCCCTAGCGCATAGTAGTCGTGTCGGTCGTCATCCGAGCTTTCCTTCATTACGTGCAGAACGTCATCACCACCACCGTTGGATGCCGCCGCAACAGCCTCCGTCATGTCGATGCCCCTTGCACCGCCGACCGGGTACAAATCGATGCACTCCCACATCCCGGTCGCCGGTACCCGATGCAGCAGTCCAGGGATGAGCTCATAGTCGGTGAAGTTCTTGGTCTTGTAGGCCAAGGCCATGCCGGCGTGGCTGTCGTCCTTGGACCCGATGACGATCCGCCACATTTTATCGGGGCCATCATACCACGCTGTGGTCGGGTCCCGGAAGTCCTTCTCCCCGACGTGCGGCGGCGGGTACAGCACTGGGTTGCCCTCGTACTTGGTCCAGTTTGTGAGCAGCGGGTCTTCGGGGTCGGAGGGGAAGGCGAGGCACTGGACCTGGACGGAGGCGTTGGTAGAGCCGGTGTAGAGCATGACGATGCGGCCGTCAGGGAGCACGGTGGCGGAGCCCGACCAGACGCCGTTTAGGTCATACCACTGGTCGGGGGACATGGCGACGGGGAGGTGGCACCAGCGGAGCAGGTCACGGGACGCGGCGTGGCCCCACGCGATCTTGTTGCCCCAGATGGCGCCGTCCGGGTTGTACTGGTAGAAGAGGTGGTACCACCCCTTGTAGTACACCGGACCTGCATTTTCGCCATTGAAATTTGCATTTAGATTCATGGGTTGTCATGGGAATCTTGTAACTGAATCTCTAACGAGATTGTTGCTTGTTTGCAGGGGATTAATTATTGGTGCTTACCGTTGGGGTCATTCATCCAGTTCTTCTCTGGTTGGAAGTGGAAGCCGGTGCGCTGCCACTGGAGCATGGCATTGCTCCACGGGAACGCGTTGCTGCCGGCGTCCGCGCCCAGCATGCCGCCGTGCTCGGTCGCGACGCCGGACGTCTTCTCCGACAGGGCAGACTCAGGACCCCGGCTGCTCTCCTGATGTCCGTGACCATATCAGTTGGGAGGCCGTCCATGACGACGCCCCCGGCGGGCAGCTGGCCGGCGAGCCTGACACCAGCCAGCGCGGCGACGGCGAGGAGCACCGCAGCCAACGTGAGCAGCAGCACTGCGAACAGAGGCCTGGTCCGACGACCGCGGCCAACCACGGCAGCCTTAGCGTCGTCCGGCAGTGGCGCGTAGGAGCACGGCAGCAGCGCCGGCGCCGAGGCGTCTCTTGTCACCATTGGCATAGAATTGATCGAGATCGTTCGGTGGGAGCAAGGAGGAGAGGAAGCAGCGACGGCGTCTCTCCCCGCGCACTCGGAGGATCTTGCGGGCGACTCGTCCGGGGGCGGCGGTGCTTACAGGGCGGCGGTGGGCCGGCTCCGGCCGGGTGGTGACGGCACGGCGGCGCTCCCGTGGTGCAGGGAGGCGCCCGGCACTGCGGGGCGGCGAGCTGCGGCAGGGCGGCGCCGGCGAGCCCGTCGGCCCACATCTGGGCCCTTTTGGGCCCGATCTGGGTTGAGGCGGGCGGGCCTGCCCTGTTGCCTCGAGCTGCAGTTGAAGGTGATGGTGCTCATGCGGGGTTCAGCAGCGACGGCGGCCGCTCTGGTTGCAGCGTGGCGGCGGGCTTCACGGGCCCAAGCTGGGCCCGGCTGGACCCCTTGGGACTGGCAGTGTGGCTGGACCTAAAGGAGACCGGTGTGCCCTGCGGCCGCGTCCGGTCGACTACCGTTTCGGCGGTGGAGGCAGTTCCCTCCCGCGCGGCCGCGGTTCCGCTGACCCCGAGTTGAGCTACTTCTCGTCTTCGTCTCGCAGACCTCCTGCTGGTCTCCTCGGGGAGATGATGCTGGTGGCGGCTCTGTAACCGTAGTGGCGCAAGTTAGTGGGCGGAGAGTCTGGGTTGACGAGGCTTCGTCCTCGAGGGGCTCCTATGCTATGGCTCACCTGGGTGGTGGATATGGCTATCGGGAGAAATCCTTGTCGGATTGTTCGACACCGACACGGTGCCACCCTCGGGTGGCATCTTTCCTTCTTGAAGGGCGTCGTGGCTACCCTCCGTCCACTGCCCTGTGAGTGTCGGGGAAACCCTAGTACCAGTAATGGTCCGGGCAGCAGCGATTGCTTTCCTTCTTGAAGGTGCTGCTTGGTACTCGTCGATTCAACGCTAGGAGCGTGGTGGTGCTTCTCCGGAGTGCGCGACGGTTGCGGGTCACCTTAGTGTAGTCTTCCCACCTATGTCTCCATTAGTTTTTCTCTTGGGCGTGTGTTTGCTGTTGGCCCCAGATTGTGTGGTGTTGTGTGTGGTGTTGCGTTTGTATGCTTGGTTGTATGTTGGTCGTTGCTTTATTTATAAAGCGGGGCGAAAGCCTGTTTCTTGGTGGAGGAGGAGAGGAAGCCTCGATTAGTACGAGGTAGAGGGATTAGTGGAACAGATCGCTACCTCCTCCCCGTCTGCTTGTGCTAATCTTGAATTAACAAGCAGCTCTGCGTGTTTGCCGAAGATCGCTTCCTTCGGGGTGGCATTTATAGTCTCCAGTTCTCCACAAGCTGCTTATCTGGCGCGGTCCCATTGGCTGACGGCGGTCTGCTCTGTGGGCCCAGTGAGTGACTGGCTGCTAATCATCATCATCGTCTATCCAGGCCATGTTATCGATAGCTGGAGAGCCAACTGTGATTATGAGGATGATTATGGGACGAGGAACCCGCCTAATCGCCGCATGGAACAGCAGAGATGGATTGTCGCACTCTTTTTTGACGCTTGGATTGTCGCACTCTTTGCTTTTGGAGTTTGGATTAGATTAGGTTACAGATTAGATTAGATTAAACCGTTAATTAGTAACTGGATGAGGCTGGATATATTTGTGGCTTGTGGTTGCGTTTGGATATACTGTATCTATGAGTTTTGTTTGCTGTCGTCAAGTCTTTGGACCTGTAATGTAAATCCATTCAAATTGGATTAGATTGGATTGAACCGTTAAATTTGTAGTTGGATGAAGCTGGATATATTTGTAGCTTGTGGTTGTGTTTGGATATATCCATCTACTGTATGAGTTTTGTTTGCGCTCGTCAGGTCTTTGGATTTATAATGTAAATCCTTTTCAAATTGGATGGCTACGATATAGGAGTACTTGTTACTAGAACATATATACACCGAGAGTTTCTCTGTACAATTAAGACGTGAATTAGCGAGCAAGCAAAGAATCAATTTTTCAATTAGCGTAGCTGCTCACCGATTGATTGGTTGGTTGACTCATGTCGCCGCGAATTGCTCCGTGCATATATTGAAAAGCTTCTAATCCCCCGGGGGATCCATCGTCCGGGTCGACACGTCGTGTGACCACGCGTCTGAAGAAAAACTGCTCACTGACATGGGCCCAGTCAGAACCTTATCTCCTCACACGAATTTCGCCATCCTCTCGTTCTCTCCTTCTCCTTCCTCCCGACCGAATCCTTCTCCTCCATGGCTCCCTCTCTCATCCCCTCCTCCACCAGCGCTCGCCCAGCACCATGCTCCTCATCACGTCGTTGCAGCAGCGCGGGGTCCAGCGCAGATGCGGCACGCGGTGCCGATGTTGCTCCCTGCTCCTCAAGCTGTGGTCAAACACAAGCGGACGCGCGGTGCTGCCGGCCGGAAGCGGCGGTGCTGCCAGCGCGGACGCGCGGTGCTGCCGGCCGAAAGCAGCGTTGCTGCCGGTGGAGATGCGCGGTGCTGTCGTCGTGGACGTGCAGTGCTACCACGGCATAACACCACTGCTGCCAGCGTCGCCGCTCGGTGCTGCCATGGCACAGCAGTGCTGCTGCTAGCGTGAAGACAGATTTGCTACAATGGTGCACGTCGGTGGCGAGGAGGAGCAGACAACGTTGCTACCGCAATCGCGAGATGGAAGGCCGAAACTGGGATGCTACAAGGTGGAGCCATGGGAGGACGGCGGTGCTTCCAAAAGGAGGACGACGTGGTGCTGCGGAAGGAGTGCGGTCGTGCTCCCATGGGAGGGCGTCGTTGCTGCCCAAGGAGAGCGGTTGTGCTCCAATAGGAGGGTGCCGTCATTTCCAAAGGAATACAGCGCGGTGCTGAAGGGACGAGCGCGGCCGTGCTCCCATGGGAGGTCGCCGATGCTGCCGAAGGAGAGCGCCGATGCTACCAGGAGACGACAGCGATGCTCCCATGGGGCGAACGGGGTTGCTCCCATGGACGAAGGGCGATGCTCCCATGGGCGACCGACGTTGCTCCCATGGACGAAGGGCGATGCTCCCATGGGCGACCGGCGTTGCTCCCATGGGAAAACGCTGTTGCTCGCATGGGTGGCGTCTTCTCCGACGACGGCGGCGTCGGGATGAGAGGTGATGCTGCCATGTGGCGTACTTGCCAGCGGTGTTCGCCGCGAATACCAGTCGTCGATGCTGCCTGTGGAGGCGGCAGAGTAGGTAGCCTTGCTGCCACCGTGGCTGCCGGTGCCTAGAGGACCAGGCGCCTTCTCCGGTGACGACGGCGTGCGGCGCGCGTGCGGGAGATGAAGCCAGGAAGGGGAATTTGTTTTGGGTTTTTTTCTTTTGAGCCATGTGCGTTGGGGACGCCGGGACGGCTGGTCCAGTCTGAGCGGAGCGAAAGCGACATGTGCACATGGTGGCCCCGAGTCGGACACGTGTCAGCTTCTAGAGGCAGAGGATCAAGGGAAATTTTCCCCCGGGGACGCTTAGCACTGCCCTATATTTTTCTTTGCGGGAAATTGTCACTGTGCATATGCATGATAGCATCGTCGCATGTCCTCGAGAACATGTATCCATATGTTTGCGTATGTCCAACAATAATTTAACGCCAATAATGCAGCGAACCGAAACCGATGGATCGATTGGCTCGGCGTGGAATATGCATAGAATCAAGATTCCTGGGCCTACCTATGATTCAGCGAATCGAAACCGATGATGGTTGCACACACTACTGCGCTGTCAGCAGCAGCATGCATGCATTCAAGCTGGGTTATTGGTTTCTGAACAAATATGCTATTCCCTCTATCCCAAAATATAAGACACTTCATTTTTATCCTGGGTTTTTATGCTCCACTTTGACCACTAATATATAAGAAATTATATGGATTGAGAATATATAATGGTACCGTTGGATTCGTCTTGCAATATTCTTTCATTCTGTATATTTTATACTAAGTTTGTGGACATGTTATCAGTGCAAACCATGATCAAACTTGTACGTCGTTGATCAGCGAAATTAAATGCCGTCTTATATTTTGGGACGGAGAGAGTATAATGGAAAAAGAGTGCGACCACATTTCAATAAAAAATTCAACTCACATCTAAGTCGCACCTTTATGGAAAAAAATGCAAACTGAGACAGAAAAGCGCGACCATGTGGCACTTTTTCGCTAAACCGCATTTGCACTTTTCACGAATAACTAAGCCTTAAAAATCTCAGATGCCCAACGCTTAGACATATCCTAACTAAAACACTCAAAACTTTCTCCTACGGATTCTATTTTTTTACGTACAACTAGTAATTGTTAAGAAAAACACGTGTATAAGAGTGTGGTTGCAAAAAAATGGCGGCCCCTGCGCCCTACCTTGCCTTAAGGGGAGCTACGGCTTCAATTGTTTCTTGGTCTTTATCGAAAAAATTTGTTTCTTGGTAAAATTAAGACACGAATTTTGACAAACTAGCCAGCGTGTAATTGGGAAATTAATTTCGCACTGTACATACTATAACTGACAAATATGCATGTGTAGTCACTGATTGGTAGGTACATGTGCACGTGTCGGCGCGATTTGCTGGGTGCATATGCCGCCGTTAGTTGACACTGGCTTAGCTAAACCAACATGCATGAATGCATGGATGGAGTCTCGCTCCTTGTTAGGAGTATTAACACTAAGTACCCTAATCAACACTAGGATCTCTAATCTCGGATTAGAAAACTAACATGTATGAAGCAGAGCTGTCCTCGACAAATCATCCCTTGGTTAACACGCAAGCAGAAAAAGACAAGAAAGCTTCTCTAGCTTACGTGGAAAGTGGGGTCCACAAATAATTCAGGAAACGAAACCGATGGCTCTCATTGGACGGACTCTTTGCGCTAGGTTATGCACTGTTCTCTCCTTGTTGCCCTTCTTGTGGTTTACACAGCCTATCAGCGAGCGAAAGCCTCTTTTTCTTCGACCCCGAATTATGCATACGTGGATGAGGTGGCGATTCAACACTGTCGGAGAGAGAAATGTTCGATCGTTCTAGAGAGAGAGACGCATCCATCAATGTGTACCGGAGACAATCAGCAGCCAAGCAAACAAGCATTCTAAAGATTAGCATGTCGTAGCACACTGGTCCAGCTGATGCACCAGCATGCGTGCATTCCTGCTAACAACAATCAGGAGAATTAGTCTCAGTGAATGGTGATCGGTAGTACTAAGTAGGAATTTGGTTACCACTCCAAATAACACAGTTACCGACCGGTAATCGGAATTCCAGACCCCTGTTAAATGTGTTTACATATCGTTTGAATTTGGTAATGTGGTAACCTAGAAGCGTATCCCCCCGACCCCCGCGTCGCTCCGCTTGAGCGACACGGGGCAGGTCTGGGACGCGGCATTGCGGCGGCGCGGGCACTGGTGCTCGGTCGGGCGTGGTGCGTGATGCGGCGCTGCGCGTGGAGCTGCGCGGGCGCGGCCAGGAAGCGCGGGTCGACGGCGCCGCATCTGGGCTGCGGGGCCGGCGTCGGGCGGGGCTGCAGCGGCGAGGCTGCAGCGACGGGAAGGAGCGGACGGCGACGGCCCCTTGCTGCGGCAGGGGCGAGGTCTGGGAGGAGGAAAGCAGGGGCGGCGGCCCCGGATTTGCGGCTACGGTTGGGCCGTGGTCGGCGTGCCGCCTGCCGTGGCATGAGGTGACGCGGTGGTTGCGGCACGCGGAGATGGTGGTCTGGTCGGTCCCCGATGGGCGGTCAGTGGGGTTTGCGAGACATCATCGGTGAAATCCTAGCCCGGGCTATCGGCCGGGCCCTCGGGCGCCGCGTCCTTCTTGAAGGCGTCGTCGAGGTGGTGCTCTTGCTTCTCCACGCCGGGTTCTCCGGGGGAAACCCCAGATCCCTCACGGGATTGGGCGAGGGCGGCGCTCCTGCGCCGCTTTCCTGTTGGGGCCTCGCCTTGGATGTTCCACTGACCAGTGGGACCTGTGGAGTGCTGGTGGCTGGCGGTGACGAGTCTTCGTCTTCGGCTTGGGGTGTGCGGTCCTGGGGTCGGCTTGTGGATGCCGGAGCGGCGGCTCTGGGTTTCACCTCCGCCGTGCCGTGTCGAGGTGGTGGAGCGTCGATTTTGGTCGTTTGGGCATTTTGATCGTCGGCTTGTTTGGGGCGCAGCCTTGGGGCTGGCGGGGATGTCGGAGCGGCGGCTCCGGATGCTTTGCCTCCGTTGTGAGGCGTCGAGGTCTTTGGTGTCGGCTTTGGTCGCTTGGGCGTCATGGTCGTCGACTCGTGTGGGGCGCGGCTTTGGGGCCGGCGTGGATGTCGGAGCGGCGGCTCCGGACTCTCACCTCCGCCGTGTTGCGTTGTGTGGTCTTGGTGTCGGCCTTGGTTGCTTGGGCAACTTGGTCGTCGACCCGTGTGGGGTGCGGCCTCGGGGCCGGCGTGGATCGAGTTGTAACCTTTTCTTTTTTTAGCCTTGTCCTACGTGTTTGCTTCTACTATATCAATATAACGGCAAAGATTTTGCCTCGTTTAAAAAAAAAAGTTGGAATTTCAATTATTGTGAGAATCTCGTCGAGTAACTGACAAAGACTAAAACATCTTATATTTAAAAACGGAGTGAGTAGCTGACAAGTATGCATGTGCCTGCATAGCTGGTCACTGATTGGCTGGTTCATGCTACTATTGCATTGTTGCATGACCTCGAGGCAGGCATCAGGCATGTGCACCTCCCATAGCAGATGTTTATGCAATCAAGCAGCCATGCATGGATGGATGGATTGAGTCTCGTTGGCTCCAAGTGTTAGGAAATAGGAAGGACTACTGTTTTGTTTGAGACGGCCTTCGCCTGCTCCGCTACCGAATCAAGTCAAGTTGTGGGACGGACCTGGCGACGAGCTGTCCTCGATAAATCATCCCTGGTTAACACGCAAGCACAAGAGAAGCTTCTCTAGCTTACGTGGAGAGAGGAGTCGGGCCCACAAATAATGCAGCCAACCGAAGCCGACGGCTCTCTCGGACTCTTGCGCTAGAGCCTAAGACGTACTCTTCTCCTTGTTACCCTTTCTCGTGGTTTACAAGGCCAATAAGGGAGCGAAAGCCTCTGTTTCTTAGTTCCCAAACTATGCATAGAAGAGAGAGAGAGAGAGAGAGAGAGAGAGAGAGAGTTTGGACAATAATGCAAGTCTGTGCATTTGGACAGAGACCTCGGATCGGTCGTTGTATTCGTACGTGCACGAAGAGCTCTTTGTCTTACAAGTTTCTGGGAAACGAATGGGATGGAGGTGTATGTGGAACTCTTGGCTGTGGCTCTCTCCACGTCAGCATCAACATCGGCTAGGACAAGGACAATATAGAGGATGTATGGAACAATCCACCCTCCACTCGATTCAAACCACCGAAAATTCCTGGATCTATCCTCGAACCTAGCTACCTCCAAGTGTCGCTTTGTCAAGTGTGCCGCCACATCATTAGGTACTAGGCACACTTTTCGCCCATGGTTCTCCCGTTATCGAGCGGCACGTCGTCGAGGGGAGAGACGCGGTGGCGTTGTAGTCTGAGGTCGTGAGCTTGTTGCTGGCTGGTCCAACGATGATGACAGGTAGAGCGTACATGTGGCAACTATCGGTGCAACTAGCGGTGATTTAGAAAGGCACGTCATGAGGATTTTACTACTGCTAATGTAACGTTCGACCCTGTGCATTGATGTTCCTCACGGTTCATCTCAAGCAATTCTATGTATAATGAACATTGCAAAATTTAAATACTCCAAATTTCTATCATTTTTTTGTACCTCGGAATTGACTCCCCATTTAGACTTTGTACATTTGTAGCATACCTCATTGACTACATCATTCACGAGTGTTTTCTAGAATTTTTTAAAACTTTGAAATACTATTTTCTAATTTTTCAAAATAAAGGGCTCGGTACAGCCAGAGCTAAGCTTTGGTATTTTTGTCATACAAATTAGTTACTAGTTTGAATAGAACGACATGTGGCAAGGTGGTACTAGCTATATGCCACCCGAGGTCAACTTGGCTGAAAGAAAATACGAAGCTATGATGTTTGAGACCCTTCGCCTGCTCCGCTAACGAAATTAAGTAGTGAAGCTGTTCTCGACACTCCTAATACTACAAAAGCTGCAACAAGAAACAGAAAACATGAGAATCTCGGTTCCGTGGAGGGAGATGACCCGGTCCCACAAATAATTCAGCGAACGGAAACCGATGGTTCTTGCGGACTCTTGTGCTGTCAGGCTGTTCCGGTGGTTAGCACTGCTTCATCACAAACCGTATTTCTTCATTACCAAACCTAGGCGAGTCCACAAGATTGAGGATAATGTTTTTATGGTTAAGCAACAATGCTCCGGTGGCAGCAGCTACATTTTTTTTTGAACAAGGAATGGCCCAGAGGGCCTAGCTGCATATATTCCGTCGGTGGGGGTACAAAGTACAGAGGACTTCTTAAACATACAAAATTACACACCAGTCCTTGAAAATTACAAAAAGCACCCTAGTCAACGCAAGAGAAACGCGATCAGGTCCTTTTGCTTCTCCACCAACGCACGAGCTCGAGCGCCGGCCGACCATGCTCCACCGGGGACGGAACCACTTGGGGATGCACAGCCGTAGAACGCCAGCGAGAGCCCAACACAGGGCCTCCACTCAGGAGGCAAATCACGTCCACCGTGTGTGATTCTCCAATTTGCAGCAGCAGGCTTCCTTGTGGCCACCCGAAGTAGTCGACGGGAGCAGCAGCGACCTCCTTTTCCTCCTTAGCACCATGGCAAGCGAGAAGAAGAAGAGCACCAGTACCACCCGGCTCCCCCGAGCCGCCTCTAGAACCTAACAATGCCTTATTGAAGAAGCCGCCCGTAGCGTTCATCATCACTGCCTTCGACTCCCTCCATGGGAGTGCCGCAGCAAGGAGAAGAACCACGAGGCAGAGCCGTGTTCGGCCCAAAAACAACAGCTCGAAGCTTCTAGAGCGAACCTTATTCGGAGGGATGCAGGAGTCCGCCGACCTCCCTTGCGCCGCCGCCTGCCACCAGCGGAGCGCAGCGAGATTGAAGGAGCCCCCGGCGCAGTGGATCAGGTCGCAGTAATCCACCATCCTACCCTCAGTCGGCACGGAGCCAGACGGCACGGAGCCAAAGCAAGCAAACGCTACTCTAAATCTACTGCAGCTACTATTTACACACCAAGCAACGCATCCACGCCTACACCGAACGGCAGCGCCGCCGGAGAGAAGCGAGGAGCGCGCCGGCGAAGAAGACGGAAGCCTGGAGACCACTCTCAAACGCGAGAGCGGTGGAGAGAGCAGAGGAAAAAAGTCGAACGGTAGGTTGCACTTCGTGGCAGCAGCTACATGCATGAAGATACTGCAAATGGATAGTGCTGACTAGGTCCACGTGCAACGGAGCCAATCAGCAGCCCACTAGGTGGATCTGGAGAGATCCATGGGCACTGTAGAAGGTACTGCTCCAGCTGCTTTTTTTAGATAAAGGGCTTTTATTACTTAAAAGGTTTAAGCGTTACACCCGGCCTCTGCATAACTAAGATGCACACAGCCACCAGTTCAGCACCATACAAGTCGGTAAACAAAGATAAAAAGGCGAATTACATATCAAAATGAGAAATTGTAGATCCGCCTAAGAAGCTGGTAGGTCTATCCGGAGTCTATGTTGCCACCCATGCCGGGAAAATAACTCCCTGGCCGCAGCCTCCAGTCTCGACGCCACCTCCAAAAATAAGTCTCGGTGCTCCACACGCTGCAGGGTGACCATGCTCGTACGTCGCTGTGCACCGGTAAATAACCTGCATAAGAGAAGCATTTTTATCATTAAAAACCTTGTCATTTCTACATAGCCATAGCGACCAAATAACAGCAATCGCTCCCACCCTACTGAATAGTTTGAACCTAGGATCCACTCCATTTAACCAGTTGCCAAAAATGTTAGCAACAGAACTAGGTGGGTGTAAGGTAGAACCTATCTGGATGGCTGACCATATAGACCTAGCGAACTCGCACTGAAAGAATAAGTGCGTAATGGTCTCGTCGTGTTGACAGAAAACACACTTTTTACTTCCGTGCCAATTGCGTTTGGCAAGGTTATCTTTGGTGAGAATTACTCCTCGACGTAAATACCACGCAAACACTTTAGTTTTTAGTGGTATCTTCATCTTCCAAAGTTTGTTATTATTAGAACTATCGACTGGAATTTCGGGTAGAATAAGCGCTCTATACATAGAATCAACCGAGAATTTGTTCTTCGTGAGATTCCATTGAAACTTATCTGGACCTTCCGACAATTGGATTGAATCCAATCGGATGAGCAAAGCATTCCAAGATGCTTGTCTTGTTCCAAGTAAACTTCTTCTGAACGAAACATTTGGTGGGAAGTACCCAACACCTTCGCGATCGTGTCACTTTTGTTTCGAACAATAGAATATAGAGCCGGATATTGTTCTTTGAGGGTAGATTGGCCAAGCCAAATATCCTCCCAGAAACGAATTTCCGATCCATCCCTAATTGAGAAAGATCCATGTGGAAAAAAAACTTCTTTGTAGCCATGAGGCCTGCCCAGAAGTGTGAATCACCAGGTTTCCAAAGAACCTGGGAAACAGCTTGATCTCCACATATTTTCTCCTAAGGAGGGTTTGCCAAACTCCATCTTCAGAAAGAAGTTTAAATAGCCATTTACCTAGCAGCGCTCTGTTCTTGACCTCAAGGTCATGAACTCCGAGCCCTCCTTGGTCTTTAGGGCAGCAAACCACACTCCATTTAGTCAGTCGATATTTTTTCTTCTCACTATCCCCTTGCCAAAAGAATCTAGATCGGAAATAATCCAATCGTTTTAAGACCCCTTTAGGCAGTTGGAAGAATGAAATCATATACAGTACCATGTTTGTTAGTACCGAGTTTATGAGAACCAATCTTCCACCCAGGATAGGAGTTTGCCTTTCCAGCTATTTAAACGTAATTGAAGCCTTTCCTCCACCCTTTTCCATTCAGCATTTGTAAGTCTCCGATAATGAATCGGAATGCCCAAATAGTTGATAGGAAATTGTCCTTGCTCACAGCCAAAAAGCTCAGCATACAAGGCGGCGTTCTCTTGGGCCTCGCCAAAGCAAAACAATTCACTTTTATGGAAATTTATCTTAAGACCCGAAAGTTGCTCGAAAGCTGACAAAATCAACTTAAGGTTACGAGCTTTTTCGATATCATGCTCCATAAAAAGAATTGTATCGTCGGCATATTGAAGAATCGATAATCCACCATCGACAAGATGGGGAATCACTCCTTCAATTTGACCCTCAGTTTTAGCGCGTTCAATCAAGATAGCCAACATATCCGCCACTATATTAAATAGTATTGGCGAAAGCGGGTCACCCTGTCTGAGGCCTTTTTTCGTTTGGAAGTATTTGCCAGTGTCATCATTGACCTTAATGGCTACACTTCCTCCGGAAACAAAGGAATTAATTAACGCGCGCCACTCAGAAGAAAAACCTTTCATTCTGAGGTCTGCTGGATGAAAGACCACTTAACTTTATCATAAGCTTTCTCAAAATCAATTTTAAGAATTACCCCGTTCAACTTTTTCCTATGTAGTTCATGGACCGTTTCATGTAGGACCGCGACTCCATCAAGGATGTTGCGACCTTTCATAAAAGCCGTCTGAGACGGACGAACCACATGATCTGCCACAGTGTTCAGTCGAATCGTCGCCACTTTGGTGAATATTTTAAAACTAACGTTAAGGAGGCATATAGGTCTAAACTGTTGGATCCTTTCTGCCTCGTTAACCTTAGGTAGCAAAATTATTTCACCAAAATTGAGACGAAACAACTCTAATTGTCCTTGTGAAGACAGGCGAACAACTGGAGCAAATCGGCCTTGATAACATCCCAAAAGTTCTGATAAAACTCAGCCGGGAAGCCATCAGGACCAGGAGCCGTATTATGTTTCATTTGGAAAACCGCATTTCTCACTTCCTCCTCTGAATAGGGTTTAGTAAGAAGGCTATTTTCCTCTCTGAAACCTGGGGTATGTCCGCTGTTCGGGACTCATCCAAGGAGAAATTTCCTTCCTCTGGAGCACCGAACAGCCTTTATAATAATTTGTAATGTACGTCTTTAGCTGTTCATGGCCCTCAATCGTTCCTTCATCCTGGACCAGAGAATGAATACGCTTTTTCCTGTGTCTGCCATTGGCAATACTATGGAAATAGCGAGTATTCGAGTCTCCTTCTAGAATGAATTGAGCTTGGAACGTTGATACCATTTTAGCTCCTCCTCGCGCAGTAGTTTCGCTATCTGTGCATTAGATTGGCTCTTTAGCTCAATTTCTTGCGCGGACAGTAACCGAACTTCTGCTAATGCTTCTAGAGCATCGATTATCGAGGAAAGTCGCACTTTTTCTTTTTAAGTAAACCGGAGGTATGACGAGCCCAACCAACGAGGTGAGTACGTAAAGCACGTATTTGTTATTCCACCGCTGGATAGGCGTATCACCCGCAACCGGTAATTCCCATATTCTTTTAACCATTCATGGAATCCCTCGCGGTGTAACCAACCAAGCTCAAACTTGAACCGTGGTTTACACTGCAATCTAGGCACTCCTGTGGTCAATAGAATGGGAGCATGGTCCGACAAACTCTCAATACGTTCTAGAGCCCGTACCGACACCAACGGGAACCTATCTTCCCATTCAGAGTCCATCAGTACACGGTCTAGTTTCTCGTATGTGGGTTCAGGTAGGGAATTAGCCCAAGTGAACTGTCTCCCCACCATCGTAACTCTCTTAGGTTCAAGCTGTCAATGACTGCATTGAACAACAGAGGCCAACGGTTGTCGAACCGACCCTTACTTTTCTCGAATGGAAACCTTAGCAAATTGAAATCCCCACCAATGAGCAAAGGGTACGGGTTATCTTTTGCCAAGTTTACCATATCACAGAGAAAAGAGGTCTTAGCCACTTCCTGAGCTGGCCCATACACGGCGACAAGACTCCAAGTGAAGTTATCGGATTTATTACGGATGTGCATTTTGATATGAAAATCGCCATCCGTAACCTCCAATACTTCCATGGTATCAGTCTTAACGCCTAGTAAAATGCCTCCGGAGCTGCTGCTTGTAGGGTATATGATGCTTGCGATATGATCATCAGTTGTATGATCGCGATCCATCGGCATTAGTCCAGTAGCAAGAACAGGTCCTGCAGTGCAATACATTTAGCAGTTGCTGCCGGGCTTCACATGCATTATCGGAAAGAACACACCAAGAACGGGTGGATCATGGATATTGGATAGGATAGAGGAACTGGTGTAAGGATGACAATTTTACCAATGGGTACGGGTACCCACGGGTACCGTACCCGCATGGGTAAGGTATGAACACAAATTTATACCCATGGGTTGTATCCGTACCCTACCTGTTAAGTCGCGGGTAGGGCACGGATATAATCTCGTACCCGTGGGTATACCCATACCCTGCCCGTTTATATACTTTACCCGAAGTCCAATATTTATTGGTAAAGTTGTCATCAATTATCAATTTAAGTTCAGATAATTGTCATGTACACAAATATACGTTATTGAGTTGAGATAAATGTTTTTCCTTTTTTCAATGTGTTATCGATGAATGTAAAATTATGTATAACATGTGCACTGTTTGCTCTACCATTTGGGTACCCGCCGGGTATGGGTATGGGTAAAGTTTCATACCCGTGGGTACAGGTATGGGTAGAGTTTTGTACCCATTTGCTACACGGGTATGAGTATGATATTGTTGTACCCGCCCCAATGTCACATACCCTACCCATTGCCATCCCTAGTTCCTAGTTAGTGGTGTGGTCACTGTCCTAGCTATAGCTAGCAATTCCTTGCAAACGACCAACACGTTCTTCCAGATTCAGCATTCATAATGCACATGAATTGAAACGCAAATAATGCATTCGTGCAGGTTCACTACAACAAAAAATGCATGTAGAGACGCCTAATTTAGAAGGTAAGACGCTTTATTTCATCTCTACGTTGTTGTAAGGACGCTATGTCAAAGCGTCCTAGAAACGTCTTCCAGTGCACCGTCTCAAACGCCATAGAGACGCAATATGAGCGTCTCGAAAATAAAATGAGATGCGGTCAAAAGCGTGTCTATGCTAATCGAGACGCGTTGTAGATGCCCAACAGACCGTCTCTACTAACATTGAGTCGCTTTATTGCGTCCTAGAACGGAGATGTTTTTCGATATACAAAAATTAATTTATTTCACAAATCTCAATCAACTAGCACTAAACCGATACACATCATATGAGAACATTCAATTCCAACCACCACAAAACAAAAGCCATTGCAAAAACTTAGTGCATTGCAGGAATATTTATTATATTGATGGGCCGTACTTTACAAGTAAAATGTACATCTTTACAAAGATTTTGCATACACGACTGAATAATTCCAAGAACTTCCGTATTAAGTTTACTAAAGATTTTATCTACGATCTCGAAATCTTCAGCTCTCTAGTTCACTGATCCTGCGTATTTTCTTTGCTCTCTATGCTGTGTTGCTTGAAGAATCTTCCCAAAACAAATCCTGCAGGGGACAACCACACGGAAAAATATAAATATCAGTAAACCATCAGCACTTTGACATCAATATAATATGTATATGATCTCAGAATAAATACCGTGCGCACAGACAAAAATTTATCCCTAGATTTGCAGACCGATAGAAGACATACCAACACGTACTAGATGAGTCCAGCCAATCTGATCCATTTGCACGTAAATACATAATACCGAGCATCAATCTCTGTACATAACCTGGTGCCAGATCAAGAAAGGTGTTGGAATTTAAGATAATTCAAAAAAAAAAACTTACTGCTGGTCGATGCAATTACTGCCCTCCGCTATGAATCCCACCTTGTGCTGGCTCGTTTATTATCCCCCTGAGCAAAAACTACAAGCAAAGATGTCCATGAGCAGGCACAAACACTAATCTGCTACGTGGAAGGTAATTTCGGAGAGAGGGCAGAAGAAGTACCAGCGGCAAGGAGCTGTACATCGAATCCACCGGCAGCAGCCAGGAACTCACCAGACTACATGGATCACGATCATCGAGTCCAGCGGCCAGATGGGTCTTCAGAATCGTGTGTCGTCGCATGGATCCCGGCAAGACACAGAAATCGTGTGTAGCTCCTTGACGCAAGAGGAGAAAGGGTTTGCTAGAGTCTAGGGCACCGCGATCAGATCTGATGGCACCGTGGCGGCGGCCCTAGGTTTGACACGGGTGTGGGAAATATAACAACTTCAGTCGGGACTTTTAATTTTAGTAATGAATAAATCCTAAAATTTAGGACGATCTATGTGGCGTCTCGACCCATGGCTTGAGAAGGAACGTAGGGACGTTAATAAAAGCGTCCAAGGAATGACGTCCCTATGTGACTCTTTTCTTGTAGTGGTTAATCCAAATTCATTGGCACATCGATCGTTCTAGAGAGATCCACTGACATTGGCACTGTAGAAGGTACTGGTCCAGCTGCTGCTTGTAGGGTATATGATGCTTGCGATATGATCAGCAGTTGTATGATTGCGATCCATCAGCATTAGTCCAGTTGCCAGAACAGGTCCTGCTGTGCAATATGATTTGTCCTAGCTAGCTAGCAATTCCTTGGAAACAACCAACGGGTTCTTCCAGATTCAGCATTCATAATGCACATGAATTGAAACGCAAATAATGCATTAGTGCAGGTTACTCCAAATTCAGCATTATAGCAGTACTGTATTGGCACAAAATAATTCAATTCCCAGCCTATTTTTTATAGCAACTAACTAACCATTGTTTGGGTACGTACCTCTAACTCATCCAGGAATATCAAACCACAATCACAACGTAGATGCACTGTTCTGTGTTAGTTCGAGGGGACGCATGTTCCTGTCTCGCGATGTGTCATAGTAGCTTCTTCGATCTTCAAGCTCATTAACGACAATCTTCGGTAGCCGTTGTAGGACAGTAGGAGTGGTGATTCCCACAAAGTAGAGTTACTTAAAAAAAAAATTTAGGGGAAAGCTATTAATTTTATTAGCCAATTAGAGTTCGTGTGAGTGGTACTAAATCGATTCTCCCGCTGTGTGGCGGTACTTAAGATAAATCCTGAAATTTTCACCCACATCAAATTAATGAACATATAACAGCAAACGAGATATGTACAAGAACCACGCCATAGACACGTCGGATGCATCATGTGCACATGACTATCACTATTCTTACCAGGATGTGTGGATAGTGGACACTACAATTTACTCAGATGCATCAACATCACCAAGTACAATAATGCGACGGTAGGGACTACGAGCATCCTAATTTCGGATCCATCCAGGGAACCAAACTCCTGGTCATGGCTGTCGCCAAGTATCACGCCATTTAGCTTGTGCCACGTTCGGTGTTCATTTTTCCTATTTTTTGTGCACACGTGAATCAACATCGTAAGGTCGACGTTGTGTCTTAAATGATTGCTAAATAGGTTTGATGCTGACATGGCTATACGCGGCAGGTGGCAAAGGCCGGTGCAACTACTAATAGTGATATGGAAGGCAACGCTAATTCACGCGAGAGCATACTACGGACATGTGTCTAGTTCATAGCCACACATTACCAAAACCTTGCCACAAGTATGTTGTGGCCGCTTGTGGCTAAGGTTTATTTCACTAACCCAACACCTACTGTGGCACGCGTTACTTTGTTAGCATCATGTCCCTATGTTATTGATACATAGTTTTGCCAACACTTGCCACACTTGTCGCAACCAGACTTTTCACCATACTTTCTGGCTTCCACAACTTGGTAAGAAAAGTGTGGCAAAATCTGGCTAGGACCAAACTTGCCCTACATCCACAACCACATTGAAGTTTGCAGAAAATGATCCTCTGACTTTGCCACCCCCAACTTACCCCTGACTTTGGGTCACTAACACGTGGGAGCCACCAGATGCGGGATGGCCGACCCACCTATCAGTGACCCAAAGTCAGGGGTAAGTCAGGGTGGTAAAGTCAGGAGATCCGGCTCTGAAGTTCACTGGGAAATACAGAGCAGAGCGTTTGGGATAACTTTGAGTTATCACCTGAGAATTAAGCCGTGGAGCTATCCTCGTCACTCCGTAACACCATAGCTGCGAGGAGAAGAAGAAGAAGAAGAAGAAGAAGCTCGATTCCATGGAGAGATACTGGTCCGGTCCGACCCCACAAATAATTTGCCAACCGAAAATGATTGTTCTCGCTGACGCATATTTAAGCCGGTCCCACCTGAGACTCTTCTCTTACACTTGTGGTGGTATACACACAGCGTCTCACAAAAACCAAAGCCTATGTTTTTGTGAGACGCTTTGGTTTTTGTGAGACGCTGTGTGTATACCACCACAAGTGTAAGAGAACCAAAGCCTATGTTATGCTCATTCTCCTCCCCTCCCCTCTCCTCTCGTCTTCTCCGCCCTCTTCCTTGAGAGTCGCCTCGGGCTCCCCGGCTCGCTCGGCTCGCCTCACCGGCGGCGCTGCCGTCCGGCGTGGTGGAGAGAGTGTAGCGCGGGTTGTACAGAGTAGTCTAGGGTGTAGTTTAGGGTTTCCTCTTCGCGCTGTGTCGCGTTTCGTGGCGGATGTCCCGTCCTTCTTTTCCCTTGGGTTTCTGGCTCTGGCGCTCGGGCACGGCGTCGAGTTCGCCATGGATCTGGTCTTCGTCAAGCCTCCAAGGCGGAGGATGAGTGGAGGCGAGTTCGTGGGAGGCTCTTTCTTTAAGTGCCTTTGCTTCCTCGATCTGTGGCTCTCTCTTCAGATCCTGGCCGGCCTTGGTGGCGAGGGGGATAAGAGGAGCGGTGCTCGGTTGTGGGAGTGTGGCGGCTTTCCCGGTGACGAGGAGGACGCGTCGTCGGAGTGCGAGGTCCTGGCCTTGCCTGGAGCTCCATGGTGGAGGTCCGCGCCGTCAGGTACTAAGCGTCGCCTTTTGCCGTTCTCTGTTTGCTGGTGGTGGAGGTGGTTCGCTTTGGTGGTGTCACTCTGGCCGGCCGTGGAGGCGAGGGGAGTGGCTGCCTGGAGCTCGGGTGTGTGGCTGGCTGGCCTGGGCACTGCTGCGTCGGCGGGAAGATGGTGGTTGCTGGAGTCTTGGTGCTTCGGTCGTGTCCGTTCAGCGAGCACAGATTCCGTCGCTGCGCGGCGTATGGATTTTGCGGCCATCTACAATGTGGGGTGGCGCCTCCTCTCCGGCGGTGAGCGGTACGACGACGCCGGCAATGGCTAGGCTTTTGGGTTCGAGGTGGAGGATCTGATTGCGTTTTCGTCTGGATGCTCGGGGTGCTTCGTGCAATTTGCAGGACCTCTTTGTAATTTTCTTTCTTTCTGGGCTGGCTTGTAAGTTGTACTGGGTATTCTGAATATATGATCGGATCCTTGTCAAAAAAAAAAACCAAAGCCTATGTTCTTCATCACCAAACCTAAACCAGTCTATCAGTCTATGGAGGATGGTTGTGTACGTGGTTAAGCAACGATGCCAGTTGACAGCAGCTACCGTTTGGTTATACTAGCTCCTTCGAACAGTAGGACGTGACATCGCATCCTCCACGTGGGCACACAGCATGCCACATGCATGAAGCAGGCAGCGAGGAGTGATGGCTTACTCCATCCAAACGGTGCTGACTCACCATTGTCGGAGAGATGATATATGATGGATCGTTCTAGAGAGATCCACTGACATTGACCCACCCATCCATGCCATGTGTACCGACCGGAGCCAAATCGATCGGCCATACTTATAAGCAACAAGTTGTGTATCTATCAAGCAAGCACTCGTCCTCCTGCTGCTGCTGCTGCATGTATTGCATCCAACTATCACTACGTTAGCCTGAGTTTCACATAACCGGAAGATAACCACAGCATTCGGTGTAATCGAGATGCACACTGTTTTGGAGGCCCGGGGTCAAGTCAGATATACTCCCTCCATTCCAAATTAGATGACTTTCATTTGTCCACGTGCGGATGTATCTGTTACTTGTAACATGTCTTTATACATTCGCATGTAGACAAACGGAAGTCATCTAATTTGAAGCGGAGGAGTATATTTTACCAGTAGATTTAGACCAGACAGCATAATCTTTTATTTTTACATTTCATGCCATAATTTTAGCTTCGGATTAACTGGCTAGTACATTTTTCTCCCGGTGCTTAATTAATTACAGTCATGCACGTGCTTTCCAGTGTTTCCTGCGACTGATGATGATTGCCTTCGCCAGGTTGTTTGTTTGTTTGAACTCGAGACTGGGCACAGGACCAACTAATATTTGTTTATGTCTTAAAATAGTGGATTATTGCTGGCCAACCATATTACAGAGAATCTATACAAACCGAACCCCCGCATAAACAATTGGAATTATTGGATGTACTTATACTCATGAGAGTATGAGACATGTGTCAATGATGCCCTGGCCAAGGTAATTAAGAAACATTGCATCTGATCCGAATTTTCAAGAAAAAAAATGAGAGGGAAGATTGCCAAGTGTCACGCCATTTAGCTCGGCTATTGCCACGTCGGCTGGCTGCTGCATTATGGCAGCTTCGTTTGCTCGCTTGCAAGGATGTTGTCTTTGACAGAGATAGATATACAGACACAGCTTAATCTTAATCCTGGTATAATCCCTACCACAGGTGTTAGACTGGTACACACATGGCACGCCGCATGACACCTGGAGGGCAAACATGACCCGACATGCAATGAGTGGCGGAGGCCGAATAGAGAGGCCTTCTGGTAGAGTTGACTAAGTCAACAATTACAGTCGACCACATTTTTTTTTTTTGAGATTTAGTCGACCACATATGATGTTGCATCGATGTGTCGAGTTTGCGACTCCAAGGTTGCAACATCAACATCCAGCTTTCATGTCCGACTGCATCGCGGTCATAGTAGCTAGAGTATACTCAGTCGTGTGACCGACGGCATGCCTATGAAATCACTAGTAATAGTAGCTTTCATCGAACTTTGCTAAAAACCATAGGCAGCTGCCATGGCAGCATCGAACCATCAGGCAATCATTCATGCCACATCGTGAAGCTTGCAACGTCAAGCTTACAACGTGAAGTGTCCACATGAAATAGAGAAAAAGAACCTTCCACCCGACATGGCATGAGCCAGATGGCGCGGTCCATGACTAGGAGTTGAGTTCCTTGGGGGAATGGATCCTACAATTTGGATGCGTGGCTTGAATCGACCGCTTGAGAACGGGCTAGTACATTTTTCTCCTGTTGCTTACTTAGTTATAGTTCAAGCACATGCTTTCCAGAGTGTTCCTGCGACCGATGATGATTGCCTTCGCCTGATTGTTTGTTTTGTGAACTCGAGACTGGACATAAGACACCAACTAGTGTTTTTACGATTTTTAAAGTAGTACAAACTACTAGCGACCAATTATTACATAGAATCTACACCAACACAAATCATGCGTATAAGCAGATAGAATTATTGAATATATTATATGTACACTCATGAGACAAGTGTCAATGATGCCCTAGCCAAGGTCGAAACAACACATCTGATCAGAATTTGTAAAAAAAGGAAGATTAGAGGAAAGATTGAAGTGAAAGGATTCAGCTAGCAACTTCATATGGGAGCTTCCACTATTAGAGCTAGGGTAGATGATATATGATGGATTGTTCTAGAGAGATCATCCACTGACAATGACCGGAGCCAATCGACCTGCCAATGAAGCTGCAACAAGGTGTGTATCAAGCAAGCACTCGTCCTGCTGCTGCATGTATTGCTTCCAACAATCACTACTGTACCTACGGTTAGCTTGGGCAGTTTGGCTTCACATTATCAGCAGAAATCAACAGCAATCGTTGCACAGTGAACGGTACTAATTGGTAATGGACTTAATCCTTAGTTCCTTACTATGGCCAATGTACTTGCGCCAGCGTGATGAAGTCCAAACGTAACCTGACACGTACGCAGTAGATTTAGAACACATAGCATCGTCTCACGTCAGATGATCCCTTTTTTTAACGTTGCATGCCAGATTTTTAGCTTGGGAACGGGCTAGTACATTTTTCTCCTGGTGCTTACTTAGTTATAGTTCAAGGCTTCAAGCACATGCTTTCCAGAGTGTTCTATGATGATCGCCTTCGCATGATTGTTTGTTTTGTTAAAATCGAGGCTGGTCATAAGACACCAACTAGTGTTTGTTTACGATTTTTAAAAGTAAACTATTGACGACCAATTATCACAGAGAATCTATACCAACACAACTCATGCATAAGCAGATATAATTATTGAATATAGAATATGTACACTCATGAGACAAGTGTCAGTGATGGCCTAGCCAAGGTCGAAACAACGCATCTGATCAGAATTTAATAAAGGAATGTTAGAGAAAAGATTGAAGTGAAGGGTTTGAGCTGGCAATGTCATGTGGTAGTGAGGCCATGATCGATGGCTGATGTTATGATTCCAGAGCGAAAATTGAAAAAAGCCACCACTATATGGGTTAGGATTTAAAAAAACAATCAATTCATAGCGTAGAAAACCATTGATCGAGCAGTTTGCGCGTTCTAATTGCTTTTCTGACCGGTGGAGCCCACATTCAGGCTGACATAGCACCAGATCGATTACACTCGTGTGGATTACATAGCCTAACCTCTTTTGTGTGCCAACTAAACCAAAGCCATAGATGGAACATGGATGGATGTGTGGATAAGATTGGCAGATGGCATGGCAGCGTTTTGGTCACATTTGGATCATATCACTGGAGCAACTCTTGTGTCTTGTCACTCAACCAATCTTGGGCTCTCGTTTGTGGCAGCGCTCCATTAATTGGTTGTCCGGCCACGAGGTGCTGACTCGTCAGTGTCGGAGAGACAGAGAGAGGGACACCCATCTGGAGGTACCGGAGCCAATCAATCAGCCAAGCAAGAAGCTCCAAAGAGATTGATTGGAAGCGTACTGCACCTCCTAATTAAGCTAGGCTGAGGTGTCAATTTCGTGAGCCAAATCGAGAAGTAACCGACAGAGAGTCTAGAATAATGCAGATCATATAGTACAAGAAGGAAATTGCGCGCTTTGCCGCGCCATGGAGATCGCTGCAATAATCAAATGACATTTTTGACTACGCGATTTAGCTTGAAACAAACAGATTTTTTGTTGTTTACTTACAACATGTACAACTCAAAATTGCTTACAGGTAGACCAGGATTCTCAATTATATCTAATCTATCCATCTCAAGGAGTACAACTACAATGGTAACATCAGAAAATATCATCTCCCATTTTCTCCAACCTAAACTGATGGCAAGAAAGATACATAAGATCATTGTCTTCAGAACTATCATCGGATTGATCATCAGGTTCTTCCTCCGCCACAACAGATACAACTGCAAAGCAGCAGAAAGAATTGTTGTCCTTGTGTGTCACATGTGAAGTGGGTATACGTTGTCCACAACTACAAAATACACATATGTTTAGTTGCACAATAAACATTACACAAAGAAGGGACATAGTTCAGCGACCTAAAGACCATACCTAACCACCAAACATACGACCACCGCAAGAGGAATAGTCTGCAGCACTATATGTTGTGGGACAAATTTCAAACGATCCAGCAAAATAAGTTTGATTTGCGTAGGCTTTCACTCTTGCTGCATAAAATCAGGGGTGGATAAGCGGCATTAGTGGTCGACTCAGTAGGAGGTAATGTTCCATACATTTAGAGTCATTCATCTTTTGATAGCAGACCAGTTCAAGCAAAAACGATTCCAACCTACTATTTACCAATTGTAGGTGATGTAGCCCACTTCTCTACATAGGCACAACATGAACAGAAATCAACATGGTTATTGTTGTGAACTTCAGAAGCTAGCTCACACGCGGAAAGACAATTTTGAAATCAGCATTGAACTTAGATAATAATATAAAGCTATATTAGGAGAAGGTTGGTGATACCAACTCCTATAATAACAGTTCAAAATGGAGTTTCAAAAGACAAAACAACTATTGAACTACGGAAATATTGTAATTAAGCAGACCTACCATCTTGGCCTCTTTCTGCAGCATATGCTTCCAATGACTATGTTAGTCGAATACTGCAGATAAATCATTTAGTCGAATGACTGGACAGTGGACACTACTTCTTCATTACAACATAGTGTAACTTTCATATGCAGTCCAGCACTTGCATATACAGTCTGTAATCCATATCCATGCAATCCAAATTGTTATATATATTGCACAAGCACGAAAGTATTTAAAATTCTTGTTCATACCATTTTCTTTAGTTGAACCAAGCAAATAAAGAGGGGTAAATCACTAAGAAGATGAACTTTGCTTATGTCATGTGGATCTTTTTAACTTAAGAGTTGCATCCTTCAGAACATGAAGGTTGCTTCATCAACTCAACTGAGAATAAATTACTAACAAAAAAGAGATTAATAATGAGCATTAAGAACTTGTCTTCTTCAACAACCTCACTTGAAAGGATGTAATCTCTACTCCTATAAAAACCACAGTTGGTGATGATGGTGTGCCTGCCATCTCTCATCCATGACTGTTCGATTTATATCTAACGAACAAAAAGCAATCTTTGGCAAATTTGCAGATAAGCCCTTGTCTTTCTATCTCTCCTCCCACCTCATCCAACCACCTGAAAATGGGGGAAAGCCCATCTGAAAAAAAGAGGAAAAGCCGTCATGAGAACCAGCAGCCGCTGGTCAGTGGTGGCCGCCGCCAGTGTCGTCCGCCCCGGAGCCTCTCATGCCTCCCTCGGCTCCACCGCCCACCACAGCCTCCCACCTCGCCGTCTCTTGTGCCCCCTCATGCCGTTCCGCTTCGTCCTGGCCGCGTCGCGCTCTGGGCTCCTCTGCCGGCGGCGCGGCTGCGTTTCCCGGCCGCTCCCTGTCATTGCAACAGACGCTGGCCATCATTCCCGTTTCCTTTGTTCCCTTGGTTTGTGCCGCCACCCAACCCACCAGCGATGCGCCGCCGCCAGTACCCACCCCTCCCCTTATCGGCTCCATCTTTCGACGCCGCCGGGAGCCCACGCCTTCACCACACCTACCCCATCGTCTGCCGCGGCCAGCAGTCCAAAGCCCTCCCGTGCCGGCCCCGTCAGGTCTTTACTCCTTCCCATTATGTCCACGACGGCCAGGACCGAGGCGCGGGACAGGCCATGACGTAAGATCCAAGCTATGGAGTGTCGATCTGGTGCCACGCCTTCACCACTCCGACCGCATCGTCCGCGCAGCCCAAAGCCCTCCCTGCTACTGGCATCATCCTACTTGGAGCACCTCGAGGGTCAGTTCTGCTGCTGGAGCATCATGGCAGCAGCGTCTGTCGTCGCCCCTGCTGCTCTGATGCGGCCCCGCGATAAGTTCATGCGAGGAGTCGCTGGTGGCGGCGCCTTGTGCTGTGCAATTGCAATGCTCATCTAGCATCGCGGGGTTGCAGGACATGGTTCTGATGCACACAAACCTGAACCTAGATGTGGTGATGCGGGTGGATTCCTGCACATGGGAGATGGGGCTTGACCCTCCTCCACATTTCTCCACTCAAACTACTATTGAATTGAGTGCTGCCCGTCGAAATCATTTGATGATCAGGAGGACCGGCTGCTGGAGGTCGTCTTTATGCAGTACTGCGTTCTACCTTCTGCAGTTCTGCCGATGGTCAAAATCACGTTCTCTGTAATTCTGTGTGCAGCCCTGCACGGTTCTATGAAATATTCCGTGCAGCTCAAGTGCTACCATGTTCCCTGGAGAAGTCCTCACTCTCAATTTTTGTGTGCTGCCATGTTCTGTATACTCTGAATTTTCGTGTCCTCACATGCTCTGTAAAATACATGTACGAAGTGGAGGAGAAGCATGGTCATTGAATCAATGGGAATGATCGTAAGTTAGTGAATAGATGAAGACTTGAAGAGAGAGAGCCAGAACGATAGCAAGTGAATATATTCCCTGCCGCCTTCAAGCTTGCCCGATCTGCTTGATAAATATTTGTCCCTAGCTTCTGTTATATGTTCTGATCTGTGCAGTATATGTTCCTCTGTCGTGCAATGAAGTGGATTAGTGTGGATGTCATTTGTGTTCAGTTCTGACATTGTGGTCTGCAATTTTTGCACTCTTTTTTCAGAGTTCAGGCTATTCGTATTTATCTTCCGACTTCGAACTGCACATGTTATTTCTTTGCATATGCATTTTCTTTAGAATTTTGAAACGAATTGAACAACTCGTGGTTATTGTGGTGGAGTTGGAATAATTGCTTAGCCCAAGCAATTTTGTGCATATTGTATAGTGCTAAAGCATTCCATTGTTACATGATGAACCATCAAATGTAGAAAAAAAGTATACTTCCATTATATGAATTATGTGGAAAGTTGTGTTATATCATTTTGATAGTTACAAAAATTAATAAACACATATTGATGAAATTTGAAGAGTGGGAATTTCAGAATCCTTTGAAATAACAATGTAAACTAAATAAACAAACTTTTTAGAGAGGCTCTACAAGTTGAAATATAGAGTTGAATTTGACGGTTTCATTGGACTTCTTCGTCGCCCGTGCTTTGTTGGAGGACACAATAAAAAAAAGGGCGAACAAAGGGTAGGGTCACGCCTGGTCAATAACACTTGGGTCGCGCCGATGTTTGCCTTCCAAAATTTGATTTTTGTTCTCCCGTTGCAACGCACGGGCATGTGTGCTAGTCCCTATTCAATAGATGAGTGTAGTGTGAGAAAGAAAGGAACAACAATTGCATGAGTTTTGTGAACTTCGCTGTCATCTAACATGTTAATTAGGCGTCTAATTTGTATCAAACAACAAATTCAAAACTACATACTCACCACCTGCAGCAACTCACTCTTGAACTACTTGGCATCAATTAAGCTGTCATTCAGTTATCTACACGACATGGTCAAAAAATGGCAGGACTGATATGAGTTGTTCTAAAGTTGCTACTCAAGCTGAACTGAAGTATATACCCGCAATACATAACAAGACAATAAACACCGAAGTGGAGCCTTTTTGTTAAAAATCAGGTAGAAGGATATCAAAATAAGCTAGCGAATTTCCATTTGAAGTATCACATGTTAAACCTAGCGATTTTGTAGCAAAGGCCACTGCCTCTTATGCAAATTCAAGGCCTAATTAAATCAGTTTTAGCAAACAAACAGATCTCCAATCTACATCCCGGCAACTTGTCTGCGGCGGACAGCGGTGGTGAAACCCATCCGAGCGAATAGGTGAGGTCGAAGACAATACAATCAGAACAATAAAGAATGAAGATCCAAGAACCAGACACAAATAAACCCGGTGCCAACAGAGATGCAAGTGTGATAGAGTTCTACCGACCTCACATTGCTCAACCTACTGTTGATCCATGCACTTCTAACACCAAGCAGCAACTGTTTAGAAAAAGTATACAACAACTACCCTGGAAGGAAAGAAACTACGGGCTTGTTTGGATGTTGCCCACAGTGGCCTTGCCAACCATTGCCATGCCAATTTTTTGGCGAACGAATTGCTCGCCTGCGTCTCGCCCATGATTTGGCAACCAAATCAACTGGGAAAGCTTGCTGGGCTTGGGCGAGCCAAATATTTGGAGCCCATCCAAACAGCAGCCAACGTTTCAGTCAACGCCAATTTTTTGGTTGGGCAGGTCGGGGCTCTAATCCAAACAGCCTCTACACTTTCTAGTCACACAACCGGTGATACAACCAGAAGAAGTAATAGACAAAAAATGAACACAGGCAGAACTTTCAGAAATAAGCATCCCTGCCACAACACAGACGAATTTCAAACCGAATCCATGTAGCAGTGTCGCTGGAGGGCATCCAGCCGCAGCTCTGCTCCAGCTGCCTTGGGCGCTCCAGCCAGCCAGCCGCTGCGCCCATGGAGGGCTGAGCGCAGCGCCGAGCCAACCTCCAGCCCGACGCGGCTTCGTCTTCCAGCAAGTTGTTGCACCGCCCACCTCTAGTATCCGCCTGTCGGGCCCTAGCAAGCCGACGAGTTGCCCGCCTCTAACCGCCGCCGCCGCCGTAGAGCTCGCCGGAGCAGATCCGACGGAGCGACCGTGGCCGGAGCAAATCTCGACGGTGAAGCTACCGGAGCCCTCATGGTCATAGTAGATATCGCCGGAGAAGCTCTGATCCAGAGCTCCCATGGTCGGAATTGATCTTGACAAGGAAGTTCGGATCTGGCCGCCCCATGGACTCCCTTTCTTCTGGCCGCTCCATGCTCTGATTTTCTTCTTGCCCGCGAGAGGAGGAGGAGATGGTGGTGTGGTTGTGGTTAGTAGAACGAGGAGTAGCTGGAGCCAGCCGGAATCAGCGGGCGACGGAGGCGGAGGTAATGGGGATTGGGAGAGAGAGGCGGTGGTGGTGGTGTCGATGTGTTTGGACGAGCGTGGGGATAGACCGGACGCCGGGTTGCCGCCTCCTAGTTTATTTTTTTACGCACAGGCTGGCTAGAGAAAAATCTTTCACACATAGCGTATGCAAGAAGGAACCAACATTCTTAGCCGCGTACCAATAAACGCTCGACACGTGAGACCCTCCATAGGCCAGCAATCCTAGTGAGATTGTATGTTGTAGTGAAGAGGTGTCGATGGCCCAGATCGATCGATTGATCCGAACTTGCTGTGGGAACTGAATCGATCCATCTCCTGGCTGTGCCTCTGTCCACGTGTACGTTGTTCCACCTGGCAGGGTGGACGGTGCCATGTCATGTAGAGTACATGATTAGTTAACGTGTGATTTTGCTCTTCATTAGTTTTTTTTCTCCGGGGTCGTGGTTTTGAGCGAGTCGGCAGAGGAATATGCACCATGCAGGTGCAGTGAACCTGCACTGTAGAGAGGCGAGCTCCACGCTACTGAACATTTGCGACGGACTGATGCTGACATGGCAGTGTGACACGTTGCCGCACATCTGGCAGCTAGCTGGAGTCAGCAAGTAGCAACGACCACGTCGGCGTGGTTGCGAGGCCGGCAGAGCACGTACGCGAGCTTGGTCAATTGCTTCATGCTGACGAGGCATTGTGCATGCGACAGGTGGCACTGATGAGAGAACGCGAGTAACTTGCACGCTGGCGAGCTTAGCTGTCGCCATGGATCAGCTCAACGCGTGATGACGCTACTAGCCCACCGTGAGCGAGGCTGGTCAGTTCTGCACTTCACTCCTATGGCTACTTGATGTGCCCCTCACTGCCACACGTTCTCTAGAGTCTAGACAACAAGCCTGAGCTCCACGTTGTTCTTTCATGAATGAACAGTGAATTGCACAGTGGAAAATCTTCATCCATTTTTTTTTTGTGTATTCGGAGTCTAGCTACTTTTCCCTAAGAACCAATCTTCATTTGAATTCCCAAATCATCGAGGATCAAACCATACATACAACATCTATGGATTATTCTGTGTTAGTGGAGGCAATGTCGTTTCTGTCTCGCGAGGCATCATGATGGCTTCTACGATCTCAAGCTCAGCAACAACTGCCTTGAACAAGCGTTGTTTGAGTAAGTGGACGTGGCATCTCTAAAAAAAAGTTTCCAAAAAAATTAGCCAACCAAGCGTAGTTCCTGCTTGTGCCGAGAATTTATTTCACTATGTATGTGGCGACTGAATTAAGTTCTAGATTGAACATTTCACAAGCATCGAATTAATGGATAATAGCAAGAGAGATGGCTCCGGGGCATAATTCCGCGGTAGGGACTCCAGTCGGACTCAATTCAAGCCATCAAATCTAGGGAAAGCCAACTCGTTGGTCATGGAAATCTCCAAGTGTGAGCCATCTGGTTCATGCCAGGTTAGGTGTTCCTTTTCTCATTTTGTCGCGGGCACATCGGCATAGTAAGCTCGACGACTGATTCAAGCCACATAAATCCAGGGAACACAACTCCTGGTCATGGTTATCTCCAAGTGTCGGCCATGTGGCTCATGCCACGATAGGTGTTCGTTTTCTCCTTTTGTTGCCGGCACGTCAACATTGTAAGCTCGACGACGCGGATTAAATGATTGCACCATGGTTCGAAGGTGACTTGATTATGGGTCGACGTGTCAATGCATCTGCTGCAATATCGGGAGCACACTCTACATCTATCGATTGTGTGCATCTGAAGATCTATAGGTGGGAGATTTAACACTCCTTTTCGTAAAAGAAAAAAAAATTCACCAGAGTTGCTCGAAAAGAATTTGGCAAGAAACAACACGCAGGGTGATAGGAGGGAGGCAATGTCATTTTCAGCTCGCTGGAATAAAAATTGTCGCGCTTCAGAATTATGATGTAGTTCAAAACAGAATTAATTCGCACCAAAATGTTAATATTGTAAAATGCACTACACGTGACATGTAGTAAATGCTAGCTCGAAAATCCCTATTTCCCAAATATAAAGCATATCAATCTTGTCCTAAATCAAGATGTTAGAACTTTGACCAATTTTATACAAAAAGTTATAAACACCTACACTACTAATTTTATGCACGACGTATGAGTGGTCCCACCTTACACTCCTCTTACTCTTTTCATGGTTTAACCGGCCTCTCCTGCAATGGAAAGCCTCTTTTTTGCGTGCTACCAAAACAAAAACAAACCAATAGCCAAGAATCGAGGATGAACGGATGTGTGTGGTTAAGCATCGTTTTGGTCACGGTGTGTATCATATCATTACAAGTACCGGACAAGACACTGCAGCAACTCATTTGTCCTGTCACTAAACCAACCATGGGCTCTCGTTTCTGGCAGCGTAGGTTACGTAGTCCATTAATTGGTTATCCGGTGCTGGCCCATTTGTGTCGGAGAGGCCGAGAGTGAGACCCATGTGGTCGTACCCAAGCCAATTAATCAGCCAAGCAAGAAGCTCTTGATAGATGGATCGGCAGCTAGTAGTACTGATCCAGCAATAATATGATGATCCAGCAATAATATGGATAGAGGGAGAGGCTTGCATATTAATCTAGACCGATCACCATTATTAATTCACCCAATATGAAGAATTCACTGAGGAGAAGAACATGCATGGATGAGCAAGTACCTGTACTGTATTACGTAGCAGGAGACGAAGCTACTAGCCAGTTCATCGAGCGGTTGCACAACCGGCGGACCTGTAGCTAGCTTTTTTTCTCTCGAAAATATTCGTTGTACCTAGCTACGTATCTACGTACGTATTCTTTGACTCCCTGGTTCTTTCAGGTATAATAATAACCCCTGAGGCAACTCAGTTAACCGAACCTAGCTATCAGAAAAGAGATTGAAAAAAAGAGACGGCCTGCGCCAAGCTTGGTTTAATAAATGACTATCGGATAGATACGGAGGCCGATGGGCCACCGGATCCGGTGAGGTTTCTGCCCTCGCCAGGCCTTTCTCGAGAACTCACTGGGCCGGCTTCTACCTTTTGTTTTTTTTGTAACTGGTGAAAATATGTCTTGAGAAAAATATTTGAGAGATCACACACCACCACCCTGCCAAACTTCAAGCTTGAAGTATAATGCTTCAATATACGCTTACTTAAATGGAGACATGAACGGCTGAAGCGAATCGCGTTTCAGTTTCAGCTTCGAAGCTTTATACAGTTATTAGTTCCGTGCTTCTGATTACTCAAAACTACAAAAAGAAAAGGGGCGATTTTTTTCTTGTTTAAATGGCTACTGACTTACATAGTAACCTAAAATGCCCAAAAACAATGCAGAATGTAACACCACAATGACAGTAATGTATATATCGAGGCTAAGTTAATTGCCACCATCTCTGGAAGACGGTGGATCATTTCACACAGATGGAGCTCGTAGTACATCTAGGCGAAGGAAATTCCAGCCAGGAAGAACATGCCAGCCTAGCGCGTTACAACGCAATGTCCAAGTTCAGGATGGGAGAACAATGAGCATAAAACTTAGCTTTGGAACGAACAGCATCCCAGTCAACAGCTCTTACTATAAGAAGAAAAATAAAACAAGGTGAATTCCTTCACAACCTTCAGACTCTGAGCGTGCCAACGTCGCCAAGGGATGGGCCTCCCTCCAAGTACTTCCAACATCCCTTCTTCTTCTTCCCCAACAAGATTACAAAGTTAATTTATTTACGGGCATCGGTTCTAAAAAAAATGGTGCTTTGTTAGTAATTCGCACTTCTGTTGGGCTCCACGGACACAATGGTACGACAAATAATAGCAGCCACTTAGTGATGAATCATAGATAGATAGCGAACGCGGCGATTCCACAACCAGTCCGACGTCCACGAACTATCCTGCCCGTCCATGTTGAATCTCACGGCTGGTAGATTTGTTTTGCATATACACCCCCATCTTTGAATAAATTAGCAACCAGGTCACCCTCGACCCATATGTGTAATTTCCCTTCTGAATTTTGCTTCACTCCTCCCTTTTTTTCAATCTTTATTATGTATAATAGTCGTCAGAGGCCTTCCAGTAAGTTGTAATACCTAGTGGAAGATGCCATGATGCAAAGCTATAGCAGTACATGTACCATATCAGTGCAATCAATTCCTACAGAGAATTTTGTCTTTCAAAAATTTAAGTTGGTTTATATTGCGTTGGGACATCTACAAATGCAAAAGAAACACTGTCACTCTAAGTGCTTAAAATGAACACATAAAATAAATGTGATTATTTGCATACTGGATAACAATATGTACTGTGATATATATCAGATATCTAAAAATACACCTGGTTGTCAAAAAAAAAAAAAAAGGAAATACTCACCTGGCCCTCATGATCTAGGATGGGCTTAGTGACTATCATCTATCTTCCAGTCCTAATCTCCTATTGCAGTATCTTTAGGGGCATTTCTCCATTGAGTTCTTCCCAGCGCTTGCTCCAACTTTATTCTCCAGAAATATTACTGGAACATATGAAATTTTCCCAACATGGTTATGTTTTTTTTTTCCGAAATGGAGGTTGAAACCCCCGGTCTCTGCATCGAAACGATGCACACAACCTTTTTTTATTAATTATTCAACAAATCCTTACAAGTAATACATCAATAAGTCTGAAGCCACCTTTCTGGCAACATCTGTCGCTACTCCTACCAACTTGATGAAGGGGGTGGACATGATCGGGGCCGTCTGCCCAGACCTCACACCAACGCACATCATCTAAATCCGGAGGCCTCAACCAGGCCACCCAACGGCGGGTCGGGAGCACAAATCGGTCCAGCAGACTTTCAGCAGGCACCACATGCGCACGCTCTAGAAGCCGCCGCCGCCGTCTTCCACTGATCCATCTTCAGAACAGGTATCAACACATTGACCTTGTTAGGCCTGCCGTCGACACCGCCATGACACCAAACAGCACCACCGGCCTGCGCGTGTCCATCATCACGCGTCCATCGCCGAGACCCCGCAGCGCCACGCCGCCGAGACCCGCCGTCGTCGATGCGGTAGATGAAACACCGCTCCACCTCTTGGTCCCTCCAGCCAGCGTATGCTCCAAAACGACGCCTTCAGGAGGGAAAACGACACCAACGGCGCCACCATCATCCGATCTGGGAGACCCAGATCTAGGGTTTCCCCCGGAGCAGCCCGAGCGAGGTGACGCAAACTGCAACGATGATGCCTCGACAAGAAAACAACGTCAAAGACGCCGCCATCGTCCGCCATGACCTAAGTCTGCGCGATTTTCATTGGCATTCGCGCCACCCGGCCCCGCAGCTGACTGGATCCATGCTGAGCCGCACTGTGAGACGCACGCAGTCACCGGAACACCGGCAGAGAACCTCCAGCCTCCCCTCGCCGACCCCTCCATGAGCCGCCAGCTGGCCAATGGCCACCCCGCGACAGATCTGAATGGGGATCAGCTCTACAGCCGCCGTCACCATCGCCAGAGAGCACACCGGAGACGACCATGGAGGCGACCGCCCCCGCCAGCCGACCAGGGAACTCCGCCTTGGCCGCCGCCACCACCTCCCTCCGTCGTGCGTCGCAGCCCCTAGGCGCCGAAGCGCCAGATAGCCGCCACGCCGAGACTCCGGTGGCCGAGCCCCGCCCTAGCCTGGGATCGCTGCCCGCGCAGACTCCCCACGCGAGGGACGAAAAGACCCCGCCGCCGCCGGCGCTGGCCAGGCTTTGCCCGGCCGCACCCTTTCGTGGCGGCGAGGAGGAGGAGAGAGGGAGGGGGACTTGGGTGGCCCGGTTAGGGTTCCCCCTCCGCCACCACACGGGGGCGACGAGAGGAGGACGAGCTGTTAGTCACTTCTCCTTACCAGGGCACAGTCCCTCCGCTCGGGATGAGCATCGGTTAAGCTATCATTTGGAACAATAAGCATGAAGCTAATTCCGGGAACAAACAGCATCCCAGCCAAAGGCTCTTACTTAGGTAGGAACCTTGCCAATGAATTTTTTTTGCGAAGATACAGCCAGAGCATTACAGCAAGACATTTATAGAAAGGACCTCCTCGAAGCACAAAATTACACCCAAGTCCTTCTCCTGTAACGCGAAGCCACCGACGAGACGCAGAACGCACCGACGGCGCGCCGCCGCCGCATCGCCACACTGACCTTGGATCGGCTGATGTCCCCAGGCGGACGGGAAGTCGTCGCAACTCGGAATCCGAAGATCCTCCATCCTACACCACCGGCCGCGTCGCCATCTTGCACCAACTCGAGCTGCATCGAGAACTTCAAAAGCCGATAACCAGACCGGAAGTGTTGCACAAATCACACACAAAATCATCATCATTATCATTTATGCTTACAAATTGCAATCAGTAGATAGTTGAGTATTCATATCACAACAAAAAACCCCAATTACACAAAGCATCACCATCATTGTTTATGCTTAGAAATTACAATAAGTCCACAGCTGACTGTGAATACCATAACAAGCAACACCACACACACAGAAGGAGCATGGCAGCAACATGAGCACCCAGGGGCTCATGTCGCATAAGATGAACACCCACTCTGATTTATTTATCATTTACTCGTCAGCTTGTACCATCATCCATGCAACCAGATGACCAGTACTCCGATGGATAGAGCAAGGATGATCAAACCAAATCAAGCCAAACCAAACCAAACCAAACTGAAAGTTCACCGCCACAACATGGCAATGCAGATGAAGAGAAGAGAACCCACAAACCAATCTTGCAGGAAGCAGGGCAAGCAACATACACACGGCAGAAAAGCTCCCATATGAGTGGACGCACATGATGATCACTTCACGGAACAGATGGATTACCTGCAACATGATAAAGCAACATTGGTTGGGAAAATTAACTAGATATACTAGCATTACATACAGCAGTATGCTTGGTTTTTGTTCTAGAAAATAAAAGATAATAACTCAGTTTAACACAAAAGTGTAACTTGGTTCAGCACAAAAGTAAGTCCATGTGTACAGCGGCGAGAGATGGAGGCCTATGTATACCTCACCTGAGTACGCTGACTCTTGGCAGCTGGGCCTTGTAGTACAGGGAGTGGTTCGGCTTGTAGAGGGAAGGGTGGTGGTACATCTCCAGCCCGTCCCACTCCAGGTTGTCCCACCATTCCTTCTCGCAGTCCACCTGAGGCGGCTTGGTGTACCGACCGACTGCCGGCAGACGCCTGAGGCTCCAGCAGCCCCTGATCTTGATGGTCTCGAGTTTAGGCGCCCGCATCCTGAGCCGGCAGATGTGCTGCAGCATGGGGAGCTCGTGCAGGTGGATGCCCGTCAGGCTGGGGAATTCTATAACTTTATCCTTCTCTTCAAGATTAGGGTCCAAAGGGAATACCTCCCTGACGTCACCACAATACACTATCTCGAGGGTCTTCAGATCAGGGAAGCCGCTGTAATTTGCTTGCTGTGTGGACAAAGGGAGCACATGTACGAGCCTTGGGCAGTGGTCCAGGTGCAGGAATTCCAGCCAATCAAAATTATATGGCCTGTCCCAGATGTAGCGTGCACAGAGGAGCTGGGACTAAGGTTGTAAGTGGCAGCGGCATCCGCTGGTCCCGTTTATGCCGCCCGCTAATTTCAGCCTAAATGGCGTAGGTGGATGACCACTGAATTTATGTGGCGTATGTGGCGAAGCCACGAAGCCCACGGTCGCCAGCGGCAGAGCAATTCATCTCTTCTCTTTCGACAGCCATTACCTTCAGAAGGGCGTCGCCGCTGTCAGCCTACCAGCGGAGCGCTGTCGCTAGTCGCCTCTCCCGTACGCACATCTCCGGCCGACCAGCACCACTCTTTCGCTGCCTCCTCCACGCGCGGGCCGTCGGACTGCGTCTTCTGTCAAGATCCCCAACCTCCCTTCAACAGCAGCCTCCGTCAGGATCTTCCGCGTCGATCTGGAGGCGTCGGCACCAACTGACCACGGAGCAGCAGCAGGTGCTTGCCGGCGCAGACGACGGTGGGCAGGGAGTGCAGCAGGAGATCGATCTCATCCAGGCGGTGGGGAGCAGAGCAGGATCGATCGCTACCAGCTGGAGATAGATCGATGCAGATCTGAATCGGCAGCCGACATGCATCGGGAGCCGGCGACGGTGGGCAGGTGGATCGATCGATCCCGGCGGAGCAGAGCAGGATTAATCGATCGCTAATTCGCTAGCCAAGAGAAGTGCTGGCTGCAAGCTTGCAACGTGCTGATTGCTGAATGCTATTGTCGCCAGGAGCTAGCAGAAGAGAGCGCAAGTTCAACGCGGCCACTGCGGCACCATTTAACCGCATAAAACCGTCAGTTATGTTAAGTGGCTGCCACAAAATTTACGAAACTGCTATGTGGCCAAAGCGGTTCTGCCACATCGTCCAATGGACGGGCCACTTACATCCTTAGCTGGGACGCCCAGAAAGTGCACAGTTGTTCAAAGCTATCCACGTCACTGCCCTGGGGAGGAGTGAATACTGTGTGTATCTTGGGGCACCTCTCGACCCGGGACCACCACATCCTTTTCCACAGTGGCGGACCCAGAAAAAAATTGAAGGGTGGGCACACTGCAAAAAAAATCACGCGGCAACTAAAAGTTCCTAAATAGACAACATAAATCGAAATTGATTCACAACATTGTAGTTCAATACTAACTCCGATCCGGTTTAAGTGTCGTACAAAAATAACTGCCTACGAACGTTTCTAACGCTAACCTGGATCAGAAGGAGTAGAAAAATTTGCGTGGTCCCAGTAAAAATTCGCATGGTGGTTTTACTCTTGCATCCTCCATTTCAGTCTAAGTCTCACTATCGAAATCGGATTGGATCATACGTGCGATATTAATACACATCAACAATATCGGATTATTTTCAGTTTATTCATAGTCTACCACCAATGGTGGTGAAATCTTCTTCGCTTTATGCTTCTGAAAAGTGCTACAATCATAATTAATTCTACAATTACAAAAGAACAATATAAACAACATATATAATCAGTCCATAATGAATTGGTTGGTAATTGTTGGAAGTAATCTTGTTATTGGTGTTCAGCGTATAGGATTAGATCAAGTTTATTTCGTTGCATGGCATTAAGTTGTAGTTGTCGACATGGTTTTGGTTACCAGTCGAGAAATTCGGTTACCGGTCAGTAACCAGATATCCCGAACTCTTTCGGGAAATAGTCATACCGGACGAAAAATCCCGAAATTTTGAATTTTCCTGAAAACTTTCGGTAAATGGTTAAATGTGGAACCAAAAAAATTTGAATTTTTGAATTTCGGATTTCAAATTCGTCCGGTAACCGGTCGGGATTTTCAAATAACCGCGGTAACCGTAAATCCCGACCACCCTCGGGATTTTTTTTTACCGGTAATTAAAACCTTGGTTGTCGACTAAGTTCTAGCTAGTTGTATGCATGGAGTCGTGGTATCGGCCAGATCGGCAGAGAGCGCAACACAGAGAGATAAGATTGTGTAGTGCAGAGGGAAGATCGGCAACCATTAGTTGAGTGTGTGCGTGCACATGCTGCTAGAATTAGTCAAGAGCTAGCTTAGTTGTTAGGGTTAATCAGCATGCATGTGTGCGTCCTGTAATCTACCAGCGATACGAGAGGTAAAAAAAAAGTTTCCAGAATTCTGGGTGGGCCACGGCCCACCCGGCCCACCCTCTAGGTCCGCCAATGCTTTTCCATCCTGATCCTTTGGGAGGTGCCGGGATGCTGGTGATGGATGGGTTATCGTATACGTGCAGCGATGTAGCCACTTCATATACGAAATCGGGGAATAATAAATCACTAGTACTAACAACCGGAGCATCCTCCAAGAGTTTGTTGCCCTGCCCATGCATGATCACCTTTATGATACATGTTGTGTTTCGGGACCACCGAATTAGATCAGGGCACTCCCACATCATCATCACTTCAACTGGGTCATCCTTCAAGACGTCTCTGTACTCGGAGTCCATCATGGTACTTGTATGCGGTTGGACTTGCACTAGTTTGTCGTTGTTTGTTCCTTGGACGTAGCTGCCACCAAGAATAGCTGGAGAATAGATATCAATATGTAAGATTTTATTCCTTAAATAACCTCTTACAGGAGAAAGCGACATGAGGAGCCTTGTATCTGTAAGAGAAATCTGACATCCATCCTTAAACTTTTCTTCTTTTTGCTGCTGGAGGGATCGATCCACAAATGGATGTGCATGTGCTGCCTCTCCTCCTTCAGTTGACGCTGATGTTGAGGCCGTGTCAATCTGCAACACATCCGGCCATTTTTGTTCTTTTACACTCTCTGGCCACAATATTGCACGGATCTTCTTGCAGCCCAGCAAGATGATCCGCTTGGGGGTGTCGATTGTACTCCTCGAAGGTCGAGAGTTTTTACTTTTGTGCCTGAGAGATCCAGCTCCTGGAGACTGCCCAACGAACCTTTCAACAACATGTTCTTCAATTCTTGAGTTAATGGCACCCGCAGTCACGCAACTCATCACGTATGTGCACTTAAGTCACACTTCTCCAGAACGTGATTTTTTGGTCACACATCTGGACAAGTGGGTGCACGCAGGTCTCTGGGCCCACGTGTCAGTCCGTTTTGGACGGTAAATTTTCAGAAAACCCCCTGGAGTAATATAATTTTACAAAATGGTACAAAATTAGAAGGACCATTTTGTAAAATTAGGAGGACCATTTGCGAAATATCTAAAAATACAGGGGGTTTTCTGCAAAATTACTTGTCCATGTCAGCACTCCCGCAACGGAAAACGGTCTGACACGTGGGCCCAGAGACCACCGTGCACCCACTTGTCCAGATGTGTGACCAAAAAATCACGTTCTGGAGAAGTGTGACTTAAGTGCACATACGTGACGAGTTGCGTGACTGCGGGTGCCATTAACTCTCAATTCTTTGCAGTTCCTAAAAGAGATGATTTTTAATCCATCACATCCATCAATAATGACAGTCTTAAGGCTGTTGTTGCTTGCTGGCCCAGATAAGCTTGTCATGCCTTGTCTGATGGTATTTCCTGAGAAATCAAGAAAATCTATGCTTTCCATATCTGAGAGCACGTCGGTGTTGAAGTAGCACGTGGACTTTGTTACCCGGAGCTTGCGAATGTTACGCAATCGTCCTGTAAATTGCTCATGTCCCAGTTCTTCGCTCCCATCACGTTTAGCTCCCTGAGCTGGGTCATGAGATCTATCACCCGTGTGGACAAGATCTGATCCCAATCTGTGAACCGCAGGTCAAGCACCCACAAGCTTTGGAAACATTCCCACGAGGATGTGGTGTTGTTTTCCAACTCCTTCGGCTCCTCCTCCTCCTGTCGGCCTCTTTGTGCCGATGATGATCTTTGGTGCTTCTTATTAGGAGGTCTTGGCAGTGCTCAAGACACAGGAATCTCAGGCTTTGGCAACAGAGGAAAGGAGGCGATGAGAAACTGAAGGCACACCTTGAGATCTTGAGCACACCGAGCCTGTGCGAGTGTTGAAACAGGTTGTCAAGAATAGCACCAGAGGGGCTCAGCACAAATCCACAAGTTGCTGTTGAAATCCAGTATGGCATTAGCTCGCCAGAGCTTGCAAGCTGAGAGCTGAAAGTCATGAGTCTTGATTCATCATTGTTAAGCCGGCTGTACATGTCCAACAACAACTGCACCTCCGCTGCAGAGCATTGCTAACTTGCCATGCTTGGTCAATGTCTGTATGTGTAATGATGCCATCACATAACCAGTAGTTACCAGCGTGGATATCCCAGTTGTAGTCAATGATGTGAGAGGCAATCCAGGATTGTTTCAGCATATACGAAACGCACTCGGCAGCAATCGCCGAATCGATGATGGTATGTCCATGCTTATTGGGAGACTTGGGCAGCCTCATGGCGCACTAGATACGACCAAAGCTCCTTCTGATCTCGCCCATCTCTTGAAGCTGAAAGAAGAACATGTGTTGTTGTGCTCTTCTTCAAATTGTCTATCACCTTGGGGTCAAGCCGAAACCTCCCTCGGAAAGTCCACAACATCTTGCTATTGGCATATCCATATAGATAAAGACCAAAATTGGATATATCAATCTCCTCATTGCTTCCATTGTGCAGGATCAACAGGAATCTGCGATTCTGTACGGTTTGATAGATCTCTGTGAAAACTTGTTCTATCTCACGCGGGAGCCCTGGTCTAACCCATCAAAATCATCCTCCTCATCTTGTTTATCAAACATCTCCATCACAGAATCAGGAAGCTTCAGCTGCTCTGCGATTTTCCTCTGCATTGCTCTTCTGCTCTCCCACTTTGAGCAATCGATGTGGATGACTTCGTCAAACTCCAGCCCCGCAGGCCTCATAGACAGCTCACTTGATACTGCAAGGTGTTTGGCTACGGCTTGCAGGACGGCAGATGCCCCAAGCCCGTTCCAGCCATCAAAGTAGATGGCATTCTCTCTGTTGCTGCTTCTTCTAGTGTCCGCCCTAAGCTCATTGAGAATCCTTTCGACGGCGGCATCAATGGTGTCCACTTTGATAACCTGTATGTGTGTGCAGCAGTGAGGAGGGAATCAGTTCAAAGTTTAAACTTGGTAATTAATACTAACTAACAAAACACGCAATAAATCGACTGATGGTCTTGGAGTATTGACAATACTCCGATGCATGCCAACTCGTTTTTTAGATTCTACTAACTGAGCATGCCTAATAAAGGACACATGATCCAAATTAATTGGTGAACGTGTTGAATGCTAACATATATAAAACTCTACCCCAAAATCTACCCCAATTAAATACTTTGCAAATTAGGCTTAAATGGATGCTAATATATATAACATGCAGAATGGAACAAAAGGTGAATTTTATGTGAAAAATACCTCTGTGCGCATACTGAATTAGTCAGATCCGTCAGTCTACAGCCTCTAGATTAATTACATTTGGGGCTTAAGATCCGGTCACCTCTTCAACAATTTCCTGACTTCCTGTACACATTGATACACAAGCAGGAACGACAAATAAAGCTAGCTTACGTAAATCTGAAGCAGGCAGACAGATTGAGCGCATGTGAGGTGAACTAGTTTCATACCTTGGTTAAGTTGAACAACTGAACTATGTAGAGAGTATGTAGCTCGAGGGAAGCCAAATAGATTTTTCAGGTGCCACTACCAGATGGCCGGATCGGAGAGCAAAACAGGGACAGGTAACATGCTGCGCCGAAATATTTGGGGTCCTTCGTGCTTGTGTGTGTGCACAACTGCCTTCTACAGAATAAAAGAAAGTGGTACTATCCTTTCCTTTTGCTTTGATTTACATCCTTTATCTTTTTTGCTTTCACTAAAGACAGAAATCAATTCTTTGCTTGTGCCTGGCTAGCTGCATGGTACAAAGTTAAAGATAAAAGGTGGCAAGGCTGTCTGTTCACCGTCCAATTTTCCTCCTAATTGAAAAACTTTTGTGTATTTCAAGCCACCTGACTTGGAGAAACTCTGAAGTAGGGCATCCAGATTTGGGTTTTCACTTACACTGCCATTGCTGACACTACTGAGCAAATTGTACTCCTAGTTATGTTGCAGAATGTGGCCGATATCTGCAAAATGTACACGGATTCCTACGAGTCCTACTACAGGGTTTCCTCCTCTCCAATGCAATGTGAGGTTGAATTTCTCAGCGTTCCCTTTATAAATCAGAGGATGATTCACACACTGCTAGAAACATTACGCCAACTACTCGCAACGAAAAATAACCTCTTGTGCTCGCCGATCCTAATACTGAATGTTGGTATGTACCATTTATCCTTGTTCCAAACCATCCGACTAAAAGTTAATTTAGTACACACAGAAATACTAATCTATCACCAAAGAGTCCTTACTACATCAACTAAAGTTCAACGGAATTGCAGAAACAGCCGCACCTGTATAAAGTTTCAAGGTCACCATGTATAGTCAAACAGCTAGCTTACGAATCTCGATATGTAGAGCCAATGGAGGAAATGATAAGAAAGAACTGAAATGCAGAGCCAATTGAGGCACAGAAGCTATAACAGTGAGCAAGGAGGAGGTACAGCGAATCGCGGCACGAGGTAGGGCTCGGCGGCGCCGTCAGAGGAGACGCAGAGGCAGCGATTGGTTCTACGGTAGCGGGGCGTGGCGCCATCGGAGGAGACGCGGAGGGGGGAAAGGGGAGCGCGTCGCCGCCGACGGAGACGCATCGCCGAGACGCCGGCGGCTCGGACTGTGTTGGCCATATCTTCAGCGAGGGGGAACACGGCCCACCATGCGCAAGGTCCCTCCAAGTTTTTCCAACCTTCCACCGAAATCACTAGAAAATTAGAAAAAGGAAATCTTTCCGCACGCGCTCTCGTCGCGCCACTTGGCGTGCTCTCGTTCCCCATGCGCTCCCTTCTTGCTAAGTGTCGCTTTCTCCAGCGCGCGGTCCCCGCGGGTGTCTGCATGTCGCCAAGTGTCACAACGAGAATGAAAGTGGGATGAGAATGAAAGAGAAAGGGATACCGGAGGGACAGAGCTTCGGTGACTTTGTGAACCAAAATTCACCGTGACTTTGCCCATCTGAGAGCCATGAGATGAAGCTCCAACGGACACGATTGATCCAAATTTTGAGCTCAAAATTTAAACTGTCCAGAAAAAATTGAAAAAATTCCAGGATCATATATGTTCCATTAAGTATTCTGGAAAGTTTTGTTTCATCTGGATAAATGATTTATGAAACACAATTATATCATAAACCGTTTATCCAAATGAAACAAAACTTTCTCAGAATATTTAATGGAACATGTATGACTTACTAGAATATTTTTCAATTTTTTCTGGACAGTTTAAATTTTGAGCTCAAAATTTGGATCAACCGTGTCCATTGGATCTTTAATCTGATGGCTTCATATGGGAAAAGTCACGCTGAGACTTTTTTGAGGGAAGTCACTGAAGTTCTGTCCTACCGGAGGGTGGGAGTCAGTTTTTTCCTTTTATTTTTTGAAACCGAACTTTCAAAACGAAATATCTTGAGATCCGTTTCTCCAAATTATGAACCGTTTTCATTTTGAGATCCCCGTCGAGATTTTCAAAACTAGATCTCATGTTGATAGGTTTTGAAAACTTTTTTTTGTACTCGTTAAACTAATACGGGTGTACTCTGGGATATAGTGTAAATATACTCGGTTTCATTGAGTTGTACTTCTGATTTTGGTGTACTTTATTCTTTGTTTTTCATTGTTCATGTACTCCGTCCTGCGTAATTGTGCACTCCGGCTTTTATGTACATGTACTCTGCCCTTCTGTGTACTTGCAGTGGCTGATCCACGTACAAGCTGACCCCACAGTTTATTAGCAAATCCTCTTAATACATGTGTGCATTCTTATAACAAAAATATGAATCGGGGTAAAAAACTGTCCGTGGTTAGATGTCTGACCCCACCGGTTTTGTACTCTGGCTCCGCCGCTGTGTACTTGTACTCCGACTTTTGTGTATTGTACTCCGTCTTTTCTGTGTATGTTGTACTCTGCCTTATATGTATATGTACTACGTATTCTGTGTACCTATACTCAGTTTCTGTGTATCTGTACTCTGTCTTTTCTATGTATTTTGTACCTCGTTTTCTGTGTATCTGTACTCCGGCTTCTGTGTATCTGTACTCCGGGTTCTGTGTATTATACTTCATATTTTGTACTTCAAAATATCTCCATTTACAGTGGTCTACTATACCGTATAGGAAGTGCAAGCTGTATACAAAGTACGAAAAGATGAGCAGACAAGAAGAGGGAATTCCGCCAAACACGTACGGCGAAGAGAGAAACGCGTACAAGCTGTACGAGCATAGATCCGCGCGCGCGGCCCGATCTTCGCAAAGGTGGGCTTTTCCTGCGCTACCCATCCACACGCTGACGCCTAGGCCAGGAACAAGGCCCAAAAGCCTCCTTTTTTCCTTTAAAGCCCATTGAGACCATTTGCAGCTTGCAAGAGCCTCCTAGTTTTTCTAGGGTTTGGGCGACGGCGGCGGCGACTCACTCTCCGCCGACGGAACTTCTCCGATCCTGCGCTCCGCCCCCTCCCATCTTCTAGACTACTCTGGCTGATCACGGGGCCAACCCTGGTTGGCTACCCGGCCTTGGTAGTTTCGGTTGAAAGGTTGGGGTGTGGTTTGAAGCGTTTGAGGAGGAACAGATCGCCATGGCTGCGGAAAGCTCTAGGGAGAGAGAGGAGAAGGGGAAGAAGGTTGTCGATGTGGATGAGTTGTTGAGGAACTTGAAGCTGCACGGGAAGAACTGAATGTTGTGACCCTGGGCAAGGAGGAGGTTAGGCGCTGGCCGGCGGTGAAGTGGCGCGCACCGGCGACAGTCCTGACGAAGAAAGCTTTTACATGCAATCTCTGAAAAACACCATGCATGCGGCATGAGTCCTGCGCACGAGGTTACCTTCTACGAGGTGGAGCCGAATATGTTCGTGCTGCAGGCCTACTGCTTGGGTGACTGGAAACGGATCATGGAGGAGGAGCCGTGGCTCTTCCGTGGTCAGGCCCTTATGGTTGAACCGTTCGACAGGGCAACGATGACGCCAACTGCTCCAAAGGGTGTCCAAGCTTGGGTACAGATACACTGGCATGAGCATGTTGGGGTGCAAGAGAGGAGTTATGCGCAGATTGCAGGATTTCGTGACATGGTTGACGTATGTCGCTTGCATGATTTACGTTAGCAAGGCACTAGTTGAACTTACGAGAAGAGAGTTGCCGGAGGGTCATATTGTCAGGTGAGGCTTGATCGAGCGTTGGCGACACCGGAGTGGTGTGAGTGTTTCCCCCTCGCAACTCTGCACCACCTGACAGCGGCATCATCTGACCACTGCCCGATTCTTTTGACATGGTAGGAAGTTTGTCATCCCCCATGTCCGAGGGCAGAGGGAAAAATGTTTCAGTATGAGTTGATGTGGAAACACCATGACGGTCTTGAACCTATCTTGCAATCGGCGTGGACTCAACTCGGGAAGGCAAGCACGCTTGCCGAACTCCAGGAGAAGATTACCTCGGTCACTGGGTCTCTTCAAGAGTGGGGTTTGAACACGTTTGGTGGGGTGCGGAAAGAAATACGCACTCTGCGAGAAGTTCTTAAGAGGTCACGAGAAGATCCATCACGTGTAGGACCTACCCATGCGGAAGTGAAGATTGTCGAGCGCCTAGTTGAGCTAGAGCATCGAGAGGAGGTTATGTGGAGGCAAAGGTCTCGCGTGCAATGGCTGGCGGAAGGCGATAAGAATACTGGCTTTTTCCACTTGTGAGCAAGCCAATGTAAAAAGAAGAATAAGATTATGGCTCTTCGGAAACCCAATGGGGAGATGACGGAGGACCAGCAGGAGATGGCCAGTGCTACTAATGATTTTTACCGTAATTTGTACAGGTCAGAAGGGACGGAGGACATGGACGTGGTGCTTGACAGTGTACCTGTTCGGGTCACCGAGATGATGAATGAGGGCTTGATCGCTGCAATTAGTGACATGGAGGTATGTGCTGCCCTATTTCAGATGTTTCCCACCAAGGCGCCAGGTCCGGACGGATTCCTGGCACATTTCTTTCAACGCCATTGGGGCCTCTGTGGCGAACAAGTGACACATATAGTGCATTGGGTGCTACGCGGAGAGGATGACCCAACAGCTTTTAACAAGACCTTTATTGTGTTAATTCCTAAGGTTTAGAAACCAGAAGAGATGGGTCAGTTCCAGCCTATCAGTCTATGCAACGTTAGTTAAGTGAATTTATCTTATATTTGTTGTACTAACTTACAACTTTTCTTATATAATGCGAAGATGGTCCACAACAACGAGGCCAGCGGTTCTAGGATAGGAGGCAACGATGGTCCTGCAATGATGTGGCACTATGTGATCCAGAGGCGGGGTTAGTGAGACTTGTAATATGCACGAGTACAAATCTTCTGCATCGTACTGGATCTCACTAGCCCCGTCTCGGAATTTGTGTGTCCACTCTAAGTATGAGGCACGCTTTTCAGTTGTCCCTACTTCATTTTTAGAATGCCAATGATTAAAATGATGTGGCGCACAACATGATATCCTGATAGTTTGTGGAACCTTGTATCATGCACACATATAAGTTGTGTGCCTCCTACTTGGTTCCACAAAGCAATCAGGATTGCTTGTGTTTCCAATAATATTCTAAGTATGAGGCATAATTTTTTTTTAATCTTGTTTTGTCTAAGTCTTGTGATTTTAGGTGGTAACGATCGTTGCCCTCTAGGGTCGATCGGATACGTGTTAATATAGTGATGAAAAGCCCATCACGTGGCATGTACATGAAAGCGTATTTAGGTTGGAGTACTACTCCATACCCTTATACGTAAAATGATAAAACCGTATTACATTGTCTAACAGCCCCCCTTAATCACAACCTTCAGAGAGGTTGAGATTACGAATAAACTCATGAAGATGTTTGACTGATAACACCTTTGTAAAACCATCAGCAATCTGATCTTTGCTAGAGATGAACTTGATGTCTAGCAACTTGTCTGCAACCCTCTCACGAACAAAATGATAGTCTATCTCAATATGCTTGGTCCTAGCATGAAACACAGGATTAGCAGATAAATATGTAGCACCTAAGTTATCACACCATAAACAAGGCTTGTCCTTTAATTTAACACCAAGTTCATTGAGAACAGCTTCAACCCAAATTAACTCAGCTGTAGCATTAGCAAGGGCCTTATATTCAGCTTCAGTACTTGACCTTGACACAGTTTTCTGTTTTCGTGCACTCCATGAGACCAAATTTGGTCCAATGAATATAGCAAATCCTCCAGTGGATCGTCTGTCATCAAGACAACCTGCCCAATCTGCATCTGAAAAGGCACTGAGCAAAGTAAATGAGGACTTCTGAAAATTAAGTCCAACATGAAGAGTACCCTGAACGTATCTCAAGATTCTTTTTGCAGCCGTCCAATGAGCAGTGGTAGGAGCATGTAAGTACTGACAGACTTTGTTAACAGAGAAAGAAATATCAGGTCTTGTCAACGTCAAATATTGCAATGCACCTACGATACTTCTGTAATGTGTACTATCATCAGGGCCAAGAGGGGTTCCCTCATGTAAAGATAATTTTTCAGTAGAGGATAAAGGTGTAGGGCAAGGTGTGCACTTTTTCATACCAACTTTTGCAAGTAGATATGCAGCATATTTTCCTTGAGTGAGAAGTAGACCAGATTGTGTCTTCTTTACTTCAATACCCAAAAAATAATGTAGGTCTCCCAAATCTTTCAGGGCAAAATCCGCATTCAAATCATGAAGAAGAGCTGAGATGGCTTGATCTGAAGAGCTTGTGACTATAATATCATCAACATAAATTAGGACAAATATCATAACACCAGACTTATTATAAAGAAAAAGTGAGGTGTCGGCCTTAGAGGGAGAAAACCCAAGTTGTTGCAACTTGTTGCTGAGTCGTGAATACCATGCACGGGGAGCTTGTTTGAGACCATAGAGGGCCTTGTCAAGTTTGCAAATATGATGAGGAGCTTGAGGATTTTCAAAACCTGGGGGTTGTTTCATATAAACTTCCTCTTCCAGAACGCCATGGAGAAACGCGTTCTTGACATCTAGCTGCCGCAAACTCCATCCTCTGGACACAGCAACAGAAATAACAATACGTATCGTTGCTGCTTTAACCACAGGACTGAAAGTATCTTTATAGTCTATACCAAATCTTTGTTTGAATCATTTCGCAACCAGGCGTGCTTTGTACCTGTCAATTGTACCATCTGCATTTTCTTAACTCGATACACCCACTTACAGTCAATGAGATTTTTTGTGTGATGTGGTGGAACTAGGTGCCATGTTTTGTTTTGCATGAGAGCATCATATTCATCCTCCATTGCCTTGTGCCACTTTTCATCCCCAAGCGCCTCAGATAAGTTACTAGGTTCTCCTGTAGATGCAAAAAGACACCAACGAATAGTACCATCAGTGGGAATTCTAGGCTGACAGATACCTTTTTGTAGTCGAGTACGAGGTTCAGGAGGCGGTGGTGGAGCCGGTGGCGAAGAAGGAGGTGTAGGCACCGGTGTAGAGGTTTGTGCAGCAGAGGCCACATCAGAGCCCGGCGTAGAGGATCCGGGCGCAGCAGAGCTCCCATGTTCAGTCGCAGGAGACTACGGTGCATGTGCAGACGACGCTGGCGTTGTCGGAGAAGACCGCGTCTCCGTGTCGACGTCGTATTCGTCCCGCGTCGGGGAGCTAGGCAATGGAGGGGACCGTGAGCGAGACCGTGGCGGGGTCTGCGAGCGGGAGCGACGTGCATGCGGTGGGGACCGTGACGGTGATGCAGACCGCGCTGTCCTGGAGCGTGACATGGCCGGGCGGGATTCGCCAGCCGCAGGTGAGGGAGGCTGCTGCTGCACAGCGCTCGACACAGCTGAGGAATCTTCCTCAGGGTCAGCACCACTGCCAGCGCTGTTCCTGGAATCCTCCTCGGGATCGACATGAAGCAGATCAACCTCGGGATCGCAGAAGGACAGAGGACGTCTGTCCTGTAGCGCCTTGTTTTGCACCGTTTTTGCATTATTTTGAACTGAATTTTTTTCCTGTTCTTTCTGCAGCGAGCTTGCACCTGCAGACACACTTAGTTCTGCATGTTGATCATTAGTAACATCTGGTATAATAGGCAAAGACATGTAATCATCAATATTTGCACCCCCATGATTTGATGGCAAAAGAAGGATATCTTTTCTAAGACGGGCACCGGCATTTGGATGTAGAGCTTCGAAAGGAAAGACAGTTTCATCAAAGATGACATCACGAGATATATATATGCGGCCAGTGGAAACCTCTAAGCATTTTACTCCTTTATGACGTGGACTATACCCCAGAAAAACACACCGTGTGGAACGAAAGGCGAGTTTTCTTTTATTATAGGGGCGGAGATTAGGCCAACAAGCACAGCCAAAAACACGAAGAGAATCATAGTTAGGCTTGGTGTGAAGGAGACGTTCAACAGGTGTATCAAGATTAATGAGGGAGCAAATTTATAAGAAAAGTGGCGGTTAGAAAAGCTTCATCTTAATATTTGAGAGGCATGGATGCATTAGCAAGCAAAGCAAGACCAACTTCAACAATGTGACGGTGTTTATGTTCAGCGGAACCGTTTTGTTGGTGAGCATGTGGGCAAGAAACATGATGGGAAATGCCCTGCATTTGGAAGAAAGTATTGATTTTTTCATATTCGCCACCCCAATCAGTTTGCATAGTAATGATTTTTCTACCAAATTTTCGCTCAACAAGTTGCTGAAAATTGAGAAAGACTTGATACACCTCAGAACGTTTCTTGAGCAAATAAATCCACGTAAATTTACTAAAATCATCGATAAAGCTTACATAATATGAATGTCTACCAACAGACTCAGGTGCTGGACCCCATACATCAGAAAACACTTGCTCCAAAGGAATAGTGGAAACACTAGTAGAGGTGGGATATGGCAACTGATGACTCTTGGCTAACTGACATGAATCACAAACATATGGGGTAACTTCAGGAGTATACGAAATTTTATTGTTCCTAAGGACTTGCTGAACCACAAACGATGAAGGATGTCCTAGACGACGATGCCAAGTAGAGGATGATGGCTTTATTGTAACAAGAGCATGCTTGGATGACCCTGTGGAGAACGGCACTAGCGGGTAGAGACCATCATGGCAAGGTCCTTTAAACAGAATTCTCCTTGTTGCCTCGTCCTTAATTAAAAAGAAATGTGGGTGAAACTCAAAGAAGACATGATTATCAAGTGTAAGCTTATGGACAGATAAAAGATTTGTGGTAGCACTAGGAACATGAAGAACATTTTTAAGATCAAAAGAAGCATATGGGGTGCATAATATTGAATGACCAATGTTGCTTATTTTCATACCATTTCCATCTGCAGTGTGGACGCGATCGCGCCCCTTGTACTTGTCATGGGTGGAGAGTTTGCTCAGCTCGCTTGTGATGTGGTTGGAGGCACCAGTGTCTGGATACCAATTGGTGTCAACGCCGTAGGAGGCAAGGTGAGCCGTTTTTTCTTCACGAGCATCATCATCAGAGTCATCACGATCTTCATATCGCCACCAGCAATCACTCGCTGGATGTCCATGAATCTTGCATATCTGGCATGTGGTGTTGACATAAGGAGTAGGGGCACGATCACGCCGGCCTCCCCCATCACGGCGACCTCCATTGCCACCATCACGGCGGTCACGACGGTCATCACGGCGGTCGTTGCGACGACCACCATCGCCACCATCACGGCGGCCTCCATCATAGCGCCTATCATCACGTCGATCATCGCGGCGATCATCGCAGCGACCACCATCGCCACCATCACGGCGAGTCGGCGACCACCATCGTAGTCGCGGCGACCACCATCGCCACCATCACGGCGACCACCATCGTAGCGTCTGTCATCGCGTCGGTCATCGCGACGAGCACGCCAGGGGGCGCGATCATCACAGGAGCGCCACTGCCCCCCATCATCACGCCGATCTCCCCCTCCATCACGGCGACCATGGTCACCCGAGCGGCTGCCCGAGCCACCCCCATGAGCGAGATGAGCAGAGGAGATAAAGGTTTGGGCAGGGAGAGCATCTTCTTCGTCGGAGAGCATCTCACGGCGCATGTCATGCGCCGCGATCTGGGCGAAGAGGTCATCAAGCGTAGTGCCGTGTTGTTCGTTTACTGCAGCAACAACATCATTATACGAGCCATCAAGTCCATTAAGAATATACCCTATCAGTTCATCATCATCAATGGGTTTGCCGGCGGCGGCAAGCTCGGAGCACAGCCCCTTCATCTTGGTGAAGTACTCTCCAGCAGACATGTCCTTCTTCTTCGTCTTGTTGAGAGCCGTGCGGAGGTGCGTGATCTTGGAGTGTGACACCGAGGTGAACATGGACGTGATGGTGCTCCAGACCTGAGTAGTGCTTGTGTGATCGAAGAAGTGCGGAAGCAGATCGGGTGAGATGGTCTGAAGAAGCCACCCCATCACCTGCTGGTCACGCACAATCCAGGGCGAGTACAGGGGATTGGCGACGATGGTTTTCTTCCCTTCTTGATCGACCTCCACAGTCTTGCTGGGGGCCGCGTCCGTGCCGTCCAGAAGTCCGGTGACCTGCGCTCCACGAAGGGGAGGGAGCACCAGAGCCTTCCAGAACAGGTAGTTCGAGCGGTTGAGGAGAGTCGTGGGCAGGGAGCCAAGGGTGGCAGCAAGCGCAGCCGTCGAGGATGAGGACGACATGGCGGCGGCGAAACGGGTTCTTGATCTTGTTCTTGGAGCGGCGGCGGCGGCAAACGCGGCGACGGCGGCGGTTTTAGGTCTTGGGCTTTCTTGGTCGTGGGTTTTGGTTGTAGAGGCAGCGGCGGCGGCAATCTATGCGGCGGCGGCGGCAGTCTTGGTCTTGGTCGTGGGTTTTGGTTCTAGAGGCAGCGGCGGCGGCAATCTATGCGGCGGCGGCGGCAGTCTTGGTCTTGGTTTTGCGGGCGGCGGCGGCAATGGTGCAGCGGCGGCGGCCTAGGGTTTTGCTGCGGCGGCTAGGTCTCGGAAGAGACTAGCTCTGATACCATGTGATTTTAGGTGGTAACGATCGTTGCCCTCTAGGGTCGATCGGATACGTGTTAATATAGTGATGAAAAGCCCATCACGTGGCATGTACATGAAAGCGTATTTAGGCTGGAGTACTACTCCATACCCTTATACGTAAAATGATAAAACTGTATTACATTGTCTAACAGGTCTTACAATGCCGATGATTTGTGTATATATGAGGCATGTTTTTTAGTTGGCCCTACTTTATTTGTGTCTAATTTACATCTTTCTGCACCCAATTCAATGCGTTGCCTAACTTTTTTATCTGTCTTCTGTATAGAGATGAAGAATGAGCAAGGAGGAGACGGAAGCTAGCGGTTGGAAGAGAGGAAGAACGACCGGATACTTCACCATGATCCCCTTCTCCTCGTCATTGCGTGGCTCACTAACTTAGCTTCTAAGTGATTGTAATATCGAAGACTACTTCCTTTTGAAACCTTGCGAATTAAACTACTGACTTATCGTGATGTGTTTGTACGTTTGTATGATACATATTCGGTCAAACATTTGTATAACTTTTCGGTTTGTACTTCTTAATCTTGTATTTATACTGTTTCTGCTGCCTGTACAAATACTGCTTATATATATACCGCTGAAATACAATTTTCAAAAAAAAAATACCGCGAAACTATACCGCTGGCGAACCGGTTTCCTACCGCTGGCGAATATGGTTTTACCTAGAAGCTCGACCGCTGGCGGGTGGAGGAAGTACCGCTGGCGGCCAGGGATTTATTCGCCAGCGGTACGTTTTCGTACCGCTGGCGGGCGCCATCTTCGCCAGTGGTAGATGTTACCACTTGCCAGACTGTGTTGGCGGACGCTGGTTCACCAACGCGTAGGCAAAAACCGTCCGCCAGCTATAGCCATTTCCCTACTAGTGTCAGCTTATAGGATGATGTCCATTTTTTTTCGCGGGTGAAACCTGGAATCTATTCATTAGTAATAGAGTTACAATCGGAGAGGCGTGAGGCCTGGATAGAGAAGACGGCGTCTGGTTCTGATCATGCAAAAATTCAGAAAAGCTGGTCATCCTTGTGGCATATTCAGGTTCCTACAAAATTGAAGGTTTTCCTGTGGCGTCTGGCTTGACAGTCGCTGCCGACGGCTGATCTCTTGCATCGCCGTCATATCTCTACTATGAGCACGTGTGGCATTTGTGGTGCGGCGGATTCGTGGAGGCACTCATTAATTGACTGCACTATGGCACATTGCGTGTGGGCGCTCGCTGACCAAGAACTGTTAGAGCACATGTGTCAACCACAGGAGCAAGAGGCGAAGAGCTGGCCATTCTCTATGATGGACTCCCTGTCGCTCGACCAGCTTACTCGCGTGTGTGTAACCCTTTGGGCTATCTGGCACGCGCGACGCAAGGCAATCCACGAGGATTCTTTCCAGAGCCCACTAAGCACACATTGCTTCGTTGACAGCTTCCTAGAGGAGCTTTTTTTTTTTCGCAAAGGCCAACCAATCTATTGATCATCCACAACGGTACAAAGAGTTTTAAAAGTAATAAAAATTACAAATAGACCGAAGACGGTTGGCGCACCGACTGGTGCTGCCTCGAGACCGGCAGCCTGGATTCGTCCACCGATGGGGGCGGCAAGGCTCAATGTGGACACCGGAGTTGCGAGGAATGGGCAGGAAGGCGCTGTGGCTGTTGTTGCGCGATCAGACACCGGTGTTTTTCTGGGTTCATCGGCTGTGCTTTATGCTGGCATCTCTGAACCAGAAACATTGGAGGCACTAGCAGTACGGGAGAGTCTGAATCTGGCACAAGATCTTCACTTACCTCGGATAAGGGTTGCTACTGACTGCTTGCTAGCCATCAGAGCAATGCAGGAGGAGAATATGGGGAGTTATAGTCATTTATCCGAGAAATAAATACGAGTGCAGCGGGGTTTTTGGAGGCCACGTTTGTACACGAGGGTAGATCGTCCAATAAGGAAGCGCACAATTTGGCGTGTCTAGTGTTATCACTTCCGGTGGGAAGGCATGTCTGGTTCATCGATCCGCCTGAGGGCGTTTGTATGCCCAAAATTCTGATATAATAAAAGGGTCGGATGATTCTCAAAAAAAAAAGAGCCTTCTTGACCTGCAAGAGACACAAGCTAAGTAGGGATTTTTCCCTAAAAATAATTAGGGAATAAGTAAATAAAATATTACTATTTCCCAAGTCAATTTTTTCCTGCCACATGCCTGAGGCCAACTGATGAGAGGCAACACAGCCCTCTGAGCATTGTTGAGATGTTGTGATGCACTTGTGTTTATCTCATGCTTGGTTGATTATCAAAATATTTCCCAAAGGGTAAGTTTAGTTGCCACCTTCCGGTCAAAATTCGGCGGCCTATGATATTTTGTCTCATACTTGTTTGTCTACACAAACTTGCCAACTACCCTATGGGTTTAAAATTTAAACTAATTTACGGGACAAAGTGTTCTAAAAGTAATAAGAAAATGAAAATAGCCCAGATCTGGGCCAAGGGAGCCCAGATCCAGGCCCAGCTCGTTCGGGACGTGCAGCTCGAGCCCGGTCGAGGTTGTGGCCCAGAACCAGGGCCACCATCCGGATCATGTGGATCTCCTGGCTTCACCGCGCCGCTCGGATGAAGCGTCGCCGGAGTTGAGGTCGGATCCGGCAGCGGCGGCGGGAGCTACGCATCCAGAAGGTGAGGTGGGCGGCGCATGGGAACCGGCGGCTGGAGCCACGGATCCTGATCTTTGAAGTCCATTCAGTGAATGAGATGAGTGAGATGATGGATATATGAAGTATGGTGCCCTGACACGATGTCCTATCCGATTCTTACATTATTCTTTTGTGGGAAGTAAGCCAAATTCTTGCACTTAATCTTTTTTGTTTGAAACAGGGTAAAATACTTGCCATTTTAATTAATTTAGAAGAGAGATGTGGCCGGTTAATTAGCGGAAAACCGCCGGCCAAAAACCGATACAAATGCACCTGTGTCGTCATGGAACACAACCATATTGGGCACAACCACCGGCCGAACTGGCCACCCACACGGAGCACACACGTCATCGAGAAGAAAGCCACCGTCGGGGTTACCACTAAGTGTCATCGTCACCACTCCTCCTCGAGCAAGAGACTATGACTTCACTTTTGACGACCACCGGCAGGGGTCTCGTCCCAAACGCCGCCGACACCCATGTCGACCCATGCCAGTAGTCGGCCACACACGACAAACATAGACAGTGTAGACTTTGACGAAGAGCTTCGCGAGAGAAATATGCTGGGCTTGCGCCGGTCGAATCTTCTGTAAAGAGCGTCAGTTGACCGTCATTGCCGCCGCATGGACGCACACCACCGCAGGTGCAACTACACAGCGAAATAAGAAACACGAGAGAACCCATCAGACACGCCAGATAACCGACTACCAAACCCAAGCCGTGACCCAAACTCTGCTCGATGCATCATCATTTCCAAACTGCCCTCAGCGTCCCCAATGTGGCCGTCTCAGCAACCACGCGGACAAGCTACCATCCACAAGATCCCAATTTTGGCACTGGTTCTTTTGGTGGCCAAATTCTATAGTAGGAGGTTTTTTAGGATAAAGGCGGTCGTATCCGCCATCCGATTAGATAGAATAGAGGTTTATGTACAGAATTTTGAGATAGGGAAAAATCACTTTACAAACAGGTGGCGCCTAAACTTCTTGCAGCTGGACACGAAACGAATGAAATATCACATGTTGTGGCCAGAGGTGCATTAACTTTTCTGACTTAGCATCAAGCATGATTCTTGTTATGTGATGACAATAGAGAAACCTAGGGCGATGCGAAGTTGTCATTTTTCAATTCTCTTCAAAAGTGCTCAGGCTCGATGAATGCAGATATTATGTTATTACTCCAATCCTCTCTCTCCTCTTTAATTACCTGCCATGTCATTATTTTCTGCCTATGTGATATGCTTGTTACTACTTACTACCTATATATGTCGAATAAGAATTCTCCGACAAACCGAGCACATGTTACTACTTACTTCCATATGTGCGGCCAGTTTCCTGAGCACACGTTGACCAAAATAAGAATTGTCCGACAAACCGAGAAACCAGTACTACTTCCAGAAGATCCAACAAACCGAGAAACCAGTACGTACTACTTCCAGAAGAAGAAGAAGAAAATAAGATAAACTGGCGTAGGAACACCGCCATAACCGTTAAGAAGGTTCCTCACCAAGTCACCATCGTCCATGGCATTGAGATGGAGCCAGGGCTAGAGATTGTCGTTGTCTACTCCACGAAAACGAAGCTTCCATATTTCAGGACTGGCCGAAACCAACCAAATCCAACGCAAGTACGTCGCTTTCATATGTACTGGCTGGTTGGCCTGTTGTACAAGAAATACACAGTTTAGTTCGTTGCTGACCAAACTTGATCGAGACCAAACGTACAAGTTGTTATTCGGTAATGTGAAAGATCTGATCGTGCGTGCGAAACCGACCGGAGAATCTCCTGCAGCTTCTAGATCATCCTGCGGTATCGACGTCGACGGCCGACTCGCTTTCCTTTCCAGTTGGCTGCCTAATGGCAGGCTGGCCTGTTGTGTAAGAAGAAACGGTTTAGTTATTTCAACCGTGGATCGATGTGGACATATGTACGTGCATGCCATCCCGCCAAATGCACTAGTTATGCATACCCATATAAAATCTAGAGATACATGTGGGTGACGTCGTACGGTGGGAGATTCCAAAGCACGATCTATTCAAGCATTCCTTCGTAAATTTTAAGTCCAAAACAAAACATCTTTGTGCATTCTATAATCTAATTGGTTGCCGCCAGTCAACTGGTTGAACACATCCCGTACGTCCGCCATCAACCCCTTGCATCCATTGTATCCATATCCCCCCGCTGATCCGTAACCTTTGAAACATAAGCCTTATTAAAAACAACATCGTTCCGGTAATTCAAAATTGCCCAAACTAAAGCATGAACTCAGATTCAAGCTTTTTTTTTTCCTGTCGAGCCCATTTACCCTGTTATCAAGCATATTGGTAACATTATTAGTTGGGGATATATTGAAGGTTAACGAACAACTCTCCAAACTGATTTCGTAAATGGACATGAGATAAAAACGATGATCAATAAATTCTTATGAATCACAAAAAAGGCATTTTTTTACATCTCGTCCAACGCATCCTGTTAAGAAACCACATAAAGATCTTTATCTTTAGTGGTGCCTTCAATTTCATAAGTATTCAGCTCAAAAGAAATCATAAGTATTTCCGCAAATATAGCGTATTCACTCATGAAGTCCTCGCACATGAACTTAACCGAGAACACACGAGGAAAATTAAGTTCCACGTGTACATGTACGTGTTGTCACAATGTATGTGTATATGGTGTATGAAATGTTCGACGAAATAATATTTGGGTGTGCTACTGTTTTTTATATATGGAATGTTTTGCTAGTTGGCCACAGTCATACCGCACGCAATTAATAATATCAAAGCGGCCGGTCTCTTCAATTAGTTTTCCTAGGCTGCTTGCCTCTTATGCAAGAAACGGTTTAGTTTGTTGGCTGACCAAACTAATCGAGACCAACGCACGGTCGGAAACCATGCGCCCATTCTGTTGCCATACCGGAGGCCGGCGCTGCATCCGTCCATGGTTTCCCTCCCTTCAGGCTACCAGTACTACTAGTTAAACCTTTCCTGTCCAATTAAGTATGATTAACCTTCGAGGATCGATATGGACGTGCGTGCACGCCATTTCGCCAAAATGTACCAGTTATGCATATAACTAAATATGTATGCATATTATATGGTAGTAGTGACTAGTGAGATCCAAAGCACCATCTTGATTTCTTCGTGAAGTACGGAGATGATGATGCATTTCCAGTGTGCCGCCGATGAGCGGTTTTTGGTTTGGTGCCGATTTGCAGTCGTATATAAATGTTTCCATATATATACACTAATGCATGCACATGGTTCTTTATTTTTTATGAGGCTGTTTTTTTTGGTACACTTTTTTTCATAGAGTGCCACGAATGGCATTTCATCACCAATTTGTTAACGTAAGTAGAGCGCTCGAACATGTTAATTTGTTGAAAATTTTCCTGAAATTACTGTTCAGCATCAGGTGCGTGTAAGCTCAGGGAATAGCCGATTGAAATTCTAGCTCTTTTGTGATATTAAATCTAGGTTATATGAGCTATAGAGAATTTGTGAACCGAGGCCTATCCCAGATGGCTAACAGGTGTTGATACCTATGATGCCCACCCGCTCGAGTTCGAGTGCTAGTGTTAGCGCTCGCTCGCGGGTGCGTACACACTGTATTCTTCTTCTGAATAACTGTTTGGTGGGTCTATCTAAACCCCAAGTGGCAGATAAGAGTTTGGGTTACAACTGTTAATCATGTAACTGAAAAGCCTCTAAACAAAAAGAGAAATTACAATCAGGACCCTAGACCTCGGCCCCCAAATGTAACCAAATTAGGAACATTAATTCTCTCTTGCGTGTGCCTTTTGTGACTGCGAATTCTTTTTTGGGGGTCAACGTACGTACACTCACCTTTCCTGCTGGCCGGAAACCACTACTTGGTAGGAGGAATAAGAAAATAACAGAAACCAGCTTAGCCGGGGCTAGATTGCTATGGTCTCCTCCATGGAAATGAATTGACTGATCGAGAACGAAGCTTCCATGTTTCAGGGCTGGGCTAAAACTAACCACATTCAACCGTACGTCGCTTTCCTGCTGGCTGGCTAGCCTGTTGTGCAAGAAACGGTTTAGTTCGTTGGGTGAACCAAAATCGATCGAGACCAAATTAACCTACAAGTTGTTATTCATAAGACTACCCATAGTGGGGGTAACTTTACTAGTAATATAGATGCCACTTAAGCAAAAAATCCTACGTGGCATGTAATTAATGAGGAGAGATAGAAATAGAGTAACTTAGCTAGTTACTTGTAACACTAGTAACATCACAGCTTTCAAGAGAAAATGAGTCTATAGAGTAATAAATGAGACAATCTATGCACCAGCTCTATGTTACTTTGCACTATGAGGATAGTAACATAGTCTAGTAATATGTGTATGTTACTACTTGAAGTTACCCCCTACTAGTCTAATATGAAGCACGGTTTTTGATATTGGTAGCACTGCCTGTTCGTTCCAACCCTGGATCGATCGATGTGCACGCCATTCTGCCAAATGCAATACTTATGCACACCTAAATTTATATGCACATGCCATGCCATGCCAGTGGGAGATCCCAAAGCAAGATCTATCTATTTCTGCGTTAATAAGTCCCAAGCTAACCAATAAAAAAAAAGTCCCAAGGTAAAGGAAGCAGCTAGGACGCATGAACGGGTCGTGCTTTTCCGGTGTGCCGCCGATGAGTGGTTTTTGGTGACGAGTAAACTATGGTATACTCACTCCGTTCCTAAATATAAGATTTTTAGATGTTACACATGTTGTTTAGATATATATACACAAATGAGTGAACATACACATACATGTGTATGTGGACAAAATCAAAACATCTTATATTTGGGAACAGAGCGAGTATATGTAGAGCACAACCTAGCTAGCTAGTTGCTTAATCAAGTAATTAACTAATCATGTAGTACGGTCGCATTTAAAAATCGAACATATACCCTAAACCGAAATTTCAAATTCTAGTATATTCCACTTGAATGTACTACTTAGTCCGAGCATCATGGTAATTAAACTGACAAAACAAAAAAAAAGTCCATAAACGAAAAAGAAATTACAAGTAAACATGGGGACCCGATATCCTTGCTGAAACAACAGTAAAACTCTTCGCCGTAGCGCCACCATAACTATGGGAAGTCGGTGATTGACAATATCGATAAATTAAAGCACCGAAGCATCTACGGACATGACATAAACCCTAAACCCTAGGAACACCAAACGAACGGTCAACGGACAACGACCTACGCGTAATGGCTTGAAAGAGGGTTGTTGAACAATTGCCTTTGATGATGTCCACGGAGCCATGCCCATAGGCAACAACAAAAGCAAGCGAACCATCACACCTAAAGACTTGCAGGGACAAAGCATTTCACGAGCTTCTCGGCAACACCGGACCAAGCGCGACGTGGGATTAGAGCTGAAGAACTTTTATTTTTCACACCACCGCCGTCTAAGCGATTTCATTGAAACACCAAACACATGCACTCTAGATAAATCTTTTTTTTTAAACGGGCAAAAGCTTTGCCTTTTATATTAATATAGAAGAAACAAACAGGCGGTGGCCGAGGCCAAAGGAAAAAAGGGCCATTTAGGCCATTAAAATTAACTTAAGCGACAATCTCAGCAAAGTGCCTAGCGCCAGCCAAGATCCAGTCTTTCCCCTCGTCCTTGATCTTTTGGAGAAGGGCCATCGAAGCGACGAATTTATTGTTGAAAACCCTAGCGTTCCGCTCCTTCCAGATCTCCCAAGTGATGAGCACCACGGCTGTTCTGAGTCCTTTAGGGTGGTTGGTGGGGATGTTGGTGACTGCTTGCCAGTAGTGAAGAACCGTGGGCCTCCCAGAAACCAAGCCTGAAGCAGGTCTGGGCAGGAGAGCCAGGGGGCCGCCGCCTGCCAGATATGCATAGCGTTCCGGCATTCAAAAAGAATGTGTCGAGCTGTTTTCGGCTGGCACTGGCAAAGTTGGCACATAGGGATGTGGGGCCACGCACGAATGGCCAAGCGATCCAAAGTCCATAGCCGATTCTGCACGACAAGCCAGGCAAAGAAACGACATTTGGGGGAGCTCAAGTTTTCCACACCAGCTTGTCGAAAGAGCAGGGGATCGATCCCCTAAATGGGCCTTGTATGCAGATTTCACCGAGTAGCATCCATTCGCAGCGAGGGACCAGGTGATCGTGTCAATGGCATCCGGGTCCATAGTGATTCCCTAAAGCAGCTCCCAAAGATGGACGAATTGCGCGAAGTGGTCGACATTGAAGTTTTGGATGGGCATGTCCCTAACCCAGGAGAGGCCACGCAGAGCATCATGGACAATCTTGTTCTTCCGCTTGGAGACCGCAAAGATTAGTGGCGCTAGGGATTTTGGAGAAACCCCGTTAAGCCAGCTGGAGGACCAGAAGAAAGCTTTCTTGCCATTACCGATGGTGACCCTAGTTGCAGCGAGTTGAACAGCTCTTGATCCTGCTGATCATTTGGCGTTTCCAAACCCACCCAGCAACATCGGACGCCTCCGAGACGGAAATGAAACGACTTTTATCCGAGACAACACCTCCATCACCCGTCTAAGTGACTGCGTCGTGACACCGTGACACATGCTAGATTTGATGTTTCCAGATTATTTCGGATCTTATTCTTCATTCAGGAAGCTTCCTTTCTAGGGAATTTTTCTCATCCAGCTTTGTCCAACAAAAAGAAAACTTTATTTTCCTTGTTCAAAAAGCAAGAAATGTCTCAAACCATGACTAGTGGTCAAACCGGTAACCGGGCGGTTTCGTTTCCCGGGATTTCGTTTATAAATCCACTCCCCATTGCCATTCCCCTCCAAGAACAACTCGTCAGTTCACCACTACTGCACACGCCAATCTCAATCCCGCATCAGCAGCAGCATTTCGATCCCGTCGGCGAAGATGCACAAGACCTCGTCGCTGTCGGAGCTGGGCTTCGACGCCGGCGGCGCCTCGCGGGGCTTCTTCCGCCCCGTGGCCGACGACTGCCCGCTCACCCCGTCCTCCCTCTCCGTCCCGCACCGCCGTCTCACCAAGGTCTCCGTCATCGGCGCCGGCAACGTGGGCATGGCCATCGCGCAGACCATCCTCACCCAGAACCTCGCCGACGAGATCGCCCTCGTCGACGCGCTCCCCGACAAGCTCCGCGGCGAGGCGCTCGACCTGCAGCACGCCGCCGCCTTCCTCCCGCGCGTCCGCATCGTCTCAGGCACCGACCCCGCCGTCACCAAGAACTCCGACCTCGTCATCATCACGGCTGGGGCAAGGCAGATCCCGGGGGAGACCGGCTCAATGCTGCAGAGGAACGTGGCCCTGTACCGCAAGATCGTGCCGCCCGTCGCCGAGCACTCCCCCGAGGCCCTGCTGCTCGTCGTGTCGAATCCGGTCGACGTGCTGACCTACGTCGCCTGGAAGCTCTCCGGGTTCCCGGCCAGCAGGGTGATTGGGTCCGGGACCAACCTCGATTCCTCCAGGTTCAGGTTCCTCATCGCCGAGCACCTCGACGTCAACGCGCAGGACGTCCAGGTAAACATACTTCTGAATCCATTACTTGTTCTCGTCTACACATTTTCTCCGGCTCGCCGGAGTGGGCAGTGGAGTCAATAGGGTTGGTCCATGCGGCGGCGGCGCCGTTCAGGCATTGCTTGTCGTTGACTGGTCTCCACGCCCGACAGGGGTGTCACTGTCTAGTAGTAGAGCACTTCAGGGTATCATCTTCAGTATTGTTTTTTCCCCCAAAGTGCAGAGTTGTTAATTTGTTTGGTGGGTGGATTGATACCTACTTTGTTCATATGGTTAAGCATGTGATGGCTGATAATTTGTTATAAAACCGAGCATTTGGAATTAGACAACAGATTTAGTGAAAAGGACTTGGGTTCAGCAGAAAGCTGACTTGGGGTATGCATATGTTTACGGAGTGATGTGGAAGTAAACTTAAGTGCCAGAATGACCCATAGGTAAAAATTAATCACAAAGTTTGCATAGCTGTAGTTGGTAATGGAATGCTAGTGAAAATTTGATGTTAAAATAGCACTTAAGTAAGTGATGAAATGTAAATTAAGTGCCACAATGACCTATAAGTAAAATTTAGTCAAGAAAATTACATAATATTAGTTAATACTGATCAGTGAAAATATGATGGTCTTTGGGGCAGAGAAACGATTATTTGGTAATGCTCGGAAATTTATAATTTTCAATCTCATATGCTACACTTTTGATTTTTTTCTAGCAAAACCAAATACCATGCTCGGTTCGGTATTGTTTTAGACACTCAACACCAGTATTTACTATAAATAATCAAATGACTCCGGTAGTCCAGTGCTTGCTGCTTCCTCAATATGGTCTGGAAAAATCCAAAGGATGCTAATTTACTGACTGTATTTTCACGTACTACAGACATATAGAAGTTAGTATGCTATATGTTCCTGAAGTTCCCATCCAATCTGCTCGAGCATATATAATTTTACCAGATAACTTTATGTATAGAAATTTCATTGATTACATACCTATCAGGGCATAAACCATCTCGATACATAAAACATTAATACGGATCCTTATAGATGGCCCTTATATATATGTATATTTTTTGTAACACCTGCCACCACACAATTAATGACACTGATGTCCTTGCATGCTACATAAGATGAACATAATTCTCCCTTCCAGAAAATTAACCAACTTTTTACTGTGAATGGATTCTAAAAAGGACGTTTAATACTAGTTTGTACTGCTGTTTCGATCACTGACTAACCAACAAACTGAGCAAGCAAGCCAATGTGGTGCAGGCATACATGGTGGGGGAGCACGGCGACAGCTCAGTGGCGATCTGGTCGAGCATCAGCGTGGGCGGGATGCCGGCGTTCAAGTCCCTGCGGGACAGCCACCACTCCTTCGACGAGGCGGCACTGGAGGGCATTCGGCGCGCCGTGGTGGGCGGCGCCTACGAGGTCATCAGCCTCAAGGGGTACACCTCCTGGGCCATCGGCTACTCCGCCGCCAGCCTCACCGCCTCCCTCCTCCGTGACCAGCGCCGTGTGCACCCGGTCTCGGTCCTCGCCTCGGGCTTCCACGGCATCTCTGACGGCCACGATGTGTTCCTCAGCCTGCCTGCCCGCCTCGGCCGCGGAGGCGTCCTCGGCGTCGCCGAGATGGACCTCACCGAGGCCGAGGCCGCCCAGCTCCGGCGCTCTGCCAAGACTCTCTGGGAGAACTGCCAGCTCCTAGACCTCTAACTCATCCAGTCGACCATCTACTGGTGCAATCTTAATGACATTTCCGGGAACTCTACTGCTATATAATATATTGCTACTGCTGCTGCCACACGAATGCTTGTGTAATTTTTTACTGCATTTTTAGAGCTGAAGTTCGAATGTAACCCCATTTAATTTCGTGGAATAAAATGTGTTTCGTGCCAGCATTGCTAAATCTGGTTGGATATTGGATGGTGTAGGCTTCTGTAGAAGCCAACAAACCATATAGTACGATCATTGCTAATTTAGAACCAGTAAGGGGTGAATATGATTTTAAATATCCGCAATGTCGTGGTCTCTAAATGGGAGTAGTTTTGCATGTCTTAACTTTGACTACTAATTTCATCAATAAAACACGTGTCAATTATTATAAAAATTATATAAATTGAAAATTTTCAAATACAAATTCAATCGTATAACTTCGGTTAGATATGATTCATATTTCGTAGATCAAATTGATGGTCCAAATTAGACATCGAGAAAAAGTGCACCACCTAAACAGGGGCCGAAGTAGAGTATTTGCCAACTTTGGGTAACCAAAAAAACTTGTTGAGATTTCCTGAGCCTCTGCTGATCAAAATATTGGCAAAAATTGTGAAGGAAACATGATGACAGCAAAGATTTGAATTTAGGTTTTACCAAAATTTCGTGACCCACCGAATCTCCGAGTTTTCAGAACTTTAGAAATTATTGAATGCAAATTTCATGAAATTTAAAGCAAAATTCAAGTAAATTTGACATATCCCGAAAGTCTAGCGGAAAATATATTCCGTGACCATCGTTATAACCAAAAACTTGTCGAAAATTCAATCTCTGGAGGGTGGGAGTGGACAAGTTCTTGCAGGTAAATAAAAATTTGGCAATCAAAAATTCACGCTAAGGCCGCGACCAAACTTTAGAAATTTTCTTGTTGTACTATACACTAGTCGGAAAACGCCTACCGCTGGCGGACGATTTTGTGCTACCGCTGACGAACAGCCGCCCGCTATCGATGCATACGCCAGTGGTAGTTGTTACCACTGGCGGGCGGGCCGTCCGCGAGCGGTAAGGGTGGTTACCGCTGGCGGGAAAAATGTGCGCACGCCAGCGGTAGATGCGACAGCGCTGGCGGGCACGGCGTCTGCCAGCGGTAAGTGATCAGCCAAAATTCACGAAAATTTCGGCATGACCTTTGCTAAAATTATGGCATATGGAGTACCCGAATTTGCCAGAATGGAAATTAATCAACATTCCGGCAATCTCAAGGTTCTCTAGGGGGACCTGCAGACATTTCATACATAGCCACAAGGCCGCATTCGCAGCCACCACCACAAGCACAATAAAAATTTATCACCGCCACAACGCATACCACTCGATACTATTCGCAGCCACCACAACCACCACAAGCACAACATTTTATACATAGCCACAAGGCATATCGCTCGATATCATCTCACCTGAAACTGAACAACGATGTCGAGCTCCTTCTAAAATTCATGCATACAGACAAAAAATTTGAATTAGGAAAAACAATCATGACAATTTGAATATAAACTAAACTAACAATCATAACCCTAATTTTGAACTAAACATAACAATTTGAATAACCCTAATTTTGAACTACATAACAATTTGAATAAATTTTTGAGCTAGGCATATTAGCAAACACCTTGCTAAAATGCGTCATCATCCGTGCCACTACTTCGGCAGTAGCTAGGATGCATCTTTTTAGCTTATAGTACTTCACGAAGAAAATTAAAATAGAGGGTGCTTTGGATCGCCCACTATATATCATATCATATGCATGCATATTGCGGTATGCATAACTAGTACATTTTGGCAAAATGAAGGGAAACCATGGACGGATGCAGCGCCGGCCTCCGGTATGGGAACGGAATGGGCGCATGGTTTCCGACCAGTTTGATCGGCCAACTAACTAAACCGTTTCTTGCAGAAGAGGCCAGGCAGTAGAAAAAGTGATTAAAGAGACCGGCCCAGTCGCCAGAATAAAGGAGGATTAAAATGGACGCATGGATCCACCGATGATCTAGAACTAGAAGCAATTAGAAGGATGTTCTTAGTCGACGTGAGTTGTGCGTACTGTCGGTACTGAAACCAAGTGCATAGCAAAAAAACAACAACAAAAAAGGACCCTTCATTTGCATTTGTGTATAGAAACATTTTGCATTACCAAAGAAAAAACCACCGGTCGGCAGCACCTTGTAAATATTTTTTAAGTCGTTTGATGAGATATTCCCTAGGTTTTACAAGCATTAACACAACTCAATAGTATATCATCGAAGATTTCAAATACGACATGTAGTTTCAACCGCTAGTTATACAAATAATGAGAGAAACAGAAAATTAAAGAAGAAAATATAGCTACGCGGGATAGGGGTTGTGATTAAACTGGTCGTGTGTATTAAATTGATGTACCAACCGACTCAATGAAAAGTTCAAACCGATGAAGTGAGCCAAGTAATATATTTCAACACCCCACGGCACGTTCAGGTTATTTTAGTTCTTTAACGTGGGTTTGATGTACTACCTCTGAACCATAAAAAGTGTCGGAGAAAATAACTAGTTCACGTACAATTTAGACCTACAGTCTCAACACTTTTTGTGGATCGGAGGGAGTAGTCTGTTGGAAATTTTAATAGTACTGTTTTGGGGGTCTTGAACTTAAAAAAACTTCTAGCTCCAGGGTGACCTGAGCAGTCCGGGCCCCGGTACAAGACAAAAAAATGGGGCCCCTATACACTGTCTCCCCTCAATCCCCCTTGCCAACGCCTCGTGCAACACTGTCCAGCGGCAGTACCGGCCAATTCCCCTCCTCACTTTCTTCTACGGTAGACAGGCATGAGCGACTCGAATAAGGCCGGCCAGGGGAAGATCGAATGAAGAAGAACGAGTAGACCTAGGGAGATTTATAGAAGTGGATTAGGTAGTACTAACCGTTGCAGATTGTTGATGAAATCTGGGATCTCCTCCTCCATTTGTTCCGCCCAAACGCTAGAAATCGTAACGGGAGAGCAACGCCCCATTATCGTTGTGATTGGGGAGGAAGGAAAAGTGGTGAACGAGGAGTCGAGGAGGCCAGAGGAGAACAAGGAGGCGAGTCGTCGAGGCGCTCGGTCAATGCTCTGGTCGTTGATCGATGGGATGCACTTTTTTACTAGCGAAACTGATGATCGTTACGCTCGGTCAACCAGTTGGCCTGCGATTGGGCCTTCCTATTTTTATACGAAACACAGTACAACGCAAACGCTCACATACATGTGCTCACACTCACCCCTATGAACGCACGCACGCACACCCTACCCCTGTGAGCACATTCGAAAGACAGAGCCGACGGTCAAGTCTTAAGATTGACGAAGTCACCACAGGCGCATCGCTGTCCACGCGAACGTCGCCTCCCACTGAAGAAAATTCCGCCTAAATGAGAAACACCAATGTCAAATCTGGGATTTAAACTTTGGTGGGCTGGGTACAACCACCCTCCTAACCATCCTATCACAGGTTCTCATTGGGCCTTCCTATATGTTACCAGCAAAACAAAAAGGCCTTCCTATATGTATGTATACAATACCTAGGTGGGGGCCTGGCATGTGTGGACCCTGTGCGGCCACATAGGCCACACTTGCTAGCTCTATACCATGTTGAACTGAATGCACTAGCCAACTCAATTAAAAGTGTGGACTGATGGAGAGAAGCGAGCAATACATAGATACATATTTCAACACTATGAGTGTCATCGGAGGGGAGAGTGTATATATAAGGGAGTTAATCTCTGGAAAGAAAACCACCTTATGATCTTACCGATTTCAGTACCACACTACCACTCGTGGTTTGAGACTTTTGTTGCTTTTTGAACGAGAAGAATAAAGTTGTTTTCGTGTTTGAAAAGGCTCGATGAGAAAATCTCTAGCTATAAAGTAAGCTGGCCTAGAATAAGATCCGGAATAATCAATCTGGCAACATCGATCGAATCTAGCATTACGAAACGCACGACGTGTCCGTACGTATGGCTTGGCGTGGCAACCTCGACGGTGGCTTATTTCTCTGTGCTCCGTGTGGTGGGCCAGGTTGGCCGGTGGTGGCGTCCAATGTGACCTTGTTTCATAACGGCATTGGTGCATTTGTATCGATTTTTTGCCGAATTTCTGCTGATTAACCGGTGACCTCTCTTCTTCTTCTTAATCAATGAAATGACAAATATTTTGCCTTGTTTTAGAAAAGAAAAATTAAGTGCCAGAAGTTTGGCCTACTCCCACGAAAGAATAATGATATGACATCGTGTGAGGGCACCATATACTTTGTTTCCCATGCATGCATGCATGCTCCTCTTCTCCACGTACTAGTAATCGTGCACGTGACACACACGTGTTAATAAAAATCATAATGATACGAAGACAATTTACTTAAATTTCGCGTTGTGCTAATATTCAATTCACTAATCCACCTGCGTGCATTATTTGCTGAGAACTACCAATATTGACTACAACCCATGAATTACTACGGAGTAGTTAGATATGGTTATATTGGATAGAAACTTATAGAGTCAGATAAAAAACATACGATGTCATTCGATCTCATCATGATTCATCTGCACCTTCGCATCATGTGTGCCACACAAATCTTTTGCTTTAAACCCCCATATATGACGAAAGTAAATGAGCTGAAGGATATCACAGTTTTTTCCCTTCTAAAAGAATGGCTGAGAAGAGGCTCAATTTTCAATATAGAGAAAAAAAATCGTAAAAGTTACAAGAAAAGGAAACACATGCAAACGCAGATGGAACACAATTCTCATTGGAAGAACATAATTTTTTTGGACCGGAAACTATGCAAGTAGATATCACAAATACTCTTCTGAACAACAAAAAAATGCAAGTAGATGAGCAATGTCCACCAAAAAAATAGGTGGCCATACAATCCATATGAACAAATATAATTAATTAGGTATAGCAGATGCACTCAATATAAAGTTTCATAAATAGTGCTTGAACACAAGTTTCTATAGAGGCAAATAGCAAGTCAGAACTCTGATATGCACTCAATACATGGAAGAGCGAAAATAGGTACCGTTGAAGGAATCAATAATTCTGCTTTGTGCAATTCGAGCACCAGCACAATTGCTCACAAGTACCAGTTCATCAAAATTTGGTTCCAAAAATATTTAACTATGTAAAAAATCCACATAATATACGTATATATTAGTCTTCCGATAAAGAAAACAAGGAAGTAACAGACTCCTGGAACCATTGGTTGAGATACAATAAATTGGTCCAACTATACAATATCAACTTGTGCATATTCGTTACTCCAAAAGGATAAAATTTAACTTAAGAAAAAAAATTGAAGTTCTTGGGTGTCTTTAAGAAGCAGCTAAGATCATTGAACTTCTTGTCCACTTTTGATCTGATTCCAGGCATATGGGTAGCCCCTCCCTGATTGATTTCAACCTTGGTGTCTCGAGGTATTTTAGTTGATAAGTCAATGTGATCTTCACAATTTGTTCTCTCCACCACCGAAATGACAATAATGAATTCGTGGAAATTGACACCCAGTATTCTCTTCACAGATCTCCATGTACAGAAATGACAATAATGTACATGGAGAAAGGTAATACTGGGCATCCAAATTCATTATTGGTGTCTCGAGGTATTACCTTTCTCCATGTACATATACTCTCCAATTAAATCTTTAATAAATAATGAATTCGGACTCTCTCTATGCACCATAGTTGATCTACAAAAAAAAATAGCAAATATGATTATACTTGTTTATGTTCAGATTATAGAACATATGATAAAGAATGAAGCACCTATTTTTATCAAATCCACGTACCAGCAAGAAGAAAGATATATGGTCCAAGAAACATAACAAATCAAAGTTGGATAGATAGGAGGCTTCCATCTGTAGGCATTCTCCTATCATAAAGTCTGAAAATATGCATATACTGCATGCCTACATCAATAAATTGAATCATCTGCACTTCTAAAGCCTGAACAAATGCTTCTAATCGATGAAAAGCTATCTCACAATTATATTCTATTTTAATTAATCCGGAGAAGCATGTTCCTTTATCTTAAAAACAGTTCTGGTTATCTTTCTCAGGTATCAACTATATATCAGTATGCTGGCAGCATTGTAATTTGCAGTGCACACGCTTTGTATACATTATAACTGTATGAAGACAAGTAAGCACCAAAGGATAGATGATCAGTGCTAATCTAAAAGTAACTCAGAAACTAAAGCACAACCATTTGATTAATTATCAAGTTATCTTCCCAATTGGACATTATCGGTAAAGGCACATGTCACCGAGCATTTATATCATGTTTTTTCTTCACTTTACATGCCACTTTATGCTTTTCTTGTCTTTTCCAAGGCCTTCACCTCTTTCTATCAAGTATATGCGTAACATAATATAGTCTGACATCGTTTCTCAGAATGTGTTTCTTTCTCATCCTTGTAGATGGTAAGAAATAAAAAAATCTATAGGAATAATGTGAACTCTGTATACTACCATTCAATAGTACTTCCGAATGTGTTGGGATTAATTACTTGATGCTCACCCCTGTACTCACCCTGGGTTCTATACAGAATTTGATAGAGCTGGAACAAATTGACGCACGTTACATTCATAACCACAGGAGGATTTCTGCACCTGCATGCCAAAAAATGAAAATAAAATCATTCCTTATGTTTGACAGTAGATGCTCGGCTTACTGATTTTCAAAAATTGCATGTTTCAGTGCACCTCATTTGGAAGTAGCCATGCCTGCCACTCTGCAGCTAGGCACCAGAAGTCCAGGACTAATTTCAGCACGCCCACCTTTGCCTCCACTTCTACGGTTATACCTTTGTGTCCTTAAATTGGTTATTGTCCAACTGAACTTAGCATGATAAACCAAAAGGATGTCAGGATTAAAGGCTGCCATGTATGTATAATAAAAGAGATGAATTCGCCCTTTCTATAGATCACAAAGAAGTGCAAAGATCGTTATCAATACATATGTGACTGCTATACACACCTACAAATTTCAAATCTAAAATTGACTACGGTGAGGCATAATCTTGGTTCCGTGAAAAAAATTAGGCTCTGTATGAGTGTTCACAGCTAAGAGTGTAAATTTCAGAGTTACCATCTCCAGTTCTAAAATTTCAGAGCTAGCTGCTAAATTTCAAAGATTAGAATGTGGAAGATGTAAAGTGTTTCAGAGGAGATTAAACCTGCAGAGTTTTAGGATTGAACCTGCGGAGTCAAAACAGTGAATATATTAAAAAGAGATCAAGTACTGAAATAAATTGGATGAACTTGGCGTAAGAACCCACCAACAGATAAGCTTCAGCAACTAATCTGTTTACTCCCCGCTGAGAATCTGTTATGAACATAGTACACAAATTAATTTTACCAGCATAATGAACAGAATAGTCAATCAATTCTGAAGGCTCTTCTCAGGGTGCTAATAATTCTACACACGTACTGTCTCCAATCTATCCATGTTATACAATCCCAATTGTATACACATGGAGTTAAGCGGTTAGGGAATTAATCAAGCTAGTTATACACATGCTAATAGCTTGAATATTGGGTTAACCACATGAGCAGTATACTGTCATCTAAAAAGCAGGAGAGGGAGGTTCCTTCTGTACGGTACCTGCACGCGAGAGGTGAAGCTGGGACCTTGTGGCGGATATGCAGAGGTAGCAGAAGAGTTTCCTGCGGCGGCATGGAGGTAGGAAGAAGTGGAGGCGGCCGGCGGCGTGAAGGATGTGGGGATTCGGGATTCAGGGCGTCGCGCGGGTCCTCCGCGGTGGCCAAATCCGATGCTGCCGCTCACCGCTCGGTGGCTGCTCGCTGCCGTTCAACGTTCGGCACCGCCCTCTGCCGCATGTTGTTTCGACACCGTCTCAGCCCGTGGATCTGCAACCGGCGCGGAAGGGGTGGAGGGATCGTGGGGAGGGAGTTGGGCGACCGAATTAGCGTGCGTTTTTTTTTACTTGATTTGCTTGTTGGATCAGGGTGCGGGTGGTGGCCTCATCATTGAGTGATTTCTGTCCGTTAGATGGAGCGGATGGACGGCTATGAGGAGGGGTACGACTAATGAGACCTCATCATTAGTTTAATCTGGATCATTGGATCAAGGTCATCCGATGGCTGATGTTATTTGGATCAGCCACCTCGGGGTCTTTTTATATTAGTGGAGATTATTGATTTATTGGACGAACAAACGAGCGAAACGTCTGCAAGGACGGATGGCTCTATCCAACACAACACAGCTGCCCAAGTAATAAAAAGACCTTTTTTTTTCATTTTCTTGTTCGAAAAGTGAACAAGTCCCAAACCACGATCGAGTACTGCCCAAGGCGGTTTCGTTTACTGGATTTTCCTATATATAAATTGATCCTGTTCCCCTCCAAGAACAACTCGTCAGTTCATCGCACGCGCAGCTAGCAATCCCATCACACATTCCCACATCCCATCGATCGGTTGAAAATGCACAAGACCTCATCGCTGTCGGAGCTGGGCTTCGATGCCGGCGGCGCCTCGTCGGCCTTCTTCCGCACCGTAGCCGACTCCTCCTCCACCTCCCCGCTCACCCCGACCGCCTCCAGCCGCCGCCTCACCAAGGTCTCGGTCATCGGCGCCGGCAACGTCGGCATGGCCATCGCGCAGACCATCCTCACCCAGAACCTCGCCGACGAGATCGCGCTCGTCGACGTGCTCCCCGACAAGCTCCGCGGCGAGGCGCTAGACCTCCAGCACGCCGCCGCCTTCCTCCCGCGCGTCGGCATCGTATCCGGGACCGATCCCGCCGTCACCAAGAACTCCGACCTCGTTGTGATCACGGCCGGCGCGAGGCAGATACCGGGGGAGACCCGGCTGAATTTGTTACAGCGGAACGTGGCGCTGTACCGCAAGATCGTGCCGCCCGTGGCGGAGCACTCGCCGGATGCGCTGCTGCTCGTCGTGTCCAACCCCGTCGACGTGCTGACCTACGTCGCCTGGAAGCTGTCCGGGTTCCCGGCGAGCCGTGTGATTGGGTCCGGCACGAATCTTGACTCGTCCAGGTTCAGGTTCCTCATCGCCAAGCACCTCGACGTCAACGCGCAGGACGTGCAGGTAAACATACTGTATTTCTGAATACGTGAATGTCATGAGTCCATGATCCATTAGCTCTTGCTCTTTAGCAACGAAAATGGGTCCTTTTGTGCAGGCGTACATGGTGGGTGAGCACGGCGACAGCTCGGTGGCGATCTGGTCGAGCATCGGCGTGGGCGGCATGCCGGCGTTCAAGTCCCTGCGCGACAGCCACCATGCCTTCGACGAGGCGGCGCTGGAGGGCATCCGGCGTGCCGTGGTGGGCGGCGCCTACGAGGTGATCGGCCTCAAGGGCTACACCTCCTGGGCCATCGGCTACTCGGTCGCCAGCCTCGCCGCCTCTCTCCTCCGTGACCAGCGCCGCGTGCATCCGGTCTCCGTCCTGGCCTCCGGCTTCCACGGCATCTCCGACGAACACCAGGTGTTCCTCAGCCTGCCAGCTCGCCTCGGCCGTGGTGGCGTCCTCGGCGTCGCAGAGATGGACCTCACCGAGTCCGAGGCTGCACAGCTCCGGCTGTCCGCCAAGACGCTCTGGGAGAACTGCCAGCTCCTCGGCCTCTAACTCATCAGATGAGCCCCAGTTGATCTACTGGTGTAATGTATTTTATTGCGGCATTTCCACGTGAATTAATGATTGCCTGAATTTTAGAGTACTTTGTTTTGAACTCGATCAGAAGGTAACACCTGTTAATTTGGTGAACGAAATGTGATTTGTGCGATCATTGCTTAATTTGGACGGATATTGGATGATGTAGAATATCGTTGCTTCTACTTTTCATGAAACCCATGCTTCTTAATTCGTTACAAATCCCGTCCGCACCCAACAACGTCAGGCCGTATCTGGAAAGAGCGGCAGCGGTGGCGCGCTGTCGACACTTCTGAAGGTTGAACACGAAGGGCAGCTCAAAAATCTCGTTATATTTTTTGTGTTTGTTAAGTTGTTTTGTAATATTCGATATCTATACTACTATTAAAAGAGCAAACTTGTTGGGATAATTTAAATCTGGACCGTTCAATATCCGATCAAACAGCCCAGATCGTCCCAATGTTTGACAACTCAACAATGTCCGATTTTTCCCGTTTTACCCTCGCACCAAATCACATAATACTACCAAATTGCCACTCATCTCCGAATCGTTATTTTTGTCTTTCCCTGAGTTAGGCCATTATTTTCACAATTTAGCACAGAATAACTATTCGCTAGCGGCTCGCTCCGGCAGTCCGCCGCCCTCCGTCGGGAGGAATACCATGGAAGCCGCCCTCCCGTCCGCCTCATGGGCATCGAGTACAACATCCCCATGGTCTCGGTCGCTGGACCTAGGGTTCGTCGCCACCGCCGCGATGCACGCCGGGATCGCCGACTCGCCGACCTGCCTTGGTGCCACGCAGCCGCCAAACCGCAGATGAACGCCGGCCAGCCACCCCTGGTGCTGTGCTGACGCCGCACCGGAGAATAGATCCCTCATCACGCCGTCGACCGCCGCTGTTCCGTCCTCCGTCCACTGCTGAGCAGCCCCCTCCGCCTTCCGCCGATGTACTGCTGCAACCTGCAGGTTAGTTCCCTCCTCCCTCCTCCCTTCTCTCTTCTCCCCAGCTCCCACCTCATCCCTTCTACATCCTCCCATCTGAGCGCCGGCACCATACTCTTCCCCCGTGACCTGAGCACTGTTGGTGCGGCTACGAAGGAGGAGGGCGCTTCCAGCGCTACCTTCCCCTGTCTGGTGCCGCACTGGAGAAGAGAAAAAACAACCATCAACTGCTCTGGTACTTCATTGATTTAGAATTGCGGGATTGTTTCATTTGTGTGTTTCTTTCATCTTCTCAGCTCTTAGATGAAGCAGCGCTGGAATCTGAGATTTCGGTCCGAATTGCCTAGCTGACCATCAATCTGAGTAGTACGTGTGTTCCCTGGAGTAGTGTTAGTGACAATTTTTGGTGCTACAGATTTTATTTGAGATCAGCAGTACTAATAGGCTACATGAAACGGGTAATTGGCTATAGGCATTTTGTGTACTGTAAGAGGAATTACCAACTGAACTGAACTATTCAGCTTAGAACAAGTTCTATTTGTTGCTCCCTTGTAGATTAATACACGTAGGTTGTCCTATTAGTTGATGGATGCTCTGCTAGGATAGGGAATTAATTGTTGAATTGCAGAGCAAACTGAACCTCATGCTTGGTGCCAGCTCCTGGATAGGATTAGGAATACTAGCAGTAGCTTAGGACGTTCCCTTTGGGGACAATTTCTATACTGTACTACTCATAGGTTTTGGAGCTTCGGTTCCCGGAGTGGTTATTCAGTTTGACATCTGTCTGAAGGTAAGTGCGTGACGAGCCCCTTGTATTTTGGTTGCCATCGTGAGTTGTACTTCACTTAGCAGATTTGAGCTACATTTTCTTAACCGTGGTGAGTTTGAGACTTTATCCTTGCTGTCCTTGCTTGTGAATTAGGCCTTTGTGGAATCAGGCATTAGAAACAAAGACATTAACTGTCCAGTCTGTAGAATGATTATCTTGGAATTGTTTTCTTTGCCAAATCTGGAATCAGCTGGTCGTACTATTAAAGAACGTAAGTTCGATTCAGTTCCATTTCATGCTTCAGTTTCTGATTGCTTAGGCCACATGAAGCGGCATCTAGCAGAGTTTGTCATCTTTTCTTCAGGTTCTGATGATTCAGTTCTATTTTCATGCTTCAGAATCACAAGGAACTGGTCTGCCCCAACGATTTGTTTAGTTTGTATAGATTGGTTGCTTATGTACACAGCAGACACCATTATTTACGTGCTCTGGCATATGGGCAATGCGTACCATTATGTTTCAGATAGGATATTTATCCTGCTTCTTTCACATGTAGCAGAAAAAATGCAGACGCACTGCTACTATCCGGCGTTATGCATCCATTGTTGATTCTAATTTGCTTCAATATTCGCCATTATGTTTCAGATAGGATATTTAACCGGCTACTTTCACATGTAGCAGAGAAAAAATGCAGACGCACTGCTACTATCCGGCGTTATGCATCCATTGTCGATTATAATTTGCTTACGTATTCCATGTGCCCCACTATATCCATGTCTGTTTCTGTTTAGTCCCAAGTCCTGACTCCTTATATGCACACCGACAATTTAATGCAGAGATGGATATTTGAATTTTCTTTCGCTTTGTACTCATCGTTTGTGCATGTATTTTTATAGCTGCAATATTTATGTCACCCGACGTCGATGGTTAGTTATTTTGTTCTTGGCATTGTCGGTTTCATGCTATCATAATATTTATTTCTTCTCTCATCAATCTTGGGACACGTGCATTGCACGTACATGCCAACTAGTTATTTTGTTCTTGGCATTGTCGGTTTCATGCTATCATAATATTTATTTCTTCTCTCATCAATCTTGGGACACGTGCATTACACGTACATAATATTCGATATTTCTTTTAAAGTCAAGATCCTTTTTGTAAAAAAATGCTACTAAGATCATTTCCTAATTTGGGCAATAAGGGTGGAAGATGCTCGTAGTCCAACATCCATACAATTTTGTGGCCTGTAAACCATCTCGGTGTACTCTTGGAGGGTGCCTTAAACACTGCAAGAAGAGCATGATGTTATATGGCCTACCTATTTTTGCGAGCTAGCCGAGCAAAATATTAGATATAGTCTTTTTGATCCATTGTTGACGATCAACCTCTTCGCGTACTCCCAGGAAAGAGGCGACCAGGGTTTCACGCCTCATTCCGGCGCCGCCGCCGATCCACCTCGTCTCCGTGGCCTTAGTGCCATGGTGGCGCGGTGGATCCCGGTCCTTGCCGGCGGGAGGGCTCCGTTCTCACTTTTTTTTTTTGTGTTTTGTTAGGGTTTGTGTCCTACTCAGGGAGATGAAGCGGCGACTGCTCCCTGAAGATGGAATAAGGTCCTCCCCGCCTAGCAAAGAATCGACGGCGCACACTCCTTCGTGAGATCGCACTGAAGGTCTACCCCCACTGGTGTCAGCCCTTCTTCGAACTGATCAACAATGTCCGCCACCTTCATCTGGAATTGCACCGTAAACGGGCGACGCGTCTAGCGTCATTGGAGGGTGTGTGGAGGTGTGTCTCCGGCGGATCTCGCGGGATTCGGTCGGTGGTTGTCTTCGGTGGATCCGATCTTCGTTCGTCTTTGGTTGTGTGTCTACAAATTGGATCCTTCTGATCTATACTTCTCTTCATCGGCGACGGTTGCTGTTCTGGTGCGCTGGTCCCGTGGGGCCTTAGCACGACGACTTCCCGACTGTCTACTACAACAAGTTTTGCCCGACTCTAGTGATGGAGTCATGGAGGGGTGATGACAGCGGCGCGCCTTCGGCTCGCTCTAGTGCTTGTAGTTGTCGCTAGGTGGTCTACGTTCCTTGATGTAATTTTTGTTAATTCTTGTGTTCTTTGTACCGACTTGACAGTTGATGAATAGATCATAAGTTCCTCGCAAAAAAAAATTGATACAAAAATATTTTTATTTTTTTACATACGACCCCCGATAACAGGGACTATCATCACATAACGGAACAAAACAGAGAAAGTTCAGCGTTTTTTGATACTCCCTCCGATCCATATTAGTGGGCACAACTTTGTCTAGATACACATGTATCGAGTCTAAATACTTAACTAGATACATATGAATTTAGACAAAGCTATGCCCACTAATATGGATCGGAGGGAGTACAAAAATATGAAGGGATGGAGGTAAAATTGGATTTAAGACTTACATTTTTTTCTAGGTTTGATCAATTTATGCGGAAAATGATTGTCAAATACTCTGTCGGAGTGGTATGAAAATGCATTTTATGGTGGATCTAATGATATATGGCATGCATGAATTAATTGGTGTACATTTGTCGGAGTGGCATGCACGTACGTAATCTCGAAGAAACTATGGATGGATGCAGCCGCCCGACCAGTATGCCATGGTGTGGTCTCGATCCAGTTTTGCTCACAACAACCCAACTAACTAAACCATTTCTTGAACAGAAGGCTAGCCAGTAGGAAAATAAATTGAAAGCGGCCGTACCAACTAGCTTGTCGGAAAGAAATAAAGAAATAGGAAGTAAATCCTAGTCCCTGCAAGCTAGCGTCGCGCTGCAGGTGCCCATACAACTCTATTGGGTGGGTGATGCACACGAATCACCCAGATGTTGAATTTATCAAATTTGCACTTTTCTAGAAAAGATCGCTGGTCAAAATTTAAATGTTCTAAAGTACCACTGTAAACATGGAGAATTGAAAAGTGTGGAGGCCATAAGTTTTCCGTAGGCCCACGATAAAGGAATATGGACACCTCCCCCCCCCCCCCCCCCCCCTAGTGGCCCGTCTCAAGGGTTTGGAGCCTACATGGGGACTGGAACGCATCATTTTGGAGTACAAGCCATGATCGTTGAGCGTCAAACTTAGCGGGATACCCATTGTATACCAACTCAGATCGGATGTAGCCTATCATGTTACGGTTAGTGGGCACACAAATCTAAGGCTCAGTCAACACTTTGTAACCCCAACCATATATAAGGGGTTGGGGCCTTGGGGGCAACCGAGCTAGTCACGTCATTCATGCGCACAAGCGCCCACGACACCATCATCATTCACCTTCAACCACCCACCATAACTTGAGCTTTATCTCGAGATCGTTGAGCATACGAAAGATAATACAAGCCATCACACAACAGGAGTAGGGTTTTTCCCGAGTATTCTGCACCGGGGCCTGAAACTGTATACATCGTTGTCCCCTTGTGTTACCATCTTGATCAACCAATGTGACCCATCTGAACACAAATATACCGTCGAAAAATACCACGACAAAAAATATTCTACCCATAGAATTTAATTTAAAATAAAATTAGTACGCGTCTATGAAAAAATGCTAAAATTTCGGAGACATAGGGAATAGTTAGGGCTTAATGAACCCTAGTATGTAGTGGAAGGTATAGAAAGGATCCCGGGGGTTTCTAGACCTTCCCAAAAATTCCTGAGAACGCCATGTGTTGCCCACTTGGATAAGCCACATGGGCTTCTGAGGCCTATTAATGTGTGCCCCACTTGCCTATAGGGGCAAGAAAGGGGGCAATTACTGCCTCCCCCTCCCTTGGCCGGCCCTAATGGGGAGGACACTCTCCCAGGGAAGCCACGCCTCCTTCTCTATAAAAGTAGAGGAGGGCTGATAATACTCAGTCTTCTCTTTGTTTAGACGATATAGCACTATTGTATTGGTGATAACGTACACGTGGATACGAGTGGAGGGTTCGTAATTTCGTATGTTTGATCCTATGAAGGAGGGAACATTCTCGCGGCTGGGTGGAATACACCTAGCTGCCCGGATGTGCATCAGTGGATTTTTACCAACGATCTACTTCCGCTACACGCTTATTGCTATGGATCTAGCGTAGATCAATATTCTCTTGCATCCTCATAAATTAGATCTAAAATTTATTCCTATGACATTTTTTTTTGTTTCTACTTTGTTTCCCAACACATTGGACCATGAAACAATGAGCATGCTAGCGGTCTAATTTATACTCTCGAAGTTTCCATAATGGATGTATGTATGTAACAAAAAGGTGCCGAGAATAAATTTCCCATATGTTTTACATTAAATAGCCATTTCAGCTTTTAGTATTAATATATCTTATGTTACATATTTCTTGGAAAAAATAATGTATTTTTCTTTTCTCTGTTCAGCAGGAGGCAGCATGAGGCTGACGCGTGGGGCCATCTGGTCATCGTGAAGGCTAAACTAGACACATTTCAACTCTTCACGAGTCTGTCTCGCGCCAGCCGCCATGGTTCCCCCATTTCCTCGCCACCGGCGCCGCCGCGCCGTCTTGCCGCCATGATCCGGCTCCGGCCCAGCATCCTCACCCGCATCCTCTCGTATCCTCCGCCTCTCCTATCCCCCATCTCCACCGCCTCCTCTCCGCGGCCGCGCCCGCGCCCGCCGTTCCCCCAATCCCTGGATTCAACGGCGAGGAGTACCTCGTCGAGAGAGGCGGCCTCACCAGAGCGCAGGCCCTCAAGGCCTCCGCGAAGATCTCCCACCTCAAGTCCCCCACCAACCCCGACGCCGTCCTCGACTTCCTCGCCGGCCTCGGCCTCTCCGGCGCCGATGTCGCCGCCGTCCTCGCCAAGGACCCTAAGATACTCTGCGCCGAAGTGGACAAATCCTTGGCCTCCAAAGTCCCGGGGCTCACTGGCCTCGGTCTGTCCAGTTCTGAGGTCGCCAACCTCGTCTCGGTTGCCCGGGAAAGAATCCGCTGCAGATCCGTCGTCTCCAACCTGCACTACTTCCTTCCCATCTTCGGCTCCTTCCAGAAGATCCTTCCAGCGGTGAAGTTCAACACCGATCTCCTCACTTGCAGTCTCGAGAGGATTGTGAATCCCAATGTGTCGGTCCTGCGGGAGTGCGGCCTAGGTGATTGCGATATTGCCAAGCTGGGCATAGCTGTGCCGAGGTTGCTCACCAGCAACCCAGAGCGTGTCCGGGCGATTGTGGCTTGTGCCGAAGGTTTAGGTGTGCCCCGTGGTGTTCCCATGTTCAGGCACGCCCTGCACGCTGTTGCATATGAGAGTGAGAAGACGATCGCCGCCAAACTAGAATACTTGAAGAAGACGTTTAGGTGGTCAGATGCTGAGGTGGGCATTGCCGTGTCTAGGGCTCCATTTGTGCTGACAAGGTCCAAGGACATCCTGTAGGGCAGGTCTGATTTCCTCATTTCCGAGATTGGGTTGGAGACCGCGTACATTGCTCATCGTCCGGCAATACTCCTTTATAGCTTGGAGGGCCGGCTCAGACCCCGGTATTATGTTCTAAAGTTTCTTAAGGAGAATGGATTGCTAGAGTACGAGAGGAGCTACTATTCAGCAGTCAGTGTGAGTGAGAAGGTTTTCATCAAAAAGTTCATATGCCCTCATGAGGAAGCGGTGCCGCACCTCGCTGGAAATTATGCGGCCGCTTGCAGAGGGGAAGTGCCAGCTAATTTCATATTTTGCGCCAACCAATAATGGGTTATGGAAGCTGCAGGTAAGAGGTGACTGGCACAGCAAGGTTTTTACTCTGAAGTAGTAAGCTAGTAATTCCTGTTTCAATGTTCTTTGCCTAACTGGATGTTGGTTATGTGCTGTAGCATGTCTGTTACATGTTGATTTGGGTGTTGCTAATCCCATATGAAACTGATATATGATTTTGTTAGTCCTGCCATGTCCATTACATCATTTTCTGAACTTGTCCATCCTCATGTCATGTTGGCACATATATTGGAACTAAGAGAGTGGTAGATCAGTCATTCTGCAAATGCTTTGAAGTATCAGCGAGTATATATTTATGTTCGGCCATGGCAGTTTTCGGTGCATCCCTCAGTTCTAATAAACATGACATGAAGTCTCAAAATTTCCTTTTGGATGAGAACTTTGAATTGCTTTTTTCACGGTGTACTATTTGGATTTGTTGATGGCCGCAGTTGGTTGCTTGCTCTAGTTCTTCTAAGCTGAAAATCTTCGTGCTTCCTGCAACAGCTTCCTGCAGCTGCACCCTACCTTGTTGAAAACTATGCAACAGCTTGCAGAGGCGAAGTGCCGACTAGATTCAGATTTTTATGAACCAAGAATGGGCATGAAATTTGGTAACTGCGTATGGCACAACAAAATTTCACCAAGCTGGTAGTTCAGGATTCTGTGTTCTTTGCTTGACTCAATGGTCTTTGGTGTGTTACATGCTGGCTTGGTCACTGCTAACTCCTTATGAAACTGTTACTTTCATTCCTTGATCCTGATATGACCATGTCATCAGTCAGTAGAGAAGAAAGTGTGGCCACAGGATCAGTTCACCTGGCTTTGGCTTATATTGATGTTTCCACAGTGTTGCTTATTTGTGTGAGCACACTTGCATCCATGTATGATTTCTTGGGGTTTTTTCTAACGAGGGTCTGACATCCATGTAATCTTGATAACATACCACTCATGAAGGAATGCTAAAGGGTGTCAGACCAACTTCTCTTTCTATTATTCAAATGTTGTACTATAAATGGCCAATCAGTAGATAAGAAACAAACTTCCATCATAATAACGGTGAAAATTCCTTGGTATCGTCTTAAAATGATTCAGTCTTGTTATTGAATCTAGGCACTGTGATTATATGTCGAATTTAATTGCGGGTGTATAACTGTTCAAGGGATCTTCTGTTTTGTCATGTCAGATTTGAGTTTTCCATCTGTATTTACTGCTTTGTTGTGGTTGAAACTAAATATGAATTTTTACAGAGTCATTCAAAGCTGTGTCCTTTTTCTGTTTCGGCAGTTTCTACATTGATCTGTTAGCCGATTTATCATTCTCAATATCTGTCCAACTATGGTGTTTTCATTGATTAGCATATGCTTTTCACTTGCTCTTTTTCGTCCAGTGGAAGGAAAATATATTTGAGATTTAACTACACTTGCAAATCAGTTGGTTGATGGTAGAAATGTGTTTTTCATATGGAGAGATATGTAACCAGTGGCTTTGAGAACCCTTTTCCCTTATACTACTTCTCAATTGCCGCAAGCTCATAGTTGGGGGAGGGTGTGCTGCAATGCATTCCTAAATCTTTGGAGAGCTTTTGACTGCCACAAGAATGCTTTGTGTAACTTTGGACTGCTTTATTAAAGCTGGAGTAGTGATGTAACGCCTCTTAATTTGCTGGAATAAAATCTGTTTTGTGCCAGCATTTCTAAATCTGGTTGTGTATCGGTGTAGGATCTACAATATTCTAAAACCATCAATATTTTCCCGTTTGAACTTTTTAATTCCTGCTGTAGTAGGTAGATATCTTGATTGCGAAATTTGTAGCTGAATTTTACGTTTTGTTGTTGCACACTCGGTATCCTTTCAGGCTCACACTTGATATTGAGATAATCTTTGGAGAGCTTTCTGCACATCAACTCTGGGCAGAAGATTGAATAAACCTTGGAGAGCTCTCTTCACATCGACTGACTATGCCGGTTACATAAAGAACGCAAACGGACATCGAAAGGCCAAGTTCCATAAACCGGATAAGAAACCCGGCACTACTCATCAGTCATCAGGCTACTTTGTCAGTTCTCTCAGTCATGTCTTGGACCAGAAAAGTTGCAGAGGACGATAGTTCATGCATTTGCCCATACTTAGGTGATGATGTTGAAGCCATATTGCAGGCCGAGGCGAATTTCTGTCCATCTGGGGTCGGACTCGGACCTGACGATGCTGTCACTAGTCTGTTTGAATATTGCATTGGCGTGAAGCAGCTTCAGTAACAAGTATGCATATGACCTGACTTCTCTGTTTGAATTTTGCATTGTTAGCACACACACAACTGAGCCGTGAACTAGTTCAGAAACCTAGTGCTTTAATCAATTATTACAGTCAGGAACTGAGCCTTGAAGAGTGTTTGAATTTAAGTGTGAGACTCTGGCTTCCATGGCTTCTCTGACGGCCACGAAGTGTTCCTCAGCCTGCCTGCCCGTCTCGGCTTTCTCTGTTTGAATTTTGCATTGTCAGCACACACACAACTGAGCCGTGAACTAGTTCAGAAACCTAGTGCTTTAATCAATTATTAGAGTCAGGAACTGAGCCTTGAAGAGTGTTTGAATTTAAGTGTGAGACTCTGGCTTCCATGGCTTCTCTGACGGCCACGAAGTGTTCCTCAGCCTGCCTGCCCGTCTCGGCTGCGGGGGCGTGCTCGGCGTCGCCGAGATGGACCTCACTGAGGCCGAGACCGCGCAGCTCAGGCGCTCCGCCAAGAGCCCAAGACGCTTTGGGAGAACTGTCAGCTCCTAGGCCTTAACTCGTCAGAGGAACCCCAGTCGATCTACTGGTGCAACCTTAATGGCGTTTCCAGGAACTCTACTGCTGTATATTGCTACTGCTGCTGCCACACGAATGCTTGTGTAATTTGTTACTGTTTATTTAGAGCTGAAGTTCGAATGTAACCCCTGTTAATTTCGTGAAATAAAATGTGTTTCGTACCAGCATTGCTGAATCTGGTTGGATATTCGATGGTGTAGGCCTCCAATAAACTATATAGTACGATCATTGCTAATTTAGAACCAGTAAGGGGTGAATGTGATTTTAGAACATCCATGCAATGTCGTGGTCTCTAAATGAGAGTAGTTTTGCATGTTTTAACTTTGACCACTAATTTCATCAATAAAACATGTGTCAGTTATTATAAAAATTACATCATTAGAATTTTATTCAAAAATGAATTCAATGGTATAATTTCCGTGAGATATGTTCATATTTCGTAGATCAAATTGATGGTCAAAGTTAGACATCGAGAAAAAGTGCACCACCTAAACTGGGCCAAGGGAGTATTTGCCAACTATTTGGTAGCCAAAATACTGGTTGGGATTTCCCGAGAGCCTTTGCTGATCAGAATATTGGCAAAAATTGTGAAGGAAACTTGATGACAGCAAGGATCTGAATTTTGGTTTTACCAAAATTTCGTGACCCACCGAATCTCCGAGTTTTCATAACTTTAGAAATTATTGAATGCAAATTTCATCAATTTAAAGCAAAATTCAAGTAAATTTGACATATCCCGAAAGTCTAGCGGAAAATATATTTCGTGACCACCGTTATTACCAAAAACTCCTCGAAAATTTAATCTCTGGAGGGGAGCGGAAGTTCTTGTAGAAAAATCAAAATTTTGGCAATAAAGTACGAGCAACAATATCACGGGCCAACGAAATTTACACAAATGCTTCCCAAATTTTCTTGTTGTGCGACAAATTTCTAGACCATGTTCTGTACTTTATGACTTTTTTTAGATCATGTTATCTGGAGTTATTTTATTTTCAGTAGAGTTGGCGGATGAGTTTTTCTTTATGGAAGAGAGTGGTTAGAAGAAGATATCACCTTTGACGGGAAAGGCGGGCGCTTGGCGACGGTAATGGCGATTGCCTGACTGGCCTCCATGGCCTCGCCTCTGCCTTCCGCGTCCTCGCTGCTGGCCTCGACGGGGTCTGCGTCTGCCGCCGCGGTGGTGGCGGACCTGGACCTAGTCCATGGCCGGCGGTGGGCTGACATCGCGGAGGAGCTTGATGAGGAGGAGGCGGTGCGGAGGGAGATGGAGTCCCGTTGCTCTTCACCGGCGCTCCCAACGCTAGGCGAATTCCTGGTGCTTGCCCGTCGCTCCCCGGCTCGTCGTCGCGGGACGGTTCGGAACTCCGGAGGTTCGCCGCGCAGAGGCCGCGGCCTTCCGGCGTGGTGTCTTCGCGGTCGCGGGCAGCCGGCGGGTCTCCTGTGGGACCTGCTAGAGCTGGGCTGGCAGGTTCGGCTGTTGTGGAGCCACGCTCCGTGACGGCTAACTCGCCGGCTCCGGCTCCGGTGGCCTGCGAGGCGACGGCGCCGCCGCCAGGGGCAAGGTCGATTCCGTCCTGGCGTCGCGCGATCGAAGCAGCCGCCCTTCCCTCCTTGCTGGGCCCTAGGCCGAACCCTAGGCCCATCAATGAGCCAGTGGCGCGGAGGCCCATTCTGGGCTGGAGAAGCCAGGACGTGAGGAGCATTTCTGGGCCAGAAGTGGGCTCGGCTGAACGGGCTGGAGCTGGGCTTGGCCCAGCTTTGGCCCAGGAGGCTAGGCCTGCTTCGCCCTGGCTCTGGATCAGGAAAGGGGCCCATGACCTGGGCCTAGGGTTCACTGCATCTCCCCAACAGGTGGCCCGTCATCGTGCAGTCGCTCGCAGTGTGTCCGTCCACCCGCCGCCGCCCCCTCTCTCACGATCCTTCGCTGACGTTGTGAGCTCGCCCATGAAGCGCCGCCGGGAGACGAGCCCTCCCCTTCCCGCCGGCATGCTGGCTCCTCTCCCCCCCGGTCGCCGCCTCGATCCTCCGCTCCGCCCCAGCCTCCGTACCGCCCGCCCCCGCGTAGGCCGCCGACCCGCCGCTCGCCTTCCCGCCGCTCGCCTGACCGCCGCCGCTCGCCCGTGGCTGGCCGTGGGCGGGATGCGCGGGGTGGGCGCGGTCACCTCTCCTGGCTCGGCGGCGCGCCGGACCGCCGCGTTCCATCGCCGGGTGCGCAGCGGCAGGAGCAGCGTCTCCGGGAGGACCTCGTGCAGCGTCGCCAAGGCCAGCAAGGTCTGCGTGAGGGTGGCCGGCCCCAAGCCCCTGCTGGCCATTGGCGGGAAGGCAGGCCTCGGTCCCCTCCGCGGCGTGCTGCGGCCGATGCGCAGCAACCTGCTGCTGCCGGGGCTGTAAAGCAGAAGAAGAAGAAGACTAAAAAGAAGAAAAAGAAGACGCTTGCGGCTGTAGGGACATCGGCTGCTGCCCCGCGTCCTCTGGTGATACCGTCCATCCTCGAGTTTTACGGGCATGGCATCGACGGCGGCTTCTACTACGTGGACACCGGGGGTATCAAGTTGGCTACTCCGGCTCACATGGCCGTGGTGACCGTGCTTCCCGAGCAGGACTTGGATCCTTCGGTGGTGATCTCGGCTGAGACCATTCGCTCCGAGCTGGAGGGTTTGGAGCGTGGGTGGTCTTGGGTGGTGCGGGAGCGCTCCCCGACGGAGTTTGCGGTGGCATTCCCCACTGCTGAGCTCCTCGCCCACGTGTCTTGGAGTGCTACCATCACCTTGCCGCTGCACAACATTCGCGTCTCCATCAGGCCCTCCGACACCGACCCGGACGCACCACCACCACTAGCCGAGGCGTGGGTTCGGATCCACGGGATCCCCGCTGAGCTTCGGAAGGAGGTGGCCTTCGTGGCGCTGATTTCCCAGGCTGTTGGCCGCTTTGTGGAGGTGGATGAGAGTTCCCTTCCAGGGGCTGGCCCCGTTCGGGTCCGAGTCAAGGCCCCGGATCCCGCCAAGCTCAACACCCCCTTGCCCACCTTCTACTTCGACGGGGTGGGCAGGACCCTGGTGGTTGAGCTGGAGTCTGAGGTGGACCGGCCGAGGTCCACTTCCCCACGTGTCGGACGCTCGCCGTCCCCTCACCGCAGCCCTTCCGACGACGACGAGGGGGACACTTCGGAGGACGACCCGTCTGACGGGGACGCTCCCCGTGCCACGGACGCCCTTCCACCTCCTGTGACCTCTGCTCCGACTTCTGCAGCTGCGCCTCCGTCTGAGGTGGCTTTTCTAGCAGGCTCCCAGGTTCAGGCATCTTCGCTTGGACAGTGTCCTCCGTTGTCGGCCACTCTCTCCAAAAGTGCGCCGGCAAAGCTGGGGAGGACCGACGACGCTCGCACCTTCCTCCCCGCCCCACCACCGTCCTTTGGGTTCCCGCTCTCACAGTACGGTTCCAACCTCTGTGAGGGGCCGGGATCCATGGACCTCTCCGGCCTCGTCTCGACGGCCCTGGGGCTTCAGTCCTCTCCTCAGGCGGAGGTGGAGGTCTCTGAGGACTCGACGAGTGTGGGGTTGGAGGTCTTGGCCCCTGACTCCCCGCGCTCCCCGGGTGTGGTCTGCTACACCCGCTCCCCAGGCACCCCGGCAGCTCCTGTCCTGGAGCCAGTCACGGTCTTCCCCGACACTCCTGTGGCAGGCACCAGGGGGCGTCCTAGGCGCCACCGGTCTTCCCCTCCTGCCCCGGGCACTCGCCGCCACAGCGCACGCTTGGCGAGGGCTAGGACTGGAGGCGAGACGGTGGAGCCTACTATCACGATGGTGGCGTCACGCCGTCGTGAGGCGCTCGACAGTGGCACTGGTACGTCTCGACCTACGCCCACCCCTACTCCCTCCCTTCCCTCTCCCCCTTCTGGCTCCCGTTTCTCGGTTCTCGATTCTGTTCCGTTGTCTCATCTAGCTCAAGTTGCGGGGGACTGTGACATTATTTTCCGTGGAGAGCGAGGGCCTCGCCTTGAGCAGATTGCGGCCATCAAGGCTAAGGAGGTCTATGAGGGGGCCCTAGCGGCAGCTCGTGCTCAGGCGGAGCATGAGCGGCAGGGGCCCCCGGCTCCAGCTGGACCTGTGCAGGAGGCACAAGGGTCCGGCAGTGGAGCCCCTCCTAGGCCTGCAGATGCCACAGTTGCTGTGCCTACTTCCCAGCCTGGGAAGAGGCGCGGGAGGCCTCCAAAGGCGACGTCCCGGCCCTCGACCGATGGTAGGGCCCAATCGGTCCCCCCTAAGGGGACCAACCCTGACATTGTTTCTCAATGAGTGTCCTCACATTCATTTGGAACATGAGGGGGTTTGGGCAGGAGGGCCGCCGACGCCAGTTGATCAATTATCTTAGAGACGAAGATGTGGACATTGTGGGATTGCAAGAGACGATTCGTCAGGACTTCTCGATCTCGGAGCTGGAGAGCCTTAGTCGCCACAAGTTCTCGTGGCATTGGCTCCCGGCAACGGGTCACTCAGGGGGCATCCTCCTTGGCGCCAAGGAGGATACCTTTGAGATAGAAGATATGGATCGCGGGGAGTTCTTTGTGAGCATGTTGCTCACCCATAGACGATCGAACCTTCGTTGGGAGGTGATTATTGTCTATGGCCCCGCGGATCACAGGAGGTCCGTTGAGTTCTTAGCTGAGCTCAGGTCAAAGGTGGAGCGATGCCACACTCCTGTAGTGGTGGCAGGTGATTTTAATCTCATTCGCTCCCCTGATGACAAGAGCTCAGATAATGTGGACCTACCTAGGATGCGAATGTTCAACGACTGGATTGCTGACCTGGCTCTACGAGAGATCACACGAGTTGGGGCGCGTTATACGTGGTCCAACAACCAGGCTGTCCCGATCCGAAGTGTGCTTGATCGGGTTTTAGTGTCGGTGGAATGGGAAGTTGCCTTTCCTCTGTGCTCGCTTCGGGCGATTACTAGGATTGGCTCAGATCATTCCCCCCTCCTCCTTCTTCCGGAGGAGGGGCCACGCCGAGGTCGAACCGCTTCCACTTTGAGGAGTTCTGGCTTAGTCAGCCGGGCTTTGTGGAAGCGGTTCGCCAGAAGTGGGCCTTGGCGGTCGCGTCTCCCCCCCGTGCCTATAATGCGGTAGACATTTGGCACCATTGTGCTAAAGTCGTGCGCCAATCTATGCGTGGGTGGGGCGCGAACTTAGGCGCCGATTTGCGAAAGAATAAGGCGGACATCCTCGGCCAGATTCAGTCGCTCGATGTAGTGGCTGACTCGACAGGTTTGTCCGCTGATGGTTGGTTGCAGCGGTATGCTTTGGAGAACTCCTTGATGGAGATCTACAAAGGCGAGGAGATATTCTGGCGGCAGCGTAGTCGTCAGAATTGGATTCTTCGTGGAGATGCTAATACAGCATATTTCCATGCCATTGCCAATGGCCGCCGGCGCAGGTGCTCTATTCCGTGTTTATGGGCGGATGGCCTCCTTTTAGAGGAGGCCCAGGACCTATCCGCCCATATTTACTCCTTCTATAAGGAGTTATTTACGGAGAGGCCCCGCACGGGGGTAGCTTTGGCAGCACACTTCTGGCCCTTAGGGGCGTTAGTCTCGGATGACGAGAATAGGGAGCTTACTATCCCTTTCAGCCCTGAGGAAGTGCGCAGTGCTATAATGGGGATGAAGGCCAACTCGGCCCCTGGCCCGGATGGCCTTCCTGTCTCCTTCTTCCAGAAGTTCTGGGAGGCTATTGAGGCGGTGATTATGCCGATGTTCCAGGAGTTCTATACTGGGACATTGGTTATGTCTCGTCTCAACTTTGGCGTGATTACCTTGATCCCTAAGGTCGTAGGGGCCACGGACATACGCCAGTTTAGGCCGATCACGGTGATCAATGTCATCCAGCGACTGATTGCTAAAGTGTGTGCAACTCGCTTGGCACCAGTTGTGGAGCGCCTCGCTCACCCACATCAGTTCGCCTTTCTTAAGGGACGATTTATCCATGACGGGATTCTGGCTCTTCATGAGGTTGTTCATGAGGTCAAGGCTAGACATCTTAAGGGTGTCTTCCTTAAGCTAGATTTCCAGAAGGCATATGATCGTTTGGACTGGGCGTTTCTCCGCCAGGTCCTCGAGCGCCGTGGGTTTGATGAACGCTTCATATGCTGGGTTATGCAGATCGTCATGTCTGGGAACACAGCCATAAACATTAATGGGGACATTGGTCCTTACTTTAGGTCTTCGTGTGGGGTGAGACAAGGGGACCCAATCTCTCCCCTTCTCTTCGACCTTGCCGGCGATGCCTTGGCGACTATCCTGGACAAAGCTAGGACGGCCGGCCACATCTCTGGTGTGGTTGGGCACCTTATTCCTGGAGGTGGGATCACCCACCTCCAGTATGCGGATGATACCATGATCATGGTGGAGGGGTCGGAACTTGACATTGTTAATCTCAAGTTCCTTCTCCTCTGCTTTGAGGCCATGTCTGGCCTCAAGATTAACTTCGACAAGAGCGAAGTCATGATCATGGGGTTCCCTCCTGATGAGCAACAGCGGATAGCGGACAAACTAAATTGCAAGTTAGCTGCCTTCCCTGTTACTTATCTTGGGATGCCCCTTAGTGACTCTAGGATCCTTATTAAGGACCTTGAGCCGGTTACCCAGCGTGTCAAAGCTAAGGCGGAGCCTTGGCAAGGGCGGTTCACATCTAAGGCGAGCAAAACAGTCCTGATTGACGCCTGTCTCTCTAGTCTACCGATGTACCTGATGGGAGTTTATATACTCCCAGAAGGCACACACGTTACCTTTGACAGGGAACTCTCACGCTTCTTCTGGCAGGCGGCCAATGGGCGTCAGAAGTACCACATGGTCAAATGGGCGGATGTGTGCGCCCCCAAAGACATGGGGGGCATAGGTATCTTATCATCTCGTAAGATGAACGTGGCGCTCATGCTACGATGGGTATGGCGGATTCTTAGAGAGGAGGGGGGGTTATGGCTGCAACTTATCAAAGCGAAATACCTGCAGGGCCGCCCCCTCCTCTCTTGTGACCGTCAGGATGGATCCCAATTTTGGCGGTCCATTCAATCCATCAAGCATGAGATTAGGAAGGGTGTGCGCTTCTCCATTGGTAATGGGGACGGCACCCTCTTTTGGCTAGACCCGTGGCTTGGCGGGAGCCCGTTACAGCATAGGTTCCCTTCTTTGTTTGCTATCTGCGCGGACCCGATGCAGTTGGTGGGTGCGGCAGTACTCAATGGGAGTTGGAACATCTCATTCCGACGAACATTCTGTATTGCCGAGGCTACAGCCTGGGCGGAGTTACGGAGTTTACTTCCGGAGGTGCTGCCGGGAGGCCGAGACCTTGTGTCATGGCACTTGGCGCCCTCTGGGACGTTCTCTGTAAAGTCGGCTTATCGGAGTCTCTTTAGTAACCCAGTTAGAGCTTGGACCTCTCCCTCTGGAAGGCTCCCCTACCGTTAAAAATCAAAATCTTCGTGTGGCAGCTTCTTAGGGACCGCCTCCCCTCAGGGGTGGAGGTACGCAAGCGACAGGGGCCGGGTGATGGGCTTTGCCCTATGTGTGGGATCCCCGAGACGGGAACCCACATCCTTTTCACCTGCCCCGCTGCCAGGTTTCTGTGGAACTTCGTTCACGAGGCGCTTGGGCCTGCTTGGCAGGCCTCAGACCTCGGCGAGTTCTTAGAAACCCAGGCGAACCGTACCGGGGGGAGGCGACGCCTCTTCTGGTTGGTGTTTGCCGCGTTGACGTGGACCCTGTGGACAATTCGCAACAAGATGGTGATCGAGCGGATCTTTCTTCGACGTTCTTCTGACTCGATGTTTACATTTCTGGCTTTCTTGCAGCAGTGGCACCCGTTGTCTAGGCAGCGGGACAGGGGGCAGCTGGACGACATGCTCGCTAGACTTGTGGCGACCGCTCGGCACATCTCCTCTACTACTTCCAGCTAGCGCCAGAGGGGATTAGTTTTTGTTCTCGCTCTCTCTCTCTCCCTCCCCCCCCCCTGATGTATCTCTCTCATCGCCCCCTTCCTCCCCCCCCCCCCCACCTCCCTTTCTTGCTCCTTCCCCCTTGGGCTTACTTGTGCTGCTGCCCCAGCGTGCGGTTTCTTTTACCGCCCTTGTGTTGGTGAACTTTGTATGGACTTGCTTGGCATGTTGCTTTATTTATAAAGCGGGGCGAAAGCCTGTTTCGAGTTTTTCTTTTCTGATTGGGCCACGACTTGAAGGCCCACCGCAGTTACACGTTCTACTGTTCTACATCCATCTTCTTCTTCACGAGTCTGCTCTCGCACCGACCGGCGGCGCTCGTTCCCCTCGCCGCCGGCGCACCAACGCTGTCGCCTGAGCCATGCTCCGCTTCCGCAGCCGCATACTGGCCCACATCCTCTATCCTCCCTCCGTATCTCCCATCCCGTTCCATCCGCACCGCCTCCTCTCCGCGGCCGCGCCAGCCGTTTCCGCAGGCACCCGATTCGCTCTCGAGGACTACCTCGTCGACACCTGCGGCCTCACGCCAGCCCATGCCCTCAAGGCCTCCACCAAGCTCTCCCACCTCAAGTCCCCCGCCAAGCCCGACGCCGTTCTCGCCTTGCTCGCCGGCCTCGGCCTCTCCAGAGCCGACGTGGCCGCCGTCGTCTCCAAGGACCCACAGTTACTCTGTGCCAAAGTGGAGAAAACCCTGGCCTCCAACGTCGCGGGGCTCACCGGCCTGGGTGTATCGCGTTCTGAGATCGCCCGCCTCGCCTCGCTCGCCCCTGACAGCTTCCGCAGTAGATCCATCGTGTCCAACCTACCCTACTACCTGACGCTCTTGGGCTCCTACGAGAACCTCCTCCGGATACTCAAGAAGCACTCCACTGTCCTCGCACGATGCCCCGAGAAGGTTGTCAAGCCCAATGTCACGCTCCTGCGGGAGTGCGGGCTAGGTGCTTGTGATATTGCCAAGCTGTGCATCGTTCAGCCATGGCTGCTCACCACCAACCCAGAGCAGGTCCAGGCTATGGTGGCTCGCGCGGAAGCTCTAGGCGTGCCCCGTGGCTCTGGGATGTTCAGGCAAGCACTGCAGGCTGTCGCGTTCCTCAGCGACGAGATTATTGCCGCCCGAGTGGAGTTCTTGAAGAAGACGTTAGGGTGGTCGGATGCTGAGGTGGGCGTTGCTGTTTGTAAGTTTCCAACATTGCTGTGGAGGTCCAAACACATGCTGCGCTGCAAATCGGAATTCCTTATCTCCGAGGTCGAGTTGGAACCGGCCTACATTGCTCACCGTCCGGTATTGCTCGGTTATAGCTTCGAGGGCCGGCTCAAACCCCGGTACTATGTTGTGAAGTTCCTCAAGGAAAATGGATTGCTAGATCGTGACGGGAGCTACTATTCAGCAGCCATGGTGACCGACAAGGTATTCGCGGAGAAGTACATATCCCCTCACAATGAAGCTGCACCATACCTCGCTGAAGACTATGCAACCTCTTGCAGAGGGGAAGTGCCTCCAAGATTCAGATTTACATGAACCAAGGGTGGGCTATGAAAATGGTAATTGTGTGTTGGTTATTTGATGTTGTATATCTGTTAGATGCTGGTTTGGTAGTGGCTAGCAAGTGATAATTTTATTTATGAATCCTGATATGTTAATGTCTTCATTCAGCAGAGAAGAAACCCATGGCTTGCTTACGAACTTGTGCATCCTCTCGCCATGTTATTTAATAAATTTCTGTTTTCAAATTAGTTGCTGGTGAATTGCAACACTTCTATTATTTTCACGGGCACATCATAAAGCTATTATTATCCAGGTGTCCCTGCAATTGATAAAAGTGGTATGGTGTTCCTCATTGAGATTACGAAATTAGTAGAAGAATACAGCTTAGAGCACAGAGTTACTCTCATCATAGATGAAAAGGTTCATATTTCTAGTGCATGATCTGTCAGCATGCTATCAGTATCAGTTCAGGGAAATAAGTCCACATACCACCTATATGTTTCAAGAAAAAACGTTGAGTCTTTCTAGTGCTAATTCAGCATCCAGTGGGAAGTATTGAGACTTTGAGAGTATGTACATTCCTGGATCCCCATCTGTATTGTGCGGCACGTACTTCTGAATCTATGTGCCACGAACTAGATGTTTTAACTGAATGTGTTGGAGATGAATCTCTTTATTGGCTGTTTCACACTTCACACTTGGTTCTTCGTCATATCCATTATGGTTTACACTTGTCATATGAGAATTCTGATGAACTGCTGCCTCCACATACGTCATTGTAGTTTTAATTCTTCACTAGGCATCGACACAATGCAGCCATGCAGCTTCATGCACACACTGTATTTCTTGAGTTGACATGGAAAACAAATCTTTTTTTTTCGTTGCAAGTTATACATGGATGGATCTTTTATGTTGAAAGTGCACCTCAAGCCTGAAAAAATCAAACAGCACAAAACCCATGTGGCTACATGTTGTTTCTGCCCTTTTTACAAATAACCCATAGATACATGAGAAGGCAAAAATGCAAGGGTGATAAGTTACATCAATGTCATATAAGACTACTAGAGCATCTGTATCCCTAGGTGCTACTCAGAGCATAAAGGTGAGAGGAGTTGTCTAGCACTAGTGCTAACGAGTAGGATGATAAGAGCTAAGATAAAAAAAATGGCTTAGCACCAGTATTAAGCTTACCATCAAATGTTAAGCTAAATAAATTACTTTTAATAAGGTTATGCATATACATGGGTAAAAGGGTAAAAGACGGTTCAGAGATGGCAGCAACTAAGCTCTTTTCGTTTTGTAAGAGAAGTAGTGCATATTGGGGATTTCATGGATCCAATGATTGTTTCATAAAAATATCCCCTGCCGAAGTCAGATGTAGGTAGCTCTTATGTTCTGCGTCATGCCATATTTGGCCAAATGTTCCCCAGTGGATGGAACTACTTTACTTGTGGGATGTTGCACAAGAGGTCCAAAATCTTATGCGTGATCAGGAAGGACAACTGTTGAGGGCCTGAAGTCGTACTTGCTTTACAACTTGGTGATAAGGGTTTGCTCTGCTCAGTTTGCTTGATTTGACTGTAAGCTTCCAATTCCCTAAATCAGTTTTCGACTGGTGCTTTATATCTGGGTGACCTTTGTGAACATTATGCCTTCTCATTACTGGACAACCTGCAGATGGTTTTAATGAATAGAAGAACGCAACATCAACTATGGTATGTCTACGTGCATCCCAACAGGCAACAGCCTATGGAGGCCTTAGTTAATGATTTCTTCACTTGAGAGATGCATTATTTTTTTTCAACAGTTAATGATTATTGTGCAGTTTGAAGCAATAGGAAGACTTGGCATTACCTTATTTCTTTGTTGGCATTGTCTGCTCATGTTTTTATGTTATATACTCCCTCTGTATCAGATATGTGCTCATTATCTTAGGAAGATCTGTATCACAATTTTTATACGTTGAGGAAACCATGAGTACAGTTATTGCAATATTTGACTGTCTACTCCCACATTTCAATGCCGTGAAAGAAACCAAGTAGTTTTAGTAAGTCACCCTTTTGGGGTATGTATGGTTATTGCCCTTTATTTTTCTTAAAGCTGGTGATTCATTGGTTACTGCAGTGATATTTATGGATCACTTCAGTGTCATGACTTCTAAATGTTGCTTAGAGATGACTGGCTTTTTACTACATTGATGATGCATGTACCAGTACGTCCAGTTTTGAACCCTTTTCCTGATTTTCTGCTTAATTCATGATGATTTCGTAACTCGGTGGTTCTGTTGGGCAGCCTAGGTCCTAATGGCATGCTGGATGACTGGGAAGAGAATTTGGCTATTATAACTGCAAACAGGGACAAAGGTGATGACCTAGTTATTTTCCATCTTGGAGATTGCCATTGGAACGAGAATAATGAGGTTTGTGTGATACGTTTTAGAAGTTATATTTGTTTCTTCTTCCTTTTTTGTGATCAAGTACCTTACGGAGCTATTTAATACATGTTGCAGCTGTTCATTCATATACCTTTACAACTATATAGAGCTTGTACTGCTGGCCTTTGTACTAAAAATTGGTTATGTCGGATCTGATAGTCGATGACATGATCTAGAATTTTATTGTACCGTGAACAGATTGCAAAATCTCTCTGCATATTTAACATTTTTTTGTGAACATTATGTTTTGCTTCCCTGGTTTGTAGGCTTCAGAACTCATTTTTCATCTAGGCATTAATATGCTTCACAGTTCAATTTTTTCTGCAAAATCAGTGCCTTCATATATGATAGTCCATTGATTCACTATAATGCCCAAGACCTTTAGGTCCACTGTCAATAGGTAATCAGGCAGTTTTGCTGTTGGGATTTCATTAAGAGTCTTACTTCAAGAGATATTTTGTGGGCATTTTTGAATTATCATACATTTAATGTCACATGGCATGGTGGCTGTCTTGCAAGATCGTCCTCCTTGCTACATTACCATTCTCTTAAACGGCAGGATTTAGGAATCTGTATGCATGCACCTGCAATTCCTCATGGCAAGTAATAATCCCTTTGACTAGGTGCTGCTTTTCTTATGTATATTTCCAAGTGTGCATTGGGATTTATGCCCTTTTTGTGCGATTGTCAGGTTGTAGTGTATACCTTTTGAAATCGCGAGCACTTACCAGATAACTCTAATATGCCTGTTGTCGATTCTATCTCCTTGTTGTACCAGGTGCCTACCTGATCTTTTTCTTCAATCTTTGGAGTTTACTAGAGAAAGATAACCTCCATTGGGTTTGAATGGGCTGCAAATAAGTTCTTAGGGCTACAGGAAGACACATGTGAGGGAGGCAGGCATGCGAGAGGGCAGGATGCAGAGTAGAGACATGCAACCGATATCAGAAACGTGGCTGCTGTGGGCTGCCTATGTTGGCTGTGGCGATGAGTTGCGGTCGCTTGGCAGCTGGGGAGATTGACCAGAGCATGAAAGCCAGATAAGAGTTAAGACTAAGAGGCACTCTGCTCTATTCATGCCCTATTTAGTTCACTATCAAAGCCAAATACTACTAAAATATGCAAACTGTCATTTGATCAGTTATTATGTTTCATATGTTAGAAAGTGACAAAGTGCATCGTGTCATTTTATCCTAAATCTTTTTTTGTGGTGTTCTCTAAATTGTCTCTATTTCCTGATGTTAACTCAGTGATGTTATTTTAGCTACAAGGCTGGTGACCCTCACCATGGAGAAATAAGGAACCAGAGTCTGGCTGCAGGACTGAAGATTGTTTAATTTCGTCACTATGTAAAAATGGATCTTGGTAAGTAGTTTCCCTCATGTTTAAAGAGGTTCCATGTGGCTGGTGCCAGCAAACTGTTGTTAACTCAACCAAAATATTTTAGATAAGCCATTCAGACTAAACTGATTTATCTTATAATTCTACTTGAAAAGATGAATAAGCTAAGCCATTCAAGGAGGTGCAAATCCAAACCATTATGTGAGTCGATATACACAATTATGTAGCGAAATCAGAGGCATGCCCAGGAAGGCAGCAGATGGGGTTTAACATGCCACCACATCGAGTCAAGTACAGAAGTGAACATTTGGAGATTTGCTAAAAAAAGGCTACAATTACCAATACTGACCCTGATACTTGCATGATAACTTGCTTTCACACTCAGCAGAGTTCTTTTAGCAACGACTTGGGGATAAAAACTCTTGCTCTGACATCTTTTTTTGCACTTTTAATTGATTTTTCATGCAGTAGTAGCAGTTATTCTGAGCGTCCTCAATTGCATTTATCCGTGAAAAAACATATATCTATGTGATACAACTATGTGTAGCAAATGGGGAACACTGACAAATAACAAATCTTCTAATAAACCTTGTGCAACTTCTTGCAGGCATGTTGAGAAATCCAGACATGGGACTGAGGGCATTCTGCCTAACAGTAACAGATGGACTCAGCAACGGACGTCCCGATTAACACAAACCAAAAGACTACTCAAGAGTCGAGCTATATGATGCATGATCATACGCACTTGACCTTGGTGAACCTGGCCACCGCGGTCGCAGACGACAGAGGCAGCTTCAGCGGGCAGGTGACCTCCAGCCTTTGCACGTCGCGGTGCGGCGGGTAACTGACATCACCAACAAGCTTCATATCCAGCTGGAATACGCCCCCCGCCGCACTCTCCTTCATGAACTCCGTCAGCCCGGCGGTCCCCAGGCCCAGCTGCACGCTTTCACCCGAGGTCGCGACGTGGTACAACTCCGCCTTCCCTGGCCGAATGCCACGCAAGTTCCCCTGCAGCAGCCTGACGTGGGCGAAGGTCGTGCCGGCGAAGAGCAGGTCGGCGTCGAGCGGGGCACCAGCGCCTGGCTTGGCGCGCATGGCCCAGTTGCGGTTGCGCACGGCGATGGCGAGGGACACGTCGTAGGCGAGGGCCGTGCCATTGGGACCGGCGAGGGCAAAGCGGGCGAGGGAGGCGTCCTCGACAGCGACGTGGACGGGGCGGACGGACAAGGTAATAATGAACATGACGGCGGCGAGGATGATCAGGAGAAAGCAGCACCAGCACCAACACCGGTACGACGAGCAGTTCTTGCTGGAGGAATTGCTGCGGTGGCCGGATGAGGATGAGTATCCTCCGTAGCAGCAGGCGTCGCCGCCATCGTCGCAGCAGCACAGGCAGAGGCACTCTCCGCAGTCGATGTCGCCGCAGTCCAGGTCGCAGTCGCAGTCACTCATCGTTCCCAACAGCTAGCAATGGATCCTTGGATCTGATCACGGCCGGGATTGCATGTAGATATAGGTATGTAGAAGTTTCAGAGCATGGATCGAAGTCGGAGTCCAGTTCCATGTATCGTAAGTGTGGTGTGGCAGCACCTTCCATCGCGGCTTGAGATCTGTATGCAGGTCGAACTCGGATTCCAGTGGCATTGTCGTTCAAGTCGGATTTGGGCGTGCTCGCACTGGAGACTTACCGAACTAGTACGACGTACCTAAAGGGCTTTGTTTCGTCGTACGGGGCAAAATACCCAGGAAAGAAACACCCCATCGGGATTTTCATGACTTCGTTAATTACTCCTGTTTAAAACATGAAATCCAAGGTAATCTTGCGTTGGCTTGATGATCCGTGCTCGTTCACCCTTGCCGTCCGTCTTCTTCTACTCCTCTCGTGATGGAACACCCCTATTTTCAAAATATTTTGACAACAAATACTCAAACCTGATCATGGAAAGTCCACAAGAACATGGGCACATAATAATTTCAAACCTGAATCTAATCAGTGGGATATAATTAAATACACTGCACACTCGCCGGAGGGGACCCTCGTTGGAGGGATAGGCTCAGATGATCACACTCGCACCCAATGTTGGTGCGACTCACGGAATTATCTCCCTGGGAAAGGACGAGGAACGTCGGTATCCCATTCCCACGTGGGCCTCCAAATGTGCAGATGGTTTTCCTGGGCTCGATTGGCCCATGGAATGTCAAGTCAGGGAAAGGGCCGGGATCCCCTCGAGTTTTTCCTGCGCACCAAATGTGCCCTAAAGGGGGTCAATCACCCCCACCCTTTGTAGAAATTTCCAAACGTTGCACGGAACAGATTTACCAAAAGGGGATGCTATGCATCCGGCTTATATTGGTGTTCGTCATCCGGTTCCCCCACTTGCATATTTTTTCTTTTACTATTGTAGCATTGTAAAACTCGAAATCTTGTCGATTCAACCCATGCAACATACCCATCACCTGGATAGATTTTTTTTACTATTGTAGCATTGTTGCATCATTTTTTTTTTCTAAAGTGGGCCAAAACCGTATAGAAAATGATGAGGCATTTAGAAAACACCAATGCAAAAAAAAAAAAAGAGCTCGCAAAAATTCTTAGTCGTCGCAACAAGTTCCCATCGTTACAACGCAATCATCGAGAAAAGTCAAAACACAGATGCATCATGAGAGAGAAGAAATTTTGGAGAACATCACGAAACGTGTGAAGCTTTGAAGCAAACGGCCTAGAATCGTCGCATCATCTTGCTCGTAGAAGCAAGGAACACCTAGAAAATTCAAAATAAACTAGAAGGCTGGTTACTAACTAAGAAAAGGTTGTGAGGTTTTCATATATAAGTTGTCTGACGTGCAAGTAGGCAGTAAGCTCCTTTTCCCTTGACTGAAAGTTTGATTTCTTAACATGGTGGCGTACTGTTAGAATATTCAGGAACCAAAGGATATTGATCTCATGAACATATATTGCTTCTACGGATTGTCCTGCCTTGCCTCTCGTCCTACTTTGATAGTATGTATTTTGAATATACAGTTTGTCCTGAGTTATGATCATAGAAAGGCACATGAACTTTATCCTTTTTATCAAATTTGACTAAACATGCACTGAATAAATCATTTGACATTCCTCTGTTCAAATAAGCTATGATTCTATGAATTACACCAAAACAACTGCTGAAAGTTATCAATTTTGACACACCAGAAGCACCGTGTTTTCTTCATGTATCCGAGTATCTTCTCTGAGCAGATCTTCATCTATATGTGATTCTTATACATACTGGATTTTTGTCTGTCTCTGTTGATTTTGCCATTGCTTTGTCGAATAGTGTGGCTTCCTGTTATGACCCTTCTTCTGAATGATATGGCTGTTACAATCCTATGCCAGTTTGTGTTTTTCCAATGTTATTTTCCATTTCCTATTGAATATGCTAAATAGATTCTACCGTGACTCTTGATGCATGCATACGATTTTCATTGAGCTATTAATGTGAGACCAGTGGTTGACATATCAGTAATTCGCAATAGGGAGGTGTTTGATCGATGATCAAAAGCTTAAATAATCGGCTGTTCCGGGATATAAATAATCATCTCTTCTGCAAGTTTCAAGCAGTGGGATACTATAGTTGGGTCGTAGAAGCAGTTGTAAGGAAGGTCTCACTGCTTTACTGCTGTAAAGTTTGCTATTCAGTTGGACTGCTCTCCAACATATCTCTACTGGACTGCTTTCCTACTGTAAGAAATTAGTTTTGCTTCTCGTTTATCTGAAGCTTCAGTAATGGGGATGTACTTAATCTTCAGTAATAGGAATTATTTTTGCTGGTCTGCAACTAATTTGTGCATTGATCCGCATCTTGAATCTTCACTCTTTTTTTTCGGAAGTGTACCGTACTTCTGAACAAGTATCTGTATTTGACGCCAAAGGTTTTCGATATTGAAGCAATCTGGTACGCGGGCCCTTAGTTGTGCTTTGCAGCACTTCCAGGCCCACAACTCTCACGACTTGGGCTTTTGAACAAATCGGGTGTGCTGTTCGACCGGACAGACCACACGAGCTTCGCACCACAGCCGTCGGCGACCATCCTTGCCCCCCTTCGCCGCCGGTGCCGCCAAGCCGTCGCCTGCGCGATGCTCCCCCTCCGAAGCTCTATCCTTGCCGGACTCCTCTCGTCTTCCGCTGCCTCTCCCATCCCATTCCCTCTCCACCGTCTCCTCTCCGCGGCCGCCATTTCCCCCAACCCTAGCTTCGCCGTGGAGGACTACCTCGTCGGCACCTGCGGCCTCAGCCGAGCGGAAGCCCTCAAGGCTTCCGAGAAGCTCTCCCACATCAAGTCCCCCACCAATCCCGACGCTGTCCTTGCCTTTCTCGCCGGCCTCGGCCTCTCCGGCGCCGACATGGCCGCCCTCATCGCCAAGGACCCGCAGCTCCTCTGCGCCGACGTGGAGAAAACCCTGTCCCCGTTCGTCGTCAGGCTCACCGGCCACGGCCTCTCTACCTCTGAGGTTGCCCGCCTCGCCTCGCTAGCCCCCGGCAGCTTCCGTCGTAAATCCATCGTCTCCAACTTACCATACTACCTGTCGCTCTTGGGCTCCTTCGAGAACCTCCTTCGAGCGTTGAAGTTCAACACTGATCTCCTCTCATGCAACCCCGAGAGGATTGTGAAGCCCAACCTCGCGGTCCTGCGGGAGTGTGGTCTAGGTGATTGTCATATTGCCAAGCTGTGCATCGCTAAACGATGGCTGCTCACCACCAACCCGAAGCGTTTCCGGGCGATTGTGGATTATGCGGAAGGTCTTGGTGTACCCCGTGGCGCTCCGATGTTCAGGCATGTGTTGTGTGCTGTTTCAGCTCTCAGTGAGGAGAAGATTGCCGCCAGAATGGACTACTTGAAGAAGACATTTAGGTGGTCGGATGCTGAGGTGCGCATTGCTGTTTGTAAGGCTCCGAATCTGCTGACAAGGTCCAAGGACACGCTGCAGGGCGTGTCTGATCTCCTCATCTCCGAGGTGGGATTGGAACCTGCTTACATGGCTCATCGTTCGGCAATACTCACTCATAGCTTGGAGGGCCGGCTCAGACCCCGGTATTATGTTGTGAAGTTTCTCAAGGAAAATGGATTACTCAAGCGTGACCCAAGCTACACCACAGTTGTCAAGCTCAGCGAGAAGGCATTCATGGAAAAGTTCATATTCCCTCACAAGGAAGCTGCACCGCACCTTGGTGAAGACTATGCAACAGCTTGCAGAGGCGAAAGTGCCGATTAATTTCAAATTTCTATGAACCAGAGACGGGCTTGGTAAACTGTGTATGGCACAAATGAGGTGTTGGCTGAGTTTGTGTAGTAAGCTGCTAATTCCTATTTCAGTATTCATTACCTAATTGGAATACTGAATGTTGATTGTCCACTCTGCTGTTATGGTCAATTGGTCATTGCTAACAGCTGATGAAACTGATAATTTGATTCCTTAATGCTGATATGCAATGTTGCCATTGCTAACATCAGAGACGGGCTATGAGAATTTAGCTATCACCATGCTTTTTCCATATATGCTACTCTTTCATGGAATGCACTACATAATACTGAATATTTGTCTAGAAAAAAACCGGCAAAGCAAAAGTATGTCAGTAATAGTACTAGCATACCTCCAATTTTTAAAGCATAAGCATGTGGTATTATGTTGTTAAGTTCCTTAAGGAAAATGGATTGCTAGATCACAACCTGGACTACTATTCCGCAGTCATGGTGACCGAGAGGTATTCATGGAGAAGTACATATCCCCCCACAATGAAGCTGCACCATACATTGCTGAAGGCTATGCAACCGCTTGCAAAGGCGAAGTGCCTGCTAGATTCAGATTTACATGAACCAAGGGTGGGCTATGAAAATGGTAACTATGTGTTGGTTATTTGATGTTGTATATCTGTTAGATGCTGGTTTGGTAGTGGGTAGCAAATGATGAAACAGATAATTTTATTTCTAAATCCTGATATGTTAACGCCATCATTCAGTACAGAAGAAACCACGGGTTGCTTATGTACTTGTTCATCCTCACGCCATGTTATCTAACAAATTTCTATTTTCAAATTAGTTGCTGGTGCATTGCAACAGTTTTGTTATTTTCACTGGCACATCATAAAGCTATTATTATTCAGGTGTCCCTGCAATTGATAAAAGTGGTATGGTGTTCCTCATTGAGATTAAGAAATTGGTAGAAGAACGCAACTTAGAACATAGAGTTACTCTCATTATAGATGAAAAGGTCCATATTTCTAGTGTATGATCTGTCAACTTACTATCAGTTCAGGGAAATATGATCCACAACATGTTCTCAGTAATCGTTGTGTGCATAGGCAGGGTCGTGCTTAGACCACTGTTCTTTTTCTGCCATTTACTACCCTGGATTAATGTATTTGAAATGCAACTACAGAGGACAGAGGTTATTCAAGATACAAAGGTCATAGGCAGGATATACAAAAGCCATATAAGCTGATATACGCATACATGCATGTGGAAGTGGGAAGGGTCACCGATTCCTAGATGTAGTTTCTTAGCCTGTGCATGATTTCAGTGATTTCCATACACTCGGTGCCTGTACAGTATGATCCAAAGTCACCTTTTCAAGGCATTGCCAAAAATTCGGCGAGAGATTTCAGATTCTTATTAGTGAGTGTTTGGCTAGGGAGATACTTGAATGATTCCAGGGTACGTGATCTGGTAATACAAAGAGTAGCGCATCGGGATTGGGTTATTGCTTAACAGTTGGAGACGATGAAGATTTGTTTCAAAATTCTGGTAGGTACTAATGGAGCTACGGATTGCAGCATCTCCGCCACTTTGTTCAGTTATTCTTCCTAGCTTAGCAAATGCAAATGCTAATGTTAAGATGATCATATTCATCTTCCCAATGCAAAATTAAGGCGGCAACTCAGCTTGGTATTCTAGTCATGATCTGATCCGCTAAACCTCCAGGAATTCCAAGTTAAAAGTGAAAGGAGTTGTAGTATACAAACTGAGGAGTCTTGGTTTTGAGTGTTTTGTACCCATTTTTACATGTGAGTAAAAAGTAGCGTGGATGCCATGGTACCGATTCATTGTCTGAAGACTGAAGGTGCAAGCAAATTCGCTCGCTCATTCTTTTTTCTTTCTTTCTGGAAACTAAAATAAGATAGATAATGTGTTTATTCTAGTATGAGAAATGAAATCTCGACTATGTTGCGGCCACTCCTAGGGGAGAGGGGAAGGAAGGTAGCGAGTGGGAATCGGATAAGATAAAGCATTTCACTCAAAGGGTAGTCACAATTCTTTTGTAAACTTTTAAAGTCTAGTGATTTGTCATAAGCCATAGAATTCTCGCCATAGTGAAATTACACATGGAACAAGCTAAAGCTTCTCTTCACATCTAGGGCGGTGCTAGCTAGACTGTCTAAAGGGAAGCCTTAATCAACTTATAAACGGCTCAAAATCGCACTTGGCAACAATCGTATAACAACATTATCAAGGTAACGAATTCCTTCGATTCACTTTAACAAAATATAAACAGTTCAGTGTCTGATTGAGATCTTGCTAAGCCCTAGGACCGATTTACAAATGTGCGGCCCAAAAGAACAACTTCTCTGAGTTGTCTTATACAACTGACATAACCGAAATAAGTAACTGACCCAACGACACCTTTCACAAAATCTAGACATTACTTAGTGTATAAAAAAAAAACTAGATTATACTCTTGGAATACGATTTTCCAGAAAAAAACATCCCTAGAATACATACCGCTGGCGTACAAAATCATGTATTGCTGGCGAACAACACAATTTCCAAAGACCCTACCGCTGGCATACAAAGCAGCCACCGCTGGCGGGCGAATTTGGTCGCCAGTGCTAACGGCACCTACCGCTGGCGAACACGCTGCTGTCCGCCAGCGGTAACCTGCCCTACCGTTGGCGTACATTTTGTTCGCCGGCGACAGGCCTTACCACTAGTGGGGCAGCGCACGCGTCTGTTCGTCAGCGGTATGAGTTTTTTTTGTCCGCCAGCACTAGGCTTTCTCCTACTAGTGAATGAAATATATATGACAAGTGCCTCATCGATTTGATCAGGCCATGTAGGAACAAGGTCCAAATCCTTCGTTCGTTAGGATACCTCACCGATGAAGTTGGAATTGGAGCGGGAACCGGAAACTCTCGGAGGCCAAGATGGCGATGAAGAAGAGGGAAGGGCAAGGGCTAGGGGAGGAGGAGATCGAGGAAGGTGTCGGTGCGGGTCCGAGTAGCGGACATGCCCATGGCCACGCCACCGTCGACGTCAAGCGTCTAGTACTCGCGATCTAGAAGGGACATCATCCATCTCTCGGTGAATGCTTTAATCTGTTTGTGATTGTTTGTCGTTTTGGATGCTTTGTGAAACGAGTTTGAATTTAACGCTGAAGCTTTTTTTTTTTGAGCGAAACGCAGGCCTTTTGGGGTGACAAGGCCTCAAGGCCCACTTCCCTCAAGAGTTGTCTTCATCCCGTAACGAGAAACACCAGTCTTCACGAAGCTCTCTGCCACCACCGGCGGCGCTCGTTCCGGCGATTCCCTCGCCGCCGGCGCGCCATGCTCCACCTCCGCCGCTGCATCCTCGCCCATATCCTCCCTTCCCCGTTCGCCAACCCCATCTCCCCACTCCACCGCCTCCTCTCCGCTGCCGCGCTGGCCGCTGCCGTTTCCCCGAACCCTAGCTTCGCGGCGGAGGACTACCTCGTCGCCACCTGCGGCCTCACCCGACCCCAGGCCATCAAGGCCTCCACCAAGCTCTCCCACCTCAAGTCCCCCTCCAAGCCCGACGCTGTCCTCGCATTCCTCGCCGACCTCGGCCTCTCCGGTGCGGACGTCGCCGCCCTCGTCGCCAAGGACCCGCTGTTCCTCTGCTCCGGCGTGGACAGAACTCTGGGTCCTAATGTCGTCGGGCTCACCGGCCTTGGCCTCTCGCATACTGACATCGCTCGCCTCGCCTCGCTCGCCCCCACCAACTTCCGCTGTAAATCCATCGTCTCCAACCTACCCTACTTCCTGTCCATCTTCGGCTCATACGACAACCTCCTCCGTGCACTCAAGAGAAACTCCTACCTTCTCGGATGCATCCCGGAGAAGGTGGTGAAGCCCAATGTTGCGTTCCTGCGTGAGTGCGGGCTAGGTGCTTGTGATATTGCCAAGCTGTCCATCGCTGAGCCATGGCTGCTCACCACCAACCCAGAGCGCCTCCCGGTGATGGTGGCTCACGTCGAAGGTCTTGGTGTGCACCGTGGGTCTGCGATGTTCAAGCACGCGCTGCATGCTGTTGCGTTCCTTGGCACAGAGAAGATCGCAGCCAAAGTGGAGTACTTGAAGAACAGGTTCAGGTGGTCGGATGCCGAGGTAGGCATTGCTGTTTCTAAGCTTCCGATGGTGCTGGCATTGTCCAAGGAAATGCTGCGGAGCAAATCAGATTTCCTTATCTCTGAGGTGGGGTTGGAACCCGCATACGTTGCTCGTTGTCCGGCATTGCTCTGTTATAGCCTGGAGGGCCGGCTCAGACCCCGCTACTATGTTGTGAAGTTTCTTAAGGAAAATGGATTGCTAGATCGTGACCGAAACTACTATCCTGCAGTCACAGTGACCGACAAGGTATTCGTGGAGAAGTACATATCCCCTCACAATGAAGCTGCACCATACCTTGCTGAAGACTATGCAACCGCTTGTAGAGGGGAAGTGCCTCTTAGATTCACATTTGCTTGAACCAAGGGTGGCCTGTGAAAAATGGCAACTATGTGTTGGTTGTTTGCTGTTGAATGTTTGCTAGATGCTGGTTTGGTCGTTCCTAGCGAGTGATTAAACTGATAATTTAATTACTGAATCGTGATATGTTAATGCCATCATTCAGTAGATAAGAAACCATTGCTTGGTTATGAACTTGTTCGTCCTCTCGCCATGTTATTAACAAAAATATTGGAGCTAAGAATGTTTGAGATCAGGCCATTCTGCAATGTGCAATGCATTAGAATTTCTATTTCCAAGTTAGTTGCAGCCGATTGAACAGTTCGTTACTTTCACTAGCACATCTTTAAGTTATTATTTCCCAGCTATCGCTGCAGTTGATAAAAGTTGTATAGTGTTTCTCATTGCGATCAAGAAATTAGTAGAAGGATGCAGTTTAGAGCATAGAGTTATACTCATCATAGATAATAAGGTTCATATTCTAGTGTATAATCTATCAACTTGCAGTCACTTCAGGTCGGATTTTCTGTGTCTGACCGCCAGGAAAGCTAGCACATTCTGGGCTTGGCTGCCATTTAATCTCCTATAATTGCAATCATATTTTGCTATCAAAATTTCTACCTTGTTTAACAATGTATTTTGCTGTTATGTTTGTAGCAAATCGTCGAGTCTGTCTAGTGCAAATTCAGCGTCTATAATGGGATCTATTGGGAGTATGTACATTCTTGGATCCCCATCAATATTGTTCTGCACGGACTTCGGAACATCTGTGGCAAGAAATTGATGTTTTAATGTATTGTAGCTGAATCTGTTTATTGACTCATGGTTTTTACTTACATGGTTTTTACTGTTTGCCACTGGATTGGCTACTGGGCTGCTGTAGTTGGTGGAAAGTGGCGGTGTTCTTCATGGCTGGCACGTTCCTTGGTGGGCTGTGCTTAGAGAATGGCTGGAGGACAGTTTGGCTTTCTTCCTGCTGCTATGCATCTCAGAACTTCTTTGGATATGGCTTAGTCAGTGCATGCTGGCTGCTGCAATGCCTGATGTTGTAACAGGAGCAGTAGTTTCAGTTCAGGTATGTGGTTCAGAATATGAAACATGTTTTAAGCTCCCAAGTCCACAAATGTAAGGCATATTTTGAATGTTGTGAAAAAAACAACAATAACAATAACATAGTAGAACTGTTGCAGAGGAACTGTTCCTGACAGATATGCACCCCACCTCGGATGATGAACATACAAAAATTTAGTATGACGTTAGCATATTGATGTCTCTGTATTTTGTTTGACAATTTGGTGTAATAGTAAATTAGTTACCCCCTCCGTTCAGTGAGTTCATGCTTGTATACTGTAGTAGTACTACCAGTTAAGAAAGAAAATGTGAACCATCTAAAAGTTTAAGAAAACACGAACAGAAGTGGTGTTGGTTACAATCTCTTCTAAATAAGTGGAAGCTGGAATTTTAAAAAGGAGAATGACAATGTCGAAGACTATGTTACCTTAGCCTAAAGATGATCCCAGAGACGCCTTATCATTTACGTAATGAACTATTTTTCTCGGCTGTACTGCATGCCATCTCACATGTGCAGTTAAATCTCAGTCTAGACATGAATAGCTTTTAGATATTGCTTCTATGGAAGGCCGGGATCTGAGATAAAACCGGATGGTTTGTCATGTACTGTGAGGAGACATGTTTGAAATATGGGTATAGTAGACATGTTGTGTGCCTCAAATTAAGAACCAAGCTGTGTGAGGAGAGAATGGTTTTGTCCCCTGATGTGAGACTACATAAGTTGGTAATGAGATCTGAGCTTCTGTGATTTGAAATGAAGATCAGGAGTGTGCCCCTTCTCTGGTGCCTACCCTTTGGAATTACAGAAACAAGATCAGTGCATTGCAAGCGATGGGTAAGGTTCTATCGATGAGGTAACTTTCCAGGCAAGAAGGTGGGGTAGTTTTTCCTTAGTAGAAAGTATCCGGGGAACATACTGATTTACTGAATTTAGAGATGGTGTTTTGTTTCTTCGAGGAGAGGATGTTTGCTGAGGCTGTGTGCAGATGCTTGGTGCTTTCTCCTTCCACGAGACCAAGGGAGCATTGTGGGCTGGGGCTATGCTGTACTGTACGTTATTCTGAAGACTCTGTTAGTTGAAGTTTCAGTGACAAGTGTGTATGTCCTGACGCTGCTTCCTGAATTTCGCAAGTTATGCAATCCCTCTCGTTGCTGTCGACTCACTCTGGCAACCTGAACCAATAATAAGTTGAGTACTGAGAGTCAATTCCTCCATTCAGTTCTATGCTTTTGTTGTAAACTTTTTGGTGACTGAAGGGTAGCTCTGAATCTTTCAGACTTGATGGTTGAACTATCGAATTTATTTACACCCAAGTGACTCCTGTAAGTCTTGCAGGAGCCAAAAAAAAAAAAATTGCATACTTATACAAGACAAAATAATAATTAACCATACTTACAGGAGCCATGTTAACTCCAACTGGAGCTGAAAGTTTCAACACTGGCATAGCTTAAGTGTGCTTGTTCTGCCTTTGTTTTTTGGACTAGTGTTACTGGATTGGCGCGGCGAGAAGCTAATATGGCAAGTTGCAGTGAGCCAATGTTTTTATTACACTTTGTGCAGCTATAATATCCATTCAATTTGGTTAGTTACATTTTCTGCCATGTGGTAGTGAACTACGGTTGCTCGCACCGTTTAATGAAAGAGGGTTATGCGAGCACCTTCTGAAAAGAAAAGAGAAAACCAGTGTCATTCAGGGAGATCTGTTTTGACTCACAGACTACCCAAAAATCCGCCCACTACCCAAAAATCGTTTTCCAAAATGTCAAAGAAAAAATATCATGCACATGTCTAGACATTTTATATTTGTACATAGAGTTCCACATAAAGAAGACATTTTTTGTGACATATAAAAAGAACAAATTTTGGTGCTCCAAAATAACTATACGAGAGACAATTTTTGTCTTTTTACACAGCCCAAAAAATGCAATTTTTCTCTTGAAACTTTCTGTGCAGCAATAAAAAGTTTGGATGCACGTCCAAAGAATTTATTTGATTTTTTACATTTGTTAATGCATTTAAAATACATTTTCATAACGGGTGCATTTAGATTTACGAGTCAAAACACCATGTCCATTTCAGCTCTACTATTTTGTTACCGGGACAATCTTGTACCTTCACTTGGATATAGTTAAGCACTTAAGCAACTGAACGAGTATGCGTGTCAACATTCAGTTGGTGGAGTATGACTCTTTCTTTTTTTGAAGGGAGTGCGAGTACATCATCAGAACAAAAAACGCGCACACACGCAGAGAGACAGGAACGAGCTCACCGCCCGGCGAGGCCTGGAACCGCCGCACCGCCCGCCTCTTCCAAGCACCAGCAGCACGCCGCCAGGGAGGAAGAAAACGAGGTCACCGCGCACCAAAGTCGACGGCCCGACCAACCTTGTTGAACTGCCGCATGATCCATCCGACGCATGCGCCGGAATCTGGTCGATGAACGATCCTCGGCTCCGAGCCGTCGCCAGCCCGCCCTCGCCGTCTCCCGCCGGAAACGAACACGAGGACGCCACCCTTCTTCCGCAAAGCCGCCCAAGCCCGCCGGAGGAGAGCCTCCAGTCTTCAAACTCCCACGCAGTTGTCTTCCTCCCCGCCGGCCTGTACAGAGGAAGAAGAACAAGAGCAGGCCGAGGAATCCGCAGATCCGCGGCCACCAAAAGTCGCCCGCGCCGCCGCAGAGCTCCGAGGAGCGCCGCCGCAGAAGGGGAAGCGCGCCGACCCCCACCTAGCCACCGACACCATCGCCACCTCCACGACGCCGCCGGCGGGACTCTACCACGACCTACGCTATATACAGGCCGGGATCCGGGGATCCCCCACCCTCCCGCCGCCGGAGCGGCCGACGGAGGGGAGGAATCCCCCGATCGCCGCGTGCGAGGTGGTCGGACGGAGCTTTCTCAAAAATCGCCTCTGGCTCTACTGTAGAGGGAGAGGAGGAGCGACCGACAGCTCTATAAGGCGACCTCGGAGTATGACTCTTTCAGGCCTGCATTTGGGTGAATTCTGAAACTGCTCTGCTGTTGAACCGGTCAGATAGAGTTTCCTCCCATTTGTCTTCAAGCTTTAGTGACATGAGCTCCTTTTAAATGTTGCAAGCTACGTATTGTCCTAGTTAGATGAAATTAACACATGTTGCTGCCGCGTGCCGGATTCATATTGTATATAGACATCTTGGATCTTCACTGCACTTTTTTGGAAGGTCACTTAGATGTCCGAAATTGAACAAGTCATTTATGTAAAAACAATCAGCTGGTTTTTTTTTTTTGACATGACACAGCTGGCAAACAATAGTAAGCGTTTCTTACTCGAATCAGAGCTGAAAGTTAACAAAAAATACAAAAAAAATACAGCATAATACGGTCCTTTAGTTGGGCTTTGCAGCACTTACAGGCCCACAGCCCTCACGACTTGGGCTTTTTTTCAATTAATATGGTGTCGTGCTGTTCGACCATCAGTCCTCACGACCAACAGCCGCGGCGACCGTCCCCGCTCACGCACTCGCCGTCGGCGCCGCCACGCCGTCGTCTGCGTCATGCTCCGCCTCCGAAGCTCTATCCTTATCGGAATCCTCTCGTCTTCCGCTGCCTCTCCCGTCCCATTCCATCTCCACCGCCTCCTCTCCTCCGCTGCAGCCCCACGCGTTTCCCCAAACCCTAGCTTCGCCGTGGAGGACTATCTCGTCGGCACCTGCGGCCTCACGCCAGCCCAAGCCCTCAAGGCCTCAGCGAAGCTCTCCCATGTCAAGTCCCCCACCAAGCCCGACGCCGTCCTCGCCTTCCTCGCCGGCCTCGGCCTCTCCAGGACCGACGTCTCTGCGGTCGTCGCCAAGGACCCCAAGTTACTCTGCTCCGCTGTGGAGAAAACCCTGGAGCCCATCGTCACCGGGATCGCTCACCTCGGCCTCTCACATGCTGAGATCGCCCGCCTCGTCTCACTCGTCCCCTTGAACTTCCGTTGTAAATCCATCGTCTCCAACCTACCCTACTACCTCTCCATCTTCGGCTCCTACGACAACCTCCTCCGGGCACTCAAGAGAAATTCCTACCTTCTTGGATGCATCCCGGAGAAGGTGGTCAAGCCCAATGTTGCGTTCCTGCGTGAGTGCGGGCTAGATACTTGTGACATTGCCAAGCTGTGCATCGCTGAGCCACGGCTGCTCACCACCAAAACTGGAGGGCGTCCAGGCGATGGTGACTCGCGCCGAAGCCATAGGTATGCCCCGTGGCTCTGGGATGTTCAGACAAGCACTGCATGCTGTCGCATTCCTCAACGAGGAGAAGATTGCCGCTCAAGAGGAATACTTGAAGAAGGCGTTCAGGTGGTCGGATGCCGACGTGAGCATTGCTGTTTATAAGCTTCCGATGGTACTGAGGCTCACCAAGAACATGCTGCAGAGCAAACCAGAATTCCTTATCTCTGAGGTGGGGTTGGAACCCGCATACCTTGCTCATTGTCCGGCATTGCTCTCTTATAGCCTGGAGGGCCGGCTCAGACCCCGCTACTATGTTGTGAAGTTTCTTAAGGAAAATGGATTGGTAGATCGTGGCCGGAGCTACTATACAGCAGTCACAGTAACCGACAAGGTATTCATGGAGAAGTACATATCCCCTCACAATGAAGCTGCGCCATACCTCGCTGAAGACTATGCAACCGCTTGCGGAGGGGAAGTGCCTCCTAGATTCAGATTTACATGAACCAATAATAGATATGGAATTTGGTAACTGCAGATGGCACAACAAAGATTTAGTTCTGCATTGTAAGCTGGTAATTCATGCCTCATTGTTATTTGTCTGACAATGTTGTTTGCTGTCAGCTATTGTATGTCTCTTACATGCTACTTTCACATTTGCTAACAACTGTTGAATTATGAACATGATATTTTCATCCATTGATCCTGGTATGTACATGTCAACTTACAGCACATCCTCGTGTCATGCTAGCAGACATGTTGGAAGAAAGAAAATGTGAGGTCAGGCAATCTTCGCTGCATTGTAAATGCTTTTTTCAGTTTAGATGGTGGTTTGTCGCAAGAATTTTATATTTCTGCTAGCACATCATAAAATTATTATTTCTCAGCTGTCCTGCAGTTGATAAAAGTGGCATAGCTTTCCCTGTCAATACAAAGAAATCAGTTGAGAAATGTGTCCTAGAACCTAGAGATATACTCATCATATATGAAAAGGTTCATAGTTTTATTTCATAAGCTGTCAAGTAACAATCATTTCGGGTCAGATTGCCTATGTTTGGCATAGTTTTGTATTGACCATTGGGGAAGCACAACCGGTATATGGCACCTTAGAGTGTTATTGATGAAGTGTCATTTTTATCATCCACGTAAACCAAATTTGCAGTCTGCAAGATATTTCATCATGTTCACTAATTAAAGTATCCAGCAATTACTTCACAATTATATTTGTAGCAAATCTTCTAGGGTAAAATCTGAGGCTCGATGGTTATTAAGAACATGTACGTTCTTGGATACCCATCAATATTTGTCCACATGTACTTTTTGGATTTCGTGTTAAGATCTTAGATATTTTAACAATGGGCCTTGTAGCTATTTTTTCCTACAGTTGCATACTTGTTTCTTCATAACCATTTCTTGGTCACATTTCGTATACTGTACAATAATTGAGATAAACCTTTGAGAGATCTGTGCATCTACAACTGCGGCCTCTGCTTGCCTCATTGTAGTATTGAATGTTGCTAAGAAACATTGGTGCCGATTCAGTGACATGGGTAAAAATCTGACAGTTGATATCTATAAAGAGAAACGGACCACGGTGCTCAAGTAGAAGACAATTCAACACACAATTTATTTCTCGAGTTTGCATGGCTTCTTCAAGGCTGTGAGGCTTCTTAACATGGTGGCATAGTGGCATACTGTTAGAATATTGACTGAACCTAAGTATTCATATATTTAGGAAACAAAGGATGTTGACCTCCCGAATATTACTTGTATAGAATTGTCTTGCCTTGCCCGTAGTCCTACTTTGATGCTATGTATTTTAATGAATAGAAGAACAGCAACATCAAATATGGTACCCTGCGTGCATCAGGCAACAACCTGTGGAGGTACTTCTTAATAATTTCTTTTTTGACAACCAGGAGAGTGCATTTTTTATATCTGACATATATCACATCACATAGTGTTATCCAGTATGCGAGTAGTCACATTTATTTCTTATGTGCATTTTATGGACTTAGATTCAGTGTTCTTCTGCATTTATAGATTGACCAAACGCAATATAAACCAACTTGAAATTTTGAAAGACAAAAATTCTCTGTAGAAATCGATTGTACTGATATGATCATGTGATACATGTTCTGCTCTAGCCTTGCATCATGGCATCTTCCACTAGCAATTACAACTAACTGGGAGGACTCGGTGATTATTATTACATAATAAAGAGGAAAAATGGAAGGAATGAAGCAAAATTCAGAAGGGAAATTACACATATGGTTTTAAGGTTGAAGAAGGCCTTGATGTCGATCTGGGTTGAGTGGAAAGACAGAGCCGTGGTCAACGGTGACGCTTCTGATGTCGGTGGAGTTGGTCCGGAGTGTTTCCACCTCCTCCAGCCACTGGAGGTTGTTGGTGCCGGTCATGGTGTCCAGCACCACCGTGCGAGGGATGAGTGCAGCAACAGAAAACATCAGGCAGGCATTAGTTAGCTGGCACTAGTTAATTAACCAATCAGTTCCTCTGTTTATATACTTTGTTTACACAAGTTTCTGTATACTTTTTGTTCCATCATCATTTCATCAATGTCGGCTTTTGGAATAATTGTTTCTTCCTTGAAGAATCCTCCTCGTACCGTTTGTCAGCAACTAATTGAGTTGAGCTAAGCAGACAAGAATCCCAGTTTGGTTGTACTAACAGAAATTGTTAAAGTATTTCGTTTTGTGACAGTACCTGATTTCCAATCTTGCATGTCACTAGACCACATTGGGCAGCTGGAATAGTAGACTGAATGAAGATAAGGACACTTGAGTCTTGACAACGAGATGACATCAACATTGATTTAGCTGCTACGGAGTATCTATCTATCTATGAGTCATCACTAAGTGACTGCTATTTTTTTTTTTTTTTGACATTCCTTGGCGAGAATTGCAGTAAATCGCTCCTCAAAGGAGTCGAACCCCGGTTGTTGGCTGGCACGGCAACAACTTTAACATCGGGCTACTGCGCTGTTCTCAGTGACTGCTATTATTTGCCATACCAGTTTATGTGTGCAGCAGAGGCGCATAGAAAGGTTAGTTCGATATATATATACCCTTTCAGATTGAGATTCTTCTATTGATTGTGTACCTATCTGGCTATAAATCATTTCTTTATGTAAAAAAACTGATTACAATGCTACTGCACAGTATACTGTTGCCCTCGCAAGCTACACCTACACTTGATTAACACAATGCTCTGTTCCAGAAAATTAACCAGCATTAACAAAGAAAGTGGGTCCTTGTTGTGCAGGCATACATGGTGGGGGAGGACGGCGACAGCTCGGTGAGGATCTGGTCGAGCATCGGCTACTCCATCGCCAGCCTTGCCTCCTCCCTACTCCGCGACCAGCGCCACGTACACCCGGTCTCGGTCCTCGCCTCTGGCTTCCACTGCATCTCCGACGGCCAGGAGGTGTTTCTCAGCCTGTCCGCCCGTCTCGGCCGTGGCCGCTGCATCCTCGGCGTTGCTGAGATGGACCTGACCGAGGCCGAGGCTGCACAGCTCCGGTGCTCCGCCAAGACGCTCTAGGAGAACTGCCAGCTCCTAGGCCTCTGAGCAAACAAATTAATCTGCTGGTGTACCACAGAAATTGAAAAGTTCACACAGGAAAATATTGATGGTTTTAGAAGCCAAAACATTGTAGATCCTACACCGATATACAACCAGATTTAGGAATGCTGGCACAAAACACATTTCATTCCAGCAAATTAAGAGGCCTTACATCAAAACTCCAGCTTTAATAAAGTATTCTTGTGTCTTGGACCAGAAAGTTGCAGGGGACGACAGTTCATGCATTTGCCAATACGTAGGTGATGATTCTGAAGTCTTATAGAAGGCCCAGGCGGATTTCAGTCACGAGTACGCATATGACCTGACACTTCTCTGTTTGCATTTTGCATTTCAGTCACGAGGCGGATTTCTGTCACGAGTATTCTCAGCACGCGCTTCAATCAATTCTTAAAGTCCGGAACTGAGCCGTGAAGAGAGTTTTAATATACTGATGAAAGTTTAACGCAAGTACTAGTCATCTGAGCGCGGCAAATGCCGCGCCAGTGTGTGAAAATTCGAGTTTGAAACTGTGGGAATGCTAAAATTGTTTAAGTTTGAAAGTTATCGGAGTTCGAAGAGGTTGCTGTTTTAAAAATGGTCGGATTGTAGAGGTAGCCTAAATTTGAAAATTGTTGTAGTTCAGAAGAAAATTACGCTTTTTAAATTGTCTAGAGTTTGAAAGTTGGTTAAATTAGAAATGTAGTAAGGATTGAAATTAGTTCACGTTCGCGAAATGGTTGGGTTTTGAAAGATTTTTGAAATTTTTGGAGGGTTCCAATGTGAAATTTGGATTGAAATGCCGTAGTATGGTTATATATATATATATTTTTTTAAATTTTGGCAAATTTGAAGTTTTTGAACAGTTTTTTTTCACTGTCATAAATAGTTAGTTTTATGGTTTGAATATGTTTAGGTTTCAAAATATGTTTATCTTGGTAAGTTATTTAGATTTGACTTATTATGACGTTTGTAGAATGGTTAGATGTGAAAGTCTTTTAAAATTTTGAAGTAATGAAATTTGGGTTTTGAGTTAGTATGTTTTTATGTGGCGGTAATTCATTTTTTGAAAGCGACCACTTTAATAAACGTTCAAATTTGCAAATTATTGGAATTTTTTTAAAGGGCTGAGGTTTAAAAAATGTTCATATTTCAAAGTTGGTTAAATTGGGAAATTGTTACGATTAGAATTGTGTTGACGTTTGTAAATTGATTAGATTTGAAAGTATGCTAAAATTTTAGAATACTTAAATTGGGAATTTGGATTTAAATGATGTGATATGTTTTTTTTTTGTCACAAATTTATCCAAAATGCTGACCAATACAAAATATTAATGTGTAAGGTAAATAACCAATTGAACTGAACATATTATGATGGTCTTGAAATTGCCACACAAGATGGGACTCAAAATAATCGAGGAAAACATACAGTAGAAATTTCTAAAAGCTGGGTCACATTTGCCTTCTTTGTTGGCAGCGAGGTACGGACTGTCGGTGTTCTTAAAAGCAACTCCGGGTCGATGTTTTGTCGATAAGAACAAAACATCGGGAAAAGAAAAGAGCAATCAAATTTTGGTATTTTTTGAACTGTACTTTAAAAGTTAGGAATTTTGCTATTTGAAGTTTTTTGTAATTATTTTTCGTCAAAGTTCTGTAAGCATGCATGGAGTTGTGTTAGTTGTGAAGATCTTTTTGTTCTGCAAATTTTGGTATTTTTTTGTATTTTTCTGAATTGTAGTTTGGAAGTTGGGAATTTTACAATTTGAAGTATTTTCTGTAATTATTTCAAATCATCAGGGGACCCACACGTCAGTTTTTTCCTTTTTCTGAAACCCTAAAGAAAATGCACAGAGGCTGACAGGTGGGCCGTGCTGACGTCCTAGCGTGACGTCAGCCGGCGGTGGACGCGCCGCGAGCTCGGCCGCGCCGTCGAGCTCACGCTCGCGCATGCGCGCGGGGGCCTGGGAGCACGCGGATCTGGCGAAGGGGATGCAGGTGAGCTGCAGGGGCGGCGCCCCGGACCATTTGGTCGCCGGAGCGGCCGCCGGCGAGCAAATCCGTCGCCGCGGACGGCGAGCGCGGCGGGGAGAAATACGGCGCGGATGCGGCGCCCCGGCGGCCGATCCGCAGCGAGGAGGTGGAGGGCAAGGCGGCGGAGAGTTTCATGCTCGTAGATCTGACCGTGGAGCGGCGTAGCGGCGGCGATGCGCGCCGGCGCCGGCGGCGACGCCGCGGTCGCGCGTGGGGGAGAGAGGGGATGGGTATCTGCCGACAGTTTTGCACGGAAGTCCTTGATGTTGTTACGATTTGCAACCAGGTCCTTGGCGGGGGGTTTCTTGCAAGAATGGTGCGCCAAAATTCGTGCGCGCGGCTTAACCGGCTGCGACCGGTTCCACCGGGGGGTGACCGGGCGACGTGGCAGCTTTCTATTGGTAGAAATTCCCAGACACTGTAGCTGCTACTTGAAGTTTTTTGTAATTATTTTTCGTCAAAGTTCTGTAAGCATGCATGGAGTTGTGTTAGTTGTGAAGATCTTTTTGTTCTGCAAATTTTGGTATTTTTTGTATTTTTCTGAATTGTAGTTTGGAAGTTGGGAATTTTACAATTTGAAGTATTTTCTGTAATTATTTCAAATCATCAGGGGACCCAGACGTCAGTTTTTTCCTTTTTCTGAAACCCTAAAGAAAATGCACAGAGGCTGACAGGTGGGCCGTGCTGACGTCCTAGCGTGACGTCAGCCGGCGGTGGACGCGCCACGAGCTCGGCCGCGCCGTCGAGCTCACACTCGCGCATGCGCGCGCGGGGGCCTGGGAGCGCGCGGATCTGGCGAAGGGATGCAGGTGAGCTGCAGGGGCGGCGCCCCGGACCACTTGGTCGCCGGAGCGGCCGCCGGCGAGCAAATCCGTCGCCGCGGACGGCGAGTGCGGCGGGGAGAAATACGGCGCGGATGCGGCGCCCCGGCGGCCGATCCGCAGCGAGGAGGTGGAGGGCAAGGCGGCGGAGAGTTTCATGCTCGTAGATCTGACCGTGGAGTGGCGTAGCGGCGGCGATGCGCGCCGGCGCCGGCGGCGACGCCGCGGTCGCGCGTGGGGGAGAGAGGGGGATGGGTATCTGCCGACAGTTTTGCACGGAAGTCCTTGATGTTGTTACGATTTGCAACCAGGTCCTTGGCAGGGGTTTCTTGCAAGAATGGTGCGCCAAAATTCGTGCGCGCGGGTTAACCGGCTGCGACCGGTTCCACCGGGGGGTGACCGGGCGACGTGGCAGCTTTCTATTGGTAGAAATTCCCAGACACTGTAGCTGCTACAGTGCCGCGCTGTGGGGACGACGTGGGCGCATCCTGACCGTCCAATCGCGCGGATCGGACGGCCCTGCTTAAGAGGCGACGTGGATACTGAAGTCCTGGAGCGATTCTAGCCAGCCATTATATATTGATCTATTTATGGGCTTTTTCAAGTGATGGGCTTTCTTAACGCAAGAGTTTGGGCCACAGTCTTCATCCGCTGAACAGAAACACCGTCTTCACGAGTCTCGCAGCCACCACCGGCGATTCCCTCGCTGCCGGCACGCCATGCTCCGCCTCCAAAGCTGCATCGCTGCCCGTCTCCTCTTCGGTAACTCCGCCGCACCCATCTCCCCACTCCACCGCCTCCTCTCCGCAGCTGCGACAGTGCGTGCCATTTCCCCAAGCCCTAGCTTCGCCGTGGAGGACTACCTCGTCGGCACCTGCGGCCTCAACCGGGCGCAGGCGTTTGTAGTGCCCCGACCCGGCTACTACAGTGATGCTGTGTGTCACCGGTTAAGCGATACAACCGGAGGTTACGGGTTTACCAATCCCCGGCCAAAACCTTGGCAGGTGTTGCTCGGAATTGATCATCGGCAACACAACACCCCGATTGATGCCTTAACACAGGCACAACTATCATAGCATAATAGAAAGATCAAGACTTGTGGAACAACTGGCACATTACAGACTCTACGACACAAATCATTATAGTTCAACTCTTATAATAGAGAAAGATTGCAAAATAACACAACCAGGGGTCACAGACCCAACAGTACAACAAGCGGAAGCAAATTAAGTTGTCTAACAACAAGATCCAAATAATGGCCTAAGAGGCCTACAACTAAACATCCAACGCCAGCTGTTCCGGGATGTCCCAAGCTGCCACCTGGGAACCCCACTACTCGTCGACGTCCACAAAGAACCCACCTTCGAAGTCGGTGAAGTCCTCCTCTGAAACAAAACAAACGACGTTGAGTTCGACGAACTCGCAAGATTAAATATAGAGCTTTAGCTCGATGAGGCTTTCAAAGTTTTATGGCTCTTTTGCATAAAGCTGATTTTATTTAATAAAACATAACTCCATGGCATCGTCTAATCAGAATACTTTTAAAAGAGAGGTAAGAAGTGACCCTTTCTCTTGATTCACATTTCTCATCATCAACCATCATCATTGTACCTGTTCATCAAAGGCACCTCCCCGAATCACCCTCGAGGAAGTCAACCTTACAATCTTGAGTAGTACCTTTAGTACTCTGTTTTAATCATTCCGTTCATGTTATTCTATGGTCTTATCGTCCTTTCCCAAGTCGTCCGTAACCGTGGACACGGCTTTTCGAAAAGATTCAACCCTGCAGGGGTGCACTGTGTTTAGCTTCGGTACCGCCCGGCTCATTGCCTACGCTTAGCTCTCTTCCGGGGAAAGCCGGCTGAGTGGGAACGGTTACAACCTTTACCTTGCTTGAGACTATCCAGGATCATCAGTGCCGGTAGGACAGGTTCAGTGCCTCCAACACCTGTCCCGCGGACACTTATTTTTCTAAACACCACCATCCTCATCTCAGTCTTCTTTACCATCTCAACGCACGCGCAAATGGAAAACCAAACTAGAGGACCCTGGCTAGCCCCGGCACAAGTTAGTTGGTCGACGAGGGCTCCATATACCCACCGAAAGGAAGCGCGCTCATTCTTGGTTCAAGAGGTAAAGAACTCGCACCTAGGCGGCGAGAGTGAGACAAAACACCACAATACCAAGTGGCCTCTCATCCCCACCTTTAAGCATGTTATTACCTGTCTCCACAATTTCTCCACCATCAACCACATCTCATCACCTGTTTCCAACCTGGAGTAACCTTCGTACAGCTATGCATTTAACTAAGCATGGCTAAGCATCAACATAGCATAGTAAGTATCTCGGGCCAACAATACAATCCTATGGTTAAGTAGGGGGGAACAGGTAATGGCATCGGAAACTTAATGCAACTATAGGATACTCTAATCCAATCAAATTGACATTTGGAACCGCATGCAATATTATAGTGGAGAAAATATTTGCGGAAAATAGGGTAATACATGCTCAGAGGGGGGATTACGCTTGCCTTGATCAACGTGCTGGTAGTACGGATCCTCGGGGTATTGTGGAGTAACCCCGGCTGCTTGATCTAACGAAGCACAACATCGGAAGAACAAATCAATCACCACACATGCTTAACAGAATGCAATGCACAAACACATGATGTCATGGCATTTTAAATCCTCGGGACGAGGATGATTCAACTATTCAAATTAAACGGGGTTCGGATGCTTAGAGGGGCGCATCTCAAATTTACCGTGGAGTTAGGTCATGAATCATATTTACTTGTCGATTAAGGTAGTCGAAACCCTAGGGTAACTTGTAGATGATATGCCATGATCAGGAGATGAAAAGCAGGGTTTAGGTGATTAAACATGCATGAAATTTAGTTTAGAGGTTAATTCCCATTTTTCTGGACATATTGGTATAACCAACACATTTTTCTGATGCACCGAGAAAACGTTGTTACAATTAAATTCCTCTTTTCAATCTGCCCTGATTATAAGTTATTTTAAACAACACGGGAATTACTTAACCAAATTAGAGAGAAAATAAAAGAAACAGTATAACTTTTGGTGCTGGGCAATTTCGGAATATCCGAGTCTAGGTGGACTCGGAATATCCGATCGACCCAAACGACTCAAATTTCGCTAAGGACTGGAACGAAGCCCGTACTGATGTTACTCGGAAAATCCAAATTCGCTCTGACTCGGAAATTCCGATCGCCGGAGATGGGTGAAAATTGGCTAAGGACTGAAAAATCCAACGTACTGTGAAACTTCGGATTATCCGAATTTACTCAGCTCGGATTATCCGAGCGAGCGGAGGAGCACGGCGGCGCACGGCTGCGTGCGGGTGCCGGCGACACAGGGCGAGAGAGGGAGGGGGAAGGGGTGCGGCGGACTCAGGGCTCACCCGCAGCAAGTAGGAGACGACGGCGGGGTCGGGGATGGCTTGACGGCGGCGAGAACGCCCGCGGCGGAGCTCGGACTGCAGCGGCGGAATGGTGGACGACGGCGGCGATTTCGGTCGCCCCAGCTCGATTCCTCGGGCGTGGAGGTAGAGCACGGCACGCGGAGCTACTGGCGGTGCTGGATTCGCTCGGGAGCTCCTCAATCAGCGGCGACCGGCGGCGGTGAGCTCGGTGCCCTGGCGGCTCGTGGAGGGAGAGTTGGGGAACGAGAGGAGAAAACTCGGGGGAGGAGCAGGTGAGGTCGTGGGGCTCGGTGGCTTGCTCTCCTCTCAGAGGAAGGGCAGAGCAGAGGGGGCCCGGCGTGGCGTCACGTGGCAGCGCGGCACGGCGGCATGGCTACATGAGGAAGGAGAGAGACGACCATTTTGCGGATAACCCCCTGGAACTTTTAAATTCTTCACCGATTTTTGAAGTCATTTGGAGTCCATTTGTTTGGAAAATAAATTAGGGAATTGCTTATGGTAATTTTCTTAAAAACCAAATTATTTTCCTTTAGAGAATTCAAGCAAGTTCCAAATATTTGTTTTGGACTCTTGGAACTTCCTTGACGAATATGGATTTGAATTATTAAACTTTTGTTTAACAACACCACATCATTTCAATTCCAATAGTGTATTAAATCAATGGAACATGATTATGCATGGATGCCATGAGCATGAGAGGAAGAAAAGTGAAAATTTGGGTCACAAATTTGGGTTCACAAGTTTGGGGCTGTTACAGCGTTCAAGGCATCCGCGAAGCTCTCGCACCTCAAGTCCCCCTCCAAGCCCGACGCCGTCCTCGCCTTCCTCACCGTAGTCGTCTTATTACTAGGTATTCATTACCGAAACTAGATGGAGGGAAGCAGAGTAACTGCAAGTTGCCGACAGATAACATTGGATGGCAGAAACCGGTGTGGTTTTGGTGCTGGTACTGTTTCTTCGTCTAGCTATAACTTGTTTTCGAGGTATCTTGAGCTTTGGGAGGCAATCTCATTCTCAGAGGCACAGCGAGGAATTTTTACGGTGGCGCTGGTCGCCAACAGGAAGCTACTCTGCAGCTACAGGCCTTTCCTGCTGGCCTTGGCAATCTGGATGAATTTGGCTGCAATGAACTGCAAATTTTTCATCTGGCTGACACTCAGCTACCCCATCTGGACCCCGTAGAGCTCGTCGAGGTCTCCAGGGCTCGGTATCGCCATGTTCCTTGGTGGACTAGTGTCAACAAATCTGTCAGCAAATCTGAGGCAGGCGCCGCCGTCAGCTTGGTGGACTACTGTCAGCAAATCTGTTCCCAACCTTAGAGAGTAGTCCCTCCATTGTAGCCCTTTTTCCTTTTCACCTCGCCGCCGATCCGCCCGAAGAGGACCACCACGCCACCATCACGCCGCCGCAAGGGAGCAGCCACGCCGTGGCGCCGGAGGCCACACCACGCCCAGCCCCAGGACGCCACCCGCGCCGCCTCCTGTGGGCAAAGGGATGGGAGAGATCCCGCCGCCGGCCAGGCTTTGCCCGGCCGCGCCCTCTGGCGGCGGAAGGAGAGAGGGAGGTCGGGGGGTGTGGGCGGCAGCTAGGGTTCCCTCCCGTCGCCGCGTGGGGGCGCGCGAGAGGGAAGGGGAGGAGGGGGAGTCCTATAGTTGGCGTCCATATTGTGATCTATGTGACTCACACTGTCAAGTTTGCCTTCGATTTGGCTCTGGATTTGTTTTTTTTCTTCTGCACTTTGATAGTTTCGGACGTCCCCTGCCTCAGTTTGCCAATGTCACCCAAGTGTTTCAGAAAACACTCAGGTACACACCGCTCTGAACATGTTCCTCGTGCTGCTACGTCCGCAACTCAGATCAAGGTCAAATGGTCACCTGAGAGTATCCTGGCAAGCAGAGGAAATAGGAGGCAGTGTCATGGGCGGTCGTCACCATTGGACTCGTAGATTGATCAGAACCCTGACATCAGACAAGTAACACACTGGCAAGATCATCGCTGACGAGGTGGACGAAGAGATGGGAAACCTTATCGCAACGTCACCATAGCCACCATAACATCGCTACAGATTTACCAAACTTTATTTGTTATAAGGACCTAACTACTACGCCTAGCACAAGTCCGAGGTCCCCACCCCTTCGCCGGCCTAGCAACTAGTCGAGGAGATTAGAAGCGTCAAGTGCCGGACAGAGACGGATGGTGGCTTGGATTTAGTTTTTTTCTCAGAGGAGGAGACTAGTCGACTAAAAAATAAACAATTAAGGCATATATATGTCGACTGTGATTTTGCTAGTAAACTGACAAAGACTTAAGAGAACCTTATTGACCATAGAAACAAGTAACTAACACAACAAAACACTTGTAAAGAATCTAGGCATTACCTTCTGTATGTAATAAAAAATATTGGATTATAATTTAGTCCACAGCTTATACAGAACGAGTTATTATAAAATATCAAGCACACAACACAACCACAATCCAGCAGAGGAGCAGATCAGCAACAACCAGCTTCGTCTCGTTCTTCCTACTACAACCTCTAGATGACTTCGGTGTATTTTCCTCCTGCTCGCTTGACCATCCCCTAGCGAAACCTCCTTCGGCTCGTTCTTCCTACTACAACAGTCGGAGGACGAACAGCTGCTGCGACCCCTCCACCTGCACCTGATTCTCCAACTCCACTGGATCCTCCTTCTCTTTCTCCTCCACCTGATTCTCCACCTCCTCATTTTCCACCTGATCATTCTCCTTCTCCTCCTCCTCGTGCTCGTCGTCGGTGACTTCCAGCTTGTAGGTGATGTAGCCGGTGGCCTGGTACTACGCCTCGCCACGCCCAGCCCCAGGACGCCACCCGCGCCGCCTCCTGTGGGCAAAGGGATGGGAGAGATCCCGCCGCCGGCCAGGCTTTGCCCGGCCGCGCCCTCTGGCGGCGGCGGAAGGAGAGAGGGAGGTCGGGGGGTGTGGGCGGCAGCTAGGGTTCCCTCCCGGTCGCCGCGTGGGGCGGCGCGAGAGGGAAGGGGAGGAGGGGGAGTCCTATAGTTGGCGTCCATATTGTGATCTATGTGACTCACACTGTCAAGTTTGCCTTCGATTTGGCTCTGGATTTGTTTTTTTTCTTCTGCACTTTGATAGTTTCGGACGTCCCCTGCCTCAGTTTGCCAATGTCACCCAAGTGTTTCAGAAAACACTCAGGTACACACCGCTCTGAACATGTTCCTCGTGCTGCTACGTCCGCAACTCAGATCAAGGTCAAATGGTCACCTGAGAGTATCCTGGCAAGCAGAGGAAATAGGAGGCAGTGTCATGGCGGTCGTCACCATTGGACTCGTAGATTGATCAGAACCCTGACATCAGACAAGTAACACACTGGCAAGATCATCGCTGACGAGGTGGACGAAGAGATGGGAAACCTTATCGCAACGTCACCATAGCCACCATAACATCGCTACAGATTTACCAAACTTTATTTGTTATAAGGACCTAACTACTACGCCTAGCACAAGTCCGAGGTCCCCACCCCTTCGCCGGCCTAGCAACTAGTCGAGGAGATTAGAAGCGTCAAGTGCCGGACAGAGACGGATGGTGGCTTGGATTTAGTTTTTTTCTCAGAGGAGGAGACTAGTCGACTAAAAAATAAACAATTAAGGCATATATATGTCGACTGTGATTTTGCTAGTAAACTGACAAAGACTTAAGAGAACCTTATTGACCATAGAAACAAGTAACTAACACAACAAAACACTTGTAAAGAATCTAGGCATTACCTTCTGTATGTAATAAAAAATATTGGATTATAATTTAGTCCACAGCTTATACAGAACGAGTTATTATAAAATATCAAGCACACAACACAACCACAATCCAGCAGAGGAGCAGATCAGCAACAACCAGCTTCGTCTCGTTCTTCCTACTACAACCTCTAGATGACTTCGGTGTATTTTCCTCCTGCTCGCTTGACCATCCCCTAGCGAAACCTCCTTCGGCTCGTTCTTCCTACTACAACAGTCGGAGGACGAACAGCTGCTGCGACCCCTCCACCTGCACCTGATTCTCCAACTCCACTGGATCCTCCTTCTCTTTCTCCTCCACCTGATTCTCCACCTCCTCATTTTCCACCTGATCATTCTCCTTCTCCTCCTCCTCGTGCTCGTCGTCGGTGACTTCCAGCTTGTAGGTGATGTAGCCGGTGGCCTGGTACTCCCGCCTCATCCTATCCAGCTCCACAGTGACCTCCTCCGTCATCTTCACCAGCCGGGCGCCCTCCTCGGGGTCCCGCTCGATAAGAGTCCGGGGGATGGGCCACACCTCGTAGGAGAGGTAGCGGTCCATCTGGTCCTCGGCAGCGAGTACCTCTTCTTCTTCGTCCTCTCGCTTTCACACTCGTCGGTGATCCGAGATTCAACTCCATTGCCGATGAGCCGAGATTCATGTGGTGCGGTCACTAGTAGAAAAATGCCCTATGGTCCCGGTTCGGTTGGGCCATTAGTCCCGGTTGCCCAACCGGCCGGGACTGGACAAGCGAGACTAATTCTAGTCCGGTTGGGCCAAGAACCGGGACCAATGGGTGGCCACGTGGCCAGTTCTGGCTGGGCGTGGGGGGAGACTCATTGGTCCCGGTTCTTGTTACGAACCGGGACCAATGAGTGCTTGTTTTTTTGTATTTAGGGTTTAGGGTCTCCCTCTCGCCAGTGCCCCTCTCGCCGGTGCCCCCTCTCTATTGCCGATGAGCCGAGATTCAACTCCATTGCCGATGAGCCGAGATTCAACTCCATTGCCGATGAGCCGAGATTCATGTGGTGCGGTCACTAGTAGAAAAATGCCCTATGGTCCCGGTTCGGTTGGGCCATTAGTCCCGGTTGCCCAACCGGCCGGGACTGGACAAGCGAGACTAATTCTAGTCCCGGTTGGGCCAAGAACCGGGACCAATGGGTGGCCACGTGGCCAGTTCTGGCTGGGCGTGGGGGGAGACTCATTGGTGGTTCTTGTTACGAACCGGGACCAATGAGTGCTTTTTTTTTGTATTTAGGGTTTAGGGTCTCCCTCTCGCCGTGCCCCTCTCGCCGGTGCCCCCTCTCCCTCTCGCCGGTGCCCCCTCTCGCGGTGCCCCCTCTCCCTCTCGCCGGTGCCTCCGTCGTCTCCCCCTTCTTCGCATCGCCGACGTGCTCTCCATCGTTTCCGTACGCATATTATACGCTCTACTATATACACAGTACACGTTGATGCATATATAATTAATATTCGATCTCTTGCGAGAATACAACTATTTAATTACATGGAGATAGATCACATATGTAGTTCATCGTCCGAAGCATAATGTTCTCCCTTTTCATCGATGACCTCCCTAAGCAGAAATCCCGCCAATTCCTCTTGAATTGCGTACGCGCGTTCTGGGTCGAGCTTCTCCCGCATTTCGCTGAAAGCAGTTGTTCTCCGCTCAGTGGTCAACTCGCGAATGAACTCGCAAACGTAGAATCCACATAAATTACTCCCCGGTGGCTGCTGCGGACTTTTCACCGATTATAAGTTAGCTCATCTTTGAATGGACCTTCTACCTTCTGTTTGAAAATTGTCCAACACCTGCTTTGGCAAAGAAAATGAACAAAGAGTTATTAATTACTTGACATCAGGAACGAACGAAAGAGGGCGATATAATGCGATAATGATTGAAATTACTTGTTGAGCATTTCTTTCATGTCGGACCACAACGCTTGGTCCCAACTTAATGAGTCGTGGACTTCAACTATGGACTTGTCAGGTTGAATGCTTAGCAGAATCCAGTGGAACCTGCGGACGTTTACATAAAGCAGACATGCATAGCTCATCAATTACACTTAACATCGAGAAAGCCAAATAAAAATATGTACAAGACAGAAACACTCACCTGAAGTTGTAAGGAAATAGTATTTCCGTACAGAAATGTTGCTTGTTAAAAAGGTGGTCAGGTCATCTCCACGTCTTTGGGGTGATTGACTAACGTATGTGAATTACGATATATGGGTCAACGAACCCAACCTCAAAAACTCTAGATCTTTTGCATTCCAGCATCTTCATTCTGCATAATAGCGTACAAAAGGATATATATAGTCAGGATAATATAATACAGGCAATGAACGAGCTGAGCTAGAGACTTAATTACGAAAATAAATCACTTACAGACAATAGCAAGCGAGGATAGATTTGTCGAGGGCGCGCTTTTGGAATAACTGAACAGTTCAGTCAGTTGAACCTGTATAATGTAACGTTTGAAGAAATGCTCCACTCTAACGTCCACGGAAACCACTCTTTCGCGTCCTTCTTTGATGTGTGCACCAGGTACCAGGTATGCAGATTTCGCATATGTGTTGATAGACCGTGAGCTCCTCATTACTGACCATAGGCTCCCCTTGGACATATTTCCGTGCCATCTCTAACATTGGCGATATTCATAGCCTAAAAGTTGACCAAGGGTCATACCCAAGGCGGTAGCTTTCCTTGGCCTGCGATACAGTGACACCAAGTTCTTAGCAGCAGCTATGGCTCTGGGGTCCAATAATTCCAGGTCCTTATCCATAGCGGCTCTGAAGTCCTTGTCGACATCGGAACACACTATGAGCGGGGGGACCGATTGATTTTTCTGCTGTCCGAGCTGGGCAATTTGTTTCCCGCTTTTTGCACTTCTTCCCTTGTTCTGCTCAGACTGGGCACGTGCTAGCTTACTAAGTTCACGACCATAGTCAGATGGCAGATTCATCGATATCTGGGATGGCTGCTCAAGGAAGGACTTAGCCCACTTTTTGGTTTTTTCATCATATACCTCTTTGCTCGGGCTTTTTTGGTGCAAAAAAAGCCTTATTGTAGGCAGCCACTACCGCGGCGTTTTCCGCTTCAGTCCTGTCATAAGGTCTCTTGGGAGGAACCGACGGGATGTCGACTATCTTTGAGTGCGACCTCTCTTTGAGTGGGGAGCGGGGGAGCGGCGTTGGTCCGTTTCTTCTGGTGAGACGGCTGCGCTGGAGACTGGTGACGCGGCGGCGGAGACGGCTGCGCTGGAGACTTGTGAGGCGGTGAAGAGGACGGCTGCGCTGGAGAATTGAGGCGGTGAAGAGGACTGTTGCGCTGGAGACTGGTGAGGAGTCGATGGCCTTGGCTGCCAGTTCGGAAGCACGATGAATTCCTTTGGCCATAGAATGGTCGCTTTCTTGGCTTCTCCAAGTTCAAGCACCTCCCCATCTTCACCTGCAGGGTGTTGCAGCTTCAGCTCCTCAAAATCTTTCATCACTTCATCCACCCCGACAACAGCGTAGCCATTTGGAACCGGAGAGAAATGGTAAGTTGGATTAGGTCCAATTGGTGCGGCATAGCCGACCGCCACCTTCATGGATAAGTTATAAACTTTCACATGCAGCTCACAAGGTGTGCTCTCCGTGATATCATCCACTGGGTAGCGACGAAGAGGAGCCACTGCATCATCATTACCATCCTGGAGCTCCGTGGAAGCCACGCTGCTTTTCCGATTCGATGGGCCGCCGGTACCATCGCATGCAGCTTCTACCATGTGCCGCTGAGATTGGCCGCTAGTACCTTGCTGGCTAAGTGCGGCAATTTGTTCCTTCTGCAGCTTTAATTCTTCTTCTATATTACGCAGCCGGTCTGCAGCAGCGCGTGCTTCCATTGCCTCCCTTTCCTTTCTCCTCTGATGGCTTCTATCAGGAAATTTCTTCCTGTGCTCGGGAATCGCAATTGTCTTGGGCTTGGAGCCTATCACGCCTCGTGTTCGTCCGTCGTGTTCCTCATTCCCAAGGGCGCGTGTGAGCTCGTCATCCTCTCTATCGGGAATGAACCGTCCCTCTTCAACATCCTTGAATGCATTTCTAATTTCTTCGATGGGTAGTAGGGGTTATCTTTGTGCCTTCTGTTATATATGCACTTCCCTTCTGCGTCCAACGTGCCCCCATGCCCGTAAAACCAATTTCTTGCCCGTTCGGTCCATGCGAGTGGCTCTGGAGTGATCCCTTTAGCCAGCAGGTCCGCCTCAAGTTTCTCCACTTAGGGATGTTATAGGCGTAGCCACCAGGCGCCATAGTATGGTGGTAGATCTTTTTAGCAGCATTTGCCTTATTTTTTGCAGACTTTTCCTGAGCTTCCTCCGATTTCTTGTACGCCACAAATTCTTCCCAGTAGTCCTTTATCTTCTCATACCCTTTATCGAAGTCTGGAGTCTATTTTTCTTGACAAACAGGTTGTTCAATCTTTTCTTCCAGTTCTTGAATAGCTCGGCCATCTTCTTAAGAGCGCAGGACTTGACTTTTTGCTCCATGTTTTGCCGGGCAATCTTTTCTGCCTCATCTGGATCCTCCTCATCTGAATCCACCTCTGGCGCCGGCAGGGTGAAATTAACCATGAGCTTTCTCCAAAGTCTTTCTTTGCCCATATCGCGACATATAGCAGTCCTTTCTCCTTTGGCCGATGCCATTCTCGAACGGTGATCGGGATGTAGTCCCTAACAAGAATTCCACATTGCTTTACCATTTTTTTGCAACACCAGGGGGAGCAGTCGGTGTGCCGTATTCAGCGACTCTTTCGATCCTGTACCTTTCTTGTCGCCCAACTTTTTGGCTGGGCCTCGTTTTGTCCTTACAGAAGATTTGCTCGATCCGGAGGGCTAAAAGAAGAAAGAGCGTTAATATATGTATATAGACAGCAGAGGCTTAATTAATACAATCTTCGGCTTCATTAATATATGTATATGCACCTCGCCGGAGTTTGCAACATTTAATGTTCCACCGGATCCTTCGGCTTCTCCCTCGTCGGCTTCTCCCTCGCCGACTTCTCCCTCACCCTAGCCGTCGGGTTCTACCTCACCGGAGCCGTCTCTTCGGTTGAGAGACTCATCTCCCTCACCGGAGTTGTTCAAAAATTCCGAGGTGACATCGACGACATCTTCCGGCCCGCGGATTATATCCTCGAGTATGTTTTCCTGATTTTCGTCTCGTTCCATAGTTTCTGCAAATTAAGAACAATGCACAAAACTTTAGTTGGGTAACAGTACTAACATTTTATAATACAGACACTTAAATCATTTTCTTTTATTAAAGGCAGAAACAACATTTTTACTAAATATTACACCTGGAGAGTTCTGTTAATCAAACAATCACCACACTACCCAACCAAGCATCACAACAAGAATCCTAAATCCTACACAAGGCAAAACAATTGGATTCAACTTAATTTAATTAACCATTATTTATGTATGATTATTATGGCAGAAACTTGTCACACAAGTTTTAATGCACAACTCAATTTATGTTTGTCACAAAATTATGCTAATTTAGGGACAACTAACATTGATTGTTTATGATCCAACAAAATTGGTCTAGGTCCATTTGGATGCTTATTTATTCCACTATATTTATTATACTACAGAAAAGGATACGTCACTATTTGATTTTCTATTTTGCCTCTGTTGTTCTAATAATTCTAAAAAACTAGGGATAACTAAAAAATTTCATTACTAACCTAACAAAATTGACCTCAAGTCATTTGGAGTTCCAGAGCATCAGAAACAAACAAGTTTGTTATTTAAACCTTCTGTGGAACTTTAATTTCTACACATGTGTTATTGATCTAAACAGGATGAAACCAATTGGGTTGGATAAACGATTCCCTAAGCTATCCATAGAATTTTGATTCAATTTATTTGGACAGATAAATCTCAAGATATTGAATTTTAAACATGGCACAGATTTAAAAGGTTTCTGTTAATTCCTTAATTCGAGAAAAAAAACAGGCCGAGTGGGTTCCAGCCCAATGGGCCCGGCCCAACTTTTTTTTCTGCGTGTGAGGGCGAACGGGCGAGGGCGCGCCGGCGGCGACCACAGAAGGGCGGCACCACCGTGGCCAAAGCGTGGACGAGTGCGGCCGCGGCTCACCTTCCCCGGCGAGCGTAGACGACGGAGAGCATGGCGAGCTCGTGCGGGCGGGCGGCACGGGCATCGAGGGTGCGGCACGGGCGGCCGGCGTGCGGGCGGCGCGGCACGGGCGTCGAGGGCGCGGCGGCGCGGGCGTCGAGGGCGCCGGCGTCAAGGGAGCGTCGACGGCGAGGTTGGGCAGCCTGACGGCGTAATTTCGCTCTGGCGCGCTTCTCCGGTCCTTAGGCGTTTCTGGGAATGAATCGGGGAAGGAGAAGGGCAACAGTTACGTAGCAGGGGGCATTGGTCCCGGTTTCTGGCAAGAACCGGGACCAATGCCTCTTTGGTCCTGGTTCTTGCCAGCAACCGGGACCAAAGAGTGGGTCAGTTAATGCAGATCCCGCGGCGCGCGTCCATGGACTCTTTGGTCCCGGTTCTTTCTAGCAACCGGGACCAAAGAGTCCTTTTTCAAAATTATTTTGAACTTTTCAGTTCTGAAATTTTGTTCCCGCCTTTTTTTTTCTTATTTAGGTGTTTGAATATGAATTTCAAATGGTTTTGAATCTGAAAAGACTTTCAACATGAAAAGTGTTTAAATTTGAATAAATAATCCAAAATCATTTTCTATTTTTTCAAATTACTTATCTAAATATCGTTTTTTTGTTTTTCGTTTGTCAAAAATGACATTTTTTGTGAAGCAAGTACAACAAATATGGTGCAAAATGGCACCCATCCAATTATCACACAAAGTAGACCATATTGTATGGATAATCCACAAATATTGGTAATTTTCTCGGTTTCTAGCTAATTTCGCCTACTTCTATATTTCGAAAGTAATTCAAATTTGAACTACAAGTGTGTGATAGTTTGCTCTGAAATTTTTTCAAAATGATTTTAAGGTGCACAAGTATTGGTTATATCACAGAACCATCGATAGTTTTGGATAATTCGATCCCTTACAATGAATAGTAACGGCGGCCATTTTGACCGTTTTTAAAAAAAAGTCAAAGAAAGTGAAAAAATACACAAAAAATAAAATCCTTTGGCATGGAGTACTTTCATGTGTACTAGTTGGTAGGATAAATGATAAACTTGAGTTTTGACATAGTTTATAAAAAACTTGGATACTTAGATAAATAATACATTTTACACGATCGTCGTCTTAGCTAGACCAGAAGTAGTTAATGACAACAATCTTGGATACATAGACGAACAATAGGTTAGTCATACTCCTTCCTAGGCCTATAATACTCGTCCTCGTAGTCGTCGTAGTCGCCGTCGTCGTCGTCGTTGTCGTCGGGCGGTTCTCGCCTGGACTGGAACTGAGGGTAGCGCAGGCGGGGGTTATCGCCGGCCGTGATGTAGTTCATGACGCTCTGGAGAGTCCGGCCGCTCCACCACAGCCGACGGCCGGCCTCGTTGAAGTTCGAAGGAGGCGGGCCGTCCTCCTCGTACCTGGCGAGCGCCCTCTCACGCCGATTGATGAAGAATGCGTCCCAAGTCGGGCGGTAGTCGGGATGCCAGTGGGGATCCATCCGCTGCTACGGAGTGAGCTCGAGGTAGTAGTGGTTCGTTATGGCCGCCCGACGTGCCAAACCTTGAGGGATAGGAGGGACCGGCACGCCTCCGGTGCTCAGCCTCCAGCCGGCGGGGACGTCGTAGCCGGGCGGGCAGGGGTAGTTCGAGGCGGAAAGCACCTCCACCTCTGAGTAGGTTAGAGTGGGTACGGTGGAAGCCATGGGAGAGTGATGAGGTTGCAGATATGAGTTTTGATGTGCTATGCCAATGGAGGCCATGACTACATATATAGTGAGAATCCCACCAATAAGGAAGAAGCACACGGATCGTGTGTTTCTTTCGAGCGCTTGTGAGCCGTTGGATCAGGGGTGTGTTTCTTTTGAGGGCATGTGAGCTGTTGGATCACTCTGTGAGCCACCAACCGGGACTAAAGGGAATCCCACCAATAAGGAAGAAGCACACGGATCGTGTGTTTCTTTCGAGCGCTTGTGAGCCGTTGGATCAGGGGTGTGTTTCTTTTGAGGGCTTGTGAACCGTTGGATCAGGGTGTGTTTCTAGTCCCGGGCCGTGATACCACCCGGGACTAAAGGGGCCAGGACCCTATATATAGCATCCATCATTGGCAGTACACGGGTAGCGGAGAGCAAGATTTCTGAGAGGCAAGAGTTCCTAGAGCGGTGGCTGAAGGTGAACCCTCCCCTCGGTCGGATCCAAGCAGCGGCCAGGGTCTCTAATGATTAGCAACATCCCCAACACTTGTTCGGACGGTTGCAGATCATCAGGGATGTCTTGCCGCTGTCTGGATCGAAGGCCGATTTGCCGTCTCACGACCACGCGATGATTTGCAGTATACAAAGCATTCGGATTCCCGTCATACAGCCCTACGGTGCATTTGATATGCAGTCACTCACGAGGCACCGTAGGGCTGTATGACGGGGAAACCGTGTGTTTTGGTCAGTTTTGCTTATATATAAGGAGGCTCCACACCGCCCTCCGTCCCCTCCCCAGGGTGCTGCCCTCTCCCTCCCCTACCTAGGTGTTTGATCAAATTTCCCACTCATTTTTTCAGATCTCGGCGACAATGTCCGGTCTGTTGGATGTGAGGGGCGATGTCCAGGACTGGGCTCCGCCGGGCTGGCACTGGGAGGTGGTATCTTCCGGGACGCGTCGCTTGGTTAGGAATCCGGGTGACATCGTCGACCCAGATCTTGTTTGGTGGTACGTCGCCGTATCAGGGAGGAGGATCCTTCTCACGTGAGTATTGCCCCTGTGATGGTTCCTGCTCTTTGGGTGCGCAGCACCGGCCGCTCAGCACCCCGTGGCTTAGGACCGGCAAAAGTTAGTGATATTATTCGTGATGTATAATGGTTAAATAAAAATGGACCCGAGCTATGTATTATGGTTTTCACCACATAAAGGTTTAATACATTACTACACATCACATAAAGGTTTAATACATTACATTGATTTACATAAAAGCCAGAGCATCTTCATTATTTAACGGGATGCTTGGGTCAGTTCTCACTGTGAAGGGCGGAATTTCATCAAACTTATCATAATCTGCTGACATGTCTGTCTTGTCCTCGACTCCCACGATGTTTCTTTTCCCTGAAAGAACTATGTGACGCTTTGGCTCATCGTCTGATGTATTCGTTTGCTTTTTTTTCTTTTTTTCGGTCTGGAGGACATGTCCTTCACATAGAAAACCTGAGCCACATCATTGGCTAGGACGAATGGTTCGTTCTTGTAACAACCAAGATTCTTGAGATCCACTGTTGTCATCCGTACAGCTGGTCTACCTTTATCCCTTCTCCATTCATGTTGACCCAACTGCACCGAAACAAAGGGACCTTAAAAGTAGGTCCATAGTCAAGTTCCCATATCTCCTCTATGCGACCATAGTATGTGTCCTTTTGCCCATCGTCGTTTGTTGCATCAAAGCGGACACCACTGTTCTGGTTGGTGCTCTTTTTATCTTGGGCGATCGTGTAAAATGTATTCCCATTTATCTCGTACCCTTGGAAATTCAATACAGTCGAAGATGGTGACGCGGCCAACAAGTAGAGCTGATCTCCGACAGTGGTGTCATTCATGAGCTGTAATCGCAACCAACTGCCGAAGTCTCCATGTGTTTTTCTTTAATCCAGGAGTCATCCTTCCCCGGGTTCTTGGAGCGTACATAATTCTTGTGTTCCTCGATATACGGAGCCACGAAGGTGGAACTTTGTAGAACTGTGTAGTGTGCTTGAGTTAAAGAATGCCCGTCCCTACATATCAGTGCTTTCTTTCCTAGCGTGCCTTTTCCACTCAGTCTCCCCTCATGCCGCGATTCAGGAACACCAATCGGCTTAAGGTCAGGAATAAAGTCAACACAGAACTCAATGACCTCTCTGTTCCATAGCCCTTGAGATGCTTCCTTCTGGCCTAGCACGGTTATGAACATATTTCTTCAAGACTCCCATGAACCTCTCGAAGGGGAACATATTGTGTAGAAATACAGGACCGAGAATGGCAATCTCGTCGACTAGGTGAACCAGGAGATGCGTCATAATATTGAAGAATGATGGGGGGAACACCAACTCGAAGCTGACAAGACATTGGACCACAGCCTTCTGTAAACTTGGTAGAGTTACTGGATCGATGACCTTCTGAGATATTGCATTGAGGAATGCACATAGCTTCACAATGGGTACTCGAACATTTTCCGGTAGAAGCCCCCTCAATGCAACCGGAAGCAACTGCGTCATAATCACGTGGCAATCATGAGACTTCAGGTTCTGGAATTTTTTCTCTGCCATATTTATTATTCCCTTTATATTTGACGAGAAGCCAGCCGGGACCTTGATACTGCTCAGGCATTCAAAAAAGATTTCCTTCTCTGCTTTGGTAAGAGCGTAGCTGCTTAAGTATTGACGCCCTTTATCCGTCTGCTTGTTGTATGGGTCTTTCATACGTTGCTGGTCTCCCGTGCTTCCGGTGTATCTTTTGTCTTCCCATACACGCCCAGGAAGCCTAGCAGGTTCACGCAAAGATTCTTCGTCACGTGCATCACGTCGATTGAAGACCGGACCTCTAGGACTTTCCAATAGGGTAGCTCCCAGAATATAGAGCACTTCTTCCATATGGGTACGTGGTTGTCAGCGTCATTCGGAACAGATAGACTGCCAGGACCCTTTCCAAAGATTACTTCTAAATCCTTGACCATGTCATATATAACATCACCATCAGGGAGGTTAGGCTTCTTCCGGCGATCTGCCTCACCGTTGAAATGCTTGCCTTTCTTTCTTACGGCATGACTGTTCGGAAGAAATCGACGATGCCCCAGGTACACATTCTTGTTTCCCAAATGTATACTTTCAGTCTTATCTAAACAGTGCGTGCATGCATTGTATCCCTTGTTTGACTGTCCTGAAATGTTACTAAGAGCAGGCCAATCATTGATGGTTACGAACAGCAACGCTCGTAGGTCAAATTCCTGTTGTTTGTGCTCATCCCACACACGTACACCTGGTTCGGACCACAACTGCAAAAGTTCATCAACTAATGGCCTTAGGTACACATCAATGTCGTTGCCGGGTTGCTTCGGGCCTTGGATGAGCACTGGCATCATAATGAACTTCCGCTTCATGCACAACCAAGGAGGAAGGTTGTAGATACATAGAGTCACGGGCCAAGTGCTATGACTGGAGCTCTGCTCCCCAAAAGGATTAAAGCCATCTGTACTTAGACCAAATCTTAAGTTCCTTGCGTCATCTGAAAATGTCGGGAACTCTCTGTCGATTTTTCTCCACTGGGACCCATCGGCGGGGTGTCTCAACTTCCCGTCTTTCTTACGCTCTTCTTTGTGCCATCGCAACAACCTGGCATGCTCTTTGTTTCTGAACAGACGTTTCAACCGTGGTATTATAGGAGCATACCACATCACCTTAGCAGGAACCCTCTTCCGGGGGGGCTCGTCATCGCCCTCAACATCACCAGGGTCATCTTGTCTGATCTTGTACCGCAGTGCATTGCATACCGGGCATTTATCCATTCTCGTACTCACCGCGGTACAGGATGCAGTCATTAATGCATGCATGTATCTTCTGCACATCTAATCCTAGAGGGCAGATAGCCTTCTTTGCTTCGTATGTAGTCTCGGGCAATTCGTTATCCTTTGGAAGCTTCGGCTTCATTATTTTCAGTAACTTCTCAAATCCCTTGTCAGAACAACCAGTCTCTGCCTTCCATTTCAGCAGTTCCAGTGTGGTACCGAGCTTTGTGCTGCCATCTTCGCAGTTTGGGTACAGCAACTTTTTGTGATCCTCAAGCATGGCCTCCAACTTTAGCTTCTCCTTTTCTGTATCGCATTCTCGCTTTGCATCAGAAATGACCCCACCAAGACCATCAGCGGGCTCATCTGATGCCCGATGTTCACCTCTTCTTCTTCAACGTCTTCCATTACAGTATCACCGCATTCCTCAGGGAACATAGGATAGTTGTCATCATCCTCCTCTTCTTCATTGTCTTCCATCCTAACCCCTCTTTCTCCGTGCTTGGTCCAACAATTATAGCTGGGCATGAAACCTCTCCGAATCACGTGGTCTTGAATGGTTTCGGGTCAGAGTACTCCCTGACGTTCCGACACTTCTCACATGGACAAGGCATAAAATTATTCACTTTGTTTGCCTCAGCCACATCGAGAAATTTATGCAGGCCTGCAATAAACTCGGAACTGCGTCGTTCGCCGTACATCCATCGCATCCGTGCATCCATCTGCATCATATAATTAAGTTTATCAAATACCATTACAATAACATCTTGAATAGTGAAATGACCACCGTACATCGACACGTGCAATATTTCTGTATCAATTACAGATGAAAAGGATAAAGTTGCTAACCTCGGCCGAGGATATCATTTGTGTGAACTTAAGTGTGGGTCGGGCATTTCATCGAACACATCTTGTGCGTGGCAAAGGAAAAAAAAACTAGCACCCACTTCCCACCAATCCAAGAAAAAAAAACAGAGGAGAGAAGGGGGGTGGGGGTTATTTATAGGCAGGGGAGGGGTATTGGTCCCGGTTCTTGGCACGAACCGGGACCAAAGCTCCGCGGCACGCCACGTGTCCGGCTCTGGAGCTTTGGTCCCGGTTCGTGCCAAGAACCGGACCAATGCCCCCAACCGAATCAGGACCAATGCCCCACGCACTACGGAGAGATCATCTATGCCGACGGCCCCAACCTATGCCGACGGTTTTTTGTCGGGGCCGTCGGCACAGGGTCCGACGAGGCCGTCCCGTCGCCCTGGCCGTCGGCATAGGTAAAACCGTCGGCACAGCTATGGTTTTTTTTCTCCTATTTTTCATCTAATATGAAAAAAAAAATTCAAAAAAAATAATTTTGGAAACCTGTGCCGACGGGCAAAGCCTAAAAATAAAAAAATATTTTTTTTTTAAATACAATTTTGGAAACCTATGCCGACGGTATAGCTATGTTTTTTTTTCTTTTTTTCGTTTAATATGGAAAAATTCATATCTTTAAATCCGTAAATCGAAATTTAACAAATAAAATATCTAAATCGATTAGAAAAATGAGAGGAATCCAAATATAACATCCATATCATCTTTTTCATCATGTATATGACTTTTTGCATCATGTTTTTGGTACTTGCTTAATAAAAAAGTCATTTTAGGCAATTAAAAAATGAAAAATGATATTTATAATAATATTTTAAAAATTGGTTTTGGCAACAATGTTTGCCATACTATGGCACGGGGATGATCATAACTTGGTCATTTGACTCGAAACTTATACATGTTTATAGATGATTGACCTTTTTGTGAAGAAGTTTTCTGTAAACTTTGTCAAAACTCAAGTTTATCATTTATCCTAGCAACTAGTACACATAAAGGTACTCCATGCCAAAGGATTTCATTTTTTGACTATTTTTTCACTTTCTTTTATTTTGTTGAAAAACGGTCAAAATGACCACCGTGCCTACTCATTAAAAGGGGTTGCATTTTTCAAAACTATCAACAATTCTGTGATATAACAACTACTGGTGTATCTTAAAATGAATTTTGTTAAAATTTCAGAGCAAACTATCACACACTTGTAGTTCAAAATTCAATTACTTTCGAAAAATAGGCATAAAGTTATTTAAATAGGCGAAATTAGATAAAAACTGAGAAAATTCCTAATATTGCTGGATTGTCCACAAAATATGGTCTACTTTGTGTGATAATTGGATGGGTGCCATTTTACACCATATTTTTTGTACTTGCTTCATAAAAAATGTCATTTTTGACAATAAAAAAATAAAAAATTATATATATAAAACTAATTTGAAAAACCTCAGTTCTGCAACATTGTTTGTCATGCCAAGATATACCTATGTGTCAAATATGGGCACATTATCACAAACTATGGCTCAGGGATGACCATAACTTGGTCTTTTGACTCGAAACTTATACATGTTTATAAATGATTGACCTTTTTGTGAAGTAGTTTTTTGTAAATTTTGTCAAAACTCAATTTTATAATTTGTATAGCTATAAGAGTTCTAATGGACAAAATGTGTCCATTAGGCTCCCTCGTGCTGACCTTTTTGACAGGACTACCGGAAAGTGGACCGTGGAAGAAGTAACCTCAAGAGGAGCCCCAAAATCCAGGAATGCAAGGGTACCAATATAATCACTTCCCTGGAGATGGAAGTGGTGGATACGATTACCATCCAGGATACTAGCTTGATCGCAAGCTTGGGGAGTACTTCTCTCCCTTTCCATTCGTTGTTTTATATCATTTTTTATCTTGTTATGTTTTAGTTTCTTGTTCTGAAAATCACAAAAACACAAAAGATTTTATTTGTTTCTTTTGCTTATTTACTTCTGGTCATTTACTTTATGCATCTAAAAACTAAAAAGAACAAAAATATTTTCGTTTTCTTGAATCCAAAGTAAAAACGCAGGTGCAGGAATTGCTGAAATCTGCTCACTGTTTTATTTTTCATTTTTTTTCTGTAACTCCGAATGAGCTGAAATTTTAACCACTACTGCAACTTTGCATGACCTACACACCCGTAAAATATGAGATTATTATAAGGTGTCTAGGTAGGGTAAAAACAGTACTGTATGCAAAAAGTCATTTTTCATTTTTTGACTATTTTTTCACATAAAATTCAATTACTTTCGGAAAATAGGCATAAAGTCATTTTTCTAAAATATGTTGCAAAAAGTTATATACATGATGAAAAAGATGATATGGATGTCATATTTGGATTCCTCTCATTTTTCTAATCAATTTAGACATTTTATTTGTTAAATTTTGATTTACGGATTTAAAGATATAAATTATTCCATATTAAATGTAAAAAGGAGAATATGGTTGAAAATATGATTTAAAGATATGAGTTATTCAAATATTATTATTACATAATCATTGTTATTTATTCAACTAAATTGTCAAAATTTAAACAATAAAAAGTGTAACATCATGACCCAGGGGTTAATATGGTTGATAAGGGACACGGATTAATTGCACCTGGGTGCACCTGCTCCTGCCCGATTAAAAATATTTAAAAAAATAGTAAAACTTTTAAAAAATTCTGAAACTTTTTGGAGATGAACATATGATATTCTTCTACTAGCATGCCAAATTCCACCTTGAACTCACACTCGTGGTGCTTGGAGCAAAAAGAAGAAAATCGTGCTCTGAAAAATCTATACTTATAAGTCTCATCATTGTCGGTGATTTGTTTTTTTGGACAGAGTAGCATGAGTGTTGTTTCACAGCGAAACCTAGCATGTTTGTCAAGAACTTGTATATGTTCATCACGAAAAAAGTTAAGAATTTTTTTAGAAGTTTTACTATTTTTTTGAATTTTTTAATTGGGGCAGGAGCATGTGCACTTGGGTGCACTCTGGAGTTTCTCGGTTGATAAGATACTAATATCAGTAAGTTCTAACACCTCATGTGGAAGCTAATTTGGAAGGAACTCAAAAGTTAAGCGTGCTTGGGCTGGAGCAATTTGAGGATGGGTGACCGAACGGGAAGTTTGACCGGGTAAGTACTTTGACCTTAGATTGTGTCTAATATGTAATTAGAGATAATGTGTGTGGCTAATTGGGAAATTTCGAAATAAAAAAAACAAAAATTCGAAATTTCGGTGTAAAATAAAAAAATAAAAATAAAAAAATTTGGAAAAAATAATTTTGGAAACCTATGCCGACGGTTGCACAGCCTACAAAATAAAAAAATTAATTATTTTAAAAAATAAATTTTTTGGAAAAAATAATTTTAAAAACATATGCCGACGGCTCTATGCCGACGGTTTTACCGTCGGCACAGCCTATGCCGACGGTTCGACCTATGCCCACGGGTTTCTATGCTGTGCCTACGGACACCTACGCCGACGACCCTGTGCCGACGGGTAAGATAGCTGTGCCGACGGTAAAATACCGTCGGCACAGAGCGCGCCTCCTGTAGTGACGGGGCCCTGGCAGCTCGAACCGGGACCAGTGCCAGGCACTGGTCCCGATTTTTCTCTGAACCGGGACCAATGGGTGGGGCGGCCCTGGATCAAAGATGGTTTTTCTACTAGTGGGTGTTCAGGTAGGCCGCAGGCGCCTCTAGATCGAGCAGCAGGCTTGTGTATTTACGAGAGACGACACATGAATCGGGTCCAGGGAACCAGGACTGAATCGGATTCAGGAGGCCGACTCGAAGCGGAGGAGAGCTCCGACGAAGATGAATTGAACGCTTTCAGGAATTCCGCACCTACACGACAGAATATTTGTCAACAAATGTTAATTGTGTGTACGTTTATATGTACGTACGATAATATAACCGACTTGATCGATTCTTCTCCATCACGATCGATCTCTAGCCTGCGCGCCGCCATGTACCGGAGGCGGTGCTCAGACCTCCCACCGGAGCTTCTCCACGAGATCTCGGGTCGCCTGCACGACGTCGCCGACTTCGTCCGCTTCCACGCCGTCTGCAAGGCATGGCGCCGCTCCTACGAACCAACGTCGACGAGGAAGAAGACGACCGATCAGTTCCTACCCTGGCTCCTCGCGCCCAACAAGAAGGACGACGAATCGCTCAACTTCAGATGCGTCTTCTCCAAGATCAGCTGCCTTGCGCCTCCGCCGCCGCCGTCACGTGGCACCGGGAGGAACTGGGTGGCCAGCGCCGACGGCACCGCTGTGCGCTACTTCACCGCTGATCCCCGCTACGACCCAACCCTCCGTGACCCTCTCACCGGAGCATCCCTGACCCACTTGCCTTTCTTCCCTGACGGGCAGTGGGAGGAGGAGAACCCCAGCGGCATCATCTACGACGACGGTACTGTCGTACTGTACAGCAAACACGACAGCAGCGACGATAGCGAGACCAAGTTCAGGGCCGCCCTCCTGCGTCCCGGCGACGACGAGTGGACGGTCGTCCAGAGGACCCTCGAATCGCCCTACTACGGCGAGTTCTGCGCGTCGTACCACGCCGGCAAGATCCTCGTCACCGTCGAGCGTAGCCTCTGGCTGGCGGTCACGACGCCGCCGTCCACCACCGCCGCCGGTGACGATTCCGACTTCCTGGTCGTGACGCCGCCCTCGATGCCACCCGAGCACGACGGCGGCCACTCCTACGAGTACAGCCACGTCCTCCAGTCCCGCGGCGAGCTTCTCTGGGCGTCGGTGCACATTAGCGTGGGTTACCCAGAAGCGTACAAGAAAGGCGCCCGCGGCCTCGCCCGGGCGCTCTCGGTGTCAGTGCACGCGCTCGAGGAGGCTCCGAACCCGCAGTGGGTGCGGATGGAAGGCGCGAGCCTAGCCGACCGGGTGCTGTTCCTGGGGTGGCCCAACAGCTTCGTCGTGGACGCGTCGCAGCTGGGCGGCGTCACCGGCGGCGGGTGCGCCTACTTCATTTACGCCTACTTCATGTACGAGAGCGACAATAATGCCAGCTTTGAGCGGCCTGGCGTGTTCAGGCACAACCTCGTCGACGGCACGACGGAGTTCGTGGAGTGGCTTCCCGAAGGATGGGACGACGAGATGTGCGCGTGGCTGATCCCCCAGCCCTCAATAGCCCCAATCCACCATTGTCCAGCTAGAACTCCAAGGAGCAAGAACAACATGATCCACCACATCGAGAGACGTTACGGCCCTTGTTTCAGGGTGCTGGTGCGCAACCTGCCTCTGAGCACAAACGGCGCTCAGCTGCAGCACTTGTTCAGCAGGTATGGCAGAGTGTCCGGCGCCGAGATACTCTACTACAGGAAGACCAGGCGCTCGCAGGGTTTAGGGTTCTTAACCATATCAACCGTGCATGACCGTCGGGAAGACGCCGTAGACGCTCTCAACGGACTGGTTTTCGAAGGATGCCGTCTCGAGGTGGTCTTGGTTAAGGAGGGCCGGCGGCGGTACGGGAGGCGGCGGCCAAGGCGTTCCGGCTAGCACCGCAGCTACGTACATGTAGATCGTCTTCCTGGTTATGATTAGAAAAGTCCACTTTACACCCCCCCCCCCCCCCCCCCCCCGAACTTGTCGTCGGGGTTCAATCTTCAACCCCCTATTATGAAAACCGGTCAAAATTAGACCTTTCACCATTTGAACTAATGTTCAGCCGGGTTTTTCTCCACGTCAGCGTACAAGATGATTACAGCATATTTGCAGGAGTAAAGATTCATGTCCTGGTCACACTCCAGCAAACAAGTACCAGCACGTCTCACTGGAACAAGTAGCATGCGTCTTTCTAATTCTCAATCTGTCTCACTTCCTCCCTTAATTAGCAAGAACCAACACGTTCATCTCTCATCATAGTAGGCCAACTGCAGCAGCAACAGGTCGAATCAAATCCCAGGCTAGCTGCAGCCTCTGCCACACAACCCTGCACCTCTCTCTCTACATACAACAACCTAGTTCTACACGGCGATGCAGCAGGATCAGGGGGACCCAGCCCCTCACCCTCGCCTGAGCTTCATCTCCCCTGTGATGTATCTTCCTCGCGCCGGAATAGGAGCGCCTTCCCGGCGACTCGCCACGCTGCATGGTGGCCGCCCCGAGCTGGCTGCAGGCAGGGCACGAAAGGGATGTGGAGGGCGGATGCTTGTTGAGGGCGGGCGCCGCTAGATGTTTTCTCGCCGGCGGAGGCGCTCCTCTAGAATCGTCGTTTGAGGAACACAACGTGATGAACTGAACTCGAACAGAACATTGCAGTTGCAAGGAGGTGCGAGGGGAAAATGTACTCTGGAGGGAGAGTACATGTACTACGTATGATATACAGAAAAACGCTGACGTGAAGAAAAAAAGGGCTAAAAAATAGTCCAAATGATGAAAGGTCTAATTGTGACCGGTTTTTATAATAGGGGGTTGAAGATTGAACCAATTAAAAATTCAGGGTTGTAAACTGAACCCGGAGACAAGTTCAGGGGTAAAGTGGACTTCTCTCTTGTGATTATAGCAAAAATAATTTGGTTCCTAACTCATTGTTTACCATATTCCTTCATCTGTCTCGATATGTACTATACGTGAAATTAGTGATCAGATAATGGAAGGGGCAGAATAGTGATCAGATAGTGGAAGGGGCAGAATGAAGAGAATAGTAAGCGGGAAAATCCCGTGCCTGGCGGGTTCGCATACAAACAGGTCAGATGTCTGCCGCATTAGGGCATCTCCAACGGCCCTCTCAAACACCCCGGGCGTGTGTGTTCCGCAAACGAACATGGGAAGGTGGACATGTCCGTTTTGCCACATTTTGGGCCCAAGTTTGGTCCAGGTTTACGGTGGAGCGAACGAGAAGCGGACATTCCGCATGTCCTCTCGTGTGAAGCATGGGGCCCGCTCGTCAATGACCCACCGCCTCCTCGCCTCGTGTCCAGCGATGAAGGGTGGCCCGTTCTGGAAGGCCGACAAGAATGACAACGAGACCGGGTCTTCCTCCGGTGGCCATCGCAAGCAGAAGCGCACGTACGTGACGCAAGAGGTGGCTCAGCTCTACTGGGACCTCGTCGATCCCGTGTCGTGGTCGGATGTCCACATCCCACACGTGTGGCACATCTGAAACGGTGGCGCATCCCGGTTCCTTCTGTCCCTGTGTCAGGCCCCACGCGCTGCCACGGGATTAGGCAACGCGGGGTCTTATTCCCGCCGAATCTGTGGGACCACTTGGCCTACGCCTACAATAGCTCGCTTTGGGATCGGTGGTTCACCGGCGAGCACGACGAGCGGCGCCGCTGCTTCTTCACGACTGAGCCGTCGTGGCCAAACGACCCCGAGGAGGACGAGGAGCTCTACGGTGCCTTTGACAAGGAGGAGGACGATAACATGAAGGACGCACCACTGCTGGATTGGTCCAGCTACCGTGGCGCGGGCATGCCTGCTTCGCCCCCGTCCGAGCCCGAGGAAGACGAGGACGAGGAGTTCCAGGAGTCCGAAGTCACGAAACTCGGAATGTGGTCCGGCCCGACCCGCGCTCTCCACAAGTCAGACATGGAGTTCACTCAACAGCTTGAGGCGCAGGCACCGTGGTCGTCATGGCGATGCATGCCTGGGAGGCTAGGATCTAGCTCCGACGTGGCCTCCGGTGCCAGAGACGTCTCCTCCGGCTCCACCCACAACTGTATGGCCACCGGCGGGTTTTGTGGTCACCTCCCCACGTGGCCGCTCATCCTCATCAAGATATAGGGCGACGAGGACTAGGCCACCACCGGCGAACCCTACTAGTGGATAATTTTGAACTGTGTCCCTCATAAAGATATAGGGCCACGAGGACTAGGACTAGCCCACTCTATTTTTTAGTTGTTTTAATTCTGAACTATGTCCATGTTTATGTATAATTATGTTTAGTTTGGCCTCTTAAATTATTGTTTTTAATTTGCAGGGTGTCATTGGGTGCAGACCCACCCAAAATGGACATGGTCCTCCGGCCTATCCGCAGACCACCCAAACGGAACAAAACAACACTTTTGTGTCCACTTTGGTGGGAGGGGGGTTGGAGATGCCCTAAGCAGTAAATTTTGAAATTTAAATGTGGCCGTTTGTGATCTGCGCAAAAATCACAAAACTATGAAATATTATATTGTGATTTCTGCACAGTTCGCGCATTCTCATAACTTATTTGCAAGAGTTAGTCTCTACACTATACCCACATGGATGGGAACTTCTCTAGCGGATGAATTCAACCAGTTTTATATGCTTGGAATCTGGTTATCCTTTGCAACCTGGGGAGACGCTCTCGGAATGAACTGCAGCCTGGTGGTCAAGTACATGTGAATCAAGGAATTGACCTCAAACAGCAATGTAACAAGAGCTATGATCTGGCTGATGTTGCGCAGAACCGTACGGTTCTGGTCGTTATGGAAAAATAAAAACAATGGAGGATTTCAATTTCTTACAATATTTGGAATCCCAAACCGACCAGGAAAAAGAATCTCCACATCCAACAACGCCCAAAGAACAGTTCAATAATGTAATCACTCCCACATCAAGGAGCCAAAAGTTACTGTTTCGTCCAGGATGGATTTTATTCCCGACTATTTTCTGAGCCTCTTGGTTAAGTTTGCGTATGTATAGCAAAAATGGCAAATCCTACAATCAAGAGTTTCTCAGCGGCACAAAAACCCACAAAAATGAGCTCAACAGGGAATCATGGTATGTCAGATCCTACTCCACAGCGTAACTTGGGAATAAACAGAAGGGAGTACGAAAAGAAAACGTTCCGATCCAAAAATCAGGCCACCCTGTGTGTTGGCTGCTCTGTGCTCTTTGGTTCCAGGTCCCACGATACCATGCCGAGGTTATGTAAAACGACAGCACCATTCTGTGCATTATTTTCATCAACTTGACAAGAATAGTTTTGCATCCTCCTGACTTTACAGCAACATTGTCGACGGGTTCTCGATGTAGCCCTTGAACGCTTTCAGGAATTCCGCACCAATTGCACCTGCACGACGGAATATTGGTCAACAAATGTTCACTTGTCACCCTGAGCATCCAGGGAGTCAACAGTTGTTCAGCTAAGATTTAAGAGCATACCATCAATAACCCTGTGATCACAGCTCATTGTTACTGACATGTAGGAACCAAACTCATACTGACCATCCGCGCTGCCGGGTATCACCCTCTTCTCAGCTGCTCAAAAGAAAAAAGAACGGTAAGTAAACAATGTATCCCTATGAAGGCCTCAGTGGAAAACACAAACTGAATGGATCATAGAAGCAGAAGCTAGATCTACGTATGCTACAAAATAGAATACAGAAACAAAAGGCACAGAGACCTTAAAAGTCCAAGTGCAAGTCCTATCTAGTACAAAACTAACTGAGAGTTACAAAGAAACAATGAATATGATACAGAAGGGCAAAGTAAAGATCATGCAGTATTTTCTTGACCAAAGCACTTGACTTCCGTTAGCAGATTTCAGTACAGAGCAGCCAACGCACAGGGTGGCCTGATTTTTGGAGGTTGCTCTGTAGGTTTGACTTACATTAGGTTTGCCAAACCTACAGAGCAACTAATTAGCTATACATGGTGGAAGTGTAACACTGAGTTCTTACCAGAACCAATGGCCAAGATTGCCGACTGAGGAGGATTTATGATAGCACAGAATTGTTTAATTCCGAAAGGACCTCCCAAGTTTGATACCGTGAACGTGCCACCCTAAAACATATAACACAAAATCGTCAAGGACAAAATGATGCTGATTTCATACTTATCATCATCCCCTATGCAATCCATACCTCGTAATCTTGTGGTTTTAAGCTGTTATCCCTTGCTCTTTGAGCCAACTGCTTTACCTCCTCACCGATTGTACCAAGTCCCTTCTTGTCTGCGTCCTGCAACATAAAACCAAGTTAGAGCAAGGAAGATGAAATCCACAATATTGAACAAGTTTAGACCAACTTACTCTAACAACTGGAACAAACAATCCATGCTCAGTTTGTACAGCTACATTTATGTTCACGTTGTTGTATCTGAATACGAAGTAGATTTGTCATATCACATTTCATGCCAATACAATTGATCTGCTGGGTATTAATGCTGCAGGGAACTTACTGGCGAATAAAATCATTCATCCAAGAACTGTTACACTGGGGAACCTTTCGAAGAGCCAACGCTGCAGCCTGTGCAAAACATAAAGGTAAATTAAAAAATGGAGGTCAAAGACTCTACATGAACCGAATATGAACTTATAAGAGAAACAATATACGTGTGAGAAGCACCATAAAGGCATAAGGGGGTGAAAATGATTACCTTTATAACAAGGTCATTAATAGATATCTTCTTCCCACCAGAAGCTTCCTGCAGTGGGTTCAGTTCCCCTCGCAACCTGCATCAGAACAAATTGAGGAACTCTTCTATAGACAAACAGAAGTGATGTAGGCACCGGAGTACTAAAGTGATCCATTGCATGTTTTACAAAATCAGGCCTGAAAAAACATACTTGATAAGATTATCGACCCGTGTGTCAACTGTCAAGTAGTAATGTGGGATGGTTGTTTTCGAGGCCAAGAGGCGGTTCGCAGTAACCTGAAAAGAACAGGAGTTAAAACACTACAAGCCAGATAAGATCAACCGAAGTCTTTCCAGCAATCTTTGCTGTTCAAACATACCTTTCTTATCTGTGCGTTGGGAATATCAGTGTAATCTAATCCTGAAGCTGCAAAAGACTCGCTCTTGCCACCCTTGGCTGCAGAAGCTTTGTTAAGCAAAAAATAATCATTAGACACAGGTTGGATTGCAGCTGATTCACATAAATTCAGGAAAAGCATAAGCCAGATCATGCAAGGCATGACTGCATGTGCTTAGAACTTTGGCAGGCTCAAGCACACTGCAAAATCTTTTCACTGGATCTCGCTAGAATGCTGGTAAAAAAAGTTGCTATGTAGTATGTGCACAGATTTTGGAGTAGAAAACTAATGCAATGAAACGGAAAAGGAAACATGACCAAAAAACAGCAAGTACGAAAGCATGGAGTTGATTTTTTATAAGAACCTGGTACAGAGAGGTCAAACTAGGATATTAAATGTATATGCATCTGACAGCATGTATCGCATATGAAGCATAAAGCATACTGATACGTATCACCCTACTAAGCTGTAAAGCACAATATGAAGAAGACTACAAATGATTTTCATCTGTAAAGCGTGAACATCAGTCAGAAGTTAAGAACACAACAAGGCAAAAGCTAACGAACCATCTGTTGAAACTTTTGGTTTCGATACTGTGCATGTATACGAGGGAACACAGGCACAAAAAACAGTTTGGACAACTCTAGGCATCTGGGTGATAGATTTATAATGGATATGTATATCACTGGTGCAACTTTTATCTACAGTTAATTTAAACCTTTTCCTCTCATAAAAAAACTCACACCCCCACCACTCCCAAAACTGCTTCCATTTGGGGGATTCGGATGATTAGCAGATAGTGGGAAACGTGTAATCATGCATCATAGCCGTTCTTTACACATAGTCTTCTGGAGAACAAACCCAGCTCTAAGGATTCCTATTTTTTAAGAAAGCATGAAATGAAATGCACTGTTCATGTTGCAAGTAAATTATCGAGACTGAAATGGATGTAATGTGGTTGCAAACAGCAGCATAGCCTTGAAGCGTCAGAAAGTAGTGGATTGTCTTCTGCATAACTAGAATAACTTAATTTGGCGTGCAAATGAAAGATAAGACCTCAGAACATATGCATGTCCAGTTAAATGTGTAAGCATGGCCAGTTATATGTGTCAAATATCAATTCGCACGAGCTCTAAGAATTCACACCTAACAAGAAAACACCACTAAAGAGCAAGTCAACAACCACTGGCAGGGATTTGCAACCGGAAAACATCCAAATCAACATTAACACTAAGATTTAAGAGCACATGCATAGCCAGAAAGAGATCCAGTTAAATCAGTTAGTCTTATGGTCAATACTGAAGATGTACTCAAGCAGTCAGTACATACTAAGTTACAACAGGCAGGAAAGACTGGTTTTCGTCAAGCAACCTTCAATCAATCTAAGGTATGCAATCGAAGAAGAAGAAAAGAGCATACCCAAGTAATCTTCAATGTCTGCCTTCAGAATACGACCATCAGGACCAGTGCCTTTTACACTTGACAGTGAAACCTGTTTGAGAGAACACGTTCATGTTTTCATTTGAGTGCATTGCGCGAGTCCCAACAGCAAGTATCTAGACTAGCTTAAAAAAGACTTACATCGTTATCTTCTGCTAATTTTCGTGCAAGGGGGCTGGCAAATATTCTATCGCCAGATCGAGAAGCTTCTTCGGTTTTGGGGGCCTTTGGCTCAGGAGCCTTGGCAGGCACTTTCTCCTCCACCTTTGGCTCTGCAGGTTCAGATTTAGCCTTGGATTCGGAAGGAGCTGCGGGCGCATCTGAAGACGAAGGTTTATAATCTTTAAACTTCTCGATGTCACCCTCTTCTTCCACGGTCACACAGATGATCTAAGGGGGCAGGATAGGCCACATAATACAACCAAGATTACATCAGTAAAACATACAGGCTTATGATACCAATGTGAAATAGTGTATGAATATATGTATATATATATATTCTTTGGACAGTAAATATATACCTCGCCAACTTTAATCTCTTTGGCACCATCACCCTGAACAATCTTAGCAAGATAGCCATCTTCCATGCACTCCATCTCTACCGTGGCTTTATCCTAATCAGAAGACATGCATCCAAATATTATTTAGCTTATCCTGCAGCTGTGAGAAAATACTTGCTGAACATATCAAAGCTAACATTACAGATGAAGAATCTTACCGTTTCAACCTCGCACAGAACTTCACCAGGTGAGACTTTGTCACCTTCCTTCTTCACCCACTTGGCAATGTTTCCCTGCAGAGATTACAAGCATCATGTTATACAATATGTCACTTTAAGAAACAGAGACAGACTGAAGTGTTCCAATTATTTTGTTCATACTAATAACTTTGGGTAACAAATACCTCAGTCATCGTAGGAGACAGTGATGGCATCCCGATTTCCTGATGTGGTGGTAGGTCTGTAATACAAGCAGTATGTTAAGACATCTAACATGGGACCTTGCTTGGGCTATACTAACTGGAGTCCTAGGAGAACTTTGATACAGTAACCAAAACGATGGTGGAGATATGGGAGCCACAATTCAGATACTAAAACTTTTGTAGCAAAGCAAAAAAAAAAAAAAACTTAGATATGCCACAAAAGAGTACCAAAAATTAACATAGAAATAGATGTGCACAAAAACCATACTATATTGTAATGTTCAGATATGAGTGGAAGGAGCCAAGAGACCAAGCTATTTTACAATATTAGCGATTTCTGGTCATTGAATAAAGTTCTCTGATTCAATGGCATATACAAATATCCAAGAGCAGGAGTACCTGCACTACTTGAGAAAGACCTTGCTGAGGTGACCCGCCCACTGAAAAAGGACAAAACACCTTCAGATCATATTCTTGTAACTAAAAGAAAATAGTACAGCCATCAGCATTTCTAATAGAAACCACACAGTAGAACAAGAATCCAACCATCAACTAGTTAGATACTTTTAGTACAACGAAGTAGACAACTAGTGTATATGACTGAGAAGTGCCAAGGGATAGTTCAAGGGACTTTTATAAGGTACAATGGGTTTTTCAATTTTCATGGCTTATATTAGTCATTGAGGAGGGATTGAACTGTCAAATATTTCTAGTTCACATTCTCCTATTTCCAAGGTGGTCATCTTTCATGCATTCCTACACAGAAACATAAGGTAGCACCACAACAGAAAAATCACACTATACCATGATAATGAACCATTGAGGCCAGTAACACCACTTGGGATACGGTTGGTGAGTGTTCCTCTGAAAGTGGAGCTTCCATTTACTCCTCCTACTGACACCTGAAAGCATAAAATGAAAAATTAGAAGATCGGAACAAGATGCTAGGAATTTCAATTAAGGAGCAGATTTTACAAGGATGTAACCTTGCAGGTCTCAAGGTTATTCCCAGGTTGCTTGTACTGAGAAAATCTGGCGCCTCCAATTCTTTTCTCAACACCTGAAGAAATAAATCAGAAGCGCTGAATTATATATTCATGACACGTACTTCTCTATGTGCACGTAAAGTCTAAGAGAAACAAAAATAGCTACTTCCTGCACTTAGACAGTATGGGCACATCAAAACAAGGTAGATGACAAATCAAATCGTGATATAAAAATAACAGGGCTCAGTAAGCTGAAACATGTTTGGTGGGAGTAGAAGAACAGTGAAGAGGGTGATATGACCGCAAACGAAAATGACACATTCAATTAATCTACATAGCCATCTTCCATTTGTAAAAAAATGTAAGCATAACAACCAACTATGTGTCTATGTTTAGATGTATATGTACTAGACACCTGTAATTTGTCAATTGTTGCTTGTTATACCGACAAGCTGAGTGAGAAAAAAAGGCACAAATGGTCTTCTACACAACAAAACTGCATCATTAAGCACAGCAATGGTAAATTATTTGACAGGGCATCTCCAACTTAATTCCAAAATGGATAATGAACGCACAGCAATGGTCAACAATGATCATGAAGATAAAACAGCGAAAGGGGAGCCAGAAAGACAAGCATACCATTTTCCTTTACGGCGAAGGATCCAGAACCAGTAGAGAAGTAGCGCGCGAGGCCAGAACGCTCACAATCTACCACGTTCCGCAAGCTCCGCAGCTGTAAAATCAAAAGCAGAAATGGGAGAGTCAGGCATGGGGTATCCATAACTCAATGTAGCAACAAATAATTAGATGCGGGGGATGTATCCCCATGATTAGAAGCAGTCACAGCTACACTGTGACAGGGGCATTAACTAATTCAGGTGTGTGCGGTGAAGCAGCCGACACAAGCAACGTCACATGAGGAGCAGACAAAAAAAATCGACACTGATACCGTGCATTCGCACGAACAAGGGAAACGGAAGGAGCGCCGTCAGTTCAAGAGTACGTTTTAGCCAGCAGTTCAGAAGAAAGTAAATAATCTACGGCTGTGGAGCGAGCGAGCTGTGGACGCCTCTGGTCCTACGGTTTGGAAATGAACTGCCCGATCCATGCTCGCGGAATTCCGCACGCCTCAACCCCACGGAACAGAAACGAATCTCTCTCCCACAAACAATTCGCCAGGCCCTCCCTGTCCGTGGTGGCGCGCGATACCCGAGCAGAGCTACGCCGCGCCGCGCCGCGCCGCCAGGGCATCGGATCTCCCTCCCGATCGGAGCAGCCGCAGACCGCGCCTAGCTACTACTACCCCGCTGGCGCCGAGACCCAGCGCAATCCGCCACGGATTCCACATTGCGGCGGCACCGCAATTGCGTAACGAAGATCGAGAGCGTGGATCGGATCGGGAGAGGGGGAGGGAGGGGGAAGGACCTTGCGGGAGTGGCGGAGGAGGTGCGCGGCGGACATGGGGGCGTCCGGGCCGGATCGGAGGGGGAATGGCCTAGGGTTTGGCCGTTGGAGCCTGGGGAGGAGGAGGGTGGAGATGGAGACGGGCTTGGGTCGCTGTTCTGTTATGTACGGCGATGGGGGGGTGCCACGTCAGCTAGCCCAGGGTCGCCGTAGGGGTTGGCTGTTTGGGTTTTGGCTGCCTCTTCGAGCCTGGAAAACGAACAAGGATCGATGCAGCTGCCTACGACTTTCTCCAAAAAACAATAATTCAAACTCGAGATGCCACCTAACCAAAAACCATATGACTCTCAAAAGTTCTCAAGAAAATAAGACTCTCAATAAAAACATATTAGTTTGTTACAAAACTTTTCGGGGCTAGATCGACGAGGGTTACCTGCCTCGCCAACCTGTCTTACAATGAAACACCGCTCTCGTCACTAAAATAAGCACAATTTTCTCATACGGACTCCGTTTTTTTGTCATACGACCACTCAAATTGTGCAGAAAAAACACGCGTATATATAATGTTTTCACAACTAGGAGCTTTGCCCCTGAATGTGTTTGTGTTTGGTTCGTTTCAGGTGATGTGCCTAGACCCATACTGAAAAATGCCAACACAAAATTAATCGGGTTTTTTTTCTTGAGATCTTACCTTTATGCATGACATCCCATGGTAACATTACATGGCGGCGTTGGGCGACATGGACTGCATGGCGTAGGACCTGTAACAGGCTATGACACCATCCAGTTTAACGATAACGTCGACTAGCTCATGCCATGAAAGGAGTCGAATTTCAAAATAAATTAAACCGATTTTTTTGTGAACTTTTAACTTCGGGTAAGTTTTATCCATTCTAACGTTGTACCGATTAAGTTTGTTAAGAAGGTAAAATATCGTAAAATCCATGTCCGATGGCACCAAATATGTGCGCTTCTGACGTGCTCTAAGTAGGGTCCGTTAATTCCTCTAAAAAAACTAGGGTTCCTTAGTTGCTACATGCTTTAGCGCGGGTCGATGGTAAAAAACAATAGTTTTTTTATTCTTTTTGTGGTACAACGATCAAAGTCTCGATACTACCACTATTTCTACTCGGTGTTTTGGTGCGAGGTGAAGATCACACAACATACGACACAAAAATAATCTCAAGAGTGTGTAATTTGAGCCATATGAAGCTACCGTGTGCAAAGAAGCTACATGCGCAATGGAGTTACCAAGCGCCATAGTCAAGCATACCAGATAATTAAACTGTATGAATTCGTCGGTGATCATTACAATCATGTTATTTCAATAACAAATATATTGTTTTTAACTTGCTACTGAATCCTACTTGATTTACCATTGGCTAAATGTATGCCCTACAAACTTCTATAAATATCCTTACATAAGCATACACCAGAAGCCATTTTTATGATTTTGTTAGACAGTGCGCTTTAGAATCTCTACCATGATATTTAACCACGTTAAAACATACATGAACTTGAGCGCCCATCAGCGCATGCGTATACGCAAAAAAAATATACCTATACACTTTTCTTCACGCAACTACCAAAAATTATTCCAATGATAGCTTTTTACATTGAAACTATAGTTTAAATTTAGCACACCGCGAACTCTTTAATTTTATATGGTATAATTGTTGAAAAAGAATAATAAATCATATTCATCAACAGATGACAACTAGGAAATATAAAATTATACTTGCTAAGATTGTAAATACGATATCACAAAAGTATACAAGTTTAATATAAAATATATTCAACTATTTTAATTTGTCCAATATCCTAGTTTTTTCTTATCAACACAACAAAACTTTTAATCTGACACATGCATACCAGATACTGAAATGAAACCAGCCAGATGCCCAGCCGGGCTCCTGCCGACCAAGAGTTGGGAGACACCGCCAACGGGATCGAGCATAAAAACACAATTTAGTCCACTGAAACTCAAGAAGAAGAGTCCATTTTTCATGTATATGAAGCGGAATACAAACATAGACAAGATTTACTCTAATTTGGTTGAAATCCCGTAAAATCTACCTTTTGCCTCTCGTGTCCCGAATTTTATCGCCGAAGATAGTTTGCTTATAATGAAAGGTGTCATCGGTAATTAGTCAAAGACGGTATAAGATACACTAAAAGCTTGTAATTCTGAAAACAATAGTTTTACACTGTAATGTAGCAGCTCGGTACCATTTCTCCTCATGGTGGAATCTAAAATATCTCATGGTCGGGTCAGATTTTCCATATACAACAATATTTGACGAGCTTGGACAACAAGACTTACAATGCTCCTTTCATGAGACCGTTAAGTTTTACGAGCCACCTTCTAGAACCAAAAGTTTGAACCAAAGAAGAGGGCTGGACAATCCAGTACTTCAACACCTCCTATCATGTGTCACTCGATAATAGTACACATGACAGAAAAAGCGGGCAAACTATTTTTTCCTAAATGGACAAAGTTGAGACTTAGACCCAATATGTTTTGATATCCTTTCAAAATTTCATGCAACAACCAGCAGAACCAAAAGTCAAAGATCGAAGATCGGACGATCCACATATGCTACAATAGAGACCACCTTGAAAAGGTGGACATGACTGCGAGGAAACTGTTTCAGAGCTACTCTCGTGAAATGGAGATCGTCTTACGATCCTTATAAAGAAGAAATTTATGTTGAAGGCGAGATGAGAGTGGCTAGAAAAGGAGTGGCTTGAATCTGTATATAGGTGGAAAAGATATTCAAAGTCAGTTCCACAAATATTTTTTAGAGGAACCATGTATTTCATTAATCGAAAATCAAGTCACATGAAGCAACACACATGCAAACTAAAATACATACCGGGATAAACTGATTATCCTGATATTGCAGATAAAAACCTAAAATATCGAGAGATACAAAACGATCCCTAGCGTTTTCTGCATCCACCGTAGTCAGCAGCCACCACCCAAATCCAGCGCCACCGAGACGGACACCGGAAGAGATGTCGAGCCTCCACCATTGCAAGATCACAAAAAAAACCATCGCCAACAAGGCTTTGTGAGTCGATGAACATGCCTACTGCACGCAGCGAGGCACATGTCGTTGTGGCACGTCGACCGGGGACGTCCCTGTGCTGTCTTGGACCAAGATCCGTCGCCTCCCATCAACGAAGTCGCAGAAGAACGGTAGATCCACCACCTCCGGACCAACAACCGCGTTCCAGAAAAACCACCTTGCCCGGCCGCCAGCGCTGCCTTAAAAAACGACACACGCCAGTTACATGTCGAGAAACTGATCTTGCTAGATCTGAAGAACGGCGAGAAGACCAAGTTGGCGATCTGAAAGACGGAAACAAACATTGTCATCAACTCCGAGGCGCCACCGTGAAGGTCGCCTTCGGTGTGGGAGTAGAGTGAGACAAAATTATTTGCCCCTGGGCCGCTCCCACCACCCAACGGCACACCACAACAGACAGACCCTAAACCTAACAACTAGACGAAGAAACGAGGTCCCCCTCCCTCCCGTTGCCGGAGTGGCAAGCGGAGGGAGAGGGAACCAGCGACTTCACTGGTGAAGATCTGGGAACCAATGACTTCAGCGGCTAGGAAATAACTAACAGAACCAGTCAGTTCCACAAATGTTATGAGTACGTGCACCGTTTTATTGCATTTTAACAACGAAAAATGGCATTTTTAAGAAACTTGTATAAAATAGTATACAAGTGAATAAACTTTTGAAAATTATTCAGAGTCGTCAAATCTTGTTTCAAAAATTTGTGGTACTTTTGTCTAGACTCCGAGGGACGCTGCAGCGAGCGGCCCAGATCTACCGAGCCAGCCTATCGCCGGCCATTCTCCGGCAAACAGACTCCACGCAAAACCCTAGCTAACCCCCCGCCGGCCGCCGCCGCCGGCTCTCCCGTCCACGCTCCACCATCCAGGACAACCGATGGCCATGGCGCAGAGGGCGATGGGCGGTCTCCTCCGGCGGTCCCTCGGGCTCGCGCCGCCGACATCCCAGAGGGCCCTGAGCGCCAGCGCCGCGCCGGCTGCTGCTGCCGCCCCGGCGGCGGAGGGAGAGGCGGCCAAGGCGAAGAGGGCCAAGAAGAAGAACCTGTTCGACGTGGTGCAGTTCCTGCCCGACTGGGGCGTCGGCTACAAGGTCGCCAAGACCACCTGGCGCGACGTCTCCTACCAGATCACCAAGATCAACCTCTACAAGGTCATCCATCCATCCCCCTACCAAACTCGTCCGCACCAATTCAGTATCTTGTGTTCATTTCCATGACTTTTCAGTGTGGTTGTGTGATTTTCTGTACGAATTGCAGGATGGTCGCCACGGGAAGGCGTGGGGGATTCGGCACAAGGCCGGTGAGTCCTCGCTCTCTCCTCCTGCCTAATTTCCACCCTAGATCGTAAGACGAGGCGCTGCTTGAAGATGTCACTGCAGTGTTCTTGAACGATGCCCATTTACTAGTGGATTGGTGGAGTGTAGAAATGTATAACGGTAAAACATGAATGTTCCCTGGGTGTAAGATTGCTTCTGCTAGACATCAGTCGCTGCAGTCGTGATGGTCTGAGATGCCGCTTGTCTGCAGCTTGTCTCGCTGGGAATCATTTGATTATGCCTGATCATTCTGACTCTGAATAACAGTCTTACAATTGTTTGTAGTTGTCTAGGATAATTAGTTTGATATTTTCACAATGGAGTGAGTTTAGGTAAGGCAGAAGTATGTTTCCCCGCCCAATTACTTCATGTGGATACGCAGTTTAACTCGAACTTACTCGCTGTGCCTACTTTAGAGCTTATGGTACGTTTGCTGGGACACTGTAATGTCTTATCCCAAAAAGAAATGATAAAATATGAATGTTCCCTAGATGTAAGACTGCTTCTGTATGCAGATAGTGCTGGACAATACAAAAAGAAATGAGTTTACTCGCTAGATGTAAGACTGCTTCTGTATGCAGATAGTTTGGTATTTTCACAATGGAGTGAGTTTAGGTAAGGCAACAGTATGTTTCCTCACTTAAATATTTCATGTGGATAGGCCGTGTAACTAGAATTTACTCGCTGTGCCTACTTTAGAGCATGGTAGTTTGATGTGCCCAAAAAAGAAATGATAATAGAAACACGCGTCATTATCAAATAGCAACTGTATGCAGATAGTGCTGGACAATACAAAAACTAGTGCATGTAACAATTTTTCAGGTTTAACGGATGACAGTTACAATTTGTACGATCTTGAACATCATTAAGAGATTGAGATGGTGAAGTCAGGCCAGGCAATCGATGATTTTTTTTGCCTGTTATCCTCGATTTTATCAATGTACGAATCTAGAGCTTCCAGTTGGTGTAAAACATTCAGTTCCTTGCTGCCCCACAGTTGCCCAAACTATTCTTTTTCCATATGTCAAGACCAGGATAGAAACTAGGTGGCTTTTACGGCCCTTTGATCATGTTTTTCCTTGTTTGCACAAGTCACATATTGTTGCTGTTGGCTGGTTTCCAACTAGACTGTTATGAAGCAGAATGTAGAAACCTGCCACGGCTGAACTTATCGAGTCAGATGGCATACTCTTGTCCCCAAACTATGTAGAAACCTACCACACGCATTAGAACATAATATAGGTTATCAACAGTGATAATTGTACAGGGATGATATGGTTCTTACACTAGCTTAGGTGTTTTGTTTTAATCCTGATTAATATGAAACTTGTATGTCATTTGTGTCTCTGTTTAATTGACATGGAAAAAGTTACACCGACATCTTTTTATTAGAGACATTATTTTCGTCTACAAAAAACTGTTTGTTCTTATTCATGTTCAGTGCTGCCCCGAAACATTCAGTTGTTTGCTGCCCTAGTTGCTCCAAGCTATTATTTCGTCCATATGTCAAGACCAAGGTGGAAATTACATGGTTTAAACCGCCTTGTAATCCTGATCAGGGTTTTCCTATTGCTGTTTGCAAAGTCACGGCATGGTTATTGTTGCCTGGTTCGTCTGACAAAAACTGTTAGGAAGCAGAACGGACAATCCCGCCACAGCGATTTGCTGAGTCAGAAGGCGTACTCTGGTTCTCAAACTATGTTAGAACCTGCCGCAAGCATAGTCAATTTACTGACAGCTGACATATGTTATCAATGTCAGGTTTATATTTCGCCAGATTTCTCTTCTTTGGTTGTCTAACTGGTTTCTCTTCCAGGTGTGCAAGTTGCTGAGGCCCCGATAAAGATCAGTGGAGTGAACAAACGTGGCTGGAAGTACATAAAGGCGTCTCAGAAGAAGACGGTGCAAGACATCCCCAAAGTACAAACACCAACCACGGCTTAACATCTCCACTCTTTCATTTACTGGCTAGACATTTAGGAAGGTTGCAGCAACTGAGGCGATGATCCTCGATTCGCCATCTCCACTCTTTGATAGTTTCTCCTGTCTCTTCGAGGGGTTAAACATACATTCAGACGGATCACTCGTCTTTGATATGCTGTGGAAGAGTCTTAGTTGATGTGGCCGTGGATTGTCATGTCCCTCATGATTGTTGTTGAGGCTGAAGATGATGTAGCATCAGAAAATCTGTAATTGCATTTTTTGCAGTGTCGCATCTCCAATATTTCATGAAGGTCCCTTTTTTAGATCTAATAAATCATAAATTGTAACTTTTTAGCCCTATTCATTTTGTCGTCACGATGTCACTCGCCATCCTTCCTATGAGACCTTTTTCTCCAGGCCAGCGCGACTAAACAAATCGCTCCTGGGACTTATTATTGTTATAATTATAATAATAATGTTGTAAACTGAAAATCTCAGGTAATCTATTTATCTGCTCCTGGGATCGATTGTATTCGCAAGTGTGTGGGTCTGTTCCTTTTGTAATAGTACTTCTGGTGTCTACATCTTTCAGATTTAAGACTTGTATGAAAACTTTGCTGGCATTCCAGCAACCACCCTAGCTTGCTGCATTGTCCCAGTCGATATCATCTGTGGGCGCTGACCATGGGATTTCAGGCAGGCACTAGATTCCTGTAGCTTCTATTGGCTCTGATTCCTGAATGTGCTGATACCCGATGGATGGCTGGGGAACATCCTGTTGCTTCTCCCATTGAACTTGTTCCTTGTGCTCCATCTGACCCAAAGCAGGACCAGATCTTCAGCTGCAGCTCATGACCAAAGCTTCTACCATCTCTTCAATTAATGAATTCGCCTCGTCTGCACTACAAAAGAAATAAAACGATCATCATCCAGGTCAGAGGTAGCTCCAACATCTACAACAATCTTACAACCCGAGGAGACACGACAGAACCATCCTCGCCAAAGCAAAGCGCAAGCAAGCTGGGCATCGGTAACACCGCCACCACTCGCTAAGCACCGATAAGTAGAACACATTCCACCGTGATGGGGACCTTCATCTGCCTTGGCAAGGGAGGTAGAGAGGAATCCGTGGTTGACTGCATGGCCTCTCATCTCGGTATCCAGTATATATGTAGACTTGGCAGCGAAAATTCATCTGCTGCCCGTGTACTTGATGTGAAGAGAGCTCTCCAAGGTTTATTCATTTTCTGCCCAGAGTTGATGTGCAGAAAGCTCTCCAAGGTTTATCTCAATTCAAGTGTGTGCCCGAGTGGGTACCGAGTGTGCAACAACAAAATGTAAAATTCAGCTACAAATTAAAAAGTTCACACAGGAAAATACCCATCAAAACACAGGAATTTTCATTAATAAAGACAGTTCAACTAGCGAACAGGGCCAGAAGTCAAGGACACTGCAAATTTAGCAATGTTGCCACCTCATTGACAAATAAAGAGATATTCCCAGCCAGAGACATGTGTCCATACAAAATTAAGCTAGCATCGGAAGCGCAAGCAGGTTTGCTCCTCGTGTATAACTTCAAGCCAAATCTATCTGTACGTAGTCAATAGAAAATAAGAAAGAACTGAATAGTAGAGATAGCACAAGACTTGTTCATGCTATATCCTTTGATTTAGTTCTGACAATCAATGACATATGTAAACAACGAGAGTTGTTCATTATTGGTCATGCTTTAGTCCCAAATAGGTTACATTTTGAAGGTTGGAAATTTTAGCCAGCAAAAGTAAAGTCAGCTAAAGGATTTAGGAACAAAGATAGTCAATCTTACAAGGATAAGAGGAAAACTCAAAAGCTAGAAAAGACACCCTGCAGAAAATTATTTTATAAAGCATAATCTAGACATAAAACACTGACTGCAAACTTTGTACTAACTGGCATATGGCGGAACCATAAATACAACAAAATGAATGGAACAATAAGTACATAAAATTTGGATGAAAGCAAACATAAGGATGTATTTAATGGAAAATGAAGGGCACTTCTTTCGCTTTCTGGTTTCAAAAGAAAATTAGTCCACACACACACATCCAATTTGCATTATCCTAAATAGAAACTGGAAGCACAAATATATTCATGGGCTGCCATTTTCAGAGACTCTAGGCGATGCTTCTTGATTACTAAAGGACAACAACACCTAGAGTTTAGGAATTAAATTATCAGTTTCATCAGGCATTAGCAACGACCAAAACAGCATGTGGCACACATACTAAAGCAGAAAACTAGCATCTAGTTAGGCAAAAAGACACTAATGTGAATTACCAGCTTATCATCAAGTTGTAAAGCAAGTATGAATTCAGGTTCCCAACAGTTGACCTTCCTGACCGCACACAAGATTATGGACCTCTTGTGCAACAGCCCACAAGCAAAGTAGTTCCACCGGGAAACATTTGGTTAAATAGGGCATGACATAGAATATAACTACCATACAAGCGTCTAATAGAGTAGACAACCAACATCCAGTATTCCAATTAGGTAAATAGCACCGAAATAGGAATTACCAGCTTACTACACAAAGTCAGCCAACACTTCATTGTGCCATACACAGTTCACCAATCTCATAGTCTGTCCTGGTTCATTTAAATCTGAAACTGATGGGCACTTCGCCTCTGCAAGCTGTTGCATAGTCTTCAGCAAGGTGGGGTGCAGCTTCCTTGTGAGGGCATATGAACTTTTCCATGAATGCCTTCTCGGTGAGCTTGACAACTGTATCGTAGCTTGGGTCACGCTTGACCAATCCATTTTCCTTGAGAAACTTCATAACATAGTACCGGGGTCTGAGTCGGCCCTCCAAGCTACAAGTGAACAATGCCGTCCGATGAACAATGGAGGCTGGTTCCAACCCCACCTCGGAGATGAGGAATTCTGACCTACTCTGCAGCATGTGCATAGATCTTGTCAGCATTTGTGGAAGCTTAGAAACAGCCATCCTGACCTGAGCATCCGACCACCTAAACGTGCTCTTCAAGTACTCCAATTTGGCGGCGATCTTCTCCTCGCTGAGGAACGCAACAGTGTGCAGCGCGTGCCTGAACATCCCGGAGCCACGGGGCACACCTATGGCTTCGGCGCAAGCCACCGTCGCCTGGACACGCTCCAGGTTGGCGGTAAGCAGCCATGGCTGAGAGATGCACAGCTTGGCAATGTCACAAGCACCTAGCCCGCACTCCCGCAGGAGCATGACTTTGGGCTTGACCACCTTCTCGGGGCAGCGTACGAGGAAAGTGGAGCTTTTCTTGAGTATCCAGAGGAGGTTGTCGTAGGAGCCCAAGAGCGAGAGGTAGTAGGGTAGGTTGGAGACGATGCATCTATGACGGAAGCTGCCGGGGACGAGCGAGACGAAGCGCGCGATCTCAGCCTGCGACAGGCCGAGGCCGGTGAGCCCGACGACATTAGTTCCCAGAGTTGTGTCCACGCCGGCGACGAGGAACAACGGGTCCTTGGCGACAAGGGCGGCGACGTCGGCGCCAGAGAGGCCGATGCTGGCGAGGAAGGCGAGGACAGCGTCGGGCTTGGAGGGGGACTTGAGGTGGGAGAGCTTTGCGGAGGCCTTGAGGGCTTGCGCTCGGGTGAGACCGCAGGTGCCGACGAGGTAGTCCTCCACGGCGAAGCTAGGGTTGGGGGTAACGGCGGCTGCGGAGAGGAGGCGGTGTAGTGGGGAGATGGGTGCGGAGGAGGTAGAAGAGAGGAGACGGGCGAGGATGCATCTTTGTAGGCGGAGCATGGCGCCGGCGGTGAGGGGACGGTAGCCACCGGCGGCTGGCTGTTGGTGCGAAGTTAGTGAAGAAGACGGGCGCAGCGAAGCACGATAAAAGAAGCCCAACTCAATGGGCCTTGAAGCGATCCAAAAAGCCCAGTAGGGTCCGTCCATCCGTCCTAGATTGCTCAAAATCTTGCCTTTTTTTTTTTTAAGATTGTGTATATCCTTTTTTTTAGATTGAGGATATCCTTTTGCTAGGATGATTTGTTACGAAAGCAAAGCAGATACACTGTAACCTTGCTTGCAACTAAACCTTCAGAATAGAAGAGCCATAAGTGCTAACCTTGTTGTTTCCAATTCGATCGAGTTCAAGTAGGATTAGAAACGTGAGTCCTAGTAGAACTAGGATATCTAGTCCTAGTCTGATTGCTTAGTCCCTGCGTCTGCGTGGACGTCTATATAAGAGAAGAATCAAAGTTCCGATCGATCAAGACCTAGCTAGCTCACGTACCGGAAACGATCAAAGCATCACGTCCCGGCTAGCTGCACACGTACGGGTCCAAGGGTGTACGTACTAGCCAATCAATCAAAGGAGCTAGCTTTGCACTGCAAACTTCATACGTGCTTTGAGTTTTGCTTTGCAAACAGCAACGATCTAGAGGCTAGGAAACCAACACGTACGTCGCGTAGGCATCCTATCCGTTCATCAATTGAGTGAGCAAAGAACTCAAGTACGTACACCATACCAATTGATTCATACATACTGATAGGTCCAAGATGCATGTGCGGAGCTGGATGCTGGGATTAACTAAAAGGACCCGATGCAGCTAATTTAATTTATTAAACCTGTTACACTAGGAAGCCTCAGGTCAGGGCATAATATCACCCCGACTAGCAAATTTATATCCAAGAGAGATATTTTTAGAAACACATGCAGAAAAGGGCTCATCATTTATACTCTCGCCTTTATAGATAGACTAGATTTAGGGGTGCGGAATGGCGCACGATCCCCGAACTAACGGATAAAAAAAATGCATATGTAGGTTCGAGAAGCAAATTAGACAAAGAATAGACAACAAATCAATTTCAGACCCTATCTCCACTGGGGCTCCGACTTCATCTTTCTCACCCCACCACACGTAACCGTACTAATAGACCAACGTGGTAAAACATCGATTTTAAAACATAGCTATATCCTCGTTTGTAGCGGCGGGTTAAGTGTCTATATGCATTAGAAGACGTCATTGATACGTTTTGAAAATTACACACAGGATCCTCAAGGAGAGCCGCTACAACAAAAGTTTCGTACGAACGCCGGCTCGACATTTTGAATACACCGAACAGGTTTCCGCGAGTCGTAACGAACATCACTGAAAAAAATAACACACACAGAGTCCTCAAGTAGGACCGATACGCCAAACAAATCATGACTTTCATATAAATGCAAAACCGAGATTCCTCAATTGTCAGACAGCAAGTGCTATCAGCATTGCACATGACTCGGTGAAGCATGAGCTTACCAAGCACATCGGTGTGGATACCTCCTTTGTGTGTGCTGTTGTGCAAGATCAGATTGTCGCTCTTTAGTATGTGTCCTCTGAGTTACAGTTGGCAGATTTCTTCATGAATGCACAGACTAGAGCACATCATGGTTTTTTCTCTCCAAACTCAGTGTTGTTGATCCACTATGAGTTTGAAGGGGTGTTAGAGATGTATAGTCTCCTTTTCTGTATATCCCCGTTGTAAAAGGGGTTTCCTACACTGTACCACACATGTACATGTAATGGCCTTTACCCCTTGTGAATGTCAGTTGCTCATTCTCCAACAAAAACAACTAATTCTCCCCATTGGAGCAAGAAAATAATGTGCTGACAATTAAACAAATTCTCCCCAAGCTGGTTGTATCACCCTAGAAGACTAACTTAATTTCAGTTGAAACAAACGAAATCACGGAAGTATGCTTACCTGGAGGCAAGTACTTGTCACGATACATGGTATTCTTAAAAGATAAGAAGCTAACTCGTCTGGAAAATTCAAGTTAATTTTTTTAAGCTAGTTGCATAATACAAGCATGCATGTGAAACATGGCTAGACATGGGAATTCTTTGTGCAGACAAGAAATAAGTGTACATGTCAGTCAGTTGCAAAAACATCACAGGGTTCCTCGGAACGAATGCCATTGTTGGGTAACAGAGGAAGTACTTCTCATGGTTCACCTCCTACCTCTAGAGATTTATCTCAACAGTAGTTGATGACCTAGGAAGTGCTATTTACTGACTTGCAGATGTAGTTGGATGGACCTAATATTTCGTTCTTAAGCTCAATATTTTTTTTTTCACTTGATGAAAAAGAGCAGGTGAAAATTAAATGTAGAACAATGAAACCACCACATATAGATTGAGATTAACAATGGCAAATCAGCTCAAATATGAATGTAGAACTGCCGCACCAGAAAAAAGCGACAACTTCGAATGACTGTATAAAATTTTGTATGTAGTTTCGACTTCATCATAACAAATCAGTAAAGACAAATGAAATACTGTAATAACCATGGTGACATAACAAAACAAAACATCACTTGAATAATTGTACACCCACAATAACAATTCGACATATAGAGTTCGCGATCTAAAACACTGAATCATTTAAAAAAACTGAATCAGTTAGGACGACGTAACGTAATCATCTTGTGTCACTGTATTGCAGGTTTGAGGAATATATGACTAATCTGGTTTCTTTATTGAAGCACAAGTCACTGCGGATAAGTTCCGTTTGGGCAAAAAAAGGGAGAAATTCAAAGAAGAGGAATATCTAATATGATGAATAAAAATGGACCTTAATTCTTACCTGAATAAAGCTAGGTGTTCCAATTTAGTAGTTTCTAAGTTTCTAAACTACTCCCTCTCTTCTGAAATATAAGCCGTTCTGGCAAATTTTCGACATACTCAAAAAGGTGAAAATGACATGTCTGCCCTTATTCTGTACGACGAATCAGTACACATCGAATCGATACCCGCAAAACTTGAAATCGCCGGGCAGATGCATCGCCAGTAAATTTGAAATCGCCGGGGCAGAGGCATCGCCGGCAGCCTCCAGATCGCTGAGGCAGAGGGATCGCCGGCAGCCTCCAGCAGATCGCCAGCATAGCGTTCGACATATCGCCTTGCTAGGACCTCACCTTCTTCACCGCGCCACCTCCCTTCTTCCCTACGTCCACGAGCTTGCCCGTGCCTCCCTACCCGCGCTCCTCGAGGAACCGCTCCTCCATACCAATTAATTTCATCATGGCTGTCATACTATGACCAAGAAATAATACTTACAACATCAAAGGAAACAAATTTATGTAATGGGATGACTATACATGAGCAAGTGTCTTCAAGAAATATCTTAGGATCTCATAAACAACACTACCTACCTTTTTCATCTTATGATCAATCAAAATGTAAGGCATTTACATATCTTACACGTGGATTTTTTTCAGAATTTTTTAAAACTTATATATATGGTTTTCGAATTTTTTCAACAGGAGGGTGCACACTGGTGCCCGGGAGAAAAAAAAAGTCTCCACTGAGATATTTTTCAAGAATCGCGGCTGGAGGGCGGCTACTTGTATATAAATGTTAGTGAGGCCAGCTTACCAAGTCCAGGGAGCACTCAGCCACTTGTGCTGTACTAGTTCACAACCCTTTCGGCAGTGAATCGCGTGGAAGTTCCTACTGAGGTACGCATCCTCTCTGCTGTTCGGAGTGAATTATTTGAACTCGGCAATCTACATCATTTCTTTTGCTTGTACTGATTCGACCATGTACTACATGGTTCTGATTAGACATGCATGACGCTATAGCATAGAATTCCATCTCATCGTTCGTGCGATCGAAATGAGAAACATAAACTGATCTGTGTCAAATCATTAGTACAATCTGCTACCTGCTCGTTGTCTTCCTTTCTCTCTTATCTCTCGCGGGCCCAAGATCTCCGCCCGCGTCAGGCCCCCTGCTCGTCAACCAGCTAGATCTCTGCTTTGGCCATCTTGTTTTTCTCTATCAAACGGGAACGGACCATTTCAGAAATTGTAAGCTTTTAATGATTGTTTGCATCACATCAAGTTGTTAAGATATTACCCGCAAAAAAATATTGTTAAGAAATTAAGATCAAACATGGTTCAACTTTGTATTGTCTAGCATACTGATAGTTCATTATTTTAATTAGCTACTTCGTGATATTCTGAATGTGTAATATAGAAGTTACAATATATAATTTATCTTGAGATGATTAGTCGGCTGAGCTTCAACACATGATCTTCATGTCCTTTCAGTGCGAATCATATTCCCTCTACGAACTACAGGAACATGGAGTTCACAATTAGCTCTGCATGCTTCATCCTGGCTTTTTTTTGTCATAACAGCAGTAGTCACCAAAATTGCAAGTGGAAGAATTACCTTCAATCCCGTGTGTACACAACTGCATCCACCTGAGGTGAAGGGTATAGCTCTTCTACGACTCTTAACTACCCTGTGTACAAAGGGCCCTGAAGCTACAATGCATTATCTCTATAACACGTTTGGCAGTGTGTCCACTGTTAATTTTCTTTGGAAAAGAACAACCTTTTTGGTTGGACAGGAGGCATCATGTATCTTCTTCCAAGGGTTGGAGTCAGAGGTTAGCCCTGGAGATCTATATGAGTTCAGTGTGCCCATGTTTGGCGAAGAGTTTGGCTATGCTGTAGATTACACTAGGCGAACTCAGCAGAAACGGTTTTTTGTTGAGTCTCTACAACCTACTAAGCTAAGGGACATGGTTGATCCCGTGCTTCAAGAAGTTGAGGTAAATAGCATAGCCACAGTTTATTAGCCTATTTGTTTACTTATTTGCTCTGCATAAACTTTACTTTTATTCAGTTGGTATTTGTTATAGCTGGAAAGAACCTGCAGTTTTTAACTACTCCATCTGTCCCGTAATATAAGAAGTTATTACAATCAATATATTTGTTAGCAGTTTGTAGCAACGTCTTATATTATGGGACGAACGATTTGGTCTTTCCTATTGCCGGAGCCACAAAGAGCGTTTATGGATTTCGGATGTTCCTGTTTGGAAACGGTCGCACAGTATATCTACAACGGGGTGAATCCCGGCTTTCTAGACACATACAAGATGCATACACGCATTGTGCTCTTTATTGTCCTTTCGGTTGATTTTGATGTACACCCTGCATGATCTATGAGCTTTAAACTGATTATACTCGATCTGTGAAACTATGCAATAAAAGAGGCTGTGTGCATCGATTGATGTAGATGCCAAGGCAATCTCCCATTTTGATTTTTTTTTGAATTATTATCATGATACATGAAAATACTTTTGTAAGTCCAGGCATACAACCTTCGATTGTGCGATCTCGGTTAGTCAGTATATAACTATATTTAAAACTCTTACCGGAAAAAATTAAGATAGCAAGACACGTACACATGATATTACCAATCGATCTAACAAGATTTCCCTTTAATCTTTTCTTAACCAAACAATACCATCATTTCCTATACTGCCGATGTTAGAAAGTCTTGCTCTATGCACGATTGTTTTCTACAATTCACTTGACCGACGATGCATGTGTGATAATGTATTCACATTTCACAGGACTACTTTGCAAAATGGGGAGAAGAAGGGGTAGTCGATCTGAAAATTGAACTAGAGGAGCTGCTCATGTTAATCTCAAGTGGAAGACTTGTTGGAAAGGAGGTCCGAGAAAAGATATTCGCTCAGTTCTGTACATTGCTTCATGAAATAGAGGAAGGTTTGAGCTTTATCAGTTTCATGTTTCCATACATTCCAACTCCAGCAAACCGCCGTCGTGACAGAGCACGGATCAAGCTTATTGGAATACTCTCTGAGATTGTGAGGTCACGTAGGAGACTCAATCTTGTAGAAGAGGATGTGCTCCAGCGATTGATGGATTCAACCCATATAGGCGGTCGTGCCACAACCGAAGGAGAGGTTAGTGGGTTGGTCATTGCGTTGATCTTAGCTGGAAAACATACAAGCGCACAGACTAGCTCGTGGATTGGAGCTTGTCTTTTGAGCCATCCAAAGTTCTTAAATGCAGCTATAGATGAACAGAAGCAAATGGTAAGTAAATATGGTAGCAAGATCGACTACAATATCTTGTCAGAGATGGGCATTCTGCACAGTTGCATCAAAGAGGCTGCCCGTATGCACCCTGCATTACCAACAGTTGTCCGCAAGGCACACAAGGACATCCCTGTGAGTACCAAAGAAGGCAAAACATATGTCATCCGGAAAGGTAGCACCTTAGTAAACCTTCTAGTGATGAACGGTAGGTTGCCACACGTTTACAAGAACCCTGATGTGTATGATCCAGATCGGTTCCATCCAGGAAGAGAGGAGGACAAAGTTGCTGGCAGATTCTCTTACACATCATTTGGCGGTGGAAGGCATGCTTGCCCTGGCGAGGCCTATGCTTACATGCAAATCAAAGTTATATTTAGCCACTTGCTGAGGAATTTTGAACTAAAACTGATTTCTCCTTTTCCCAAGACAGATTGGAGCAAGTTTAGTCCAGAACCTAAGGGGAAAGTACTTGTGAGCTACAAGAGATGTTGTCTGCCTAGCAGCTAATCAGGATATTTCATCAACCTATGATCATGCATTTGTAATTTTTCATGCATGCATCTTTGCGTGCATGTAGAATAAATTTTTCGTGGCTGGCCGTACACGTTTAGTCATATTAAGGTCTTGTTATATCGAGTTTAGCGTGTATCTTCACTTGGAGAACCTCTCATTCAAACATTTAGCCGGTTGTTCCTGTTCTGTAACGCTTTATCATAATAAATGGTGTGTGTCCAACTGTCCATAGATGTGATGCAATATTTGACTCCCAGATGCAATTACAATCATTTGACTCTCGGTTGCCCAAGAAGGAGCACAAGTTGGAATAGACAGCAACTCATGAACAAAGTTTCAAAGAGTTGAGAAAGATCTAGCTAAAACGCTACATCTGATTATGTCAGCTATCAGCAATCATTATCCTGATGCTTCATAAGAGGATCCTATCAAGACATACCTCCCTCGCGTCGTCCTGCCCGGGGGGCGACCTGAGGGCTCCCCACACCGCGCCGCCCGGGACTTCTCCCACGCAGCCCCCTACTCGTCGTCGCTGCTGCCGGCCATGCCATGGTGGCGGCGGCCCCGTGGTGCGGTGAGGCCCGGACCGATGACATTCGCGTCATCTCAAGCGCGGTGCGACGCGGCAAGCCAGGGCGGCGGCCTGGGCTCTGGTGGTGGCCGATAGGCCGAGGTGCGGCGAGGGTCGGGCGACCTGCGGCGGGGTGGAGCTTCTCTCGCACCAGCGCTGAGGCTCGTGTGGTGGCGCAGGCGAGATGGGCACACGGAGGCCAGATCTGGGCGTGAGCGGGACTAGGGGCAGTGAGCTACGTGGCGTGTTCCAGGGTGCTGGGCGCCGGTGCGGGCATCTAGGAGGTGGCACAGGTGGTGGCGTGCTGAGGGTAACGGGACGACGGTGAGGCGGCTCCGCGACGACGGGCATGGTGCTGCTTGTGGCCGTGCTGGCTCAGGACTGAGGCATCTATAGCGGGGGAAGCTGCTGTCGCAGGTGCTTCATGTCGAGAAGCTTGGCGGAAGTCCATGGAAAGCTGATCTTGCTGCTGGGGCTGCTTGTACCGGAGTCCTCGGCGCTATTTGGTGTCACTGATCTGCCCGGATGTTCACCCCTTTCGCGAGGAGTAATGAAGCTCTCTCCCATAGCCTTGCCTTGACCTTTGGTTGAGGCCGACAGCAGCGGCGGCCGGGCGTCATGTGCCTTCTTGGAGGCGTTGTCGTAGAGCTCCTTCTCACCCTCGTGGGGCTGTGACTCTCCAGGAGAAATCTCTATATTTGGCTTGCCGTAGTGGGGGATGGTGGCGGTTACATCAATACCTCCTTGGAGGCATCGCCTTGGAGAGTTTACAAGTGGCTGTTTTGCTCCTCTCTCTCCTCGACGGTGTGGTGAATTTCGGCATGGCAGCCCCGAGAGGTTGTACTGGTGCGCCGAGGCGGCGGCCTAGGGAACCATTGCGGGTTGTGGCCCTATGAGGCAGGGCCGCAACTCGTCATGGCTATGTGGCAGTGTTGTGCCGCTTGTGTGACGGTGTTCTTAGCTCAGTCGACGCGTCCTAGAGGTGTCGATCGGACTTTATGTCAGGGCGATGACCTCGGATGAGTTGGTGTGACGGCCGTGGTATGCGGCTGGCTGCCTGATAAGTCTCAAACGTATCTATAACTTTATATCAATTGCTACATGTTTTATATACACTTTATATCATTTTTATACATTTTCTGGGACTAACCTATTAACAAGATGCCACAGTGCCAGTTCCTGTTTTCTGCTGTTTTTGTATTCCAGAAAAGCTAGTCTGGAAATATTCTCGGAACTGGACAAAAATTTACGGAGGCCCATATTTTATCAGAAGACACCTGAAGTCCGAAGGAGAGACGAAGTGGAGCCACGAGGGCCCCACACGTGGGCTCGGCGCGGCCAAGGATCTACCGGCGCCCAGGGGTGGTGTCGTCTCCTCGTGCACCGCCTCACGACGCCCTTTGGACTATATATTGCCCCTGACCTAAAACTCACGGAAGAATCGACGATTTCTCCAGAAAAGCTTTGTAGCTCCGCCGCCACCAAAAACCCTAATTCGGGGACAGAAGTCTCTGTTTCGGCACCTTGCCGGGACAGGGAATTGCCCCCGGAGCCATCTCCATCGACTCCACCGCCTCTATCATCGCTGTTGCTGCCTCCCATGATGAGGAGGGAGTAGTTCTTCATCGGGGCTGAGGGCTCTACCGGTAGCTATGTGGTTTATCTCTATCTCCCATGGTGTGATCTTTATGTGATCATGAGCTTTGTAATTCATAGATGTTATTCTTCATTATATTGTGAATATGCTACTCAAGTGGTTTTATTAATGTAATCTCCGGAGTCACCTTTGTCCCACGGTGCGAAGTTGACAGTGTGCGCCCCGTGTGTGGCTCTTAGGCTAAAGATAACAGGAATATTTATCATAAGTTATTATTTGCGTTGGATGTCTCTATGAAATTGCGATGTTTGTCTAGTACTATTTAGGGCGCTCAAGTTGACAGTGTGGGGTTCCCTAGATGTGGAATGCGACTTTAAGGTGTGCTTTTATAGCCCTACGCAGTGAATTGGTGTTCGTTATCCAACGAGAGAATAATTCAGAGTAGCATAGTGAAGAGGAAATAACTATGTATTCAATTATATTATTATTGTTGAGAGTGTTCACTACTGAAAGTATGATCCCTATGCCTTATTTCCAAGCATTGAAACACCGTTTACTCTTATTTTGTCTCATGTTTGCTTGTTGCCATTTTTATTTCAGATTGTAATTACCACTTATAATCATCCATATCACTTGCATTTTAATATCTCTTCGCCGAACTAGTGCACCTATACACCTGACAAGTGTATTGGGTGTGTTGGGGACACAAGAGACTTCTTGTATCTTAATTGCAGGGTTGCTTGAGAGGGATATCTTTGACCTCTACCTCCCTGAGTTCGATAAACCTTGGGTGATTCACTTAAGGGAAACTTGCTGCTGTTCTACAAACCTCTGCACTTGGAGGCCCAACACTGTCTACAAGAATAGAAGCGTGCGTAGACATCACTGCCCTATGTAGCTTGGGCTACGGGTTGACAGTCCGTGCGGCATTGCAACTTGTGAGCGACCGGTCTTGATTGATCGTGCAGGGCGCGATGGAGCAGCGAAGTCTGAGCGGTGGCTACGAGTGTTCAGCAACGTTAAGAATGTTTGGCCTTGTGTCGTGCCGACAATGAGGTGGCTCTCAATGTTGGTCGTCGATGTATTGGGCACCACCACTGGCGCTTGTTATAGATACGAGATGAACAATAACGAAGAACGATAAGTAAACACTGCAGAGGACACGAGATTTAACGTGGAAAAACCCCTCCCAACAATGGAGGAGAAAAAACCACGGGCGCCAGCCAGCAATACTTCACTATATCGGGTGAGTTTACAAACGCCGTGGGTTTACAATATCTGGCTTATCCCAAAACGGCGGCTTACAAGAGGAATATATGGAGACATCAAACCCTAGGTCGGCTGCAGTCCAACCCGGAATCAATCCCACCTCGGCGGTACCGGCGGCGGTACCGCCAGCGGTACCAGTTGGTACCGCACAAGCTCTTCAGAAGGCCATTCTGGTGGTAGCGGTGGCGATGGCGGTAGCTCTCAGCGGTAGTACCGCTTAACCCAGCGGTACTACCGCTGGAATTTGTATCACCAGAAAAATAAGACTCCACCTTGAGACAAATTCCATCTTGTAGCATGAACTTCAACAATCACCTGAATCAACAAAGAAAACACTTGCTGGCGCCAAACAGCCACTTGGGCTAAACAGTTATACCAACCAAGCTCGAGCAAAGCTCAAACTTGGACACAGGAACAGGCTTTGTCATCATATCAGCAGGATTATCATGAGTACTAATCTTGCATACCTTCAGTTTACCTTCTGCAACCACATGGCGAACATAGTGATACTTAATATCAATGTGCTTTGTCCTCTCATGGAACATCTGATCTTTAGTAAGATAAATAGCACTTTGACTGTCACTAAATAACTGAACGCAAGAATCATCTCCACAAAGCTCAGCAAACAGACCTTTCAGCCAAACAGCTTCTTTACATGCTTCATTAATAGCCATGTACTCAGCCTCAGTAGTAGATTGTGCGGGAACATCCTGCAAACTAGCCTTCCAGCTAACAGCACAACCACCAACAGTAAAAACATAACCTGTGAGGGACCTCCTCTTATCCAAATCGGCAGCATAATCTGAATCCACATAGCCTACGAGTCCCTCACCAATCCTGCCAAACTTCAAGCAAGCTTTAGATGTGCCGCGCAGGTACCTGAAAATCCACTGAACAGCTTTCCAATGTTCTTTACCAGGATTAGCCATGTAACGACTGACCAAACTCATAGCATATGACAGATCAGGACGAGAACAAACCATGGCATACATCAAGGAACCAACAGCACTAGAATAAGGAACTCGAGACATGTACTCAATATCATCATCAGACGTAGGACATTGCAAAGCTGACAATTTGAAGTGAGAGGCAATAGGTGTACTAACAAACTTTGCATCATGCATATTAAAACGATGAAGAACTTTCTCAATGTATTTTTCTTGACTAAGAAATAGCAAACTAGACTTTCTGTCCCTCTTAATTTCCATGCCTAGTATTTTCTTAGCAGGACCAAGATCCTTCATCTCAAACTCACTACTTAATTGTGCCTTTAAAGTAGTGATCTCTTTCATGCTCTTGGCAGCAATCAACATATCATCAACATATAGCAGCAAATAAATAGGCGATCCATCAACAAACTTCATGTACACACAGCTATCATACTGAGATCTCATAAAACCATGTGCAAGCATAAATGAATCAAACCTTTTATACCACTGTCGTGGTGACTGTTTCAGACCATAAAGGGACCTCTTCAACTTGCAAACAAGATCCTCCTTACCAGGCACAACAAAACCTTCAGGTTGGTCCATGTATATCTCCTCTCCAACTCGCCATGCAAAAACGCAGTCTTAACATCTAACTGCTCAAGCTCAAGATCATGCATAGCAACAATACCAAAGAAAGCACGAATAGAACTATGCTTCACAACTGGGGAGAATACATCAGTATAATCAACACCTGGAATTTGACTGAAACCTTTTGCTACTAACCTTGCCTTAAACCTTGGAGGCTCAACAGAGACAAACCTTCCTTTCTCTTAAATATCCACTTGCAGCGGACAGCCTTCTTTTGTTTAGGCAAGTGCACAACATCCCATGTGCCATTCTTTCAAGCGATTGCATCTCTTCTTGCATCGCACCTAGCCACTTCTCTTTATCAACCGAAGCAATGGCTTCAGTGTACGTAGCTGGTTCAGCATCTTGCTCCACCTGTTCAGCACAACTCAAAGCATAATGAACAATATCACACTCTTCAATTAAACGATAGGAGGCACAGTATTTCTCCTAGTACGGCCAGTGGCAATAGACCGTGCTTGTTGCTGAACAATAGGCGGTGAAGGTGGAACATCAACATCATCATTATTTTCAGGAACCACAATTTCGTTCTCCTTAGCGTGCTCCACCTGCACGCCAATCTCTGTTGCTCATCATCAGAAACATTAGGAGAATCAATAGCATCAGAAATATCAGTGGAAGGACTATCATAATACATAACAGCCTCATTAAAAACGACATTCCTGCTTAACAAAACTTTCTTAGTTTCAGGGTTCCACAATTTATATGCCTTAACTCCTGAACCATAACCAAGGAAGATGCACTTAACAGCCCTTGGCTCCAACTTCCATTATCAACGTGAGCATAAGCAGTGCAACCAAAAACTCTCAACTCAGAATAATCAGCTGGTGAACCAGACCATACCTCAATGGGAGTTTTCTTATCAAGTGGAATGGAAGGTGACCTGTTGATGAGATAACATGCGGTGGAGGCTGCTTCAGCCCAAAAACGCCTATGCATCTTTGCATTAGACAACATGCAGCGAGCCCTCGAAATAATGGTCCTGTTCATGCGTTCAGCCACGCCATTTGCTGAGGGGTGTACGGTATGGTATGATGTCTTACCATGCCATCGTTGCTGCAAAACTCATCAAATTCATTGGAACAAAATTCCATACCATTGTCAGTACGGAGTATTTTAACCTTCCTTTCAGTTTGTGTTTCTACCATAACTTTCCACTTCTTAAAAGCAGCAAAAACATCAGATTTATGTTTCAGAAAATATGGCCACACTTTCCTTGAGTAATCATCAATAATAGTAAGCATGTAATTTGCACCACCATTAGAAGTTCTACGGGACGGACCCCAAACATCAGCATGCACATAATCTAAAATGCCTTTGGTGGTATGAACGGAAGCATTGAATTTAACTCTTTTATGCTTACCAAAAATGCAGTGCTCACAGAACTCAAACTTACTCAAGTTGCAACCATCAATCAGCTCTCTCTTCGCCAATTCTGCCATGCCAAGCTCACTCATATGTCCAAGACGCTTATGCCAAAGGTTAGTCTTACATTCATCAGAACTAACAGCAGCAGCAATACCAGGCAAAGTGCTACCTCTAAGGACATATAATTTCGCAGAATTCATATCACCAATCATAACAATGAGAGAACCCGATGATACCTTCAGAACTTTGTTCCCACCTTTGTACTTGTACCCGTCACAATCAAGGGTACTGAGAGAGATCAAATTCCTCGCCATGGAGGGTATGTGCTTCACTCCTGTCAACGTGCGTGTCATCCCATCATGGGTCTTGATCTGAACAGATCCAATGCCAGCAATGTTGCACTGGTTGTCATTGCCCACACGCACAAAATCTCCAGTCTGCACAGACTCATAAGAACTGAACCAATCCTTGTTACAGCAAATATGAAACGAACATGCAGTATCAAGAATCCATTCATCATCACGTGAAACACATGCAGCAAAAACAGCTAAGCAATCTCCATCAGAACTATCACTACCAGCAACAACAGAAGCCTCCCCTTACCAGAGGCTACGGCAACCTTACCATTACCATCATTATTTTTCTGTTGGTAAGTTCCGTTTCTTTTCTCCTTGTTCTGCAGCTTCCAACAATCATCAATGGTGTGGTTGGATTTCTTACAATACCTGCAGAACTTGTCACGTCCCTTGGACTTTGAGCGACCTCTGTCGGTCCTGCTCTTATCTCTGTTGTTGTTGTAGTGGTAGTTGTCTCGCTGCTCAGGCCTCCCACGGACCTGTAATGCCTCCGCCTTGGAGGACGAACTTTCAGCCTGCACCATAGATTTCATCTTCTCCCTTTGCTGGAGAGCCTCATAAACTTCAGCAAGAGTTAGTTTGTCACGGCTCAACAATATGGTGTCACGAAAATTACTGAAAGAATTAGGCAGCGAGCATAAAAGAAGAAGACCTAAATCCTCATCCTCATACTTAACTTCTATAGACTGCAAATCAGAAACAATCTCTTTCCAGGAGGATAGGTGATCCATTACCGAACCTCCCTCTTGCAGCTTGTGTGAGAACAACTTCATCTTCACGTGCAATCTGCCCGTGAGATCCTTGGACAAACAGATCTCCTCTAGTTTGTCCCATAACTCGGCGGTGGTTTTCTCCTGCAGCACTTCCTGCAGAATATTATTGGACAGATGGAGTTGAATCAACGATAAAGCCTTACGGTCTTTCCGCTTCTCCGGATCGGTCCAAGTCTCCTTCGCCTTCCCGCCGAAAGCATCGATCGCTTCATCCAGATCTGAAGATTGGGCGAGAATCGCCCTCATCTTCACTTGCCACAAGCAAATCTCGTGGTGTAGTCCAGCTGCGGTAGATCGAACTTCAATGACGACATCTCGCAAAACCCTAGATCAAACACGGGCTCTGATACCACTTGTTATAGATACGAGATGAACAATAACGAAGAACGATAAGTAAACACTGCAGAGGACACGAGATTTAACGTGGAAAAACCCCTCCCAACAATGGAGGAGAAAAAACCACGGGCGCCAGCCAGCAATACTTCACTATATCGGGTGAGTTTACAAACGCCGTGGGTTTACAATATCTGGCTTATCCCAAAACGGCGGCTTACAAGAGGAATATATGGAGACATCAAACCCTAGGTCGGCTGCAGTCCAACCCGGAATCAATCCCACCTCGGCGGTACCGGCGGCGGTACCGCCAGCGGTACCAGTTGGTACCGCACAAGCTCTTCAGAAGGCCATTCTGGCGGTAGCGGTAGCGGTGGCGATGGCGGTAGCTCTCAGCGGTAGTACCGCTTAACCCAGCGGTACTACCGCTGGAATTTGTATCACCAGAAAAATAACAGCGCTCATGGTCTTGTGGACGCAGTTTTCTTCACCTTTGTGGGAGCATCCGAAGTCTGCTCCTCCCATAGCAGATGTGGCTTCTTCTCTTCGGCATTGGTTGGAGTCTGGCTAGTTTCGTTGCGCGGTTCTCCGTTGGTTGTGTTCATGTGGTTAGCATCTTTTTGTGGTCCCCGACATGTCGTCAGCAAGAGTGGGCATGGCCCCGTTGTGTTGGTGCTCGAGTGGCCTTAGCACTGTTTGTATCGGTTTTTGCCCAGCTACCCTCTAATTAACGAGACACTTGTTCTCAATTAATGGATAAGGCAAAGTTGCTGCCTTCATTTAAAAAAAAGAGGATCCTAATGTATATAATATAAGAAGAAATAGTTGTAGCTTAGGCTTTGCGTCAAGTGAAGGCTCAAGAGTTAAACTATTCTACACATAGTTAGTATGATTTAAAGATATGATGATATTTCATCCCCATAGTGTTGGAAACATAAACCTGAATGACAAGAGATTGGAGTATATCTGTACTCCGTAGTGACAGCGGGAGAGTTGTGGACGTAAGTGATGACATGCACGCTGTTGACAGAGTTGTTGGTGATATGTAATTGCACACGTTACTCTTGATGTCAATGTCGAGGTAGCCCATCGTGATGGAGCCGTGGTCGATAATTGTAGCTGGTCTCCGCGAGATCAGAGTCGCATAAAGTTGCGCGATTGTGTATCACAGAGCTAAAATCAATGACTTCTGCACCTTGTGAAAATCAGAGCGTACAATGAAGGGTGACATTGGCACCTTGGGGGTACCGTTGCAGGTGTCTTGCGGATAGCAGAGGACGTGGTCGTAGGTGAGATCATCAGTTTTTTCATGATAGAGAAATCCTACCGATCACACAACAGTTATGCAAGAACCATGTGCGCAGATGTATGGGTCAACACAAATAGTGATGCCACTGTGTTGATGCAATCTTAACACTGTCAGACACTATAGATGCCGTCGCCGGTGCTGTGGGTCTTGCAGAGCTAGTCTTGTCACAAAACGTGTGTCCATCCTTGTGGACAATGGCGTGACGACAACAGTGTGTTGATTTAGACCACAAAGATCGGAGCAATATGCCTAACTGGAGTAGCTGGCCGTGACTGGAGGCTTCAGACGCGAGATCGGTGGTCCAGTACCTAACTACTCCGATGGACGACGCGTCGTGATGACAATAGTGTGTTGATAAAGACCACAACAATGTGTAACTGGCGATGATGTGACTGGTTAAGCAGTATGCGTAACTGGAGTTGCTGGCCGCGACAGCAGGCTTGGATGCGAGATCAATGGTCCAGTGTACCTAATTAACTTCCAAAATTTTGTTTTCGCAAAAAAATAAAAACTTCCAAAATTTTGTTGTAGGGTCCTGTAAGCAAAATTTCAGGACTTGGTTTTAATTCTGTTTTTCAGAAGGTCCTCCACGTAATCTGGATGCCAAGGTTGAGGACTTTTCAAATTATTAATGCAGCATCGAGGCTTCGAGCACCTTCCCTGTTCAATTTTTTTTCTAAGTTTACCGAGACGAATCGTATGTCACATACAGAAGAGTCGCCCATTCTTCTAGGCTTCTACGTTACCACTGGTGCTTAGAATAGCTAACCTAAATGATTAGTGTTAACATGATTTAATCATTTAACATGACACAAGCTATCCAATTCATCCTAGGCGTATAGGCTTACCCAGCTCAATTTCGACAATTTTTTTAACAAGGAACACCCCCTTTATAAAATTCCATGGACCCTCCCGCCTAGAAAATAATTCATGTTCCACGTCGATAAAGGTGGGGATTGTAAGACCGACGAGGCGACGAGTCATTGAAGCTTCCAATACTCAATTATCTATGACACCGACATCCAGTACTCAATTATTGCAATATAAAACCCCGTATCCAACCTGTGGTAACGTAGAAAATAAGTGCTGGTATAGAAATCTGCACCAACCTCTCAACATCCTAATCAGCTAGAATCTAAATTTTTATAAAAAATTGGCCACTTGCAATAAATCAAACATATCCAAATTGCCAATCAAGCAGGCGTGCAACACGTGAAATGCTTGTTTATATAGAAATCTCCACTAAATTCTCAATGTTGTAATCTGTATGCAAATGTTGAGGACTATCAAATTGTTAATGCAATATCTGGGCTTCAAGGCCCTTCCATGTTCAATTTTTTTCTATGTTTACCGGGACGAATCGTATGTCACATACAAAGAGTCGGCCATTCTTCTAGGTTTTACGTTACAACCGGTGTTTAGAATAGCTAATCTAAGTGATTAGTAGTAACATGATTTAATCATTTAACGTGACACAGGCTCTCCAGTTCATCCCAGTATAGGTTTACCCAGCTCTATTTCGACCAAATTATTTAACAACGAACACCCGCTCTATAAAATTCCCCGGGCCCTGCCGCGCCTCGATAGTAATTCATGTTCCACACCAATAAAGGTGGGGATTGTAGGTCCGACAAGTCATCGAAGCTTCCAATACTCAATTATGTATGACACCGACATCCAATACTCAATTATTGCAATACAAAAACCCCGTATCCAACCTGTCAATTAAGCAGCCGTGCAGAAAAGAAAATACGTGCTGGTACAGAAATCTGCACCAACCTCTCAACATCTTAATCAAGTAAAATCTGACTTTTTTTTTAAGAAATGGTCCACTTACAATAAATCAAACATATCCAAGTTGCCAATCAAGCAGGCGTGCAGCACGTGAAATGCTTGTTCATATAGAAATCTCCACTAAATTCTCAATGTCTTAATCAAGTAGAAGGCATATTTTCAAACGAAAAGATGTCCATTTGCAATGAACCAAAAGTATCCAAGACGCCAATTAAGCACAAGTTACAGAAGAAATCCTTGTAAGTACAAAAATATGCACAAAATATCCATGTATTAATCAAGTAGACTCAAAAGTTTCATACGAAAGTTTTTAATTTGCAATTAACTAAACGTATCCAAGCTGCCAACTAAGCAGCAGTCAAGTAGAATCTGACTTTTTGAAAAAATGGTCCATTAGCAGTAAAGAAAACGTATCCAAATTGCCAATCAAGCAGTAGTGCGGCACGGAAAATGCTCATTTTTTTTGAAACTTTATACTGTAGGGGAGACCCCCACAGCCTTTTATTACCTCTCAATCGTCACAAATATTTAGAGATATTTACAAGGAAATATGTACAGAAATTAAGGAAGGTTGTCAAGCCATGATGACAGAAGGGGATTTACAGTGCGTTTCACCCTTTGCAACAGCAAGGTGATATCGTAATCTGCACCATTGTTATAGTAATCTGCACCAACTTCTCCATATTTTGATCAAGTAGAATCCATATTTTCTAACAAAAAGGGGAACATTTGCTATAAACAAACGTATCCAAGATGCTAATTAAGCACGAGTGTAACACAAAAAAGCCTAGTTAGTTTAAGAATCTGCGCAACATCACGTATTAATCAAGTAGAATCCGATTTTTCAAACAAAAATGGTTCATTGCAGTAAACCAAACATATCCAAGCTGCCAATTAAGCAGAAGTGCAGTAAGTAAAAGCCTTTTGGTACAGAATTATGCACAAACCTCTCAACATCTTTACCAAGTAGAATCTGGCATTTAAAAATGGTCCATTTGCAGTTTAGAAAGCGTAACCAAATTGCCAAGCAAGCAGCAGTGTGGTAACGGAAAATACTTGTTTGTATAGAAATCTGCATCAACTTCTCAATATTTTAATCAACTTCTCTATATCCTAATTGACAGGTTGAATTCGGGGTTTTCTATTGCAATAATTGAGTATTGAATATTTTAATCAAGTTGAATATGACTTTTTTGAAAAAAGTTTATACATTTCCAGTAAAGCAAGCTTATCCAAATTGCTAATCAAACAGCAGCGCGGAACTAAAAATTTGTATAGAAATCTGCATCAACTTCTCAATATCTTAATTGGCATATTGAATACGCTTGTTGGAATCTGAACCAAACGTATCTGCAAACATCTTCACGTCTTAATCAAGTGGAATGCGATTTCAAACAAAACTGGTCTAGTAGAATCTGACTTTTTGTAAAAGAATGGTCCATTGGCAGCAAAGAAAACGTATCCAAATTACCAATCAAGCAGTAGTGTTGCACGGAAAATGCTTGTTGTTATAGAAATCTACACCAACTTCTCAATATTTTGATCGAGTAGAAGTCATGTTTCCAAACAAAAAGGGGTCAATTTGCAATAAACAAACGTATCAAGATGCCAATTAAGCACCAGTGTAACACACAAAAAAAACCTTGTTACTAGAGGAATCTGCAAAACATCTCCACGTATTAATCAAGTAGATTCCGATTTTTTAGACGAAAATGGTTCATTTGCAGTAAACCAAACGTATGGAAGCTGCCAATTAAGCAGAAGTGCAGTATAGTAAATGCATGTTGGTACATAATTCTGCACAAACCTCTCAACATGTTAATCAAGTAGAATCTGACTTTTAAAAATGGTCCATTGCAGTAAAGAAAGCATATCCAAATTGCCAATCAAGCAGCAGTGCAGCAGGGAAAATACTTGTTTGTATAGAAATCTGCATCAACTTCTTATACTGCTCACAATGGGGAGTAACATAGAGTAGTAACATGCTGATGTTACTAGCCTATGTTACTACCTCAACATTGGTGAGTAACATATATGTGGTGTCTTATTTACTAGGTTATAGACTCATTTTGTCTTGATAAGTGTGATGTTATAGTAACTAGCTAAGTTATCTTAATTATCACAAACATCTCTCTCCTCATTAATTACTCCCACTGTAACCAGCTTAATATTTTAATCAACATCTCAGTATCTTCATTCCGATTTGCATTCAGTCAAACGTATCCAAATTGCTATTCAAGCAGCAGTGCGCAACGGAAAATGCGTGTAGGCAAAAAATTCAGCACCAACTTCTCAATATTTTAATCAAGTTGAAGCCAACACTACTAGAAACCAAGCCTTTGGTCCAAAGCCATTTTTGCCTCTAGTACCGGTTGGCTTACGAACCAGTACTAGAGGGGAGAACTAGTCCCGGATAGAATGTTACGAGGCCGCAACAAAACTCGTCCCGGTTCGTAAGGGACCTCTAGTCCCGGCTCGTAATACGACCCGGGACTAGAGGGGTGGCGGCAACTGTTCGCCTGGCGCGATCCCCTCTAGTACCGGTCCGTATTACGAACCGGTACTAGAGGTCCGAACGGTTTGCCTCCCGCTCGCAGCCAGGCGATCAAAATTAACGCATGGGAACCGCTATTGCTACAGTACCACGGCATTTCTCTTCCTCTTCCTCTTCCTCTCCTCTCCCTCTCCTCTCTTCTTCCATCCCCATCCTATCCCCTCCACCATGGATCCTGCACCACCGATCATCACTCGCTACGGGCAGGTGCTTGCACATGGCAAGACCTACCTCGATGTCGTGTACACGAACGACAGCGCTAAGGTGCCGGGTTTTCTTTCCGATTTGAAGAATTGGCTTGACGAAGCTCGGGAGCAAGACAAGTTCATGGGCCTTGATCTCGAGTACACGGCCGATCAAAGAGATGTTGCCGTCATCCAACTTTGTTTCAAGAAACATGTCATGGTCTTCCAGTGGGCAAGGTAATATAAAAACTTGTCTTAGTTTTAAATTAGGGCTTATTTTGTTTGTTGATTCATAGGGATAGGAAAATTGCATAGGATAGCAATTCCTCTTTGATTGTAGTGAAAGAATTATATATATTGTGCCGAAATATACTTGTGCCGAAAATGAAAGTTGCATATTGGCCATATCGTCGTGGGAGAAAACATGTCTTTTGATTCATAGGAAATGAAGGAAAATTATATATACTTGTGTCGAAATATGCTTCTTGTTATATATTCTTGATTATTATACTTGTTCTAAATTATAATTGTTATATATGATTCTTATTATACTTGTTGTTATGATTAATTCTTATTATACTTGATCTAAAATTATACTTGTTGTTATTCTTATTATACTTGTTGTTCTAAATTATACTTTGTTGCAGCAGTATTTAACATGTGTTCTATTTTGTTGTTGCAGTAGTGACAAGCATTGTCCAAAACTCATGGATTTTCTTCGCAGCGGCATACATTTTGCTAGCGTTGATATAACGAATGACAAGATCAAGATGAGACGCACCTGGGGTCTTGAGATACCATCTGCCTGCCACATTGATCTCCAGCGCATTTTCAAGCTTGAGAATGACAAGACTGGAATGGCTGATATGGCAGTCGCCGTGATCGAGGAGGACGACTACGCTGAGATGAAGACAGGATTCCCCAAGACGCAGCACGATCATTGGGAGAAGACCCCACTTGACGCTTGCAACATTGAGTATGCAGCAAGAGATGCGTACGTTGCATACGAGGTGTACCGCAAGATTAGAATCGTCAACTATGGGCAGCGTCACCTCGTACCGCCACCAGTGCCCCATGGGTCTCCTGTTTGGGGGTATTCTGATCCGGAGGACGATTAATTAGTACTAGTGTTTGCAATGGCAAACAATTTATCTCTAATATTATGTAGTGCTTGAGGGTCTCCTCATCTAGAACAGAGTAGTGTTTGCAGTTTCATATATATGGGTATCTTCAGTACTTTCTGTAATGGTTATCTGAACTATTATTTCTATTAATTATGTCCCTGTTTAAATATGATATATGTGCAAGGCATTGTGATGCCAAAAGTTTATTATTATTTAAATTCAATATTATTTGAATGCAAGATTAGTATTACTTATTTATTTTTGTTTACTCATATAATTGTTCGGATTTACAAAATAAAGACATATTATTTGTCATATTTCGAGTTACAAATTTATAGATATAAATTATTCAAATTAAACGCACCAGGGCGAAAAAGTTTATCATTATTTAAATTCAATATTATTTGAATGCAACATTAGTATTACTTATTTATTTTTGTTTAATCAAATAATTGTTCGGAATTACAAAATTAAGATATATTATTTGTCATATTTCGAATTCAAATTAAATGCAGAAGTCAGAATTTCGTAGGGTACCTCTAGTACCGGTCTGTGATACGAGCCGGTACTAGAGGTTCCTGTCAGGGCAGCAGCAGCATGGGGCCCGCGCGAGAACCCTCTAGTACCGGGTCGTAGCACGACCCGGTACTAGAAGTTGAGCTTTAGTACCGGGTCGTGCTACGACCCGGTACTAGAGGGTTCTCACTACTATATCATCTTCCACCTTCCACCCCCGAGAGCAGCAGCTCGAGTTCATCACCATTTTCTCCATTGTTCCTCTCTCCCGAGCTCGAGTTCATCTCCATTTTCCTCCACGATTTGTCAAGATTAACGGCACCCATCTTTTCAAGGGTTAGCAACTTGATCCTTTCATCCGGCGTTCCTCATTTTAGCTCATTTCCATACTTCTTAGCTCATTTCATTTTTTAGGTGCTAGCTAGGTGTTTGATGAAATGCCTAAGTTAGGGAGTTCATTTTTTTATATGCAATTTGAGCTAAAATTAAATTATGATTTGTGTGTTCTAGTGCCGCTCCGTCAAATAAAAGTATAATTTGTGATTTTATATAGTGTCGTCCCGTCCCCTTCCTGACCGCCGTCGATCGCCCGCGCCGCTCCGTCACCGACACCACCTCGGTGAGCCTCTTTTTTTATCTTTTATTTTAAAAATGTTAGTTATATGATTTAAATGCATAATTATTTCTTGTATAATTTTTTATATGTATAGTGTCATGGTTTTGATATCCGTCCCCGTCGGCCCTCGTCCGTCTATGATTCTGATGTGGTATATTTCTATAACTATTGATTTTGTTTCATGGTTATAACAATCATGCCGACCAAGTTGACATAGATATATTTCTATTTAGGAGGTAGTTGAACCGGAAATTCCAGCCGACCCTATTGTCGAGTTTTTAGAAAAAGAAAACAACGATTTGAAAGCAAAATTGAAGATAAGTGAAGATCTTCGTCTCCAATGCCTGGAAGAGAAGATGGTATTGGACTTGGAGATTGCCGACATCGTCGATGCTCACAGGGTCAAGCTTGCCGACGTCGTCGCTGCTAACGAGAGGAAGATGGATGCAATGCGCGTCAAGCTTAAAAAGATTAGAAAATATGCCATTAGTCAGGAGGCTTGGTATCATTATGCTGTTGGTTCAATAGTTACCTTGGTTGCGATTCTGATCGCATTTGTTGTTGGATTTAAATTCTTTAGATAGTTGTATGTTAGTTTCGTTTCATGTATGTTTCGTGAGAACTATGTATTACATTTGGGCAGTACTCTACTTTGGTTTTAATGTGATGAACTTGTATCAATGAATATGGTCAGTTATGTATTATGTCCGTTTACCGTAATGGGTTTTAGCATCGTGATTGCGTTTAACATACTTATATAATGCAGATGAGCCATCCATGGATGTACGCTGACCGACGCTCTAGAGAGTACATGCAGGGCGTGCAATCTTTTCTCAAAGTGGCTGAGGCAAACAAGCGGGAAGGTTTTATGTTATGTCCATGCCGTAACTGTCGGAATGAGAAGGATTACCCTCGGTCACAAGACCTTCACATCCACCTGATAGAGCATGGTTTCATGCCCGGCTATAATTGTTGGACCAAGCACGGAGAAAGAGGGGTTATGATGGAAGACAACGAAGAAGAACAGAACGATGACAACTACATGTGCCCTGAATACAGTGGTAATGAAAGGGGGGAAGCTGAAGATGAAGAGGTACCAGATGAGCCCATCATAGATGATGATTTACGGCGGGTCATCGTTGATGCACAGACCGAAGCAGAAAGTGCACTCGAGAAGTTGAAGTTGGAGCAGATGTTAGAGGATCACAAAAAAAGGTTGTACCCAACTTGCGAAGATGGGAACACAAAGCTCGGTACCACACTGGAATTACTGCAATGGAAGGCAGAGAATGGTTTATCTGACAAGGGATTTGGGAATTTACTGAAAATAATGAAGCAAAAGCTTCCAAAGGATAACGAATTGCCTGACAGTACGTACGAAGCAAAGAAGGTTATCTGCCCTCTAGGATTAGATGTGCAGAAGATACATGCATGCATTAATGACTGCATCCTCTACCGCGGTGAGTACGAGAATATGAATGAATGCCCGGTATGCGGTGCATTGCGATATAAGATCAGACGAGATGACCCTGGTGATGTTGAGGGCCAGCCCCCAGGAAGAGGGTTCCTGCCAAGGTGATGTGGTACGCTCCTATAATACCACGGTTGAAACGTTTGTTCAGAAACAAAGAGCATGCCAAGTTGTTGCGATGGCACAAAGAAGACCGCAAGAACGACGAGATGTCGAGACACCCGGCTGATGGGTCGCAGTGGAGAAAAATCGATAGAGAGTTTAAGGAATTTGCACGTGACGCAAGGAACTTAAGGTTTGGTCTAAGTACGGATGGCTTTAATCCTTTTGGGGAGCAGAGCAGCAGTCATAGCACCTGGCCTGTGACTCTATGTATTTATAACCTTCCTCCTTGGTTGTGCATGAAGCGGAAGTTCATTATGATGCCAGTGCTCATCCAAGGCCCGAAGCAACCCGGCAACGACATTGATGTGTATCTGAGGCCATTAGTTGAAGAACTTTTACAGTTGTGGCGTGATGAAGGGGTACGTGTGTGGGATGAGTACAAACAGGAGTCATTTGACCTACGAGCGTTGTTATTTGTGACCATCAATGATTGGCCTGCTCTTAGTAACATTTCAGGACAGTCAAACAAGGGATACAATGCATGCACGCACTGTTTAGATAAGACTGAAAGTATACATTTGGGAAACAAGAATGTGTACATGGGGCATCGTCGATTTCTTCCGAACAGTCATGCCGTAAGAAAGCCCGGCAAGCATTTCAACGGCGAGGCAGATCGCCGGAAGAAGCCTAAGCTCCCTGATGGTGATGTTATATATGACATGGTCAAGGATTTAGAAGTAATCTTTGGAAAGGGTCCTGGCAGTCTATCTGTTCCGAATGACGCTGACAACCATGTACCCATATGGAAGAAGTGCTCTATATTCTGGGAGCTACCCTACTGGAAACTCCTACAGGTCCGCTCTGCAATCGACGTGATGCACGTGACGAAGAATCTTTGCGTGAACCTGCTAGGCTTCTTGGGCGTGTATGGGAAGACAAAAGATACGCCGAAAGCACGACAAGACCAGCAACGTATGAAAGACCCAGACAACCTGCATCCAATGAAGACGGATAAAGGACGTCTAAGTCCTGCTAGCTACGCTCTTACCAAAAAAGAGAAGGAGATATTTTTCGAAGTCCTGAGCAGTTTGAAGGTCCCGTCTGGGAATAATAAATATGGCAGAGAAAAAGTTCCAGAACCTAAAGTCTCATGACTGCCACGTGCTTATGACTCAATTGCTTCCGGTTGCATTGCGGGGGCTTCTACCGGAAAATGTTCGACTACCCATTGTTAAGCTATGTGCGTTCCTGAATGCAATTTCGCAGAAGGTAATCGATCTAGCCATTCTACCAACGCTACAGAAGGATGTGGTTCAATGTCTCGTTAGTTTTGAGTTGGTGTTCCCACCATCCTTCTTCAATATTATGACACATCTCCTAGTACACCTGGTCGACGAGATTGCCATTCTGGGTCCTGTATTTCTACACAATATGTTCCCCTTTGAGAGGTTCATGGGAGTCTTGAAGAAGTATGTTCATAACCGTGCTAGGCCAGAAGGAAGCATCTCCAAAGGCTATGGAACAGAGGAGGTCATTGAGTTTTGTGTTGACTTTATTCCTGGCATTAAGCCGATTGGTCTTCCTGAATCGCGACATGAGGGGAGACTGAGTGGAAAAGGCACTCTAGGAAGGAAATCAATAATATGTAGGGACGGACATTCTTTCACACAAGCACACTACACAGTTCTACATAATTCCAGTTTGGTGGCTCCGTATATCCAGATGCACAAGAATATTGTACGCTCCGAGAACCCGGGGATGGATGACTCCTTAACTACAAAGGAACACATGGAGAATTTTGGCGGTTGGTTGCACACACATCTCAACAATGACGACACTATCTCAGATGAGCTCTACTTGTTGTCTAGGGGACCATCTTCGACTATTTCGACTTTCCAAGGGTACGAGATAAATGCGAATACATTTTACACGATCGCACAAGATCAAAAGAGCAGCAACCAAAACAGTGGTGTCCGCTTTGATGATTCAACAGACAACAGTGGGCAAAAGGTCACATATTATGGTAACATAGAGCAGATATGGGAACTTGACTATGGACCTTCTTTTAAGGTCCCTTTGTTCTGGTGCAAATGGTTCAACCTGCAAGGCGGCGGGGTAAAGGTAGACCCATTGTACGGAATGACTACAGTGGATCTCAAGAATCTTGCGTACGGCACCGAACCATTCGTTCTAGCCAATGATGTGGCTCAGGTTTTCTATGTGAAGGACATGTCTACCAAACCGAAAAAAAGAAAAGATAAGCAAGCGAATACATCAGCCGATGAGCCAAAGCGCCACATAGTTCTTTCAGGGAAAAGAAACATCGTGGGAGTGGAGGACAAGACAGACATGTCAGAAGATTACAACAAGTTTCATGAAATTCCGCCCTTCAAAGTGAACATTGACCCAAGCATCAAGTTAAATGATGAAGATTGTCCATGGTTACGGCGCAATCAGAAGAAAGGGACACACACGAAGAAAACGTGAAGACTAGATAGGGATGTTGTTGGTGATGTGTAATAATGTATTCAACTTTTATGTAACGTGTTCTAAAAAATTAGAAGAGAACTGTAAACTCAGAAGTATCACGCATGCATACATCTTTATTTAATCCAGTTACATAGCCCGGGTCCATTTTTGTTTAACCATAATACATCACGAATAATATCACTAACTTTTGCCGGTTCCTAAGCCACGGGGTGCTGAGCGGCCGGCGCTGCTCACCCAAAGAGCAGGAACCATCACAGGGGCAATACTCACGTGAGAAGGATCCCTATGAAGAACCATCCATCCACTGTTATACACCGCTGGCGTATCCAACTTAAACACATAGCGATTGACGTGCTCGTCCTCCTCCCTGATACGGCGACGTACCACCCCGGGCCGAGACACGACCCGGGAGAACTTATATTTTCCTCGCGAAGCGCTGCCAAATTTTGCCCTCGCCGCCGCCGCCGTCTCGCGCCCTCCTCCTCCGCCACCGGCCCACGCCCTCCTCACTGCCGGCGCCCTCCTCCACGGCCGGCCCACGCCCTCCTCCGCGGCCACACCTCGATTCATTCCTCTCTCTCTTTCTCTCTCCTCCGCGCCCAAACCCTAGCTCGTCGGGCCGCCGCCATTCGCCGTCGATTTCGACCACGCCGTGGGTCGCCGAGCCTTCCTTCGAGCTCACGGTGAGCCTGCCCACCTCCCTATGCAGCTAACTTGCTCGAATTCGTCGAATCCGTGCTCGAAACCCTAGCTCGTCGGGCCGCCGCCGTTCGCCGTCGATTTCGACAACGCCGTGCGTCGCCGAGCCTTCCTTCGAGCTCGTGGTGAGCCTGCGCACCTCCCTTTGCAGCTAATTTCTCGAATTCATCGAATCCGTGCTCAAATTTGAGATGAACTTAGTTGCTGACGTCATGCTGACGTCAGCCTACCAATCAGAATTTTCCTAGAGATTTTTCCTGGAGATGAACTTAAAAAATGAAATCCCTACTTAATAAATTTGATCACTATTTTTCTTATCATGAATACTTGGATTAATTTTGTGTTACAAATTTATGTTGTTGTGTAGTTCAGGTACTTTTTTTGTGTTGTTTTTGTAGTGTAGGAAATTTAGTGTTAGGAAATTTAGTGTTAGAAATTTAGTGTTAAAATTTAGTGTTAGGAAATTTAGTGTTAGAAATTTATTAGAAATGTTATTCGAAAAATTTGCTAAGTCAATTTGGAATGATCGTCTTAAAAAAATTTAGTGTTAGGTGATTTTGCTGTTTTTTATGAGTCGAAAGAAATAATGTTGTCTTCTTGGCTATTCTTAATACAAGCCGATGATTAGAATAGTCCATTATGCTTGCAAGAAGACTGTCTACAGAACCAAGGGTAAATGCAAGAACAATGCATTTATTTCTACTTCGTTCTTGTAGGCACTCTTTTTGCTAACTAATGGCTTTGACGTATGAGGCTTCAGTTGTGAAATTTGCCCACTGATGAAGGGTGTTATTAGGAAATTTAGTGTTAGAAATTAAGTGTTAGAGATTTATATTTGCTAAGTGTAAATTGAAATTTGCTAAGTGTAGATTTAAATTTGCTATGTATTAGTGATACTTTTTGCAAATTTCTTGTGTTTAACTTTTGTATTCTCCTAATTAATGCTAACATTGTTTTATATTTCTTTTGTATTAGTTAAGCCCAATGGATGACTTCAACAGCAGACACCTTGAAAGCAGACTCCATGAAAATGAGGTGTTCGACATTGTACGTGAACCCGTGGGGGGAGCAGAAGCCGGTGGAACAGAAGATGGCTCCGAATTTTTGAACGACTCCGGTCCGGGAATGGAGGAGGAACAAAGAGACGAAGCGCAAACGAGCATCGAGTGCAATGACAACTCGCTAATTTGTGCACCTCCGCAGTCTGGCGAGGTATATTAAGCCTCTGTTGATCAGATGGAATAATTGATTACTATATGTATGTATTAACACATATTTTTTTAATTTTTAGACCTCCGCATCGGCCCAATCTGCAACTAAACGAGGCCATGCCAAAGGGTTGGCCGCAGATGCGCATCTCATAATTGAGGCCGTCGCTGCCGATGGCAAACCTACGGAGCCCAAGGCGAACGCATCTAAGTTTGTGCATCAATGCGGGTTGTTGTTAGGGACAATGTTCCGATCAGCATTCAGGAATGGAATGAGCCAAAAAAGTTAGAGGGCGCCATGAAACCTACTTGGGTCAGCGACAGAGATAAAGATGTGCTTTGGACCAAGCTCATAGCAAGGTTCACCCTACCGGTGTACGATACTACCGAAAGGACACAAGCCATGACCAAAAAAGTCAAGCATTGGGCTCTGAAGAAGATGGCTGAACAGTTCAACAATTACAAGAACAGATTATACCGTGAATGGCAATCGAAACAGAAAGCTCCAGATTTCACTGGGACACTAGAGAGGCAGCGGCCTCACTGGAAGGCATTTCTGGAATACAAGGGATCAGAAAAGGCTAAGGAAAGATCGAAAAAGAATAAGGAAAATGCAGCGAAAAAGAAATATCACCATACGATGGGGGCAGGTGGCTACATTAGTGCCGAGCCTAAGTGGGGTAAGATTGAGGCTGAGCTGCGCAGTAAAGGGCTCACTCCAATTACAGATGGATGGCCCCGTAGATGCAGAAATTGGATTCTTGGGCATGGGGCGGAGTATGACATGGAAACAGGGGATCTAATAGTTGATCCACAGAAAGAATTTCCTATACCCCGGCAGAAAATTCTTGATGCAATCACCGATGCTAAAGCGGGAAGGTTTATTCCCGACCGAGAGTACGACGAGCTGACAAAGGTTTGTTATAAATATATATTTGTTTCGTTTCTTGTTTATGACAATCATGCCGACCAACCTGACATAGATATATTTTTATCTAGGCCCTCGGTAATAAAGAAAAAGGAGGACGAGTACGAGGCTTCAGAGCTGATGTGACGTGGGATCAAGGGTTTCCCGCGGACCATGAATCTTATAGAAGCCGAGCAAGAGCAAAGAAGAGGAAGGAGCAGGAGAATTCAGACCGGTTTAGCAAACTAGAAAGTATGTTGAGCAACCTTCATCAGCAAGTAGATGAAATGCGCGAGCAGAGGGCAACTCGTCAGCTGGAGGAAGGTGCTCCAACAGGTGGTCCATCTCAACTGAGAGCAGCGTGGCTTCCACGGGGGTTGGTGCTGATGAGCCATCGAACAAGGAAACCTGCCCCGTGGATTATATCACTGAGAAGACAACTTGTGAGCTACATGGGGCCATGAGCAACATATCAGTGAAGGCGGCGGAGGGCTATGCTTTACCTTGTGAATCTACAGCACTGTATTTGGGCAAGGAGATTCCAGATGGCTTTGCTCGTGTCGGCGTGGATCAAGTTCACCCCGGATTTGCATCACTCGAACTTCAAATCCCTGGAGGTGATGATGAGAGGACACTGGGAGATGTCGATGGTGGACTCATTCTATGGCCCAAGAAATACATCGTGATTCCAGGTTGGACGGCGCCAAGGCCACCATCGTCTCCAAGTCCACATGATGACGACTTGGACGACCACCACAACACGAGTCCATCTCGATCTTCGCCGCCGCCTCATCAGACTCCTCAACCGTCTCCTCCGCCGCTGCCTCAGCAGACACCTCAGCCGTCTCCTCCGCGGTCTCCGCCCACTAGGAGCAACGAGTCGATTAAGACCGTCGTTTCGACACTAATGGGTTTCCGTCGCGACCGATCGCCGGTACCCCGACAAGAGCCCCTCCCAAAAGTACCGAAGGTTCCTCCCCCGAGACCTTGGGAAAGGACTGTAGAGGAAAACAAGGCGATCGTGGCAGCCGACGTTAAAAAACAGTTGGCACCGAAAAAGCCCCCGCCGAAGCAAGTATATACGGCAGATCAAATAGAGTGGGCTACGGAGTTTCTAAGTGGTCCATCGCAAGAAGAGATAAATAGGAAAGATGACTATGCACGTTGTCTGGGTAAAATTAGCTCCAGGAAGAAGACAAGTACTAGTGACAGCGGGAAAAGAAAAAGAGACGTTGCCCAGCTCGGAGCACAGTCAAAACAGTCGATCTCCCCGTTTAAGGTGACCACTCGTAAGGGCTCCGTGCGCGCGGCGAACACTGATGAATTAGCCTACCGCACGCAATTTGCTGCAGAAACTGGTATGTCACTTTCTCAACTGGAGGCGGAAGACGAGCTCCCTCTACCGTCGCATGTTGATAAATGGGTCTGGGAATACGGGAAGTCTCTAGTGCCACGGGACCAGATCGAGTTTCTACCAACACAAATGCGAAGACTGCATGATTGGTACATGGATGTCACAAAGAAAAATCTAGCGGCGCTCCCTGTGCAAGTTACGGAAGAACATTTCATAGGTAGAGACGAGATAAATCTTTATCTTGAAGAACTCTATCAGTTATACCAGTTTGACTCCCTGGACTTGAGTATCGTCAGTATCTATTGTCTGTAAGTGATTCAATTCATTTAATTATTTCTAAAATAAAGTCTATAGCTCAACTCGGTCATTGCTTGTTCTAATTATGCTCACTACGCTATTATGCAGAATGAAGAGTGATGAATGTGACAGAAAAAGGATATTTGACTTTGGGTTCGTTGACCCGAGGCGAGTTAATGAAAAATTGCTACGGGATTACCCCGGGGAAACGAAGAGCAACTTGTTTAGGTTCATACATAGGCAAAATTATAAAAGCAAGATATTTTTCCTTTCCACCTCAGGTAATTAAGAGTGTTACTGTCTTGTACACATTAATTTTTGCTTACTCGATGTTAAGTGTAACTGATTAGTTACTGACATATATAAACGTGCGCAGCGACCATTACATTCTGCTAATCATTCAAGTTGATGATGCAAGAGTTGACATCCTCGACTCATTGCATTGGCCCGACGAGAAGTACCAATTCATTAAGGATGTCCTCCAAAGGTATTTTCTATCGTACTATATCGGTCTCTTTAATTTGTTCGATTCCTGAGATATCAAGTAACTAATTAATAACTCATTTATTCATTTGTTTGCCGGGCAGCGTTTGGAAAGAATTCAGAAAGAGGACAACAGGTGAATTTAAAGAGAAGCTTAGTTTTTATCCTGACAGGGTAAGTAGTACGAGCCAGGTTCGCGCATCTTTTTAATTCAAATTTCAGTACCATCATACCATGCTTGATTACTATTTGATTGAAATCCATTCTCGTAAAGAAATGTGAGAGGCAGCCACCGGGGAGCAATTTGTGTGCATACTTCGTGTGCCAGTGGATTCGCGAGGAGGTCTCTGAGCGGAACCCACGGAAATTTATAGACGTAAGTGAACAAAATATATTCACAGTTTTATTTTATTACCATCAATTGTGTTGAGTGTCTAATTTCTGTTATGATGATTGATATTCGCATTGTTCTTCTTTTATAGATGGATAGCATGCGGAGGAACCTTGAACTAAAGGACAAATTTCGACCAATTCAAGAGGAAATTGCGGGATTTTTGGTCGACCAAGTCCTTAACTCAAAGGGAAAATACAACTAGTCCCGGTCGACCTCTATGTAATTAACGGGCTCGAGTCCCGGTTGTAATTAATCGAATAGACCGGATCTAGTCCCGGTTGTAATCGAATAGACGGCTCTAGTCCCGGTTGAATTCTGATAAATATTTCTTTTATGAATATTTTGATATGCTATATTTATTTTTCGATTTGTAATCAATTCATTAACCTTATATATATATATATATACAACCCTAAACCCTGGAGAAACAGAAAAGCCAGAGGCCGCCACGTGGGGACCCTCTTGTACCGGGTCGTATTACGGCCCGGTACAAGAAGTCCTCAGCCAGGCGCTCTGCCACGGCCCCCACGTGGACCTCTCTTGTACCGGGCCGTAAGCCAACCGGTACGAGAGGGGGGAGCCTCTAGTCCCGATTGCCATGTACCGGATGGCAATCCGGTCCCAAAGGGGTCTACAACCCGGGACTAGAGGCTTGGTTTGCACTAGTGCAAGTTTTCAAACGAAAAGGGTACCATTTGCAATGAACCAAAAGTATCGAAGATGCCAATTAAGAACGAGTGTAACGCAAGAAAATTGTAAATTACAGGAATCTGCACAACATCTCCACGTATTAATCAAGTAGAATCCAATTTTTCAGAGGAAAATGATTCATTTGCAATAAACCAAACATATCTAAGCTGCCAACATCAAGCAGCAGTGCAACACAGTAAATGCTTTTTTTAATTTCACAGTAAATGCTTGTTGGTACATAAATCTGCACCAACCTCTCAACATGTTACTCCCTCCGTTTAGGTGTGTTAGGTCCATGGAAAAAAATAGCACACTATTTCTTCGCTAATAGCACGCTATAGCATATCTGGAGGGTTCACGCTAAATTTTGCCACTTATGCACGCTACGGGGCTATCACGAAATAGCGCGCTATATTGCGCTAAAACGCCATAACTTTAGCGCACTATTTTCCTTTTCCAGCCTATCGGCGAAAAACACCGAGTTTTCACCTTAAGAAGCAGAAATTTCTTTTTGTTTGTCTTGATAATGAACTGCAATCTACTGGTTCCTCTTCTGAATTAAAAGATGCCATCACTAATGCTGATGATTCTAAATAAATAATTTATGTTATATTGTTGCCTCGTGGGATGATGATTTTAAGCTTCTAGACAATTGGAAATTGTTTTTCGTATATGGTTATGCATATATTATTCTGCCATTTCTAGACTATATTCCTTATTCTTCTTTTAAACAAAATATTTTTCAGTTCTGATGTTTTTTCAGAACGCTATATCTAAATATAGCTCGCTATTAGCACGCTATAGCGTGTATAGCATTTGGCGGAGGCCGCCGCTATTTCTCTTAGTACGCTATTTTTACCATGGTTAGGTCCCTACGGAAAGACTCTGCGACCAAGGCGGCTGATTATTGGCTACTAACGACTCCTATATCCTCCCATCATCGACGAAGTAAACCGGTTTTACATGCAGGAAAATTAAATAGCGTCTTGGCCCACATGAAAATAATTCAGTTTTGCATGCCTGATTAGATCTAGAGAAATTGCCTAACCAAGAGGAGTAAATCGTACATGCATTGGTCAAGTGCATGTAAACCGAGCATAAAAGAGAGAGAATGAATAGGGCCCTAATTAATAGCACCTCTTAATTGCAAAACGGGGCCTTATTTCTATACAGTTTTCGAACAAATAGATTTTGGTGAGAGGCCTAACACACCTAAACGAAGGGAGTAATCAAGTAGACTCCGCCTTTAAAAAATGGTCCATTTGAAGTAAAGAAAGCGTATCCAAAATGCCAATCAAGCAACAGTGTGGAACGGAATTCTCAATATCTTAATTGAAGGGTTGGATACGAGGTTTTCTATTGCAGTAATAGAGTATTGAATATTTTAATCATGTAGAATCTAATTATTATTTTTGAATAAAAATGATCCAGTTGCAATAAATCAAGCGTATACAAATTGCCAATCTAGCAGCAGTGCAGCACGAAAGGTGGATCCGAACTTCCGAAGGCTATGCAATCACTGTATCATCTACAGAATTTGTCTTCCAAATGACATGTTGTTAGCTCAGATCTCAAAAACATTGGAAGGGGGAGATAGGAACTAGGTACGCATATGCCTAATCAACCGTTTCTCAAGCAGCAACCCGAACTAAAGGTTTACTTCCCGTCCATGGCGGACAGAAAATCAGGCCAGGGCAAGAAGTATAGGACACGTAAACGACCTGTATTTTGGCGGGGATCGGACAGAAAACAAGCTGTAGTCGGTCGTGGTCAAGTTAGTCTACGGCGGCGGGAATTCGAGGTTGATGCAGGCGTCCGAAACTGAAGAAGTGGAAGAAGGGGTCGTCCTGGTGCTCCTCCTGATCGAAATTGATAGCGAGGAGGACGAGGGTGTTAAGGAGGTTCCATTCCGGCGATCGTCTCGACACGAAGGCGGCGAGCTCGGCGCTCTCTCTCTCCGTGCTTGCGGAGGAGGTACAGAGGGGCGGCGGGAGAGATGGGGAAGTGGGGAAACTGAAGGTATAGGGCTAGGTCTAGGGAGGGGGGATTTATGGAGAGGAGGAGGAGGAGGAGCGCCGGGAGTAGCCGTTTCATCGAGCAGAGGGCAATGTGGCCATGGCCATCGTTCTGCCGTAGGCAAGGTGGAAGACAAACAGGAGAAGATATGCCGGCTGGGCCTCAAGTGAAAACGTACGTAAGAGAGAGGAGAGATGGGCTAGGGAGAATAGGTGGCCTGCGGATGGTTTTGGGCTGCTGCTCTTGTTATATCTTTTTTTTAGTATTTTCTGAAAATGAAACAAGGGGTTTGGGTTAAAAGAAAAGGCTCAAAATATTTTTTCGAAAAAATTGGAAATTTGGTCGAGGCTCCACTCTGTAGACACAAGGATTTAAATAATCAGGCAAACATATAGTATTTGTTTTTAAGTACAATATCATGAATAGACGTTTTGTAAAACCCAACTATTAATTGCAAAATAATTTTTAGGATTTTATTGCTTATGTAAAATTGAATGCAAGGTGATATGATGCATCATGTCATTAAGATGCAAAAAAATAAAATAACAAACAATTTCTAATATAGATCAGTATAAAGTTCATGAAGTCACCGTAGATCAGTATACCAAGGGCACAGAGGAAGTTTTACTAACGTTTTTAAAGCGACAAAGTACCAAAAAAGAAATACTTTTTCCTTACAACTTCAATTGAGTGTTACTGTCTTGTACACATTCTATTTTGCTTTCCCGATATTAAGTGTAATTGATGAGTTCTGAATAACTGCGTATATGAACGTCCGCAGGTTCCACTTCATTCTGCTAATCATTAGAATCGATCTTGGAGAAGTTGAAGTCTCGGACTCATTAAGGAGAAAGCCTGATGAATACAAGAGTGTGCGTATATTGATTCAGAGGTAATTTCAATCGCATTATATCAGCCTCTTTCGTTCATTTCCTGATATCAAGTAAGTAATAACTCCTCAATTTATTTTCTTTGCCGGGCAGGGTTTGGAAACAGTTCATAAAGGAAGAACGCGGTGAATGGAAAGATAAGCTGGAGTTTAAGGCTAACAACGTAAGTAGTACTACGTACCTGGTTTCAATACCATTATCATTCTCTTGATTATTATTTGATTGAATTATATTCTCGTATAGTGGTGCCTGGAACAACCACAGGGGACTGATTTATGTGGATACTACGTTTGCGAGTACATTCACATGAAGGTCAATGAGAGAGTCAATAGTCGAAGAAACCAAGAGGTACGTAAACATCATTCACAACTTTATTTTGTTACCATCAATTGTTTTTAGTTTTCTTCATAATTGTTTTGATCTCTTTCTTTTAAAGATGACAAGGAAGCGGAACGCGCTCCTACCAATGAACCACGTAAAAGCAATTGCGGAGAAATTGGCGGGATTTTTCCTTACGCGGCTCATACCTGAATCCGAAGAATTCTACTATATCGAAAATTAGCCTCCCTCCATGTAGTACTAGCAGTGACCTCCATGTAATGAGTACTTTATGTGTGTACATATACATACCAAGTTGTATGTGTGTTATATGATCTTCACGTGTGCGAAAACTTTTTTTTTGCGCATCGACGTGATCTCCTCCGAAACCCTGAAAAATAAGCGAAAAGGAAAAAAAAAAAAGCAGAAACCTTTAGTCCCGGTTGGTGTTACCAACCGGGACCAAAGGTCCTGCGCCCGTGCGCGCGCATCTCTGCCCACGTGAAGACCTTTAACACCGGTTCGTGGGGTACCGGTACTAAAGGGGGGCCTTCAGTCCCGATTTAATGGTACCGGTTGCACAACCGGTGTTAAAGGGCCTCTGGAACCGGTATTGAAGATCTTTTTTCTGCTAGTGGCTGCTTGCAGCGGGCCTGTTCATCGACTCACAAAGCCTAATTGGCGATGGTGCTTTTGCGGATCTAGCAATGGTGGAGGCTCAACGTCTCTTTCGGCATGCGCTAGTTCTGTATTTTTCGATTCTCTAGGGTCTTTTTGCAATGTTTTTAGAACATTTGTTTTTCCTGTTCTATCTTTTAGTTTTCACGTTTATTGCTTCATATAAATTGATTTTGTATAAATATATAATACGTGGTTGCTTTCAAATAAAAGGTACACTCATGTCATGTGACAAGTCTATAAGAAAGGTTTGCATTCTCATTACTTGTTGTGTGTGCACCTACAGCCCCAAACGATGTGGAGGCTAACGACCAGCGAGGGTGGCGGGCCATGGCTGCGTTCGTCCAGCGGCTTCCTCGGGCGGCAGGTCTGGGAGTACGACCCTGACGCCGGCACGCCCGACGAGCGTGCCGAGGTCGAGAGGCTGCGCCAGGACTTCACCAAGCACCGCTTCCATAGGAAGGAGTCCCAGGATCTGCTCCTACGCTTGCAGGTGAACTACGCCGTATATTTTTAAACACCATTCATCTAGATTTCTTGGCAGCAACCGTTATTATCTGCTCTAAATACCATGGGACGGAATGACGACTAGTATTTAATACGTCTGGTGTATATCATCTACTACTACTGCAGTATGCAAAACTAAACCCCCTTTCGAAGGATGTTCCAATACTGAAGCTTGAAGCTAACACAGAAGTCACCCAAGAAATTCTATCAGCTTCCTTGAGGCGAGCTCTAAATCTATATTCCTCTCTACAATCGCGTGAGGGCCATTGGCCCGGTGATTACAGTGGAATATTGTTCATTATGCCTCTCATTGTAAGTATTTTCTTCCTTATAATATTTTTGATCGCAACCTCTCTAGTATTATAATGTGGAGGTGGTGACTTGATATTCATCAAATCAAGAACTTGACATCGACGACCAGAGCAGTGTTTCCTCTCCTGTCTCCGGCGATCTTGTTCCTGCGGCCGTTCTCGCGCGTGTTTGTTAATCCTCGCGCCCTTTTTCCCAGACGAGAGTGAAGGCGAGATTTAGACTGGGCCGCATGGGCTGGTTGTTTCTGTTGCCAACGGAGCGCAACAAGGAGCAGGCTGTAGTTTTGGCTATCGTCGTCGGATGCGCATCAAAGGAAGGAGAGAGATCGACGTCCCCGCCACGTCAGAGGATCTCGTTCCGGAGATTCGCACCCCTGTGGCGTGATTAGCTCGACCTCCGGACGATTATATGTATTCATGAAGTGTGGACTTTCGTCCGTCGGAGTAACGCCGTGAAAGATGTGGTCATCTCGCAGTAGTCCCACTCCGTTTTTTGTCATATTCATATTTTGTTTGGTCCCGCTGTATGAGTCTAGCCTGCCATTGATTCTTTTTGGTGCTTGGGTGTACGTGATTTATATGGTGCGTGACGCGCATATCACCTCAACATTCGTGTTGCTCCGTTTAGAGTATCTCCACTGGGCCTCCAAATCGGTGTCCGGCACACTCAATTGAGTCCTAATTGGTGTGTCGGACACATGTCCGGTCAATTGGGGGTGCTGCCCACAGCAGCGCACCCCAAAAAAGCGCGCCAATTTTTTTTAAAACATTCGTTTATTAAACAATTTTGGCGGAATTTAAATGAGATTTAACAAACTTACAATTTGAACGAGAACTAAACCTAAACTAGGCATTACCGACAACACGCTGCAGCGTCTAGCCAACCACTACAGGCACCGGCGTCGATGAAGATGCCGTTTCCACGGCGTAGCGCCAGCGAAGAAGATGCGAACCAGTGCCGGAATCATCAACAGACTTGCATGCCTCGATGATCCGGCACCGGAAGTTTAATCCGCTATTGCCGTCGGCTACGGCCTTTAGAAACGTAGCCGCGGCCGTGGCTGAGGCTTCTGATTTCGCGGCCGGCGTGTGGTGGGATTTGATCTACTGGCGGCTCGCCTGATGGGAAGCCTCGCCGGCTTCAGCTGGCTCCCCCTTCTCCAGTGCCGGCGACGCTGCTGACCAAGATGCGCCTGCCGTTTCTAAGGGTAGATCGGACAGCTCGGGGTCGTCGGCGGCGGCGGCGGCATCGTCGTCGTCCGATGCAGACAACTCCGGCGTTGGCTCCCGCGCCAAGGTTGGGAGGAAGTCGCCGGCACGGCGTGCCCCGTACTCCGTGTTTACCACGGCGTGCGAGTAGGGCGTGCAGATGGAGTACTTGGGGTCGAGCTTCTGCTCGTACGGCATCTCCTGCCACTTCTGCATGATTGAGTCGACGCGCTCCTGCCCATTGAGCCGCGGTGCAAGCGGCACGTTGACTGCGTTCCTCGTCCATCCTTCGGTTAGGGTGGCATCGTCCTCCACCGGCACGCTGTGGCGGATGCACGGCTGCGCGGTCTCCAGCGACACCACGTACGGAGACGCGTTGGCTGCATCCTCGCGCCACCGCTCGCGTTGATACGCCTTGGCCATCTCCGCCTACTCGTTGTGGCGGCGGCGTTCCCCCATCTGCTCGCGGCGTTGCTGGCCGCGGCGCTCGTTGTAGCAGCGAGCACGTTCCGTGGAGAGGAAGTCGTAATGACGCCGAAGCTCGCGCTCCTCCAGCGTCTCGCGGCTGGCCGCCATGCTTGGCGGCCGATCTACTGGTGGGGAGTTGGGAGAGGAGAGAAGGTGTGGTTTGCTGTGGTGTGGGAAGAGAAAGGCTGCGACGCGCCACGTTTTAAAGGCGGCCGGAGGAGCAGGGTTGGGTGGGCATTAACGCCTAGCCACTGGTTCACCTGGCCACGCATTGACACCAACGACGCGTGTGCAGGGCGCCGCCGCTGGCAGGCGCATAGACGTCAACGCGTGTGCCGGCGAATTTTTTTACGGAGAGGAGATTACGTGTAACAGAAGGAACATGCAGAACATTTTTTAGGTGTAAGGGATGTGAACAACTAGGAATAATGGATTGACCAATATGAGTAATGCGCATACCTCCGCCATTAGCGGTGTGAACATGATCCTTGCCGTGGTATTGCTCTTTTGTAGTGAGCTTGTCTAGCTCATTTGTAAGATGATCTGTCGCTCCGGTGTCAGCATAACAACTAGGATCGATGGGGTAGGATGGTGTAGACCCGTGTGAACCATGTGTGACGGAGAACGCAGCAACTTGACGATCCATGTAGTGCCCATCATTGCCAGCACCAAGAAAATTGCGTTGAAAACGCTTAAAACAGCAAGAAGCAACATGTCCAACTTTCTCGCATATTTGGCAGATGGGACGATTGCCCTGTCCTTGAGATGAAGATGCACCGGTGATTGAGAGCCTAGCCTGGCCATTACCCGGCTTGCTCTGTCCTTGGTACGAAGGCTTGGACAGCCCAACTTGCTGATCTGGACGGAAAGCAGGTTCGAAGGCTGGCTGAAACGGCAGCTGCTGGTATCCTTGAGGTGATTTGCTCCCACCAGAACGGGAAGCATAGTTGGCCATCTGAATATTGGCGCTGAGCTCTGCACGGCGTGACTCCACACGTTGTTCAGTAGCTAACAGCTGTGCATAAACATCTCGATGGGCATCGGATCTGAGAGAGCTCTAGCAGAAACCATCTGAACTAAAGCATCGTATTCACTGTCAAAGCCCTGGCATAAGTAGCCGGTAAACTCATCAGGACGCAGAGGTTGTCCAATTGATGCAAGCGTGTCAGCCATCGTCTTGATTTTGTTGAAGAAAACAGTGGCAGTAGAGTCCAATTTCTTTGCCTGATTGAGTTGGCCGCGAATCTGCATAGCTCGCGCTGTAGACTGCGATGCAAAGCTGCCCGCAAGAGTTTCCCATGCTTCACGAGACGTGCTCACCATCGTCATCATCCCAAGAACACTCTCGGTGAAGGAACAAACAAAGGCGGTAAGTATAGCCTGGTCTTGCTGATGCCAAGCCGTGTATTGGGAGTTGGGTATAGTAGTTGCAGCGCCGCCTTCCGTCGCAGCCGCAGGATTGGGAATCATCGCGAGCGGACACGGAAGGGATCCATCGATGAACCCGAACAGGAGGTTGCTGCGAAGTATTGGAACAACCTGGGTGTGCCAGTAGAGGTAGTTGTCGGAGTTGAGCTTGACGGTGATCTGATTTGTGAGGTTGATCGGTGATGCGGGGATGATCGACACCGCCGTCGCTGCGACTGAACGAGGAGAAGGAGGCGTTGGTGTAGAGGCCTGAGACGGTGCTGGCTGTAGCAGACGAAGTAGTCATCGGCGATCAGGAGAGCGGAAGAGCGGAAGCTAGGGTTCAGGAGCCGTCGGCTCTGATACCATGAACGATTGTAGCTATCGTTAGGAGTAGGGTAAAACGCACGGATGCCTCTCAGGGTCCGGCTCTTGTATTAATATAGGGGATCGTACAGATCTGTTGAAGGTATAATTTGGCTACTAGGCATTTTATAAGCCAAATTAATTTAAATGATTGTGTTTAGATTATTGGTTGACATATATATTGGACTTGCTGTTTAGTTCAAAATGCAGGCTCGATGAGACTCGAGTACAAATATCAAGAAGCCAGAGCAAGCATACAACTTTATTTCTTGAAGACCAATATATGGAGTGTTGCATGGATTAACAGCGAGCTAGGACGAGTCTTCGGCAGATTCTAAAATAAATCGAGTTAATGCGCCGATGCCTAGGACATGTCCCAGCTAACTTCAGATGGTAAATCGAGTTTGAGGTTTGCAAAGACTGTCATTTAGGCAAGTGTACAAGGAAAATATTGCATGGTGATGCATGAGGCCTACGAGATCTGCATTAGCTGATACGGTTAGATTGTGGCCGGAATATCTTATTATTTCCTTGTAAGGCCACAAGTATTTGTACGTGACGTGCAGGGGATAGAAGATGGAGCGTCTACAGATTGTACGTAACCGAATCAAAAGATCGAGGACATATCTTATTCGGTTCAGTTTTAGAGTTCTATTCCTATACGCCAAGTCCAGCGTGCCTATATAAATGTGAAGGCCATGGCCGATTGAAAACCCAATCGTTATTCATCAAATACACATCTACTTTTTTACGTACTTTTTATCTATCGTTTTCTTCATGCTTTTTCTCCTGCCGAGCTCTACCAGCTAGGGTTCGGTTGATCTTTGCCGTTTTGCGCTGAAAAGCGGCCGTCTCTCCTCCACGAAAGCGAGGGGATCTTTGTTGCTTTGCTCGGAAAGCAATCGGTTCGTCGTCACGAAAGTACGACGAGTATCGTGGTGCTGTGCAATTTTGCGTGGCAACACAATTGGCGACTCCGCTGGGGACGAAGAACAAGGACACATATGATGACAACCGACCTCAAGAACAGGAGCGACATCGACCAGGACAACACCATCGCCGTTACACTCGACGATCTGTCGGAAGATGATCGGCGCGAGGTTGAACGGGAGGTTGAAGAATATATGACTGTACAACGAAAACTAAGGTTGGCTGAATACCAGAAGACAAGGAACCGCGTCGTCAAGAATGTAGTTGCGCCGAGTCCCTCCGAGCTGCTCGGTGCTGAGGTAAAAAAGCCAACCGAAAAGTTTGCTCATTTAGGTGATGCATCCGTAGCTAGTAAGAATGATTCTGATATGTCAATTATAGCAAGCGCAATTAGTCTATCAGGAGCTGATAGAGTTGAGAAATCGCAGGAGCAGCTTGAAATTAGTCTTTCTAGTCATGTTCGCTTAGTAATGTTGCCAATCAGCGATGAAAATTCTGCTCAAAAGCTGACGCTTCCGGCCAAAAGCAGTAGGTTAACTAAATTTCCTAATCAAACTTCCGGCGCTTCGGCTAATCTAGCACAGCTGCCTCACATTGCTTCAAGTAGCGTTCAAAGTGGCCAAAACTATGCGAGTAGTTCGGCCGAAGCCTTTGTACCTATCGCTGCTCCTCTTGCTATTTTAACTTCGGTTACACCAGATTATCACAGCAATAATCGAAGTGCAATATTTAATTCTAATTTGCAGCAAGATAGTTATCAGACTGTAGCATACAATATACCACCATTGTTGCCTATCGGTACCGGGGTTCCATATGGACCGATACCCGATTCATCGTTTAGTGGGTCTTTGTTGCAAACGTCACATGCTCAAATTTCTTTGCCGGAGATTCAGCCGCGTGCTTGTGTTCCATCTGCTACACAAACCAATTCTCCACAGCCCAATGATAGTGTTAAGGATAAATTACAAGGGCAAGAGTTTTTAGATGTTAATCAAGTTTTGCATAAGGCTTTGGCGCAAGAAAACCGGGCTAAGGAAGTTAAACAATATAGCCGGTTTAAAGATAATATAAATGGTGAGAAGGATAATCACACGGTTAATGATTTAGACCATGGTAGTAATTCGGCTAGCGAGGATGACGTTGACATATGTGTAGCCGAATGGGTTCAAAAGCCAAAGTCAAATCATTTTGCATGTTATGCTCTGAAGCGCACATTTGCTAGAAAAGAGGAAGTTAAGTATACTTTTGATTTGAGCAAGTGTGATATAATTTTTGATATATTGTTGCAAAGGAAATTAATTAGACTGAGAGAAGGTCATATTATTCCATCTCCGGAAGAATTGGGCAAGGGAGCTTACTGTAAGTTGCACAATTCATTTTCTCACTCTACCAATGATTGTGATGTGTTTCGACGACAGGTGCAATCGGCCCTTAATGATGGACGATTTACATTTACACAAAGTACTAAAATGAAACTTGATAGTGATTCTTTTCCTATCGATGTTATTGACTTTGAGAATAAGAAAGTTCTTATTCGGTCGGATCAGACCGAATCTACCAAAGGGAAAAATGTCATCGTTGATGATAGTGCTACACTGAGGATGATAAAACCAAAAAATTCAGAAGTAGGAGTGTGGAAAGTCAATGGAAAAAAGAGACAAGCTCCAAGCATAAAGCCAACAGTTAGCATGTTGTTGGAGAAATACACTTCACACAAGGCCAACAATGTGTCTAATCGGCTTGGAGGTGTTAAGCATCCTAGGTTTCCTTCAGGACCTCGTGGTCATGAGCGATGGAAAAGAAATTCATTTTATCAGCAGCCGTGCTATCCAATGAAGTCGGCTTATTGGGGCTGTACACCTCCTATGTATACACAATTTTCTCCGAGGGGATTTTATCTTTGGTCGCCATACCCAAACCCAACAGGGCCAAGTTATTTTCAGCCAAAGTGGGTGCCATCAGGGTCTGGGTACAGAAAACCAAAGCATCAAAGAAGAGCTCAGTTTAAGCATGGAACTCAATTGCATGATACAGTTGTGATTCGGCGAAACCGATCAGCGGCACATCATGCTGATGGCACAGTTCATATTGGTGGTCAGAGGTTTAAGTGGGTGCCGATCAATCGTAAAAGTCATCTAGAAGCACGTGATAGAGCTGAGTGTGGTTGCATCGACAGTAGTACAGCAAAAGATACTAATATACGAGCTTATTCAGAGCCTGATGTGCACACTTGTTTAGGCACGGCAGTTGTACGTACTGATGCTGGTGAAATGGATGATGCTGCTGAGAATAAGTCAGAAGGAACATACGTTGATGCAGTAAGGTGTGGCTCGGTTCAGAGGAAAGACGCTGGTACACTGGAGGATAGTTTGGTTAATACACTCGTTGCATCTTCCAGTACAAGTCAGAAAACTGGATCAGCTAGCATGCACACCGATCCAACTATGAGAAAGAGCAGCTCATGTACATCTATGAGGTCGTCTCCAATAGGCTTGAAATCTTGTTTCAGCACGTCTACGCAACGAAGGAATTCAGGTAATATGGGAGGGCAGAATAATGGATCCGGTAGTGTATCTGATCAGCAGAGAAGTATTTCGGCCAAGGACAAATTATTTGTCACAGGAACAGCAGTACAACGTTATAGGCCGAGAGACTTGGGGGGCAACATAATTAAGTCAGTCGCCCCAGGGACTAAGCCAGGAATTCGGTGGTGCCCGGCGGGACTAACACACACTCAGAAACGACGAGTACAGCGGCTGCGGGCATTGGAGATGAGGGAAGAAATAGCCAAGGAAAAATACGATGAATTGGTCAATCGAGAAAGACCAATGATTCTTAGAAAAATTTGGAGGAAGAAGTGCATTGAGGGGAAAGAGAGTAAAGCCACAGATGACATAGTTGCTAACCCCGCAGAGGACACAATTGGTAACGAAGATTCAGAAAATAGCGAGGCAATAGCTACTGATACGAATGTTAATCTGGTGTTTGCATTGCCCGCTGAATTTCGTGCACCCGGAGCTTGAAGATATTATGGCCGATATTTTATTGAAATATCGCCCTGAAAAGTTTGGACGATATGTTATTTGAAATATCGTCATAATGAAAACAGTGGCCGATGTGTTCTTTGAACATCGCCCTAAGCAACTATATGGCCAGTGAAGTTCTAAGCATCGAACTAAGGTATTGCTAAAGTGTTTTTGATAAATCCAATTATACCAAAAACAGGGGGGCATGTGTTGAAGGTATAATTTGGCTACTAGGCATTTTATAAGCCAAATTAATTTAAATGATTGTGTTTAGATTATTGGTTGACATATATATTGGACTTGCTGTTTAGTTCAAAATGCAGGCTCGATGAGACTCGAGTACAAATATCAAGAAGCCAGAGCAAGCATACAACTTTATTTCTTGAAGACCAATATATGGAGTGTTGCATGGATTAACAGCGAGCTAGGACGAGTCTTCGGCAGATTCTAAAATAAATCGAGTTAATGCGCCGATGCCTAGGACATGTCCCAGCTAACTTCAGATGGTAAATCGAGTTTGAGGTTTGCAAAGACTGTCATTTAGGCAAGTGTACAAGGAAAATATTGCATGGTGATGCATGAGGCCTACGAGATCTGCATTAGCTGATACGGTTAGATTGTGGCCGGAATATCTTATTATTTCCTTGTAAGGCCACAAGTATTTGTACGTGACGTGCAGGGGATAGAAGATGGAGCGTCTACAGATTGTACGTAACCGAATCAAAAGATCGAGGACATATCTTATTCGGTTCAGTTTTAGAGTTCTATTCCTATACGCCAAGTCCAGCGTGCCTATATAAATGTGAAGGCCATGGCCGATTGAAAACCCAATCGTTATTCATCAAATACACATCTACTTTTTTACGTACTTTTTATCTATCGTTTTCTTCATGCTTTTTCTCCTGCCGAGCTCTACCAGCTAGGGTTCGGTTGATCTTTGCCGTTTTGCGCTGAAAAGCGGCCGTCTCTCCTCCACGAAAGCGAGGGGATCTTTGTTGCTTTGCTCGGAAAGCAATCGGTTCGTCGTCACGAAAGTACGACGAGTATCGTGGTGCTGTGCAATTTTGCGTGGCAACAAGATCATGTACAAGTACAATACGGTAGACAATACCGATACAAACATAGCTACATAAAAGGTAGTTTAACATGGAGGCCCCGGTGGAGATGCTCTTACGCATCGCAATCCTACTCGCGCGGAAAACATGTATATCCAATTCGTACTGATATTTTCAGTCTTGGCAGGATCATTTGAACGAACGGGGGCTAGACTGATTTTTTTAGGTTAAAGGCGATCGTAACCGCCATTCGATTAGATAGAATAGAGGTTTATGTACAAAATTTTGAGATAGGAAAGAATCAGTATGCCGTCGGATCGATTGGTGGTCGGTACAAGTTGACCATGTGGAGCAGACCACGCACAGATCCATGCATGGTTTCCTTAGAACGCGTTGTCGTTCTTCTCATCCGTCTCAAGTGAAAAGATATTCTGTTTTCAATGAAATTACCATGAATTTAGATAATTAAAACGGGTAATAGTTTTGGATGTACTGGCACATTTATTTTTGAAGCCATTTAGCTTTCTCACTATAACATGTTTTATTTCATTTGTTTATCTTGCAGATATTCTCTCTCCATGTTACCGGGTCTCTTGACACCGTATTATCAGCGGAACATCGGCGCGAGATACTTCGCTACATTTACAATCACCAGGCATGTACTCCCTCCGTTCTAATTTAATTGACTTGCTATACACCAAATGTGGATGTATCTAGACATGTTATATGTATAGATACATCCATATTTGGTGTATAACAAGTCAATTAAATTAAAACGGAGGGAGTAAAATTTAGCACATAATTATGATCAAGTGAAATAACTTTTCTTTCCGGCGATATAGCATCGATCAACTAACTTAGCTATGTTATGGTTTTTGGTTATATAACCGGGCTCACAAATAAGTACTAGACAATTCCCCGCGCTTTGCTGCGGGCATGTGTATGTATATTTCTAATTAAATGTAGAGATAAAGTTTCGAAAAAGATTTATAGTTATACATAATGAAAGCTTAACCACTAAATTGGTGGCTCATCGATGAATTAGAAAATAAAGGCTCTCACTTGTATCAAAATAATTGGAATATGAACCATGTCAAGTCTTAGTACAGATAAATAGGGAAATCTATTTTTTTCAAGATGGGGAACAGGTGCTTCATCAATGCACACAGCCTTATTTATTGCAAATTTTTAGGTAGGAGAGTTTACATCGATCACATAATGTAAAAAAATTTCATGAAAATCAACCAACGGTAAAAAGGAACGACGAGTGTAAGCATCTTGTAGATGGTTTAGATCGCCGCTAGGTACCCTCCTGAGTGACCATCTATAGACGGGTTCACTCACAAACCATAGACGCACGTTGCACCTCTGATAGTGAATAAGACAACTCGTGGATCCAATGCGTAGCCATACTTAAACTAAAAAACATTAGTTGCTGCCTCCTTTGTTAAAAATTATGTCATTCGTACAATTCCATAAGGACCGAAGTAAAACACAAGTCCATGGCCCTTTTTTGGGTGGACAAATGGATGGAGGGCAAATCCATGTAGGACATAGCGCCTAATCTTTGGCGCTGATAGCCAAAAAGCCCGGGGAAAAACAGACGGTTCGAGAGGGCGCTGGTGGAACGCTGGTGGCTTTCGGATATATACGGAGCTTTGAGCCCGCTCGCTCTTTGACAATACGTCTAAATCTTGATCTAGCACCAAGGGGTACAATTTTCTGAGCATCGTGACAAGTTGATATGGCGATGGACGCCCGATGGCCAATACTCTTCCAAATCTTGTTATGACGCCTTGTTCCTTGGGGCGATCGAGTCGGGATCTTGGATATCTTGGAAGTTGATTTGGAAGACTCTTGGGCACCACGTAGGTTGAAATTGTCATTTGGCTGGCATGTTTGGATCGCTGCTGTACGGGGGAGAGACCCGTACGTCGTGGCTTGCCTCACCAAGCGAGTTGCCTAATGTGTGATCAGGCGTCGGAATCAATGCCCCACATTCTCAATGGGTGTTCGTTCTCACGAACAATTTGGCACGAGGTCATCTCCTGGACTCGATCGACGGCTAGACCGCCCGTTGTGGAGGATGACTTCGTGGATTGGTGGTCGTTAGTATTCAACTCCACCCCCCGCTTGCTGCGTAAGGGCACCTGTTCGGTGATCAAGCTTACGGCATGGTGGATTTGGAAACAACAGACCGCGATCTTCTTCGACAACGCACGACCCTCGGTTGGCGCTTTGGTGAAAACCATCAAGACTGAGGCTTGTTCTTGTGTGAGCGTGGGGGCCGTGGCCTCGCACAACTGCTCCCCTAGTTTAGGTCATTGGGTTGAGTTTGTATGGTGTGGGGTGGCCTGACTCTAGGATTGTACATAAACTCTCTCTCTATGAATGCATCGAAACACAATGTCTTTTGTGTTTTCGCGAAAAAAAGCACAAGTCCCCACTCGAATTGCGCTTTAGTTGTCTTATAAACCCCATTAAGCAAATTGCCGAACATATTCCTAACATTTGATGGTGGAGAGATATTAAAAGCATATTGAACCACTGTCGATAACATACGTGCAGAAGGGCAAGAAACAAGCAAGCGATCCATAGACTCCTCTGAGTCACGAAAAGCATTTTTTTTGCAGCCACTCCAATTACCCTTGGCAATATTATCCTTAGTTAGAGTAACTTTATTAAGCAAGAACGATAAAGATCCTAATCTGTAATGGTACTTTCAATTCCCAAAGGTATTTCTGCGGGAAGATAGTATGGCCATCTAAAAAATATACATAAATGGATCTAACCGTAAAAGATTTGTTATAAAAGGCAAAATTTGGTTCGGATGCGATTGGACACTTCTTCCAAATGAGGTTGGGTCTTCGACAGAGAGATCCCCTTTCTCCCATGTATATTGTTGCTGACATTTTGGCTATTCTTATTGCTAGAGCGAAAGTAGATGGTCAAATTGGAGGCCTTATCCCTCATCTTGTTGAGGGTAGGGAAATCTATAAAGTGAACTACTACTACGTGTATATTTTTGTGTGACATAAAAGAGAATAAGTATGTACGTAGAAATAATTTTTTTTGCTTATTCAGCTACGCCAAGTAAATCATCGATGAAACAAGAAGGGCATACAACTTTACATGATCTCATACAGATGCCGAATGGGAGGTAGATGTGATCTAGCTTCTGTAGGTCGTATGCGTTGCTGTGCAATGGCCACCTGTGGTTGTGGCTTTTGCCACGAATGAAATGCCAAGATATATTGTTTGAAATCCATGAGATTAACCTGGATTAGATTAAACTTGGATGTTCGTTAAATTCCAGTGCTCCAGACTGTCAGGTTAGATGCACCAATCCGCTCATTATCATTGCCTGGTGTATATAGGCCGCGATAGCTTCTAGATTTTCAGTGAACACCTTGGGACATGAGAGACAAAATATTTGTAGAAACAACATGAGAGCTTTGATGAGGATTAGTGCAGGGATATAGAATTAGACAATCACATCATCTCAAAGGCCTAGCCTTGAAACATAATTTCTTCTACAAATACATCTAAACCTCTAAAAATAATTTTTTTTGGAATACTTTCCAAGAGAATTCTACATACTACCTCCGATCCAGAAAATCTGTCGGGAAGTGTACAGAAACTTTATACTGGTGCAGTTGATTCTCAGCGACACTTAATTAGGACCGGAGGGAGTATATGATTTTTGAGATTCCAATTAAAAATTCAATATGACATGCAATCGAAGTTTTAGAAGTTCATGTGAAAATGCATATCTAAAATTTCACTTATTGTAATTTAAAGGGAGTGCAAAAATAAAATAAATATATGTGACACATTGTTTACCATATGTGCAGAACGAGGATGGAGGATGGGGAAAACAAGTTCTCGGCCCAAGTACCATGTTTGGATCATGTTTTAATTATGCATCATTAGCTCTGCTTGGAGAGAAGCTAGATGGCAAGAATGATGCCTTGGCCAAAGGTCGTTCTTGGATTTTATCTCATGGAAGTGCAACCGCAATTCCACAGTGGGGAAAGATTTTGTTGTCGGTACGTGTTATGATATGAAAATTGCGACACAACAAACTATCACATGATGAGGGTCTTGCATTGGATGATGACGTTCTCTTTCTTAATTTTTGTTTAATACAACTATTCAACATTATGCCCTTATCTCCACTTGAGCAATAAAATTAACTCCATCACCCTAACTAGAAAGAGACTAAATTTAGCAAGGTCTTACAAAAAATAACTCTTGGAACTTCTAATAAACACTACTAAGCATATAGTATCAGTTTTTGTGAATTTTTTTTGCGAATTCATCAATGTAATCTACCTTTGTATAAATGCCATCATTTACAGATAATAGGCGTTTATGAATGGTCAGGAAATAATCCAATTATTCCAGAGTTGTGGCTGGTTCCATATTTTCTTCCGATCCACCCAGGTACTTATTAGATATATTTTTCAGAAGATGTATTTATTACAAGATCTATTAACAAATAAAACATAACGAAAGTTGTTGGTTGAGTACCATGGTAGGTACAGCCTCAATCTTGGCCATCTATTTTTGTGTTCAGATCCGTGTGCAAATTTTTATTTCTATCTTGTTTCTTCCATATGAAAAAATATATTTATTTTTTTGAAAAAATAAAAACAAATAACTGGAAGCCTAGTGGGTCTATAAAAATGAACTACAATGTGTTAGAAAACAATCCTGACTTTTTCAGGAACTGTAATTTTCTAAAATTGACGATTTTACAAATAAACTCTATCACTTTTAGTTTTTACGTTCTATGTGAAAAATCTGGTGTTTTTTAACGTAGTTTTCTTGATCTCCCATGTTGCATTGATTTTTGTTGTTTGGCAGAAACAAAAAAAGGCAAGTTTCTATTATGGTAAAACATGAATAATGACGCAACACTGGAATAGCGTGATATGGTGTACCTACACTGAGTTTACGAAGAGCCACTCTCATAATTAAATGACAGTTCTCAAAGTGAAATTTAAAATCCAAGACATGACGGAGGGTGAGCAGCATTCTAGTGTTTTTATGGTACAACCGTGAACTTTCTAAATGGTTTTCTAATGGAACAATACAAATTGCCACATGTTGAGTCCACCTATAACGACGAACAAAACGACATATGGGAACAAAATGGTTTTCGCGGTAAAAGAACTGGAAAAAGTTAGGAAGGAACCAAAGATAAATTGGTGCTTGACGGACGGTTCTCGTCTCGCCTTTCTCCGTCACTAGCATGGACTCGTATGGTACCGTTTGAAAAAAGATAAATTTACTAGCTACAATGGATAATGTATAGGCTGGAATCGAACACGACACCCTATGGTTAGATGGGGTTACTTCTAACAAATACACCGTGCCTCCATTTTGAAATATTATTTGAGCACCAGTATATTTATTGGGTTAACTAAGAACTACAAACTCAAATATTGGGCACATCCATGGGCCCGGGGCTGCCCCAGACTAATGGGAGGGAAGATCTAGTTTTCCTAATCTAAATCTAACTTTAATCCTATGCAAAATGGGCTACGAGACACTGCACCTGCGGCGGCGCCACCGTCCTCTCAGTTGTAACACCCCGACCCACCCCATAGGATCTGTAGACTGGCCCCACAGATCAACACTGGTCTTTTCAGCGCACTTTGTCCTCACTCGTGCGCACCCGGGAACGATCTCCCGGTCGGTCACCCATAGACTGGCCCCACAGATCAACACTAGTCTTTTCTGCGTACTTTGTCCTCACTCGTGCGCACCCGGAAACGAGTTCCCGGTCGGTCACCCATCCTTGGATTACTCCGGGCCAAGCACGCTTAACCTCAGAGTTCTTTCCAGACGAGCTTCCGGAAAAAAAAGTTGTAACTTGTTGATACGAGTATTCTATTAATCCTATTAAGTTCTGAGCCATGATCTCACATCCTTCCCCCCCTTAGAAGACCGACGCCCTCGTCGGTCAGCCCCCAGTCTAGGAACTTCCCCTCATGGCACCCGTCCATGCATCCAGTGTCAGCACATGTCCACATGTCCGCCCACTGACCCGCACACGCCCGAGTTACCGCGAGGGTCGGCTCTGATACCAAACGTAATACCCCGGCCAGGCCTCTCACCCCTGGCAGCTCTCTAGGATCTCTAGAATGGCCCCATAGATCAACACTGGTCTTTTCTGCGCACTTTGTCCTCACTGGTGCGCACCCGGGAACGAGTTCCTGGTCGGTCACCCATCCTTGGATTACTCTAGGGCTAGCACGCTTAATCTCGGAATTTTCCAGACGAGCTTCCGAAAAAGAAGTTGCAACTTCACTACTAGGAAACTAGCTATAGACAGAAATGGCTTCTGTGGCGCACCAAATAGCCGTGCGCCATAGAAATTTTCCAAACGGACATTTCTGTGGCGCACGAAAACCACATGCGACACAGAAAGGGACATTTCCATGCGCCACAGAAATGCTACTTTCTGTGGCGCATGGGAAAAGAAAATGATAAGAAATTCAAAAAAATAAAATACTTTGACATGTAGTTAGGTTTTAGTGTCTAGGTCGTATAGAAATTTTGAAATATGAATTTTGATATATTTTGCAAAAACGAAAAAAAATATTGACATGGCCATAACTTTTGCATACGACGTCGAAAAAATGCGTTCAATAAGTAAAAAAAAAAGCGTGAGAAAAAAGGAGCTCGATTTCACCAGGGTTTACCCGATGAACCTTTTTTAGATCCTCGAAATTCCAAAAGGAAAAAAAGTTATTTCAAAAAGAAGTTTTTTTCTACAAATTCGAAAAAAATAAAAAATTCAAAAAATTCGAGATTTTTTGAATTTTTTGATTTTTTTTTGAATTTTTTAAATTTTTTGAATTTTTTGAGATCTTTTGAAACTTTTGAATTTCTTTTGAAATTTTTGAAACTTTTAAAAATGAAAAACACACATACACACATAAACTACATACATATACACATACAAGGCTTAAGAGGGTTTATATGATACTTATATCAATAAGAACTAGAGTAGCACAAGGGTGGTTGAGCTGAATAGAACTTAGTGGTTAAGCGTGCTTGGGTTGGAGCAATTTGAAAATGGGTGACCTAGCGAAAAGTGATCACCTGAGATAGGTTAAAAAATTCAAATAAAATCAAAAAATTCAAATATTTAGGTTTTTCAAATAATTTTATTTTTTCTGAATTTTTTTGAATTTTTCATTTTTTAAGAATTTTGTGGCGCATATCTTGTGGGTGCGTCACAGAAATGTGAGAAATTCTGTGGCGCACCAACCCATGCGCCACAGAAATAAAATTTAGTGGCGTGACTTATGTGGCGCACCAACCCATGCGCCACAGAAGTCTTTTTTGGTGCGCCACAGATAGGGTATTTCCTACTAGTGCTTGTTGATATGAGTATTCTATTAATCCTATTAAGCTCTGAGCCAGGATCTCACATCAGTCCTCCTCGTCGGAGATGTTGATGAACTGGCGCTGGAGGATGGCCTCCAGCTTCTACTCGCTCTGGTGCGTGAGGTGCTCCTCCTCGGTCTGGATGTCGCGTGTGAGTATGTCGACATTCAAGGCCTCCACCCTGGCCTCGTGGAGATGCTGCCACTTCCAGCACCGCCGCTCCTAGCGGACAAACTTGGTGGCGACCACCTCGTAGAGGACCACCTCATCGTCCATGTCGGTGAGGTCCGTGTCTTCAGATGCGCAATCAAGGTCCGATGGCTCGTTTAGCTCGGCGGTGCCGAAGGGCGCGCGAGTGCGGTCGAAGACGAGGTCTCGGTGTCGTGGGTGCCAAGGCCGAGCCCACGTGAGGCCCACGGGTGGCGGACCGAGCAATGGTCACGGTTGCGAGCTTGCACCAAGCACTGCGCGCAGCGCCTCATCTCGTCTGCCGGCAAGAGCGAAGCCGGGGGTGCACGGCCGTGTCCCGCCATCTTGTGGGCCCGAGTGGCGCCGCTGGTGGAGTTCACCGGCCACATCTCCGGTGCCGCGTGGTGGATCGGGGCAGTGGGTGCGAATCGGTGGCATGATGTGGGTGTATTTCCCACCAGGGAGCACAAACGAGCGGCGGCGGCGAGAAATCGCGGCGGAGGTGGCGAGGTGGAGTGAGGGACGAAACCCTCAAATCCCCTCCTGAACCCTAGATATAAAGGATTCGCGCGAGAATTTACGGGTCGCCATAAATTGTTTTATAGGCCGGGCCATTATGTGGGCTCTGTTCGGGGCAAAAAAAGGGCTGGGTACCATAAATTGGCCGGAATTTAAAGGGCTTTGCATGTTTAAGGGACCTGCTAGAGATGGTCGTAAGCCACACGCAGCCGCCCATAGAGGAAGGCGAGGGGTCGGTGAGGGGATGCTCGGAGTCTTTTGTTGTGCCTCGCCCGCTCGATCCGGTTTTTTACGCGAGCCGGTTTTTTTTTGGACACACGACATAGGGACTTATGTACGGTCGCTAGGAAAAATTATATAGTGTATAGATAGATGAGCAGAGATATTCCACAATGTGCTTTTGTTTTCATGTATCACCATTCATGTTATTGTTAATGAGAAGAGTTTTGACAGTTTGCGCTAAAATGAAACTTTATCCTTCATATGCAGGTCGGTTTTGGTGTTTTACCCGGCTGGTGTACATGTCAATGGCATATCTTTATGGAAAGAAATTTGTTGGGACTATTACTCCAACTATACTAGCACTACGAGAGGACCTCTATAATACACCATATGAAAACATTGATTGGGACAAGGCGCGTGTTTCTTGTGCAAAGGTTTGTGAATTAATATTGATTTTTATTACTATTTAATAATTTAGTTTGTACAGTTAGTTCAGATGTGCATGGTCTCAAGTTTTGAAAAGTGAGTGCAAACTTTTAGTTCATGCATGCCACTTATATTGCAATACATTGCAATGATGTAAAAATTCAAAATAGCTGTTTCTAAAAACAAATAGAAATATTTAGTGACGAAAGTGATTTGGGTTTGTTCTTTTGTTACAGGAAGACCTTCATTATCCTCGTTCACGGGTGCAAAATATTGTTTTTGGTTGCCTTAACAAGTTTGTGGAGCCAATCCTCAATTACTGGCCAGCCAACAAGCTCAGAGACAGAGCTTTGAGTAACCTCATGGAGCACATTCACTACGAAGATGAAACATCTAATTATATTGGAATCTGTCCTATTAACAAGGTAAAAGCATATAAAATTCAACATTTTGTGTTGGGTAGAAAACCTAATTTCTCCATGCAAACTATATGTGACTTATTTTTGTTGTTAGGCATTGAACATGATTTGTTGTTGGGTTGAAAACCCAAATTCTGACGCCTTCAAACAACACCTTCCAAGGTTTGATGATTACTTCTGGCTTTCGGAAGATGGCATGAAGGCACAGGTATTTACTTACGATGTCTTCCGAAATTAATGAATTGTTTTTCATGTGTGATGCTTGTTTATCCATTAATATATTCCAGGAAAATTCACATAATTTGATAACACATAAACTTACAAGAAGTTTGTTCTGGTCGCTAGTTAATCGTCCTGTGATGGGACTAATGGAAACACGTGCTAGACTACGATTCCTACATTCACGTTGGAACAAAATTGTAATCAATTAGGTAACTCTCATTTTATTAGATAGGCACTTGGAGAATGAACTAAACTAGAAATTCAATTTGGTTGGTAAGCATATGAAATGATGATGTCCGTGAAACAAAGAAATAATCAGCCTAGGCCGCACTAGTTATTTATGGATGCATAAATATTGATATATCATCTTTCATGTTAATATGAAGCTCGATTGCATTAAAAGTAGTGTTCTAAATAAAGTGTAGGATGTTAAAAAATCAAATGATATATTGGATATAAACACAGGTATATGATGGCTGCCATAACTGGGACATAGCCTTCATAGTTCAAGCGTATTGCTCAACAGATCTTATTGGAGAGTTTGGCCCAACTCTAAAGAAGGCTCATGAGTTCATGAAAAATTCACAGGTTTCTTGTTCTCCACAATGGTTTATATAGAATTATATTTTTGGTGAAAATCTAACATCTTATTTTTTATATTTGAAGGTTCTTAGAAACCAGCCTAATTATGAAAGTTATTATCGCAATAGATCAAAAGGTGCATGGACGAATTCAACTATAGACAATGGTTGGGTTGTGTCTGATGTTACTGCAGAAGTTGTTAAGGTTAATATAACTATCACATGTCGTTAACTCTATGTATAAAAGGATATTTATTTGCACCATATCAATAACTGGCCTCCTAAGCTCTCATATATTGTATATAATAAAATACTTGTGATATTGTTGATCCTTTCCTTTAGGCATTGTTGTTGTTATCAAAGATTTCTCCTAAGCTTGTTGGCAATCCAATGCAACAAGAAAGGTTGTTTGACGCCATTGATTGCCTCCTTTCTTCAATGGTAAGACCATTTAAGCTGAAACAATTAACATTAGCTTAGGCTAATCACCATTCTCCGTATTTATATCTCTTAGTAAACAAAATTCCACTAGCCTTCAATTAATGATAGCCTATCTCTATGTGCAAGTTACCGACGTCATCACCTAGTTTGGCTATCCAATTGTCCATGTCATCTTACTAGAATTCATTAATGGTAGTTTATATCAACATGCAAGATATCCACATAATCCAGTCTTTTAGTGAACCAATTGGTCTATAACATCAATTTTTTGCTATCAAATACACAACCATATCATGTCAATTAAATTTAGCCTCACGACTATTGTGACCAATTTAATGTTTCATATTAATTTGTACAACTTCATATATATAGCGTTTTATACACTTTCATTTACACAATAGAATTCTTAAAATAGCCCCACCACAACGTGAGGTGTATCCGTCTAGTCCAGGAGTTGTTATTGTTATATGTTCATGCAATGTAAGATTAGAACTACAGAAATACCTTACCTATCAATCATAAGCATACCCAGCTTGCTCTATGTATACAAATGAAAAAAGATAGTAGTGTTTGTATATTGTGAGGAGGTCTGAAAAAGTTTTGTTGTATCATGTCCTTTCATATGTGACTTAGAAGAAAATAATTGTTGCTAAAATGTCGTGGCTGAAGTTAAATGTGCATAGAAATATAAAAAATAAGTTTACGAAAGAACTGGTAATTAAAAACAAAATTTTAGTGCATAGCTTGTGAGATCCGCTAGGCGTTAATGTTGATTCCCGCCCCTTTAAAAAAAAATTAGACTAATAGCTGGATTTCATTTTATTTATTTTTTTGGTGTTGAAGAATAAAGATGGTACCTTCTCTTCGTATGAAGGTAAAAGAACAGCTTCTTGGTTAGAGGTAAGTAACACTCTATTGTATTTTTTGCTTACTGAACTAAGATGGTTCATAAGTTTTTTTCTTTAGGACAGCTCCATCGATATGGTTGGGAATAAAGCATTATACTGTAAAATCACAATGTGAACTGTGCCGAAATTTCCTGACCATGAACTACTATTAATGTTTTATATGAAAAATTGTTTGCTATTGAAATTTTCCATGAAACACATTCTAGGGTACCTAGCAACGACTAACGAAGTATATTAAAAATAATGAAGAGGTATAATTTATTCATTTATGTGGTATATACAGTGTGTGTGCCGCTACTGTATATGGACGTGTACTTCCACTTTATAATCCTACACGGTAACGTTCCTTTTCCAGTTTTCACACTGTATGAACACCTATTTCGAACATTAGTTAATTTGTTTTCTGTGATGTAGTTAATTAATTAGTTATACCTATCTTACCCCGTCTATTTACAAAATAAAACCAGAGGGGAAAATAATTTATTTGCGTTGTCTTTAAATGCACACTTTTACCCTCAGTGGTGTACAACGGTTCAGGAAGTAAATTCCTAGCATATCTGCTTTGGATGATCCGGTGTGCACTGGGGATAGGCTTAGGTATTGTCGAAGTTAAGTGGGTTTATGTCATAATCCTCTAGACCTTCATCACTGAGGGCCCACGACGTTCAAAGAGTCCCCGACCGGTTGCCCGATTCTAGAAGCTTCTCCACGGAGCTAGACCTACAATGCTGCACCAAGACTTTCACAAGATTACCTCGCCACAGACAAGCCACAAGATCAAGTTATGTACAAGGCATGAAGAAACCCTAGGCGTACAAGGCTCGGGCATCCACCAGCGAGTATATGTACTGAAGGACCTCCATCAAGAGACCTACACTCAGGTCACGCCGAAACTTTATCATCAACATCCCTTTTTAAACCCTAGCCTAAAGCCCTAGATACAATCAAAACCTTCCGGCCGAGCTCATCTAACCCTCGCCGATGTCAAACTTTGTACTTATCTTGTAGTCACTTCATGAATAAAGTCTGAGAAATCTTCGTCTACATCATCTATATGACACAAACATGTTGACCTGCACCGCCTGCCGAACAAATAAACTCGGTTCAATCGTGAAAACTTCTATTCGACAGGTATATATGTTTGGGAAAGTTAGGCACAACCAATGATGTGACAATATTGTGTATCCCAATGAGAGGAGTTGATCTCCCTTATATCTCTGGAAGAGCCTGACATTTGAGATTACTTTGTTGCCTTGTCGTGTCTCCGGGTGTCTATCTCTTGCAGCAGCGTGTTGTACCATCGTCCGACTATTTACAAGAGTGTATCGTATCACCGGGTGATTACACCGTACCCCCTTTGGTGCATTACAACATTTTCCTCGACATGGGGCAGCACCAAGACAACACCAACACTTTCTTCATAAATATAAGATTTTAAAAAATCTTTTTTCAAGTGTTACCAGCTGTTGTATCTTTTCTTCCATATGCGAGCACTTGTTCTTCCAAATTTCACTTTTCACTTTTTATCTCCCTCCATCATAACATATCGATTCTTTTTTACGACCTAGGTTCTTAACCCTTCAGAGAGCTTTCGGAACATTGTTGTCGACTATCCGTAAGAAGTTCGGATACCTTGTAAATTAAATTATCGTTGCTTCTATAATAATTTTTAATTTAATTAACTGAGTCGTGGAAAATAAATAATGTGCAGCTCTGTTGAATGCACATCATCGGTTCTTGATGCGTTGATAATTTTCAAAGAAATGTACCCACAATATCGCAAAACAGAGATAGAAAAATGCATAAGAAATGCTTCTTTGTTCATCGAGAAGAGTCAACGACAGGATGGTGCATGGTAATTAAAAAGTTCATTTATTGCTTGAATACGTTGGTATAAATTTGGGATTATCATTTATTATTTTCTTGCAGGTATGGTACTTGGGGTATTTGTTTTACCTATGGAACCATGTTTGCGGTAAGAGGATTAATTGCTGCGGGAAGAAATTACAATAATAGTTATTCCATTAGGAAAGCATGCAACTTTTTGTTGTCGAAGCAACAAAACACAGGTGGATGGGGAGAAAGCTATATTTCTAATGACATAGAGGTGAACTTTTTAATTACTTTCAGTATAAACCGAGGCATTTAGTTGTTTGTACAATATTTCATGGAACTGTGCATTACTAGTGGAAGTTTTACATTGCAAGAAATTATATATGGAATATTATGATAACATTGTAAGATGGTCCACCGAATGAACTCAAAAATATCAGTGATGACATGATATAAAAGGCAAGTTAAAAAAACTAAATCTCAAATTATGCAGAGTATTAGCAATAAGTCCAATTCGTATATATGGGGAAAGACGACATTTTTCAATGGGCGAAGAATGTTATTTTATATTTTTTCTCTATTTGTATATCTCATTGCAAACGCAACATGACACTGAGCGTTGGAGGAATCCTCCCGGCCTTAATGAAGCTTGTTCAATAACTATTACGTCCCCAAACTTCTTAACCAAGATTAGCTTCAACAAGTCTAGTGCATGAGCTTCCGTCGTAACCAAATGGTAACATTGTTGCCTTGCGAGTATGATTACTATATAAGTATTGTAGCAGTAGGAACAGTTTACTGAGTTTGAGACAGTAGAAAATTATATTATGTCGGCTCCTATAGTGAAGTTTCATGTTCCTTTTAGAAATTTTAAGCCACAAAGTTCGACCTATTCTATCGAAATATGTAAAGTGTTTTTGCCTTCTGATGGTATAAATATGAGGACTACTACCTACTGAGAAAGAAATATGCCGTTGATCTCGCGAACTGAAATGTCAAACCTGAGAAATTTCCAAAATTTACCACCACATTTTTGCTTCTTCTACTTCGAGCTATGTAATATAATCTAGATCAATATTTGAAGTCTTTTATAAGAGATAATATGTTGACGTTCAAGAGTAAATTCAAGAGTACACGTTCTGAATTATTGTGGTTTCTTAATATATTTTACAGGAGTATGTTGACAATGGTAATCCTAATGCAGTGAACACTTCATTTGCGATGTTAGGTTTAATTTATGCTGGGCAGGTTTGTTCATTTTGTTTATGTGTCATTTTTGTGTGGAAAAATTGCATTTTTTTTTAAACGAGTTTCATATCTTGGACATTCTAAGCAGCTTGAACAAGATCCGGCACCAGTATACAAAGCCGCGAGACTATTGATGAACATGCAGCTAGAAACAGGCGAATTTCCCCAACAGGTAATTAACATTTCAGCACATATTATTTTTCAATTAAAACTTATGCTACTACTAAGACGAATATTTGTAAGAAGAATATTAAACATACTTCTATAGAAACCAGAAGGCGTCAAGAGTTAATAGAATTGACTGTGATATGACTAACAAAGTATTGAAAATATACATGCTGAAGCCTGAAGAATAAGCTGTACAAACAGGAATTGATAGTGGCAAGCCCGTATATATCTACAATGTTATATTAATTGATAAACTTTTGCATGACTCAGTTATCGTTGATAATTAACAATTAAACTCCACGTATATTCATGCTCTCTTGGTGCTTTTCATTTTGATAACAGGAACATATTGGATGCTTTAACTCCTCCTTGTACTTCAACTATGCCAACTACCGCAACATATTCCCTATTTTGGCTCTTGGAGAGCTCCGAAGCCGACTGGTGGCGAACAACAACTGATATGGAAACAGTTGGAATCCAACTGTTGGATACTATATTCCATTATGGAGATCCGTAGTGTTTGTAATCGGAACATACAATATTGTTGTCAAGGGCATTTGCTTATTGTTTTATTTGTATTTGGAACTAGGGATGGCTCGAGTACACGTTACTGCTTCATGTAAATCTGAAGCTGCATAGTCTTCCGAAAGGTGCGGTGCAGCTTCCATGTGAGGGCATATGAACTTCTCCATGAATACCTTCTCGCTTTTATTGAGTGTATTATAGTAGTCTCGGTCTTGATGTAGCAGTCCTTTTTCCTTAAGAAACTTCAAGTACTCCACTTCTCCATGAATACCTTAGCATCCGACCACCTGAGAGACTTCTTCAAGTACTCCACTTTGGCGGCAATAACTGAGGAATGCAACGGCCTGCAGCGCGTTCCTGAACATCCTAGAGCAACAGGGCACACCTACAGCTTCAGCGCAAGCCACCATCGCCTGGACATGCTCCAGGTTAATAGTGAGCAGCCATGTCTGAGAGAGGCACAGATTGGCAATATCAAAAGCATCTATCCCGCACTCTCTTAGTAAAGCAACGTTGGGCTTGACCACCTTGGCGAGGTTGCATCCGAGAAGATAGGGGCAGGCCTTGAGTGCCCGGAAGAGGTTCTCGCAGGAGCCGAAGAGGGACAGGTGGTACGGTAGGATTGAGACGATGGATTTACGACAGAAGTTCAGGGGGTCGAGTGAGATGAGGCGCGCGATCTCAGTATCCGAGAGGCCAAGGCCGGTTCACGCCGGCGACAAGGGCGGCGACGGCGAATGCGAGCATAGCGCCGGGGCTTGGAGGGGGACTTTAGGTGGGAGAGCTTTGCAGAGGCCTTGAGGGCATGGGCTCGGGTGAGGCCGCAGGTGGCGACGAGGTACTCCTCCACGGCGAAGCTAGGGTTCAGGGAAACGGCAGGCGCGGCCGCGGCCACGGAGAGGAGGCGGTGGAGTGGGGAGATGGGAGCGGATGAGGTAGAAGAGAGGAGGATGAGGTAGAAGAAAGGAGACGGGCAGCGATGGAGCTTTGGAAGCGGAGCATGGCGCCGGCGGCGAGGGAACCGCGGGAATCGAGCGCCCCCGGTGGTGCCGGTGTTTCTCTTGAGCGCAGTGGTCCTTGTCACTACAAATAAAAAGCCCGTATTAGATTTCCTCGACAAAAAAACCTTGCGTTAAACTTTCATCAGTAAATAAAGCTTCAGAGATTCAGCTTTAAATTCAAACTCTCTTCACGGCTCAGTTCCTGACTGTAAGAATTGATTAAAGCACTAGGTTTCTGAACTAGTTCACGGCTCAGTTGTGTGTGTGCTGTCAATGCAAAATTCTAACCGACAAGTCAGGTCACATGCTTACTTGTTAACGAAGCTGCTTCAGGCCAATGGACTAGACTAGCGACAGCGTCGTTAGGTCCGAATCCAGATGGACAGAAATTCACCTCAGCCTGCAATAAGGCTTCAGCATCATCACCTGTATATGGGCAAACGCATGAACTATCGTCCTCTACAACTTTCTGGTCCAAGACATGTGTGATAATCCAGAAAACTGATGAAGAAGTAGCCTGATGAGTGATGACGGATGAGTAGTGCCGGGTTTTTTATCCGATTTATGCAACTTGGCCTTTCAATGTCTATTTGCGTTCTTTATGTAACTTGCAGAGTCAGTAGTGTGAAGAGAGCTCTCCAAGGTTTATTCAATCTTCTGCCCGGAGTTGATGTGCAGAAAGCTCTCCAAAGTTTATCTCAATTCAAGTGTGAGCCCCAGAGGACCCCAGTGTGCAACAACAAAATGTAAAATTCAGCTACAAATTTCGCAGTCAAAACATCTACCTCCTACCGCAGAAATTAAAAAGTTCACACAGGAAAATATTGACGGTTGTAGAAGCCAAAACATTGTAGATCCTACACCGATATACAACCAGATTTAGGAACGCTGGCACAAAACACATTTTATTCCAGCAAATTAAGAGGCGTTACATCACTACTACAGCTTTAGTAAAGCAGTCCAAAGTTACACAAAGCATGCTTGTGGCAGAAGCTATAGAGCAACATATAGCAGTATGGTTCATGGAAATGCCTTTAAGATCACACCAGCAGATTAATTTGTTTGCTCAGAGGCCTAGGAGCTGACAGTTCTCCCAGAGCGTCTTGGCGGAGCGCCGGAGGTGTGCAGCCTCGACCTCGGTCAGGTCCATCTCAGCGACGCCGAGGACGCCGCCACGGCCTAGATTGGTGAGCAGGCTGAGGAACACCTCGTGGCCGTCAGAGATGTCATGGAAGCCGGAGGCGAGGACCGAGACCGGGTGCACGCGGCGCTGGTCGCAGAGGAGGGAGGCGGCGAGGCTGGCGGCGGAGTAGCCGTTGCTCGACCAGATCGCCACCGAGCTGTCGCCATGCTCCCTCACCATGTATGCCTGCACAACAAGGACCCATTTTCTTTGTTAATGCTGGTTAATTTTCTGGAACAGAGCATTCTGTTAATCAAGTGTAGGTGTAGCTTGCGAGGGCAACAGTATACTGTGCAGTAGCATTGTAATCAGTTTTTTTACATAAAGAAATTATTTATAGCCAGATAGGTACACAATCAATAGAAGAATCTCAATCTGAAAGGGTATATATATCGAACTAACCTTTCTGTGCGCCTCTGCTACACAGATACACTGGTATGGCAAATAATAGCAGTCACTTAGTGATGACTCATAGATAGAGACTCCGTACCAGCTAAATCAATGTTGCTGTCATCTCGTTGTCAAGTGTCCTTATCTTCATTCAGTCTACTATTCCAGCTGCCCAATGTGGTCTAGTGGCATGCAAGATTGGAAATCAGGTGCTGTCGCGAAACGAAATACTTTAACAAATTCTGTTAGTAAAACCAAACTGGGATTCTTGTCTGCTTAGCTCGATTCAATTAGTTGCTGACAAACGGTACCAGGAGGATTCTTCAAGGAAGAAACAATTATTCCAAAAGCCGACATTGATGAAATGATGATGGAACACAAAGTATACAGAAACTTGTGTAAACAAAGTATATAAACAGAGGAACTGATTGGTTAATTAACTAGTGCCAGCTGACTAATGCCTGCCTGATGTTTTTTGTTGCTGCAGTCGATCCCTCGCATGGTGGTGCTGGACACCATGACCGGCACCAACAGCCTCCACTGGTGGCTGGAGGAGGTGGAAACGCTCCGGACCAACTCCACCGACATCAGAAGCATCAGCGTCGACCACGGCTCCGTCTTTCCACTCAACCCAGATCAACATCAAGGCCTTCTTCAACCTTAAACCATATGTGTAATTTCCCTTCTGAATTTTGCTTCATTCCTTCCATTTTTCCTCTTTATTATGTAATAATAATCATCGAGGTCTCCCAGTTAGTTGTAATTGCTAGTGGAAGATGCCATGATGCAAAGCTAGAGCAGAACATGTATCATATGAGCATATCAGTACAATCAATTTCTACAGAGAATTTTTGTCTTTCAAAAGTTTAAGTTGGTTTATATTGCGTTTGGTCCATCTACAAATGCATAAGAACACTGAATCTAAGTCCATAAAATGCACACAAAAAATAAATGTGACTACTCACATACTGTGATGTGATATATGTCAGATATAAAAAATGCACTCTCCTGGTTGTCAAAAAAGAAATTAGTAAAGAAGTACCTCCACAGGTTGTTGCCTGATGCACGTAGCGTACCATATTTGACGTTGCTGTTCTTCTATTGATTAAAACCATCTGCACGCTCTACTCCTGGTTCATTTCCGAAAGGTAAATGCCAGTTGCTTAAGCAACTGTGCAAGATATGGTCATCTTTGAACCTAGATATGCTATCTGTAAAGCAGCCTCAAGTTATTTACAGCAATGCTTACTTTTCTGTGCCTTTTTTTCAGAAAAGAAAAGGGCTAGGTATATATTGCAATGCACTTTGAACTATAACACATTTTTTATCCATGTCTCTATTTACAAGAGAAATAAAATACAGTAGGAGTACTATATTTCCATTTATCTCGGCATACAGAATGGCGCGTATGAACTATCTGTGCTTTTTTTAGCGCCTATATTTTGTTTACCCTGTGATCTGGCTCCAGATTTCTGAACACGGTGATACCCGCTAGCAGTCCAACATCATTCGGGTGTGACCTCTCTCCAATTTCCTTGTGCGCATTAAACCTGTTACTCGTGCTCCACCAGACGGGAGCAGGACCAAGATCTTCGCCTGCAGCTCATGACCAAAGCTTCCACAGCCTCTTCAACTAATCCCTTCCCAGATCCGCACTTCAAAAGGAGATACTTCAGGCCGAGGTACCTCCAACATTGACGAACCATCCTACATTCCGAGGAAGAAATGGCAGAGATATCATCGCCAAAGCATAGTGCAAGCAAGTTGGTAAGACCGCCACCACTTGCTAAGCACTGATAGATAGAACAAGTTCCACCTTGGCGGGGACCTTCATCTGCCAGATCTTGCGTCACAGGAAAACCATCGGCTTTGGCAAGTGAGGTAAAGAGCAGTTCTTGTCCTGTGGATTCAAATGTGAATCACAAATATTTGAGTCCCAAATAAGTTACCTTTTGAAGTTTAGTGACTTTTAGCAGGGAAATATTTTAACTCATTGATCTCAAGAGAATGATATGTACCATGGTATGTAACAGTAGAGTGGATAGTTAAACCATCTTCCATCATTGAACACAAGCAAAACTTGCTACTTATGTTAGGATGGAGAATGAGCCAAATCGATATACATGTCGATTTGCTATGAGATACAATAGCACAGTAAGACAGCACTTAGTACAGATATCACAACACTAATTCATGCCATCTCCTTTGGTTTAGTTCCGACAATCAATGACAGATGTAAACGATGAGGAATTGTTCATTGTTGATCATGCTTTAGTCCCAAATAACTTACCTTTTGAAGATTAAATTTTTTTATCAGAAAAAGTAAAATTGGCTCCACGATTGAGGAGCAAAGATAGTCAATCTTAGAAGGATAAGGGAAAAGGCAGAAAAGACACCCAGTAGAAACTTATTTTCTAAAACATAATCTAGACATAAGAACTGAACTGCAGACTTAGTACTAACTGGGATATGTCGGAGCAAAAAGGATAATGAAATGAATGGAAAATGCAACATATATTTGGAACGAAAGCAAACAATACAGATATATTCAACGGGAAATGAAGGTAGTTTTTTTGCTTTCTTGTTTTCAGGGTTCTGGTTTCAAAAGAAAATTGGTCTACCCACACATCCAATTTGCATTATCCTAAATGGGTTCAGGGTTCTGGTTTTCAGGGTTAGAAACAAATTGGTCTACCCACACGTCCAATTTGCATTATCTTAAATGGGTTCAGAGTTCTAGTTTTCAGGGTTAGAAACATATGGAAGTACATGCAGCTATGGGATTCGGTTTCACTTAAATACCAATCTTCTATGCCAGATAATCTGTGATACAAAAGGATGCAGTAGCACAAACAATGAAATGGACCTAAGGCGTGTACAGATCAGTTTGGTGAGCTACTATTGCCATGCTAGTACTATATATCTTCCTAAGTAAAAATACATGTAGAAACAGCTAATTCTACCCATCGGAACAAAAAAGAATGTGTTGACAATTAAACCAAGCTCGCTGTATCACCCCAAAAGCTTAAATTAAGTTCAGTAGAAACAAAACAAAATCGCGGAAGTATTCTTACCTACAGGCACTTATTTGTTGCGATACCTGATATTCTAAAAAGACAAGTGTGCAAGAGTCAATAAACAGATTCAGCTACAGTACATTCAATTAAAACATTTAGTTCTTGCCACAGAGGTTCAGAAGTCCGTGGAAAATAATATTGATGGGATCCAAGAATGTACATACTCTCAATAGTTCCCATTATATATGCTGAATTTGTACTAGACAGACTCGAAGATTTGCTAAACATGTGGGAGATACTTTAACTAACTGGTAGAAATTTTAACTGCAAAATATGATTGCAAGTATAGAAGAATAAATGATGTGCTAGCTTTCGTAGCAGTCATACACAGAAATCTAATCTGAAGCGATTGCAAGTTAATAAATTCTGCACTAGAAATATGAACCTTTTTATCTATGATCAGTATAACTCTGTACTCTAAACTGCATTCCTCTACACATTTCTTAATCTCAATGAGGAACACTATACCACTTTTATCAATTGCAGGGACAACTTGAAAATAATAACTTTATGATGTGCTAGTGAAAGTCACGGACTGTTTAATGTGCCAGCAACTAACTTGGAAATATAAATTTTACTGCAATGCACATTGTAGAATGGCCTGATCTCAAACTTTCTTGGTTCCAATATGTGTGTGAATAACATGGCGAGAGGATAAACAAATTCATAACCAAGAAATGGTTTCTTATCTACTGAATGATGGCATGGCATTAACATATCAGGATTCAGGAATAAAATTATCAGTTTAATCACTCGCTAGGAGCGACCAAACCAGCATCTAGCAGATATACAACAGCAAACAACCAACACATAGTTGCCATTTTCATAGCCCACCATTGTTCAAGCAAATATGAATCTAGGAGGCACTTCCCCTTTGCAGGCTGCTGCATAGTCTTCAGCCAGGTGTGGTGCAGCTTCATTGTGGGGGGATATGTATTTCTCCATGAATACCTTGTCAGTCAACGTGACTGCAGGATAGTAGGTCCTGTCACGATCTAGCAATCCAATTTCCTTGAGAAACTTTAGAACATAGTAGCGGGGTTTGAGACGGCCCTCCAAGCTATAAGAGATCAATTGCGGACAATGAGCAATGTAGGATGATTCCAACTCCATCTCAGAGATAAGGAATTCCGATTTTCTCTGCAGCATTTCGTTAGACCTCCCCAGCAACGTTGGAAACTTACACACAGCAATGCCCACCTCAGCATCTGACCACCTGAACGTCTTCTTCAAGTACTCCACTTTGGCGGCAATCTTCTCCTCGCTGAGGAATGCGACAGCCTGCAGTGCTTGCCTGAACATCCCAGAGTCACGTCGCACACCGAGACCTTCTGCACAAGCCACCATTGTTTGGACGCGCTCCAGGTTGGTGGTGAGCAGCCATGGCCGACGGATGCACAGCTTGGTAATATCACAAGCATCTAGCCCGCACTCACGTAAGAACGCAACATTGGGCTTGGCCACCTTCTCCGGGCTGCATCCGAGAAGGTAGGAGCTTTTCTTGAGTACCTGGAGGAGGTTCTCGTAGCAGCCGAAGATGGACATGTAGTACGGTAGGTTGGAGACGATGCATCTAGTTCGGAAGCTGACGGGGACGAGCGAGACGAGGCTCCCGATGTCAGTGTGCGAGAGACCGAGGCCGGTGAGCCCGACGACATTAGGTCCCAGAGTTCTCTCAACGCTGGCACAGAGTAACTGCGGGTCGTTGGCGACGGCAGCGGCGACCTCGGCGGTGGAGAGGCCGAGGCCGGCGAGGAAGGCGATGACGGCGTCGGGCTTGGTGGGGGATTTGAGGTGGGAGAGCTTCGCGGAGGCCTTGAGGGCCTGGGCTGGCGTCAGGCCGCAGGTGACGACGAGATAGTCCTCCACGGCGAAGCTAGGGTTGGGGGAAACAGCGGCCGCGGAGAGGAGGCGGTGGAGAGGGAATGGGATGGGAGTGGAAGCGGAAGACGAGAGGATACGGGCGAGGATAGAGCTTTGGAGGCGGAGCATGGCGCGGCGGCGGCGTGGCGGCGAGTGGGGAGAGGCGGCGGTCGCCGCCGGCTGTTGGTGCGAAGGTTGTGAGGACTGATGGTCTGTCTGGCCGAACAGCACACCATTATTCAAAAGCCCAAGTCGTGAGAGCTGTGGGCCTGAAAGTGCTACAAAGCCCAACTAAAGGCCCGTACCAGATTGCTTCAAAATCGAAACCTTTGGCGCCAAATACAAATCATTAATTAGCGACTAGCTTTTGCTGCATGATTTTTAAGCGATCCAGAGTTAACTTGTAGAGTATCAGAATTAACTTTCAGAGTTTCAAAGTACATGAATGACTTGTTCAAAAGTATGCTACTCTTCCAAAAAAAGAGTGAGTGAAGATTCAAGATGTGGCTCAATGCACAATTTAGTACAGTAGAAGACTAGCAAAAATAATTCTTATTACCCAATATTAAGTAAATTACCATTCCAGAAGCTTCAAATAGACTAGACGAAGCACTAATTTGTTACGACGATAGGAAAGTAGTCCAGTAGAGATATGTTGGAGAGCAGTCCAACTGACTGACTGTTTGTTTCCGTACAAACGTGCATGCATGAATCATTTAGTTGCTTCTTTACATCCAAGTGAAGATCCAAGATGTCTTTAGAAAGAGGAAGCAAATATGGATCTGAATGTAGGATTAATTAGAAGAAGCTGATGCTGCTGCTAGTTTATTTAACCTGTTATTTGTTCGGACTGCATAAGCTTGTTACCCAAGGAAGCTTTTTCAGGCCAGGGCATCATAACCTCGACTAGCAAACTGTACAGCAACAATGGAAAAACACAAACTGGCATAGGATTGTAAAATCTATCAGGAAGCCACAGAGACAGACGAACAATCTAGTATTTTTATGAATCACATATAGATGAAGATCTGCTCAGAGAAGATACTCGGATACATGGAGAAAACATGCTGCTTCTAGTGTGTCAAATTTGATAACTCTCAGCAATCTTTTTGGTGTAATTCTATAGAATCATAGCTTATTTGAACAGAAGAATGTCAAATGATTTATTCAGTGCATGTTCAGTCAAATTTGATATAATAAGATCAAGTTCCTGCCTTTCTGTGATCATAACTCGGGACAAACTGTATATTCAAAATACATACTATCCAAGTAGGACGAGAGGCAGGGCAGGACAATCTATAGAAGTAATAGGTTCAGGAGATCAACATCCTTTGGCTCATGAATATTCTAACAGTACGTCACCATGCTAAGAAATCAAACTTTTAGTCAAGGGAAAAGGAGCTTGTTGCCTACTTGCACGGCAGACAACTTATGTAGGAAAACCCACAACCTTTTCTTAATTAGTAATCAGCCTTCCAGTTTCTTTTGAAATTTCTAGGTGTTCCTCGCTTCTACATCCAAGAATTTATATCCTAGGTGTTACTCACTTCTACGAGCGAGATGATGCGACGAATCTAGGCGTTTGCTTCAAAGTTGCACACGTTTTCGTGATGTTCTCCAAAATTTCTTCTCTCTCGTGATGCATACCTTTTGACTTTTCTTGGGGATTGTGTTGTAACGATGGGAACCTGTTGCGATTTTTTTTTTTTTGCATTGGTGTTTTCTAAATGCCGCGTCATTTTCTATACTGTTTTGGCCTACTGTAGAAAAAATGATGCAACATTGCTACAATAGTAAAAACAATGCTATGCAGGTGATGGGTATGTCGCATGGGCCAAAAAAATAATAATTAAAAAATGCAATGCAGGTGGGAGAGCTGGAGGGTGAACCCGGATGCATAGCATCCCGCATTGGTAAATCTGTTCCGTCCAACGATTGGGACTATCTGCGGGGTGTGTGTGTGTGTGTGGGGGGGGGGGGGGGGGGAGGGGACCTTGTTTATGGCTCATTTGGTGCATACGGAAAATGAGGGGATCCCAACACTTTCCCTGGCTTGACATTCCATGGACCAATCGAGCCCAGGGAAACCCATATATCTGCGCATTAATTTGGTGGCCCACGTGGGAGAGGGATACCGACGCTTCCTCGTCCTTTCCCTGGGAGATAATTCCGCAAGTCGCTAGGCCGGGGAAGAAACCCGTACACCCTCTCTCCTCTGGCGAACGTCCCCTCCGGCGAGTGTGCAATGTATTTTTCTGTATCCCACTGATTAGATTCAGGTCTGAAATTATCATGTGCCAATGTTCATTTGGACTTTCCATGATCAGGTTTGAATATTTGTTGTCAAAATATTCTGAAAATAGGGGTGTTCCATGATGAGAGGAGTAGAAGAAGACGGGCGGCAAGGGTGAACGAGCACGGATCATCAAGCCAACACAAGATTTCCTTAGATTTCATATTTTAAACAGGAGTAATAAATGAAGTCATGAATGCTAATACTTCGTATCTCTCTTATGCTTAAGCTCGTGAGACTTCAATGCTACCGGGAAGAGTTTAACTGATGCTATTTCGATGGGTGGAATTTCGATAATTGACATGTATATGCTACAAGGGTGTTTATGTGTGCCTTCAGCCATAATCTTTTTTTGTGAGGAAGAGAGAGTATCCATTAGACATCAGGGGCAGCTATTACAGACTCCATGGCAACGACATCAGCAATTGCTGGCGGGACAGACCTCAACTAGAATTGATTTTTATCTAACTTTCTAGCCACAGACGCAAGTAAATGAGCGGCCATATTGCTCTCTCTCCCAATTTTCTGAATCACGAATTTCTCACAACTCAAGCTCAGGTCCTTGATCTCTGCGAAAACCTTCCATAACCTAGACAAACTATGGTTTTGTCTAGTGATGGCTTCAACCACTCCAGCATTGTCCGATTCCAAGATAACAGAACTGACATTTAAATTATGCATGCCTTTGAGGCCTAAGACCAGCCACAACGTATGCGAAAAGCGGTTCCATGCATGCTAGGAATCGATTCAACACATTTTCCAGCATCGCTTCTTTCTGCCAGAGAAAAGAAGCGGTTCCCTGACATGGTTCGCTTCCTAGCAATAGAAAATCAATCTTTGGCCGAGCGCTCTAGGTAAGGAGCTGCATGCACCGTTCGATCTAGCATGGCTGAGCTTGAGCTGGGCCCTACAGCAAAGATTGATCCGGTTCCATACGTTGTAGGAAAATAGGTAGCGATTCTTATCTGACACACTTTTTGGTTGAATCGGCGCAACGCAGTGGCTGGTCTAAGAGGCAAGCAATGGATTCAGCTTCAAAGACATCTCTGCATTTAATTTTCGAGTGGTTGCTAGCCCACAAAACTTTGCCGTCAGAGTTTCTAGCCAGGCATCCAACGAAGCATTCCTCCCGCTCCTGGATAAATGACGCATCAACATTTAACTCGATCCAACCATCAGAAGGTACCTTCCACTCCGACCTGGTGCTCTTTTTAATGGGCAGGCTGCCATTCAAGTGGCAATCGATCTTGGGGTTCCCTGCTTTCAGGATTGGAATTTTCCCTTGTCATTCTCCGATTAACCTGCATTTGACATTCAGTTCCTGGAGTATCTGTCAAGGAAATTTACAGAATTTTCAATGCTGCATTTACCATTCTCATGAACAACGTCATTCCTCAGGTGCCAAGACCTCCATAGGACCATCAAGACGAGTCCTCTTCTTTCTGTGCTTAAGTTATTCAGCAGGATAATTAACCAATCTGGCCCTGTATATCTGAACATCTCCTCTTCCGGCAGGTCCCATTTTTTCTTTGTTTGATTTTTTCCGTAATAATATTGTGTCTCTCTTATGCTTTTTTAATTACTTCTGATTTTGTACATCGATATTTAGTTTGATTTTCTCAACAACAAAAAAATCTGTGAAAATCGTAGAAGATTTATTTTCTATTTTAATTTTCCTAATAATTTTGTGCCCGGCCGGCGCTTCTTCACCCTCCCCTTGCGTTTCTTTCCTGGGTATTTTGCGTTGTACTAGTTTGGTAAGTCTCCAGTCCGAGCACGCCCAAATTGCACGACAATGCCACTGGAATCCGAGTTCGACCTGCATACAGATCTCAAGCCGCGATGGAAGGTGCTGAGTCACACACCACACTTACGATACATGGAACTGGACTCCGACTCCGACTCCGACTCCGATCCATGCTCTGAAACTCCTACATATCTATATCTACATGCAATCCCGGCCGTGATCAGATCCAAGGATCCATTGCTGCTGGGAACGATGAGTGACTGCGACTGCGACCTGGACTGCGGCGACATCGACTGCGGAGAGTGCCTCTGCGTGTGCTGCTGCGACGATGGCGGCGGCGACGCCTGCTGCTACGGAGGATACTCATCGTCATCCGGCCACCGCAGCAATTCCTCCAGCAAGAACTGCTCGTCGTACCGGTGCTGGTGCTGGTGCTGCTTTCTCCTGATCATCCTCGCCGCCGTCTTGTTCATTATTACCTTGTCCGTCCGCCCCGTCCACGTCGCTGTCGAGGACGCCTCCCTCGCCCGCTTTGCCCTCGCCGGTTCCAATGGCACGGAACTCGCCTACGACGTGTCCCTCGCCATCGCCGTGCGCAACCGCAACTGGGCCATGCGCGCCAAGCCAGGCGCTGGTGCCCCGCTCGACGCCGACCTGCTCTTCGCCGGCACGGCCTTCGCCCACGTCAGGCTGCTGCAGGGGAACTCGCGTGGCATTCGGCCAGGGAAGGCGGAGTTGTATCACGTCGCGATCTCGGGTGAGAGCGTGCAGCTGGGGACCGCCGGGCTGACGGAGTTCGTGAAGGAGAGCGCGGCGGGGGCCGTGTTCCGGCTGGAGCTGAAGCTTGTTGGTGATGTCAGGTACCCGCCGCACCGCGACATGCAAAGGCTGGAGGTCACGTGCCCGCTGGAGCTGCCTTTGTCTTCTGCGACCGCGGTGGCCAGGTTCACCAAGGTCAAGTGCGTCTGAATGTCTGATCATGCGTCATATAGCTCGACTCTTGAGTAGTCTCTTCGTTGTGTTAATCGGGACGCCCATTGCTGAGTCCATCTGTTACTGTTAGGCAGAATGCCCTCAGTCCCATGTCTGGATTTCTCAACATGCCTGCAAGAAGTTGCACAAGGTTTATCCGAAGATTTGTTTTTTGTCAGAGTGTTCCCCATTTGCTACACATAGTTGTATCACATAGATATATGTTTTTTCACGGATAAATGCAATTGAGGACGCTCACAATAGATGCTACTACTGCATGAAAAATCAATTAAAGTGCAAAAAAAAAGATGTCAGAGCAAGAGTTTTTATCCCCAAGTCGTTGCTAAAAGAACTCTGCTGATTGTGAAAGCAAGTTATCATGCAAGTATCAGGGTCAGTGTTGATAATTATAGCCTTTTTTTAGCAAATCTCCAAATGGTCACTGTTCTGTACTTGACTCGATGTGGTGGCATGTTAAACCCTATCTGCTGCCTTGCTGGGCATGCCCCTGATTTCGCTACAGAATTGTGTATATCGACTCACATAATGGTTTGGATTTGCACCTCCTTGAATGGCTTAGCTTATTCATCTTTTCAAGTAGAATTATAAGATAAATCAGTTTAGTCTGAATGGGTTATCTAAAATATTTTGGTTGAGGTAACAACAGTTTGCTGGCACCAGCCAGGCAGCCACATGAAACCTTTTTAAACATGAGGGAAACTACTTACCAAGATCCATTTTTACATAGTGACGAAATTAAACAATCTTCAGTCCTGCAGCCAGACTCTGGTTCCTTATTTCTCCATGGTGAGGGTCACCAGCCTTGTAGCTAAAATAACAGCACTGAGTTAACATCAGGAAACAGAGACAATTTAGAGAACACCACAAAAAAAAAGGTTTTGGATAAAATGACACGATGCACTTTGTCACTTTATAACACATGATACATAATAACTGATCAAATGAAAGTTTTCATATTTTAGTAGTATTTGGCTTTGATAGTGAACTAAAGAGGGCATGAATAGAGCAGAGTACCTCTTAGTCTTAACTCTTACCTGGCTTTCATGTTCTGATCAATCTCCCCAGCTGCCAAGCGACCGCAACTCATCGCCACAGCCAACATAGGCAGCCCACAGCAGCCACGTTTCTGATATCCGTTGCATGTCTCTACTCTCCACCCTGCCCTCTCGCATGCCTGCCTCCCTCACCTGTGTCTTCCTGTAGCCCTAAGAACTTATTTGAAACCCATTCAAACCCAATGGAGGTTATCTTTCTCTAGTAGTACAATCCAAAGATTGAAGGAAAAGATCAGGTAGGCACCTGGTACAGCAAGGAGATAGAATCGACAACATGCATGGATTATTAGAGTTATCTGGTACTGCACCAAGTGCTCACGATTTCAAAAGGTATACAACTACAACCTGACAATCGCACAAAAAGGGCATAAATCCCAATGCACACTTGGAAATATACATAAGTAAGAAAACCAGTTCCTAGTCAAAGGGATGATTACTTGCCATGAGGAATTGCAGGTACATGCATACAGATTCCTAAATCCTGCCGTTTAAGAGAATGGTAATATAGCAAGGAGGACGATCTTGCAAGACAGCCACCATGCCATGTGACATTAAATGTATGATAATTCAACATGCCCACAAAATATCTCTTGAAGTAAGACTCTTAATGAAATCCCAACAACAAAACTGCAGGATTACCTATTGACAGTGGACCTAAAGGTCTTGGGCATTATAGTGAATCAATGGACTATCATATATGAAGGCACTGAATTTTGAAGAAAATATTGAACTGTGAAGCATATTAATGCCTAGATGAAAAAGGAGTTGTGAAGCCTACAAACCAGGGAAGCAAAACATAATGTTCACAAAAAATTGTTAACTATGCAGACAGGTTTTGCAATCTGCTCACGGTACAATAAAATTCTAGATCATGTCATCGACTATCAGATCCGACATAACCAATTTTTAGTACGAAGGCCAGCAGTACAAGCTCTATATAGTTGTAAAGGTATATTTTTACAACACTGAAAAATTGATGCCATCTAGTGGAAGCCAGCTTAGATTCAAATTGTTCTTGTCTAACAAAATGTTTCAGTCACAGGGTACACCAACCTCATAGGCACAAGCCAACATTGTCTGGAAGGAATGCATTTAAAATTCAAAAAATAAAATAATGTGTTGTGCACAATGGACTGTTCTCAAACATTCTTAGTTCCAAGTGTTAAATAACATGGCCACAAGAATGAACAAGTGCATAACCAAGCTATGGTTTCTTCTCTACTAAATGATAACATTACATATCAGAATCCGGAGTCAAATTATCAGTTTCATCTAGTAACGACCATAGCACGTTTAATAGAGTGGACAAAAAACAACCAGTTGGGTAAGGAACACCAAAATATGAATTGCCAGCTTACTACACAAAGTCAGTCAACACTTTGTTGCGCCATACACAGTTTACATAGCCCGTCCTTGGCTGCAAGCTGTCGCATAGTTTTCAGCAAGGTGTGGTGCAGCTTCCTTGTGAGGGCATATGTACTTCTCCATGAATACCTTCTCGGTCAACGAGACCGCCTTGTAGTAGTCCCGGTCGCAATTTATCAATCCATTTTTCTTAAGATGCTTTAAAACTTGATACCGCGGCCTGAGCCGGCCCTCTAGGCTGTAATTGATCATCACCGGACGACGAGCGATGTACGCCGGTTCCAACCCAACCTCATAGAAGAAGAACTCAGCCTTGTGCTGTAGCAATTCCTTTGACTTGATCAGCAGCCCTGGTGAGCTGGGAAGAGCAATGCTAACCTCGGCATCCGACCACCTGAACGTCTTCTTCAAGTACTCCACTCTGGCAGCGACCTTCTCCTTGTCGAGGAACCCAACAGCGTGCAGCGCATACCTGAACATCGGAGAGCCACGGGGCACACCTAAGCCTTCGGCGCGAGCCACCATCGCCCAGACATGATCGGGCTGTTGGAGAGCATCATCGGCATAGCTAGGCCCACCTTGGCAATATCGCAAACACCTAGCCCGCACTCCTGCAGGATGGTAACGTTGGGCTTGACCACCTTGTCGAGGCTTCTTGTGAGGAGAGAAGTGTTGCACTTAAACGCTCGGAGGAGGTTCTCGGAGGAGCCAAAGAGAGGCATGTAGTATTGCACCTTGGAGACGATGGATGCAACGCGGAATTGGTGCGGGGCAGCCGAGACGAGGCGGGCGACCTCAGAACTGACAGACCGAGGCCGGTGAGCCCCGCGACGTTGGGGGCCAAGGTTTTGTCCACTTTGGCGCAGAGGAACGACGGATCCTTGGCGACGACGGCAGCGACATCGGCGGTGGAGAGGCCGAGGCCGGCGAGGAAGGCGAGGACGGCATCGGGCTTGTTGGGGGATTTGAGGTGGGAGAGCTTTGCGGAGGCCTTGAGTGCCTGGGCTCGGGTGAGGCCGCAGGTGGCGATGAGGTAGTCCTCCGCCGCGAAGCTAGGGTTCGGGGAAACGGCGGGCGCGGCGACGGAGAGGAGGCGGTGGAGAGGGGAGATGGGGGAGGCGTACGGGGAAGGGATGATACGGGCGAGGATGCAGCGGCGGAGGCGGAGCATGGCGCAGGCGACGGCGACGGCGTAGCGGCGCCGGCGGCGATGGGAAGAGGGGACGGTCGCCGCCGGCCGGCTGTTCGTTCGAAGCTAGCGAAGAAGACTGGTGGTCTGCTGGAGCGGTCTGGGCCTTGAATCGCTCAAAATAGCCCATGAACTCTGTACCCTTTGCCTGTTAACTTTCAGCTCTGATTCGACTGAAAAAGATTTTGAATGCTTACTCTTGATTGTTTAAGATGTATTTGTTCATCTGTACAATACAAAGTTGTAACCACTATTTATGTTTGACACTGAATAATAGTAACAGCAAGCTGTATAGCCAGCTTCCCATACTCAAATATAAATATCTGCAACCCGAACCCTGGATAGATGTTGTGATACATTAGGTTTATCTGATCATTTATATTTCCCAAAAGGGTACGTTTGGTGGACACCTTCCTGTCAAAATTTCGTCGGCTTATGATATGTTGTCTCATGCTTGTCTTTTGAAACTTCGGAGAAAATTATTACCAGGGGTCATGAAATCTCTACCACTATTTTGGCTAGCCAATTATTTGGGAAATATGTACGGAAAATGCTATGCTGTACTTTATTTTAAAAGTTCGAATACCATGTTTGAAATCTCAAAAATTTCTTAAAAAAAAACATACGCGCAAATATCCAAACATATTAGCAATGAACCTGCTACATGGTACTCCCTCCGTTCTAAAATAGATGACTATTTTGGAACGGAGGGAGTATATTGGCTTCTATAGTACCGTGGATGTTCTGCACCATCAAATATCCAAACAAACTGAGCAATGGTGGCACAAATCACATTTTATACCAAATTAGGAGGAGTTACATTACTACTCCAGCTCTAACAAAGTAAGTAGTCCAAAATTACACAAGCATTCATGTGGCAACAGCACCAATAGAGCAACATATAGCAGTAGTTCTTGTACATACATGCTTAAGATTACAATAAGTAGATTGAACGGGATTTCGCGAGTCAGAGGCCGAGGAGCTGGCAGTTCTCCCAGAGCGTCTTGCCGGAGCACCGCAGCTGGGCGGCCTCGGCCTCGGTCAGGTCCATCTCGGCGACGCCGAGGACGCCTCCGCGGCTGAGACGGGCGGGCAGGCTGAGGAACACCTCGTGCCTGTCGGAGATGCCGTGGAGGCCGGAGGCGAGGACCGAGACCGGGTGCACGCTGTGCTGGTGGCGGAGCATGGAGCTCGCCAGCATGCAGCCAACAGCCTGTCATGACCATCGCCAGCACATGGTGCCTCAGTAGTAAAAAATGAGGAGCTAAAACCAATTTTGAAGTCGAGATCAGACCCCAAAATAAGTGATGCTATAATCAACAAAATACAAAAATGATGAAACAACATTAATACTCCTCTTTCCCCCTTACATTAAGCAACGCTAATGGCATGTTTACCAAATCCATACAAAAAAGATATAATGGCTACCACTTGAAGAAACCGTATGTCATGTACAGTAGAGTAGATGCACCTAACAAGAGGAGGTGGCGATTTGGCTCATAGGTGTAGATACACCTATTATGTAATTTTTTTTAGTTTTTTCTCAAAATGTCAAAAAATTACAGAAAAAATTCGGATGTACATTAGAACATTATGTGTTATCACAAAAAATGGCGTGGTGAAAAAACATTTTTTGTGACCTATGCAAAAAAGACAAAAAAATGACTCGTATAAAGACATTTTGGTGCGTCCAGATTTGTCTTTTTTGCACAGGTCACAAAAAACATTTTTTCATCACGTAACTTTTTGTGCTAACATTAAATGTCTTGAACTATATGCAAAAAAATTATTTTGAATTTTTTGACATTTTGAAAATTGTTTTTTGGGTACTGGGTGCATCTGCACCTACTACCCGTAATGGATTTCCCCTAACAAGACACCTTCCTGTGAGTAGCAACAGCCTGATAACACATCCCCTAGCAACTAATAAACATATCATTGCAAATCATGCCACTCAAACATAAATAGAGCACAAAGAGGAGATATCAAAAAAATCACGGTACAACATGTTAAGCACGCCAGAAAATAACAGCGGGGAAACACAAAGTGACCTAGGATTGTAACAGCCACGCTCTTCAACAAAATAGATCGATAGTATCCCTTTACACAAGCCCCTCCAAAGTAAATACCTCAAAAGCGCCTGTACAGTTCCAGAAGTCCTTGTACTGTTCCAAATCATGATGCCGCTTATACCTTCATATGAGGTGGCTTTGCACTGCACCACCTATTAGATGTAGTACCTATATGAATCACCTATTAGATGAATGCAATCTTCTCATGTCTCGAACTACAATTGGATTATTTAGTTCTGAGAAGCAATCTTCTCATGTCTAATGCTCTGAAGTATGAACCATTTTCAAATGTCATACATGAATGCTCGTGTCTAAAAAAATTGTTCTTCTGGTTGTATAAAGCACAGCCTGCAAATGTAATGCGTGAGATCAATCTAGGTAGACTGGATACCATGCTAAAACAGAGGATAAATACTCTGAACTATATTCTGGGTGTAAATCATCATAATAATAATAACCTACTTTATTCATATATACATGTTATCTTTCTAGGCATAAAGAACAGATGCCCTTGATTGGTGTCAATCTGAGGAGGCTTGGTTTCTACTAGCCATAGACCCATAGTATATTGAAGAGATGTTAGGGAGTATACAGAAATTTCTACTGCATTATTCAGTTTTGAAATCAATTTTCCCCAACTGAAAGTATCAACCAGTAGGCCATTCAGAAATACAGGAGAAACAATAAAAGAAAAAAAAATGGCTTTTGGAAAAATTAGGCGTTATATTCTTCATCGATCTTAAATGGCTTTTGGAAAAATTAGCCCTGCTGCATCAGGGTCCAAGCTTTTTTTAGCCTTACTTACCCCCTAAAATGGCTTTTGGCATCAGGTTAGGCCACCAAGTGTGCATCAGGCAAGCCCTTTTCACAAATCACAAGGCCATTTAAGCAGTATTAGGCCACTACACTTGTTCATTGCTGTGTAGGGCATCAGGGTTACTATTACTCCAGCTCCGCCCCTGGGTTTAAGTCTTCAGGTTCTTCAGGTCGATCGGCACTTTGCTTCGTCATCTACTTGCTTACGATTTCTCTGTGGCCGTGCGCCTTACGTCTGAGTCTTTCCGTTTGGGCAGAAATCTTGCCGATTACGTTTCCATTCCGATAAGTTTCGATTTGGACTATTTCCGTTGCCGTTTTGCTTCGCAATCCTGGAAAAAAAAAAAAGGGTCGGATCGCCACAATTACGGAAGCGAACCTGCGGACGGAAAATCCAAAGAAACACTTCCGGCGAAAACCCTAAGAAAGATCGAGCCGCAGCAGTACGTCGCGCGCGATGGTGTACATCGGCACGGATGTCCTGGTGGACATCCTGCAGCGCCTCCCATGGGCCACCCGCCGCCGGCTGCGCCTCGTCTGCCGCTCCTGGCGCGACCTTGTCCACCAGCGCACCACGCAGATGCAGCAGTACTGCCAGGAAGCCGTGCCGCTCGTCGTCACCACGGAGTCGGCGTATCTCCTCGATGACTTACGGTCGTCCAGGACCTGCATACCTCGAAAGGTCTGGCCCAGCGGCAAAGAAATCTATGAACGCATGGAGGTGGTCGGCGTCTGCGGCGGCGTGCTCTGCCTGTGTGACGACACCAAGCCCGGCGGCGCCATCACCCTGGTGAACCCGGCCACAGGCGACGTCCTCAAGCTCCCGCCGGTTCCGCGGGCCGGCGTCTTCAGGCGCCAAAACACCCGTTGCTCCGGCAGGAGCTGGCACCAGGCCTACAGCTTCGGGTACAACCACGAGAGGGGGCAGTACAAGTTAGTGCACGTCCCTTGCTTCTTCAAGACCAAGGACACGGTCCACGTGTTCACCCTCGGCGAGGCGTCCTGGAAGGAGGTCTCGGTCCCCAGCTACGCCAGGTGCAAGCTCGACGCCGGCGGCGTCGTCAGCGTCAACGACGCCACGTATTGGGTCGCGGAGGGGTCGGAGGACAGGATCATGTCTTTTAACCTCGAGAGTGAGCAGGTGACATGCACCAAGCCGTTGCCCATGTCGGCTAGACCCATCCATCACCTGGCGCAGGTGAACCGGAGGCTCAGCGTTGTGACTGCAACGACTACCTACCGCTATGGGTGCGGGTACATCGAGGTAGTTTGCTCTGCAAATCTCCCCTGTCCACAACATACTATTATGCGTGTAGTACTAGTAGTTAAGTTTATTAAAATTTGACCAGCAATCTAAAAACTGTGGTTCTTATAGGTGTGGATTCTAGAGATTAGGAGGAAGGAGCAGATCTGGATCCATCAATACAGCCTAGGTTTGTCCGGGACGGCGCAACAGATGGCGCGGCCATACTTCATTCACGGCGAGTATGTTTTAATGGATAAGGAAAACAAACTGGTCATGTACCAACAGAGGCGGCCGACCAATTACTATGGCGGAAACTCGGTGTGCACTGCTGTCCATGATAACACTTGCTACAAAAAGCTAGAAGTTTCCGGTATGAAAGGCAATATTTGTCAAACATTCGCATACGTCAAGACCAAGAAGGCATTGAGTGTTTATAGGCGTTGGTGACCAGACCGCCTATGAATGTCAGAGAAAACGTCTACTTAAGAGCACACTAGTAGGCCTTGGCGTGACGGCACGCCGCGCTCGTGGTTATTGAATATCTAGATTGCTTGCATGAGATAAGCGAGGTATATCCAAATTAGAATGCTTCTTTATGTTTTCAAGAGGATCAAATGAAGGCTACATAATATAGGGAATTAATTCATGATGCACTGACACTGGAAATTTACAACCGAGCCTACCTTATTTATCTGGGATTACATTGCTTGGGAAATGTAACTGTATTGTGTTTGTGCAGACTGTTTGTAACTAATCCTTTTTCCCGTACTTTTCGTGCATAGTAATGTGGAATATCTTTGTTCCTTGTTTTTCATGATATGTGGTTTCATCCATCCATATAGTTTCCACATCATCAATTTTTAGCGGTTAAATATAAAACATTTCATATTGATTAAATTTAGAGTTTTTGACTATTATGGCTAATCAAATCTCCATATTACCGAGAACTGTTTTCAGTTTCATACATCATATATCCTTTCTTTGTACTCCTATAATTTATTTTAAGATTCACGCAACAACGTGCGGGGTATCTTTGTAGTTTCCTATTTGAATTTAGTCTTTACCTTTACCCATCTAAGAAATTTTCTTCCGATTATAATATGCAAATTTTTGTTGTACTATTCAGTTCCTCTTATAGTTTTGTAGTATCCGAACATAAATTGGCGTGCTAGATATGTACTTCTTAGGAATCGTCATGTATTTTGCTTGACTTTAACGTATCTAGAGATAAAGGAATGCAATTGATATGCATGCAAAAATTAATTAACTTCTGGCCAAAGTGGAACTAGTACGGATCAGGCAACCCAGCACGATTATTTTTTTCATCGTAAAAAATAATTACCATGGTTACATAGTCATTTTCATGATAGTTTTCGAAGTGTCTAGCTGGCACGGTCTGTCCAAGACCCTAGAAATTGCCGTTATAGCACCTTATTTTTTATGGCACCTTCAGTTAAATCTTTTGCCACCATTGTGATATTGTGGTCACACTGTACACGACAATTGTAACAAAAAAAAAATGATATTTTGGTCACACTTGTCCTCTTGCATTGAAGACCAGGATAGAAACTAGGTGTCTTTTACGGCCATTTGATCTTGTTTTTCCTTGTTTGCACAATCACATCATTGTTACAGTTGGCTGGTCTCCAACTAGACTGTTATGAAGCAGAATGTAGTAACCTGCCACGGCTGAAGTTATCGAGTCAGATGGCATACTCTTGTCCCCAAACTATGTAGAAACCTACCACACGCATTAGAACATAAATAGCTTAATAGGTTATCAACAGTGGTAATTGTACAGGGATGATATGGTTCCTTCACTAGCTTAGGTGTTTGTTTTAATCCTGATTTATACGAAACTTGTATGTCATTTGTGTCTCTTTTTAATTGACATTGAAAAAATTAAACCGACTTCTTTTATATAGACATTATTTTCTTCTACAAAAAACTGTTTGTTCTGCTTCATGTTCACTGCTGTTCCGAAATATTCAGTTGTTTGCTGCCCTAGTTGCTCCAAGCTATTATTTCGTCCATATGTCAAGACCAAGATAGAAATTAGGTCGTTCAAACTGCCTTGTAATCTGATCAGGGTTTTCCTATTGCTGTTTGCAAAGACACGGCATGGTTACTGTTGCCTGGTTGGTCTGACAAAAACTGTTAGGAAGCAGAACGGACAAGCCCACCACAGCGATTTGCTGAGTCAGAAGGAGTTCTCTGGTTCTCAAGCTATTTAGGACCTGCCGCATGCATAGTCAATTTACTAACAGCTGACATATATTATCAATGTAGATTCACCAGATTTCTCTTATTTGGTTGTCTAACCGATTTCTCTTCCAGGTGTGCAAGTCGCTGAGGCCCCGATAAAGATCAGTGGAGTGAACAAACGTGGCTGGAAGTACATAAAGGAGTCTCAGAAGAAGACGGTGCAAGACATCCCCAAAGTACAAACGCCAACCGCAGCTTAACATCTCCACTCTTTCATTTACTGGCTAGACATTTAGGAAGGTTGCAGCAACTGAGGCGATGACCGTTGATTCGCCATCTCCACTCTTTCGAGGGGTTAAACATACATTCAGACGGATCACTCGTATTTGATATGGTGTGGAAGAGTCTCAGTTGATGTGGCCGTGGATTGTCATGTCCCTCATGCTTTTGTTGAGGCTGAAGATGATGTAGCATCGGAAAAAAATCTGTAAAACACATTTTTTGCTGTGTCGCATCTCCAATATTTCATGAAATTCCCTTTTATAGATCTAATAAATCATAAGTTTTAACTTTTTAGCCTGATTCATTTTGTTGTCACGATGTCACTCACCATACTATGAGACCTTTTTCTCGAGGCCAGCGCGACTAAACAAATAGAGGCCGGTGTTAAAGCTCCAGAGCGGGCTAACTTGGATTTATTATTATTATAATTTATAACGTTGGAAATTGAAATGCCAGGTAATCTATCTGTCTGCTCCTGGGATCGATTCTATTCGCAAGTGTGTGCGGACTGTTCCTTTTGTAATAGTATACTCGTGTTGTCTACATCTTTCTGATTTAAGACTTGTATGAGAACTGGAGTAGCCCAGGTACCTCAGGCTTCCTTTTGCAGGCCGTTTTTACATGTAAAGCTGCAGCTTTATTACGAATAACCTGTTGGGCAAATCGCCCATTACAAGCACATCGACATTCGCTGGGATATAAGTATCCCACACATTCATCATACCAGAATTGCTATCTTAGCTAGCTCATGGGCTACACCATTCACGCCTCTCTTACAAAAGATGATGGACACTTAGAAAACCAGTTACGACACTGGATCTTGAGGTCTTGAGCTCTGCCATGATTAACTGTTTCTTCCAACGCCTTGAGCCTGCCATGAAGGCATGGCCTTGACCATGGGATTTCATGCAGGCACTAAATTCATGTAGCTTCTATTGGCTCTAATTCCTGAATGCACTGATACCCAATGGATGGCTGGGGAACATTGTGTGGCTTCTCCCATTGAACTTGTTCCTTGTGCTCCATCAGACCCAAAGCACGACCCAGATCTTCAGCTGCAGCTCATGACCAAAGCTTCAACCATCTCTTCAACTAATTAATTCGCCTGGTCTGCGCTACAAAAGATATAAAAAGATCATCATCCAGGTCAGAGGTAGCTCCAACATCTACAAACAATCTTACAACCGAGGAGACGGACAGAGCCATCCTCGTCAAAGTAAAGCGCAAGCAAGCTGGGCACCGGTAACAGCGCCACCACTCGCTAAGCACCGATAAATAGAACACATTCCACCGTGATGGGGACCTTCATCTGCCAGATCTCGTGCCACCATGATAGACTAAGCACGATCCTGCCTATGTTTCCACACAATGATTACTGAGCACATGTTGTGGCTCAATTCTTCAGTACACAACAGAAGAAATTTTTGGAATAACCTTGCACTAAGCTTGAAAATTTCGCAGGTGATGGAAACAATTATAACAGACATGGATGGCTTCAGGCTTGGCAAATGTCCTGGGACACTTCTGAGAGGTCTGCACCATGAAACATAACCTAGTACTTCAAGAGTATGGGTCAATGTTTCCTTCAGAGACTAAGTAGCATGAGCGAGCAGCTGCAACCTAATAGCCTGGTAGAGATGTTGCTGAGAGCAAACAAATACAACTCAACTCAATTGACATAAGGCTTTCGAGGCTGATAACTATGTGCCTTTAAATTATCTGTCTATTGCAGTATTCAGTTTTGAGATGAGATGTCATTAGGACATTAAAAAGGTACAAGACAAAAGTAAAGCAGAAATGGAATCAAACTAGTAAACTATGACCTGCCTTCACAACAGTTCAACTTGCTGAACTAAAGCATTTGCAGTGGCGTGATCTCACACTCATTTAATTTCAATATATGTCACAAGGCAAAAGGATGAACAAGTTCATAGCCATGCTACTTGCTTCTCTAATGGATTATGTAATGGACACATCACATATCAGGACTCATGAATCAAATTATCATCTTTCATTTAGCAACAACCAAACCAACATCTAAGAGGCATACTGTAGCACAAAACCAACACCAGTTAGGCACCGAAACAGGAATTATGAGCTTACTACAGAAAACTTTCCTTGCGCAAAGCCCCTGCTTGTGGATCCACATCGAATTTTAGCACATCTTCTGCTGGAAAAAAGAAAGAACCATCACTCCACAACATTCAGTAAATATGTCAGTAATGCTTCTATTTGTTGAATAGTACTTTTTAAATTAATGTCCATCCCCATCTTCTACTGGCCTGGTAAGTCACTTCATCAGTCAACCCCTTCTACTCGGCTGCATCAATCTTGTTTCTACGGTTCAAAAGCTAGCCAGCAAAGAAGAGACGCACAACTGATCATCAAACCAGAGCTCTTTATTTGCCGATATAGCATAGACCATCTCCTTCGCGGTACTGCAAACACGCAGCTGAGATCTCATTTCTTCGAACTTCGACAGCCTCACATCAGGAACAAAAAATATGCACCATGCTCTCCTCACACAGCTAGCTTGGTTCTTAATTTGAAGTGCACAACATGCCTATTGTTCCTACTTCTAAAACTCTGCAAGATTATTTAACTACAATATATCTGGCAGTTAGTACTTGCATGTCTCGAGTGAGATTTTAACGAAAGCGATACCAAAGAGATGACACCCGGTACAACTAGAAAAGTACCACATTCCCTTAAATGTTCAGATCATGCGCCATCTCTTGGATTATTTCATGCCTAAGGTATGTTCATTCTCTTTGGTCCAATTCCAGCAAACATATCTTCAGAATATATTGTGACCAACACAACTAAAGCAAGTATAAATAAGCATCCACAAAAGCAAATATAAAGTAGACGATGGTACACAAGACTTACTGTCCTAAACAAAATATGACAATGGGTAAAGATACTGTGAGCATCTATGTAGACAGACAGTGTTAATATGGGACGAAATAAGCTCAAATTCACGGCAAGATTACATGGTAATGCCATAACACCTTTTTAGGTTGCCTTAAAAAGTTCTTTTACTATATGAAATGCCCTCTGATTTTGAGCACTATACCATACAAGCTTCAGTTTCCCTTACTCTACAAATACCAGGGCCTTAGAAATATATGTGTAGGCCGTAAACAAAAAAGTTACTAGCCAACTACTGCACTATTCAGCTTTGAGATCATATGTCCCTAGATAAAGTATCAGCAAGTAGGCCATCCAAAGATACAAGAGAAATAAACGGAAAATTTGATACAAACAACTAGAATGACCCGCTTTTCGTAACAGTTCATATTTTGTAAACATAGCTAGAATGGAGATTTTCAGAACTCAAGCAAGCAACCAACATACTTGATCAAAACTGCATCATTTGCAGTGATCAGCACATTGCGATCATCGACAAATACAAACTTGTACCCCGTGCAAAAAAGTCCAAGATTTTCATGCACAGAATTTTTTTGGGACTTCATATAATTTGCCAAAATGGGAGAACCCATCTTCCATGGTAAGGTATACCCCGAGGTTTGCACTGAAAAATGTAATGGACAATTGAGAACATAAAGATAGTGTGCAGATATACTACTCACTGACACTTGAAAGCATTTGCAGGATGCCCTGAGCTGTGATCTCATCTCACTAAATTAGTTCCAAGATGTGTGTCAATATGACATCAGGATGTAATAAACATACAGGAATCACAAATCAGTTTATCAATTGCATCCGGGATTACATCACCCAATCAACATGTAACTACTAACTAGCATACATACCATAGCAGACATCCACAACTTACTTAGGCCACGAACACCAAATCAGGAATTGTCAGCCTAATACAAAGTTATAAAATTGATGTGCCATAAGCAGTTACCAATTTTCATAAACGTTCTTGGTTCACGTAGATCTGAATCTAACAGGAACTTTCCCTTTGCAAGCGGTTGCATAGTCTTCAGAGAGGTATGGCGCAGCTTCACTGTGAGGGGATATGTACTTCTTCAAGAATACCGTCTCTGTCGCCGCGACCGCAGAATAGTAGTCTCTGTCTTGATCTAGCAATCTATTTTCCTTGAGAAACTTCACAACATAGTACCGCGGCCTGAGCCGCCCCTCCAAACTATAAGAGAGCATTACCGGCCGATGAGCAATGTAGGCCGGTTCCAACTCGACCTCGGATATAAGGAATTCCGATTTGCAGCGCAGCATGTCTTTAGACCTGCCCAGCAACGTTGGAGAATTACAAACAGCAATGCCCACCTCAGCATCCGACCACCCTAACGTCGTCTTCAAGAACTCCACTCGGGCGGCAATAATCTCCTCGCTGAGGAATGCGACAGCCTGCAGTGCTTGCCTGAACATCCCAGAGCCACGGGGCACACCTAGAGCTTCTGCGCGAGCCACCATCGCTTGGACCTGCTCTAGGTTGGTGGTGAGCAGGCATGGCCGAGCGATGCAGAGCTTGGCAATATCACAAGCACCTATCCCGCACTCCATCAGGAACGCAATATTGGGCTTGACCACCTTCTCCAGGTTGAATCCGAGAAGATAGGAGTTGTTTTTGAGGACACGGAAGAAGTTGTCGCAGGAGCCCAAGAGCGACAGGTAGTAGGGTAGGTTGGAGATGGCGGGTCTACTGCGGAAGCAGTCGGGGGCGAGCAGGCGAGGCGGGCGATCTCAGAACGCGATACACCCAGGCCGGTGAGCCCCGCGACGTTGGAGGCCAGGGTTTTCTCCACTTTGGCACAGAGGAACTGTGGGTCCTTGGAGACGACGGCGGCCACGTCGGCTGTGGAGAGGCCGAGGCCGGCGAGGAAGGCGAGGACGGCGTCGGGCTTGGCGGGGGACTTGAGGTGGGAGAGCTTGGTGGAGGCCTTGAGTGCCTGGGCTGGCGTGAGGCCGCAGGTGCCGACGAGATAGTCCTCCACGGCGAAGCTAGGGTTTGGGGAAACGGCGGGCGCGGTGGCGGAGAAGAGGCGGTGAGGATGGAATGGGATGGGAGATACGGAGGGAGAAGAGAGGAGATGGGTCAGGATGCGGCTGCGGAAGCGGAGCATGGCTCAGGTGAGCGACAGCGTTGGTGCGCCGGCGGCGAGGGGAACGAGCGCCGCCGGTCGGTGCGAGACAGACTCGCGAAGAAGAAGATGGCTGTGGAACAACGCACATGTGATTGCGGTGGGCCTTCAAGCCTTGGCCAAATAGGGAGAAAAAAAGTTTCTTTTCGCCGACCAAATTGAGAACATCTACTAAGAAAATACAGAGTTCTCAAAAAAAAAAACCTAAGAAAATACATAACTATAAAAAGTCATACAATACAGAACATCACTGTCTACTCCAATCTAACTCCTCTCTTTTCATTTTTAATTTGCTTTCTATCAATCCAATAGTGCGTCTACTCCAAGCTTGTAGACTGCTCATCACTCCCTTTAGGTTGCTGGCCTCTCGTGCATGCTCCAGGCAACATCGTTTCTTGCCCTAGAGCTGCTTCTCTTTACAAAAAGTTTCATACGTTTTTCTTTTCTTTGGGAATGCAAGTATATATGTTCCATACCTGCGGGTACTGCGAGAACCTGGTACTTTGGAAAAATGTCCAGACCAAATTAGGTGTTACATTCTTCATCTTCAGGTTCGTCAGGTTAAGTGTGGTTTAAATCTTCAGTTTCTTCTTCAGGTCGATCGGCACATGCTTCGTCATCTAGAGTACTTGCGATTTCTCTGTGGCCGTGCGCGTTACGTCTGAGTCTTTCCGTTCCGGCACAAACCTTGCCGATTACTTCTTCGCAATCTTAGAAAAAATCACGGATCGGATCGCCACAAGTACGGAAGACAACCGGTGCGCGTACGGAAAACCCAAACAAACACTTCCGTCGAAACCTCTGGGCCGGATCGATCGAGCCGCAGCAGTAGGTCGCGCACAATGGTTTACATCGGCAAGGATGTCCTGGTGGACATCCTGCAGCGCCTCCCATGGGCCACCCGCCGCCGGCTGCGCCTGGTCTGCCGCTCCTGGCGCGACCTCGTCCACCAGCGCACCACGCAGATGCAGCAGTACCGCCAGGAAGCCGTGCCGCTGGTCGTCACCACGGAGTCGGCGTATCTCCTAGATGATGCACGGTCGTCCACGACCTGCATACCTCGAAAGGTCTGGCCCAGCGGCAAAGAAATCTATGAACGCATGGAGGTGGTCGGCGTTTGCGGCGGCGTGCTCTGCCTGTGCGACGACAACAAGCCCGGCGGCGCCATCACCCTGGCCAACCCGGCCACGGGCGACGTCCTCAGGCTCCCGCCGGTGCCGCGCGCCGGCCTCTTCAGGCGCCACAACACCCGTTGCTCCAACAGGAGCTGGCACCAAGCCTACAGCTTCGGGTACAACCACGAGAGGGGGCAATACAAGGTGGTGCACGTCCCCTGCTTCTTCAAGACCAAGGACGCAGTTCACGTGTTCACGCTCGGGGAGGCGTCCTGGAAGGAGGTCTCGGTCCCCACCTACGCCAGGTGCAAGCTCGACGCCGGCGGCGTCGTCAGCGTCAACGGCGCGACGTACTGGATTGCGGAGGGGTCCGAGGACAGGATCATGTCTTTTGACTTCGAGAGTGAGCAGGTGACCTGCACCAAGCCGTTGCCCATGTCGGCTAGACCCATCCATCACTTGGCGCAGGTGAACCGTAGGCTCAGCGTTGTGACTGCAACGACTACCTACCGCTATGGGTGCGGGTACATCGAGGTAGTTTGCTCTGCAAATCTCCCCTGTCCACAACATACTATTATGCGTGTAGTACTAGTAGTTAAGTTTATTACAATTGGACCAGCAAACTAAAAACTGTGGTTCTTATAGGTGTGGATTCTAGAGATTAGGAGGAAGGAGCAAATCTGGATCCATCAATACAGCCTAGGTTTGCCCGGGACGGCGCAACAGATGGCGCGACCATACTTCATGCACGGCGAGTATGTTTTAATGGATAAGGAAAACAAACTGGTCATGTACCAACAGAGGCGGCCGACCAATTACTATGGCGGAAACTCGGTGTGCACTGCTATCCATGACAACACTTGCTACAAAAAGCTAGAAGTTTCCGGTATGAAAGGCAATATTTGTCAAACATTCGCATACGTCAAGACCAAGAAGGCATTGAGTGTTTATAGGCGTTGGTGACCAGACCGCCTATGAATGTCAGAGAAAACGTCTACTTAAGAGCACACTAGTAGGCCTTGGCGCGACGGCACGCCGCGCTCGTGGTATTGAATATCTAGGTTGCTTGCATGAGATAAGCGAGGGATATCCAAATTAGAATGTTTCTTTATGTTTTCAAGAGGATTAAATGAAGGCTACATAATATAGGGAATTAATTCATGATGCACTGACACTGGAAATTTACAACCGAGCCTACCTTATTTATCTGGGATTACATTGCTTGGGAAATGTAACTGTATTGTGTTTGTGCAGACTGTTTGTAACTAATCCTTTTTCCCGTACTTTTCCCAAGCAAAGTAATGTGGAATATCTTTGTTCCTTGTTTTTCATGATATGTGGTTTCATCCATCCATATAGTTTCCACATCATCAATTTTTAGCGGTTAAATATACAACATTTCATATTGATTAAATTTAGAGTTTTTGACTATTATGGCTAATCAAATCTCCATATTACCGAGAACTGTTTTCAGTTTCATACATCATATATCCTTTCTTTGTACTCCTATAATTTATTTTTAAGATTCCCGCAACGACGTGCGGGGGTATCTTTGTAGTTTCCTATTTAAATTTAGTCTTTACCTTTACCCATCTATGAAATTTTCTTCGGATTATAATATGCAAATTTTTGTTGTACCATTCAGTTCCTCTTATAGTTTTGTAGTATCCGAACATAAATTGGCGTGCTAGATATGCACTTCTTAGGAATCGTCATGTATTTTGCTTGACTTTAACGTATCTAGAGATAAAGGACTGCAATTGAGATGCATGCAAAAATTAATTAACTTCTGGCCCAAGTGGAACTAGTACAGATCAGGCAACCCAGCACGATTATTTTTTTTCATCGTAAAAAATAATTACCATGGTTACATCGTCATTTTCATGATAGTTTTCAAAGTGTAGCTGGCACGGTCTTTCCAAGACCCTAGAAATTGCCGTTATAGTACCCTATTTTTTTTGGCACCTTCAGTTAAATTTTTTGCCACCATTGTGATATTGTGGTCACACTGTACACGACAATTGTAACAAAAAAATTGATATTTTGGTCACACTAGCCTATATGTTATATATTTTCGGTAACATGGTGAGAATTATTTGCGTCCACACTAATACCAGTCCTTGCATTGGCCAGTACTACAAAATCCAATCAACATCTCTCTTAATCTTCTTTTTGTCATATGGAGACATATTGGTTCTTGTAAATTCTTGTCTGTCATCTCTGCCCACATATTTTATGTTGTCATAGTTGATCCCTGTTGGTGTGCTTGATGTGTTCGGTAGAGCAAGAAGACATTGTCTATGGAGAAAGAAAGATAACGAAAAGCAAACCCTCTCGCTGCAAAATACAACTCTACTTATCAAACACTTGCATAAGTTTTACAACAACGATGATACTCCATGGATTCAGTTAATTAGAGATGCTTATTACTATAATACAGTTTCTCAGACTCTTTTGGTGGAAAGGATTGTTTGCTCTCTCAGATGCATATCGAGCTATCTCAAAGGGTAAAGTGGGCAGTCAGTCCTATTCTGGTCGGATTTATGGGAAACACAGAGACTAGATGAAATGTTTCCACATTTATTTTCCTTTGCCACTGATAAAAACCAGTCAGTCAAGGAACTCATGGAAGCTAACAGTTGGTCTGAATCTTTTTTCCTTCCCCTGCAAGGATTTCTCCAGCAAACCAATGTGATCGAAGGAAATAATGGTGCTTGGATTTGTACCCTAGGTAATGGAGATTTCAAGCCTAAGAAGGTGTATCAGCAGAATTTCAAGCACATTAAGTTTTTTGCATGGCTTGTGTTGCATGACATAATTTCAAACACAGGGAATTAAACCTACATTTAGAGGATGGAAGGCTATTTTTGTTCTTGAGGTCACCTTGCTTAAATACAGGGTGAAAAGCTATGTCCTTTCTTTTTTGTCATCATGGCTTGACAACCTCCCTTAGTTTTTTCTTAAAGGTTTGTAAATATTCTGTAAATATCTTGTTCTTTTTATTAATAAAGTAAGGGCAGATGGGCTGTGGGAGCTCCCCCATAGTAAAGTTTCAAAAAAACATCACTCTTAATCAGTGTATAGGGCTTATGTTTTGTACGAAAGACAGTATGGAACCATTAATGAAGCGGTGAAAGTCTTTTTCTCATAGGTACACATATCGAAGAAATTTACCAATCAATGACATCACAAGAAATAGTACAAACCAACAACTGGCCTCCCACCGTACAATAAAACAATCAATATATATCGCGTCTCTTCACCCAAGTTGTGCCAAGCTTGACAAAGCAATCAAATAAGTCATGGACGAGGAAGACAAAGGAGGTAGTAGCCAGAGAGAAGAGATGAAAGAGGAGGATGCTATGAAATTAAAAAGAATGAGAGAATATGAGACACCGGGAAATTGGGCACAGATGCTCAGTGCAGGACATGGCCATTCAAGTTAAGGGCAAGTAGCACCACGACAGAGGGAGGTACCTGTGTTTAGTGAGGAACACAATGAGTCAATACAATTGCGAGTATTCTGACAACATATATATAGCATAAACTATATACAACTTTGGCAGTGGCCAGAATTCTCACCGAGGACAGAGGTGCGACTCGTGATCCCATTGGCCATTTATAACGTCAACCGGATCTTACTCCACACTAGAAGGGCGCTGGCAGCCCAGGGACTCTACATGATTCTTCTCCCCGGTGTTGTGCGAGGACAACTTAGACCGTCCATATAACCGGCAACACCATTACTTGGCACCTGGTTTCTAATCTCTGATTAGTTAAGCGTGAAATATTGCAGATTCAATCTCCGGAATATTTACCAAGCATTTCTGAACCCATCCGATTTTGATGTTGCTTGCCTTGGATGTGTCGCCTTGGGGTATGACATGGCGAGAGAGGTGCACATCATCGTTGTTCTTGCCTACACGTCGCACAACTTTTACACTAGGAGCTACACCATGGAGTGTACCAACCGGAAGTTAACTGACCGCGTGATGAGGAAGGTCGCGTCTAACCGTTGGCGTCCCACCGGTCTATGCAGGAGGCAAGAGGCAATGGGGGAGCCAAGAATCGGCACGGGGTGCTCATCCATCCTTGCGTTTGACATCTACAATGTGGCTTTTGATGTCTTGCCAGAACCACAGATCATGAAAGTCGGTGGTAGGATGTTTGTGGCAGAGCTCACTGGGCAAGTTTGCGTCGCGCACACGTGCCCGAGCACATAGGCGATGGCCATATGAGGATTAGACGGTGGTAGATGCTGGACAAGAGAGCACTTGATACAGCTTGGGCACTGGCCAAAATTCCCACCGAGGACAGCGGCGGGCCTGGTGATCCTGTTGGCCGTCGATGACGATTCATGAAGCGGTGAAAGTCATTTTCACAGAGGTTACACGTACCAGAGTACTTTACCAAGCAATGACATCAACTCAATGCAAAATAGAGAGTGAATACCCACCAACCAATCTCACATTGTACATATGGGCGTCAATATATAGCACACCATCTTAACACAAGTAGTGGATGGCTCGACGATCTACCGCGATCGATTAAGCCGTGGATTAGAAAGACATAGGAGGTAGTTGCCTTGAGAGACGAGACGATAAAAGGAGGAGGACATGAAAGCAAAAGACATGCATTATGTGATACCGGGAAAGAGGACGCCAATGCTCAATGGAGAACATGGCCATCAGACAAGGGAGCAAGTAGTTTGAACACCAAGACTGGCACTTATATTTACTGAGTGCCACGAGGAGTCGATATGGTAGCGACTAATGTGAACCGTGATGTAACTAGTGTTGGATACGCAATATAGGATCTGGAGCTCCATTTTTGCATCTCAATGTTGTGCTATCTGTAGCATTAGAACCATAATGAATCATTGATGTACTATTGTGGTGAGTTGTTACTGAATAAAATAAAGAAGACTAGAGCTGTCATACTCATACGTGCGCACCAGATCCTATTTACAGTGAGTATTCACTAATTGTGCAGATTTGACACATTATCATTTATCCTGACACGGCAGCACCATGTGCCACATTATCTAACTAGGACAATAAGTGGCTTGCAAAATTCAGAAGTAGCTGCTTCTCTGAGTAAACTCCTGTCACTGAAGTTTCAGAGCAGAGATATGTTGGAAGGAACTCTACCTGATCAGTTCAACACCAGAGCAGTGTAACCTTGCTTCTAACAGAACCAAAGAGAGAAGAGTGGTTCCAGAATTCACAAAAAATCAGGCCTGAAAGATTGAGAGTTCACCACGTGGCTATAACACACCAACTGAATACTCGTTCAGCTGCTTCATTTTGACGAGCTGGCGTAGTTGGAACAGGTCTCATGAAACTATAAGGTGCAAACTTTTATGGGAAAATATGTCTACCAAGAGATGGCCATTCAGAAATACAGTCTGAATTTGGGAGTAAATTTCAGGGTTCACACATACAGTGAAAGATTCAGAGTTGTATATGCATCTGTTTCCAGTGAGCAAGATATTTATAGCACAACAATTGTTATATACATTTGTTCAATTTCTGAATGAACCAATACGGCAACAGGAGCATGGGTCTAAATGAACGAACAACTCAAAAGCACCGGATGCTAGTCCATTCAACTTGTTACATACAATACTCTACGACAATGCATAGTTTGTTGCAAAATTCAAAAGAAGCTTTTATCTGCCGGTGACATGTACTGAAGGAAGGAAGCTTCAGGGCGTCAAAACTTGCTTAGCATCGTCGAGTACAGTCTCGTTCCACACTGATTCAAATCCGCCACCTGCGCTGCAATAAGCCCTGAACCCATCTGATCCTCCTTCAGAATCGCCTGCACTGCAATAGTTGTACAACAAAGCCAGAGCCGCGGCGTGTTGTCCTGTCTCTTGGAAGAAGAAGAAATCAACCTGCATTTACATCCAGTGACACTCCAAAGTTGGCAGAAACTCATCGGCCAAATGCTAGTTTCATACGGCTTATAATTCCCTACAACGCCCAACCTTAATATTTCTTTGTTTACAATCGAGTTGCTTGGGAACTGAGCTACCAACTAATATCACCTATTATCATCAGCTGCAGCTTCCAAATCACTGATGCTATTCCTACAATATATCCTGCTACTTTTACTCCCTCTCTCTCTTTTCTGCTACCCTACTAGAGAAAGAGTTAAATAGGTACAACACACCAGATGCGAAATGGCAACTTAATATCTTTTCAGGCTTAAGGCGCCGCTTGGAGGATTTATCCGTGCATATTAGAAGAAAGACTTTTGCAGGTCAACTCATAAATAGAATAGCGCATACGAATTTCCAGATGCTTACCCATTTAACTAAACCTGCACCAATGTCGCCCAACCAAGAATTAATATTGCAGTGATGCAAGTTGAGGCTGCAGTTCTTTTGCAGAGCTCCTCTCCGCAATTCCCATATCACAAGTGTGAGCCAATGGATATGATGAAGAACCAAGTTTGCAACAGTAAAAAACAACTATAACACCCATTGTCAAAACATCTACTTAACACAGAAATTCAATTTTTTACACTGACAAATATTGATGCGTATATAATAGTGTACATGATCTCAACACCCATCGAGCCACACAATTCGCACTAGAGGATTTGCTATAAACACAATTCTTATACTTTAATAGGTGGAAAATCATCCATAATGCAAGTTTAGATTACTTCGTAGATGGTTAAATTGACAGTTCAGCAAAAACACTCTAAGATGCCAAATACAGCATGTGCAATCCGACCTCAAATGATTGAGACCTGGCAGCTTGTGAACTAGAAATATGAAACTTATACATGATGACTATACCTCTCGATTCTAGCCTGCGTTTCTGTATTGATTTCCTCATGTTGATGCGTAAAGCTATGCCACTTTTATCAGTTCAAGAGACAGTTGAAAATGACCACCACTTAATTTTTTTTAAAAAGCATTCCTAATGCACTGAAGAATCGCTGGTCTCATACTTTCATCGTTCGGATTTGTGTGCCAACATGGCAAGACTATGAAGAAAAATTTATTGTCCCATATTTCATGCCCGTTCTTGGTTCATACAAATCTGAATCTAGTAGGCACTTCACCTCTGCAAGCTCTAGCATAGTCTTCAGCAAGGTACGGTGCAGCTTTCTTGTGAGGGCCTATGTACTTGACCATGAATACCTTCTCAGCCACATTGACTGCCGTAAAGTAGTTCCAGCCACAACCTACCAATCCATTTTTCTCTAGAAACTTCATAACATAGTACCGGGGCTTGAGTCGGCCCTCCAGGCTAAAAGTGAGCATTACCGACCGATGAGCAATGTACGCCGGTTCTAGCCCCACCTCATAGGCAAGGAACTCGGACGCGCGCTGCAGCGTGTCCTTGGATCTCCTCAGCACCATTGGAGCCTTACAAATAGCAATGTGCACCTCAGCATCTGACCACCTGAATGTGTTTTTCATGTAATCCAATTGGGTGGCGATCTTCTCCTTGCTGAGGAACGCGACAGCATGCAGCATGACTCTGAACATCCCGGAACCACGGGGCACACCGAGACCTTCGGCAGATGCCACCATCGCCTGGACGCGCTCTGGGTGGGTGCCGAGCAACCATGGCAAATAGAGGCACAACTTGGCGATATCGCAATCATTTAGCCCGCAGTCCTGCAAGAAGGCGACGTTTGGCTTGACCACCTTCTCGAGGCTGCATCCGAGTAGACCGGAGCACTTCTTTAGAAGCCGGACGCGGTCCTCGATGGAGCCGAAGAGCGACATGAAGTATGGTAGATTGGAGACGACGGACTTACAACGGAAGATGCCGAGGCCGAGCGAGAGGCTGCCCGCGATCTCACTGTGTGAGAGTCCATTGTCAGCGAGCCCGGCCACGACGGGGGCCAGGGTTTTCTCGACGCTCGCGCAGAGTAGCTGCGGGTCCTTGGCAACGGTGGCGGCGACGTCAGCGCCGGAGAGGCCGAGAGCAGCGAGGAAGGCGAGGACGGCGTCGGGCTTGGAAGGGGACTTGAGGTGGGAGAGCTTGGTGGAGGCCTTGAGAGCCTGGGGTCGGGTGAGGCCGCAGGTGGCGACGAGGTACTCCTCGACGGCGAAGCTAGGGTTGGGGGAAACGGCGGGCACGGCCGCAGAGAGGAGGCGATGGAGTGGGGAGATGGGGCGGCATACGGGGAAGGGAGGAGACGGGCGAGGATGTCATGGGCTGCTAGTGGGCTGCTATTGGGCTGCGACCCAGAACGGCTACAGTAGCTGATCGATCCACTTCCTGGATCTTCTGTGCTTGCGGTCGGTGGCCGTCTGTGTGTGTTTGTCGTGTGCGTTGTATGTGCTGGGGTGTTTATAACCAGCTGTGAGACTCGGAGACGTTATCGAGAATGAATGAACTCTGTTGCTTCCCTATCCTCTGCTGTCTCTTCTCGATCCCGTGTTCTTCCGTCTCTCTCCCGAACCCCAATTTCCCTCTCCAATCCCCATTCCTGTGATTGATGTATCCAGGTTCGTTACAAATTGGTATCAAGAGCTAGGTTAGCGCTGTCTCTCGCTGCGGATCCGAGCGAAATTCGCGAGAAATTTCGATTTCTCCTGATCGTTGGGTGTGATTCATCTGAATCACGCAAAATTCCTCACGGATACCCGCGGTTGGTTCGATTTTGTCTCGGATCTCTAGTCCGACACGCTGGCACCGCGCAAAGGAGCAGATCACGCGCAGGAGCAATTTCGGGAGCAGGTAACCAAATCCATGGCTAGCGCGACGGAGCAGAGCCAAGCGCTCACGGAGATGATGAAGCAACTGCTCGACGGCTTCAACGACCTCAAGGCGTCCCAGCTCGAGACTCGGGAGGTGCTCCGCGATGTACAAGCACGGACGGAGGCGGTGGAGGCGCACGCCGCCGAGATGGACAAGCGCGCGGCTATGGCACCGATGAGCCCTACGACACCATCAGATCCAGGCTCGTCATCAGGCGCGGCGCGTCCGGCGACTGCACCAACTACTCCAACAGAACTAAGTTCGTCTGCGGGTGCGGCGCGACCGGCAACTGCACCACCACTCGGAGTGCATGGAATTGGGTCTCATGACCTCCGCGCGTCAAATCTCTTCCGGGGTGATGCTCGGGGAATTCTCACGAACCCCTTGCCAGCCCCGGGCACAGGTGTGATTCCACCCAGGCCTCTGCATATTGATATTCCGCGTGTTATTGATGAGCATCGTGAGGAGGGATTTCGAGCACCTGCACCTAAAATTGAATTTCCCAAGTTTAATGGCGAGAACCCTTAATTGTGGCAACAACAGTGTGAGACTTATTTTGAGGTGTTTAGAGTTCAGCCGTGTCTTCGCACTAGATATGCTGCATTAGGTTTCCAAGGGAATGCTGCTTTATGGTTTCAAAGTGTTGAAGCTACTGGTAGGGTGGAGGAGTGGGGTGTGATGTGTAGGCTAGTGCATGATTATTTTGGCAAAAATATGCAGGCTAGCTATAGACACCAAATGCGTGTGTTAAGACAAACATGATCTATTGCTGAATACTGGGATAAATTTGCTAGGCTTAGACACCAATTGCTGTTATATAATCCACATCTAGATGAGGGTTACTTTGTTGATGAATTTATTGCTGGACTTCGTGATGACATCCGATCAGCCATTTGGCTGCATCGACCTCAGGATCTGGATACTGCGCATTTGCTCTCTCTGTTACAGGAAGAAGAGGCTATTCCCAGCAAGAAGAGATCCTATTCCAAGCATGAGTTCAAGGAAAATTCTCGCTCTAAATGGAACACTCGTTCCGAAGACAATTCTAAGTCTGATACTAAAGGCAAGTCAGATGATAAGCTGGAATCTCTGAAGGCGTACAGGCGTGGGAAGGGCTTGTGCTTTACTTGTGGTGACAAATGGAGCCGTACGCACAAGTGTCCTGACAAAGTTCCACTTCATGTAATTGAAGAATTGCTTGAGGTTTTGCAAATTCAGTCGCCTCCCGATTTGCCAGACTCCAGTGATTCTGAATCAGATGGAGAAATCAATCTGTTGATGGGGGTAGACAAAAACACGAGCACAAAGAAGAAGAAGGCATTCAGACTACAAGGTACGGTGGGAAAACATGAATTGCTCATCCTAGTTGATTCTGGCAGTGTCTCTTCTTTCCTTAATGAAGATACTGTGGAGAGGTTACAATGCACTAGGAAGCAGTTACCACCAGCAACTTATGTAGTGGCCAATGGAGCTAGAATGCAATGTGATCAGTTAGTTCCTCAGTTTGAATGGACTGTGCAAGGACAGACATTTGTTCATGATATGAAGGTGTTACCTCTGGGCTGTTACGACATGATTTTGGGCCATGATTGGCTAGATGAACATAGTCCTATGTGGGTACACTGGAAACGCAAAGTGATGAAGTTTACACACAACAACAGGCGAGTTACATTGCATGGTGTGGAAGACAACATCACATCTTGCAAACCAGTGAAGGCAAAACAATTGAAGGGTTTGCATCGTCGGGGAGCTATCACTCATATGGTACAAGTGCAACTTCAACCTGACGGCCACACATTCCAGGTTGATGCTATTGATGGAGACAGTACTGCAGAGGACAGTGTTATCTTGCCAGAAATTCAGGAATTGTTATCTGAATTCTCGCAGCTGTTTGAAAAGCCTACTGAATTACCACCATCCCGGCAGCTGACCACAAGATACCCCTGATACCAGGTGCTCAACCTGTGCAAGCAAGGCCATATCGCTACACCCCGCAACAGAAGTCAGAAATTGAAAATCAGGTAAAGGAAATGCTTGCAAATGGCATTATTCAGCATAGTGTCAGCTCTTTTGCCTCCCCAGTTCTGCTAGTCAAAAAGAAAGACGGCACTTGGCGTTTCTGTGTTGATTACCGTCAGTTGAATGCACTAACTGTTAAATACAAGCATCCGGTGCCAGTGGTGGATGAATTGCTTGATGAGCTTGCGGGAGCTCAGTGGTTCACCAAATTGGACTTACGTTCCGGATATCACCAGATTTGTATTGCAACAGGGGAACAACATAAGACAGCCTTTCAGACTCATCATGGACTGTTTGAGTTCTTAGTCATGCCGTTTGGGCTGACGAATGCACCAGCTTCTTTTCAAAGTCTCATGAATCATGTCTTTGCTGGTCTATTGCGCAAGTGTGTTTTAGTGTTTGTGGATGACATTTTAGTCTACAGTCCTACCCTGCAAGATCATGTGATGCATGTGAGAGCTGTCTTTGAACTTCTGCAGCAACACCAGTTATTTGTCAAACGAAGTAAATGTTCCTTTGCCACTCAACAGCTTGAGTATCTTGGACATGTTATTGGCAGCAAAGGAGTTGCAACTGATCCAAGTAAAGTGGAAGCAGTCAAAAATTGGCCACAGCCGAGGAATGCAAAAGATCTTAAAAGGATATTGGGTCTGACTGGATATTATCGCAAGTTCATTGCACATTATGGAATTATTGTTCGACCACTGACTCAGCTACTGAAGAAAGGAGTCTTGTTCATGTGGGGTCCTGAACAACAACAAGCTTTCCAACTTCTCAAGGAGGCGATGACCAATGCTCCAGTCTTGGCATTACCAGACTTCTCTAAAGGTTTTGTGCTGGAAACTGATGCCAGTAATGTCGGCATAGGTGCGGTACTTATGCAAGAGGGGCACCCTGTGGCATTTCTCAGTCAGGCCTTGTGTCCACGCAACCAAGCACTGTCAACTTATGAAAAAGAGTGCTTAGCAATCATCCTTGCAGTTGAGAAGTGGCGACCTTATTTGCAGCACAGGGAGTTCACTATTCTCACAGACCATCAGAGTCTATTGCACTTGGTTGATCAGAGGTTGTTGACTGGCATCCAGCAGAAAGCATTTGTCAAGCTTCTGGGTCTTCAGTTCTCTATCAAATACAAGAAGGGCATCACTAATGCTGCTGCAGATGCTCTCTCTCGCAAGCATGAAGCAGTGGAGATTGCTGCAATTTCGAAAGTAACACCTACTTGGATGTCCAAGTTACAGGAGGGCTACACAGATGATAGCCACGCACAACAACTCATCACAGAGTTAAGTGCGGTTGCAAACCATTCCAATGAAGCTGGTTTTGCTCTTCAGGACGGTCTGTTGAGGTACAAAGGCCGTATCTGGGTGGGTGCTAATTTACTTGCACAAAACCACATTCTCCAAGCTCTGCACAACAGTGGAGTTGGTGGACACTCAGAAGTTCGTGGAACATATGAACGCATCAAACAACTATTTGCCTGGCCTAAAATGAAGTAGTCCATCCAGCAATTTGTTGCGGCTTGTGAAGACACCAGGTGTCAGCAAGCAAAGGTTGAACATGTGAAGACACCAGGACTGCTGGCGCCACTGCCAGTGCCAACTTATGCATGGGAAATGATCAGTCTGGATTTTGTTGAAGGATTGCCAAAATCACATGGATGTGATGTTATTCTTGTGGTGATTGATCGCTTTTCCAAGTATGGGCATTTTCTGCCATTAAAACATCCATTCACTGCTCTCCAAGTGGCTCAAGTATTTGTTAATGAGATCTATAGACTGCATGGTCTACCTCAGGTGATCGTTTCTGACCGAGATCGTATATTCACCAGCACATTATGGAAGGAGTTGTTTCGCCTAACAGATACTGCTTTGCATTTGAGTTCCTCCTATCATCCTCAAACTGACGGCCAAACGGAACGACTCAATCAATGTCTTGAGTCCTATCTGCGTTGTGCGGTTCATGCCTGTCCTAAGAAATGGTATGATTGGCTTCCTCTTGCGGAGTACTGGTATAACACCAACTATCATTCAGCGCTGGAACGAACACCCTTTGAAGTCCTGTATGGTCAGAAACCTAGGCATTTGGGTATCGCTGCAGCTGCTGGGTGCCAATCTCCTGATTTGGAAACATGGTTGGCTGAGAGAGCAGTCATGGTGGAGGTTTTGCGTCAACAATTGGCTTGTGCTCAGAAACGCATGAAGATTCAGGCGGACAAGCGTCGATCTGAACGACAGTTTGAGGTGGGCGATAAAGTCTATCTGAAGCTCCAACCATTCATCCAACAATCTGTAGCTACCAGGAGCAATCAGAAATTGTCGTTAAGGTACTTTGGACCCTATACAGTGTTGTCGAAGGTTGGGCCTACTGCTTATCGACTGCAACTTCCAGACTCAAGTAAAATTCATCCAGTAGTCCATGTTTCGCTGTTGAAGAAGCACATTCCGCCATCAGTGATTGTCAATGAAGATCGTCTTCTTGCTGAAGCAACTGCGGCCATGTTACCTGACGCTCTTCAGGTGGACACGGTGCCAGCATGAGGTCATGCCTGGTCTTAAGGAGAGGGGATTGTCATGGGCTGCTATTGGGCTGCGACCCAGAACGGCTACAGTAGCTGATCGATCCACTTCCTGGATCTTCTGTGCTTGCGGTCGGTGGCCGTCTGTGTGTGTTTGTCGTGTGCGTTGTATGTGCTGGGGTGTTTATAACCAGCTGTGAGACTCGGAGACGTTATCGAGAATGAATGAACTCTGTTGCTTCCCTATCCTCTGCTGTCTCTTCTCGATCCCGTGTTCTTCCGTCTCTCTCCCGAACCCCAATTTCCCTCTCCAATCCCCATTCCTGTGATTGATGTATCCAGGTTCGTTACAGAGGATGCAGCGGCGGAGGTGGAGCATGGCGCAGGCGACGGCGCCGGCGGCGAGGGACTACAACGAGCGCCGCCGGTGGTGCCAGAGAGAGTCGTGACGATGAAGACTGTGTGGCCCAACTCTTTGAGCGCAGTGGGCCTTGTCACTACAAAAGGCCCGTATTAGATTTATCTTAAAAAAAAGATTTCCTCAAAAAACAAAACTTGCGTTTGAGCCTTCACTAGTAGCCGTGCACGTGCAACGCACGTATTCAAAATATAAACGTCATTTCCAGTTTAGTGATTTCTTTTGTTACCATACAAATAATTTCGAACGTGCAACGTTGCGCGAACAACATAGAATACATACACGTCTGCAGCATTTAAAATCCACAAAGCACAAAATAATATTGCCCCATTTGGAGATGTCGGTGCGACGGTCCATGGTGCCCCCTCCTCCCGTCATCGCATCCATGTCGGCGGGCTGGTAATTGGCGGCACTCCTCCCGCCGTAATACTTTTAAATAAAGCAATTGCCCATTCTTACAAATAGTTTTATATGAACATTCAAAAACATCAAGAGATCATAACTATGGTAAAAAAAAAGATTGCACCAAGCCACCCACGCAGCTGAATCGGACAGGCTTGATAAAAAAAAATTGAATCGGAAAACGTCGCACACCCACTCTCTCCAGGAGGAAAATCCTATGCGACCACCATGGTACGACCCATGTGTGGACCAGGTTCAGCACCGTCCGATCTGATTAGCGGGATGAAAAGCAAGTGCGCTGGGCAGCAGGCGGCCACGCGTCGGCCATGCGGCCCGGTCCAGGCCGGCGACCCGGTCGCATAAGATTTTTTTGCCTCTCTCCACCTCCCTGGTCACTGTTCACTACCTCCCCACCGCCCCCGCGCAAGTCTCCGCCGTTCCTCATTCAGGCCAGCTCCGTCTCTCCACCGTTGTAAGGTCGCCCCTCCCGTTCATCCCGACCGCCGGCGCGAGGTTCGGACGCCCCTTCTCTTCCCCGACCCTTCTCGTAAAATCAGGTCATTGAAGTGCCCGAGGAGGCGCTCGAGCTTGGCATGCTCGCGGGCGACCAACGCTAGGTGCCGCCGTACGCGGACGCGGAGGCTCGGGCGCTCGGCACTCGCACGCGCCTGCTCTTCATCGCCCCTTCTTAGAATCCGGTAGCCAAAAGTGGCCCGAAGAGGCCGCTCGAGCTCGGAATGCTCGCAGTCGACCCAGCGCAAGGCGCCGTCTGAGGCGGACACAGAGGCGCAGGTCTCATCTCCAACGGATCGGCGGCCGCGGCCATCGCGCGTCGGAGGACTCCACAGCGCCGGGCACAAAAAAATAAAAGGTGAATCCCTTTCTGATTTGGTAGGAACAAAGCCATTTCCATTCCTCTTTCCGAGCTGTCGTTCCGTCTGGGCTAGAGTAATCTTTCCCGGCTAGATATGACGATTGACTTTGTTGATTATATAGATCTGGTTCTTCTACTACAAAATGTCAAATTTTCCCTTGATTTACCATCTGGGAGGAATAGTTGGAGCAGGATAAATAAGGTTGATGTATTGCAATCAAAACTGCAGATGTAGCTTAACTCAACTGATAGTGTAATGTCTCTTGCTATGAGCTGCAGAAATGATATCTTTTGTACAAGCAATAAGGTCGAAATCACATTAGTAATGAATTTTCCTGGCGAAGAAGCATGCTGCTGACATTGGACTATTATCTAGCAGGAGCACTTGATATACATCATGGTAAGGATGTACAGTAGCCTACAGATTGAAGAAAATCCAGAGGGACTTAGATGAAACAAAAGTTATCATAGTAAGTGTTTCTGGAGATTTTTTTTTCTAGACGTTTAGAGATCTACAAATCTACTGACTACTTGCACCATACACAATGGTGGAAGACCAGACTTTTCTTGTAAAGATAAAGATGATCTTCAGCGCCACATCTTGTACTGGAGACGTTACACTGCATATTTTCAGTATGCCGCAACTTATTTACAGTGCGGCATTTTTTATGTCTGGATAATTTAACATTTTAAAACTATAGAGAATGTCCTTCGAAAAGTTAAGACATGAGTGCTGCTTCACTGGTAACAATATATATAGCTACTTGCTATTTCCCTGATGAGTGCCTTTGTAGTTACTATACATACATGGTGAACAATTGCTAGTTACTGTTAGTTATTATCTCCAGGCTGCACTGATCATTTCTACATCTTTCGGCCTGAGTTTTCACTACATGCATACTGGCCGTACTGGCCATAGTTGCTCTAATGCTGCACTGGCAACATCTGCCTTGTAATATTGTATAACTTCCTAAACACCATCGAATTTCTATAAAGCTCATTGTTAGATGCATTGGACAATGTGACCGGTGCAACATATGCCCGAAAGGGCTCTTAAGGCCCTTTTTATCTACTTAGATAACAGAGGTACTGGTCTTCTAGGATTTACCCTTGTTTCAGTCATAAACCTGTTGTTGCCTTTTTAACATACTGATGAAAATCATGACTTTATTGTCCAGATCATTTCAAAGATCTGTATTGTTTCAGTTCCATCATATTTATTTGAGAGACATTATTCTATCCTTTTCAGCTGTTCTACAAGCAGCATTGCCTGTGAAGAAATGTACATTATGACCAGGTTGAGGGTGGAGAAGAGAAGCCCAGTCCAGGTATTTCGTTTCCTTGATCAAAACCCTCCCAAAACTATCAAAAATAGAATGACTATGTCCTGAAGAGATTAATTTACATGCTAAGTTGATACAGGGTGCCCCTAAGGAAAGAGAACTACTGTGTGGGCGAATATTATAAAAAACAGTGGGTAGTGGTTTCTGATAGTTACCCAAGGAGTGGTGTTACTTATATCCTGAAACGGAGTGCGCGCACGCACGTCATTGGGAGATGACATGCCGTTGCCATTGGGAGATGACATGTTGTCGACTTCCTGTGAAATTCATGTCAGCAAATTGTAAAAACAGAGTAATAAAGATTTGCAAGAAATGTATCTGGAAGTTTTGAACTTTTAGATGGGATAAGGTGGTCACAAGTATCAATTTTGTTTGATCGATAGCTTGACTGAACCAGCATTTATGAATCGGATTGATGATGAACAAGCCTTGGTAAATGGCAAGATCAATTAAGTATATCATCACTTTGAATTGCCCTCCATTACTCCGTAATTGGATATTCTCCCTAGCTGTCTGATTTAAAATTATTTTTCTGTTCCAGAAGCTTATGTTGGTGATTAGTAGGAAATAAAGGAGGATGATGGAATCTTAGCTCTATGCTATCCATCAACGGTAATGCCTGCGAACTGTACAAGCTGCTGCTTCTCTTTTTTACTTTATGTTGTATATATTTGTGTTGTCATGTTGTTGACCTCATAAGCATTTGTAACTACGAAGAAAGATATTTGAGTGAACAATTTATGATATATGAATGACACTTACAATTTTTAAATGGTTGTTAAATGAGTGTATCATGTATGATAATTTATGCTTACTAAATTGACATGGCAAATACATGAACAGTAGACATATATGTAATGGCTACCTTTTAAGACACATTTGCTCTATTGCTGCCAGGGAGCATCTGATTCTATGGCCACCAGTGGCTTTTATCAGTGTTATTTTGCTTCCTATCAGGGCAATGCAGCCCAACATGCTAGCGCAATAATGTTTGCTATGAAAGGCAATGTCGTAAGTGTTTTGATGTGCAAGCTGACGATCCTTTACCATTCAGTGTCCTTCCTAACTGTTTCTGCATCTGCTAGACATAACAATACGTGTTGCAGTTGGATCATCAACACATATATCAATGTTTGTGATATGCTTTTAAACTATTTTCCTGACATGATTATTGTTGCAATAAATGTTGGTTTCTCACTGCATTATGTATATGCATTATGCACTCTTGCCAATTTTGATTCTTGTTCTTCGGTAATCTACAAGAATATGATGAGTTTTTGGTGAATAGCTATAGGGCAATTGAGCAAGTAACTTGTTACCGTTTTTACAGGAGCTGACGGCCACCCACTTGACAGCGAGGTGCAGCGCGGCGAGGGTGCTGTCCAGCGCGAGAGGTCTCCGTCCAAGACACCCCATGCTGCCTAGTGTCGAGGGCGCCGTTGAACAAGAAGAAGTGGCTGGCAGGTTGTATAAGGACGCCGTCAAGGAAGGTATCGATAGATTGGGCGTTGTCCAGCAAGACGACCGTGGTGCCTTCCAGCGTCGGCGCCGTCCAGGACGGAGACCTCTCACCGCTGCGCGCCGTCGAAGAACAGTGCCGGGCTGCGTGAGCGGGACGGAGACCAAGTGCCTCCCGGGCGGCGGCCTTGTCGACACGGAGACCAAGTGCCGGGGAGCGTACCGTCGAAGGTGCCAGTGCCCGGCTGAGTGCTCCCGGGCGGCGACCGTGCCGGTGCCCGGCTGCGCTGGTGCGACGGCGAACAAGTGCAGCAGCAGCGGGCGCGCCGTCGAAGTGGAGACGGCGGACAGGGAGTCGTCGTGCGGCAAAGCAGACTCGCGGCCGCAGGCGATGAGCAGGAGTCGTCAGGTTTGAAAAGATCGATCAGTTTATTTTTGCGTGATTGTAGGTGAACGAACGTGGGTCGTGCGCGTTCAAATTTTCGTTTGTGCTGGGGTGAAGTATTTTCCGTCATTGTATATTGTTAAGTGCACACGGGGAGAGCTGTTATGTGGGGCACTCTAGCGGTGGATAAGTTGTTTCGTGGGGGTAAGACTGAACCCATCGTTCGGTGTTGGGGTGACTTTAGCGAAACTCAAGTTCTCTCGTTTAAATAGTAGTGGAGATCAATCATCAGTAAATAAAGCTTCCCCCCTAAAAAAAAGTAAATAAATCTTCAGTTTTAAATTCAAACTCTCTTCACGACTCAGTTTATGACTGTAATAATTGATCAAAGCACTAGGTTTCTTGACTAGTTCACCGCTCAGTTCGGCCAGAAGTGTTGACAATGCGAAATTCAGGTCATATGCATACTTGTCAGCGAAGCTGCTTCAGGCCAATGCAAAATTCAAACAAACAAGTAGCCTAATCGTTTTTGGTTAAAAAAATGTTATACTCATTTAGCCGACTTTTTTGGGGAAATTACAAAATGTTGTCACTTGCACTAAAAAAATGAGATTTCAGATGTGTCTTAATCCAAGCTAGAATTAGTGCTGAGCATAAGCCAATAGTTTTATGGATCGCCTAAAACTCGGTCGACTGAAAGCTTTTTTAGGAACGCCTCAATTGGCCCAGTTTACGAGAAAAGGTAGTCCGAAAACCATACAAAGCAAGGTTTATTCAAGGAAAACGTGCCAAACCCTGACTACGAACAAGCCACCTAGAAACCTATGCATGGAGCATCGCCACCGTCGCCTACTCCGACAAGAATCGAAGGCAGTTTTTCACCCGCACCACGCGGCCACACCGTAGATCTGGAAAGAACATTGGTAAAGACCGAAGGGACCTCCGGCCACAACGAGCCATGTCCATAGCCACCTACCACCATGGCAGCACCAGGCGACTAGGACAATAGGCGTAAAACCACCGCCACTGCACCAGCTCCAGCCTGCCATGGCTGGAACCATGCCACATATCTTCATCCGCTGTGAGATGTTGGACCGCCATCCACGTCTACTGGTAGAATAGTGCCCTGCCAATTGAAAGTTTTGCAAATCGATTTTCATTCGTACGATTTCAGTTACCATTCGTGCTCATTAGGCATCAGACGTTGACGATGGGAGTCGAGGCAACGCATTGGCTTTTCATCATGAATCATTCTCACCAAGCCGCCATCGGAACGAAGGTTTGCGCGCGGGGGGGGGGGGGGGGGGTTGGTGAGGACAGAGGTGTGGGTGAGAAGAAGAGTTCCAATCAGGCTTAGACAACATCGACTTTGATTTTGTTTTAAAAAGTCAACAGTGAAACAAGACCCCTGATTAATAAATTCGCACTGAAACATCCCTATCTATAAATAACACTATCATCTTTAAATTGGTCATTGGTGACATGAGTAACAAACAACAAGTACATTTTTTTAACGGGATAATCCTGTAAGGCCTAGAATTTGCATTATGTTGGCGTTGGGCATACATTTACGGAAGGACCTCAGGAAAACAAGAAATGGCAACTAGGTCCTTATTTTTACACATAACACTCTAGATGAGACCGCAAAAACACGATCGTGTCCAATCTTCGCGCTGAACACGAGAAGCCTTACACCGCTCCTACCTTCACCGGGACAAGGGCACTTGGGGAAGCAGATGCGCTTGGTGTCGCGACGAGACTAGAGAAGATCCTCCGAACGAGGAAGCACTAACTCGAATAGCAGCTGCTGTCAAGCACGGCGGGGCCAAGAATAGTGGTGGCCGAACAAGGTCGTTGCTGGGATCTTCCATAGGTAGCAGCTCCAACACGTCATAGCGCCAGCCCACCACCCTCCCACTCCCATCCCCCTCTCGGGTGGGCATAAAAATCCATGCACCTTGGTATTGGAAAGAAAATTACCTAGTATCGTTTTATATAAAACAATATGTCCATTTCTGAAATTTTTACAGGATTTTCTAAAACTACACTAGAAAAAAGAGATAGATCCCACGACCGGGACCCATTGCTTTACAAATAGTATCGATTGGGAATTAAGGAGAGAAAAGGACAAACTGTCCTATAGGCACTCCCAAATTCCATTGCTCTACAACTAGTATCAGGTAACACAAACTGTACACCATTACTTTACAATTAGTCCCAGGTGACGAAGAGCACCATATAATCGAATCACAACAACACTAAGTATACATTGGGGGGAGCAATCAGCTCCTTCATGTGTTTTTAAGAGAGTCAAAAGAATTGATTCAGCTCCAAAGAATAATATCAATATGACAATAACTCTTTATACAACATAGTCAATATTTTCCTTTCGTATATAGAAGAAAAAAGGCCACAAAATATCCTGCTTTCCGCTCACAAGTAAAAAAATACTACAAACACGCAAAAACCAAGAGCGTACTTGTCCAGTACAGCTCTGGCGCACCTGGTTGTTCAATTGATTTACTGTGAACAGCTCTGTTCGCTTTTAACTTGGAATTCCCTGGAGGAACAGCAGTTTACCAAGGTTGTGCGGATCAGGTCATGACCAGAAGATCATGCCGAGGTGTCACCCATCAGAGCTCAACCTACCTTGTGAAGAAGTTCCTCCTCTGTAAAAAAATGGTTGAACTGCACAGATTAGCATAACCGACAAACTGAACAAAGTGGTGGAGATACTCTGCCATTCCCAAAGTTCCTCCCTGTTTCCGGTGTTTTGCCAATGTCTAGTTCAAAAACCCTTGCCATTGCACTTACAGAATGCAATGAAGGTTATGGCATTAATAATGACATGGTCATTACTAGTTAGCTATTTAAAACATTATAACTGTAGACGGTGAATACACCTCCCTGTCACTAACAGTGCCCATGCGGCAGTTGAGAAAAATGATGTGCTTATTCGTGCTGATAGATATATCGATCTGAGGTAAACATCTTTCTGATTAGTTTCGCAGGGGCAATAATTGCTCAATACCCACCATGAGAAAAAAAAAAGCAGAGCAAGCAGATTAATTATATCAATCTAGTAGAAAAGCAAAGCTCAGCTACAATGCAGAACAGGATTTGGAATCTAGAAGAACAGAATCATACCAGAGAGTGTGCTCCTGTCCCCAGGGATGAAAATAATTGGTCCATCCTTCAAATTTCAAGGCAGGGTAGTGAACGGCAGAGAAAGAAAAGTAACGGAATATACAAGATCCTGTCTCTGAATCTACATACTGATTGTTTAGAGCACGTTATGGACCAAAGGCCTCTTTTTAAGTATACGACAGAACAAAAATTCAAGGCTAAATTGAAACATGATCGAAAATTTCGCAGGTACCAAGGGTACCAACCTGAATGGCTTCAGGGCTGGTAAGTGCTCGAGGGCATTTCAAGTGATCTGCACCAATGAGACATAACCTATAGCACTTTCAGAGAATGATCAACATTTAGTTCAGTGACTAAGTAGCATGAATGAGCAGCTGCAACCTGTATTCAACAGCTCTGTAAGTGTTCGAGGGCATTTCAAGTGATCTGCACCAATGAGACAAGATTATGGACCTCTTGTGCAACAGCCCACAAGCAAAGTAGTTCGACTGGGGAGCATTTGGTTAAATATGGCATGACATATAATATAACTACCATACAAGCATCTAATAGAGTAGACAACCAACATCCAGTATTCCAATTAGGTAAAGAGCACCGAAATAGGAATTACCAGCTTACTACACAAACTCAGCCAACACTTCATTGTGCCATACACAGTTCACCAATCTCATAGCCTGTCCTGGTTCATTTAAATCTGAAACTGATGGGCACTTCGCCTCTGCAAGCTGTTGCATAGTCTTCAGCAAGGTGCGGTGCAGCCTCCTTGTGAGGGCATATGAACTTTTCCATGAATGCCTTCTCGGTGAGCTTGACAACTGTATCGTAGCTTGGGTCACGCTTGACCAAACCATTTTCCTTGAGAAACTTCATAACATAGTACCGGGGTCTGAGCCGGCCCTCCAAGCTACAAGTGAACAATGCCGTCCGATGAACAATGGAGGCTGGTTCCAACCCCACCTCGGAGATGAGGAATTCTGACCTACTCTGCAGCATGTGCTGAGATCTTATCAGCAAATACGGAAGCTTAGAAACAGCAATGCTGACCTCGGCATCCGACCACCTGAACGTTTTCTTCAAGTACTCCACTTTGGCGGCGATCTTCTCCTCTCTGAGGAACGCAACAGCATGCAGCGCGTGCTTGAACATCCTGGAGCCACGGGGCACACCTATGGCTTCGGCGCAAGCCACCGCCGCCTGGACGCGCTCCAGGTTGGCGGTGACCAGCCATGGCTGACGGATGCACAGCTTGGTAATATCACAAGCATCTAGCCCGCACTCGCGTAGGAACGCAACATTGGGCTTGGCCACCTTCTCCAGGCTGCATCCGAGAAGATAGGAGCTTTTCTTGAGTGTTCGGAGGAAGTTCTGGTAGGAGCCGAAGAGGGACAGGTGGTACGGTAGGTTGGAGACGATGGATCTGCAGCGGAAGCTGAGGGGAGCGAGCGAGACGAGGCGTGCAATCTCAGCATGTGATAGGCCGAGGCCGGTGAGCCCGACGAGGTTAGGTCCCAGAGTTGTGTCCACGCCGGCGACGAGGAACAGCGGGTCCTTGGCGACGAGGGCGGCCAGGTCGGCGCCGGAGAGGCCGAGGCCGGCGAGGAAGGCGAGGACGGCGTCGGGCTTGGTGGGGGATTTGAGGTGGGAGAGCTTGGTGGAGGCCTTGAGCGCCTGGGTTCGGCTGAGGCCGCAGGTGCCGACGAGGTAGTCCTCGACGGCGAAGCTAGGGTTTGGGGAAACGGCAGCGGCCGCGGAGACGAGGCGGTGGAGAGGGAATGGGATGGGAGAGGTAGCGGAAGACGAGAGGATTCCGGCAAGTATAGAGATTCGAAGGCGAAGCATGGCGCAGGCGACGGCGTGGCGGCGCCGCCGGCTGGAGCGAGGACTTGTGGTCGAACAGCACACCCGATTTGTTCAAAAGCCCAAGTCATTTGCGACTAGCTCGTGAGAGCTGTGGGCCTGGAAGTGCTGCGAAGAGCCCAAAAGGCCCACGTAAGCTTGTTACCCAAGGAAGCTTTTTCAGGCCAGGGCACCATCAGCTCGACTAGCAAACTTTACAGCAACAAAGCAGTGTGACCTCCCTTACAACTGTTGTAGTATCCCGTGGCTTCAAAATTGCAGAAGAGCTGATTATTTATATCCCGAAACAGTTGATTATTTAAGCTACTGATCATCGATCAAACACCTCGCTATTGCAAATTACTGATATATGTCAACCACTGATCTCATATTGACAGCTCAATGAAAATCATATGCATGGATCAAGAGTCACGGTAGAATGTATTTAGCACACTCAATGGGAAATGGAAAATAACAGTGGAAAAACATAAACTGGCATAGGATTCTAACATCTATCAGGAAGCCACACTCTTTGACAAAACAGTGGCAACATCAACAAAGACGGACGAACAATCTAGTATTTTTATGAATCACATATAGATGAAGATCTGCTTAGAGAAGATACTCGGATACATGGAGAAAATATGCTGCTTCTAGTGTGTCAAATTTGATAAATCTTTTTGGTGTAATTCTATAGAATCATAGCTTATTTGAACAGAAGAATGTCAAATGATTTATTCAGTGCATGTTCAGTCAAATTTGATAGAAAAAGATCAAGTTCCTGACTTTCTGTGATCAAAACTCAGGACAACAAACTGTATATTCAAAATACATACTATCAAAGTAGGACGAGAGGCAAGGCAGGGCAATCTATAGAAGTAATATATGTTCATGAGATCAACATCCTTTGGTTCCTGAATATTCTAACAGTACGCCACCATGCTAAGAAATCAAACTTTTAGTCAAGGGAAAAGGAGCTTGCTGCCTACTTGCACGACAGACAGCTTATATAGGAAAACCTCACAACCTTTTCTTAATTAGTAATCAGCCTTCCAGTTTCTTTTGAATTTTCTAGGTGTTCCTCGCGTCTACAGCCAAGAATTTGTATCCTAGGTGTTACTCACTTCTACGAGCGAGATGATGCGACGATTCTAGGCGTTTGCTTCAATGCTGCACACGTTTTCGTGATGTTCTCCAAAAATTATTTTCTCTCGTGATGCATACTTTCTGACTTTTCTCGGGGATTGTGTTGTAATGATGGGAACTTGTTGCAAACTCTTTTTTTTTTGCATTGGTGTTTTCTAAATGCCGCGTCATTTTCAATACTGTTTTGGCCCACTGTATAAAACAATGATGCAACAATGCTTCAATAGTAAAAACAATGCTATGCAGGTGGTGGGTGTATGTCGCATGGGCCGAATGGACAAGATTCGCGTTTTACAATGCTAAAAATAGTTTAAAAAATGCTATGCAGGTGGGGGAGCCGGATGGCGAACCCTGATGCATAGCATCCCGCTTTGGTAAATCTGTTCCGTCCAACGTTTGGGAATATCTACGCGGGGGAAGGGGGGGGGGGGGTGATTGACCTTGTTTAGGGCTCATTTGGTGCGTATGAAAAACGAGGAGATCCCGACACTTTCCCTGGCTTAACATTCCATGGGCCAATCGAGCCCAGGGAAACCCATCTGCACATTTGGAGGCCCACGTGGGAGAGGGATACCGACGCTTCCTCGTCCTTTACCTGGGAGATAATTCCGCAAGTCGCTAGTCCGGGAAGAAACCCACACTCTCTCTCGCGACAAGGCGGCGGCGTTGGGCCGAGTGTGATGGTCTAAACCTCTCCCCTCCGGCGAGTGTGCAATGTATTTTTCTGTATCCCACTGATTAGATTCAGGTTTGAAATTATCATGTGCCCATGTTCTTTAGGACTTTCTATGATCAGGTTTGAATATTTGTTGTGAAAATATTCTGAAAATAGGGGTGTTCCATCATTAGAGGAGTAGAAGAAGACGGGCGGCAAGGGTGAACGAGCACGGATCATCAAGCCAACGCAAGATTTCCTTAGACTTCATGTTTTAAACAAGAGTAATAAATGAAGTCATGAATGCTAATATCTCTCTTATGCTTAAGCTCGTGAGACTTCAATGCTACTGGGAAGAGTTTAACTAATGCTATTTCGATGGGTGGAATTTCGATAATTGACATGTACTCCCTCCGTTCCAATTTAATTGACTTGCTATGCACCACATGTGGATGTATCTAGTCATTGGTGCATAGCAAGTCAATTAAATTGAAACAAATGGAGTATATGCTACAAGGGTGTTTATGTGTGCCTTCATCCATAATCTTTGTTTGATTTTTCCGTAATATTGTGTCTTTCTTATGCTTTTTTAATTACTTCTGATTTTGTAGATTGATACTTAGTTTGATTTTCTAAAAACAAATCTGTGAAAATCGTAGAAGATTTATTTTCTATTTTAATTTTCCTAATAATTTTGTGCCTGGCGCTTCTTCACCCTCCCCTTGCGTTTCTTTCCTGGGTATTTTGCCGGGGGCATATGCTGTGCACTAGGGGGTTGGGGTGTACTAGTGCACTAGGCAACATGGCCAAAAATTTCAAAAATTGAAAAATCATCAAAAACTTCCGAAAAAAATCATGCACATGTCTGACCATGGTACGCACCGCCGTGATTTTTTTAGCACCGAAATGTCACCGTATGCGCCCTGGGCAAAAATGACAAATTTCTGACAAAATTTGAGATCCCAAAATTTGAATTTTCTGTCAGAAATTTGTCATTTTTCCACAGGGCGCATACGGTGACATTTCGGTGCGAAAAAAATCACGGCGGTGCGTACCATGGTCAGGCATGTGCATGATTTTTTTCGGAATTTTTTGATAAGTTTTCAAATTTCGAACTGTTTTTGAAATTCGATCCGGAGAGTCCGTTTTAGATCCGACGGCCCAGATTGCCTAGTGCACTAGTAGACCCCAACCCCCCTAGTGCACAGCATATGCCCCCGTATTTTGCCCCGTACGACGAAACAAGGCCCCCCCCCCCCCCCCCCCCCTTTTTTTTTGCGTCGTACTCCGAGCACGCCCAAATCCGGCTTGAACGACAATGCCACTGGAATCCGACTTCGACCTGCATACAGATCTCAAGCCGCGATGGAAGGTGCTGCCACACCACACTTACGATACATGGAACTGGACTCCGACTCCGATCCATGCTCTGAAACTCCTACATATCTATATCTACATGCAATCCCGGCCGTGATCAGATCCAAGGATCCATTGCTGCTGGAAACGATGAGTGACTGCGACTGCGACTGCGACCTGGACTGCGGCGACATCGACTGCGGAGAGTGCCTCTGCCTGTGCTGCTGCGACGATGGCGGCGGCGACACCTGCTGCTACGGAGGATACTCATCCTCATCCGGCCACCGCAGCAATTCATCCGGCAAGAACTGCTCGTCGTACCGGTGCTGGTGCTGGTGTTGCTTTCTCCTGATCATCCTTGCCGCGGTCCTGTTCATTATTACCTTGTCCGTCCGCCCCGTCCACGTCGCTATCGAGGACGCCTCCCTCGCCCGCTTTGCCCTCGCCGGTTCCAATGGCACGGAACTCGCCTACGACGTGTCCCTCGCCATCGCCGTGCGCAACCGCAACTGGGCCATGCGCGCCGGGCTGACGGAGTTCGTGAAGGAGAGCGCCGCGGGGGGCGTGTTCCAGCTGGAGCTGAAGCTTGTTGGTGATGTCAGGTACCCGCCGCACCGCGACGTGCAAAGGCTGGAGGTCACCTGCCCGCTGGAGCTGCCTCTTTCATCTGCGACCGCGGTGGCCAGGTTCACCAAGGTCAAGTGCGTCTGATCATGCATCATATAGCTCGACTCTTGAGTAGTCTTTTGATTTCTCAACATACCTGCAAGAAGTTGCACAAGGTTTATCAGAAGATTTGTTTTTTGTCAGAGTGTTCCCCATTTGCTACACATAGTTGTATCACATAGATATATGTTTTTTCACGGATAAATGCAATTGAGGACGCTCACAATAGATGGTACTACTGCATGAAAAATCAATTAAAAGTGCAAAAAAAGGTGTCAGAGCAAGAGTTTTTATCCCCAAGTCGCTGCTAAAAGAACTTTGCTGAGTGTGAAAGCAAGAATCAGGGCCAGTGTTGGTAATTGTAGCATTTTTTTTAAGAGTGAATTCCAGTTTTTACCCTCTAGTTATGCATTTGTGACACTAATACATCTAGATTACCTATTTTAGAAACTTTACATCTCGTTTTTTGGTACATATCTGCTGGGCAAGATGTGAGGTGTTCAATGAGGCTCGAGACTATCAGGACAACAATGAGGAATTGAAAATATGGTGAAGTGAAGACTAGACATAATCGTCGATCACACCCTTCGATCTTTATATATTTTGTCGCACCACCTAGATATAGCATGCTGGCCTATTCTAACGAAGCATGCTAAATGTCAAAATTGGGTAAAAACATGTTAAAAATTGCATATATGGTGTATTTCTGATTTTGTTTCATTAAATCGGGTAATAACTATCACAAATACACAACTACGGGGTTAAAAGTAGAATTCACTTTTTTTTTTAATGAATCTCCAAATGTTCACTGTTCTGTACTTGACTCGATGTGGTGGCATGTTAAATCCCATCTGCTGCCTTGCTGAGCATTTCCCTGATTTTGCTACATAATTGTGTATATCGACTCACATAATGGTTTGGATTTCAACCTCCTTGAATGGCTTCTTTTATTCATCTTTTCAAGTAGAACTATAAGATAAATCAGTTTAGTCTGAATGGCCTATCTAAAATATTTTGGTTGAGATAACAACAGTTTGCTGGCATCAGCCACATGGAACCTCTTTAAACATGAGGGAAACTACATACAAAGATCCATTTTTACATAGTGACGAAATTAAACAATCTTCAATCCTGCAGCCAGACTCTGGTTCCTTATTTCTCCATGGTGTGGTTCCTTATTTCTCCATGGTGAGGGTCACCAGCCTTGTAGCTAAATGACATCAACGAGAGGGATTACATAACTTGAGAAATTCAGGAAGCACCAGCGTCAGGACCTACACACTTGTCACGCACAGTACAGCCACAATGCTCCGTCGATCTCGTGGAAGAACGAGAAAGCACCAAGCATCTGCACACAGCCTCAACAAACATCTTCTCCTAGAAGAAACAAAACACCATATCTAAATTAGGTAAATTAGTATGCTACTTTTTGCTTAAGGAAAAACTGCCCCACATTCTCGCCTGGTAAGTTACCTCATCGATAGAACCTTACCTGTCGCCTGCAATGCACTGATCTTGTTTATATAATTCCACAGGGTAGGCACCAGAGAAGGGACACACTCCTGATCTTCATTTCAAATCACAGGAGCTCAGATCTCATTACCAACTTATGCAGCCTCACATCAGGGGACAAAACCATTCTCTTCTCACACAGCTGGGTTCTTAATTTGAAGGCACACAACATGTCTACTGCACCCATGTTTGAAATTCTGCAAGATACTACAGTACATGACTAACCATCCGGCTTTATCTCAGACCCCGGCCTTCCAGAGATGCAATATCTAAAAGCTATTCATGTTTAGACTGTGATTTAACTGAACATCTGTGATGGCATTCAGTATAGGAGAAAAAAAATACTTCATTCCGTAAATGACAAGACCTCTCTGGGATCATACTTAGGATAAGGTAACATAGTATTCGACATTGTCATTCTCCTTTTTAAAATTCCAGCTTACACTTATTTAGAAGAAATTGTAACTAACACCACTCCTGTTCGTGTTTTCTTAAACTTTTAGATGGTTCACATTTTCTTTCTTAACTGGTAGTAGTACTACAGTATACAAGCATGAACTTAGTGAACGGAGGGAGTAACTAATTTACTCTTACACCAAATTGTTAAACAAAATACAGAGACATCAATATGCTAACGTCATACTGAATTTTTGTGTGTTCATCATCAGACGTGGGGTGCATATCTGTCAGGAACAGTTCCTCTGCAACCGTTGTACTACGTTGTTGTTATTGTTGTTTTTTTCACAACACTCAAAATATGCCTTACATTTGTGGACTTGGGAGCTTAAAACATGTTTCATATTTTGAACCAAATACCTGAACTGAAACTACTGCTCCTGTTACAACATCAGGCATTGCAGCAGCCAGCAGGCACTGACTGAGCCATATCCAAAGAAGTTCTGAGATGCATAGTAGCAGGAAGAAAGGCAAACTGTCCTTCAGCCATATTCTCTAAGCGCATCCCACCAAGGAACGTGCCAGCCATGAAGAACACCGCCACTTTCCACCAACTGCAGCAGCCTAGTAGCCGATCCAGTGGCAAACAGTAAAACCAAGTTAGTACCGAGGATCACTAGGATATTTGCGTTGGAAACAAGCTAATTTTCTTGCTTTATAAATGGTCCAGAACAACGCGGCTCAGTACAACAGCTAACATCAACTCTCTACTATTTGAAGGAAAACTCAAGGTTCAAAATGGTAGGCAGGACAGGCATGCCGCTGATACTATAAGAACCGCTTACCACATTCCACAGATAATCTTAGCAACAGAAAACTACCTTTGTCTCATACATTTTTCTTCCTTGGGTGTGTTTATTTCTCGACCGTCCTCTCAAACGCCTAAGCTCGCGACCAACCAGGTGTCTATGGATGCTCTACTAGTCTTAGATGACATCGATGTAACTCCCTTGCATTTTTGCCTTGTCATGTATCGATGGATTATTTGTAAAACGGGGAATGTGCATAACATGGTAAAAGAAGGGATACATAAATGTGCACATGAGATCTTTCTGTGCAAAGTTATCCTCCTAAAGAACTCCACGTGTTGTACTTGTACCCCATCGAATTCAATGAAAATTAAATGTCACGTGTACCATTTAGATTTTCAGTAGTCATGAAAGTATTGTTTACACGAAGAAAATAAGATGCTTGCTCTCGCCCTATCTGATCTACACACTGCATAATTCAGGGAAGCCATGTTCATTTTCCACAACCACTTTGTGAGACGACCTGTGCGATGCAAAGTGAGAATATTGTGCTCTGTGGTAAGAGTAAAATGGCAGAAACAACATGTAACCAAATGGGCTTTGTGCTGCTGAATGTTTTCAGGCTTGAGGTGCACTTAAACATAAAGATCTATCCATGTTGAACTTATAACGAAAAAGTATATTTGTTTTCCATGTCAACTCAACAAATACAGTGTGTGCACGAACCTACATGGCTGCATTGTGTCGATGCTAAGCAAAGAATTAAAACTACAATGAGGTATGTGGAGGCAGCAGTTCATCAGAATTCTCATATGACGAGTCTAAAACCAGAATGGATATGATGAACAACCAATTGTTGGCAAGAGTCAATAAACAGATTCAGCTACAATACATTAAAACATCTATTTCTTGCCACGGAGGTTCAGAAGTCTGTGCAGAACGATATTGATGGGATCCAAGAATGTACATACTCTCAATAGTTCCCATTATAGATGCTGAACTGTTAAACAGGATAGAAATTTTATGACTGAAATTATAGAAGATTAAATGACAGTCAATATGTGTGAATAACATGGCGAGAGGATGAACAAGTTCATAACCAAGCCATGGTTTCTTCTCTACTGGATGATGGCATTAACATATTAGGATTCAGAAATAAAATTATCAGTTTCATCACTCGCTAGAAACGACCAAACCAGCATTTAGCAAACATACAACAGCAAACAACCAACACATACTTACCAACTTTCATAAAACGTTCTTGGTGCATGTAAATCTGAACCTAGCAGGGACTTCCCCTCTGCAAGCGGTTACATAGTCTTCAGCGAGGTATGGTGCAGCTTCATTGTGAGGCGATATGTACTTCTCCACGAATACCTTGTCGGTTACTGTGACTGCTGAATAGTAGCTCCGGTCATGATCTAGCAATCCATTTTCCTTAAGAAACTTCACAACATAGTAGCGGGGTCTGAGCCGGCCCTCCAAGCTATAACAGAGCAATGCCGGACAATGAGCAACGTATGCGGGTTCCAACCCCACCTCAGAGATAAGGAATTCTGGTTTGCTCTGCAGCATGTTGTTGGTGAGCCTCAGTACCATCGGAAGCTTAGAAACAGCAATTCTGACCCCGGCATCCGACCAACTGAACATATTCTTCAAGTACTCCACTCTGGCGGCAATCTTTTCCTCGCTGAGGAATGCTACAGCCTGCAGTGCTTGCCTGAGCATCCCGGAGCCACGGGGCACACCTATGGCATCGGCACGAGCCACCATCGCCTGGACGCCCTCCAGTTTGGTGGTGAGCAGCCGTGGCTGCACGATGCACAGCTTGGCAATATCACAAGCATCTAGCCCGCATTCACGCAGGAACACACCATTGGGCTTGACCACCTTCTCCAGGCTACATCCGAGAACATATGAGCCTTTCTTGAGAGCCCGGAAGAGGTTCTCGCAGGAGCCGAAGAGGGACAGGAGGTATGGTAGGTTCGAGACGATGGATTTACAACGAAATTTGAGTGGGGCGAGTGAGATGAGGCGCGCGATCTCAGCATGTGAGAGGCCGAGGCGGGCGATCCCAGTGACGATGGGCTCCAGGGTTTTCTCCACATCGGAGCAGAGTAACTTGGGGTCCTTGGCGACGACGGCAGCGAGGACGGCGTCGGGATTGGTGGGGCACTTGAGGTGGGAGAGCTTGGTGGAGGCCTTGAGGGCCTGGGTTCGGGTGAGGCCGCAGGTGCCGACGAGGTAATCCTCCACGGCGAAGCTAGGGTTTGGGGAAACGAGGGGCGCGGGCGCGGACGCGGAAAGGAGGCGGTGGACCGAGGAGCCGGGAAAGGTGGGTGGGGAAGAGAGGAGGCGGGCTACGATGGAGCTCCGGAGGCGGAGCATGGCGCAGGCGGCGACGGGAACGGGCGCCGGCGGCGAGGGAACGAGCGCCGCCGTTGGTTGGCGCTAGAGAGACTAACGAAGACTGTGTTTTGTGGTCGTTGTGTTAAGGCCAAGGGGATGGAGACTGTGGCCCAACTCTTGACCCAAGTGGGCCCGTGGGCTCCAAAAGGCCCATATGAGATTTCCAGCCAAAAAAAACACTTAATCATCCATCTCCTGGAAAGAGACAAAAGCACAGTCTAATCTTTTTTTTTTTTTTTTGCGAAAAAAGCACAGTCTAATCTTATACCCAGTTTCAGCACATCCCAATAAAAATATCTTCATACGTACGGGCAAATACAATCAACTCTGTAAAGGAGGTTGGAGGAGGGCGGATGGCGAGCTGTTGCTGCCAAGCATCGTGCACGCTGAGCGGGCCTCTGCAGGCCAGCGCCACTACATGCTCTTGTGTGCTGGCAACGACAATGGTGGCGCTCAGCAAAGTGGCTTGTATACGCATTGGCGGCCGTACGACACACACAACGTATTTGTCATAATGCACACTGGACCCAATGTCCTTGTCTACGTCCTATTTAACCCAGCCAAACAGTATTGGTATTTTGTGCCACATTATCATTTATAGCGAGCACGTGCCTGAACATCCCAAAGCCACGTGGCGTTCCGGCGGCGCTTAGATATTTATCTCAGCAGTAGTTGTGTCCTTTTGATACATGCATTGCAGCCCACCCTCCACCAAATATGAGCGAGCTTAAAGCCACTGGTTACGTATATCCCTCCTTATCAAAAACACATTTCGACCATCAGCCAACTGATATGCAAGTGTAGTTAAAGCTTGGTATATTTTCCTTTCACTAGACGAAAAAAGAGCAAGTGAAAGTAAATGCCTATCAATGGAAACACCATAGTTCGATTCAGATTACTAATGATAAATCAGCTAACAGATCGATGAAGAAACTGCCACAAAAGAAAAAAAGGCACAACTTTTAATGACTGTGTAAAATGTCATATGTAGTTTCGACTCAATCACAACAAAGCAGTAATACAAATGAAAAACTGAAATATGACATGAGAAAACAGAAGATCACTTGAATAGTTATACAGCCACAGTTACAATTCGACATATATTCACACTACTTAGATTAATAACAAGACTGAATCATTTTAAGACGATGTCATCTTGTGGCACTGCATTACAGATTTGAGGAATATATGACTGACCTGGTTTCTTTATTGAAGCACACGTACCTACGGATAAGCTGATATTTGTAGGAAACATTCAAAGAAGAGGAAACTCTAATATAATAAATAAATATGGACCTTACCTGAAAAAAGCTAGGGGTTGCAACTTAGTAATTTCTAACTTTGTAAATTAGATATTTGATTTCCATTCCCTAAAACAAAAAAAAGGAACATCGCAATGAAACAATTTCGAATACATATACAACTAACTACTAAGGCTGCAATACGTATTCTATCGTGCATGTGATATGTTCTCCGATGTTTAATGCATGATGATGAATGCAGCATTGCTATAATCAAATCCTGATACCAAGGAATTTCCACTTTTATTATGATGGAAGTTTGTTTCTTATGTACTAATTGGTCATATATAATACAGTAAAATAATTGAAAAACAGAAAGAGAAGTTGATCTGACACCCTTTAGCATTCCTTCAAGAGTTGTATGGTATCAAGATTAATATGCTCAGACCTTCGTTAAAAAAACCGAGAAATCATTCATGGATGCAAGTAGGCTCACACATATGAGCGACACTTTCGAAACATCAATTTAAGCCAAAGCCACATCCTTGCCAAAAGGGAAAAAAAAGCCAGGTGAACTGATCCTGGGGCCACGCTTTCTTCTCTACCGACCAATGACATGGTCATATCAGGATAAGGAATGAAAGTAACAGTTTCATAAGGAGTAAGGAATGACCAAACCAGCATGTAACATACCAAACCACCATGGAGTCAAGCAAAGAACACCAAATCCAGAATTAGCAGCTTAATACACAGAGTGGAAATTTTGTTGTGCCATCCGCAGTTTTACCAAATTTCATGCCCGTTCTTGGTTCATAGAAAATCTGAATCTATTCGGCACTTGGCGTCTGCAAGCTGTTGCATAATCTTCAACAAGGTAGGGTGCAGCTGCAGCCCGCAGGAAGCTCTTGCATAAGCTGCTGGAGGAAGAACGGAGATTTTCAGCTTAGAAGAACTAGAGAAAGTAACCAACAAAGTAGATCAACAAACTGTGGCCATCAACAAATCCAAATTGTTCACCGTTAAAAAAGGAATGCAAACTTCTCATCCAAAGGGAAATTTTAAGACTTCATATCATGTGTAAGGACAAAATGAGAACTTTCGTCATGGAAGATGGATCTGAGGTATGCACTGAAAACTGCCATGGCTCAACATAAATAGCTAGTGTGCAGACATTATACTCACTGATACTTCAAAGCATTTGCATAATGACTGATCGCATACTCTCTTAGTTCCAATATATGTGTGAACATGACATGAGGATGGGCAAGTTTAGAAAGTGATGTAATGGACATAGCAGGACTAACAAAATCATATATCAGTTTCATATGGGATTTTTTTTTTGACTGGAACTACGGCGGGCCTCGGCCAGCCTGAACTTTTATTACGAAACAGCCAAAGCTTTACAAGCAAGAATTACATAAGAGGGGAGTGAGAAGAAAGAAAAAATAGAGAGACAACATCCAGTGTTCAGGGGGGTCAAAGAGATTACACCAATATAAGAGAGAGCCTTTTGTCGTAGGATCACGACATCTATGTGTCCAAAGAAGCACATCATCTAAGTTTCATATGGGATTAGCAACACCCAAATCAACATCTAACCAACTTGCTATAGCATGCAACCAACATCTTAGGTAAAAAACACCAAAAGATGAATTATTAGCTTACTGCTCGGAGTGAAAACGTTGGTGTGCCAGTCACCAACGTGTTGTGGCCGGCACTTTCCCTCTGCAAGCAGCCGCATAGTCTTCAGCGAGTTGTGGCGCGGCTTCCTCGTGAGGGCATATGTACTTCTCCACAAATACCTTGTTAGTCACCACGACTGCTGAATAGTAGTTAGGCTTGTGCTCTACCAATTCATTCTCCTTAAGAAACTTTAGAACATAATGCCGGGGTCTGAGGCAGCCCTCCAAGCAATAAGTGAGCAATGCCGGCCGATGAGCAATGTAGGCCGGTTCCAACCCCACATCGGAGATCAGAAAATCAGACTTGGCCTGCAGCGCGTCCAAGTCTGACCCCCTAAACGTCTTCTTCAAGTATTCTAGTTTGGCGGCCCCCATCATCTCCTCACTGTCATATGCAACACCGTGCAGGTTGTGCTTGAATATCGGAAAGCCAGAGGGCACACCTGAACCTTCAGCACAAGCAACAGTGGCCCCGAGACGCTCCAGGTTGTTGGTGAGCAACCTCGGCACAGCTAAGCTCGGCTTGGCAATATAACAACCCGCAGGAACGCGACGTTGGGCTTCACGACTACGTCCTAAGAGCCGAAGATGGGCAGTGCGGAATCCACCAGGGGAAAACGAGACAATGCCGGCGACCTCAGATCTCGACAGACCGAGGCCGGCGAACCCCGCGGCGTTGGGGGCCAGGGTTCTATCCACTTTGGCGCAGAGGAACAGCGGGTCCTTGGCGACGACGGCAGCGACATCGGCGCCGGAGAGGCCGAGGCCGGCAAGGAAGACGAGGACGGCATCGGGCTTGGTGGGGGATTTGAGGTGGGAGAGCTTACTGGAGTCCTTGAGTGCTTGTGTTGGGGTGAGGCCGCAGGTGTCGACGAGGTACTCCTTGACGGCGAAGCTAGGGTTGGGGGAATCGGCGGCCGCGGCCGCGGAGAGGAGGCGGTTGAAAGAGGATATGGGGTACTTGGCGGGAGATGAGAGGAGGTGGGTGACAACGCAGCTTCGGAGGCGGAGCATGGCGGCGGCGGCGAGGGGACGAGCGGCGCCGGCTATTTCAAACTTTTAAATGTCTTTCAAATCTGATCATTTCACAAGCGTAAGAACAAATCAAACCTAAAGAACTTTCCAATTTGAACAATTTTTTAAAATTAAATTTTTATTACAAAAAAAATTCCTAGACTTCTAACAAGTGAGTATAGTTTAATTAAACAAACTCCATAAACTCCTAAATACTATAAAATTACTAAGTTTAGATATATCCATCTGGAAAATATAAAATATATATCAACAGGACCACAAAAAATAAGTGCTGACTATTTATAACACACAATCAAATTTAAAATTTGAATATTTCAAACTTTTAAATGCCTTCTAAATCTAATCATCAAATTACAGACTTTCAAATTTGATCATCAAATTACAACAATTACTAAATACTATAAAATCAATACCTTCAAATATATCCATCTGAAAAATATGGAAAATATGTCAACATGACCACAAAAATAAATGCTGACTATTTATACCATGTGATCAAATTTCAAATTTGAATATTTCAGACTTTTAAATATATTTCAAAATCCAAAACCTACTAAGTACTATAAAACCAACAACTTAAAGTATATTCATCTCAAAAATATGAAAAAATGTATCAACATGACCACACAAAAAATGCTGACTATTTATATCACTCGATCAAATTTCAAAATTTGAACAATTCAAACTTTTAAATGCCTTCCAAATCTGATCATTTTACAAAAGCAAGAAGAAATCAAATCTAAAAAACTTTCCAATTTGAATATTTTCCAAAATCTAAACAATTTTAAAACGTAAGCTCTCTTTCCATTTAAATTATTTTCAAATCTACACAACTTTTCAAATGTTAACATTCTAAATACTATAAAATCAACAACTTCAAGTATATTCATCTGAAAAATATGAAAAATATATCGACATGCTCACAAAAATAAATGCTGACTATTTATGACACTCAACCAAATTTCAAAATTTGAATATTTCAAACTTTTAAATGTCTTTTAAATCTGACCATTTTACAAAGGTAAGCAGAAATCAAATATAAAAAACTTCCCAATTTGAATATTTCCCAAAAAAACTGAACAATTTTTAAACGTAAGCTCTCTTTGCATTTAAATAATTTTCCAAAAAAACTGAATAATATTTCCTCTGCTTATGGTGCTAAATAAGAAAAATATGGCAAAATGAAGCCATATTTAATTATTTCAATTTATCTAACCTATTTGGAACTAACACACCTTACATCTCTCTAGCTCCGTAGTTACATTTACAAAAAAAATGGTTGATTAGATGGATATTTCGAGAAAATGCAAATTCATTTCCTCTAACTATGGATTGATTTCAAACTGAATTTAATAAATGGTCATACAACATATTTCCTCCGATTATTGAGTTCAACTAAATATTTAGGACAAACCACAAACACATCATACTAATTCGAGTAGGTTAATATTTACACATAATGTAACTAAACACCCTCTAATTATGCAGTTCAATTTAATAAACGCTCAAGTTGAACTTACCTCTCTCTAATTATGTACTTTAATTTAAATAATGCTTGACTACATGCATATTTCTAGAAACCACATATTCATTTCCTCTACAGATGGATTTAATTTAATAACGATAATACAATATATATATATATATATATTCTTTTCTTTTCTTTTGCTTTCCAACAAAACAACATCGAAATAATGAACACCATGAAGCAAAATAATTTCAGCACATTTTAGCTTCCAAAACAACTATAATTTCTCTTTTTAAATTCCAGTTTGTTGTAGTGAAGCTGTAAAAAACATGGAAATTAAATCTTTGTATTTGTTTTCTTTTGTTTTTTGCTTTTCTTTTGCTTTGCATTACAACAACATTGGAATAATGATAAAAAAACACATTTTAGTTTACAAAACAATTATAAATTCCCTTTTCCAATTTCAGATTACTTTAATACATTTGCAAAAAAACATTGAAATTTATGTTCAACCAGTAAAATGATTGTTTTGTCTTCGCAATAACTCAATGAGTTGTAAGATTTATGCAAAGATAAATGCATTATACAAACAACGTCACCATTTCTATTCACAAAATATATTACGTAACCAAAACAAAAATACAAGTTATATTGACAGAAATATCCACACAGCGCGCGACGTGACGGCGCGCCAAAATTCAACTAGTTTTTTTTATACAGATGGATTTTTTTTTTTTTGGGAAAAACATGAACATCTATCTTTGACCCAGAGCAAATTCTTCGATGGTCCAGGCCAATAAAGGGGCCAGTGTGCGGTATTTGAGGCACTCCACAAATCGCCTCAAGAAGTCACCTTTTCGAGACACTATTTTCATAAACGCCACAAATGTATTTTTGAGGCACTATTTCAAATGCCTCTAAAGACTATGTCAACAGGAACTCGAATTTGAGGCATATAAATATTACAGTATTATTCAGGCACATTCAAGTACATCAAAACCGTAAAACAACACAATATTACAAAGCGACAAAGCATTACAACACCATATTGCAAGTGACAAAGTATTAGCTGACCAGAAGAGACTTAAAACAGTATACACCATACTAAATCAACCAGTTACAAGCAATATAATATTCTTAGCGGATTCTACAATCTCTCCACTAATACTAAAATCAACTATGAGGGCAAATACCGGCATCCAAACAGTAATGCAACTACGTAGAGGAAGCCTCACGCATTGTACTATGGACTAGCATACTTTGAATGTATGTCAGAGCTGGATCAACAAAAACCAATGCGACTGACGTAACTTAGCTCTTCGGAGTTCCTTAAGCTGTCCATACTTTGGTTCTCTTTCAAGTCCTGGATAGTAACAAAACAGAACATGAGGAAGAATGACATACCCTGCTTAATAAAAGTCAGGTCATGAGCCAAGAAGGCTCAATACATGATTCAGCTACATGAAACGCAGGGTCGGGAAAGTATCTCACCTGCAGCTTGGAGAGGATTTCAACGTCTTTGAAGCTCACAAGCCACTTCAGACTGGTGCATGAGGACAAACCCTTCAACATGTAAGAAATGACCATTGTTGGCAATAACAGGACACCCAACCCAGAGGATGAAATGACAGTAACATATAGAGATACAATCCCACGGAACAAGCTAATTGGCTATAATTTTCACAGGCCAAAATCACTACATCGTAATCTGGTCACGTAGAGTTTTCACTGACCACGGAGTGCGTACAAAGAAAACTAAACCAAATATCTACTAATTCCAGTATCAAGTCAAAATGTAAATGTCTACTACTATTAAGTACTGAATGTAGTGAACTAGTGATAACTCACCTTGCATGATTCACGTCAGCTCTCTCTTGCTCAATATTTTCTTCACATACTCTTGACTTCTGTTTTTTAGAAATAAAGGGTTGCCCCCAGTTCCATTAACATGAAACCAACGAACAACAATTCGCATGTCCAGCATGTCCCAGGTTATGCTAAAGCATAGAAGGGTCCAAATGAAAGTGCAGATTATTACAGCCCTTCAGGGGGGGACAAACGCTAAGCGTTATTTTTGAAGGCACCACTGGAGACAACTACAGATCAGGAGCTTCGCTTGACTCCAGGGGTGACAGGGAGCGTCGAGGAAGGCTTGGGTGACGGCAGGAACCAGTTGGTCGTCAGGAGTTGTTGATGGAGTTCCTCCGGCGTCCAGTTCCCTGACTGAGAGATGCTCTTGACTTATGTTTTAAGGCACAACAGATTAAACCACAAGAGTAAAGAAAAGTAGCAGGCAATATTCAGACCAAGTATGTATCGTTCCTTGAATTAGTGACAGGAAATGACTAAAATTTCTAACTCCGTCTCCAGACTGCACACTAGAATCACACAGCCTCTTGCATGAACAGAACTGGAATTAACATTCTAAGCCATTCTCCTACAGACCTCGTAAATCTATTTAAAACGATTTTAACATTAGACATTGCCAAAAGAAACATCATGACCGTAGTCCAGATGCAAATCCTTTCAGTGGATCAATAATTGCTACCATTGAATTGCTTATTCCTTTCTGTAATATGAAATTTCTGAATGGAGAAAACTGTTAATAATTTTTATACCCATGTTGAAGATAGTAGTTAGGATGCGAGTATGTAATATATTTTCATTATATTTTTAGAGTACCACATGCAGAGATAAAATGGAAGGATGTGATTTTTTAACGATATTAACAGTGCAAGGAAGAGCAACCTGCTTGTATCTTACTCAATTGTACCATATCCATATAAATTGATATGAATTGTAGTGAAGGAAGTAGTTCTATAATTGGAAATTCATCTCAACCAGCCTGCACCTGTCTGAAAGTCATGGTGGCAGATGGAGGTCTTCACATTCACACAAACCCTCTGAGATAGAGGTCATCACACACCCTTTGAGCAGCTCAGGCAACATCAAGTCAGCTGGCTGGATAAGAGAGGCATCAATGACATTACAGGAAGAAGGGCAGGTAAAACATAGTTGTATCAAGAAAATTATCAAATTTCTAAGTGCAAGCTTTTCCAAAAAATGTACTAAACTTGAAGCAGTTAACAATAGTATAAGCCAGTTCTGGACTGCTGCAATATCAATTTAAAAATGTACTAAACTGGAAGCAGTTAACATTAGGTTCACATTATGTTGTTCGTACGGCTACACAGAAAGGTGTGTCATTATTATACGTATCTGAACATCAGGACTAAGAGAATTCTAGGCTCTCCAATAAGGATGCTAGCTGCCGAGAAAACTTAAAAAAACAATTTGGTTTCTAAACTTACATGTCTGGTTTAGCTACCTGAGCAATGAAGTAGATCAAATATGAGCCTCACCAACTATGCAATAGGTAGATTTTATCTAATGAACATAACACATGCAAGTCAAAACCTAAACACTACACGGGGAGTCCGTGAGAAAATATTCCGCCGCCTCCACGAGGCGGAAACCACAGAGAGAGAAAAAGCTCTCCGGCAGGGAGAAATCTGCCGGGGAAATTCCTTCCCGGAGGGGGGAGATCATCGCCATCCTCATCGTCATCGCGCTGGACTTCATCGGGATCACCATCATCATCATCTCCACCGCCATAAACCACCATCACCGCTGCACCATCTCGTTCCGCTGTAACATCTAGGGCTATACTTTGTTTAGTTCATAGGGGAAACTCTCCCGGTGTTAATTACTCCTTGTGGTTGATGCTATTGAGTTTTATCGGTGAATTAAAGTATATGTTCAGATTGTTATCCATCATTATATCACCTCTGATCATGATCCATATGATGTCTCGTGAGTAGTTCGATTAGTTCTTGAGGACATGGGAGAAGTCACGTTGCTAGTAGTGGAATTATGTTGAGTAATATTTAATGGTTTGATATTTAAGTTGTGGTGCTATTCTTCTAGTGGTGTCATGTGAACGTCGACTACATGACACTTCACCTTTATGGGCCTAGAGGAATGCATTGTGTATTTGGTTGCTAATTGTGGGTTGCCGGAGTGACAGAAACCTAAACCCCCGTTAGTATACCGGTGCACAAGGGAGCGTAGGATCTCAGAGTTTAAGGCTGTGGTTAGATTTATCTTAATTACTTTCTTGTAACTGCGGATGCTTGCAAGAGGTATAATCACAAGTATGTATTAGTGATACGTCTCAAACGTATCTATAATTTTTGATGTTCCATGCTGTTATTATATCAATTGCTACATGTTTTGGCTACACTTTATATCATTTTTATGCATTTTCTGGGACTAACCTATTAACAAGATGCCACAGTGCCAGTTCCCTGTTTTCTGCTGTTTTTGGTTTCAGAAAATCTATTAAGGAAATATTCTCGGAATTGGACGAAACAAAAGACATCGTCAATAATATCACGAGGAGATCACGGAGTCCAAAGGGGAGTCGGAGCAGACCCACCAGGGGGCCACGCCACACTAGGGCGCGGCCCAGGGTGGGCCCGCGCCCCCCTATGGCGTGGTGGCCCCCCTCGGCCACCGACGCCGCCTCTTCGCCTATATATTCTCCGCGACGCGAAAACCCTATTACGGTCGATCATATTCCACGAAAAGTTCCGTCGCGGCCGTCATCGTCAATCTCAGATCGGAGGAGTTCTGAAGCTCTTCCCGGCACCCTGCCGGAGGGGAGATCATCACCGGAGGGCTCTACATCACCATGCCTGCCTCCGGAGTGATGCGTGAGTAGTCCACCCCTGGACTACGGGTCCATAGCAGTAGCTAGATGGTTGTCTCTCTACCTTGTGCCTCCATGTTTAGATCTTGTGAGCTGCCTAACATGATCAAGATCATCTTATTGTAATGCTAGATGTTGTGTTTGCTGGGATCCGATGAATATTGATACCATGTTTATTCAAGTTGTTTATCTATGTGCTCTTGATCTTGCATGCTCTCCGTTGCTAGTAGATGCTTTGGCCAAGTAGATGCTTGTGACTCCAAGAGGGGGTATTTATGCTCGATAGTGGGTTCAGTCTCTAGATATCTGGATCAGTGACAGAAAGGTCTAAGATGGTAGATGTGCTGTTGCTACTAGGGATAAAACATTGGTGCAGTGTCCAAGGGCACTTGTATTGATTACATTACACACTTTACTTCATGCAATAATCTGTTGTTAGCAACTTAATACTGAATGGATGCGGATGCTGCCTTGAAGGTGGATTATTTAGGCATAGATGCGGTTGGAATAACGGTCTATGTACTTTGTTGTAATGCCCAACTAGATTTCATAGTAGACATCTTGGCATGTATTGCATTGTTATGCCCTCTCTATTTGTCAATTGCCCAGCTGTAATTTGTTTACCCAACATGCTAGTTATCTGTTCTGAGAGAGACACCACTAGTGAACTGTGGACCCTGGTCCAATTTCCTCATACTGTTTACACAACCTGCTGCAATCATCTGTTTCCTGTTACTTGCTGTTTCCTGCTGTTTTCCACACCATACGTTTAACTCTTTGTTTCTGCAAGACCGGAGAGATTGACAACCTCTCTGTTTCGTGTTGGGCAAAGTTCTGGTTTGTGTCTGTGCAGATTCCACGTTGGTGCAAGCTCCCTAGCGCCAGGGGGAGTCAACATCAACAACCTTCCAATTGATCGTCAAGTCCTACTGGATTGATAACCTTGGGTAGATTATTCAAGGGAAAACTTCTGCTGTCTACATCATAACCTTCCTCTTGGGGTTCACCAACACGTAGCCATCAAGCTGTTTTCTGGCGCCGTTGCCGGGGACTTGGAGGCTATTGGAAAGGGGAGTCTCTCAGTTCCAATCTCTTTACTTTGTTTTTGTCTTGTTTTTTTTTTTTTTCTTGCTGTTAAATCAAAAACACAAAAAAAATTAGTTTCTTGCATCTAGTTTATTTCGGTTTGTTATTATGTCTAGTTATTTATTTGCTATCAATGTCTTCTCTGTTTGAAACAAAATCTTATTGGCTAAGTGGGTTCGCGGAGGAACAACATAATTACTATAAGGAATACCGCTTGTCTCAAAAAGGGAAATATTTATGGGAACAAATAAGTAGATTGAATTATTTTGCTAAAAACTTGTGCTCTACTTATGATGAATCCTACTGCTTTAATGAATCTTTATGTTGTAGAAGGCATAAACACCTCCCTTTCCAATGTGATTATAATGATAATGAAACTTGGCTGCTTATGCTAAAGGAAATTATGACTTTGGTAATCTTGAAATTGAAGAATTTTTGTTTTTAAGGGTGCTATGAAATTGCTGGTTATATTCAAATGATGATGCTCCTTATAGAACTGAGAATTATGCTATACTTGGTTATTGCCTTGAATATTATAATGATAATCCTTATATCACTGAATTTCTTGAGAAAACTTATTCTCCAGAACAACTTGCTCTTTCAGGACCTATGGAGAAGAAACTGCTAAAACTGAGCTCATTGGATGAAAAAGAGGAGAGAGTGATGAACAAAAGGAGGATCTACCTTCTAATGATAGTAACTCTTTAACTCTTACATTATATGATTACCCTCCATGCCACTAAGGAGGAAAATGCTATATTGTTGAATGTCATGATTCTATTGAAATATCTTTTTGATAAATTTGAAGTAACAGCTCCTTGACTCAAGAAAAGGAAATTGCAGAAAGTAAAAATGTGCTCCCTAATGTTATATATGATAATGCTCTTGATGATGGTCCTATATTGCTAATGATATTATTATACTACTATTGTCAAAAGTGGGTTTGATAACCCCACTGTTTTAGAGCTTAATAAAAATTATGTGTTTGTAGATCATGAAAAGCATGCTTTATGTGATAGTTATATTGTTGAGTTTGTTCATGATGCTACTGAAAGTTATTATGAGAGAGGAAAATATGGTTGTAAAAGTTTTCAAGTCACTAAAACACCTCTCTTTATGTTGAAAGTTTTGAAGCTATATTTGTTTCATCTTTCTATGCTAGTTGCTTTATGCTTCAATAATTTATTTTGTTACAAGATTCCTTTGCATAGGAAGTGGGTTAGACTTAAATGTGTTTGATATTTGCCTCTTGATGCTCTCTTTTGTTTTTCAACTCTTATTCTTATGAGAGCATCATTAAAATCTTCTAGCCTAGCTAAAAGGCATTAAAAGAAAGCGCTTTTGGGAGGCAACCCATTATCTTTTATTTTGTATTAGTCAAGGATGCTTGTTTACCTCTGTAGCAACTCCTTTGTATCTTTTATTTGCTGTTTTGTTGTGCCAAGGAGAGTTACTAATGCAAAGTTGGTTTTATTTTCGGGACTGCATTGGACAGATTGCTGTTCGTCACCGTTTAATTCAGTAGAAAATCAGAAAAAATCGAAAAATGCTGAAACTTTTTGTGCATGTTCCTGATGATGTTACGCAACTTTCATTATTTCAAAAGTTCTTCATCTGAGCATCGTAAGTGCCTCGAAAAAATTCGTCATTACAGACTGTTCTGGTTTGACAGATTCTGTCTTTTATTTTGCATTCTCTCTTTTACAAGTTTTTAAGTGGTTTCTTTTCGTGTAAAAGTGCCCACTTGAGCCTAGTAACAGTGGCTAATGTTTAAAATAGTTGGCTTGTGAGTTTTGTCTTTGCTAGAACTTTGAAGTATTATCTTTTAGTGCACTAACCTGCTAATGAGAAAAGCTGTTAAGTTTTGGTGTGAAGGAAGTTTTCAAGTGTTGATAGAGGAGAATGATATTACATGATCAAGAAGAGTGAAGAGCTTAAGCTTGGGGAGGCTTACCTCCCCAGCATATTTCAAGAAGACTCAAGCATCTAAGCTTGGGGATGCCCAAGGCATCCCCTTCTTCATCTACAAATTATCAGGTCATCTCTAATGGTGCTATATTTTTATTGCTTCATGCTAGTGTACTCTTCCTTGGAGCGTCAGTGTGTTTTTGTTTTCAGTTTGTTTTGTTTTGTTTGCTGTGCTATACTTGTTGGATCCTAGTATTCATGTTTGGGAGAGAGACACGCTCCACTTTTTCATTAGAATACTCTTGTGCTTCACTTATACTTGTTGAGTATTCCTGTCTAGTTGCTGTTATTGCTGTTAGCTCTCAGTTTTTCATGTATCTCTTGTTAGAGCTTCAGTTTCTTTTGAAGAAAGTACTCTCTTGCTTCACTTATATCTGTTTGGAGAGTTGTCAAATAAGTTGATTGGTGTTTGGTTGGACCAGAAAAATGCTATGCATGTGGTAGTGGTATAAAATGCTTACATGAATCTTTTTAGATCGTTGTCTTGAGTAATTTGATGCTTGCCAATTGTTTTGAGCTGTCAAGTAATTAATGTTTAAGCTTGTGCATCATGTAAGTAATGGCTATTAATGAAGAACTACTATAAGGATTTTCTGCTATAATAATCTGTTGCATAATTGGAAGTCCATAGTAGTCTAGATAATTTTTGGATGAAGGCTATGTGTTAACAAGGAAGACAGTGGGAGTCTATGGTTCGTCAAACCTTGTGTTTTATGTACACTCTTGCTATTCCAGTTGATAATGATGTTTGCTTATAATAACCTTGCTAGCCTAAACTCTGTACTAAGAGGGAATGCTTCTTGTACATCCAAAACCTTGAGCCAAATCCATGCCACCTGTGTCCACCATACCTACCTATTATGTGGTGTTTTCACCATTCCAAGTAAATTTCTTCATGTGCTATCTACTAACTACTCAAAACATTTCCTTTTTGTGTCACTACTTGAAAAGCTCATAAGGACGTAGTAGTGAGATTTGTCATCTTCCATGCTAATTAATTTACAAGGATTGGCAGCTTCATCTGCTTCTCCACCTTTTATTTTGCATTAAAGAGCTGGTTAGTCCACCCTATAAATAAATAAATAGACACTCCTCCATGGTGAATGTTGGTGGGCACCCGAGGATTCGGTTAGCCATGGTTTGTGGAAAGTAAATGGTTGGGAGGAGTGTCACCAATAAGTGCTTGTTACAAGTGCAGTCCTAAAAACTCTCGGAACCGCTCTAAAAGTTAGTTAGCCATGGAAGATGACAAGTACCTGCTATTTGATTTGTTGACACCTGTATACACCATTACCTTACAAAACAATATTTTATGCTCTCTATATGCCTTCGGGAACTACAGCTCTAGCACATGATGTTAATCCCTGCTTCCCTCTGCGAAGGGCCATTCTTTTACTTTTATGTTGAGTCAGTTTTCCCACTTCTTTCTGTCTACTTAAGCAAACATCATTGTCAACTCCAGTATAACAGTTTTTACATAACTTTGTGTTTGGTTGATCATATTCTTTGCATTGACATTATCTATATGATATACATGTTGAAAGTTGAAGCAAAGCTGAAGCTATTATCTTCCTTTGTGTTGATACAAACACTTTCATGTTGAGAATTATTGCTGCTGTGAGCTAACTATTATGTTAGACTATTATATCTCTAAATGTTTTATAGTATTATTCATGAAAGTTTGCACTTGTGTGATCACTTATGTTTACTCTTTATTTACTTGCTTGCAAACTATAGACCATTGGCTTGGATCACTTCATTCAGATCATGTGCATTACATTGTTATTTGATCAAAGATTGTGTTGGTAGCATGTCACTTCAAAAATTATCTGTTTTTATCGTTTACCTACTCGAGGACGAGCAGGAACTAAGCTTGGGGATGCTTGATACGTCTCAAACGTATCTATAATTTTTGATGTTCCATGCTGTTATTATATCAATTGCTACATGTTTTGGCTACACTTTATATCATTTTTATGCATTTTCTGGGACTAACCTATTAACAAGATGCCACAGTGCCAGTTCCCTGTTTTCTGCTGTTTTTGGTTTCAGAAAATCTATTAAGGAAATATTCTCGGAATTGGACGAAACAAAAGACATCGTCAATAATATCACGAGGAGATCACGGAGTCCAAAGGGGAGTCGGAGCAGACCCACCAGGGGGCCACGCCACACTAGGGCGCGGCCCAGGGTGGGCCCGCGCCCCCCTATGGCGTGGTGGCCCCCCTCGGCCACCGACGCCGCCTCTTCGCCTATATATTCTCCGCGACGCGAAAACCCTATTACGGTCGATCATATTCCACGAAAAGTTCCGTCGCGGCCGTCATCGTCAATCTCAGATCGGAGGAGTTCTGAAGCTCTTCCCGGCACCCTGCCGGAGGGGAGATCATCACCGGAGGGCTCTACATCACCATGCCTGCCTCCGGAGTGATGCGTGAGTAGTCCACCCCTGGACTACGGGTCCATAGCAGTAGCTAGATGGTTGTCTCTCTACCTTGTGCCTCCATGTTTAGATCTTGTGAGCTGCCTAACATGATCAAGATCATCTTATTGTAATGCTAGATGTTGTGTTTGCTGGGATCCGATGAATATTGATACCATGTTTATTCAAGTTGTTTATCTATGTGCTCTTGATCTTGCATGCTCTCCGTTGCTAGTAGATGCTTTGGCCAAGTAGATGCTTGTGACTCCAAGAGGGGGTATTTATGCTCGATAGTGGGTTCAGTCTCTAGATATCTGGATCAGTGACAGAAAGGTCTAAGATGGTAGATGTGCTGTTGCTACTAGGGATAAAACATTGGTGCAGTGTCCAAGGGCACTTGTATTGATTACATTACACACTTTACTTCATGCAATAATCTGTTGTTAGCAACTTAATACTGAATGGATGCGGATGCTGCCTTGAAGGTGGATTATTTAGGCATAGATGCGGTTGGAATAACGGTCTATGTACTTTGTTGTAATGCCCAACTAGATTTCATAGTAGACATCTTGGCATGTATTGCATTGTTATGCCCTCTCTATTTGTCAATTGCCCAGCTGTAATTTGTTTACCCAACATGCTAGTTATCTGTTCTGAGAGAGACACCACTAGTGAACTGTGGACCCTGGTCCAATTTCCTCATACTGTTTACACAACCTGCTGCAATCATCTGTTTCCTGTTACTTGCTGTGTTTCCTGCTGTTTTCCACACCATACGTTTAACTCTTTGTTTCTGCAAGACCGGAGAGATTGACAACCTCTCTGTTTCGTGTTGGGCAAAGTTCTGGTTTGTGTCTGTGCAGATTCCACGTTGGTGCAAGCTCCCTAGCGCCAGGGGGAGTCAACATCAACAACCTTCCAATAGATCGTCAAGTCCTACTGGATTGATAACCTTGGGTAGATTATTCAAGGGAAAACTTCTGCTGTCTACATCATAACCTTCCTCTTGGGGTTCACCAACACATAGCCATCAATTAGTCCAAGTAAGGGCGGTGCATTAGCATAGGTTCACCCACACAACACTTATCAAAACAATGAAGATTAATCAACTATGTGAAGCGAAAGCACTTGACTAGAATCACGTGTGTCCTCAAGAACATTTTGTCATCATAAGTAAACCAACCGGCTTGTCCTTTGCTCAAAAAAGGATTGGGCCACTCGCTGCAATTATTATTACTGTCTTTTACTTACTCACATTTTATTTACCTGCTATATCAAAAACCTCTAAAAACTTGTCTGCTAGCATTTACAGTGAAACCTTTACTGAAACTCCTTGTCAGCACCTTCTGCTCCTCGTTGGGTTCGACACTCTTATTTATCGAAAGTACTACGATACACCCCCTATACTTGTGGGTCATCAGTGCTCGGCGGGCATGTCCTCCTTCTGCGCCTGGACGAAGCCGAACTTGTGCTTTTCGCCGTAGCACTCGGAGTTGAGCTGATGCCACTTGCGAGGCTTCTACACGAGCTACGCCTCGAGCTCCACCGCCATGAGCGGCTGGCCGGCCTGCGGCGGCGCGGGCGGAGGATGGGCCGCGCCGACGTGCCCAGGGGAGGGGAGCGCAGTTCCACATCGGCGGCGATGGAAGCCTACGCTGCTGGTGGGGAGGCTGAGGTGTCGTGGTCTACCAGGGGCTCGAGGAGGTACCCCGCAGCGGGGAGACCCAAAGCTCGGTGGAGGTGGCATCGTTCCGCGTCGCGCTCCCCGCCGCGGGCGTAGCAGAAGGGGGCGGTGACGTGCTTGCGAGTGAGCGCGTCGGTACGGTTCCAGCGGCGGAAGACGAGCGAGGCGGTCCCTCTGTCTCGCGGGCCGTCGACGTAGCCGATGACGAGCTCATCGGCGCCAAGCCAATCGGGCGCGGCAAGGGTTAGGGTTCCGCAGGAGGAGGCGCGAATGGGTGCTGCGGCGACGGGAACAATGGAGGTGGTCAAGCTGGAGCGTCGCTGAAGAGCGGCGGCGCGGGAGATGGCCGACAGCCGGCCGGGAGGAGGGGCGGTGGCGTCAGGAGAAGAAAGGGGATCGAGAGAAATGTGATGGAGATGGGCTGTGCTCGTCTCGTCCGTGTATGCGTATCTCAACTTTTTTTTAACTTGACTAATAACTCGAGTACTCGACCTTAGGTATACTGTACGAACCGAACAATGGTGCGGAGTACACGATAACACGATCGCTAAACCAACAGCTCGCTAAAAAAACCAACACCCGTGTGCGCCGACTGGCCCAAGCCAAGCCCACCAGCATTCTCGGCCCAGACCATAAGTCGCGATCTCGTGGCTAGGTGCATATAGTTCCCGATCAATCACTGAAAAGAAAAAAAATAGTCCCGATCGATGGACATCATAATATGAACCTTTGAGGCATGTAGTGAATCAAGTAGAGAATATTTGAGGCATCTAAAAGTGCCTCAAAAGGTGACCATTTGAGGCACCTTTTAGCGGTGCCTTAATTTATATTTTTTTGAGGCGTTAATCTATAGTGCATCAAATGGTTACTTTTGGAGTCATCTAAAATTGCCTCAAAATGTGACCATTTGAGACACTTTTTAGCAGTGCCTTAATTAATAGTTTTTTATGCGCTAATCTATTGTGTCTCAAACAGTTACTTTTGGAGGCATCTAAAAGTGCCTCAAAAGATGATCTTTTGAGGCACTTTTTAGCAGTGCCTCAATTGATAGCTTTTTAAGGCGCTAATCATAGTGCCTCAAATTGTTACTTTTGGAGGCATCTATAAGTGCCTACAAAATTTGATCATTTAAGGCAGTTTTCAAAAATGGCTCAATTGTTCATGTTTTTGAGGCATTGTCTAAAATAATGCCTTCTAAAGTAATAAACAGAGGCAGATTTGAAAAGTGACTAACAAAATGCCTCCAATTTTAGGACGTGACATAGTGAGTCTAGTGACGTAGGCCCGTAACTGAGCCCAGCCCATCAGGTGTATCCGGGTTGGCCTCTATTTCTTCAAAAACCTCATAGAATTCCCTAAAAAAAAAAAACCTCATAGAAAGCGACTTGAAATAGAGATAAGCAACTTTCAATTTCCAGAGTAGTTTGTGGAAGAAATAGAGTGAAAGATTGGAGAGAGGAGTAGGACACGGACACATGCAGTTATGCAGCTGGTTGGTAGGAGCAGCATCAATGCATCACCGAAATTTCGCGAGAGCATCATCGATCTCCTTTGACATTTCGCATCCGTCGTCTTCATCCTGTGGTCGGAGGACACGGGGGCCCAGAGGCAGTTCCGTCGCCATCCTTCAAGCTGTTGAATCCGTGTGTCCGTGGCGTGAGAAAGTTGCAAATGGTGTCGGCACGAGATATTTTAGATGGAAGGCCATAGCCGGGTTAAAATCAATGGCACAAAAATTGACTGAACCTCACGGACGGTAAACGGATGGTTCGAGCACCCTCCCTCCTCTCACAAAAATTAGCTGACCCTATGAAAACAAATCCAAGTGTATGTTCCCAAATTATTTTCCTTGTTTTAATTTGGGTGTGGAGTAATGTGTGTAAACTGAAGAAAAAAATTATCCGTTCCTCCAAAAAATCTCAAATATTTTGTACAACTGGTAGCTTTTCATCATAACTGAGCTGCCTGTGCAAAAAGAAAAAAAATGTTGCAGTTTTTTTTTTAAGAAGACGATCCGGCATTTATTTTTTGATTGTCAAATTGCACGGTTACCATGGGGGTTATCCATAAGACTAGTCACAATGGGGAGTATCATATACTAGTATCATGCATATGATACTAGTCTATGTTACTACCTCCACAGTGGATAGTAACATATGTATGGTATCATATAACACTGCATTTATTAGGTTGTAGACTCATTTTGCATTGGAATCCGTTATGTTACGGTATCTACCTATGATACCACTATCACCTCTCTCATCATTAATTGCAGTGACACGTCAGCTTTTTGCCAACATGGCATGCATGATACCACCTATGATACCCCCATTGTGACTAGTCTAAGGCTTCAGGTAGTGTCAAGGACTAGTACACGCAAAATGTTTGGGGATTAGGATGACTCCAACGGGGCGACGCATCGAGTCCGCGCGTGTCCGTCCCAGTCCGCTGGAGCGAAAAACACGGCCCAACGGGGCGACGCAAACGGACCACGGTCCTTTTTTTGTTTGCCGCGACGCATTTCTGCCCAAATTTGGGCCACCGATGCGTTGGCCCCGGACGCTCGCGGAGCGCTCCTGCGTCCTCCTCGTGTCCGCCCTGACCCCGCGTGTCATCGACCTCAACGGCTAGAGCGGCCACCTACCCGCAATAACTGTGGGCGGTGGAGCTCTATAAAATCCCGCCGGCCGGCCAAACCCTAGTGCACACACAAACCCTAGCCCTCCTCCCCCAGCCACGGCGGCCACCACCTCCAAGCACAGATCCACGCGCCGGAATGGATCCGCCACCGCCGCCGCAGCATCTGGTGGACCAGGTCGAGCGAGCGCGTATGAGCGCGCGGGGCGCTATCGCGGCAGCTTCTCTCGCCGGATAGTGACCAGCCCGGCATCGGCCGGCATGATTCCGCAGCCGCCGCGTCCGCGCCTGACGGACGACGAGATGAGGGCGGTGGAGGCCGCGTACTCTGACTGCGTCGACAACGACGAAGAAGAGTACGCCGCCGGCGTCGCGGCGGGCAGCGCGCCGCCCGAGCCTCCCATCGGCATGGGCGGCTATGTCCAGAGCACCGAGGAGGAGGCGGCGCAGGCAGCCCACATGCAGCTGAACGCGCAGAGGGTGGCCGCGTTCATGTCCGCCGCGCGCGCCGTTGCCGACGCTGCACAGGAGGCCGAGACGGAGCAAGCTCGCCGCGCCATCGAGACCGCGGCGCGTGCGGCGTGCCACAAACGGCACCGCGAGGCCAAAGCGGCCGAGGCGGCCAAGGCGGCCGACGGAGCAGGCGGCTCCAACTGATGCCATATCCCCGCCGGCTAGGCTGCCTATGCGCGGCCAATTTTACAACGAAGCCGGCGCCACTACGTGTTTCGTAGCTACGAAAGGACCGAGGAGGAGGAGCCAGCTAGTCCGCCGCTGGCCACGACCATGACGAAGGAAGAGCCAGCAAGTCCGTGGCCAAATCAGCTTGCGGCTGGACGTTCCTCAAGGCCGGAGCCCCTCTTTGATCTTCCCCCTTGCCGGCCGGTGGTCGGTTGAATTTTTTTTTTCCAGTTTTTAGTGTAGTTTTAAGGTTTAAATCCGGGGAGGGTGACCTTCCGGCTGCTCCAAATCACTGTTATGGCTCAATTAGTGTAGTTTTAAGGTTTATTATGTCATTTCAGTCTCCAATATGTAAAAGAATCCTTTATTATTAAGAAAAATATTTGGAAAACAAGGCCGGGCGGACTCAATGCGTCGGCCCCGTTGGGCGCAGTGGCCAGAAAGGGGTGGACATGGGCCGGACGCGCGTCCGTTTGCCGACCCTAACGGACAAAACGCGGACCGTCCATTTGGGTCGCCCCATTGGAGTCATCCTTAGTCACACTTATTCCGTAAGGGGATACGAGCTGACAATGCGGATTTGGCGGAGGCCCAACGCCACTCTAGCAGATCCTTTATATTTCCCCTCAAACTGCTTTTATCTTGGTATGACATTTGATCTGCCAGAGCAGATACCTCAAATTAGTACTGTAATTTTTTTTTTAAAATTGAGTTTTCAACATTGATCATAGATAGTTGGATTGTTCATAGTAGAAACTAGGATAGTGCATACATAGATCGCGGTCGAAACCCTAACCCTAAGCAAAAGTAGGCAGTCGGGTACTTCACCGGGGCCTTCGGAGACACGGCGGCGCCTCGACCTCACTCGATGTAGCCGATGTACGGAGCGACTGTGGAGTGGCGCTGGGCCTCCGCCAAATCCGCTTGCTGCCGCGCCTCCTCTAGGCGGCGACGCTTGACCTCATCGTCGTCGTCCTCCGCCTTAGCTTCGCGGGCACGGAGGACCGCATGCGCCTCGCGTACACGGAGGACTGCGGGCAGGACGTGCCAGCACGTCGAACCCGCGCCACGGGTCCCGGGAGGCTCGCGAGAGGCAACCGCAGGTACGCGCGGCACGCGAGGCCACTTCCCAACGGCGCGCTTCATCGGGCGTGGGCGCCGTCACCCTGTCCCTGTCCTCCTCCTAGACGACGTTGCCGTCATCCTCGTCCTCGTCGCGGGCCTGCGAGCTCCCCGCCTCCGCGTCGTGCCACCTCAGGCCCTCGCGGGTCCACGACAAAGCGCCGCGGGTACGCGCTTCCATGCGGCTTCCCGGCGACGCGGCCGAAGCCTGACAACCACGGCCACGCGGCGACGCGGGCGAAGCCCCACGACGCGCGTCGGAGTTGTTGACGTGCCACATCGTGTAGATCCGGCCGCGGCATGCCGGATCCTGTGGGGGGCGGTGGCTGGAGGTGGTGGAATGCGGCGGAGCGGTACGGCGGGGCGGTGGGCGGAGTCCTGGATGCGTACTGTAAATCCCCCCTCCGAGCCCTAGATATATCGCTCACGGGGGTGGATTTACGGTGCACCATAAAAAATTTATAAGGGCCGGGCCGATATGCAGTGTCTGCTCGGGGAAAAAAAGCCCAAAACCCTCTATCGGCCCGATATTTAAGGGATCTGCTAGAGATGCTCTAATGGAGGTTTGCAGTCATTGAAGGTTGTTACCATGGAGTTTTACTCCTATCGAACATGATGTTCACGCACTAGGATTACTTCTTTCGCATTTAGTGTATATTTTGGTGTGTTTTTTCCAGTTACAGTTTTTCTTTGAGTGCTGTGATGCACATTCGTGTCATAAACTAGGGTTGTGTGCATTTTTGTGCAGAGACCGGGAAAGTGCCATTTTCATCATCATTAATTTTTTTTTATAAAGACATGGTAGAAAACTTTCGTATGTCCGATTCTTGTTTCCACGATTTTACTCACTGAACGGACGCCCTGGTGCCCAGAGCCAAAAACTTATCTTCTAGACGGTGGCATATTTTATTTTGTCACAAAAGAGTGAACATGCACGTATCTTACTGCAGTCTACATTATTACCTAAAATAAAATAAAATACTGCAGTCTACATCAAAGTCTCTCTTGGATATATTTTTTAAACTCACAAGTGCTAGTTTCCAAACTCCGAAGAACAAATAGTACACGCGGAAGGAATAGAATAAGGACTGTTCTGTTCGTATCCAGCTCCACACGGCCGATGACCGCTCCCTCACTACACACCCACCGCCAATCCGGCCATTTTCTCTTCTCCCGTCCCGTACAACTCGTCAGCCCACACGAGCAATGGGTACCGCCGCCGTCGTTCCGGCTACGAGTGCCGCGCTGCGGCTATGTCCTTCGGGCGGCCGCATCGGGGCTGCGGTGGTGGAGCGGCTTATCGCCGCCTCCGGAGACGTCAAGTCGGTGCTCACCGAGGCGCAGGGGAAGGAGATCCATAACGAGTCGCTGGTGCTGTGTCTCAAGGAAGCACGCCATGCTGCTACCCGCGCCGAGGACCTGCTGGGCGAGCTGGACTACTACCGAATAAAGGAGCTTCAGGAAGACGACGGCATGGTCAGTGCTTCTGTTTCTTCGACCTAGGCAAGAAATTCACGTGGGGAATTAAAAACCATGGGATTCTGATGGCCAGCCTCAAACCCAGTAAAAAATAATCTAAAAAATTATTCGAAATTTATGTGGCATCTAAGTCAATGCTACATTACTATGGTCAGTGGGCTATAGCTTTCCGAGTTTGTTCCTGTTCCTAAATTTAAATGAATTGGTAGTTAATATTTGTCTAAAATCTGTTAAGTTGTGCCATATTTTTTCCAAATGTGTCTCTTAGTTGCAAGTTCACTTTTTTTTGGGGGGGGGGGGGGGGGGGGGGGGGGGGGGGGAAGTGGAATTTACGCTAATGAAAAGCATTGTGCTTTGCTCTCCAGCAGATGAAACTCACCTCTCCAAATGATGGTGATTCTCAGGGTACGGAAGGCACCATAGAAAATTCTGCTTTTAGTACTGAAGGTTCACCCTCAGCTGCTCTTCAGGTTGTGCCCTATGTTGCCAGCCCAATGATCCCTGTCAGTGCAAGAAATACTATCTCGGAGCCTCGTCTTGGCATATCACGTGAGATAACAGACCTTGTAGAGCAATGCTGCGAGATGGCCAGAGATCTCCACAAGGCTCTCGTGCTTGAACATCTGGATGACCGTATCCGTGTTGCACAGAAACAACAGAGCTCATGGACTGATCGTCGGGAAACGTCATCTTGTCCCACTGAGACAAAAATTTATGGCAGGGTCCATGAGCGGGAGATGATAGCAAGCAAGTTAAAAGATGAGGGATCTTCTCGGGGAAACCTCTCCGTGCTTGCCATCGTAGGCAATGGAGGTGTTGGGAAGACTACTCTAGCTAAGGCTGTGTTCAACGACCCCACAGTATCAGAGAATTTTGATGCACTATTATGGGTCTATGTCTCTGTTTATTTTGATCAATCTAAGATTATACGAGAAATGTTGGAGTCCCTGCTTGGGCACCGGCATGAAAACATCAAGGGTTTGAAGGAGCTCCAAGACATCCTAGAATTAGCATTGAAATCGAAGCGGGTGCTACTTGTTCTGGACGACATGTGGGAAGACAGAGAGAGCCAAAAAGAAAAATGGTGCGAGCTGCTAACTCCACTGCTTGTGAATGAAGTCAAGGGGAATAAGATTCTGGTGACAACTCGTAAGCCATCTGTGGCCAAGTTGATTGGAGCTACAGATTACATTAATCTGGATGGTTTAAAACCAACTGACTTTTGGCATTTTTTCAAAGAATGCGCCTTTGGAGATGCCAACTACAAAGGAGAACGGAAGCTTGAGAAAATTGGGCAGAATATGGTTGTCCAGTTGAAGGGTAATCCTTTGGCAGCAAAGAGTGTGGGCAGAGTACTCAGAAGGAGACTTGATGTTGAGTACTGGACCAGAGTTTTGGATAACAGTGAATGGAAACACCAAAAAGATGACTATGATATCATGCCGGCCTTGATGATCAGCTACAGGTATCTACCAGTCCACCTCCAGCCCTGCTTCTCCTACTGTGCTGTGTTCCCCAAGTATTATAGGTATGAGAAAGAACGTTTGGTCAATATCTGGATAGCCCAGGGTTTGATTTTTTGTACTGACATGCATAGACGACTGGAAGACATTGGAAGTGAATTTTTCGATGATCTGGTCGAATGGGGATTTCTCCAAAAAGAGTTTGAATTGGGTAGCTTTCTTACCATGCATGATCTCATACATGATTTGGCACAGAATGTTTCATCTGACGAGAGCTTCAGTATAGAGAACAATGAGCCTAGAGCTGCACCACGGCTTGTCCGTCATGTCAGCGTAATCACAGAATGGGAATACAAGGCACAATTAGATGGCACCGTGCGTGCTAATGAGCCTTTTCTTCAAGAGTTTTGCAATTCCTTTGTCGAGTTGCAGCAAAAACAATTAAGCACATTGATGCTATTTGGGCCACATGACTTGGATTTTGCAAACAAATTTCGCCAAGAATTCAATGAGGTAAAGTCAATCCGAGTGTTGAGGCTGGAAATGGTAGTCCATGGTTTGGATTCGATGATAGGGAACATCTCTGCATTTATTAATCTTCACTATCTAGAGTTGGACTGCTTTTATAAATTCACCAGGTTGGAACTGCCGGAGGCAGTATGTGGGTTGTATCATCTACAAGTCCTGGATATCAAGGAATGGGGAGCCAGCACAGATTTACCAAGAGGTATGAACAAACTTGTTAACTTGCGCCATTTTATTGCCAAGGGGGTTACATGCAAAACTAGCTGGCATTGAGAAGATGGTTTCCTTCAAGAGCTCAAGGCTTTTGCTGTCCGAAAGGAGAGTGAGTTCAGCTTACGACAGCTGAGAAGACTGAATCAGCTCACAGGATCCATTTGGATTCACAATCTCGATGATGTAGGAAGCCAAGAGGAGGCCATCGAAGCAAAGATCTGTGACAAGGTTCACCTCACTACTCTTCGCTTATCATGGAATGGTATCCTTGGGGGGAAAAGTGGTGCTTCAGTTAACATTCCCATACTTGAGGATCTTAAACCACATGCTGGCCTTGTAAACTTGAGAATTGAAGAATATGGTCAACGTTTACCATCATGGCTGAGCAACAATGTGCATGCCACCTCATTGCGGTCACTTCATCTGAATAACTGCTCCAAGTGGCGCACAATACCAGAACCTCAGCATTGCCTCTGCTCCGGGAGCTGCATTTGATTAACATGGTTCGCGTTTCCAAAATTACAATTGGCAGTTTGGAGGTACTAGAACTACGTAATTTGCAAAGTCTGAGGCAGTGTATAGTTTTGGACAGGGAGCAGCTATCTGCGAGCCTATCTGTTCTTGAGGTGGAAGGCTGCATTAGATTGGAAGAGTTCCCCCTGCAACTATTTAATATATCTATTGATATGCAAAGTAGGTGTCTGTTTCCTCGTCTTCGGAGACTTGAGGCACGTCGGAATCAGATTGGGAGTTGCTTCAGTCACACTAGCATCCAGTACTTTTATCAATAGATTCTTTAATGTATATACACTTGTCAGTGCAATCCAATTCTGAGGACTTCTTGCTTGAACCATTTGGCCCATCGAATGGGCTGCGCATGGATATCAAAGGGAATGGACAGGTTTTGAGAAGAGAGGGGATTTTGTTCCATTCAACAAACTCAGGGATTTGGTGGAGCTTGAAATCAGTGAATATCCAAAACTGACGTATCTTACCTGGGAAGGCTTCGAAAAGTTAGCATCATTGAAAAAATTTAGACTGAGAAGGTGCTGGAAACTATTTTCTCCCAATATTGAGCTCATTCTACCACCATCAATCCAAGAACTTGAGTTTAGTTCCTGCAACATTACAGGGAAACAGCTGTCGCAACTCCTGCTGAACCTTCACTCGCTGAGAAACTTCAGCATAAATAATTGTGATGAGGTAACATCCTTACCTGTAGGGTTGTTTACAGACGAGCAGAACCAAATGGCAGATGGCTCTTGGCGCATTCCTTCCAACTGTGTAGAGACTCTTCAAAGCTTGCAGATCTCATTCACAAGAGGTTTTTGGGATACAAGTTCAACGATGCAATTTTTTAGTGAGAAAGGCTTTGGAAGATACATGTCTCTTCAGAAATTGTCATTGAAGACTGCCCTGCTCTCCTATCTACTATGATGTCTGGAGAAACACCTCACATACCTCTATCTTGTCTAGTAAAACTCCATGTGACTTCCATCAAAGAACATTTGCAATTCTCGGAATGCTCTTCCCTTGTTGAACTAGAAATTTTTGAATGTGAATCTTTGACATCTCTCAACCTGGATTCTTGCACTGCATTACAGAAGCTCAAGATTGAACAATGCAGATGGTTATCTTCGCTTGAAGGTTTGCAGTCATGTAGGGCATTGCGGCATTTGAGCATCGGTAATTGTAAGATGCTTACTTCACTCAGAGCATCGATCAACACCCTCACAACACTGAGCGTGAAGGAGAATCCAAATTTAGCATTTATGGACCTGGATTCCTGTACAGCACTGAAGAAACTGTGCATTGAAGGCTGCGCTACCATGACATCTTTGGAAGGTCTTAAGACCCTTACTGATCTCAAGTACTTGAAAGTTCAAAATACTCCAGGCTTCACAAGGTCATGGCTATCAGCAGCAGCGGCCAAAGGTGACAGAGAGGAGTGCAGCAACTTCCCACGAGCACTTGAAGAGCTTGATATTGATGACATTAGTGTCCTATGTGTGCCCATATGCAGTCAGTTAAAATGTCTGAAGACATTGATCCTTCATGGAGCTCTTGATTCTCCACGTGACTATGTGGACTCATTGACAGATAACCATGAGAAAGCACTGCTACTTCCTGCCTCCTTGCAACAGCTTAAATTCGACAGATTTAAAGCATCTCCTGTCACTGCCTGCAGAACTTCAATCCCTCACATCTCTGCAAATACTAAGTCTTGAGAAGTGTCAACATATCAATTCCCTACCAGCAGGGGGTCTTCCAGCTTCGCTCAAGTCCATGGATATCTATCGCTGCAGCAGAGAGCTAAACGCACTATGCAGAGACTTGCGTAGAGTTCAGAAGATACATTTAACGGTTGATGGAACCGAAGAGGAATAAACCGTCTTGTTTGTACGTACGTGATGTTGCCGTATCTTGTTTGTACGTACGTGATGTTGCCGTATCTTCCATTTCTGGCCAGGAGTCGTGTTTGGGCCTTGAGAGTTTCAGTATGTCAACGATCCTTCTCCACAAACAGAAAGATGTAACCAGATTTGTATTTGTTCTGTGTATTGTTTGAATATCTGATCCCACGGAAGTTATTAACTTCCATGCCACCAAATAAATCTCAGATCTCTGATTTTCTTTTGAATAACTGCTTAGCCCTTTCATCAAGTCAGGTTTTTGTTTTTCTTTACTGTCATGACGGCTTGAACAAGAAAAAAAATCAAAACCTGACGAATATATATTTTATTTCTTTAGTACTACCGATCAATGGCCCAGGCAATTTGTGTGGCTAGATTTTTTATGTTTTTATCATTGATAGGAAAGCTACAGTGCCACATTAATTTGACACTCAGTTCTCTATTATTCTATTTTCACGCTTGGCCTGGCCTGGCCATGTGCTTGTTATGCACCCATCTTCTCACTCCACGATTTTCACGCTTTGGACGCGCAACGCACCATGTGATGGTAGAGAAAGTAGCCTGTGGCGGCTGCCGGTCATTGGTAACCTCCACCCGTCGATCGCGCGACGGCCCTCTCCTGCACCGCGCCATGGCTGAGCTCGTGGGCGCGTCTTGATGCGTACCTCATGTACCTGAAACTCTGCAAGCTGCCGTCGTCGTCGCCTCGTCCATGAGATCACCAAGACCCACGACTTGAGCTTCGCGACCCGGCCTTGGAGCCCCAGCGTGCGGGTCCTGGTGACTGGCGGCGACGCGCAAGGGCCTTCGCCCACGTCAGGCTGCTGCTGCTGCTGCTGCAGCAGGGAAACTCGCGTGGCGGCATTCGGCCAGGGAAGGCGGACGTCGCGAGCTCGGGTGAGAGCGTGCAGCTGGGGACCGCCGGGCTGACGGAGTTTGTGAAGGAGAGCGCGGCGGGGGGCGTGTTCCCGCCGCACCGCGAGGTGCAAAGGCTGGAGGTCACCTGCCTGCCCGCTGGAGCTGCCTCTGCCAGGGGCGGACCCAGGAAAAAAAGGGACCGGGGGCACGCATGTATAGAAAAATTTACCAATTTTTTTGGGGAAAGAAAAATCACCAACACATAGATAAATAAGGTTATAATCGTCCAAATATGATATATATATATATATAAAACAGTTTTCTGATAATTAATTGAATACTTCATCCACCAGCAATATGACAAGTTTACTACTCCCTCCGTTCACAAAAGGATGTCTCAATCATTTCTAGATTTGTATGTATGTAGACATGCTTTAGTGTGTAGATACATCCAAATTTAGATAAAGTTGAGACATCCTTATATGAACGGAGGGAGTAATAAAGTGGACAAACCTTTTTGGCTGAAAAGACATATATCCAAATAGTTCAGAGGTTGCAAATATGAGAATATTATTTGTCTTGCAGATAAATGTTGTTAACTACGAATAGAAAACACATGTTAGGATCAGCCATGCAAAAATTAATGGAGGTGATATAAACATAGAAAAAGTGTAAGATATTAAACCATTACATTTTATTTCTCCCACGGTGATTTTTCATCTTATATTATAATTTTTCTTCAACTTCATTAGCAACTCCATAATTTTCCTTCTTCTTACCTGCCAAATTGTTGACACACTAATTGTATAAATTCATATGCAAACTTTGCTAGTAGTAGCAGGCAAGCAGAAAAGTAAGAACCCTAGTACATTAATCTGGCCCGGATTGCATTGCATAGAAAATTCCCAAATCCTAGAAACTTGTTTACGGGTAGTCTACAAATCAATGCTACCAAATCTGATTAGGACCACTATACTGGGAGTAGTATGGATTCTATTTGATTTGACATGGAAAAGATCAAAAGAACCAGAATAAAAAAAAATAAATATATCAAAAATTGAAAAGCCCTAATTTGTATCTGTTGTGTTTAGTCCTTACCTTAGCATATATTTGTGGACGAGGCTATGCTACTGACTGTAATAAGTATCAACGCGGAGGCGGCAGCGGCCGGGCAGACGGCGGTGGCGGGTCTGGTGGAGGGCGGCCGAGATCGTCGAAGAAAGAAGCCGACGACCGACTCTGTACTCTCGTTATCCAGAGACGAAGCGAGGGTGTTTGCCTCGCCAGATCGTGTTACTGGATCGTGATATTGTTGGAAGCTGAAACGTGAGAAACTAGCTTGGCAGGCTGCCGGCCTTTCTTTTCTTTCTGGGCTTTTACAAACGTTGCTGGGTTGGAGCCTTGGAGGGACTGGGGGCAATTTTACTTGGCTGACTGGGGGCACTGCTTATTTCCATCGGACATAATATAATGTAGACTGAAAATTGAGTGGGGGCCAGTGCCCCCATTGGCTATAACGTGCGTCCGGACGCACCCTGGCCTCTGCGACCGCGGTGGCCAGGCAGGTTCACCAAGGTCAATTAAGTGCGTCTGATCATGCATCATATACTAGCTCGACTCTTGAGTTGTCTTTTGGTTGTGTTAATCGGGATGCTGAGTACTTTTAGGCAGAATGCTCCACGCACGCGCGGACTTAATTAACGAGCCGTGCTTCCTTCGCTAGCGAGGTTTTTTTTTTTCTTCTCTTTTGAGGCTTGGTCGAGGCGGGATCGAAAGAGCCAAAGCGATTTTTCTCGTGGTTCAGGCCGTGCCGGTAGGTAATCAAGGGATCAGTCTCATGCAGGTTGACACGGCCAAGGGAGCTACGTTGTTGGACTGGGGTCAATTGACACCAACGACTTTGTGTCAAACGCCTGTGCATATCGCCCAGTACGGCCAAATGACCCCACTGAAAATATATTTTGACCCCAGCCCACCAGACTCCGTTGCTGTGCAAGTCAGTCTATGCCCAAAATACGCACAACAGCAGCCCACCAGCCCGCTCATTCCCGGTAGGATTGCTCCCGAGTTTAGGGCCGCCTCGAATCCCTGGTAGGTAGGATCGCTCCCGAGTTCATTGCCAAGTTGTTCCTTGTCATGTAGTCCTGACCTGCATAGGCACATGTACATGGATTGCCGGCCAATGGCCATCCCTCCCCTCCTCTGCAAAATTTGATGATTCCATCTACAATTCCCTTCCGTAGGTGCCGCTGTAACCGCTCTCTCCATCTAATTGATTTGAAGGAGATTTAAAATCTCCAGTTCCTAATCTCCTATTATCTTACGGTTTGTTACATATGCTGATTTATTCATAATTGCTTCAAGTTTTGGGTGGATAATCAGGTGATTAGACAATCAACAACATAAGTGTAATGTGGAGACAGTTTGGTGATAGTTCATGAATCACTGCATCATTTGTCTCTTGAAACAAAGACTTCTAAATTCAATTCTATGTATGAAGCGGCCAACAAAAATAGAGAGGTAATTACTTCTTATTGAATTTTTTATGCTACATTGAAAACTACAATTCCTTATGTGAGTTCGCTAAAAAAAATACAAACATGTCATGTTAGTTAATACAAGATGCAGATTTGCGTTGTATGAGGTGTACGTTGGTGAAGTTTTTTTTGACACCGGCGACCTTTTTTCCTGGCTTCGCCCCTGACGATGAGTGCAAAGTCTGCATACCCTCCGACATGTATGAATTTTCGATATTCATGTTAAGATACCGTGAGTTGCGGAAGATGAGTGACGCGGTATGTGGTGACCTTGAATGAATTTGAAGTGACGACCAAGGTTTTGGTTAGCGGTAGAAAAAATTCCCGAGGGTGGTCGGGATTTCCGGTTACCGCGGTTACCGGAAAATCCCGACCGGTTACCGGACGAATTTGAAATCCAAAATTCGAAAACTCAATTTTTTTTGGTTCCACATTTAACCATTTTCAGCAAGTTTTCATTAAAATTCAAAATTTCAGAATTTTTTGTCCGGTATGACTATTTCCTGAGGGTGCTCGGGATATCCGGTTACCGACCGGTAACCAAAACCATGGTGACGACTCAATAGGTATTGGACATGGCCAAGCAAACAATCATTGCAATGAGAGAGCGAGTTTGACGGTGTCGAGGAGGTCATCCGCGGGTATAAGTCCCTACCATGACCAACCATATGGTGATCGATGTCCTTATTAGAGAACCAAGTCAAGACTAGGGCGGTGAGTTGGATTCGTGGATGACGACGGCAGTAGCGTGATGGCCGAGCATATAAAGCAAACAATATAAGCTGGGGTTAGATTGATATAGAACTCGAATGTGTACACATATCGAAAAAATCTACCAATCAATGACCATCAAAAGAAATAGTACAAACCCAACAACTAGCCTCCCACCGTACAATAAAAACAACCCATATATATCGCGTACGTCTCTTCACCCAAGTTGTGGCAAGCTTGACAAATCAATCAAATAAGTCATGGATGAGAAAGACAAAGAAGGTAGTAGCCAGAGAGAAGAGATGAAAAAGGAGGAGGATGTGAAACTAAAAAGCATGAGGGAATATGAGACACCGGGAAATTGGGCGCGGATGCTCGGAGGAGAACATGGTCCTTCAGGTTGAGGGCAAGTAGCACCACGACAGAGGGAGGCACCTGTGTTTAGTGGGGAACACAATGAGTCAATACAATTGCGAGTATTCTCACAACATATATATAGTATAGACTATATGCAGCTTGGGCAGTAGCCAGAATTTTCACGGGGTACAGCGGTGCGACTCGTAATCACATTCGCCATTCATAATGTCTGCCGGATCTTACTCGACACTGGAGAGGCGTTAGGGTACTACAACCCAAGAAACCAGACACTCGAGACTGTGTTCTCAACTAGTAGTTGGCAGCCCAGCGATTTCATGATTCTTCTCCGGAATACTTACCCGAAATATTGCAGATTCAATCTCCGGAATATTTAACGAGCATTTTTTAACCCATCAGATTTTGATGTTGCTTGCCCTAGATGTGTCGCCTTGGTGACATGGTGAGAGAGGTGCACGTCATCATTGTTCTTGTCTACACGTCGCACAACTTTTACACCAGGAGCTACACCATGGAGTGTACCATCCGGAGGTTAACGAGGTTAAGGGTGCTCATCCATTATTGCGTTTGACATCTACAATGAGGCTTCTGATGTCATGCCAGCACCACAGATCATGGAAGTCGGTGGTAGGATGTTTGTGGTAGAGCTCACTGCGCAGATTCGCGTCCGTACCCGAGCACAGAGCCGATGACCATATGAGGATTAGACGGTGGTAGATGCTGGAAAAGAGAGCACTTGATACAGCTTGGGCACTGGCCAAAATTCTCGTCGAGGACAGCGGCGGGCCTCGTGATCCTGTTGGTCGTCAATGACGATTCATGAAGCGGTGAAAGTCATTTTCATAGAGAGGGTACACGTACCAGAGTACTTTACCAAGCAATGACATCAACTCAACGCAAAATAGAAAGTGAAAACCCCACCAACCAATCTCACATTGTGCATATGGGCGTCAATATTTTTCGAGAACCCACAGAAAGAGCTGTGCGTTTCTTTTATTAAGCTTACAAGAGAACAACAAAGCCAAAGAATGGCTACAACGCCTTTCGGCCAACACGCTAATCAAAAGATTAGCCACCACTCACACAACGGCAACAACAAAAGACTCGGCCATGCCCAACACGACCGCGTCTCGACCTACACCCATCAACTCCGAAGAGACCACAACCTAGACTAATCGCGCCGACGCTCCACGTTGAATGCCTAGAGGTCGGCAGGCGAGAGGCAGGGCTTGGCTAGTCTTGAGAAGAAGGCCATCTTGGAGACGGCGGGGAGGCGTGCATAGCGCCCTCGAGGATCATGGCCTGAGCCGAAGCAAACACCACCGCAGCACCAGAGGACATCATGCAGCACAAGGTCTTGTCTCCAATGCGATGCTTTCAACAAAGTAGCGACGTCGAGACGCCGCCATCGCGGTTTTCACCCGGAGACAACACCACGGGGATGGGGAGGTAGCGTCGTTTCACAGCAACGCCTCCATGGAGGAACACGACGCCCGTAGGCGCCGTCGTCGCCGGCACAACGCAAGTTGTGCAGGACTTTCGTCCGAGACACCACACGCCCACACCATCACACACGTAACTGCACAAAGCCCACACATGGCCGCCGGACTAACCGGAGGAGCACGGCTGGCCGCCACCCAGCCATAGCCCTGCCGCAGTGGCAGTCCCTGTCGTCGTCGTCGTCGTCGAGCCGCAGCCAGGCCGCCGTAGCGCAGGAGACGGGCGCGGCCCGCGCAGCCTAGATCGGGCCCGTGCGGCCTCCGTCTCCGCGCCGGCACGCCGGCCGCTCCACCAGGCGGTGCGCCCCCACGCCGAGGAAGGCCGCCGCCTTCCGTCGCATGGACCAGCACCGCCGTCAAGTCACGCCTGAGGAAAGCGCGAGCGTTCACCGCAGCTCTCTGCGACCGAGCCGGCGCCGCTCCTCCCGCTCGCAGGAGACGTCGCCGCGGTGCGCCTACCTTGCCTCCCCCGCCTTTGGCGAGTCGGGCGCCGCCACCGCCGCCGGCGTCGGCGACGGCGACGGCAAGGGGAGCACGTGACGAGGGCTGAGTGTGCTAGGGGTTGGGAGGCCTCCGGAGCCGCTCGAGCGGAGCGACCCGGGAGGCAGAGAGGGAGGGGCGGGAGTGGACGGGGGAGGTGGGCGGCGGTGGCAGGAGGAGGCCCTGGCGGCGGCGGCGCGGGGTGGGAACCCTAGGTTCGCGAGAGCTCCGCCGGCGTCAATATATAGCACACCATCTTAACACAAGTATTCTCTGGGGGGCACAAGGAGTCGATTTGGCTGCGAGCATTGTGACAACCCATGGCATAAACTGGGATGGCCAGATTAAAGAAGACTCGGTAGATTGGGCTATTGATGAACTGTAGCGTGTCACCGATATCTAGCCATGCGGACCGTGATCCCTACATCTTGCCACCAAAAGGAACAACAAAGAAGTCTGATGATAACGGTTACATAATTCTTGATATACAGCCTTTCTCTGCTGGCTTCTATGAAAATAATAATTTTTCGGGCACATGATCATCCTCGGAAGCAAAGAAAGAACTTCGTGAAATGTGTCATTTATTTGGAGGAAATAAAAACATGCAAATGCGAACAAAAATGACCTAGAGAACAAAATGACTGATTTTGAAGCTACCCTCTTTTGCATCGTGTTCTGTGTTTTACATTTTCAAAGAATTTTCGTCATCTTGATGATGAATGTTTGGCTGGACCTGGCGGAAGCGGAATATTATAAACAGACGTCTTGAGAACGAAAAAGCGTAAACCAACGAAAGACGTCTTTTGTTAGCGCCTATCGAGATTCGAGACAAGGGCCGGCTGCACCCAGAGTGACTCGCTCTCCCGCCGTCTCGTCGATCCCCGTCGGCGCCGTCGCCGGCGCCGCTCCCAGCTCCGGCCGCCCCTCTCGGGGGTTCTCCGGCGAGATGCCGCGCGACCGCGATGAACCGGCGGCCGTGCGCGTCTACACGGTCTGCGACGAGTCCAAGTAACCACCATTCCCCTCCTTAACCCTAACCCAGCCTCTCTCCTCCGCCGCTAATCCAATCGATTCGGTCGCAGGTACCTCGTCGTCCGGAACGTGCCGGCCCTCGGATGCGAAGACGAGCTCGGCACCCTGTTCTCGACGTACGGCCCACTGGAAGAGTGAGCCACCAGCGGCCCTGAATTCTTCCTGCTAATGTTTCATGCTCACCTCTTCGTTTTGGTGTTCAGGTGCAAGCCCATGGATGCCGAGGACTGCGAGGAGTACACCGACGTCTTCTTCATCAAGTTCTCGCAGGTCAGCAACGCGAGGTGACCAATGCTTGTCGCATATCTATCTCATTCAACTTGTTGGTCCTCTGTGGTGATTGATTGGGCGGTGATGGTTTTCCATGGTAGTATTGTGTCTGTCAGACATGGTTTAGATGGTGAGGTGTGGCGGGATATCTTGTGTTTCCTGCTAGTATTAGTTATCTGATTCGTGTATCACATAGCATATGTGGTGAGCAACCAAAAAGTTCTCTGATTCGTGGGTTACGATTTAGCATTTATGAATATGTGATTCAAGAATGTGTGTAGCATGTTAATTGGCTGAACATTCAGCGATTCATGCTTCTGTAATTGAGTGAAAACGATTTGAGTCTTATTGTTCAGCACAACTAACGGACTTGACTGATGAAAGGTGACTTGGGTAGGCTTTCCAGAAGCAAAATTGAGCACATAGTACATGCTCTCAGTATGTGTGATTTACTGGGAAGCCCCAAATTGTAATAAACTTAAATAAATGATTGTATCTTCTTTGAGGGCATGAGTTAGTTCAGGTCTTGTAGTACAGTCTCTGGCACCTGAGCACCAAATCTGGAGCCAACAGTTGCCCCAACTTCTTGTTTGGTGTCTTCTCTTTTGGTTCAAGAAAAAAGAACAATCAGATTTGCCATCTTTTACTTAAGTTTGGTATTGGTTCTGTCATGTTGCAGGTTTGCAAAGAGGAAGTTGGATGAGTCTGTATTTCTTGGCAACCGGCTGCAGGTGTCATATGCACCTCAGTTTGAGAGTCTTGAGGATACCAAGGAGAAACTCGAAGTCAGGAGAAAAGATGTTCTTGGCGAATAAGATGTATGGTTTCATTATTTGTTAAAGTATATCTGCATATTAGAATCTTTTATTGCACAGAAACCTAAAGATATATCTGGGATTATCAGCTTTGCTAGTACATTTTACTTGGTACTTGAATAGTTGGATCTTGATATTTCGTTGCATTTTGCAGCACCTGCTGGGAGCAGACCTGAAGCGCTATCTCATTATTCACCGGGTCAGGGGTCGTCAAGCGGAAACCCACACCATCATATGAGCTCCAATAAGAGGTTACTGTTTACATTATATCTTTGGTTTCATGATGTAAAACTGATAACCAAAAGTAGGTCATATTTTACTCATCATATGAAATTGTATTGCCACTTCCAAGTCAGAACTGAAATTGCTATCATGATTGATTACGGCCACTGATTTGGTTGTGGATAGTCATGTTATGGATCATGTAGACACATTGGGATGGCCAAAGGAATTTAGGAACTATAAGATGCAAACTAGTGAGAGGTTTTATTAGATTATACATGCATTTACTTCTTATTTTAAATCTTTGTGTTAGGTCGTTTGGTTGCCGACATTTTGCCAGGTCGGCGATCTAATGGAATAGCTTGCTCTTTGTGTTCGGACATGTCCTGACTTTTATGCATCAATTTGGATATTCAGACTTGGCAGTACATTCCAATATACCATGTGTTTATGTTAGCAATATATATGATTATCATACAATCGTATTCAGTCATTCTTTTGAAGGTATTTTTTTGCATGAAGAACTACACTACTTACCTAAAAGCCTAAAACAATATAACCTGACTGTGTTACAAGAAAAAGGTAACACGATAGTAACTTCTCCTCTAAAGTTTCATCTTATCATCTTCAGGGAACACACGAAGACAGTTCACACTTCTCATATCGAAGATGCCCGTTTCAGTCATGTGTCCTCTAATAAGGTATGATGAAGTAGTAAAACAATGTTTAGGCTGAAAATAAGAAGAAGTTCATCGAGGAAAACTGGGGCATTTAATAAGCAGACAAGATCATGGCACAAGGCAACTTACTTTGCAGAAAATCTAGGAAGAAACCTCGATCAATTAAGATGCAATTAGTACCAGAAAGCCAACATTAGTGAAATAGCTTATGCAAAGTACCCGGAAAGGGCAAAATCTGTAACTTGTCATCGAGTGCAGACATTGACATCATTCTTTAGGAGTTTGCCTGAAATCCCTTTTTGCTTTTTTTATTTGCATTAATTATATGCTTTTGATCAACTGATGGAAACTATGCTTTCTAATTATATAGGAATATTTTCCATCCAAGTCAATGAATGCAACCGTAACTCTAGTCAGACAGAAACTTGATAAGGTAAGAATATACATGTTATCTGTCATTTTCCATGCAACAGCCCCATGTATAAGCTAAAATTTCCATTTAAAAAAATATCAGATTCAGTCCGGCAGTGATACTTCCGATGCTGCTGCTGCATCCAAGAAACCAAGGGTCGATAACCGTAGACGTATTTGAATCGTTGGATGACGACATACGGTAGGACCTACAATGTGCTATTCTTGTCTTCATCTGGTGCATTTACTTTGCCATTATCTGTAATAGGTTGTTTCGTGAACTATGTTCAAGAGAAATTGTGTAATGCAATGCAATGTGAGAAATGCCAGACTCGATAGCTGTTTATACGCTTACATAGACCTTTGTCTATATGATCTGCCTTGTTGTTGGAACAATTATATTTCGAGTTTCTTGGATTTTTACAGCTGCCCTGATTGACCCTTACATATCTTGCTATCTGGAGTAAGATATGTCTGGATTGAAATTGCTGCCCTTTTCAGCCACCACTGGTTGATAAATGAGGAGTAACTGTGATCCAAGCGTTTGCCTTTCATTCAAGTTGTTAAACAATATTTTTCGGTACCGTCAACTAAGCATCATGTGATGCAGATTCGACAAGACTTTCGTGTCTCTGAGAAGGAATAGAAGTATCTGCTAAGAATGTATTTGCAAGTAGTAAGCCATAATCTTAAGAGCACTTTAACTATGTGGATGTGAATGTTGGTAACCAGACAGCTAGCTATGTAGGCATGTGCTAATGCGACATAGCAGCATGTGTTAGTGGGTGAGCGGTTGGTGGCGTCTGTGGTTGTAATTAAAACGAAACCCTCACCGGAAATTTCAAAAGAAGAAGAAGAATAAAAGAAATGATTGATTGGGCTGTTTTCTGTTTCTATCTGCTGAAAAGAAAATGCATGTTGCTTTGTTGGAAAGAAAAGATATTTAACCTTTTTGTCCCTCAATTTCTTTTACCCTACCATCATTCACATTTATAGGATGATGATGATTAGTTGGTGTTGAAAGACATGTGTATTTCCATACGACGGTTGTGTGGCAAGGTACAATACCCTAATGTCGAAAACAATACCGTAGGAAAATAATATACAAGGAAGCGGTGGTGTGACGGGATTTTACAATTATTATCGGTTTATGGTATAGGAATACTTATTTTGATTTATGTATAAGAGTATGTACAATAATAAAATAAGCTGATATCAACTTTTCTTTGTAAGATGCCATGTATGAAGCGAACCCAGAGAAAAGATTGTACTTTTTTCTTAAAAAAAAACAGCCTTATGTTGGATAAAGGAGCAATGGATACAATCAGATAAAGGTTAAATGAATCCACAAACACACACACAAACACAAAAAACGAACCTAACAAAGCTAAAACTACAACCAAAACTCTAGACCCTAAAATTCTTATAAATTACATGTAGTTCTTTAGCTAGTTAAGAGACGATCCATTACGCGGTGCCGACATCCACTGCCCCAACCGAGTGAGCTCCGTTTTATATTTATTACCATCGAATATTTTTGCGCCACGCAAAACCTTTACTCTAACGATTGGATACGCAACAGTAAATCATACCAAAATTTGTATTTACTGCGTTGTGTAAAAAGGGCCAAGAGAAGATTCTATTTGGAATTGTCAACTGTGAAGAACAAAAGAGGAAAAAATCGCCGGAAAAGGGGAAACATGGGAAGCTCGGAGCAGGAGAGAAGACAGAAAAGGCAGACAAGAGAAAGAAAGAAAATGGGCGGTGCGATGACGCGACGTCGGCTGTCGTCGTGAGCCCGCCTGCCAGCCAGCGCAACCGCCTCCTTCTCCCGCCGCGTCCAGACCAGAACCTCTCCCCCCCCGATCCGCCCGCCGCCGGCGAGCCCTCACCCGCCATTCCGCCCCGCGCCAAACCCTAGATCCGCCCGCCTGCCCCGAGATCTCCCCCGATCCCCGTCGTCGACGCGGCGGAGGAGGAGATGGCCGCCGCCGAGGACCTGACCGACGCCGACTTCTTCGACAAGCTCGTCGACGACGACGACGTGGGCGGCTCCTCCGCCGCGTCCGCGCCCGCCAAGGCGGAGGAGGAGCTGGTCCGGGGCGTCTCCAGCCTCGGCCTCGCGGACGGCGACGAGCCCGGGCCGTCGGCGGTCGTGGCGCCGCGTCCCGCGGAGGGGGCGGCTGCGGAGGGCGGGTCGCCGGGGTCAGGTAGGAGCGCCAGCGGCGTCCACACCGCGGTCAAGCAGGTGCAGTGGGCCTCCTTCGGGGCCGACGACGGCGGGCTCGACCCCTTCAGCGATTTGTCGGGAGACCCAGACGTGTTCCTCGGCGGCAGCGTCGCTGGGAGCGCGGCGGGGGTGTGGATCATGGCTTCTTCGGTGAGAACCAGAGCTTGGGGAGCTCTGTCGCCGGGAGCGTGGATCATGGCTTCGTCGGCGGGAGCCAGAGCTTGGCCACTGAGGTGGCGAAGGATCAGGACTTTTACGGGGGAAGCTCGGATCAGAACACGGACACGCAGCTCGGTAGCGGCAGTGCAGCGGACTCCACGGATCCCAGGTATCTGGAGAGCATGTACCCGGGGTGGAAGTTCGACGACGCGACGCAGCAATGGTACCAGGTTGACACTGCTCAGACGTATGCTGCTCGGGTGGACAACAGTGGCGACAATGCGCAGCAGCAGCAGCAGTATGGTGTTTCCTACTTGCAGAATTCAGCGCAGGCTGCTGCGCTGGAGCCGATTGCGGAGGAGAGCACCACCGTGGTGGCCTGGGGACAGGGGGCCGCTTCGGAGTACCCGGCCAACATGCTGTTCTACGCGGAGTACCCGGGTGGTACTTCGATACCAACACACAGGAGTGGCAGTCGCTTGAGTCCTACCAGCAGGCCATCGCGCAGGTAAGCGCGGCTAGTGCGGTTCAGGATGGTGCGAACCAGGGCGCTGTCCACAATCAGGTAGCCCAACTTAACTCTTTCACAAATAGCTATAACCCCCAGAGCCAATGGCAGCCAGGTGCATTTGCCAACAGTGAGCAGCCTGAAAATGTCACGAATAGCCTGGCAAGTAGTTTCTATGGTTCTGATCAGCATTCACATGCTGAATCTCTCAGTTCCTCCACAAATCGTCAGGCAGCTTTTAACACGGCTGAAACTTCCACGGGTAACCAGGGAAGCTACAAGGCATTTGAACCTTCCACAGGTCCACAGGCTGGTTACATGGGATCCCAACCTTCTACGGCTCAACAGGCTGGTTACATGGGATCCCAACCTTCTACAGCTCAACAGGCTAGTTACATGGGATCCCAACCTTCTAAAGCTCAACAGGCTAGTTACATGGGGTTTGAAACTTCTACAAACCAGGGTTATGGTGATGCCAATGGTGTTGTTAATACACAAGGCTTTGTTCCAATTGGGAGTATGTACAACAGCCAGAACCAAGCTAACCAAGCTCATGCAAACACTCAAGCGCACTTGTCTAACAGCTATCTCAGTACTGAGAACTCCATGAACTTCTCTCAGCAACAATTTAGTGGTACAAATGCTCCACACATGCAATTTGGTTACTCCCCGCATGAAGAGAGGTCATCGGCGGGACGCCCACCTCATGCTCTGGTTGCTTTTGGGTTTGGAGGGAAGCTTATAGTTATGAAAGAAACAAGCTCAATGGCCACAAACTTTAACAGTGCAAACCAGGTATGCTTATATCTTCCATGCAATATATTCTCATTACCAAGAGAAATCATAAACGTTGTTTCAAACTAACTAAAAGAATTGTTTTGGCAATTTAAGGGGAGTTCTAGTGGAACAGTGTCAGTTCTCAATTTATCAGAGGTTGTTGAGGGTAAAACTGATGCTTCAAGGATCACTGATGGCAGTGCACTTAGTTACTTCCGTGTTTTGTGCCGTCAACCTGTTCCTGGTCCTCTTGTTGGTGGAAGTGCTGCATCAAAGGATGTAAACAAATGGCTCGATGAGATGATTACATGGTATGAATCTTCCACCAGTGAATACGAGAGAGGTGATCCTCGCAGGTTGCTTATTTCGTTGCTGAAGATACTGTGTCAGCACTATGGGAAACTACGTGCACCTTTTGGGTCTGACCCATCACAAGAGGTACTTTCTTTCATGCTTTATTTGGTTGCAGTTATACTTGTACTATTACTTCTTTAACTGTTCCATTTTGGCTGTTCCCCTTTAGTGTAATTATTCATTTGAAACTTTCGTCAGAAGGAACATGGCCATAATGCATGTTCTACATAATCAGCCCTTGTGTTGCAAACTAATACTTTCAATAGGATTAACATTTCTGAATGGTTATGATAGATGCATTAGACTTGCATTTCGTAATAATGTTTTGTATTATTGCCTGGCTGTATCATAGGTTCAGGTTGTGATTCTACATTTCCCCCTCCGTTGTGCTGTACCTACTGCTACTGGTTTCGACGTTTTTCACGGTCCTTATATGGGCTACAGTTTAAAATGGTTCCTTTCAAGGATTAAGAACATCATTGAGTTGTGTTCCATCAAGTAGTATCTCAAATTATAGATTGGTATTGCGATCTAGATTTAGCTGAATGTCTAACTTATCCTTTAGCAGTATCATGTAGAACCCTGCAAAACTACATTTTCTTCTTCTTTCGCTGAGTAACATAAGTTAGACCGGTCATTTTTAGCACCATTGTGTGGGATAGTTTGACTATGTCTGTAACCTTTGCACCTCTGATTCTCGTTTGAATTCTTGGAAATAGGATACAGATGGTCCAGAGATGGCAGTAACTAAGCTTTTTTCATCTTGCAAGAGAAGTAACACTCATATGGGGGATTTTGGATCCAATGTTCGTTTCATGAAAAATATCCCCTCCGAAAGTCAGATGCAGGTAGTTTGTATATTCTGTGTCATGCCATGTTTAGCCAAATGTCCCCCAGTTGAGGCAAATACTTTGCTTGTAGGCTGTGGCACAAGAGGTCCAAAATCTTTTAGTATCTGGCAGAAGAAAAGAGGCTCTTCAGTGCGCTCAGGAAGGTCAACTGTGGGGGCCTGCAGTCATACTTGCTTTACAACTTGGTGATCAGGTTTGTTTTAACTTAATTAAAGTTCTTTCTTTTGTTTGTAACATTGCACTTGATCTAACTGTGAGGTTTCTAGTTCCCTAAATCAGTTTTCTTAATCCTTCATTTGACTGGTGGTGCAGTTCTACATGGATACCGTGAAGAAAATGGCTCACTGCCACTTTATATCTGGGTCACCTTTGCGAACATTGTGCCTTCTCATTGCTGGTCAACCTGCAGATGTTTTTAATGCAGAGAACAACACCAACATCAACTATGATACACATGGTGCATCCCAACAGCCTATGCAGGTAACTACTTAGTAAATATATCTTCACTTGCGAGATGCATTATTATTTTCAAACAGTTAATGATCATTGTATAGTTTGAAGCAATAGGAAAGTGTCGCCCTTACCTTTTTTTCTTTATATTACAGGCCTTGTTTGTCACATGTTGTTATGTACTATAATATACTCTCTCAGTTTCAGATATTTGCTCATTATCTTACGAAGATCTGTTTCACAATTTTATCCATCAGGAAACCAAGAGTGTAGTTATAGCAATATTTGACTCTCCACACCCACTTAATGTTGTGAAAGAGACTTAAGTAGTTGTAATTGTCATTCTGTTGGGGTATGCATGGTTATTTGTCATTTATTTTCTTAGATCTGGTGCTTGGTTCTTAATTGGTTACTCCAGTGAAATGGAAGCATGATATTTATTGATTACTGCAGTGTCACGAGTTCTGAAAGTTGCTTCAAAAGCAGTTTCTATCATTTCCTGAATTTCTGCTTAATTCGTGACTGACATCATAACTTTGTATTTCTGTGGGACAGCCTAGTCCTAACGGCATGTTGGATGACTGGGAAGAGAATTTGGCTATTATAACTGCAAATAGGACAAAAGGTGATGACCTAGTTATTACCCATCTCGGAGATTGCCTTTGGAAAGAGAAAGATGAGGTTTGTATGATACATTGCAGATATATTTGTTCTCTGTGATCAAGTATCTTACGGAGCTACTTGATACAGGTTGCAGCTGCTCATTCATGCTACTTAGTCGCTGAACTAAATATTGACCCGTACTCTGAAACTGCTCGGTTATGTCTCATTGGTGCAGACCACTTGAAATGTCCTCGAACATTTGCTAGCCCTGAAGCCATTCAGGTCTGTTACAACTTATTACGTGCAAAATTTTCAAGCTTATTACAAGTTTACTTTGAAACGAAACAATCATTATGTGGATACATAGGCAGGATCTTGCGTAGTCCATTACTTGTTGTTTTTTCCCATTCACTGCTGTGTACTAATAATATATTTAAAATGCAACAACAGAGGACAGAGGTTTATGAATATACAAAGGTGCTTGGCAATTCTCAGTATATCCTGCTACCCTTTCAGCCATATAAGCTAATATATGCATACATGCTTGCGGAAGTGGGAAGGCTCGCTGATTCCTTGAGGTAGCTTACTGCCTTGTGCTTGATTAGAGAATGACTAAGTGTTTTCCGTAGACTCTTTACTTGCACAGTATGACCCAATTGAATCACCTTTTCAAGGTATTGCCAAGCTTCTATGAAGGTGCTGAAAGCTTCTGGCCGTGCTCCAGAATTGGAAGCATGGAAACAATCATTTTCCTCCCTGGAGGACAGGATACGCACTCACCAGCAGGTACAACCTTGCAGAATTAGAATAGCTGTTGATTCTGCTCTACTAGATTCCAAGTTCTTCTCTGTATTGTAGTTGAGGTTTGGCTCTCCTTTGTTGATAATTAACCCACTTACTTTTCTTTTGTTCTTTAGCGTGGGTATGGAACGACCCCTTCGAAACTAGTTGGAAAGCTATTCACCTCGCTTGATAAATCTATATCCCGCATGATGGGTACACCGTCTGCGCCACTTCCACCAGTGCCACAGAGCTCTGCTGGTGATAGGGAGATCTATTCAGCACCTGCAGCTGCGAAATTTGTAAATAGCCAATCAGTAATGACCATGTCATCATTAGTTGCATCCCCTTCAGTGCATTCGATAAGTGAGATGGCAGAGAATAGTGGAGGTGCTGGCAGGAAGATTGCACACAACAGAAGTGTTTCTGAACCAGACTTTGGCAAAACACCGAAACAGGTATATGTCTTCTATAGAGCAAGAGAGAGGTAGCAGTTTTACTGGTTTATGTTTTGGGAGGAAGATTTTTTATTCTCTTTCTCACTTCGTATCGAACGATTCTATTAGGGTGCGAGACCGGATAATACACAGAACAGTGCATCAGGATCAGGTAGTTCACGATTTGGTTGGATTGGCTCCACGCTGCAGAAGACAATGGGATTCGTTTCAAAATCACGCCAGGTGCCTATTGAGTTATGAATTGGAGTATCTCCACCACTTTGTTCATTTTGTCTCACTGATATAGCAATACTAATGGTAACATCATATTATTTTCTGAAGGCAAAATTAGGGCAACAGAACAAGTTTTACTATGACGAAAATCTGAAGCGATGGGTAGAGGAAGGTGCTGAGATTCCTGCCGAGGAGCCTCCTCTCCCTCCACCTCCAACAAAATCCTCGTATCAGAATGGCATGCCAGACTATAACTTAAATGGCCCTCCCAATGGAATCCATACTCCTAATGGAGTGGCAGAACGAAGATCACCAAAACATTCAGATCATGGTTTGGGAATGCCGCCAATTCCACCCAGCCAGAATCAGTTTTCTGCTCGTGGACGAATGGGTGTCCGGTCCAGGTATTTCAGTCCTGATGACATTTTCTTTCAGTTCTTCTATTTTCTATTTTTTCTGTCAACAAGATAACATAAGTATTCTGTTCAAAATTTAGATATGTGGACACATTCAATAAGGCTGGTGCAACTGGAGCAGCCCAGACTTATAACAAACCGGCTGCTGCATCCGCGACACCACCAACTGGTGCCAGGTTCTTCATGCCCACTGCAGCCGCTGCTCCTTCCGAGCAGATGCCTAGCCAATCAGCAGAGACAGGTGGAGAAACCTTCCACCGGGATGAGCGTTCATCCTCACCCCCAGCAGGAACATCATTCTCATCACCCCCACCAGCAGCACAATTTTCAGCACCAATGTCATCTACCATCCAGCGATATCCGAGCATGGACAACATTCCTAATCCGAACCAGGCACCCTGGATGTCCCCGGGAAGTAACAGCAGCTCATTGACATCAAGATCGCGAGCAGCATCATGGAGTGGAACATATTCTGACCAATTTAGTGCCACTGCAGGGGCTAGGTCACCTGAGGGACCGACTGTGCCATCGCCGCTCATGCCTGGCAGACCCACGCATAGTCGTTCCACCAGCAACTCGTCTGTGCATTTCAACGGATTGACAGAGGATCTTCACGAGGTTGAGCTCTGACAGTGACAGGTGATGTGATGGCTCTGCATGACATGTCATGTCAGTCAGGACTCAGTCCACACAGCCTTGGTAAACCGCGGTTCTTCCAGCAGCAAACCCCACAAGTAAGTTAAATGGCGAAAGGAGCTGTTCACAGAGAATCAAGTGATTATTACAGGACAGAGATGGACCTCTCCTCCAATTTTGAGTGGAACTCGGGGAAGACCGCACTAGAACCGAGGTGCGCAGGACAGCGTACTACATAAGTACAGTCTTGGTTTTTGAGTATTTTGTAGCTATATGTTGGTTATTATTATGTTTATTTAGAGCAGAAGAAAGAGCCGTGCGTCCTTTTTTCTTCTTGTTGTATGTAAGGAAAAGCAGCAGTTGGATGCCATTGTACAGATAATCTGCCTCTACCCCCATTCATTGTCCGAAGGCGCAAATGACTTCACCCTCAATTTTTGTATTTCGTTTTTTTTGGAGAAGAATAGAAAAGAGATAATCTGTGTCTATTCTAGTGTAAGAAAGGAAAGCTCAGTCTACCTAGTCGTAGAAAATATTGTTGGTATACTGTCTGTACTTGTTCTCTTACCATGGTATATTATTCTTTGGAGATGAATCCATTCTTTTGCCTCCCTCTGATTTGACACTATATGTTTAGTAAGTTCTTGCTGTCGATCCTTGTTGATGTGGTTTGATGTTATTTTGTGTCTGCTCTTTTTTGATTATGCCAAGCGGGATGAGTTGTATTCAAGGAGGTTGTCACCAGGTTCAGGTCAAATCACGGTGTTTATATTTGCTGAAATACTTCATGGCTGCTGGTTGGACGGATGGAGCACACCCTTCATTGAGCCGTGTGATCTCACGCAGATGGCATAGATGTGCAGGTCAGTGGATGTCTTCAACCTCCAGCACGCACTGGCTGAGACGATGCCGACCTCGTGGCCCACCACGTTGGAAGCGGCAGAGGCGAGCAACAAGTTTAGGGTTTAGGGTTTAGGGTTGTGGGTGCTTCGCCGGGCTTAGAGGGCCGGGGTGGCGTTGCGGGAGCGTCGGCCGGGGGAACGGAGGTGGTAGGTCGGTGTATGGTCGGGCGGCATGTCCTATCTCCCCTCCGGTTTCCTTCTTTCCCTTCGGCTCTTTTTTTCATCATCCTTTGTTGAGAAAATGAAAAAAAATACGACATCTGGAGCTGAGTTGTCAGCTAACTACTCTCTCTGTTCAAAAAAGATGTCTCAACTAATTTCAAATTTGGATGTATCTACAAACTAAATTATGTCTAGATACATCCATATTTGGAGTTGGTTGAGACATCCTTTTGTGAACGGAGGGAGTACCATTTTTGGAGTACTTCTTCTTTTTTACTACATGACTAAATGATTTAGTTTAGACCAAATGTGAATTGAACAAAAATATCATATGGCACAAACATAGACGTGTGGGAAACGGGGAAATCTTCTTTTTTATTTTATTTGAGAAACGGGGCAGTCAATAACGAGACTGACGTGTGGGAGCCACTTAGTTAGCTAGTCGAACCAGACCACGCAAAGGTTCAGGAGTCTCGCAGCAACCGCCGCCGCCGCGTTCCCCGTCCCCTCGCCGGCGCCGCCGCCGCCGCCGGCGCCGCCATGCTCCGGCTCGGACGCAGCGTCCTCACCCAGATAATCTCTTCTTCCTCCGCCTCTCCCGTCTTCCAATTCCACCGCCTCCTCTCCGCCGCCGCCCCCGCATTTCCCCAAACCCTAGCTTCGCCGTGGAGGACTACCTCGTCGCCACCTGCGGCCTCACGCCATCCCAGGCCCTCAAGGCCTCCGCGAAGCTCTCCCATCTCAAGTCCCCCACCAACCCCGACGCCGTCCTCGCCTTCCTCGCCGGCCTCGGCCTCTCCACCGCCGACGTCGCTGCCGTCATCGCCAAGGACCCCAAATTACTCTGCTCCACCGTGGAGAAAACCCTGGCACCCGTCGTCACCGGGCTCGCCGGCCTCGGTCTGTCACATTCTCAGATATCGCGCCTCGTCTCGCTTGTCCCCGCCAGCATCCGCTGTAGATCCGTCCCCTCAAACCTACCGTACTACATGTCCATCTTCGGCTCCTTCGAGTACACCCTTCGAGTAGTCAAATGCAACGCTACTCTCCTCGCATGCAACCTTGAGAGGACTGTGAAGCCCAACATCGCGGTCCTGCGGGAGTGCGGCCTAGATGACTGCGAAATTGCCAAGCTGAGCATAACTGTGCCGAGGATGCTCACCAAAAACCTGGAGCGTCTCCGGTCGATTGTGGCTTGCGCTGAAGGTTTAGGTGTGCACCCTGGCTCACTGATGTTCCGGCACGCCCTGCATGCTGTTTCATTCCTCAGCCAAGAGAAGATTGCTGCCAAAATGGAGTTCTTGAAGAAGACGTTTAGGTGGTCGGATGCTGAGGTGGGCATTGCCTTGTCTAGGGCTCCGTCTGTGCTAACAAAGTCCGAGGACATGTTGCAGGCCAAGTCTGATTTCCTCATCTCCGATGTGGGGTTGGAACCGGCCTACATTGCTCATCAGCCGTCATTCCTCACTTATAGCTTGGAGGGCCGGCTCAGACCGCGATATTATGTCGTGAAGTTTCTCAAGGAAAATGGATTACTCAAGCGTGACCCAAGCTACAATACAGTTGTCAAGCTCACCGAAAAAGAATTCATGGAAAAGTTCATATGCCCTCACAAGGAAGCTAAACCGCAACTTGCTGATGAATATGCAACAGCTTGCAGAGGTGAAGTGCCGATTAATTTCAGATTTATATGAACCAGGGACCGGCTCTGAGAATTGAATTGGTACAAATGAGGTTGTCTAATGAGGTGTCGACTGAGTTTGTGTAGTAAGCTGGTAATTCCTATTTCGGTGTTCTTTATCTAATTAGAGTACTGGATGTTGGTTGTCTACTTTGTTAGATGCTGGTATGGTCGTTGCTAGCCCGTGATGAAATTGATAATTTGATTCCTGAATACTGATAAGCAATGTTATTTTCTAGTTGAGAGGAAACTATGGCTTGGTTATGAACTTGGAAGTTGGAACTAACAAACGTGAGAACAGGCCATTCTGCAATGCATTACAATTTCTATTTTGAATTTTTAATCCATTCCCGGGCGATGTTGGCTTGCGCCTACGGCATAGCGTGGTATCTAATCTGCCTAGATTGATGTTAGGTGTTACGTTTACAGGCTATGCTTCATGCAGACAGAGTTAGGCACTAGCAGATGCAAGCTGGCTCCTCTAGATGCTATCTTATCCTTTTTCTAGTGTTGTAAAAATATACCTTCACAACCATATATATCGAGCTTGTACTGCTGCCCTTTGTACTAAAACTTGTTAATGCCAGATGTGATACTAGATGATGTGAGTTATCAGCTATCTAGAATCTTACTGTCCCGGGAACAGGTCGCTAAAGCTATCTGGATATGAACAATTTTTGTGCACATTATGTTTTTCTTCCATGGTTTGTAGGCGTTAGAACTCCTGTTTTCATCAAGGATGAATATGCTTTGGAACTCAATACTTTCTGCAAAATCCAGTGTGTTCATATGCGTTAGTTGATCGATCCACTATAATGCCAGAGATATTTAGGTCCATTGGTTCAATAGGTAATCATGAAGTTGCGCTGTTGAGATTTCATTTAGGAGTCTTACTTCAATAGATATGTTATAGGCATAGTTGAAATATCATTACATTTCCTGTCACATGCCACTGGTTGTCTTGCAATATCACCCTCTTGCAGTCTTGCTATTTTAGCATTTTTTAATTAGCAGGATTTTTGGAATCTGTGGGCATGCACCTGCAATTCCTCATGGCAAGTATTCATCCCTCTGACTAGATACTCATTTTCTTACTTATGTAAGTGGGCCTTGAATTTTCTGCCCTTTATATGTGATCATCAGTCTATCGCTGCATACCTCCAAAGCATTTTGTGTTGTAGGAGATAAACTCTACATGATTCAAAAGTAATTGCAAATCCAAACCATGTAGTGGGTTGACTTACACAGTTATGTTAACTGCAGCCAAATCAGGGGCGTGCCCAACACCATATCGAGTCAGACCAGGGAATATTTGGAGATCTGATAAAAAAGCCTGAATGATGTTAGTTTCTGCTACAAGTGCCAGCACTGAAGATACTTGCATGACAACTTACTTTCACACTGCAGTAAATTTTGTTTTTTTTCACACTGATTCCGCAATCAAAACTCGTGTTCTGATCCTTTTTTTGTGTATACACTGGGAACCTTTCTGATATTTTGAAGCAGTCTTCACTTTACTCAATGCTTCTGGGAGCATTGTTGCAGAATAGCTTACTGAAAGATTTGGACAACAAAGCTGATACTGTACTATGGACCGTTGAATTTGGCAGCAGGTTACACTTTCAGTTTTAATTTGAAAAAGAGCCCCAAATGCCAGTAGGAGCTATCTAACCGGTGAATTATGTTGTTTCATCTTAATGTGTACAATTATATTGAGTCAACAATGCATGCCATCAAGTTAGGAATTAACGGATGCAAGGTTGCTCCCCTAGATGATATATAGTTCAGTGTTGTAAAAACACATCTTTGCAACCGTATCGGTCTAATACTACTGCCCTTTGTACTAAAACTTATCAAAGCTGGATGTGATACTGGACGACATGAATTATCAGCTATCTAGGATTTTTTTCTATCCTGAGAACAGATCACTAAATATGTATGCATGTTTATCAATGCGCATCATGCTTTGCTTCCATGGTTTGTAGTTAGAACAGAAACCTTTTGTATTATTTTATTCTTTCTGAATTGAGTTATATTTTTCTTTACCTTTTCTCCCATTAAATTACGAAATCTTTACTGACATTTAAATCTCAGGTTTGCCGTTTGAAAACTATAATGGTTAGATTCTCCTAATCAGCATGTCAGTTCTTATTTCGTACTTACCCTGTCTCCGATGTATTTTGCAACAATGAGGTACTATAGCTAAATACTTTTTGACCTGGTGTTGGCATACGAAATTACATGATTGCATTTATCCATGACAATGTACATTTGTCATAAACCTTCTGCAACTTCTTGCAGGCCTGGTAAATCTAGAAACTATGACATACGACCGAGGACAAAATTGATGAAGGAAATGCCGATGCAAATATGCCTTTGGTGGTATGCAACTGTTCAGAACCTTCAACCGATCCATCTCCACTGTTGGCTGGCTGACAAAAACTGGAGCTGTGCATGATTGATCAGACGCACTTGACCTTGGTGAACCTGGCCGCCGCCGCTGACGACAGAGGCAGCTCCAGCGGGCAGGTGGGGTCCAGCCTGTGCACGTGGCGGTGCGGCGGGTACCTGACATCACCGGCAAGCTTCAGCTCCAGCCGGAACAGCCCCCCCGCGGCGCTCTCCTTCACGAACTCAGCCAGCCCGGCGCTCCCCATCTGCGTGGTCTCGCCAGCCACCCCTACGTGGTACACCTCCGTCCTCCCTGGCCTGATACCACGCGAACTCTCCTGCAGCAGCCTGACATGGGCGAAAGACTCGCCGTCGAATAGCAGCTCGGCGTCGAGCGCGCCGGGCTTGGCACGCATAGCCCAGTTGCCTCGGTTATGCATGGCGACGACCAGGGACACGTCGTAGGCGAGGGTCGTGCCGTTGGGCCCTGCGAGGGTGAAGCGGGCAAGGGAGGCATCCTTGACCGTTATGTGGACGGGGTGGACGACTAAGGCGGTGATGGTGAGGATGAGCGCCACTGCGGCGAGGAGGATCAGGATACTGCAGCAGCAGCGGCGGTGGTGGCATTGCTGCCGTGGCCGGACGAGGATCCTCTGTAGCAGCAGTCGCTGTCGACGCCGCCGCCGTCGTCACAGCAGCAGAGGCAGAGGCACTCGCAGCAGTCGAGGTCGCCACAGTCAAGGTCGCAATCGTCGCTCATCCTGTGCTTTCTGGTTGTAAGCAGCAAGCGACTGCATGTATATATAGTGATGATAAGGCAGAGCACGTATAAGAGTCGGACTCGGATTAAGTTTCCATGTATTTTGACACGCGCGGAGCAACGTTTGAACTCCGAGTCGGACTGGGTACGTGCCATGTTTCTACCGGAGTGCTCGCAATTAGCAGAAGAAAATGGTACTTGCAATGGTACACTGCCTGGGTTAAAGCAATTCAGATGATTCAAGCACGACATGGCTTGATGCCTCTAACTGATCTACTATATTTTTAACGGAAAATCTAACCAGCAGTGCCACGGGGTGGAAGTCGACGCTCTCACGCTAACCGTCGGATCGCGGACGGATGGCAGATCTCGTGTGGATGCAGCGGTCATGCACGTCACGCACGTTCGGCTCGTGACGTCGACGCCCCTCAGCCAATGACAGGTGCCCCTCCTCCACCCCCACCCACCCCCCGCATCGCCCTAGGAAACAGTAGCCACCGCCGGTGGTAGAGGGCGTCGGCAAATCCACTCGCGCCTCGGGGATGGCGGTGGCGGGGTGGTTTTCCTCTGGTTCCTTGCCGCGCAGGGAGCCTGCAGACGACGGTGATGCGGCATGAGGGCAATGGCGCGGGGCGTGGCCACAGGCTCCGTGCGATGATGGGAAGCGGATCAGTGGTGGAAGGAGGAGGATGTGGCGGTGCGCGCCGCAAGGGCGTGAGTGGGGCTGGATCTAGGCCCCACAGGCCTGCCCTGTGCTTCAGCGCCAGTGGAGGTCGGGCGCGTCGGCGTTGGGGGTTCCCTGGCGCCGTGGAGTTGCTGTGGACGCGGGCTGCTGACAGTGACTGTAACCCTAATTTCGTTATATCCAACTAAAAGTCGAGCAATTGCGTCAACCCCAGTCAACCCCAGTACTTACTACGATCATTCATTACTTCATACCAGACATGCCATATGTGGAAGTTTTACAAAATATATTGAAATTTCTAAGAGAAGATAATTAATATTATCCCTACGATTCAACCAAGCCTAGCATGTGCAGTTGTAGCCGTGCTTGCAAGTTTTCAACCCTGCTTCTGCCCAGTCAATCTATGTAGCATGAAAGAACTTGAACAGATGTTTCTTCTGTCTGCGAATAATGCAACACATTGAGCACACATATCACTTCAGTAGCTACTGGTAGCTCGCTCTGACTTTAACTGGTGGTGCTGGGCTGCAAAACAGATATTGATACAGTCAGCCACTCTGGATAAGCTGGTTTTGCCAAATTCTGAAAACAAGATTAACATCGAATATAAGTTTCTCCTGGCAAACAATAAAATAACTTTAGTTCTCAGTTTTCCATCTTGCCTGCTTCAGTATGACAGGTCAAATCTGGATCGGCTATAGATTGCTGTGCCAACATGTTACAATGTAGTACTACTTATCAGTCAGAAGATCCCAGCAGCCCAATTGCACGGTAGATGGATTAACTATACAAGTACTTGAGAAAAGTAATACAAAACAGAATCTAGCTAATTAATTAAATGCATCCACGGGAATTGTACATGAGGGCATCAAGCTTTTGCGCTTTCTAGAGAGAAATATCAAAATCGATTATCAACTAATCCTATACACAGTCTATTTTACTGACAAGGCGTGGAGATTAATATATATATTCATTGTCAGGTTCAGGGTGAGCACTAATGTTTACACTAAAAACTAATTTATTACATACAAGAGAAAGGTAATTAATGGTATTTGTTCAAGCTACACTTGAGCTGATTCCCGATGAATGCTTTTCCAACACATGGAAGTAAGCTCAATTTTATTTATGAAAACTATCATGTCAGATTTCCATGAGATATTATAACAGGGGAAATAAAAGTGGGAAAAATTATATTTCTGCAAAATACTATGAGTCGAGGTTCACCTTGTTGAGTACCAACGAAGAAGGCCACGCCATGACGTAGGGGTGCATATTTTCAGTGTGAAGAATGGAACAGAGCTTATTAAGCTTTGCTGTTTCTAGGCAGAAAGATAGGAACCAGCCACTTGACTTGAGATCCATTTCGGTGTAAGCAGACAAGTACACAAAGCCCCTTTCAATCCCCACAATGTGAAGTGCCACATGAGCCATGGAATACTGCAGGAGCTCATAAATCGCTTGCTCCAACGGGAATGTCTTTTCCGGCATCCATCTCTCGGAACCATCATCATCGCTTCCCCAATAACAAACAACAAGTGAGTGTCCAGCAGTGCAGGCAACACAGAGCTTCCCATCCATAGTCTGACCAAAGGTAAACTCTTCTTGGCCTATTACGGGCGGAGGCATATCGATCCGAGAGAAGTGAAATGTAGCGGTGTTGAGCACACGGGCAGTGGCATCACCCAGTTGTGTGAAATAGATGAACCCATTCACCAGATTTCCCCTGATTTCGTCGCTGTACCACCCAGGCGGCGTACTGTCAGATGCAGCGTCTACCCATGGGAAGATTTGCCACTTCCTGGTCTCCGATGAGAGGACAAGGGCTTGCGCTCCGTGAGCTTGGTGGCAGACGCAGATAACGCGGAACGTACCCTTGTGGTCTTCCTCGGAGGAGATGACGAAGAACTCAACGCACATCCCTTCACAGATCTCGGCCGGCGGCTTGGGGAAGAGCTCCAGGGCACGCGTGAGGGGGTTGTAGACCGCCAGGTGGTCGGTGTTCTTGCTCGTGAGAAGGACGAACCCGTCGTGGCAGTGCCTGATTGACCACTCGGGGGTAGTGCCCTCGTCGTCGTGGTCGGGGAGGCGGGTGAGGAAGAAATCGGCGCCGCGGATGACCGCGGCGAGGTCCGGGTCGAAGCGCAGGCGGAGCGGGCGGAAAGCAAAGTTGTCGGATTCGAAGATGCCGAGGAATAGGCCGAGGAGTGGGGGCGCGTGGAGCTCGCGGAAGCGGCGGCGGAAGGCGGGGGATGAGCGGACGGCGCGGAGGAAGGAGTGGGAGGCGAGGGCGGCGCGGACGAGGGTCGGGAGGGAGGGGAGGCGGAGGAATACCTCGCGCAGGAGGTCGTCGCCGAGGGCGCATATGGTGGTCGGAGCCGCTGCCGGGGATTTCCGCTTCTTCGGCGGTGGCGCCATGGCGTGAGCTAGTGACTGACTGACACAGCGAATGAGTCAAGGTTTTTTAGCTGCCGACGCGTGAAAGGAAGGATCCTAGACAGGCCACGTCTAATGCGGTCCAATATCATTACGAGTTCTTTAATTCATTTTTTAGTTCTCGAAAATTATGTATTACTGTAAATAATAATGTTTTTAAACAAAATATATTGGATGACTGAGAAACACATTTCAAACGTTCAAAAAATATTTCGCGTGGTCAAAGAAAAAATCATGAGATTCAGAAAACGTTCGTGCAGTTCAAATAAATTGATTGTTTGTGAGGCTTTAAAAAGGTTCACGAGGTTCCGAAAATGCTCGTGTAGGTTAAGAGAATTAGATAAATATTTGGACGGTACAAAATAATTGTTCACGGGATAAGAGAGATATTCACTTATTACTGAATACAAGTTATATTACTTACTTTAAAGGGAAAAACGGAAATGAATGAAGAGATGACAAACAAAAAATAAAATAAATAAACGATAGATTAAAGAACAAACTGTATGGTGTTCGACATGGTTTCGTGCTGAGAAGATCGAAAAGGTCTGGAAGGTGCAGAGGATGGTGCTCATGGGCGCATCCGCGACTGCCGCCGTCGGTCTCGCCAGCGCACACGAGCAAAATGTTATTGTCAAAACGTTAACTCTCTATTATTTTGGGTCTAGACATTTCGCTCCCGAGAGAAATAAGGCGATCGGGAGGCGATCCCATCTGCACTCGACTACACCGGCCGCCACCGGTCTCTGCCTCCTCCGTTGGCCACTCCGGCGACGCGAGGAGGTGGGGACCATGGCGCTTCGGCGCCGGCCTGTAGTTAGGGTTTGCCTAGTGTTTTCTTGGGGTGTCGTTGGGGTGGTGGTAGCGGCACCCGGTCAAATAAATCTGCCTCAGCTCCACTCCCACACCGGCGGCGACCTTCACGGCGACGCCTCGGAGTTGATGGCAACGTGTGCTGCTTGGTCCTTCAGATCGACAGCTTGGTCTTCTCGCCGATCTTCAGATCTGGCGAGATAAGTTTCGCGTTGTGTCGCTGGCGTTCGTGGTTATTCACGACGACGCTGGTGGCCGGGGCGAGGTGGTTCTTCTGCAGCGAGGATGCTGGTCCGGAGGTGGTGGATCTGCCGTTCCTCTCCGATTTCGTCGATGGGAGGCGACAGATCTTGGTCCAAGACAGCACGGGGACGTCCCCCGGTCGACGTGCCAAAGCGACATGTGCCTTGCTGCGTGCAGCGGGCCTGTTCATCGACTCACAAAGCCTCGTTGGCGATGGTGCTTTCTCGGATCTTGTAATGGTGGAGGCTCGGCGTCTTTTCCGGCGTTCGCCTCGGCGGCGCTAGAGTTGGGCGACGGCCGCTCGCTACGGTGGTTGCAGGAAACCCTAGGGATCGTTTTGTATTTCTCGATCTTTTAGGTTTTTATCTGCAAATTCAGGATAATCATTTTATCCCGGTTTGTCTTTTAGTTTCCTTATATGTTGCTTATTGTAACTTGATTTTCGTCTAATGAAATATGTGGTTGCTCTAAAAAAAACGTTAACTCTCTCCACCAGAATGTTAACTCCGGTACAAGTTTATAAGACAATGCACTATGTGGTGTCGGTTCAATATGAAAAGTGGTCTTCATGCTATGTAGTGAACCGCATCAACATGCAGCGATGGGTCCATCTAAGATAAACAAAGACTATTTAACTCTCTTTTCTACTCCTTCTCTGGATATTTTTACAAATATAGCCCTCTGCCCAGTGTTATTGTCAAAACTAGCCCCCTCTCAGTTTGAATGACAAAAATGGCCTGGCGGGAGGCTATTTAAGCGACACATGGCACTATCCTCCATGTGGGGTGGCGGGAGGAGCTTCTAGCCATAGGGACTGGCGGGATGTTCTTTCCGCCGGTGTCACTGGCGGGAGGTGGTGGGCCCATGGGCGTCAACTAGCGGGCGGCCAATAAAGAAATTCATGAGGGCCCACATGGATTTAAAGCACCCGAGACACTCGCATGCATGCAGCAAACCCAGGACTGGCTCCTCCCGCCACCAAACGTACGTGGGGTCTGCCTCCTCCCGCCATTGTCAGCGGCGGGATAGACATCCCGCCACTCCGCGTGGCTGGAAGCTCCTCCCGCCACCCCACATGGAGTAAAGTGCCACGTGTCGTTTAAATAGCCTCCCGCCAGGCCATTTTTGTCAATAAAACTGGGAGGGGGCCATTTTTGACAAAAACACTTGGCAGAGGGCCACATTTGTAAAAAAAATCACTACGCATGAACCATTCACTTCTCGGTCACACATCGGTAGGAAATGGATTGTTTAGTAGTGATGGCCTGTTATGATGCGAACAAAAAACATGAATTGCTTTTTCTGTCAGATGCCATGATTCAATGCCCTGCTATGTGCGGAACCGATTCAATCACCTCTATTTGAATCGCTTTTGTGCAACATAGTGGATGGTTTAAGATGGGCGTTTCTGACAATCTGTTTTTTTAGGGAAAACTTAACTTTGGGGATACGGGCTTTTTGTCGCGCATAGAGTGACAAGGCCCACAAGTTGACAGAAAAGTAGTCTTCTTCTTTAACCGGACAGACAACCCAAAATCTTCACGAGTCTCTGGCACCAACGGCGGCGCCAATTTCCCTCGTCGCCGACGCCAGGCTACGCCTCCGGAGCACCATCATCCTCGCCCACCTCCTCTCTTCTCCCGCCACCTATCCTGGCTCCTCTCTCCACTGCCTCCTCTACGTCGCCGCGCCTGCAGTTCGTCGACACCTGCGGCTCACGCGAGACAGGGCACTCACGGCCTCCAGGAAGATCTCCCACCTCAAGTCTCCCACCAACCCCGACGCCATCCTCGCCATCCTCGCCCGCCTCGGCCTCTCTGGCCCCGACGTCGCCGCCGTCGTTGTCAAGGACCCATAGCTACTCGGCGCCAGCGTTGAGAAAACACTGATCGCCGTCTTCGTCGGGCTCACTGGTCTCGGTCTGTCTTGTCTCGCTCACCCCCACCACCATCCGGTGTAGATCCGTCGTCTCCAATCTACAGTACTACATGTCCCTCTTCGGCTCCTACGAGAACCTCCTCCCGGTGCTCACGAAAGACTCCAGCCTACTCACATGGAGCCTGGAGAAGGTGGTCAAACCCAATGTCGCGTTCCTGCGGGATTGCGGGCTAGGTGCTCTATGTTGTTGCCAAGATGCATTCCTGGATACTTGGCAATAAACCTGAGCGCCTACGTGTGATCGTGGCTTGCGCCGAAGGACTTGGTGTGCGCCGTGGGTCGGCAATGTTCAGGCACACACTGCAAGCTCTTGCGTTCCTGAGGGAGGAGGAGATTGCCGCTAGAGTGGAGCACTTGAAGAACACGTTCAGGTGATCAGATGTTGAGGTTAACTTCGCTGTTTCTAAGCTTCCGGTAATACTGACAAGATCTAAGGACATTCTGCAGAGTAGGTCGGAATTCCTTATCTGTGAGGTGGGGTTGGAACCGGCCTGCATTGCTCACCGGCCGTCATTGCTCTGTTATAGCTTGGAGGGCCGGCTCAGGCCTCGGTACTATGTTGTGAAGTTTCTCAAGGAAAATGGATTACTAGATTGTGACCGGAGCTACTATTCTGCAGTCAAGGTGACCGAGAAGGTACTCATGGAGAAGTACATATCCCCTCATGATTCCTTTCGGCCTCGTTCGGTTCCATGGGCGGTTTTAATACAGACGGATTAGAGTGGACCCCTCTCTGTCACTCCTTTCCCCGCGAGAGTTTAAATTTGCCATCCCTGCCATACACTTCCGATCGGTTGCGTGAGTGGATTGTAGTGGAATTTCCACGTAGCATCACTGAATACATCCAAATGTACCCAGATGCAAGTAAAACAAATAATATTTCCCAGGCAAGCAGAATGTCAACAGTTCAAAATTCACAACATCATAGAAATATATCCAAATTGATAATTTCATAATTTACACCATAACAACATCAAGAAAAGGTACCAGCTGGTCAGTCGAAGACCACACAACCAGAAATATATATCTAGATTCATACATTCATACTTCAGACAAGATCATCAAATTATGGCACCCAACAGATCATTTAGAGACCACAAATAGTACATCCAGATTCATACTTCATAGTAAGTCAAGTTAGCCAAGTTCACACAGAAGGCAGAATCTTGGAACTAGAGTTCACACATATCATACTTTGCAACTCGGGTTTACAAATGATAGAAAAGGCATAAGCTTGAGTTTGTCTTCAGTAGTGTCTTGTTACTCGCTGCTAGTACCTATGTTAAAAAGATGCAGCTCAGTTAGGTACAGAATATGTAAAATTCCATCTACATGCCAGACCACTGAAAATATGCAGAAAACATAATGGTCATAATGACCCAAGACATAACAGGAGTCACAAGAAATATAAGTTTCAACGAAAATAGCAAATAAGTCAATGGAAACACAAGACAAAGACATGATTAAACATTGTTGAAATTAGCACTTGGTAATATCTTGCATGCATTTGGCAGATTAAATAAGATAATAACTTGCATGCCTCAGAACAAACATAAGACATATCTTCAAATGACGACAGCTTGGCCACTGCCTTCCTTAACCAAACCAGAGCCGCTTGTGGGTCACCTTCTTTTGAGCTCAAGACTATATCTCTATTGTCTAGATCCTTGAATACATCAAATGCTGCTGCCTTCTCATCGGTTGTCAAAGCCATTTTCATCATTTCCGAGATGCATCTCTTGATCGAGTAGTATCTAGATTGAGCAACCTTCTTTTCACTTGCCAACTGAGTTGATTCTATTGGATCAAAGTTTTGGACACAGTCTCAGAGCGCATGCAAAAGCGTGAGTGGCACCTTAGTTCCATTTGGTATCATGTCATCGTGCTAACTAGAATCATTATTGAATCTAGTGCAAGTGGGAGACTGTTGGAGATATGCCCTAGAGACAATAATAATTTAGTTATTATTTATCTCCAAGTTTATTATTAATGTTTATATCTTTATGCTATAACTGTATTGGGCACTTGAATAGCAAATACAACGTGTTCAAGAGGAAAACCTCCAATACAGGTGTAGAGATACGAATAAGTAAAAGTGTTCCTAGTCTTGTCTCTAAGACTAGCCTATCTTGTTGTTTGATGATCATGTTTTTCTGATCATGGACTTTGTATAAGTCACACCACTATAGGAGTTTATTATCGGAATGACAATAGTACTGAACCGACTCATTGTATGATCTTGCTAAGAGACTAATCGTCAACGATGAAGGTAGCAATTGATCATATGTTTAGTTTTCATTAGCTGAATTCCTTTGCTATGAGAATATCTGGTGACCGCTTATTCGACACTCATGTTTTGATTGTCACCTAACGTCCGGCCGTAACTGGGGACCATAATAGTGGCTTTTGGGCGTGAACTAGAATAATGTATTGGAACAGAGATTATTCAAGAATGACACTTACTCCTCCAAACGATGGAGAGATACATCCTCTAGGCCATCTCAGTATTATTATTGTCACCCAATCGTCTGGCCAGACACAGCGTGATTAATCACGGGACAATGAAAATACGGAATGAGAAAAGAGAATGACATTGGTATGAGAATTATATGTGTTATGATCAAAGGGTTTGATCACACTAGAGCACATTGTCTCCATCTCGAGATATCATTGGTATCGTATACGTAAGGGGATTAGCGTAATGAGTAACACACAGGTTCTGTCGTTCACTCGTGAACATACGGGAGCCAGTACGGCCGTCTAGGTCCCAATGCTGGTTATTGTCTGGTAAGTTCCCGGACATGCCTTTGTGTTTACCGAACCTTTCGGGTCACACACTTAAGCTGTGAGTCAATCTTTTAGTGAGAGAATAAAGTTATAGTTTTGTGGTTATGAGAATTGGTCAGAGTCCCTCCGATGTCACAGGAATAACTCCGGAGTAATTCGGGGAAGTTCCGGTGAAGTTATCATGAGAGGGAAATGATGCCGGTATAGGGCAGAATTTCCTATGAGAGAAATATGGCGAACATGAGATGTTCTGGGATGCCGGGAAGTGTTTCCGACATCAATGGATAGAGTCGATGATTTTATCTATAGAGTATATTTGGTTCCGGAAGAGTTTCGGAGGTTTGCCGGGAAGGGGGGGATGCGCCGGGGAAGAGAGGGGGGTGCCCTGCGTGCCGCGCCACACCTAGTGTGGGCCGGCCGCATGGGCCCCACCTCCTGGCCGGCCGCACCAAGTCTCCCTCTCTCCTTCCTTGTTTAATTTGGAGATTAAAAAGAGTCTGAATTGAATAAGGAAAGGAATAAAGGAAAAAGGCAAAAAGATAAAAGGGAAGGGAGGGAGTCCTTGTTGTTGGACAAGGACTCCCCAACCGACTTGGAGAAGGGGTCGGCCGGCCCTTCTTGGGCTGGCGCACCACCTCTTCCCCTCCCCTTATACACTCCCCTCTCCCCATGGAGAGATCAATCCAATACTTGCACAAGTTCCTCTCTCTAGATATTGTGCAATTAGACGATGCTCTAATTACGATGGCGCTCTAATTAGACATTGATCTAATCTCTCTCTTGTAGATCTCATGTGTTGAGAATTAGATCTCTCTAGTCTCATATATCTCTAATCAAGTTTGATTAGATCTACCACCAAATCTACGCCGAAAAGCAGTCTCTCTTCGTCTGTGCTAGTATCTCTAGGCGGCGAACGTGCTTGGCGGATTGGCGCGGCATACGTGTGGATACTGTTAGAGCGGAGCTGCACAAGTAGTTCCTCGACGACGGACCGGCAACAATCTCACCTCCCGACGTGGACGTGAGATTCTTCATCAAGCTTCACCAACGTGTATTTCGACAAACACAAGATCTTCCGCAGCGGTGTTTGTAAGTATCTAGATCTAGCATTATGGGGTGCAACATATCTTCATAAAATAGATCTTGGCGACAAGGTTATGGAAAATTTTAAAGTTTTACCCGCAACCCAATAGTTGTATCATCCAGGAGCTAATATTGAGTGCCCCAAAAATACTGTTGGCTGGGTTATGGTTAAGGGGGAATGGTGCGCGGCGGCCGGAGTTGGAGCGGCGCCGGTGACGAGACGGCGGGATCGACGAGACAACGCGAGAGCTAGTCCCTCTGCATGCGGCCGAACCTTGTCTTGCTAGCGCTAATGAAAGGCGTGTTTCACGAATTACGCTTTGTGTTCTCAGGACGTGATTTCGTAACACCACGTTTCCCTCAGGTGCAACCAAACATTTTATCATGAAGATAATGAAAGTTCTGCCAAAAAATGTCAAACCAAAAACATGATGCGAAAGAGGGTAAACTCAAAATCACTTATTTCAGGAAGTGAGGATCATGTCCCCGAATTGTTTTTTCCATGGGACACGATGTACATACAAAATTATATAACCATTATTACTAGTATATTTGTTGTTCCTTTTGGTGGTGGGACTTCGCAAATGCGATGGGTATCTCCCGAGGGATCGCAATTTGCACGGTATGGTCCTGTCCATCAGAAGCCTAATCTAATGAGTCTTCTTTAGTCTTACCCGCCCAGTTTATGCTATACGATGTTACACACTCGGAAATGTATCAACTCCATGTGGGCCTCATTGACTATTGATGCAATTCTTAGTCGTCCAGCTACTTGCATCCGAGGCTAATGGATGTTTCTCCACTGAGCCTCGTGCTCTCTTTCCCGTGTCTCATATTCCCTAATGATGTAACTTTTACGTCCCTTCTTCTTATTGTCCCGTCTCTCAGGGCAACCTACTATTTCTTTCTCATCCACGACTTAATCCATTGCGGTAGATCGATGAGATTGCCACTACATGGGTGAATATGGCACGCTATATATTGATGCTGATACACACATGAGGTTGGTTGGTGACTTTACACTCTATCTATTTCATTGATTTAATGACATTGCCTAGTATGGTACCCGGACCATATCTCAACTCGTGATGGCCCTAACGAAAGACATATTTTGTATTTTACACTTTCTCATTCTCAAGACGTGCTCTCATAATATTACGCTTCCGTCATGTCCATCCAAACATTCGTCATGAAGATGTTTAAAATTTTGCAAAAAATGTAAAACTCGGAACATGATGTGAAAAGTAAAATTCAAAATTAGTCATTTGGCTCTCTAGGTCATGTTTGTTCGCATGGCGCATGTTTTTATTTCCTCCAAATAAATGACACGTCTCATGAGGTCCCTTTCTTTGCTTTGGAAAATCATGTGCCTGAAAAATTACTTTTTTTTCGCCGAAGGCAGCAAAGACAAAATGTATATCCAGAATTGTATAGTTGTCATGACCGGGCCTCCTTTTGTTCCTTTCGGTGGCGGGTTGTCAATGGATATCTTTCGAGGGATCATGATGTGCAAATCTGGATCAGGCACCGTCCATCTGAAATCCAATCTCCAGAGTCTTTTTTAGTTTGGCCCACCTAGTTTATGCTATATGATGTTACACTAGTAGCAGCTGTATCAACTCCTTGTGGTCATCAGCGAATATAGGTTGTCAAGCTAGTTGGACACGTCACCGATGGTCGTGTTCTCCATTGAGCATTAGCGGCCTCATTCCTGGTGTCTCATATTCCCTAATGCCTTTTACTTTCACATTCACCGCCTTCTCTCATCCCATCTCTCAAGACAACTATCTCATATGTCTTTCTCATCCACGGCCTAATAGATTGCGGTAGATAGTCGAGCCTGCCACTATACTTGTGTGAAGATGGCGGGTTATATATTGACACCCATATGAATAGTGTGGGATTTGGTTGGTGGGTTTGCACTCTTTCTTCTCAGATGGCATTGCCTTCTAAAGTACTCTAATAAGTGGACCATGTGTGAAAAATGACTTTCACCGCTTCATGAATAGGTTTCATACCGTCTTTGTACCACTGGCTTGACCGTGAATTCATCATCATTCGTTCAAATATTGTGCATCCCTTTTACTAAAGTACTAAAAACGGTGCAAAAAAAATCAAAAAAGCGTCCTATGCACACGAGAAGTGTTTTCACCGGATCTTCTAGTACTGGCCATGCAGGGAGCCAAGAACTGGTATTCATGTGAACGCAAATAATTCACACACTGTTTACCAAACCAGTGTGGGCGAGCAAAATCATCGCATACGCGCATTGCCGCCAGCTCGTCGCGGTCATGCGGCATCCCTCCAAACAACGAAGGGGGATTCTGGGTGTGACGCTCGGCAGTGTGCATAATTTGGGGTGTTCAGCCTATGGAAAAGTCAGGAAAGTGGCATAAATAATTCCAGAAGATGATGTGAAAAATGGTAATTTTAAATTAGAGGGAATTGATCACATATTATCCTCTCTTGCCTCTAGGCCTTCTTTCTAGTGAAAATGGTAAATTTAACTTAAGAGGAAATTGATATTTTCTCTCTAGGTTTTTTTTTGTTGCCATTTTCCTGTTTTGAAGCCAAATAGATGAAACTTTCAGAAAGTTTTTTCTTTGCTTCAGACGATTATGCGCTTGAAATTATTAATTTTCGAGTACAATAGAGCCACATAATTCAAAATGGAATATCGTATGTAGATCAAAAGACCAACGAGGTCTAGGAATCGAGGTACGATACATAAAAAATAAATGTTTACTAAGCAAATGGCTTTATAAACTGATGAATGAGGAAGGTGTATGGCAAAATTATTAAAGAACAAATATTTACAAACTAAGACACTATCACAAGTGACAGCTAAAGCTACTGACTCTCAATTCTGGAAAGGTCTTATGGGGGAAAAAGATAGCTTTTTAGCAAAGGTAGATTCGATGTTGGTAATGGTCAAGCCGTACGTTTTTGGGAGGATTCCTGGCTGGGAGAAGTTCCTCTAGCTGTTCAATACCCAACGTTGTATAGTGTGGTGCGCCATAAAAATGTTGTGGTGGCTAATGTGTTAGCAAATTCCACGGTACACATTGAGTTTAGACGAAACTTGACGGGTAACAAATGGAACGCTTGGCTCCACATGTTACAAAGGCTTATAACCATTAGTCTCACTGACGTCGCGGATAAGTTTGTTTGGAAGCTCACTTCCACGCGGGTTCCTTGATACGTCTCAAACGTATCTATAATTTTTTTATGTTCCATGCTGATATTATACCATTGTTACATGTTTTGCATCCACTTTATGTCACTTTTATACATTTTTTGGGACTAACCTATAACAAGATGCCGCAGTACCAGTTCCTGTTTTCTGCTGTTTTTGTATTCTAGAAAAGCTAGTCAGGAAATACTCTCGGAATTGGACGAAAATTTACGGAGGGCCCTATTTTATCAAAATACACATGGAGTCCGAAGGAGAGACGAAGAGGAGCCAGGAGGTCCCCACACGCACCCAGGGCGCGGGTCCCCCCTGGCGCGCCCTGGCCACGTGTGGGCCCCACGGGGCTCTCCAGCCGCCGCCCTTTCGCCTACTTATTCCCCCCGATGCAAAAAACCCTAAGTACCGAGTCATTATCCACGAAAAGTTCCAGAGGCGCCGCCGTCGTCAACCCTAGCTCGGGAGGGTCCAGAACCTCTTCCGGCACCCTGCCGGAGAGGGGAATCATCACCGGAGGGCTCTACATCACCATGCCTGCCTCCGGAGTGATGCGTGAGTAGTTCATCCTTGGACTATGGGTCCATAGCAGTAGCTAGATGGCTGTCTCTCCACTTTGTGCCATCATGTTTAGATCTTGTGAGCTGCCTAACATGATCAAGATCATCTTATTGTAATGCTACATGTTGTGTTTGCTAGGATCCGATGAATATTGAATATTATGTCAAGTTGATTATCAATCTATCTCCTATGTTATTTATGATCTTGCATGCTTTCCGTTACTAGTAGATGATTTAGCCAAGTAGATGCTTGTAACTCCAAGAGGGAGTATTTATGTTAGATAGTGGGTTCAGTCTCCAGTAATCTGGGCAAGTGACAGCAACGTCTAAGGTTGTGGATGTGCTGTTGCTACTAGGGATAACCTAACAATACTATGTCCACGGTCATATGTATTTGTTTACATTACGCACATTACTTAATGCAATTATCCGTTGCTTGCAACTTAACACCAATGGGGGACTCGAATGACAACCTGGCGGTGGATTATTAGTCATAGATGCTGTTGGATAACGGTGTATGTATTTTGTCGTAATGCCCAATTAAATATCTAGTAATCATCATGTCATATTATGCATTGTCATGCGCTCAATATTTGTCAATTGCCCAGCTGTAATTTGTTCACCCAGCATGTTAGTTATCTTTTATGGAGAGACACCTCTAGTGAACTGTGCACCCCGGTCCATTCTTTTACATTGATTATACCACCAACTGCAAACAATTGTTCTCTTTTACTTTCTGCAATTTATTACTGTTGACATGGGTATACATCTCGGGTACCCTACCGTGAGGGTACTGGTGCACGTGACGACTAAGGCCCAATATCGAAGAGCCTACTCGAAGCCCAAGACAAGAGGTCCAAGAAGATGGAGTACCCTCCAAGATTAGACATAGGCATAGTCGGTTTAGACTTTCCTTACGTGTAAACTAGGTCGGTTACGTACTCCCGGGACCCAGCCTATTTAAAGGCTGGGAGGGGTGCCGATCTAGGGACCAAGCCATACCAGAACCACCAAGCTCTTGCGAGATTCACACCTCTCGCCGGGGCCACCTTGTAACCTCATAATCTCACACGATCAATAACAGACAGCAGGAAGTAGGGTCTTTACCTCCACCCGAGAGGCCTGAACCTTGGTAAATCTTTGCCTCTGCTTGTCAGCCGACGAAACCACCAGTACTACCACGTTCTCTCCCCATAATCTCAACCCTAGGTACCTAACCATGGGATTTGATGAGGGTACACCTCGTCAATTGGCGCCGTCTGTGGGAAAGAATAGTGCTGGACTCACGGTTCCATCGAAGAACGGCGACTCGCCGATCGGATCTACAAACGGCAACTCGCCGGCTGCATCAACAAACCAGAACTCGCCTACTCGGGCAACACACGGCAACTCGCCGACGCACTCGACAAACGGCAGCACGCCAGCTTCACCCGCAAAAAGCACATCAGATCCTCTGATGGATTTCGAGCCACACTCGCCAGAATTCCAGGAGACCTTCTCCGATCTCGAGTCAGGTTTGGGCTTAACCGTTGGTTCGTTCAATTTTTTCGTCAACAAGCTTGGTGTGCAGGACTTGACAGATCCACGTCAACTCGCGACATCCGCACCCGAGGCTCCATCGGTTGCGGCTCCTTCGACTGCGGATCCATCATCTGCGTCCATACCATCGTCGATCCTCCAAACTTGCTCGTCTGCAACATCCATCTCAACTCGAGAACTTAACAAGCTCATGGAGGAGCTCGAAGGTGAGGAGGCCGAGTCAGCATACCGCATAAACAACCCGAGATCGATCTTCCACTCGAGGATAGCATCGACTGCGGGATCTCCTTCAGCGACTTCGACGAGCCCGAGACTCATATCGACAACCACGTCGACTCCGAGATCTGCACCGACAACAACCTCGACTCCGAGATTCATAACAGCTTCGCTGACGCCGAGATGAGCATGGGCGATGAAGGCATCGACTGCGAGATCCATCCAGGAGGACCACTCGACGAGCATATCGACTCCGACATGAGTCTTGACGATGACGTCGAGTCCATGACGGGACTCGAAAACACATACACATACCCTCGGGTGATACCCCAGCAGGTCTACGTCGCCATCGCCGCAGAATCATCAGACGCTGCGGCCAGCCGAAGGCCTACAGAATTCCCGTGCACAGTTACTATGCCGGACGGAGTCACAACTCTCACAATCACTGCTGAGATGGCAGCAAAAGCAGATAAAGTTATCACGGAGTGCACGATGATGCCAGCAGACGCAACACAAGAGGAGATGTTGACCTTCCAGTACTTCAACTGGCAGGATCACTTCGACTGCGACAGGTTAGAGCGACACTCGAAGAACGCAAAAAGCAAGCTAGCTTATCGAGTGCGCGAAGAAGACAGCTCTCCCTGAGCTCCACCGGGCGAGCAGATACAAGACCCAGATCAAGGTTATCACACCTCTCGCCGGACGAGAGAGCGGCGCTCACCCGCAACTTGGGCAACTCCTTCATGACATACGACGAGGAAGGAGTGCCAGTACCCAAAACAGCGGCGGGTGCACTCTTCACTGCCGCAGCATATCTAGAAGCAATCAACCTCCAGCGGATGACCCCAATGCAAAACTGCATCGCCAGCAGATCAAATCACTCGCCTTAGCTGCGAAGGCCATACGCCAGGTCCCAAACGCTCCAGGGGGAGTCGAGATCGTGCCATAGCTGACACGCGTCGTGAAGAGCATCATCACAGTGGTCGCCGCCACCACTCGAAGGAAAGAAGCGCTCACGCAGGCGCAGATCCAGAAGCAGATCACGCAGATCTTACAGTAGCGATTCATACTCTGATCGAGAACCTGAGCAACACGGAGCTCTGTGTTTCACTCGACGCGTCCGCGAGACACGGATGCCCAAAGGGTTCAAACTCACATCTGAGCAACCCAAGTACACGGGAAGACAGGAGCCTTCAGGGTGGTTGGAAGATTACAGGCTGGCTGTGCGTGCCAGCGAGGCACAAACACCACAGCCATGCAATACATACGACATGCTAGAAGGCACAGCCCGCGACTGGCTCAAAGCTCTACCTCCATCAACATACGACTCGTGGGATCACTTCCCGCGGACTTCATCAAAAACTTCGAGCCTCTATGCGAGCGACCAAAAACATTCGAAGAACTGCGAGCCTGCGTTCAACGGTCAGGCGAAACGTTGAGGTCATACATCAGACGATGGACTGAGATACGCAACTCAGTCGGAGTAATTTCAGAAGATATGGCCATGGATGCTTTCATCATGGGCCTCGCCAGGCATGACTTCAAAGAAGCACTTGGTCGCAAAAAGCCAACCTGTGGCTAACCTCTTGATGAGCGACTGAGTGGGCAGACGGAGAAGATATGGCGCGCACAACACGCGGGTCCTCACCCCGTGACAATCATGAAAGCGGCAGTCGAAGCCGCAGAGACTCGTACAGAGATGACCGAAGGCGCAAACGTTCAAAACGTCACTACGACGATGACAGACCCGAATTCATGGCGGCTGGGTTCTCCACACCCCGCAATGACCAGGACAGAAGCGACCGACGGTCGGAAGATCGGCGAGACAGTCGAGATGATCGCCGGACAGTCGAGATGATCGTCGGGACAATCGAGACCGCGGCCAACGCAGTGATAGCTACAAGAGGAAGGACTGGCGCAAGTCACGGGCACAATCTGAGCGATCATTCGAAGAAAAGATGGACGCTGATTGCAGATTCCACCTGTACAAGGGGGACGACGGAAAACTGCGATCCAATCACTCGATGAGAAACTGCAGGGAGTTCGACCAAATGGCGACTGATTACGTAAATCGCATAAAGGCAACAGCCGCACGCACAAGCACCTGCACCCGTGCCTCAGCCAAACAACGTGCCTGTTCTGATGGCACCACCTCCACCACCACAGCCTGCAGGCGGAAACCTCGCGGGTGCCATACAGCACATACCTCGGGTGGACGAGCCACAGTACCCTCCCCCCAAGGGCAGATGTACATGATACAGAAAGGTCGACCTTCCAACAGGGAGCAAAAACTTCGCACTCGACAAGTAAACATGGCGGTCATGTCACCTCCTGCGGTAACGAGTACTTGAAGGGATCTGAAACTACAATAAGCTTCAGCAAAGAGGACCACCCTCCATCGGTTGTTCGCCAGGGCACTCTGCTCTGGTACTCGATGCACAAATTGGAGGCTACGCCATGTCCAAGGTCTTCATGGATGGTGGGAGCGGCATAAACATCATCTTCGCAGATACGCTCCGCAAAATGAACAGGTCAGTCGAAAACCTGCCAAGATCTTCAAATACCTTCCACGGTATCGTTCCAGGGAAAGCAATAAGCCCAGAAGGCACCATACAACTCGACGTAACGTTCGGGGACAAGAACCACTTCAGGACAGAGTCGATTGAGTTCGAAGTTGTCGACTGGAAGTCACAATACCATGCTATACTTGGACGCCCGACGTTCGCTCGATTCATGGCGGTGCCACACTACGCATACCTCCAGCTGAAGATGCCTGGACCAAAAGGAGTAATCACAGTCAAGGAAACTTCCAAAAGTCTGACTCTTGCGACCGAGAATTCAGCAAAATCTCTGAGATGTTGGCATGGAAGCAACACTCGCGATCTAGCGGTCTCCAACGATCGAACACTTATGCCAGAGCACAAAAGGTGGCAGTCGACAGATCATTCAATGCCACCAATGACACAAGTCGCATCAGGTGCACCCGACTGACCCGACCAAGACAGTCAATGTCTCGTCGAGTCTGCCTATCGCATAGGAAAGCGCGCTCGTCGAATTCCTCCGTGAGAACTGGGATATATTTGTGGTGTCCAGCGACATGCCAGGTATTCCCAGGGAATTCGCCGAGCACTCTCTCCATTATTTCCAGATGCTAAACCAGTCAAGCAAACAATGCGCCGCATATCCGGCCCAAAAAGAACTGCAGTCGAAGCCGAAGTCGACAGGCTACTCGCAGCAGGATTCATCAGAGAGATCAAGAAATCACAATGGGTGGCCAACCCCGTACTTGTAGAGAAGAAGCACAGATATCCTTCGGATGTGTAGATTTTACAGCACTCAATAAGTGCTGTCCAAAGGATCACTTTCCACTACCTCGAATCGACCAGATCGTCGACTCCACCGCCGGGTGCGCTCGCTTGTCCTTCCTGGATGCTTACTCGGGTTACCACCAGATAAGGATGAAGGAAGAGGATGAAGAGAAAACGGCGTTCATAACCCCACTCGGGGTCTACTGCTACACCACAATGCCTTTCGGGCTCAAGAACGCAGGCGCAACCTACCAGCGCATGATGCAAGATTGCCTCAAGAAGCAATTGGGCGAAACGTCCAGGTCTATGTAGATGACATCGTCATCACCACAAGAGAAAAACACTACTCGATGACTTGCGAGAGACATTCGCAAACCTCAAACGCTTCCACATCAAGCTCAACCCGAAGAAGTGCACGTTCGGCGTGCCAGCCGGGCAACTCCTCGGGTATCTAGTCTCAGCTCGAGGAATCGAGGCGGACCCGGAGAAAATACAGGCCATCTTGACGATGCAAAGGCCTTCAAAGCTCCATGACGTGCAAAAGTTGGCGGGGAGTAGCAGCACTCAGTCGATTCATCAGCAAGCTAGGCGAAAAAGCACTCCCGTTCTATCGACTGATGAAGAAGCAGATAAATTCGAGTGGACGCCAGAAGCCGAAGCAGCCTTCACGGACCTCAAGCGAGTCCTCACAAGCCCTCCAATCCTCGTAGCACCAAGGGAACGCGAGCCACTATACCTATATGTCTCTGCAACTAACAGGGTGGTGAGCACTGTTCTAGTGGTCGAACGCAGGAGGAGGGACACGCCCAAAGCATACAACGTCCAGTCTATTACTTGAGTGAAGTGCTCTCCACATCAAAGCAGCGGTACCCGCACTATCAGAAGCTGGCTACGCCGTGTTCATGTCCTCAAGGAAGCTGACGCATTACTTCTCCGAGCACCCGATCACTGTAATCAGCACTCAGGGATCGGGGACATCCTCACAAACCCCAACGCAACTGGGCGAGTAGCAAAATGGCTCATCGAGCTAGCACCAAGAGACATCAAGTATGATTACCCGAAGGCCATCAAAGCACAAGTTTTACCTGACTTCCACACCGAGTGGATTGAAGCTCAGCTCCCAGGAGCACCAGATGTGTCCAACTCTGGACTATGTACTTGATGGCTCAAAGAAAAACGAAGGCGCAGGCGCAGGTGTCATCCTCATATCACCAAAAGGCGACAAGCTCCGCTACATCCTACAAATGGGTTCGAGTTCCCATCCAATAACGAAGCAGAATATGAGGCTCTGATCCATGGCATGAGGATGGCCAAAGCCCTCGGGTGCACTCGACTGATGATCTACGGCGACTCGAATCTGGTGGTGCAGCAAACAATGAAGGCCTGCGACGCAATCGCAGATAACATGATCGCCTACCGTGACCTGTACAACATCATGGAGGGCAGCTTCGAAGGCTGCGAGTTGCGGCACATAGGGCGTGAGAGCAATGAAGAAGCAGATAAGTTAGCCAACATTGGTGCGACCAAAGCACCAGTGCCACCTGGTGTCTTCTTCGAGCGCATCGAGCACAGATCAATCAAAAAGAAGCGAGCAACTCCTGCATCAGCCGCACCAGCCAAGAGCAAAACACCTAGCACAGAGGACCCACCAGTCGAGGTACTCCTCATCGAGCCAACTTGGACTCAACCTTCCTCGCATACATACTCCGCGGCGAGGTACCCGAAGACTTCACAGAGTCAAGACGCGTCACTCGACGATCTAAAGCATACACTGTCATCAACGGTGAACTTTACAAACGCAGCATATCAGGTATGTTCCAGCGTTGCATAGCATTTGAAGATGGCCAAGCCATCCTTCGTGATATTCATGCAGGTACTTGCGGGCATCACGCCAGCAGTCGATCACTCGTAGCCAAAGCCTTTCGCGCAGGCTTCTACTGGCCCACAGCACTCAAAGACGCGGAGGACATAGTCAAAAGGTGCATCGGCTGCCAAAAATTCGCCACAAAGCCGCACGCACCCGCATCGGCGTTGAAGACAATACCATTGGCCTGGCCCTTCGCCCAGTGGGGGCTCGATATGGTTGGGCCACTCAAAAAATCCTCCCATGGAGGGCATACTCACCTTCTGGTGGCGGTCGACAAGTTCACCAAGTGGATTGAAGCAGTACCCATCACAAGTTCGACTGCCACTACAGCAGTCAATTTCATAAAATCCATCATATACCGCTTTGGTGTGCCAAGTAGCATCATCACTGACAACGGTACAAACTTCACGGCTGAGGAATTCAAATCCTTCTGCAAAGAGCAAGATATCACGCTCAATTATGCATCTGTGGCACACCCGCAATCAAATGGCCAAGTCGAAAAGGCCAATGGGCTTGTGACGAGTGGAATCAAGAAGCGCCTCCTGGTGCCACTCAAAAGGGCGCGGGTGCTTGGGTAGAAGAGCTCCCGTCTGTGCTATGGAGCCTACGCACAACACCCAACGCCTCACAATTCACTCCATTCTTCATGGTCTACGGCGCAGAGGCAATCCTGCCATCAGACGTAAGGTTCAACGCACCAAGGGTCGAAGCATACAATGAAGAAGATGCAGATGAAGCACTCGAAGATGCAGTCGACTTGCTCGAAGAAGCACGCAACACGGCGCTAGCACGCACAGCTGTCTACCAGCAAGATACGCAACTATCACAGCCGTCGACTGCGTACCAGGTCCTTCGAGGTGGGTGACTTGGTACTTCGACTGAAGCAAAAGAAGGTGCATAAACTTGCTTCTCCATGGGAAGGACCCTTCATCATCACCGAGGTCATTGGTGGTGGAGCATACAGACTGAAGCACGCGAAGACCGGCGAACTCTCCACAATCCTTGGAACGTTGCGCAGCTGCGCCGTTTCTATGCTTAGATTGCTCAGTCGCATAATGTAATAGGCATATGTCGGATGGCTGCAGGTTTCAGACGCGCTCTTTTCCTTACCAGGGTACCTAAGGGGACTGGAAGGTTTTTAATGAGGCGGCCTGCAGCCTAACATTCATAAATGGAATATAGTCAATAAATTCCTCATATTTCTGCTTACTACTCGCATAACTTATCAGCACAAACTTAGCCTCACCCGTATGCTCGGGGGCTGAGCTACCTCAAACATAAGCTTTCGCTCCTTCAAACATAAACTCCAGCCACACTCGAATACTCGGGGGCTGGATCATAACTCACATAAAGGAAAAAGTTGCTCAACCCCAATCAATCACTCGGGGGCTGAGCCTGCAGGCATAAGTTGAAGCTTCAACTCTCATAAAATTCATAGCCTCACTCGAGCACTCGGGGGCTGTGTAATTCATGATCTATGTAAAGTGTTTTTCATAAACCCCACTCGATACACTCGGGGGCTGCATACATACAAGTGAACAAATATGTACAAGTGGCAAATTTACACTCGGGGGCTGTTCCCTATACATAAATACCCTAATCTTCTGGTTCATCCTTTGCTGGAAGAACAGGGCCCATAAGTTGCGCATGATAGCAATCAACCAATGTCCTCGCATGATCGAATGTTCGTCAAGATTCGACTGGGACAAGGACGATCCAGGCACGGGTGGACGTAGCTGCAAATTTGGACGTTGACTTCGGAGATATGCCATGGTTGCGTTGGCGCCATCCACAAGCTTCTGGGTGATAAAGCCTCGAATGGAACCTGTTGACCGGAAGAGCTCGAGTAACGCGTGGATTCCTTGAGGTTGCGGCCCAGCTGGAAAAAGCATCTGGTTGATTCGACTGAAGGCCGACCTGCATAACTCAAGAGCATAGTGCTCCGCCACACCGATCCTGCAGAGTCGCGAGTATGCGTGCTCGGTGCTTGTCCAATCGAAAGTGCTGGCGGCCAGTCGTGGGTTCGTCAGTTGCCATGTTCAACTGCTCATCCACGCGAGCCTGCTCCGCCTGGAAATCTTGAACAAAACCTGCAACAACACAAGTTGGGTGAACAAAAAAGAACAGGCTGTGAACTCATAAGATCAAGGCAGTCATGCTTACACTCGAGCTGTCTGTTCACGATCTCCATCTCGCCAAGCACATACTCCTCCCGTTGGGTGGGTAAAGCAGGCCTTGCCCTCATCCTTTCCAGCTCGCTTCGGGCACTCGCCAGCTCTTGCTCCTGTTTCGCGAGTCGAGCCTTCATATAACGTATTACTGCGGCATCGTTTGCCGCCTGAGCTCGAGATCGAGTAGGGGCATGATGCCGCGACGAACTGGATGAAGTGGCGGCTGGCCGTTTCTGTTCCAAGCATCATAAAAGTTTCATGAGAAACTAGTCACAAAGCTCAGACGAGCAACAACATACAGCCTTACACGCAGGATCATAATGAGGAAATTATATTCATACAAAGGTAGCAAAAGCACATGCGTACTCGCATGATCATAAGTTTAATTACAAACATAAAAAGGCACGACTGCCCTACTTCTCAGACATCGACTCCGACCTAGCCCTACTCGCACGAGCGGCGACCTCTGCTGCCCGGCGTTCCATGGTGGCCATAAAAGTTTCAGCCAACTTTGCGGCTGGCTCGTTCAAATGCTTTAGGGACACCAGTTTCCCGCCAGGCTTACGAGGGAAAGCAGACAGAGCGGCTTCGAAGTCACCCTCTATCCCATGACCTAAAAGGAGTTTGAGGGTGGTCTCTGAGCCGCGTACCGTCAAAGTGCGAGCAAAAGTTCGCCATAGTCGAAGTTCCCGGGCCCAGGACGTCTGCGAAGCCATCCACAGTCGAAGGAGGTTGGCTGATGGGAACACATCCTTGAACACGGCGCCGAGCGTGCTCGTAGATTTGGCGAGTGCGTCCTTGGCTTGGGTGGAGACGACATCCAGGTCGCCGATTGCGCGGTCAAGGGACAAATCGACACTCGATTGGTCTACAGGTGCCGTGCCCAACAGCTCCTTCAAAAAAGCAGAAGTAACAGAAAATGTTACATACTATTCAGTGGCAAAAAGAAGTAGGCAAAAAGTGAAAGATTCAACTCACCGCCTACGTCTCGGGTGAGGCTCGCCAGGCGCTCAGCATAATTCTTCTCGCGCAAAGCGGCGGAGTCCTTGGCATCATCCAAGGCCTTCTTCGACTCCGCGCGCTCCTTGGCGAGTGCCTCTTCTAGCTCTTTAACCCGAGACTCAGCGGTTGCCTTGTCACCTGAGATAGATGGACAGATGTCATTCACAATCGACAAAGAAGGCATAAGAAGTCAATACACTTACGGCTGAGTTGCTCCATGGCAGCGCGTAGGTTGTCCCTCTCTTGTTCAACCTGGACAAAAGCCTTGCCTGATTCAACCAGGTTGAGGTAGAAGGGCTGCATCACAATGGAACCAGCATAAGTTATACACAAAAAATCCTAGAAGGAAGACTCGAAAAAGACACTTACGTGTTCAACCCAAGGCGCAGGCTTGGCAGCAGAAGTCCCAACTTGCGGAGTTGACGAACTCGCGATCTTGGCGGCTTCAAGGTAGTAGCCGTGGCTACTGTTCTCACAACCTCAGCCGCAACAGGAGAAGCTTCTGGCTGGTCTGGAGTCGGAGCTCTCGGTTGGAGGAGTTGGAGGTCGCACAGTCTCAGCACTGCAAGTGACCGAAAGACATGCAACATAAAGAAACAGTACTCAATCAAAAATTTAGTACAAAAAGGAGCAAACCTGTGCTCTTCTTCATCCTCAGTGTCGAGCTCGTCAAAGTTTGGGCCTCCAAAAGGTAGCTGCCCACCCGACTGAGGAGGAGGAGGAGCCGAGCTCAAAGGACTCACGTCCAAGGGAGCAGCTGTGGTCGTAGGAGACGAACCTGAGTTTCCATCATCCCTCACATCCGATTTCGCGGGTGAGCTCGTGGAAGAAGACATAACTTGGGCTGCCCGACGGCGCTTGCGAGCAGGAACCTCGCTAACATCCTCAGTCGCGGCAGGCTCCTTGCCCTGTGCTTCCTCTACCCTTCCTCTTCAACCTCTTCTGTGGGTGAAGTGGTAGCCGAAGGTAAAGGTGATTCATCCCCTCCCTTCGCTTCTACTGTCACCTCTGTTTCATAAGTTGGGCCATCTTCGGGAAGAGGAGGAAGAGTTGAGGTAGTCGAGTGGCCCTACATACAAATATAGCAGTCGAAGTCAAAAAGATGCACAGAAGATAACAAAAACAGGAGATCATAGACTCGAAAGATTCACTAACCTCTGGCAAAGGCTTTTCAGCCCATAAGGATCGACTGGGCAGTCGACGTTGCAGGGCTCGCTTTGTTTTGTACTGGTGATGGATCGCACATGTGCCACCAGTTGCTCCTAGACAGCTCCTCCTTGCTCATTCGAGTGGAGTCGAGGGGACCTTCGTACTCCCACATTGGGTGGGCACGAGCGCGGAGCGGCCATACCCGCATCTTCACAAAGGTGGCAATAAGATGCACACCCGTGACGTTGTTAAGGAGCCCTCCAATTGTCTCCAGCAGAGGCGCTGCTTCCGCCACTTCTTCAGTCGAAAGCTCATGGTCCCAGGCCTTTCGTCCTAGCGGCTATACCAGCAGTCGAAAATGCTGGGGCCCTCCTGGTCGACACGCACATAGAACCACCTCTTCCTCCACCCCTGCGCCGAGTCGACTGGCTTCAGGGCAAAGTATCGGGTGTCGCTGCGCACTTGGATCTGCAGGCCTCGACTGGATAGGTTCGCCGCCTCGGTTGTTGGGCCGGACCATGAAGATAGACTTCCATAATGCCCAACTCGGAGCAACCCCAAAAAACACTCGCACAGCGTGATGAAACACGCAATGTGCATAATACCGTTCGGGGTGAGATCATGGATCTGCACCCCGTAGGCAAAAAGCAAACCTCGCACAAAATCATGGAGGGGGAGCGAGAAACCCTAGGCAAAAACTCCGCGAAACAGACGCGCTCGTTAGCGCGAGGTTCGGGAAGTACCTCCTTGGGTGAAGGTGCGCGGACGAAGAGCTGGTCGCAGGTGGCAGCAACCATCCTCGCGCAGCTTGTCCAGCTGCGCCTCCTTCAGGTGGATTTCACCAATCGCCATTGGTCTTCTTGAGGTCGACGGCGGCCGCAGATGCGCTAGCCGCAGTCTTCTTCCCCTTCATCGCGCCGCATCGGGCGCGGCGGCGGCAGTCGAGGCAGAGCGCTTGTTGCCCCCACTTTCTTCATTGTCAACGGACAGGTGGGGAGCGTGCAAAGCTTTAGCGCAGGAGCAATGGAGGCAGAGGCAAGGAAGACGATGGAACAGGGGCGGCGCGCAGAGCAAATGGCAAGTAAAAAAAAATGGCGCCGTCCTCCCTATTTACCACAGATCAAACTCGATCACAGCCATTCAGATCCAAATCGTGCGTTACGCACGCAATCTGCCGTACACGTGGCAAACGCGGAGGGCAACCGTCGCCGGCCACTCCGCCCACTACGCACGTAAAAAGAGGAGCCATCATCACGCCTCCGGGAAAAGTGGGCCCGTGTGGTCAAATCAAGTCCAAACGGCACCGTCTTCGGTCAGCTCTGCACAAAAGGGCCCACCTATGTGTCACGTCCCATCAATCGCAGCATAACGCACGCCACGCGTGTCAGAAGCGCAGTCGCCAAAAAACGTCATCCATGACGTCGTCGAAAGGACTTTGATCAGAAATATATTCGAGTGATGCATATTGGTCACTCGATTGCCTTGTTTAGTTCGGGTGTGACAAATCTTTCTTAAGGCAAAAATTGCTCACTCGACCGTTCCTTCGATTGAGTCATATTACTCCCATTGGAGCACATTCAAAAATTCTTCGACTGAAGAGGTTCAAGACAATGGTTGAGATTATCCTCCATTTAAAGTAATACAGCATAATCTCGGGGGCTACTCCCATCGGAGCACTGTCGTGCACCCGATAGAATTATGGCACAGATTTTGAGATTATCCTCCATTGCAAAGCAATAAAGCACAATCTCGGGACAGCGCTCCCGATAACATAACAGCAAATATCAGTCGACAAAGGACACGACTCATCCAACAAAATTCAAAAAACATACTCGAAACATTCCCGAGTTGCGTCCGTCGCAAATATCTCGGATGCTGCATGCATAGTGCAAAGGTAAGACCCGTCGAACTTTCGAGCTGGGCTAAGGACCGTTCCAGCAACGTTAATCCTTACAGTTTCCGTGTCAACAGACATGATGAAAAATCCCGACGGACGCGTTGGGTAAAATTCAAAGTTATACTGCAGATCGACTCAGTAAGACCTCAGCGGCCTAGTCGAATCTGACCAGTTTGTTCCAGATTCGAGTCCGGGGACTCGAGTTTGATTGAAAGCTAGTAAGGTTTTACCCGAATGTGTAGTTAACCAGTCCCGATCCGTCGAGTGTACTGGGCCTGCTAAGCTATTATCCCTTGATCATCATAAGCAGAAACCACAGTCGATGAGATACTCGACATAGCCAAACATGTGCTATTCATACAGGAATTCCAAATTATATATACAAGAATACAAAGCATATGACGTGCACTTACGAAAGAGTCCATGCCCGATTCTTCGAGTCAGCCAAGTACTCGGGGGCTACTGACATGGGTATACATCTCGGGTACCCTACCGTGAGGGTACCTGGTGCACGTGATGACTAAGGCCCAATATCGAAGAGCCTACTCGAAGCCCAAGACAAGAGGCCCAAGAAGATGGAGTACCCTCCAAGATTAGACATAGGCATAGTCGGTTTAGACTTTCCTTGCGTGTAAACTAGGTCGGTTACGTACTCCCGGGACCCAGCCTATTTAAAGGCTGGGAGGGGTGCCGATCTAGGGACCAAGCCATACCAGAACCACCATAGCTCTTGCGAGATTCACACCTCTCGCCGGGGCCACCTTGTAACCTCATAATCTCACACGATCAATAACAGACAGGCAGGAAGTAGGGTCTTTACCTCCACCCGAGGGGCCTGAACCTGGGTAAATCTTTGCTCTGCTTGTCAGCCGACGAAACCACCAGTACTACACGTTCTCTCCCCATAATCTCAACCCTAGGTACCTAACCATGGGATTTGATGAGGGTACACCTCGTCAACTGTTTTCCACACCATACGTTTAATCCTTTGTTTTCAGCAAGCCGGGGAGATTGACAACCTTCCTGTTTCGTTGGGGCAAAGTAGTTTGATTGTGTTGTGTGCAGGTTCCGCGTCAACAGTCCAGACTCCCTGCAACGGCTATTTTTCTGGTGTCGTTGACAACCTTCTGAAGTGCTACTGCTCCTACTGGTTCGATAACCTTGGTTTCATACTGAGGGAAAACTTGCTGCTGAACTGCATCATACCTTCCTCTTGGGGTCTCCCAACGAACGTGTGTTTCACGTCATCATTCCTTTTCGGTAAAATCCATGTACGAAGAGTATTTAAATGGTCACACCGTAAATTTATGCAAGCAGATATGGAAACTCAAGATACCCTTAATGATTAAGATTTTATGTGGTTTTTATATAACAAAGTTATTTTAACAAAAGATAATCTTGCTAAATGTAATTGGAACGGGTGTAAGAAATGTGTGTTTTGTGATTCAGAGGAACCTATAGATCATTTATTTTTTACATGCCCTTTTGCACATTTTTTATGGACAATCATTCATTATGCCTTTAACATTAGTCCACCGGCCAATAGTACGAATATGTTCGGGAAATGGCTAAATGGGGTGGAAAAGAGTTATAAAGCACAAATTCGTGTGAGAACTTGTGCTTTACTATGGTCCTTATGGAGATGTAGAAATGATATCATTTTTAACAATGTTCGCCATGCTAATTTTCTACAGGTTATACGCATGGCTACCCACTAGATCCACGAGTGGGCTTTCCTGGTCCCAGAGGCGCAACGTGCGCATATAAACTCTGGATGCACCCGGCTGGAGGCGGTCGCTTTGGATATTTATTCCCGGGTACCTGGCGGCTGTCTAGAAGAATTCAAGACGCTTAAGAGGATAGGCGTTTGAGAGGCCTTTCTAGTTTTGGTTCTTTCAGTTTTTTGTTTCCCATTTCATTGTACTTTGCTTGTGAGATGTAAACTCTGAAATACCTTTGACGATGCAATAAAAGCCGTGTGCATCAATCGATGCAGAGGCTAGGACTTCTCCCCTTTTCTAAAAAAAATGTAACCATCCCTATCAGATGGACCGATAGTAAAAGGAAAATGGTAAATTAAATTAACATAATAAGCTGCTGTTATGGCTTACATAATTTGTGTAGTTCAACCTACGGAATAGGCAGGAAAGCGGCGAAAAGATGAAGCGTAATTGCATCCAAACAATTAGTTATAACTCTTCTAAAGAGATTGCAAATGGAGACTTGCATATAGTAACAAAGGAGCTAATTTTCATTTTGCTCACAGAGAAATCACATTTGATCAGCATGCAAGCATTCAGTCTTATTCAGTAGTGTTGTACTATGAACACATTGCCAACTCAGGATAAATATACCCAGGAGCAAAACTCCAGCCGATTTGGGGTTTGTAAAGTTCAAATTGATTTGGTCAGCAATGCCAATAGAAAAAACAGCAGGCCCTTAACAAAGTACATCAATCTTAACTTTACACACACCCGAAAAAGGTCTAATTCATATGTTAATATAATACAACATATTCCAGCTATCGGATGTAATCAGAGAAAAAATACTACTAGTCGAGTATTACTCAATCAAAATTGCAATATATGATGAGCATGTCAAATTTAAGCGTGATTAAAGTCTATTATGTATCATTAACAAAGCAAGGTTATTGACGCTTATCGCGAAACTGAGACTCTTAGGAGCAAGTTACAATAATGGTAATTTGTTAATAATAAAATTCTTTATTGTTTCTAAAATGTGGAAACTATCATCACAAAGTGTACCGAAATTGTTGCTTCTAAGTCGAACCGCGAGCTTGTGTTTCAATATGCTAGTACTATGTTGCTAGCCAGTTCTCTAAATCATCGCTAGTATACCACTCTAGGCCGCTCATCCACGAAATCCTACGTTTGTCGACTTTGACCGAGAGACGGAAAGTTCCAGTGTGGGCATAATCGGTTCCGGTTATGCTTTAAGATCACATGACACTCAAACTATATTGAATTTGTGTGTTTCCCACTGAGCGCCAGTGCCATAAATTCTTGGGATACTACTTGCGAGTGTTCTTGACGGCTATGTTCTCCATTAAGAGTAGGCACCCTTTTTCCCGGTGTCTCATATCCCCCGATGTTGTATTTTCATTTCCATATCCTCTTCCTCTTTCCTCATTGTCTCTTAATTTGGGCTACTATCTCCTTTGTCTTTCTTATCCACGAACTTCTTTGCTGTGGTAGATCGTCGGGCTCGTCACTACTTGTGTGAATATGTAGCAATATATATGGATGCCCATATGCGTGGTGTGAGGTTGGTTGGTGCGTCTTTACTCTTTCTTTTGCATCGATTTGATGTTATTGCTTGGTAAATTACTTTGGTACGTGTACCTATGTGAAAATGACTTTCACCCCTCTATACATGATTCCATGCCGTCTTTTGTACCACTGATTGGACCGTGAATTTATCAGTCATTCATTCAAATATCATGCATCTATTTTAGCAAAGTACTACAAACGACAATCGATGCAAAAAAATCACAAGAGCCACACACCCAATACACTGACAATGAGAAGTGTTCTCGTCAGATCTTGTAGTACTGACCAGCCATTCAGGGAGCCAAGAACTGGTCTTCATATGGACCAAAATAATCCCCACGCTGGTTTCCAAAATCATCACACAGAGGCACATTGCCGCCGGCTCATCACGGTCACGAGGCATCTCTCCTGGCGACTTTCGAGGGGGGCATTTCGCTACGGGCAGAGGTGGGAGCGACGCCTGCGGCGGCGGAGATCGGCAAGAGAGTGAGTCACTGTGCAGCCGGAAACACATTTTCTTAGGCACTATAATGAGAGACGTGTTTACTGAATTTGTGCTTTTTTGTTCTCAAGTCTGCATTCGCAGCATTACGGTCCAACCAAAAGTTCATCATGAATATGAAATTATGCAACAAAAAAAACTCAGGAGATGATGTGAAAAAGTGCGGTAAATTAAATTAGAGGGGATTCATCACTTTTTTTTCTCTCTCTAGGCCGTTTTTTGTTCGCCAGATGCCTGTTTCAAAAGCAAAATAAACGAATTTTTTCAGAATTTCTTTGCTTTGAAGGAACTTGCGCGTGGGATTATTATATTTCGGAGTACCGCAGAGACGAGGCGGGATGTAATTCCAGAATTATGACCATCATTATCACATGGACGGATAGCAAAAGGAAAATGCTAAATCAATTTAACAAAACATGCTACCATTATGAGCGATTAAATTAGTCAGAGATCGAGTGTGTTTGTTACAGCATAAATTGTGCATAATTTGTGTTGTTCAACCTATGAAAAGGCAGCAAAGATTCAGAACAAAGAAGCAGGATTTGCAGTTCAACCAACGGCCCCCTCTTTCCCAGCGTCTCATATCCCCTATTTTTTTTAATTTCACATCATTAGTCCCTTCTCCCCTTGCCTCTCCGGGCTACTCACTCCTTTGTTTTTTCTCATCCATGACCTATATATTTTATTGTGGTAGATCGTCGGGCTTGTCACTCTACTTGGGTGAATATGGCGTGGTATATATGGATGCCCATATGCATGGTGTGAGGTTGGTTGGTGGGTTTGTACTCTTTTCTTTTGCATCAATTTAGTGTCAAGGCGTAGTAAAGTACTCAGTATATATACGTACCTATGTGAACTGACGTTTTCCAGTTAATGAATGGTTTGATATTGTCTTGATATTGTCTTTCGTACCATTGGTTCGACTACGAATTCACCAGCCATTTGTTGAAATATGGTGCATGTCGTACTTAGAACGATTGAGACAATTCACAAAAAGACACACACTTTAATTATATATTGGTCACTGAAAATTGCAAAAAAATCACCACAATCTACTTCGTGGATGGAAGGAAAATAACTTATCTTTTGGTGGGAAGGAAGTGTTGCTCAAGCCGTCATTGAAGTTATTCCTGCTTATGCAATGTCAGTCTTCAAGCTACCAAACAGATTATAAAAGGGATTATATTTGCAATGTCCCAATTCTGGTGGGGATATGATGGTCAACAGAAGCATATGCACTGGTTTGCGTGGTGAAAAATGTGTGTACCAAAGCGACAAGGAGGTATGAGTTTTCGAGATCTTCAATGTTTTAATCTTGCAATGCCCGCTAAGCAATGTTGGAGACTTATCTCCAAACCTAGCTCTCTTTGCGCCTAAGTCCTTCGAGCCAAATACTTTCCTTCAGGATATATTCTGAATTGCCAACTCAAAAAAGGAAGTTCTTACACATGGCAGAGTATTTGGGTTGGTATCCAATCTTTAAGAGAGGTCACATGTGGAGAGTGGGAGATGGATCACAAATCGATATTTGGAATGATCCTTGGGTGCCGAGCAACTCGAATAGGAAAATTGCTACTAGGAGGGGTAATATCCTTCTTACGATGGTGTCTGAGCTTATTGATTCTGATACTGATGCTTGGGATGAACAACTTATTCGAGAAAAATTCTGGACAATAGATGCTCAAAGAGTTTTAAATATTCCTTTGGCCCGTAATATGATGGAGGACTTTGTTAGGTGAACTACACCAAATCTGGAGTCTTCTTGGTTCGTTCGTGTTATCATATGGAGTGGGAGCACCAACATGGTCAGAAGCTTCGAAGGACCAGCGGCTATGGTTCTTCATCTTTGCTCCCAATTTGGAAAACTTTATGGTCACTGAACGTCCCAACAAAAATTAAAATTTATTGTTGGAGATCTCTTCTTGGTGCTATACCTTCCAATGGGGTTTTGGCAAATAGGCACATGCAGCCAAGCGCTCAATGCACCCTTTTGAAACGTAGAGTGTGAGAGCATCCGACATGCTCTTTTCAATTGTCCAAGAGTTCGTGACATTTGGAAGTTACTTGGGTTGGAGGAGACAGTCGCTCTGGTATGCGATGTTGAAGTGGAGGGGCGATCAACGCTGGAAGTTCTTCTTCGGGACAGAGATGCGAAAGCACCATTGCTTGATCAGGTTGATCACAATGATTTGGTGGCTATTGCTGTGTGGTATATCTGGTGGGAAAGGAGGAAGGCAACACACAGTGAAGCAGTGCAGTCACCGGCCAGAACGACACGTGCGATATCAACTCTGGTTTTGAATTATACAAGAGCAAGGAAAAAGAAAGCAGGTATAGAACGACACAGATGGATCAAACCAAGGGAAGTTTTCATCAAATTGAATGTTGATGCAGGTTTCGATGCTAACACACGAACGGGGAGTACGGGTGCGATCTTGCGTGATGACAAGGGTTTCTTCTTGTCGGCAAGCTGTTGAGGACTCATGTATGTATATGATCCGGCGACAGTTGAGGCACAAGCGCTGCGGGATGGTCTGATCCTCGCAGGACAGGTTGGCTGCAATACGAGTGAAGTGAATTCTGACAGCATGGAGGTAATTCATGTGATGAGAAATGGCGGGAATTCTCTTGACCCAACAACTGCTATCTTTGAAGAGTGCACTATGCTGTGTCGTAACTTTGCAGTAGTGGTTTTTTATCATTGTCGTAGGGAAGCCAATATGGCAGCTCAAGTTTTAGTTAGACATACGGAGGGTTCCCTGTCGGTTGTTTGGCACGAGGACCCTCCAGATTATCTTGTAAGCATCTTTACATATAACTATGCTTAACGTTTAAAGCAGCAATACGTATTCTTTTCTTTACCAGGTTATCTAACGGGACTGGAAGGTTTTTAATAAGTCGGCTTGCTAGTTTAATATATTGAGGTTTAGAATTAAAAAAAGAAGTACTCTATTTTTTAAGAAGAACTACTATAAATGAGTTATTCTAGTTTAAATGTCGAAAGAAATCTTCTAAACGGGTCGGTCAGTAACTCACTATACAGCAGGCAGCAGGAGACTGACGCGTGGGACCATACCACCTGGGTTTGACCAGACCACGTCCCAAATCTTCACGAGTCTGTGTTCAAAAAAAAAAAAAAAAACTTCACGAGTCTTTCTCGCTCGCAGCGGCGGCCACCGCGCCCAATTCCTCGCCCCGCCGCCGCCGCCGCAGCCACCGCGCCGCCATGTTCCGCCTCCGAAGCTCCATCCTCGCGCACATCCTCTCGTCTCCCGCCACCTCTCGCGTCCCCTCTCCCCACCGCCTCATCTCCGCGGCAGTGGACGCGCCCTCCATCTCCCCAAGACCTGGATTCAACGTGGAGGAGTACCTCGTCGAGAGATGCGGCCTCACCCGAGACCAGGCTCTCAAGGCCTCCGGGAAGATCTCCCACCTCAAGTCCCCCACCAACCCCGACGCCGTCCTCGCCTTCCTCGCCGGCATCGGCCACTCCACCGCCGACATCGCCGCCGCCGTCGCCAGGGATCCCAAGTTACTCTGCACCGGCGTGGACAGAACCCTGGCGCCCGTAGTCACCGGGCTCACCAGTCTCGGTCTGTCGCGTGATGAGATTGCGCGCCTTGCCTCGTTGGCCCCCGACAGATTCCGCTGCAGATCCATCGTCTCCAAGTTGCAGTACTACCTGCCCACCTTCGGCTCCTTCCACAACCTTCTTCGAGCGTTGAAGTTCAACACTGATCTCCTCTCGTGCAACCTCGAGAGGATTGTGAAGCCCAACGTCGCGGTCCTGCGGGAGTGCGGGCTAGGTGTTTGCGATATTGCCAAGCTGGGGATAACCGGGCCAAGGATGCTCACCGCCAGCACGGAACGTGTCCGGGCGATGGTTGCGTGCGCCCAAGGTGTAGTAGGTGCGCCCCTTGGCTCCCGGATGTTCAAGCATGCGCTGCGTGCTGTTGCAGCTCTCAGCGAGGAGAAGATCGCCGCCAGAGTGGAGTTCTTGAAGAAGACGTGCGGGTGGTCGGATCAGGAGGTGGGCATTGCTGTGTCTAAGTCTCCAGCGGTGCTCACAAGTTCCAAGGACAAGCTGCAGCGCGCGTCTGAGTTCCTCATCTCTCAGGTGGGGTTGGTACCAGCATACACTGCTCATCGGCCGGCATTGTTCTCGTATGGCCTGGAGGGACGGCTCAGGCCTCGCTACTATGTCGTAAAGTTTCTTAAGGCAAATGGATTCCTAGATCGCGACCGGAGCTACTATTCTGCAGTCATGGTAACCGAGAAGGTGTTTGTGGAGAAGTATATATGCCCTCACAAGGAAGCTGCACCACACCTTGCTCAAGACTATGCCGATGCTTGCAGAGGGAGAGTTCCCACGAGATTCAGATCTGAATGAACAGAGAAAATAGTATTGAAATTCAAAAATGGTTACTGCACTCCCAAAGATTTCGCTCTGTGCAGTAAGCTGCTTGGCTTTGTTTCAGTGTTCGTGCCTAACTAGATGTTAGTTGTCGTTACAGTATATCTGTAACATGCTGGTTTGGTCGATGTTAAACTTGATGAAGTTATTAGATTCATCAGATATGTCCACGTCATCGCTGAGAAAAATACATGGAATATCTGTCTGAGATCAGGCCATATTGACACGCATATTGGAAGTGTGAGATTCTGCATATGCATTGGACTATATGTGAGTAGTATATCTGTACTCTCGGTATCTTCATGCATATTGACATGGAAGCAGCAGAGTGTTCTAAAATTGCTACTGAAGTTTCCATTTTCTAGTGCGATACTGTAATCTATCTTTTCATGAAAGAAGATCCTCGATCTAATCATAGAGAATATATGAGAGTTTCATTTGAAATGAACTCATTAAATTTCCCTTTGAGTGAAAACTATGGCCCTTTTTTTATTGTGGGAACAATTTTAGAATTGTTCATGACCAAAATATGCTGATCACTACCAAGGATGCCATTTTGATCTAGTTTGTAGGTTGTATGTTCTAGTTCTTGCAAGCTGTAAATTATTTTCTTGCTAAGTATCTTCGTTTGAAGCGATTAACTGTTGGGAAAGTAATTTATGGATTACTAATCTGTATCTCGTTTTTCCTTACCTTTTCCCTATATATATTTCTGAATTGCCCTCTATAGTTTCATGAGACCTGTTCCAAGCATGCTAGCTTGTCAAAATTCAGCACCTATAGATGACAATGTTGCATATGTTTTTTTTTTAAACTGAATTATGTATTTTAACCTTTTCTCCCATGAAATTACTAGCTATTTATCAAAAATTTCAGTCTCAGGTTTGACAATAAGAAGGGTTACTTTCTCCTAATCAGCGTGCTAGCTGATTCGTCCTTACCCGGTCATACGTCATACTTACCCTGTCTGCTTTCTGTTGCAACGATGAGCTATACTGCTAGCTTCTTTTTATTACTTCTGAGGATGCAGTTTTGATATAGTTTGTTGATTTATCGTTGTAGTTCTTGTAAGCTGACAGAACTATTTGATACGGTTGCAACTGCTCATTCGTGCCACTAACTCACTGAACCAATATGCCAAAAGTGCTGGGATATGTCTCATAGTGAAGACCACTTGACATGTCCTCGAACATTTCCATGCCCTCAAGTCTTGCAGGTCTGTTACAGTTTTCTCATTACTTGCAAAATTTTCAAGCACAGTGCAAGTTTACTTCAAAACTCTCTTTACTGAAGAAGAGGCCTTAGTCCACTATCTTTGCGAACAATCATTATGTGGATACATAGGCAGGATCTTGCATAGTCTATTACCTCTTTTTTCTGCCATTCATTATTCTGGACTAATATATTTGAGATGCAACAAGAGGACAGAGGTTTATAAATATAAAAAGGTGCTTGGCAATTCTCAGTATATCCTACTACCCTTCAGCCATACTAGTGAGATATGTATTCATGCTTGCAGAAGTGGAGGCTTCACTGATTCCTCGGGATACATTGTTGGCTTTACAGTATGACCCAATCAAATCACCTTCTGAAGGTATTGCCAAGCTTCTACGCAGTTACTGAATTCTGGCCGTGCCCCAGAACTGGAAGCAGTGAAACGGCTGTTTTCCTCCCTCGAGGACACGATGCACATTCATCAGCAGGTACAACCTTGTAACATTATATCTAGTTGTTGATTTTGTTATACTCGATTCCAAATCCTGGTCCGCGTTGCAGCTGAACCTTTACTCTCCCTCGTTAATCGTCTATCTACTTGCTTTACTTTTATTTTATAGGTACCAATCTTACACGCAAGATTATTGGCAATGTGAGCAGGGTTCCTTTGGATGCCATTGTGCAAATAATCCGCCTCTACCCTCATTCATTGTTTGAAGGCTCAAGCGAATTCGTCCTGCTTATTTTTCTGGAGAAGAGTCTCTGTTCTGGTGAATCTTAACTACGCTGTAGAAAGTGTGGTTGTTATACAGTATTTACTTATTCCCATACCATGGTATATCATTCTTTGGAGACAAATCCTTTCTTCTGCAAGTTGATATTGTTTGTATTCATGCACCGCTGAAGTGTAAACTCTTTGTTTGGCTCGCTCTAAAACACAGAGTTTGGACCTCGGACAGGAGATTCAGGCATGGTCTGCAAGATGCTACGGCAAGCTGCTTCAGCTGTCTGCAAGAAGAGGACACGATGGAGCACGTGTTAGTCCAGTGCGTTTATGCCCGGGAAAGCTGGTTCCGATGTTTTCAAATGATGCAGGTTAACGGCAGAGTTCCGGAGGTGACTGACACGCTGGAGGCTTGGTGGCTTAAAGAGCGCAAACGATTCAAAGGCAAGGACACGAAGAAGTTCGACACGGCCGTAACCCTTGTCTGCTGGTCGATCTGGAAGCAGAGGAATGCGAGGGTGTTTCAGAACATTAGCCAGCAGTGCTCGGCACATGTGTTGGCAGGTAGGATTACTGACGAGCTTCGGCTTTGGTTCAGTATCCGGAGAGCGGATGGGAGTAGACAGATAGCGCGAGAGTAGGCTTAGGATCGAACTTGTGGTGTGCTGAGCCCTGTTCTGACAGGTGTTAAGTTTCTTGTAAACGTTTTTCACTCTTCTATAAAATTACGGTGCGTGTTTTGCGCACTCTAAAAAAAAATTTGTTTGTATTCAGTAAGTTGTTGTTCTTGTCTGTCCTGGTTGGTGTGATTTGATTCTGTTTTGTGTCTGTGCTCTTCACTTTTTGTTATCGGGCCTAGCAGGTTAGCACACGGCCTTTTTTAATGAAAAGCATATAGGCATAGCTACTGACCGTGCTAGTGTCCAAACGACAGCTCGACCTGAAGGAGTATAATCAAACCCCAAAGCAGATTATGCAGTTGGGCATGTATGCGAACCTGATTGGGACTTTGGTACGCAAGTCATTTTGCGTTCCATGAAGAATGTCATTTCGATAGGGTCAAATGAAAAGAAGAGCTGACAAAATGAAAGAAAAGCATATAAAACAGTAGATTATATGCAATTGAGCAATGTTTTTCTTTCATTTGCTTAATTGAACATATAATCAGGCAATGTTTACTTTTTACGGTTGGGCAATAGCCCACTTTCAATCATGAATGACATGGATATTATTTAATTTATATAGAAAAGAAGATTGCATTGCATATAACTACCTAATTTTTGACATACAATGGCAAGTACAAATTAAGGCCAACAATACCACGTTGCGCAGCAGAATCCAATAACAATAGGTAGCACAAACAAGTCAGATAGATCAATGCGACCTACAAGAAATGCAGTTCATCGAATTAGTGGATACTCACACCAACAACTTATTGTATTGAACTAAATGAAAGCATTCATTGCATGGTTTGTTACGCCACATCATATGTGTTTTAAGTGCGGGAGAAAAGATTTAGGAGGAACATAATCCACCAAAAAGCATCCTGACATTTGTTTTCAGGGGAGAGGAACAGAAAAACAGCACAATCATTTTTCGTTCTTCCTTTGAAATTCCTGGTGAGAGTTTTGTTTTAATAACAACCAGACACCACCAACTACTCGCCCACAACACATGCTGGTGTGCGCATTAGCACATGCCTAGATAGCTAGTTGTCTGGTTACCAACATTCACATCCACATAGTTATAGCCGCTAACTTTAACAAAAAGCAAATGCCTGGATCATAGGTATGCCTCATTTGTCAACCAGTGGCGGCTGAAAAGGGCAGCAATTTTAATCCAGACAAATGTTACTTCAGACTGCAAAAGATGTAAAAGTCAATCAGGATAGCCGTCGAAATTCAAGAAACTTGAAATATAATTTTTCACGAGATGGACAGATCATATAGCCAAAGGTGCAACCGTATAACAGTTGATGAGTCTGGCATTATCACATTGCATTACATTACTTCTCCTGAACATAGTTAACTAGACAACCTATTAGAAATGATGACAAAGTAAATGCACCAAATGAAGAGAAAAAAAAGAACATTGTAGGCCCTATCGTAGTTTCCTAGGATTCAAATACGTCTACGGTCATCGACCCTTGGTTTCCTGGATGCTGCGGCAGCATCAGAAGTATCACTGACGTACTGTATCTGGTATTTCGAAAAATGGACCTTTTAGTTTATCCATGTGGCTGTTGCATGGAAAATGATCGATAACACATATACTCTTACCTTATCAAGCTTCTATCCGCCTAAATTTACCGTTGAATTCATTGACTCAGATTGAAAATAGTCCTATAATTAGAAAGCATAGTTTCCATAAGTTGATCAAAAAGCATATAGTTAATAGAAATACAAAGGAGAAAGGGATTTCACGGAAACTCCTAAAGAATGATGCAAATGTCAGCACTGTAGATAACAAGTTACAAACTTTGCCCTTGCCGAGTACTTTGCATAAGCTAGTTCAGTAATGTTGGCTTTCTGGTACTAATGCATCTTAGTTGATACTGCAAAGCAAATTGCCTTATAGCAGGATCTGGTTTGCTTATTAAATGCCCCAGTCTTCCTCAATGAAGAGCCTAAAAATTTGTTTTACTACTACATACCTTGTGAGAGGACACATGACTGAAACGAGTATCTTCGATATGAGAAGTGTGCATTGTCTTCGTGTATTCCCTGAAGATAATAAGATTAAACTTTAGAGAAGTTGCCATGGTGTTACCTTTTTCTCAGAAAACAGTCAAGTTGAATTGTTTTAAGCTTTTAGGTAAAAGTATTGTAGATCTGCATGCAAAAACCTTCAAAAGAATAAGACTGTATACAATTGTATGATGATCAAATATATCCCAAACACAAACACACGTAATCTTGGACTGTACAGCCAAGTCAGAACATCCAAACTGATGCACAAAAGCTCAGCGTGTCGCCGTGTCCGAACACAAACAGCAAGCTATTCAATTATATCATCGACCTGGCAAAATTGCTGGCACCTACAATGTCCTAACACAATTCGTCCACCTGGCAAAATTGCCAGCAAATAAATGACTTACAAAGTCCTAACATAAAATTTGACTACGCCAGTATTATAATCTACCAAAACCTCTTAACTAGTTTGCATTTTATAGCTCTCAAATTCCTTTGATTATCCCAATTTAGCTACGCAAACCATAACACAACTATCAATTATAAAATTAGTGGTCAGAATAGATCATGATAGCAGTATCAGCTCTTTAGTGGCAATACAATTTCCTACAATAAGTACATTATGAACAACTTTTAATTATCAGTTTTACACCACAAAACCAAATAAAGGTTATATTTACTACTAACCTCTTATTGGAGCTCATTTGATGGTGTGAGTTCCCATTAGACGATCCCTGTCCCAGTGAATACTGAGATAGCCCTTCAGGTCTGCTTCCAGGGTGCTGAAAAATGCAAGGAAATGTCCAAATCGAATTAGTCAAGCACACTGGGAAAATAAATATACTAGCAATGCAGATTATCCTAGTTATATCGCTTGGTTATATTCTGTCATCGCAGAAGTATATTGCAAGATGCAGACATATTTTCAAAGAATATAATCGTACATCTTATCCGGCCAAGGACTTCCTTTCTCCTGACTTCCAGTTTCTCCTTGGTATCCTCAATACTCTCAAACTGAGGTGCATATGACACCTGCAGCCGGTTGCCAAGAAATACAGACTCATCCAACTTTCTCTTTGCAAACCTGCAACATGACAGAGCCAATACCACATTTAAGTAAAAGAAAAGGCACAAAAAAGTAGTTGGGGCAACTTTTGGCTTCAGATTTGCTGCCCAAGTGCCAAAGACTGGAGTGCAAGACCTGAACCTCGTGCCCCTCAAAGAAGATCCAATCCTTTATTTAAGTTTGTCATATGGTTATCCCCAGTAAAACACACATACTGAGATCAAAGTATGTCCTATATTACTGAACTTTGCTTCTGGAAAGCCTACCAAATCACCCTTGCTCAGTCACGCCCCTTGTGCTGAATGATAAGTCTCAAATTTTATTCACTCTATTACATAATCACAAAACAGAGAAGGTCCAATGGATCGACATGCTACATGCATCCTTCGATCACATATTCAGAAATGTATCTGACAAATCAGATAAGTAATACTCCACGACACCTAACTATCTAAACCATGTGTGACAAACACAGTACTACCTCGGCAAACAATCACCAACAATTGATCACCACAGAGGAGCAAACATCATACGCTTGGATGACAAGCATTGGTCACCTCGCGTTGCTGACCTGCGAGAACTTGATGAAGAAGACGTCCGTTTACTCCTCGAAGTCCTCGGCATCCATGGGCTTGCACCTGAACACCAAGACGAAGATGGCGAGCATGAAACATTAGCAGGACGAACAAGGAAGATGTGAAATTTCAGGGCCGCTGGTGGCTCACTCTTCAAGTGGGCCGTACGTCGAGAACAGGGTGCCGAGCTCGTCTTCGCATCCGAGGGCCGGCACGTTCCGGACGACGAGGTACCTGCGACCGAATCGGTTGGATTAGCGGCGTGGTAGAGGCTGGGTTAGGGTTATGGAGGGGAATGGTGGTTACTTGGACTCGTCGCAGACCGTGTAGACGCGCACGGCCGCCGGCTCGTCGCGGTCGCGCGGCATCTAGTCGGAGGACTGCGGAGAGGGGCGGCCGGAGCTGGGAGCCTGGGAGCGGCGCCGGCGATTGGGATCGGCGAGACAGCGAGAGAGCGCTAACGAAAGACGTCTTTTGCTTCTTTACGCTTTCTCGTTCTCAAGCGTGCGCTCATATTATTGTCCAGCTAATCATTCATCACCAGTTTCTCAACAAAAAAAAAAGCTAACCATTCATCACCAAGATGATGAAAATTCTTTGAAAAAAGTAAACTCATAACTCGATGCAAAAGAGGGTAAGTTGAAAATCAGTCACTTGGCTCGAGGTCCTTTTTTCCATAGCATTTTTTTTATTTCCCCTTGACACATTCCATGAAGATCTTTCTTTGCTTCGGAGTGCAACCAGCTAGCTGTATCTGTGCCCAAAAAATTATTTCTTTCACGGAAGGCAGCCTAGAAAATATGTATATCCAGAATTATATAAGGCTTATTGTTGTTCTGTTTGGTGGCAAGACTTCGATGGAGATCTCATTAGTGATCACGATCCGCACAGTGGCGGAGCTAAGACTAGCAGCCAGTGATGTCAAACCTCGAAAGAAATCACAGTGATGTCAGAAATTAGGATTTATGGGGTCAATTATGGTGTATTCAAAGCTGATGTTTTATTGCTTATCAATTTTTTTTTTGTCGCTTGACAACATATTCCATGAGCAGCTCCGCCACTGGATCCGCATGGCTAGAGAAGGTGACAAAATCCAGCCAGTCCATGTGTAGCACAATCTACCGAGTCTTCTTTAATCTAGCAATCCCAGCTTATGCTATATGTTGTCAGAATACTCGTAACCATATCGACTCCTTGTGACTCGCAGTGGATATTGGTGCGTGAATTTGTGGTCAAACTACTTGCACCCTTGTCCGATAGTCGTGTTCTCCACTGAGCATTGGCGCCCTCCTTCCTGGTGTCTCATATTCCCTAATGGACTTTGCTTTCATGTCCTCTTCCTCTTATCGTCCCGTCTCTCAAGGCAACTACCTGCTATGTCTTTCTCATTACGGCCTAAGCGATTGTGGTAGATCATCGAGCCTGCACTAGTACAGAAAAGGTTATTAGTGGCACACCAATTTGGTATTCTGTGGCGCACCCCCAGAAATGCTGGGTGCGCCACAGAATTCTCGCCACAAAAATTATTTCTGTGGCGCACCAGGCTTGATGCGCCACAGAATTCTCACATTTCTGTGGCGCACCCGGCCTGGTGCGCCACAGAATTCTCAAAAAATTCAAAAAATTCAAAAAATGCAAAAAAATATAAAAAGTTTCAAAAAAATCCAGAAAAATCAGAATATGAAATAATATGAAAAACCCTAATTATTGGAATTATTTTCATATTTTTTAAATTTTTTGAACTGATACCTTCCCGTTAGGTCACCCATCCTCAAATTGCTCCAACCTTAGCACGCTTAACTTCTAAGTTCTATCCAGTCCAGCTACCCCTATGCTACTCAAGTCTTATTGATATATATATCGTATGACTCTCTTAAGTATTGTATGTGTATATGTGTGGTATGTGTTATAAATGTGTGTTCTTAAATTTCAGATTTTTCAAAAACTTCTAAAGTTTCAAAAGGAGATTCAAAAGTTTCGAAAGATCCAAAAAAATTCAAAAAACTCCAAAAAAATTCAAAAAACTCCAAAAAATTCAAAAAATCCAAAAAATCCAAAAAAGTCAAAACACTTCAAAAAAATTCAACAATCTTCTTTGTTATACATTTCTGTGTCTGTTTTGTAATTTTTGAAATTTTGAATTTTTTTGAATTTTTTGAATTTTTTGATTTTGCTGCAAAAAATCGTCTGTTTGAAATAACTTTTTTTGTTTTCGAATTTGAGGAATGTGTGAATTGCTGACCGGGTAAACCCCGGTGGATTCGAACTCGGATTTTTCTCACGATTTTTTTGACATATTATTTGCGTTATTTCGACGTCGTATGCAAAAGTTTTGGCCGTTACAACTTTTTTTTCCTGTTTGGTGCAGAAAAGGTCAAAATTCATATTTCAAAATTTCTATACATACTAGACACTCAAACCTAACTATATGTCAAAGGATTTTATTTATTGAAATTTTTATCATTTTCCTTTAATTCCTGCAAGACTAAAAAGGCGATCCACGGGGGGGTGTGGATTTGAAAAAAACAAATCTGTGGCGCACCAAGCATGGTGCGCCACAGAATGTCACCTTTCTGTGGCGCACCTGACTGGTGCGCCACAGAATGTCACCTTTCTGTGGCGCACCTGCCAGGTGCCACAGAATTGTTTTTTTCAAATTTTAACCCGCCCCCCCAGATAACTTTCTGTGGCGCACCTGGCTTGGTGCGCCACAGAATGTCTAATTTCTGTGGCGCATGTGGTTTAGTGTGAAGATGACGGGTTATATATTGACGCCCATATATGCACTCCGTGAGATTGGTTGGTGAGTTGCACTCTTTTCTTTTGCATTGATTTGATGTCATTGCTTGGTAAAGTACTATGGGACGTGTACCCTGTGTGAAAATGAATTTCACTGCTCATGAATGGTTTCATACCATCTTTTATACCATTGAGTGGACCGTGAATTCATCATCCATTCAAATATTGTGCATCTCTTTTAGTAAAGTACTACAAACGATGCACACAAAAATCACAAAAAGCCACACACCCTATACACTGATAATAAGAAGTGTTCATCGGATCTTGTGGTACTGGACATGCAGGGAGCCAAGAACTGGTCTTCATGTGGAATCAAATAATTCACACGCTGGTTACCAAAAATATATAAACATAAATGCCAGCTAGTGTCGACGAGCAAAATCATCACACACGCGCATTGCCACCGGTTGTCGTGGCTGCATGACATCTCTCCGGGCGGCTTCCATCGTGGGGAGATTCTTGGCGGAGCACGGCGCCGATAGGGTCGGCAAGAGAGCGAGTCACTCTGGGTGCAGCTGGGCCGTGTTTCTGAAAGGATACGTATGGCCACCTAGAGGGGGGGTGAATAGGTGCTACTCAATTTTTAGTTCTTTTTCGAGTTTAGGCTTGATACAAAGGTAAATTCTCTAGATATGCAACTAAGGTGAATTTACCTATATGTCAAGTTAACACTATACTAGGCACGATACAAGTAAGAACTAGCGAGAAAGGAGTAACCGAACGGGAAGCACGCGGAGACAAAGAGTTATTCCCGAGTTCCTCCTTTTTAGGGAGTACGTCTCGTTGGAGGGGTGTGAGTATCAAACTCAAGACGCCACAAATGGCCTCACCCTATTCTCCGATGAACCTTGCCCAAAAGCTCGGTTCACCTTCCTTATCGGAATCCTTCAAGGCGGAATCCGGAGCCCTTACAACAACTTGAGGCTCAACCCACAAAAGGATTGGGGGCTCCCAAGCACAACAACACCTGCTACACAAAAGTAACAAGCAAGTGAGAACAACAAGATGCCTAGGTTTTCCTAGAGGAAACCCTAGGCTCAAATCCCTCAAGTGAATGAGGGGGAAATGAAGAACGGCTTGGTGAAGATGTAGATCGGTGCCTTCTCCTTCAATCCTCCAAAGATCAACGCTTTTGGGTGGAGGGATTGGGAGATCTAGGTTGGTGAAGCTTTCATTAATGGAGGAGAGAGAATCTTGAAGCTTAAAGAGCTGGAGGTAGGTGGAGGGGTATAAATACCCCTCCAGAAAATCTGGCCGTTGCAGTCTTCAGAGGGCCGGATATTTCCGGGCTAAGTGCCGGATATTTCCGGGTCGAACCCGGATATTTCCGGGGTGGCCGGAAATCTCCGGCTAAATATCCGGCCAGCAGTTGGGGTACTCCAGTACCAGACCTTGCTCGACACTTAGTCGAAATCACGTGCCCCGGATATATCCGGTCTCTACCCCGGAATTTCCGGCCCCGGAATTTCCGGCCTGGCCCGGAAATCTCCGGCCAAGACAGAATTGATGAAGTTTCTCTCTTCTTAATTGTTGAACCTGAAACAACAAACTTCACAACATAGCAGCTTATAATTAGGACTCTATTTATGTTGTCTTTATTCACCAAAAGTAGGATGAAAGAAATGCCCTTTCAATCTCCCCCTTTTTGGCGAATAATGACAACATGACTAGAGGGATTTGCAAAATATAGACGGGCTCCCCCTAAGTGTGTGCATTATTACGAATATGTTCTTGAATACAAAATGCACACGACTTATTGGAAAAACACCCCCTAGATTTTACAAACCACGCAAGTTCAAGTCAAGATATAAACTTGCAAGAAAGGAACTTGCCAAGCACAATAATACACATAATAGATAGTTCAATAAGGAGTTCTCATATGTCTTACCACACATGCAAATAGAGGTACACTTAAACAACAAATAAAACAAGTTGGGAGCAACAAGCATAAGATACAAATAGAAGAAAAACGCAAGCTTGTACTCCCACCCATGCAAATCCCCGAAGACCTAATAGAGATACTTCTCCCCCTTTGGCATTACACCAAAAAGGGAGAGAGACCGATGCTAGCGCCCCAAGCATCACGCGTCCGGGTCATTGCCATCCTCATCAAGATCCACATCATCCTCGACCTCACAGTTCCAGTTAACCGCTTCAGCATTCCATTGCTCATAAGGAATCAACTTCTTAGGAGGCTTGGGAGCATTGGGAATCTTGAGATGATCAAAGATCTTGGACTGATTGGTCAGAATAGCATGCCTCTCTTCATACGCGACATAGTTTTCCTTGTGGAGTTCAGAGCCCATGCATAACATCTTCTCCATGGCGCGGACAACCCATGGACGGTTCTTCGGAGGACCAGCTTTCTTCACCTTGGGGTTACTAGGAGCTCGAGACCGAGAATCATTCACAAGATCTTCATCAATGTCATACATGGTGGCTTGCTTTTGAATCACATGAGCAGATTTCTGGACCAAACGGACATAAGAGTGAGATTCACAATCAAGGGCAAGATCCACATCCTTTCCTTCTTCCTCACTTAGAGGATAGAGATGCTTGATGAGCTTCATAATATAAGGAGCATATGGAGGAACCTTCCTCTCCATGACAGCTTGGTACATCTCATGAAAAATGAAATCCATCACATCAATACGGCAAGAGTTAGGAGCGGGATCACCAAGCAAGTAAGTCTCATGCGCGAAAGCCAGAAGAGGGACAAGGCCTCCTCGAATATCATCGTTGTTGCCGGCGCTAGGAGCAATGGTGTGACGGAACATGCGAAGCAGAATATCATACACCGGCAAGAGCCCTGTGATAGTACCAATAGAGCCTCCAGTAACATAGAGATCAGCCAAGATGTTCTTGTTGGGGGTAACACCTTCCACATGCATACGCTCACCTTGAGGGCTGAGGTTGCCTTCAAAAGGATAGCCAAGAAGGTCCGCAAAGTCATGGAAGGTAGCATGAAGCCTGTGAGGCCCTGACATCCAAGTCATACCACGGTCTGGAGATGAATCAAACACAACTGTGGAGTAAAACTGATGAATCAAGGGAACGTTGTAGTTGCAAGAGGTTTTCATCAATTTCCTCAAACCCAAAGCATCAACTACACTGACTGCCCCACCAAAATAGTCTGCCTTGTTGCTAGCTGTTTAAAGTTGATAACCTTGTGAGGGCAAACTTTGTGCTTGTCAGACAGCTTGAGATACAGCTCACGGTGCAGCAGCTCCATCTGAGAGGTCCAGAAACAGGTATCAATGTCTTCCTCTTGAGGAACCTCATAAGTGAATGCCGAACGCCAAGTGCGAAACTCAGACAAGGACAGATCGTCCAGAGATCGCTGCACAGACTTGTTCTTTGGGCGCCGACGCTTCTTTGCAAAGGCACTTGGCTGCTTTCTGACTCGGAACTTGCCTCATCAACCGGAGGGTGAGGACCTCGAGAGGTAACAAGCTTTCGACCCCGGCGTGAACTACCACCTGCAGAAAGAGAGATAGAGCAGTAGGAAGCACAGGGGTAAGCACTCGTGTCCAAGGAACAAACAAGCGTAGCATGAGAAGATTCATAGTTGGAAACAGAGTGAGCCAGACCGGAAATTCCGGTCCGCTGGCCGGAAATATCCGGCCCCGGAAATTCCGGGCCATGGGCCGGAAATATCCGGTGCAACCTGCAGCGGACGAAATTTGCATCTTGCTCAAGAAATTTCCAACAAAAATCAAATCGATGCTAACACACAGTAGGGCAAGCCTAGATGATCATTTCTACCAAAAGAATCATGGTATAAATCTCTAGAATCACTAGGGAACACGAAAATCACTTCGTCCTAGATGTGAAAATAGAGATGATTACCGGACTCCATGGAGAAAACGAGTTGGATGAAAAGGATCCCCTAGGCGTGGGGATGCAGATCCGGCACAGAACCGGAAGAAACCGAGGTCGGAGGACCCCGGCGAGATCGATGGCGTCGTGTGCTCTGGGCAGGAGAGAGAAGGAGGGAGACGCGGGGGGAAGAACTGATCGAGAGGAGCAGTTGACCCAGCGCCTCCGAGAAAAGGGCCCAGATCCACTTAGGCCGGATATTTCCGGCCCAAAGGCCGGATATATCCGGTACCGGAAATTTCCGGAACTATCTCCGGGCTAAATTTCCAGCAACTCCAGTACTGAAGTTGTTTAGGTCCTTAGCCGCAAATAGAAACGGAAATTGGGCACCGGAAATATCCGGGTTGGACCCGGAAATATCCGGGATGCCGACGCCAACAATCTTTTCAGGAAAAACTTAGGACACGAGTGAGAGAAAAGCATGGTTTTGAGATAAGAAGGCTTAGGAAGATAACAAGTAACTGGAAATGGTACTTCACACTCAAACATGTTCAAAAAGCAAATGAAAGTCTTAAAACCAACATTTGAGTGAGTTTTCCATAAAAAACACGGATAGGCAATAAAATCCAAAGAAGCTCCAATAAGATCAACTCTTCGCAAAGAAGAGGGCGGTGGCCTAGGCCACCATGTATGAGATTATGGCGTGACACCGCGAAGATGTATCTTGGGTTCACAACCAACACTCGTCATTGAAGCTCACATTTTCATGAATTGAAAATAGAAAAGCAAATGAAATCTTACTATCGGCATAATGGGGGGAGGGATAGTCCAATGTATTAGGACCGCACTCCCCCTATGTCCATGCCTACACCTAAACACAATAGATAGTTAAGACATAGGTGTGTATGCAAAATAGTCAAGCCACGCTCCTTGAATCCACGATATTTAGCTCATTCCTCAAATAAGTGAATCTTGCTTCATCAAGAGGCTTCGTGAAAATATCGGCAAGTTGGTCTTGTGTAGAAACATGGCTTAGCTCAATATCACCACGGGTAACATGATCTCGAATAAAGTGATGACGAATCTCAATATGCTTGGTTCTTGAATGTTGCACCGGGTTGTGGGCAATATTGATAGCACTTGTATTGTCACATAAAAGAGGCACTTTGTCACAAATGACACCGTATTCCTTTAAAGTTTGCCTCATCCATAACAATTGGGTGCATGCACTTGCGGCGGCCACATACTCGGCTTCGGCGGTGGAGAGAGATATACAATTTTGCTTCTTGGAAGACCAACTCACCAAGGAACCACCAAGAAATTGGCAAGCCCCGGAAGTGGACTTCCTATCATCATGATCACCGGCCCAATCCGAGTCCGTGTACCCACAAAGAGAGAAAACCTTGTCCTTAGGGTACCACAAACCAAACTTTGGGGTATGAGCCAAATATCGGAGGATTCTTTTGACCGCCATATCATGGCTTTCTTTAGGAGCGGCTTGGTACCTTGCACACACCCCTACACTCAACACAATATCGGGTCTAGATGCACAAAGATAGAGCAAAGAACCAATCATGGAACGGTATACCTTTTGGTCGACATCAAGACCATTTGGATTGAGTTTAAGATGAACCTTTGTGTCCATTGGAGTGCGCTTCTCCTTAACACCAACCATATCAAATTTCTTGAGCATGTCTTGGATATATTTAGCTTGAGAGATGAAAGTCCCTCCCCTCAATTGCTTGATCTCAAAACCAAGGAAGAACTTCAACTCTCCCATCATGGACATCTCAAACCTATCGGTCATAAGCTTTGAAAATTCATCATTGAAAGCTTTGTTAGATGAGCCAAAGATAATATCGTCCACATAGACTTGGCATATGAAAAGCTCCCCTTTTACTCTCTTGGTAAAGAGAGTGGGATCGATTTGCCCAACCTCAAACCACGGTCTACTAGAAGCTCTCTAAGGTGCTCATACCACGCACGTGGGGCTTGTTTAAGGCCATAGAGTGCCTTATCGAGCTTGTAGACATGGTTAGGGAGTTTGGGATCCTCAAACCCCGGTGGTTGCTTAACATATACTAATTCTTTGAGTGGACCATTAAGAAAAGCACTTTTCACATCCATTTGTTGCAAGATAAAATTATGATGAGAAGCATATGCAAGGAGGATACGGATGGACTCAAGGCGAGCCACGGGAGCATAGGTCTCTCCAAAATCAATGCCTTCAACTTGAGAGAACCCTTGAGCCACCAATCTTGCCTTGTTCCTCACCACCATGCCATGTTCATCTTGCTTGTTCTTGAAAATCCATTTAGTGCCTATAACATTGCGGCACTCTTTTGGCTTCTCACTAGCTTCCACACCTTGTTGCGCTTGAAGTTATTGAGCTCTTCATGCATAGCATCCAACCAATCCGGATCTTCAATAGCTTCAAAGACTTTCTTTGGTTCCACCAAGGATATGTGAGCTTGATGGGCACTAAAGTTTGCGCATTGCCTTCTAGTCACAACCTTGCCCTTCAAATCACCAATAATATTGTCCAAAAGTGTTGCCTTCTCAACAAGGTCTTGACATTTCTTGCACGACGACGGGTGTTGATGTCCTCACGAGAGCTTGGAGGAATTTCTTGATCATCTTGATCATTTGTGTCCCCGTCTTGACCGGAATGATGACCTTGGTCTTCAATATGCACACCTTCATCACTTGAAGGGGAAGATGGACCTTGGTCTTGATCATGGCTAGCATCAATGATTGGAGAACTTGGTTCTTGCGTAGCAACTTGATCAACTTGAGGAGGGTCTTGAACTTGTTGTTGGCTTGGTGCTTCATTTGCTCCATCGGATGGTGCGGTGTCCACTTGTGATGATGATTGCTCCACATGGGTGGAGCTTGGTCCTTCTTGAGGCGCCTCATGAGAAATCTCGATTGGGCGAAAGAATCCCACGCCCATTCGCCTTATTGCATCTTGAGGTTCCTCATCATCTACATCACGAACATGAAATTGCGCCACTTGGGAGCCGTCATTCTCATCGAACTCCACACTACAAGATTCTACAATAGTCCCGAAGGTCTTGTCGTAGATTCTATAAGTGTGGGATTCGGCACCGTAACCAACAAAAGTACCCTCAAAAGCTTTAGACTCAAATTTAGTTAAGCGATAACCTTTAATCTTATAGAAACACTTACAACCGAACACCCGGTAGTAGGAAATATTGGGCTTGTTGCCGGTAAGCATTTCATATGGAGTGAACTTCTTGCCCGTGCGGAAGTAGAGGCGGTTAGATGAATGACATGCCGTGGAGATGGCCTCGGCCCACAAGAAGAGTGGGGTCTTGAACTCCGCCAACATAGATCTTGCCATATCCATAAGGGTCCGGTTCTTCCTCTCGGCTACACCATTTTGTTGAGGGGTATACGCAGCGGAATATTGATGACGAATTCCCTCTTCACTAAGAAACTCATTTAGGGTGTAGTTCTTGAACTCGGAGCCATTGTCACTTCTAATGGCCAATATAGGAACATTGTGTTGACGTTGCACTTCATTGGAGAAGTCAATGACGGCTTGTTGGGTCTCACTCTTCACTTGAAGAAATAAACCCATGTAAATCTTGAATAGTCATCGACAATCACCAAACAATACTTCTTCCCACCAAGACTTGGTTGAGGCACGGCACCAAAGAGATCAACATGAAGAAGTTCCAATATCCTCGTTGATGAAATGATGGTCTTGTGTGGGTGGGGAGAATCATGCATCTTTCCTTCAACACAAGCCCTACAAAGACGATCTCTAGAAAAAGAAACATTCTCTTTTAGTCCAAGGATGTGGCCACCCTTGTGAAGACTTTGCAAAGTTCTCATATTGACATGGGATAAGCGGCGATGCCACAACCACCCCACGTCGGCCTTTCCGAATAGGCACATCGTTTGAGAGTTGGTTGACTCCGAAAAGTCTACCACAAACAACTCATTTTCGACATACCCAACGTAAGCGACCTTTAGAGTCTTGCTCCACATGAGTACCACAATATCAAGATCAAAATGGACGGCAAAACCCATCTTATTAACGGCACGAACGGACATTAAATTATAACCAAGGGACTCAACAAGCATGACATTTACAAGGGTGATATCCCTTGCAACTACCACCTTGCCGAGACCCGATACCTTTCCTTTGAGTTATCTCCATAAGTGACGGTTGCTTGATTTATGCTTGTTCTCAACTCCGTCACGATCTCCTTGCTTCCGGTCATATGACTAGTGCATCCACTATCAATCACCCATTTCGACCCCCGGAAGCATAGTCCTACAAGAAATCATTGCTTGGTTTTAGGTACCCATTTTGCAATGGGTCCTCTTTTGTTAGCAACAAGGGTTTTAGGGACCCAAATAGAGTAAGCAATGTAACCATCATAAGGACCAACATATTTAGCACACACATCCCCATAATAATCAACATAAAGAATATAGTTGGGGTTAGCATGTCCCGCAAAGTCACTACGAGGAGTGTCGCCCCTTGTGGCTTCACTACTCGCAATGGTAGTCTTCTTTGCTTGTGCGGGCTTGGCCTTCTTCTTGTTCTTCTTCTTCTTCTTGGCAACATAGCCAAGGCCCTCCTTCCCAATGTGTGGCTTTTGCGCAAGCAAAAGATCAACAATAGGCTTACTTTGGGGACTAGAGGCCTTGGCAAGTTCATTCTTTAACCTAGCATTTTCCTCAATGACATTTGCATGATCACAAGAAGTAGTAGAGGAACTAGCAACATTTGATTTAGATGATTGAATTTGAAGTTGTTCAAAAGACTTGGTGAGAGTAGAGTGTTCACCCTCCAAGGCCTTGTGAGCCTTGGTGAGCTTCTCTAGCTCCTCGGTTAGTCTATCATGACCAACACCAAATTCAACCTTCTCTTTCTTGGAAAGCTTATATTTTGCAATTGCAAGGTCACGTTCTTTAATGATTTGAGAAAAGATTGCATTTTGTGACTCATCAAGATTTTTAAGTTTCTCCTCAAGAGAAGCACTAAGCTCATGCTCTTCCTCAAGAGCCAAGGTGAGAGAAGCAATATCATTAGCATACTCTTTTTCAAGTCTTTCCTTTTCATCAAGCTCTTCTTGAATCCGCCCATAATCACTCAAGAGAGATTCGAAACGAATCTTGGCTTCACCTTGCAAGTTAGTCAAGAAACGATCCAAAGCAACATTTTCTTCCTTAACTTTAAGACTCATAAGATCATCCATTTCATTTATAGTCTTGGAGGGGAAGGAGATGATACCTCGGAGGCCTTGGCCATGAGACACTTGGCGGATTGGATTGGACATTCTCATTGGGAGATTCGAAAAGGGATGAAGGTGTTGAAGAAGCAATAGCAATAGCGGCCACTTCACTTGTGGGTTCTTCTTCATCACTCTCACCCCCGGACATGTACTCCTCCCTTGTCACCAATACCATTCTTGGAGGAGGCCTCTTCTTCTTGAAGAAGGGTTTCTTGCTAGAGGATGATGACGATAAAGTCTTCTTGAGAACAAGCCTTCCTCCATGATCTTCACGGTTCTCATAGGGGCACATGGCAACATAGTGAAATCTATCTTGGCAATTGAAGCAAGTCTTCAACTTTGGGTTGCCATCCTTGAAGCCACTAGATTTGGCCTTTTCTTCCATTTGGGCTTTGGCTTTGGATGGATTCTTCCAAAAGGTCCTTGCCGCAAGAGCCACATAGTCCCTATGAGAGCTCTTGAGTTCTTGGGGGTCCATGGAGGACACATCTTCACAATCTTGATCTTCATTGTGTTCAACCACCTTGGCCTTCAACGCAAGAGAGGCTCCTTGTTGCATTCCAATAGCTCGGGAGAGTCTTGAGCAATCTTGGCTTGAACCTTGAAAGATTGTATCTCTTGCATGACTTCGTTGGAGGTCATTTGAGGATAGTTGAGCCTTCCTTGAAGACTCTTCAAGTCGGCCCCTTCAAAAGGCAAGAGAGCATTCACATACTTCCTTTTGACCCAAGCATCATCACATGAGTCCCACCAAGGGCTTTGTATGCATTGGCAAGAGACTTGAGTCTTCGGAACATTTGCTCATGGTCTTCTCCATCTTCCATGAAGAAACCTTCGGCCTTGTTGCTCATTTCCTCAAACCGGTTTCTCTTCATGCTTTCATTTCCAACATACACCTCAACAAGGCACGCCCATGCTTCTTTGGCGGTGGTGCAATGCTCGATGTGAGACATATCATCTTCTCCCACGGCATCACGGATCAAGTCAAGAGCGGTGGCATTTAGTTGACAATCAACTACTTCTCTTCTTGTCTTGTTGGATTCATCCACGGCTTGATACCCTTGCTCAATGATCCTCCAAAGCTCGATAGAAGCACTGTTCACATAAGATCTCATAGAAGATTGCCATTTAGTAAACAAAGATGCATTTAGCTTAGGTGGGTTTCCCCTTAGATGAATAGGAGGATGAGGGATAATAGGGTCGGGAGAGTATGGGAACGGAACGGCACCATACACTCCCGAACCATTAGGTGGTGTTTTAATTGGGTTGTCAATTTTATCTTGATCACCCCCTTTTTCTTCCCATCACCCACATCCTCTCGGGTTTGTCAACCTCCGACGAACGGGGGGTGGGTGGAGGTGAGATACCCTTCGCTTCCATGAGTTGCATGATCATCTCTTGCAACTTGTCCATTTTGGTTTCCATATTGGACTTCAAGGAATTGAAGTCCTCCACGGAAACCGAAGTGGGCACGGAAGGAAGCTCGGGTATCTCATTCCATGCTCATCAAGGGCCATACTACTCTTAGGCGGTTAAGCCCGAACAAGAGAACCTTGCTCTGATACCAATTGAAAGGATACGTATGGCCACCTAGAGGGGGGGGGGGTGAATAGGTGCTACTCAATTTTTAGTTCTTTTTCGAGTTTAGGCTTGATACAAAGGTAAATTCTCTAGATATGCAACTAAGGTGAATTTACCTATATGTCAAGTTAACACTATACTAGGCACGATACAAGTAAGAACTAGCGAGAAAGGAGTAACCGAACGGGAAGCACGCGGAGACAAAGAGTTATTCCCGAGTTCCTCCTTTTTAGGGGAGTACGTCTCGTTGGAGGGGTGTGAGTCACAAATGGCCTCACCCTATTCTCCGATGAACCTTGCCCAAAAGCTCGGTTCACCTTCCTTATCGGAATCCTTCAAGGCGGAATCCGGAGCCCTTACAACAACTTGAGGCTCAACCCACAAAAGGATTGGGGGCTCCCAAGCACAACAACACCTGCTACACAAAAGTAACAAGCAAGTGAGAACAACAAGATGCCTAGGTTTTCCTAGAGGAAACCCTAGGCTCAAATCCCTCAAGTGAATGAGGGGGAAATGAAGAACGGCTTGGTGAAGATGTAGATCGGTGCCTTCTCCTTCAATCCTCCAAAGATCAACGCTTTTGGTGGAGGGATTGGGAGATCTAGGTTGGTGAAGCTTTCATTAATGGAGGAGAGAGAATCTTGAAGCTTAAAGAGCTGGAGGTAGGTGGAGGGGTATAAATACCCCTCCAGAAAATCTGGCCGTTGCAGTCTTCAGAGGGCCGGATATTTCCGGGCTAAGTGCCGGATATTTCCGGGTCGAACCCGGATATTTCCGGGGTGGCCGGAAATCTCCGGCTAAACATCCGGCCAGCAGTTGGGGTACTCCAGTACCAGACCTTGCTCGACACTTAGTCGAAATCACGTGCCCCGGATATATCCGGTCTCTACCCCGGAATTTCCGGCCTGGTCCCGGAAATCTCCGGCCAAGACAGAATTGATGAAGTTTCTCTCTTCTTAATTGTTGAACCTGAAACAACCAAACTTCACAACATAGCAGCTTATAATTATGACTCTATTTATGTTGTCTTTATTCACCAAAAGTAGGATGAAAGAAATGCCCTTTCAGTTTCGCTAGGCACTAATGAGAGAAGTGTTTGGCTAACCAAAAGGTCTACGATGGGAAATTCTGCGAAAAATAAATGGGGAAGATAATGTCGTTCTCAACGGAGAAGGTTACGGCGGTCGCGGATCTTGGTCGCCAGCCACTATGCATGGCTGCTTGAAGCTAGTAGATGTCAATGAGACTTACAATGTAGTGGAAAACGTGGAGGCATATCCCACATCAATTTTTGTTGTTGCTAAATTACTTCTTTTTATGGTAAGCATGTTTGTTAGATTTTGTTTTGAGAATATATCATTTTTCTTAGATGGGTGATGGTAGAGGCTAAATTTAACATAGGAAATAATAAACGGGCCAACTATTTGCTGGGCTTCGTGTGGGCTTCCAATTGAAATGCAGCAGACGAGAGGCCAGTCCAGTAACTGCAACCCACGCAGTGGCAACGGAGTTCTCGCCGTTGCTGCCGCCGCCGCCGCCACCACCACCGCGCCGCCGCATCGGCCATGCTCCGCCTCCGTGCGTGCATCCTGACCCACCTCCTCTCATCTCCCTCCGCCTCTCCCTTCTCACCTCCCCACCGACTCCTATCCGCGGCTGCGCCCGCCGTTTATCCAAGCCCTCGTTTCGCCGTCGACGAGTACCTCGTCGAGACCTGCGGTCTCACCCGAGACCAGGCTCTCAAGGCCTCCGGGAAGATCTCCCACCTCAAGTCCCCCTCCAAGCCTGACGCCGTCCTCGCCTTCCTGGCCGACCTCGGCCTCTCCACCGCCGACGTCGCCGCCGCCGTCGCCAAGCGTTGAGAGAACGCTGACGCCCAACGTCGCAGAGCTCACTGCTCTGGGCCTATCGCGATCTGAGATCGCGTGCCTCCTTCTCGCCTCCGACAGATTCCGCTGCAGATCCATTGTCTCCCACCTGCAGTACTGCATGCCCCTCTTCGGCTCCTTCGAGAACCTCCTTCGAGCGGTGAAGTGCAACAATAGTCTCCTCGCATCCAGCCTTGAGAGGACCGTGAAGCCGAACGTCGTGGTCTTGCGGGACTGCGGCCTAGGTGATTGCGAAATTGCCAAGCTGAGCATAGCTGTGCCGTGGATGCTCAGCAACAACCCGGAGCGTGTCCGGTCGATCGTGGCTTGCGCTGATGGTTTAGGTGTGCCCCGCGGCTCTCTGATGTTCAGACACGCGCTGCACGCTGTTGCGTCCCTCAGCGAGGAGAAGATCGCTGCCAAAGTGGAGTACTTGAAGAGCACGTTTAGGTGGTCGGATGCCGAGGTCAGGATGGCTGTTTCTAAGCTTCCGATAATGCTGACAAGATCTAAGCACATTCTGCAGAGTCGGTCAGAATTCCTGATCTCCGAGGTGGGGTTGGAACCAGCCTCCATTGTTCATCAGACGGCATTGTTCACTTGTAGCTTGGAGGGCCGGCTCAGACCCCGGTACTATGTTATGAAGTTTCTCAAGGAAAATGGATTGGTCAAGCGTGACCCAAGCTACTATACAGTTGTCGCGATCACGGAGAAGGCATTCATGGAAAAGTTCATATGCCCTTACAAGGAAGCTGCACCGCACCTTGCTGAAGACTATGCAACAGCTTGCAGAGGCGAAGTGCCAATCAGTTTCAGATTTAAATGAACCAGGACAGGCTATGAGATTGGTGAACTGTATATGGCACAATGAAGTGTTGGCTGACTTTGTGTAGTAAGCTGGTAATTCCTATTTCGGTGCTCTTTACCTAATTATCTGAGTCTGGATGTTGGTTTTCTATATGTTTGATGCTGGTATGGTCGTTGCTAACCCGTGAGATAAGCAATGTTATTATCTAGTAGAGAGGAAACTATGGCTTGGTTATGAACTTGGAAGTTGGAACTAACAAAGCGTGAGAACAGGCCATTCTGCAACACATTACAATTTCTGTTTTGAATTTTTAATGCATTCACGGGCGATGTTGGCTAGCGCCTGCATAGGTGTGCAGTGTGAATGAAACATCTGGTGAGGCAAAAACCAGAGTTTTGCATTAACATATGCAATTTTGCTTCCATTTTATCTATTTTGAGCATTGTAAAAATATATCTTCACAAGTTCACAATTATATCGAGCTTTGCTGCTGACCTTTGTACTAAAACTTGTTAACGGCGGATGTGTGATACAGGATGACGCGATGTATCAGCTATCTAGGTTTCGAGGCTAAAGTATATATTCACACAAGCAGATCGCTAAATCTATCTGTATATTTGTGCTATCCTTTGATTCCGTGGTTTCTATACTTTTGAATTCATGTGCTTTACAACTCAATACTTTGTTATTCTACTTGTTAGCTTATGGACAACAAAATTTTATCTGGTTGTTGATTGATCCACCATAATGCTTGAGAGCTTTAGATAGGAAGAGATATGTTGTAAGCATAGCTGCATTTCCATTTACATTTTATCGTCACAGGCCACTGTGGTCCCCTGCCATATTAGCATTCTCACTATATGTGTTTTGTTTTTCAATCTGCAAGCATGCACAACCTGCACTCCTCAGGACAAGTAAATATCCCTTCGAAGTATGTATTGAATTTTATGCCCTTTTTATGTGATTGTTGGGTTGTGGCAGCATACCTTCTTAAGTCCTGAGCACTTTATCTGGTATGAGATACACACTTAATAATGCAATGGTATTTGGAGACATTTTCATTTTGCTTCTGTCTCAAATAACTGGTAAGAATAATTTTTGTAGATGCGAGCATTCAGGTATAACATGTGAACAAGGTTTAGGCATTTTATCGACTCTTCAACAATATCGATGGTTGATATCACTGGATGCCATCATAGTGTACAATAAGCTGTCTCTTTTTATCATAAAGTTACGCATTGCTGCTACTGCACATACTTTTGCCATTCTAATTTGAACCAAACATTTTCATGAGACCGTGTTTCAAGCATTCCAGCTTCTCAAAATTCATCACCTAAATATGCTAGATTGATCCATATGCTCATGGTCGATCTCTATGCTTTAACACATGTGCTCCATCTATTTGTTTGCATGTTCATCTATTACTAGTAAGAATTCGACTCATTTACAGGTCTGCAAGGGTGAAAATTCCTTGTTTTTTTCCATCTCTTCGGCAACAACTTCCCGTTCAATGATTCCAGAACGTATCTCTTGTTTTTTCTGAACCTGGTTGTTTTTGTTTGAACCTGGTTGCCTGTAATGGCTGATGCTGTGTTAGGAGTAGTAGTTTTAGTTCAGATATGTGGTTCAGAAAGTGTGAAACATGTTTTAACCCCACAAGTTTAGAAATATAAGGCGTATTTTGATTCTTGGTCTTGCAATCTTGTGAAAATAAAACAATGACATAATACAAAGGTTGCGGAGGAACTGTGCCTGATATGCACCCCACGTATGATGGTGAATACACAGAAATTCAAAATGACCTGGTGCTGTACTGTTTTTTTTTTAGCAAATCAATGTGTATGTATTTTCTTTGACAATTTAGTAAATGGGTACATTGGTTATATGCTTGTAGGCTGTAACGAAAGAAAATGTGGACCATCTAAAAAGTTAAGAGAACTTGAACAGAAGTTGTGCTCTGGTTAGAATCTCTTGTAAAGACGTGTAAGCTGGGATTTGAAAAGAGGAGAACGACGATGTCGAATACTATGTTACCTTAGCCAAGAGATGATCCCAGAGAGTTCTTATCATTTACGGAATGAAGTATTTTTCTCAGTTGGTACTGAATGCCATCTCACCTATTTAGTTGAATCTTAGTCTTGACATGAATAGCTTTTAGATATTGCATCTCAGGGAGGCCGGGATTTGAGATAAAGCCGGATGGTTTATCCTGTAGTTATAGTATCTTGCAGAATTTCAAACATAGTAACAGTAGACATGTTTGTGCCTCTAATTAAGAAGCAAGCTGTGTGAGGAGACTGGTGCACATTTTTTTCTCTGGTGTGAGGCTGCATACGTTGGTAATGAGAAGCTCTCTGCTTTTGCTTGCAGTAACACAAAGGAGGTGGGTGCATGCCATTACTGACGAAGATCAAGTGTCGCAGGCGACGGGAAATGTTTGATCGATGAGGTGACTTACCAGGCGAGAACTAAAGTGGGGCGGTTTTTCCTTTATCAAAAAAGTGTCCGGGCAGTAGGAGTATACTTACTGGTTTACTGAGTGTAGATATGGTGCTTTGTTTCTTCCAGGAGAAGATGTGCTCTGCTTGGGGATTTTCTGTTGCTGATGTCTTGGAGCTTTAGTACCAACCTGACGCTGGTGGGTGTTGTGTTCAGAGAAGCTCCTATTTCTCTCTTTCTGAATTTCAAGTTTCTCTTGTCTGTCGTCTCAACTAAGGGAACCCGAACCAATAACTAAGGCAACCTGAACCAATAAGAAGCGCTGTTGAGATTTTATTTAGATGTCTTACTTAAATAGGCATGCTATAGCCTTATAGGCATAGTTGAGATATCATTACATTTCCTGTCACATGCCACTTGTTGTCTTGCAAGATCACCCTCTTGCAGTCTTGCTATATTAGCATTTTTTAATTAGCAGGATTTTTGGAATCTGCGGGCATGCACCTGCAATTTCTCATGGCAAGTATTCATCCCTCTGACTAGATACTCATTTTCTTACTTATGTAAGTGGGCATTGAATTTTCTGCCCTTTATATGCGATCGTCAGTCTGTCGCTGCATACCTCCAAAACACTTTGTGTTGTAGGAGAAAAACTCTACATAATCCAAAAGTTATTGCAAATACAAACCGTGTAGTGGGTTGACTTACACAATTATGTTAATTCCAGCCAAATCACGGGCGTGCCCAACACCATATCGAGTCAAATACAGAACAAGGAACATTTGGAGATCTGTTAAAAAATCCTAAATGATGTTAGTTTCTGCTACAAGTGCCAACACTGAGCCTGATACTTGCATGACAACTTACTTTCACACTGCAGTAATTTTTGTTTTTTAGCACTGGTTTTGCAATCAAAACTCGTGTTCTAATCCTTTTTTTATGTTACAGATCTACCATAGATCTACTCAGATCTACCAAATGGTTACAGATCTAGGCTACAAGAGCGAGTGTTTGAATATACGTACAACCGTGGAAGCAACTGGGGAGGAAGAGGACATCTCAGAGAAGAGGAGAAAGAAGGGTTGCCGCCGCCGACCGGATTAGAAGATGGCGCCCCTTACCAGCTCCTCGGTGAAAAAGCCTGTACGGAGGCCTCGTGACCAACCAAACACGCCCATACTGAACCACCTCGGTAGAATAATCCGGTGATACTATAATACATTCATGGAAGGTGAGATCACTTTTCACTTATGTTTCTATCGTCCACATCGTAGAATCTACGGATGTCTGCACAACATAAAATCTTTGGAGATTCGCCGTGATTTAATGCCGCCGAATATCGTCGTCACCGTAATTAACACTGGGCCCACCATATAAGTATTTTTGTCAAGTAATTACTTATTTCCTGCATACAGTCAGGCTTCTTCCCCATTTTGTACCTCCACACAGCTACCGGGCTGATCTGTCCTCTCTTCGTAGGCCATTGCAAATCCTCCGAGTCGTCCGCCTCCCATGGCCGCCGAGAAGCTCCCATCGTCGACCCGTCCCCGCCCCGCCTTCAAACAGGGAAGACCGTGCGGCGGCGCTTATGGAGAAGCAAGCCCGTGCGTGGGAGCTGCTGCTCCTACCCCGCACCGCTTTTCCCCGCGACTCGGAGGTGATCAGGGTGATCGTGGTGGCGCTATCTCGCCAGCCGCAAATGGTGGAGGTGGTGGCCGAGGTGACGTTGTCCTGGCTCTACCAGCGGCGGCACGTCACGTGTGCCCCGTATGCTCCAAGATCTTCGATCGAATTAGGGCGCTGAACGGGCACAAGAGGAGCTGCCGCCTGCCTGTCCCTGCCAACCTGCCGGCGCCGCGTCCGGAGCAGCAGGAGAGCGAGAAGAAGCCGCGGCTGGCCGCCGAGACCAGCTGGGCCATAACCAAGCCGCGGAATGCACGCATGCGGAGCGTCCTGCCCTCGTCTGCTGCACTCGGCTTTGCTGTCCAGCCAGCGGACCCCACCGTCATCGTCATAGATGACGACGACGAGGAGGCCGCTGACAGTGCCGTTGAGATGATCGACAGCTCGGTCGTGACCATCGCCATCTCAGGTCCTCATTCACCGCCAGCCATTGTTCCTGCTGCACCAGCTCCTCCGTCTGTCCCTCCTGCTATGGCGTTTTGGACATTCTCTGCTGCTGCTGCTGCTGCAGCTGCAGCTTTTGATCATGGCTGTGGCGCAGCCAGCGGGGGTCCAATGGCCTCCCACCAGAATGCTCACCGCAGGCCACCAGTGATCGGCGGCACCCGCCTCTTCGGCGCCGACGTCTTCTTCGTCGTCCAAGCCGGCAGCAACGCCGAGTAGCATGCATGTTAGTCGTTCGTTCATGGTTTCCTGCTAGCTGCTGCTATCAATTTGATTAGACTATTTAACATGTTTAGATCAAACAGATTATTTACTTTCAAGAATACTCGGGTTGAGATTTTACATCTGGAGTTGGTACATGGAACTTAGAGAGCTAGCGTGTGTAGGCTTTCCAGATGTATCAATCATTTGGTTTAGATTTGGCCTTTTGGCATTCCAGTTATGTGAATTATATGTTTCAAATATAAGAGTAACCTGGAGAAGCAATTTGGTCTCTGAAAGTGTAGTAATAAAATCTATTAGCCATGTAGATCCCTTCTTTCCATCTATTCTGCCAGCAATCTTAGTGTTTAAGACCAGATTCGATAAGATTTCTCTGACATGATGCAACTCATTGAAGGCCTGGGTTGATAAAGTCAGATAAAAAATCTGGGTAATATCCTTCATACTAATGAACTCCTTACTGATACTTTGGCATGAGTAAATGAAGAGTAAATAATCTTGGGAATACATCTTGTAAAGATTCTCCATTCTAACAATCTGACCAAAACTCTCCATTCTGACGATCTGAACAAAGCAGAGCAGTGTCACCTGTCAATTTCTCTATATTTACAAACTAACTTGATGATATATATATATCCCCACCCAAAAGTCCCACAAATTTTGTAATCAGCTTTTGTATGAATATTTGGATCCTTTGTGGTTTTAGCTGTTGAGCATTTCGTGTCAATATTCAGATCGACTTGTGCAAGAACAAACCAATCCAGTTCTTGTGTGTAATATAACACTTGTGCCTTGAGAAAAAAAATTCAGCAAGTGTGGATCGGATAAAATGTTATTGCAGCAGATGAGGATATAACCTTGTCTCTTGAAACAGCCGGTTGTTCTAATATTTTTTGATTCAACCTAACTTCGAATGAAATTTCAAATTTGTGAAACCAGTCCAAATTCAGACAAACCAATTCCACAACAAATGAAATTTCTCTGAGCTTCCATGTGGGGAATTCGAAACCTGTTCTCTTAGTCCCTTGCTTTTGCCTAGGCCCCTATTGAATGAGTAGCTCCTTTTAGTTTCGAGGGATTTTTCTCGGAGTTTATCAAAAAACTTTGATCCTCTGTACAGTTTTTTACTCTTACGCAGCGCTCCAGCAGGTTGTTCTAATTTTTTTTTATTCAACCTAACTTTGAAACAAATTTCAAAGTAAAAGCCGGCGGACTGCTCCTCCTGGCAACGGCTCCCTTGGCCGGCTCCGGCGAGCGGACGATCACCATCGACCTGCGCACGTTCATGAGGCGCAACCACCTGCGCCCGGACGAGGCCATGAGCGCCACGGTGCTGAGGCGGTTCAAGGAGAGGGCGGAGGCGTTCCTCGGCGGCGAGAAGGCCCGGGACGCCGTCATCACTATCTCGGCCTTCTTCAACGACGCGGAGCGCCAGGCCATCAAGGACGCCGCCTCCGCCGCGGGGCTCAACGTGATGCGCTTCATCGACGAGCTCACCCCCGCCCCGCACCATGGACTAGACAGGGCCGTGTTATGCCTCGGCGGCGGCGTTGGAATAATCGGGCCTGCGGCGGCGTTTGAATTGTCTTACGCTTAATACAGTCCGGTTAATTAGTACAGTACTACTATCCAAGTGTAGTAAGTACTACTGTAGCTAGCATGCATATTGTGGCTGGCGATGTACTATGGTAGTAATTCCGAGTCAGTCCGAGTCTTGTTTTGTGTTGCCTGGTCATGTGTGTTTAACTGTATATACCAGCTTTGTAACCAGAAAGATTGTACAGTGAGATTTGTACCGAGTTGAGAAAAGAGAATATTCGTCTAGTTTCATGTGATTGTGGCACTTACGACGTGAGCGTGCTAGCGCTCCACAACAGCGTGCTCACCACCAATGGTGACAACCCACCTCGGCGGGGAGGACTTCGCCCAGCGTGTCATGGAACACTTCATCCGGCTCGTGAAGTGGAATCGCAGCGTCGACCTTTCGGAGCAGCTCACCAATGCCACGTTCGAGGAGCTCAACGCCGACCTCTTCCGAAGATCATGCATGGCGCCCGTCAAGAGGTCCATGGCCGACGCCAGGCTATCCAAGGGCAACATCGATGAGGTCGTGCTTGTCGGTGGTATATCACCAGGATTCCCATGGTCCATCAGCTCCTCAAGGACTATTTCGACGACAAGTAGCTGTACCAGGGTGTCAACCCCTACTAGTAGAAACAGAGGCATTGGTGCGCCCCTTTAGTACCGGTTGCACAAAAACCGGTACTAAAGGGGGCATTAGCACCGGTTGTACTTGGGCGCCAGCTAGGGCCCCGCGGCGAGGACCTTTAGTACCGGTTGGTATGAACAACCGGTACTAAAGGACACCTTTTAGTACCGGTTGTTCATACCAACCGGTACTAAAAGGGTGCAGCCCCGCAGGCCACGGTCAGTGGCCCCACGGCAGGCCCTTTAGTACCGGTTGGTAAATAAAACCGGTACTAAAGGTCCTGCCTATATCTTCCACCCCGGCCGAGCCAGCTCCATTTTGGAGCAACTCGACCCCAACCCCATTTTTCCTCTCTCCCAAGCCCTCCCAAGCTCTAGGTCACCCATTTTTTCTCCAACATTTGTCAAGATTGGTGGCACCCTATACAAGGGTTAGCAACTTCTTCATCTTCTCTTCCGGCTTTTCAAGTTTAGCTCATTTTCGTGCAAGTTTAGCAAGTTTGATTTTGGTTGTGCTTGCAAGGTGTTTGATGAAATGACTAAATTAGGGATTTCATTTGTTTTATATGCATTTTGAGCTCGAATTGAAATATAATTTATGGTTTTATATAGTGTCGTCCCGTCCCCTGATCCTCACCGCCGTCGATCGCCCGCGCCGCTCCGTCGCCGACACCACCTCGGTGAGCCTCTTTTTTTATCTTTTATTTTAAAAATTGTTAGTTATATGATTTAAATGCATAATTATTTCTTGTATAATTTTCTTATGTTTTTTTATATATGTATAGTGTCATGGTTTTGATATCCGTCCCCTTCGGCCCTCGTCCGGTCTATGATTCGGATGTGGTATATCTTTTTAACTATTTATTTTGTTTCGTGTTTATAACAATCATGCCGACCAACTTGACGTAGATATATTTTTATTTAGGAGGTAGTTGAACCGGAAATTCCGGCCGACCCTATTGTCGAGTATTTTAAAAAAGAAAACGACGATTTGAGAGCAAAATTGAAGATAAGTGAAGATCTTCGTCTCCAATGCCTAGAAGAGAAGATGGAATTGGACTTGAAGATTGCCGACATCGTTGATGCTCACGGGGTCGAGCTTGCCGACGTCGTCACTGCTCACGAGAGGAAGATGGATGCAATGCGCGCCAAGCTTAAAAAGATTAGAAAATATGCCATTAGTCAAGAGGCTTGGTATCATTATGCTGTTGGTTCAATAGTTACCTTGGTTGCGATTCTGATCGCATTTGTTGTTGGATTTAAATTCTTTAGATAGTTGTATGTTAGTTTCGATTGATGTATGTTTCGTGAGAACTATGTATTACATTTGGGCACTACTCTACTTTGATTTTAATGTGATGAACTTGTATAAATTAATTTGGTCACGTATCTCTATTCATTATTTAGCTGGTGTAATGGTTTTTGATATATTTATGTAATGTAGATGAGCCGAGAATGGATGTACGGTGATCGACGCTGTCCCGAGTTCATTGATGGCATGCATCGTTTTCTCGATGTGGTTAAGTTAAACAAGCTGAAGAATGGTTTTATGATTTGTCCATGTGATGAATGTCGGAATAACAGGAATTACCCGAGCGTAAGAACCATACACTCCCACTTGTTGCGACAAGGCTTCATGCCCAATTATTTTTGTTGGACCAAGCACGGAGAAAGAGGGGTTATAATGGAAAACCCTGAAGAAGAGGATGATGACAACTATCCCGTGTTCTCTGATGAACACGGTGATACTACAATGGGGGAAGAGCATGAGGTCATTGTTGATCAGTCCGACGATGATGATCTTCGTCAGGTCATTCGTGATGAACAGATGAACTGCGTAACTGAAAACGAGTGGTCGAAGCTGGAGCGCATGTTAGAGGATCACAAAAAACCGTTGTACCCAAATTGTGAAGATGACCAGAAAAAGCTAGGTACCACCCTGGAATTGCTGCAGTGGAAGGCAAAGAATGGAATATCTGACAAGGCATTTCAAGAGTTGCTACAAATATTTAAGAAGAATCTTCCGAGGAATAATGAAATGCCCCACAGCACGTACGAAGCAAAGAAGATTGTCTGCCCTCTAGGATTAGAGGTGCAGAAGATACATGCATGCATCAATGACTGCATCCTCTACCGCGGTGAGAAGTACGAGAATTTGAATGCATGCCCGATATGCGGTGCATTGCGGTATAAGATCGCGCGAGATGACCCAGGTGATATTGAGGGCGAGCCGAGCCCCAGGAAGAGGGTTCCCGCGAAGGTGATGTGGTATGCTCCTATAATACCACGGTTGAAACGTTTGTTCCGAAACAAAGAGCATGCCAAGTTGTTGCGATGGCACAAAGAAGACCGTAAGGAAGACGAGATGCTCAGACACCCCGCTGATGGGTCTCAGTGGAGAAAAATCGACAGTGCGTTTGGGGATTTTGCAGCTGACGCAAGGAACTTAAGGTTTGGTCTAAGTACAGATGGCTTGAATCCGTTTGGGGAGCAGAGCAGCAGTCATAGCACCTGGCCCGTGACTCTATGTATCTATAACCTTCCCCCTTGGTTGTGCATGAAGCAAAAGTATATTATGATGCCAGTGCTTATCCAAGGACCGAAACAACCCGGCAACGACATTGATGTGTATCTGAGGCCATTAGTTGACGAACTTTTACAGTTGTGGTCTGACGAAGGTGTACGTGTGTGGGATGAGTACAAACAAGAGGAATTTCCCTACGAGCGTTGCTGTTTGTAACCATCAATGATTGGCCTGCTCTTAGTAACATTTCAGGACAGTCGAACAAGGGATACAATGCATGCACGCACTGTTTAGATAAGACTGACAGTGCATATATAGGTAACAAGATTGTGTACATGGGGCATCGTCAGTTTCTTCCAACCGGGCATCACGTAAGAAACGGAGGCAAGCACTTCAAAGGTTTGGCAGATATCCGGACGAAGCCTACACGCCGTGATGGTGATGTTGTATATGGCATGGTCAAGGATTTGGAAGTAATATTTGGAAAGGGTCCTGGCAGTCTAAATGTTCCGAAAGACGCAAACAAGCGCGTACCCTTGTGGAAAAAGAAATCTATATTTTGGGATTTACCCTATTGGGAAATCCTAGAGGTTCGCTCTGCAATCGACGTGATGCACGTGACGAAAAATCTTTGCGTGAACCTGCTAAACTTCTTAGGCGTGTATGGGAAGACGAAAGATACAGCGGATGCACGGCAGGACCAGCAAAGTACGCACCACGGAAGAGACAACCTGAATTCAGAGAAGTATCAAGGTACTTCCAGCTACGCTCTTACCAAAGAAGAGAAGGAGATCTTTTTTCAAGTCCTGAGCAGTATCAAGGTCCCGTCTGGCTACTCGTCGAATATAAAGGGAATAATAAACATGGCAGAGAAAAAGTTCCAAAACCTGAAGTCTCATGACTGCCACGTGATTATGACACAATTACTTCCTGTTGCATTGAGGGGGCTTCTACCGGAAAACGTTCGAGTACCCATTGTCAAGCTATGTGCATTCCTGAATGCAATTTCTCAGAAGGTAATTGATCCAGCAACTCTACCAAGTTTACAGACGGGTGTGGTCCAATGTCTTGTCAGCTTTGAGTTGGTCTTTCCACCGGCCTTCTTCAATATTATGACGCACCTCATAGTTCACCTAGTCGAAGAGATTTCCATTCTCGGTCCTGTATTTCTACACAACATGTTCCCCTTTGAGAGGTTCATGGGAGTCTTAAAGAAATACGTTCATAACCGTGCTAGGCCAGAAGGAAGCATGTCCAAGGGCTATGGAACAGAGGAGGTCATTGAGTTCTGTGTTGACTTTCTTCCAGATCTTAAGCCCATCGGTGTTCCTCAATCACGCCATGAGGGGAGACTGCGTGGAAAAGGCACGCTAGGAAAGAAAGCAACAAGAAGTATGGACGGGCATTCTTTCACTCAAGCACACTACACAGTTCTACAAAATTCCAGATTGGTGGCTCCGTATATCGTGGAACACATGGATATTTTACGCTCAGAATACCCGGAGAAGACTGACTTCTGGATTAAAGAAAAACACGTGGATACTTTCGGCAGTTGGTTGCGTACACATCTCATTAATGACAACACTGTTGGACAAGAGCTATACTTGTTGGCCAAGACACCATCTTCGACTATATTGACTTTCCAAGGGTACGAGATAAATGGGAATACATTTTACACGGAAACCCAAGACAAAAAGAGCACTAACCATAAAAGTGGTGTCCGCTTTGATGCAACAAACGATGATGGAACAAAGGACACATATTATGGTTGCATACAGCAGATATGGGAACTTGACTATGGACCTTATTTTAAGATCCCTTTGTTTCAGTGCAAATGGGTTAACCTGTCATGCGGGGTAGAGATAGACAAGCGGTACGGAATGACTACAGTGGATCTCAAAAATCTTGCGTACAAAACCGAGCCATTCGTCCTAGCCAATGATGTGGCTCAGGTTTTCTATGTGAAGGACATGTCTTCCAGACCGAAAAAAAGAAAAGATAAGCAAGCCGGTACATCATACAATGAGCCAAAGCGCCACATAGTTCTTTCAGGAAAAAGAAACATCGTGGGAGTGGAGGACAAGACAGACATGTCAGAAGATTACAATAAGTTTGCTGAAATTCCGCCCTTCAAAGTGAAAACTGACCCAAGCACCGTGTTGAATGATGAAGATTGTCCATGGCTACGACGCAATCAGAAGAAAGGGACACACAAGAAGAAAAAGTGAACACTAGATAGGGATGTTGTTGCTGATGTGTAATAATGTATTAAACCTTTTATGTAACTATGTCCTGAAAACTCAGAAGAGAGATCTAAACGGTTGCAGGACGTAGCTAGGGAACCCGAATATATGAGTGAGTAACCTGGGAAACAAAACACACGGTTTCTCCTAGCTACAGCCCGACACTGATTCACGGTCGAATGTCGTTGCATTCAGTGTCGGGCATAGCTAGGAAACCCGAATGTTTTGTGTTTGAGCGCCACTTCGATCCAAGCAGAGGTAAGACGTCTCTGATGATCTACAACCGTCCGGCAAGACATCTCTGATGATCTGCAACCGTTTGGAACGGTCGCAGGTCATCAGAGACGTCTTGCCGCTGGTTGCCCAAAGATGCCTCTCCGAGTGACGATGGAATGTTTTGTGTGAGTGAGTGAGTGACGCTGGAATTCCGGGAGGTGGGCTATATATAGGGTCATGTGGCTCACGAAGTGGTCGTGATACTGCTGATCCAACAGCTCACAATCCCTCAAAAGAAACACACCTCTGATCCAACGTCTCACGAGCGCTTGAAAGAAACACACGATCCGTGTGCTTCTTTAGTACCGGTTGGTAACACCAACCGGGACTAAAGTCGGGCTCACCCCTGATCCAACGTCTCACAAGCACTTAAAAGAAACACACCTCTGATCCAACGTCTCACGAGCGCTTGAAAGAAACACACGATCCGTGTGCTTCTTTAGTACCGGTTGGTAACACCAACCGGGACTAAAGTCGAGCTCACCCCTGATCCAACGTCTCACAAGCACTTAATTCGATCCCGCCACCGTTTCCCGCCCAAATATTTCCCGCTATCGTTCCCCCCAAATGCCGCCACCGGTAGTTCTATAAAACCCAGTCGAAAGTAGGCATGGTACTCACTTGAGCGCAAGCATGGTGTGTATTGGTCCTTGCGAGAAGTGTGTGTCCGGGTTTCACATTTCCGCATCCGAGCATCTCGCCAGGCTTTCGAGCAATTTGAAGGTAGATGGTAGGGTAGTTCCAATTGAAGAAATTTTGCACACTGAGAGTCATCTCGCTTTGCTCGGGGCGAAGCTATGCCGCGATGGGTTTCTGTATAGGACCCCGCTCCAAATTCGTGCAGAAATGCTCACGCTTGCAGAGAAGTTTGACAGGAAAGTTACGAATAGTCCGTTCTACCGAACTGAAGCTGACCGTGATTCGTACGGTCGTTCCTATCTCTGGGTAGTTGACAGCGATGATGACGACGATTTCATGCCGTCGTCAAAGGAAAGGAGGGTTGAAACACTGAGCAAGAAGGCTGAAGCTTCGTCTAAGGGCAAAGTCAAGAAGGCAGAATCTTCGTCAAAGGGCAAGGAAGGCAAGAAGACAGAATCTTCGTCAAAAGGCATTGATGGGAGATAGGTAGAGTCTTTGTTTTACTTGTGTTGTATCGTAATTTCAAGTTGTACCTTAATTTGTTCTATCCAGTATTTAGAACTAGTGAAGTTGTAACGTAGATGTCTAGTTGTATGTTAAATCGTCTCTGCATAAGACGGTTGACCGCACATCGGATTTGTATCTTGGTTCACACGGTTGCGAAGATGGCGGCTGGCTTTTAGAGATTTTGTCCTCTGTTCCTCTCTTCGTCGCGGTTGGGTTTGCTCTGACCTTTCTGCGGAGGTACTGGAGGTGGTGTGGCCTGCTCCCGGCGGTGGTCGTCGGTTGGCGTGCTCGCCTGAAGAGGATTGAATCGGGGCGTCGCCCCGCCGATATGGCTTTCCTCCGTCTTCAGATCTCGGCGTCCGCGTCGGGTGACTACTGCGGCGACATCACCTGGTGGCAGTAGAGAAAAAAGTAGAGAAAAAAACAAAATAGAAACCAAATAGATATAAAAAACAGAAAACAAAAGAAAGAAAAAAAAACTAGAGAAAAAATACAAAAAACCCATTAGTACCGGTTGTAAATTACAACCGGTACTAAAGGGCTGGGCTTCGCGCGCGAATTTTCGCCGCGGCCCAAAACACCCCTTTAACACCGGTTGTACTCTACAACCGGTACTAAAGACCCTTTAGTACCGGTTGTAGAGTACAACCGGTGCTAAAGGGGTATTGATTGCAGTTAAGTGCAGGGAATCGAATCGATTCCCCAATTTGCCCAAGTCCTGCTCGACGACGCCGACGCCCGCTCTCCTCGACGACGCCGTCTAAGCGCTGCTCCGGCGAAGGACGCCCCTACGCCGACGCCCCTACGTACCGCGCCCCTCCACGCCGTCGACGGCGCCGCCGCCCTAAGCCACGCCCTCCACGCGCACACGTCGCCCTCCGCTACCGTACGTCGACCGCGCGACGCCAAGGCCCCGACGCCGCGCCCTCCGCCGCCCCCTCCACGCGCCGGCGACGCTACGCCGGCCGCACCGCCACGCGTGGCCTCCTCTGCTGCGCCTCCTCCACCGGCCTGCACCGCCACGCGCTCCGCCGTCGCCGGTCCGGCCACCTCCGCCACCGCCTCGGCCACACACAGAGGTATTTTTTTCATTTTTAGTTAAGTTTTTGTTTGAATGGTTTTTAGTTAAGTTGCCAATTTTGTTTAGTATTTTTAGAATTAGATTGTTTAAAATTCTTTACAATTAGATTGTTTAAATTTTTGTATGAAAAATGTAATTAGATTGTTTAAAATTTGTGTAATTTTTTAAAGTTTAATTAGATTGTTTAAAATTTGTGTATGAAAAATGTTAAATGACACTTTAAAATTATGCAAATTTTTGTGTTGTTGCCCATTTTTGTTAGTTAGCATTAGTAAAAATAAAATTGTCAAGTTAGAAATATTGTCAAGTTAGAAATATTGGCAAGTTAGAAATATTGTAAAGTTAGAAATATTGGCAAGTTAGAAATATTCTAAAGTTAGAAATACTGTCAAGTTAGAAATATTCTAAAGTTAGAAATATTGTCAAGTTAGAAATATTGTAAAGTTAGAAATATTGTAAAGTTTGAGTAAAGTTTTGTTTAGCTAAGTTTAGTTTAGCTAAGTCTTTTTTATGTCTAGTAGTTGTTCTTTTTTTAGTACTGTTTTTTTAAGTTAATATTGTTATTAGGTTAATATTGTTTAGATTATTAATATTGTTAAGTTCGAAATATTGTTAAGTTAGAAATATTGCTAAGTTTCAAAATTTGCAGTGACATTGAGCTATGGCGGACGATGCCCCCACCTTCGTCCGAGATTTGGAGGAAGAAGACCGTCTCGAACAAATAATATATAACAACGCTGCCGGACCCAATTCCGATGGAGAATATTCCGATGGAGAAGATTCGTCCGACGGAGAAGACGCCGAAGAATTCAGCGCGAAATGTTTGAATGACTCCGGTGAGGGACTTGAGTTAGAAAAATTCAGAGATGACGACGACGACGAAGAAGAACCGTCTGGATCTAAGGCGGACGATGCCCTAGCTAAGAAGAAGGTATATATTAAGTCTTGTTGATCACTATAGCTAGATGCATTAATTGATTTATATGCGCACTTATTAACGAAACATTTTTCTTTCAGCCCTCTGGATCTAAGTCGTCAATCCCCGTACGAGGCCCGGCCCAAGGGTTAAAGCTCCCGGAAGGTGCAACGTTGTCGATCGACGAAGTTACCTTCAAAGGCAAACCAGAGAAACCCGATGGAATCTACAATAAATATGTACGGCAGTGCGGAGTTTTTGTAAGGGACATGGTCCCGATCACTGTGACAGAATGGAATGAGCCGAAGAAAGCCAACATAGGCGCAAAATATCTCGAGCAAAGAATTAAAGAGACCCTTTGGGACTCGATGATGTCTAAATTCAACCTACCGGCAGATCTCCCACAGAAGATGAAGGATAAAGTCAAGGAGTGGACTCTTAGCAAGATGGCCCAGCAATTCAACAACTGGAAGAACACATTGTGGAGAAAATATGGGAACAAAGATATAGTTTTCAAAGGACATCTAGAGAAGCTAAAAGATGATTGGGCTGAATTTGCGGCGTATAAGAATTCGGGCGTCTCTGTGGCCCGATCGACACAAAATAAGTTGAATGCCTCGAAGAAGAAATATTTCCATCATTTGGGCTCAGGTGGCTACAAGACTGCCTTGCCTAAGTGGCAAGCCTATGAAGACGAGCTGCGAAAAAAGGGATCCTCCACAGACAGATGACTGGCCCGACAGGTCCAAGTTCTGGTTGTTCGCGCATGGGGCAGTGTTGCACCCAGAAACAGGGCTGATTGTTGCAAAGGGAAAATGGCGGAGAAAAATTAGAAGAGTCATCAGAAAAATAAAAAATGTCATAGTACTAGTCAAGGAGGGAAAATTTGTTCCCGATAGAGAGGACGACGAGCTTTCACAAGCCCTCGGGAATAAAGAACACTGGGGGCGATGTCGAGCCAGAGGAGGCGGGGTTGGTTTTCTTGAAGGGTTTCCGGAAGACGTTGCAACTTATAGAAAACATTGCAGAAGTAAGAAGAGGGAGGCGGAGAGGGTTACTGCATTAGAACGCACGGTGCAGGATGTGCAGAAGCAACTGGCCTCAATGACCCAGACCAGGGAATCTCAACTGCGAGTAGAAGATCCTGCAGGCGATGCCTGCCCATCTCAGCGGAAAAGCAGCGTGGGTTCCACGCAGCTACAAGATCCTGCAGTTGATGAACCAGTTGCTGAACCATCGGCGGCTCACTACCCCGTGGATGATATCACGGAGAAGACAAATTGTGAGTTACATGCGCCGATGATGAACATTACTTATCCGGTGGCGACTGGCTATGCTTTACGACATCAACCTGGAGAAACCTTCCATTTTGGTGTGATTCCGCCTGGATTTGCTCGTGTCGGGGTCACGAAAGTTATGCCGGGATTCAACGCAATACGTCTTGAATTTCCTGGAGCTGAAGGCGAGAAGACATTGGGAGAAGTTGAGTTTGGTATCGTTCTATGGAAGAAGAAATACATCAAGTTTCCAGACTCGGAGCCAAGGCCACCGACTCCTCCCGTTAGACATTCACCACATCAAAGTCCACCCGCCTCCCCCCACGAAGTTTGGGATCCCGCCGCGAGTCCATCTCCCGCGCTGTCCCGTCAACCGACTGATGCGCCCACTAGTAACTTGACAAAGCGGAAGCTGTTCCCGTCGTCCACCCCTGTCAAGAAACGTGGAAAAAGTGTGCGGGCTCCTGAGAACCCCAAGGAAGTCAAGGCTCCTGAGAAGTTAACTTCTGAGATGACTCAGCAGGAAATAGCTGAGAGCCTACGTGAAGGGTCGAGAGCCTTTTTTGAGCAGAAAAAGAAGGAAAGAGTGGAGGCAAGACTTGACCCCATAAAGGAACTTCTGAAGACTATACCAAATGAGGTAAAAGATCAAACCGTTGACAACCTATATGACCCTCCACCTCCGCCCATTTCAGACTACGAGCGAGGTATTGACAAGGTACTTTCCTCGCAGAATGAGCAAGAGAAATTGTGCGGGAAAGGAGTTGCCCAGCTCGGAGAACAAGAAGCACAATCGCTCGCCCCGCTCATTGTACCTTCTGAAACTCGGGAAATCGAGCATGGAGAAGTTGTCCTTGGCGACTCAGGTTACCCCATGGCGGAGATTGCCCCACGATTTGATTTTGAACTCGGGCTGCCTATGGTGGAAAATCCGAGCCAGCTAACAACACAGTTATGGAATTTGAATCGCTGGTACATGACCGCCGCAAAAGAAGGGAAATTCTATCTCATGGCGGCGGTTAAGGAACAACACTACTTCCGAGAATATTGTGTGCATGTTGAGTTCCGAGAACTTTTTCAGATGTACAATCAACGTGCTCTCGACAAATCTCTCATCAGCTGCTATTGTCTGTAAGTAATTTATTCGTGTAATTTAATTATCTATAGTTATAAGCTCTCGTTCATTGCTTGTAATTATCGTCACAAAATTCTTTTGTACGCTAATTATGCAGAATGAAGATACGTGAATGCAGACTCGAAGGAATCTGGGACATTGGTTTCATTGACCCGGATAAAGTTCATGTCAAGACCGTGGATGAAAATCCCGTGAACACAGAGGACGTTTTGCTAACGTTCTTTAAGCGACAAAGTACCAAAAAGGAAATACTATTTCCTTACAACTTCGGGTGAGTTTTACCGTCTTCTACACATTCTATTTTGCTTCCCCGATATAAAGTGTAATCGATAAGTTCTGAATACCTGCGTATATAAACGTGCGCAGGTTCCACTACATTCTGCTAATCATTAGACTCGAGGAAGGAGAAGTTGAAGTCTGGGACTCACTAAGGAAAGATCAAAATGAATACAAAAGCGTGCGTCTAATGCTCAAGAGGTAATTTCAATCGCACTATATCAGCCTCTTTCGTTCATTTCCGGATATCAAAAGTATAAGTAATAACTACTCAATTCATTTTCTTTTCCGGACAGGGTTTACAGAAAGTTCAAAGCGGAAGAACGCGGTGTATGGCCAGAAAAGCTGGAGTTCAAGTCTAACAACGTAAGTACTACTACGTGTATCTTTCTAATACCATTATCATTCTCTTGATTATTATTTGATTAAATTATATTCTTGTATATATAGTGGTGTCTGCGACAACCACAGGGGACAGAACTATGTGGATACTACGTTTGCGAGTACATTCACACGAAGGTCAATGAGAGAGTCAAGAGTGTAAGAAATCGAGAGGTACGTGAACATCATACACAACTTTTATTTTGCCACCATGCATCAATTGTGTTTAGTTTCGATCATAGCTGATTTTATTTCCTTCTTTTAAAGATGTCAAACAAGCGGAGCCAGCTCCTACCACGCAACCGCGTAAAAGCTATTGCGGAGGAATTGGCGGGATTCTTACTTACACATGTCATAGATGAACACGGTGAATTCTACTTTGACGAAAGACCACCTCCACCCCCTGCAGTCGATGCTACAAGGGAACCGCCGGCAGTCGATGCTACAAGGGAACCGGCTCCATTGTAATTAATTAGGAGTACTTAAATTTATATGTGACGAGAGTACTTTGTATGTGTATAATGACTACTTTATATGTGTAGTGAGTACTTTATACGCGATCTCCTCCGAAACCCTGAAAAATGAGCGAAAAGGAAAAAAACAGAAACCCTAAACCCCGAAAAATAATCGAAAAGAAAAAAAACCAAAACCCCCTGAAATAATAAGCAAAAAAAGCAGGAACCTTTAGTACCGGTTTGTATTACAAACCGGTACTAAAGGTCCTCAGGGTCGAGCTCGCCTGTGCGCCCACGTGGAGACCCTTTAGTACCGGTTTTATTTGGGTGCCACAACCGGTACTAAAGGCCATCCACAACCGGTACTAGAGGTGGGTTCTCTACTAGTGCCTGACGAGGCAGTGGCCTATAAGGCGCCGGCGTGCAGGGGAGCATAGTGCGCGACGACAACACCGACAACCACGGTGGTGCTGGTGGTTGTCGTGTAGGGAGAAGTGTGGTGGTCCTCGACATGAGCCGTTGACCCTCGACATTGAGACCACCAGCGGCGTGACTGCAAGCGTGGTCCCTCGGAACACATGAAGAGTGCGAAGACCTACGAGGAGCGCAACCACAGTGAGGGTCATGGAGTTCGACGACGAGCAGAGCATGTTGAAGGATAACCGGCTATTCGACAAATTTGACCTCCCAGGGATCTCGCGGGTGCCGAGAGGGGAAATACAACTCCAGTAGTAAGTTGCCCCCCCCCCCCCCCGGGTCTATCTTTGTCGTTAAGTAGCTGAGGGTTGTTGGAGATTCGTGCAAAAAAAATTGCACAACACACCTTCCACCGGATTCTTTAAGTCCTTTTTCAGTTTTGCACAATGCCCCTCGTCTTTCTAACCTTTTCCAAGTTTACAATTCCTATCAGAAGAAGATTCCGTTAATTTTCCATGTTTCTTTTTTCAACATTTTTTCCAACGAATTTTCAATATATTCATAAACGAGCTTTATGATGGGATGGGGCGGAGGATGGAGGACGAGGACGGAGCTAGGCCAGCGAGTGGCTCAACAACACAGGAGCACGGATGCCGAGGAGGAGGACTACATGGAGAAACTCATTGAGGTTGAGGATATCTGCAACCCCGTCTTCACCGTCGCCTACCATGAGTCCGACGGTGGTCAGGACGACGTAGCCGAGGAGGACGAGCACGACAAGTTTTGGTCTTTCGCTTAACCAGTAGTTTTTTCTGTCTTTTCATAACATAGATAGATAGTCACGATTTTCGTTTGTGTAGTTTTTTTCATGAAGTTGGCATGCTTGAGAGGAAAACTGAGGGCACATCGCATTAGTTATTGACAGTATGAAGTGGAGAGGGCGATTTCATTCCATCTGGAGTCGGACCTGAATGATCTAGTCGATGATGCATTGGCCTGAAGCAGCTTCAGTAACAACTCCTTACTACTTCTGTGAATCTTTTATTTAGTGAAAAGTTTATGGCAAGTTTTTTTTTTTTGATTGAGGATATCTCATACGGGCCTTTATGGAGCACATGGAGTTACAAGGCCCACTGCGCTTAGGAGTTGGCCCACAGAAACACCACAGCCTTCGCCTAAACAGAAACACTACAGCCTTCGCGAGTCTCTCTGGCACCACGGCGGCGCTCGCTTTCCCTCGCCGCCGCCTGCGACGCCATGCTCCGCCTTCGAAGCTGCATCCTCACCCGTATCCTCGCTTCCCCGTCCGCCGCCCCCCGCTCCCCACTCCACCGCCTCCTCTCCGCGGCCGCGGCCGCGCCCGCTGTTTCCCCCAACCCTAGCTTCGCCGTCGAGGAGTACCTCGTCGACACCTGCGGCCTCACCCGACACCAGGCACTCAAGGCCTCCAGCAAGCTCTCGCACATCAAGTCCCCTTCCAATCTTGACGCTGTCCTCGCCTTCCTCGCCGGCCTCGGCCTCTCCGGCGCCGACGTCGCCATCGCCGTTGCCAAGGACCCGCAGCTACTATGTGCGAGCGTCGAGAAAAACCTGACCCCCACCCTCGTCGGGCTCACTCGCCTCGGCCTGTCGTATTCCGAGATCGCGTGCCTCGTCTCGCTCCGCCCCGCCAGCATCCGGCATAGATCCATCGTCTCCAATCTACAGTACTGCATGTCCCTCTTCGGCTCCTACGACAACCTTCTCCCGGTGCTCAGGTGCAACACCAATATCCTGGTATGCAGCCTTGAGAAGGTGGTCAGGCCCAATGTTATGTTTCTGAGGGAGTGCGGGTTAGGTGCTTGCGATATTGCCAAGCTGTGCAAGTCTTACACATGGTTGCTCACCGCCAGCTTGGAATGTGTCCAGGCAATGGTGGCATGTGGCAAAGGTTCACATGTACCCCGTCGGTCTGGGATGTTCAGGCATCCGCTGCTCACCATCAATCTGGAGCATGTCCAGGCGATGGTGGCGTGCGCGGAAGGTCTTGGTGTGCCCCGTGGGTCTGTGATGTTCAGGCATGCGTTGCGCGCTGTTGTTTTCCTCGGCGAGGAGAAGGTCGCCCCCAAAGTGGAGTATTTGAAGAACACATTAAGGTGGTCGGATGCCGAGGTGGGCATTGCTCTTTCTAAGCTTCCTCTTTTGCTGATGAGGTCTAAGGATAATCTTCAGTGCAACTCAGAATTCCTTATCTCTGAGGTGGGGTTGGAACCAGCCTACATTGCTAATCGGCCGTCAATACTCTCTTATAGCTTGGAGGGCCGGCTCAGGCCAAGGTACTATGTATTTAAGTTTCTTAAGGCAGCAGGATTGCTGCATCAAGACCGAGACTACTATTCCGCAGTCATGGTGACCGAGAAGGTATTCATGGAGAAGTACATACACCCTTACAAGGAAACTGCACCACACCTTGGTGAGGACTATGCAGAAGCCCGCAGAGGGGAAATGCCTACTAGATTCAGATTTACATAAGCCAAGAATGGGCAGGAAAACGGGTAACTGTGTATGGCACACCATTTTTTCACTCTTCGTATTAGGCTAACAAGACCTGACTTGGTGTTCTTATCCTAACTAAGTGGTGGATGTATGCTGTAGTATGTATGTTAGTTACATGTTGATTTGGTGTTGGTAGTCTGGGATGAAACTTATAATCTGATTTGTGATTTGTGGTATGTTTATTACATCATTCGGTAGATAAGAAAGCATCACACTGCTATCTTGTCCATTATCATGTCATAAGTCATACTGACACACATACTGGAAGTAAGAGAGTGACATCATAGACCAGGGTCATTCTGCAGTTGCTTTCTAGTACTAGTCAGTAGTACAAATTTTCGTTGCAGTTTTCAGTGCAAACCTCAATATATCTTTCCATGAAAGAAGGCTCTCACTTTGGCATATGATATGAAGTCTCAAATATTACCTCTGGATGAAAATTTTGGGCTTGTTTTCTGTGGGGATTTAATTTAGATTTGTTGATGACCACAATGTGCTGATCCCTATCAAGGATGCAGTTTTGGTCTAGTATGTTGGTTGCTTGCTCTGGTTCTTGTAAGCTGAAAATCTCCTTTCTTCATGCAATATTTCTATTTACAAGACATTAGCTGTTGTGAAAACGGGTCACTCTTTACTAGTTGTTTGTACCAGTTTTTTTGTTTATTTTCCCTTGTGTTTTTTGGATCGCCCTAGCTGATACTCTTTATAGGGGACCTGATCTAAAAAATGAATAGTGCAATGGTAGGCTAGTATCATTTATGTTTATGGCCTATCTGTGATTCTGTGTACAACTACATAACGGATATCTCGAGTGTCCTTGTATTTGCATCGGAGAACAAATTAATGCTTGTACGGCGTGGTGCTGAAAAGCAGAGGGCATTTCATACAATAAAGTATCTTATGTTATGGCAGCCTTCAAAAGTTTAATCTCTACGTACCGTTTGGCTATTTATTTACATCTTAGCTCTACTTTATATTAGATGCTCAGGGCATCTCTATCCATCGGCAATTCGGCATATATTATAGGACAGCAAGGTGAGTCTTATGTACCATCCTCTCTTTTATACTTTGTTTTAGATGATCTTTTGTAATTTGCTTTAGCTGTGCTGGTTATAATCTCTTCTAAAGATTTGTACACTGGTTTGAAATGAAAGCCAGTTCGGTGTCGCTTCTCTGGTGCTTGTGGAATTATAGAAGCGAGATAATGTAATGCAGGCAAGGGGAATGATCTTTTTTTGAATGAAGTGACTTTACCAGGTGAGAGATTGAAGCACGCTGATGGGTTTACTGAATGTAGATTTCTGTCCATCTGGAGTCAGACCTGAAGATCGCTAGTCTAGTCGATGATGCTTCCTTCTGTAACAAGTATGTCGGGTAGAGTTTTTGTTCAGATAAGCTCCTACTATTTCCTGATGATGTTTTGGCCGGAGGCTTCCTTCGGTAACAAGTATGCATGACTGACACTGGCAGGAGATTTATTTAGAGAAGATCCTACAAATTCTGTTTGAATTTTGCAAGCTATGTATTGTGCTATAGATTGCATGTAATTAGACAGCACACCGCCAATTAAGGCAGCCTGAACAAATAAGAGGTAAAAGTAATTTGCACGTTCAACTCCAATTAATTTGATAGTAAAATGCACCGTTAGCGGACAACAACTGCTGCCGTAGGGTTTGTGCAGGGGTTTCAGGGTAGGGTTTCGTGTTATAATTAATTTATTTGATTGTATGCATCTTGGACTGTTTGGCTGTGGAAGGCGAGGTATAGTTTCTTCCAGTACATCTCTTGGGACTGATTTGCTGGGGCAACAAATTGGTTTTGTCCTAGCCTGAAGCTTTCCTTGTGTCACAAGCTGAGGCAGCCTGAACAAATAAAAAGTCGAGTAAAAGCAGCAGCATCTCTTTTAGCATGTACAGTATGTGGACAAGCCTACTACAAGTTCTCTGCGCAGTCCAGTAAAGAACAGATGGGATCTTTCAGTGTAAATTTGGGTGAACTCTGAACCAGCTGGGTCAATTGGAGGCAAGGTTAGACTGTTGGACTGATCAGATAGAGTTCCACCCATCCAATATATGTTATCTCTAGTTCTCCCGAAAAAATATATATTATCTCTGCTGCACTGCTTTGCGTTTCTGACAAATTAACGATCCGTGCAATGCAATAGTACTGTATTCCAGAACTGTTTCTATCCCAGAATTAATGTGGCGAGGCTTGTATTTATCTGCTAAATTTTTACCAATTTGTGATTCAGGAAGCATGATGGATGCTTGTTTTGTTTAGATAAAGGGGGAAGTTGTAACTACAAGGACGTAAAAGTTTCTGAACCTGCTTGTGCATTTTCTGCAACTTACTCTATTCGGAAATGCCAATTGTATGAACCTATATATAGCTTATTCATGCTTGTAAGCTCCACATGTTGTCCACCAAGGAGAACATATCCGGTTTAACCCCCGGTTGTGATGCACCCGATGACCTGATCTTGCTTGAAATATTTTGATATTCTGATTTTTAAATAACAAAAAACGCTCGTTAAATTTTGGAAATTCAAAGTCACAGCTTGAGAAACAGAAAACATGATGTTGTACAGAAGGTGATATTCGACCAGATTCGGCCCAATTTAAACTCAGTCTATTCATAGAGATTTCTTTCCTTTTTATTTGGTGAGTAGTATTTTTAAATTTTGATTTGAATTCTTGTTGCTCGATAGAGCGATGGTGATTTAAATGTTAGCTTGTTAACATATTTTTCAAGCATGTTCTAAAAAGGATAATGAGGTTTGGATGCATCAGTTCGTGCCTAATAGTCAAATACATCGGCATCTTTGGTTTTGTGTGCCGATCTCTGCTTCTCATCACGCGCTCATTTTGGAATAGCCAACCCACACTCCATGATAACCATATTGGCGGCTACGACGTTAAGTAGGATGGAATGGTGTTATTAAGATACACATATAGGAACTACGAAACTTGATTGGGAATTAACTAGGATAATCTAGTTAAAATCCTATAATACACCAGGTAAAAAGTATTTAGCTATATACCTCATTTGTTGCAAAATAGTAAAATACATCCGAGACAGGGTAAGTACAAGCAAGAGTTGGCACGCTGATTAGGAAGATATAACTGTTTTAGTTCTCAAACGGCAAAACTGAGATTAAAAATGTTGAGTAAAAACTAAAGGATTCGTAATCTAATGGGAGAAAAGGTAAACAAAAATATAATTCAATTAAGAAAGAATAAATACTATACAAGATTTATGTTCTAAGTACAAACCATGGAAGGAAGCATGATGCACACAAATATTGTTAAATATGCAGATAGATTCAGCGATCTGTTGGATAGAAAAAACAAGATAGCTGATAATTCTGTCGTCCAGTATCACATCCAGCATTAATAGGTTTTGGTACAGAGGGCAGTAGTACAAGATCGATACAGTCGTGAAGATATGTATTTACAACACTGAAATAGATATGCCAGCTTTTTTAAATAAAGGGATTTTATTACTTAAGAGTTTTAAGCATTACACCCGGCCTCTGCATAGCTAGGATGCACACAGCCAATAGTTCACGATCACACAAGTACCCAATACTGAAATTAAAAAGACGAATTACATATCAGAATGAGAAATTGTAGATCCGCCTAAACTGCTGGTAGGTCTATCCGGAGACTATGTTGCCATCCATGCCGGGAGAATAACTCTCTGGCTGCAGCCTCCAAACGTGACGCCACCTCCAAAAACAAGTCTCGGTGCACCACACGTTGCAGGGCCGACCATGCCCGTAGCGATGCTAGGAGTTTTGATTGCCTAATCAGTGTGAAAAAATAAAATTTCCTGCAGTGTGAAAGTAAGTTGTCAACTTGTCATGCAAGTATCAGGTTCAGTGTTGGCATTTGTAGCAGAAACTAACATCATCTAAGCTTTTTGAACAAATCTCTAAATGTTCCCTGTTCTGTATTTGACTCGATATGAGAAAACCTATTTGTTGGTTACAGCCCTGAGTTGGCTACAATTAACATAACTGTGTAGGTCAGCCCACTACATGGTTTGGATTTGCAATTACTTTTGAATCATGCAGAATTTATCTCCTACAACACAAGTGCTTTGGAGGTATGCAGCCACAGACCGACGATCACATATAAAGGGCAAAATTCATTGCCCACTTATATCAGTAAGAAAATGAGTACCTAGTGAGGGGTGAATACTTGCCATGAGGAATTGCAAAAATCCTGCCGATGAAAAGAATGCTAATATAGCAAGTAGGAAGCAGGCTGGGAGTGATCTTGCAAGACAACCAGTGACATGTGACAGGAAATGTGTTGATATTTCAACTATTGCTACAACATTCCTCTTGAAGTAAAATTACTAAATGACATCTCAACAGAGCAACTTCATGATTACCTATTGAATCAATGGACCTAAAGTTCACGGGCATTATAGTGGATAAATCAACTAGCATATAGGAAGACACTGGATTTTGCAGAAAGTATTGACTTGTGAAGCGTATTCATGCCTTGATGAAAACATGAGTTACGAAACCTACAAAACATGGAATCAAAGCATGATGTACACAAAATTAGTTAAATATGCAGATAGATTCAGTAATTTGTTCTTGGGACAGTAAAATCTAGATAGTTGATAATTCAAGTCATCTAGCATCACATCTTGCATTAATAAGTTTGGGTACAACGTCAGAAGAACAAGCTAGATATAGTTGTGAAGACATACTTTTACAACACTAAAAAATCAATAGGTGCCATCTAGTCAAATGTTAATGCTCCACTCTGGTTTGCATAAGGTTCAAAATGTTGAGATGCTCGACAGCTCGGTCGTGACCATCGCCATCCCAGTTCCTCATTCACCGCCGGCCATTGTTCCTGCTGCACCAGCTCCTCCATCTGTCCCGCCTGCTATGGCGTTTTGGACATTCTCTGCTGCTGCCGCTGCAGCTTTTGATCATGGCTGTGGCGCAGCCAGCGGGGGTCCAATGGCCTCCCATCAGAATGCTCACGGCAGGCCAGCAGTGATCGGCGGCACCCGCCTCTTCGGTGCCGACGTCTTCTTCGTCGTCCAAGCCGGCAGCTCCGCGGAGTAGGATGCATGTTAGTCGCTCCTTCATGGTTTCCTGCTAGCTGCTGCTCAATTTGATTAGATTATTTACAATTTTTAGATCAAACAGATTATTTACTTCAAGAATACTTGGGTCAAGATTTTACATCTGGAGTTGGTACATGGAATTTTAGAGCTAGCTAGCGTGTGTAGGCTTTCCAGATGTATCAATCACTTGGTTTAAATTTTGCCTTTTGGCATTGCAGTTGTTTGAATTATCTTATGGAATGATATGATAATAATCATGTTGAACGATCTGAATCAATTGAGGGTATGATTCATAAAGAGTTAGACAGTTATTCACATTTGGCACCTCATAATCCTAATTTTGTTTTATCTGATAACCATGATAATCAAGTATACCCATTGATGGTTTCTGTGCTAGTGGGGATTAGGCCTAAATGGCTCCTCTTTCTCATTCTAGCAAATGTTTTGAGGCCTGATTCAGGAGGATTTATGCCCTTACTAAATCTTGAATGCTCATGTCCAAATATGAAAAGGCTCCGAGAGGTTTTCCTATCTAGTATCTTATTTATCATCATTTCATGAGAATAGGTTATCTCTAGTAGTAAATTTCTTTTTGTTACTTGGTGAAATTTGTGCTCAAATACTAAAGCCCGTAATATGGCAGGATCCCCTATAGTTATAACTGAGGATGAGATATGAATTTGGATTATCATTCATCTTTGTTCTGTAATTTTGAGAGGTAATTTTTGTTATAGATTATTTACCATGAAACTTTAGGGAAAACCCTAAAATATTTTATAACTCACAAAAACTAAGAATTACAAAGGAGAGAGCCTCCAAAAACAAAGAAAATAGTGTAAGGGAGAGATACTCCCCAAAAGGTCAAGAAAAATGAAAACATTACAACAAATTGTCTGCGAGTTTGATATCTTTAACCCTACAACGACACCACGAAGATATGGCATCAGCAAGGGCTGAGATTCATGCGCCAATTTACTACTCCCTCTGTTCCAAATTAGATGTCTCCCGTTACAAGTATAGATACATCCGCATGTGGACAAATGTAAGACATCTAATTTGGAACGGAGGGAGTATCACACAAAGTGTTTTGTATTTTCAATAAAATGATAGGCGCAAAAATGGTAGACGTAGACGCCACGCAAAATTCGATGCATGAATTTTGCAAGCTTTACCTGTAGATCATCAGCCGGAGCTAAACTCGCCATTGCAGTCAACATTTATCTTAACCAATTGGAACGAATTTGAATCGGAGCTGAGTTTTTTTTTTTTTTTTTTGAGATTCTAATCGGAGCTGAGCTGAATGGTTAACCGTGAAACTCTGAAGCATTTTGGGCGCATATAACTGTGCTCAAGGCCCACTGCACTTGAGTTGGGCCATACTCTTCATCCCTAAACAGAAACACCAGAAATACACACCAGTCTTCACGAGTCTCTCTCTGCCACCAACGGCGGCGCTCGCTTTCCCTCGCCGCCGGCGCCACCACGCCGCCGCCGTCGCCATGCTCCGCCTCCAAAGCTGCATCCTCGCCCGTCTCCTCTCTTCCCCTTCCGCCGCCCCCCGCTCCCCACTCCACCGCCTCCTCTCCGCGGCCGCGCCCGCCGTTTCCCCAAACCCTAGCTTCGCCGTCGACGAGTACCTCGTCGCCACCTGCGGCCTCACCCGAGCCCAGGCACTCAAGTCCTCCGGGAAGCTCTCGCACCTCAAGTCCGCCTCCAATCCCGACGCCGTCCTCGCCTTCCTCGCCGGCCTCGGTCTTTCCAGCGCCCACGTCGCCGCCGCCGTCGCCAAGGACCCCAAGCTACTCTGCGCCAGCGTCGAGAAAACCCTGACCCCCACCCTCGTCGGGCTCACTCGCCTCGGCCTGTCGCATTTCGAGATCGCCTGCCTCGTCTCGCTCCACCCCGCCATCATCCGGCTGAGATCCGTCGTCTCCAATCTACAGTACTACATGTCCCTCTTCGGCTCCTACGAGGACCTTCTCCCGGTGCTCAGGTGCAACACCAATATCCTCGTACGCAGCCTTGAGAAGGTCGTCAAGCCCAATATTGCGTTTCTAAGGAATTGCGGGCTAGATGCTTGCCATATTGCCGAGTTGTGCATGTCTTACCCATGGTTGCTCACCGCCAGTTTGGAAGGTGTCCAGGCAATGGTGGCATGTGACGAAGGTTCACATGTACCCCGTCGGTCAGGGATATTCAGGGATGTGATGCTCACCACCAATCTGGAGCGTGTCGAGGCGATTGTGGCACGCGCGGAAGGTCTTGGTGTCCCCCGTGGGTCTGTGATGTTCAGGCATGCGCTGCGCATTGCTGTGTTCCTCGGCGAGGAGAAGGTCGCCGCCAAAGTGGAGCACTTGAAGAACACATTCAGGTGGTCGGATGCTGAAGTGGGCATAGCTGTTTCTAAGTTTCCACAGGTGCTGATGAGATCTATGGAAAGTCTGCAGAGTAGGTCAAAATTCCTTATCTCTGAGGTGGGGTTGGAACCAGCCTACATTGCTAATCGGCCGTTAATACTCTCTTATAGCTTGGAGGGTCGGCTCAGGCCAAGGTACTATGTATTTAAGTTTCTTAAGGCAACTGGATTGCTACATCAAGACCGAGACTACTATAGTACACTCATGATCAGTGAGAAGGTATTCATGGAGAAGTTTGTATGCCCTCATAAGGAAGCTGCACCGCACCTTGCTGAAGACTATGCAGCAGCCTGCAGAGGGGAAATGCCTACTAGATTCAGATTTACATGAACCAAGAATGGGCATGAAAACGGGTAACTGTGTATGGCACAATGATTTTCTCACTTTGCGTATTAGGCCGACAAGACCTGACTTGGTGTTCTTGCCCTAACTAAGTGGTGGATGTCTGCTATAGTATGTATGTTAGTTACATGTTGATTTGGTGTTGGTAATCTGGGATTAAACTGATAATCTGATTTGTGATTTCTGGTATGTTCTTGACATCATTCGGTAGATAAGAAAAAACATCACACTGCTATCTTGTACATCTTCATTCTCATATTGACACGTGTACTGGAACTAAGAGAGTGAGATCACAGACCAGGTCATTATGCAGTTGCTTTCAAGTATTAGTTACCAGTATATCTGCACACTGCATTTTATGTTCTTAAATGTTCTTTGCAGTTTTCAGTGCAAACCTCAATATATCTTTCCATGAAAGAAGGTTCTCACTTTGGCATATGATATGAAGTCTCAAATATTGCCTCTGGATGAAAATTCTGGGTTTGTTTTTCTGTGCAAAATTATTTTTGATTTGTTGATGACCACAATGTGTTGTTCCTTACAAAGGATGCAGTTGTTTTCTAGTATGTTGGTTGCTTGCTCCGGTTTTGTAAGCTAAAGAGCTCACTTCCTTCTGCAATATTTCTATTTACAAGACATTAACTGTTGTGAAAGCGTCTCATTGTTTACTAGTTGTTTGTATCAGTTTTTTGAAACGCTTTTGTATCAGTTTTTTCATTTATTTTCTCTTATGTGTTTTGGATTTCCCTCGCTGATACTCTTTGCAGGGGAACCCGATCTCAAAACTGAATAGTGGAGTGGTAGTCTAGTATCATTTCTGTTGACAAGCTATCATTGTCCCACTACGTATATAAAATGGTAGTCTAGTAAGGTGAGTCTTATGTACCATCCTCTGTTTTATATATACTTTGTTTCTTAGACGCTCTTTTATAATTGCTTCCCGGTTATAATCTCTTTTAAAGACTAGTACAGTGGAATTGAGAAAAAGAGAATGAAGACTGTTTTACCTTAGCTAAGAGATGATCCCAGAGATGACGTCATAACATTTATAGGAATTTAGTATGTTCTCAGGTATACTGATCGTCATCTCTTAGTCACCTTGTGGGTAAATCTCAGTCTAGACATACAAGTACTAACTGTCACATAGTTATAGAATCTTTCAGAATTTTAACCTAGCTGTGTGAGGAAAGGATGGTGCGTATTTGTTTGTTCCTGATAGAAACAGTAAGCTGTACAAGTTGGAACTAATGAGATCGCAGCTGTGTGCAAGCGGTAACCATGATAATTGAGTCGCGAGTCGCCAGCGAGTCGCCAACCCTCCGACTCGCTGTATAGTCGAGCAAAGTCGCTGTATAGTCGCGGCAAGTCGCTGTATAGTCGCGAGTCGCCGTGATTTTTGAGAAACGACTCGCTGACTATACAGCGACTATACAGCGACTCAAATACCATGGCGGTAACACGACAAAGAGGTCCGGTTTGAAATGAAAGTCAGTTATGCGTCCCTTCTTTGGTGCTTGTGGACTTACAGAAGCGATATAATGCAATGCAGGCAAGGGAATGATCGATTGATGAATGAAGTTACTTCACCAGGTGAGAGATCAGAGCGCACTAACGGGTTTACTGAATGTAGATTTCTATCCATCTGGAGTCAGACCTGAAGGATTGCTAGTCTATTCGATGATGCATTGGCTTGAAACTTCCTTTAGTAACAAGTATGCATGACCAGATGCCGGCTGGAGCTTTTGTTCAGATAAGCTCCTACTGTTTCTTGATGATGTTTTGGCCACAAGCTTCCTTCAGTAACAAGTATGCATGACTGACACTGGCAGGAGATTTATTCAGAGAAGGTCCTAGAAATTCTGTTTGAATTTTGCAAGCTGTTTATTGTTCTAGGGATTGCATGTAATTAGACAGCGCAAGCCCAACTGAGGCAGCCTGAACAAATAAGAGGTAAAAGTAATTTGTACGTTTAACTCCAATTAATTTGAGAGTAAAATGCACCGTTAGCAGACGACAACCGTAGGGTTTGGGCAGGGGTTTTGGGGTGGGGTTTATGTGTTAGAATTAATCTATTTGATTCAAATGCATCTTGCACTGTTTGGCTGTGGATTGGCGAGGTATAGTTTCTTCCGGTACATCTTTTGGGACTGATTTGCTGCGGCAACAAATTGATTTTGCCCTAGCCTGAAGCTTTCCTTGTGTCACAAGCTGAGGCAGCCTGAACAAATAACAAGTCGAGTAAAAGCAGCAGCATCTCTTTCAGCATGTATGTGGACAAGCCTACTGCAAGTTCTCTGCTCAGTCGAGTAAAGAACAGATGGGATCTTTCAGGTGTAAATTTGGGTGAACTCTGAAGCAGCTGAGTCAGTTGGAAGCAAGTTTAGACTGTTGGACTGATCGGATAGAGTTCCACCCATCCGATATATATTATCTCTGGTTTTAAAGGTCCAGTGCAATGCAATTTTTACTGTATTCCAGAACTGTTTCTATCCCGGAATTAATGTGGCGAGGCTTGTATTTATCTGTTAATTTTTTTACCAATGTGCCATTCAGAAAGCATGATGGATGCTTGTTTTCTTTAGATAAAAGGGGCAAGTTGTAACTACAAGGACCTGAAAGTTTCTGAGCCTGCTTGTGCATTTTCTGCAGCTTACTCTATTCGGAAATGCCAATTGTATGAACGCATATATAGCTTATTCATTTTTTGTATGCTCCACCCGTTGTCCACCAAGGAGAACATATCCGGTATAACCCTGGTTGTGATGCACCCGATGACTGTATCTTGGTTTAAATATTTCGATATTCTGAGTTTTTAAATAACAAAAAAAGCTCGTTAAATTTTGGAAATTGAAAAACACAGCTTGAGAAACAGAAAACGTGATGTTGTAGGAGAAGATGAAAAACACTGCTTGAGAAACAGAAAACGTGATGTTGTAGGAGAAGATGATATTCGACCAGATTCGTAGCCCAATTTAAATTCGGTCTATTCGTAAAGAGATTTCTTTCGTTTTCATTTGGCGAGCAATATTTTTAAATTTTGATTTGAATTCTTGTTGCTCGATAGAGCGATGGTGATTTAGATGTTAGCCTGTTTACATATTTTTCAAGCATGTTCTTAAATAGATAATGAGGTTTGGGTACATCAGTTCGTGCCTAATTGTCAAATACATCGGCATCTTTGGTTTTTTCTGCCGATCTCTGCTTCTTATCACGCGCTCGTTTTGGAATAGCTAACCCACACTCTATGCTAACCATATTGGCGGCTACGACGTTAAGTAGGATGGAATGGTTTTATTAAGATACACAAAGAATATAGGAACTACGAAACTTGATTCGGAATAAACTAGGATAATCTAGTTAAAATCCTATAATACACCTCAGAATCAACCAGATTGACAAAAGCAATGGCAATGTTGACTTTAGATGGGTTGATAAATTTACTTCTTTGATAGAGTCGTGGGCTCTTCTAGAAATTTATTTATTTGGTAGATTATTTAATTACGTAAACAATCAGGAGAACCTGATTATGAGTAAAGCCGGATAGAATCTCTGCTTTACAAATTTCCACAAAAACACTTCCCCTACAAATACACTAGCATGGGGTAGAGTTAGTGATATAGGAAAAATGAGGTGGTTGGTAGCAGATATATAGAGATTATCACTTACAAAATAGAACTCCCTCCGTTTTCTAAATATAAGATGTTTTAGTATTTGTCCATACTCACATGTACACAAATATATCTAGACAAATTACATGTGTATGTTCATCCATTTTAGTATACACCTAGACAACATGTCTAATATCTAAAACATCTTACATGTACTAATGTACTAACGGAGGGAGTGTTAGTAACCGGACTTCTGGGATTTTTCGAAATTCAGGATAATCTATTCTAATCTTCTAAAATACACTAGAAGTAAACAATGCCTAATACTGCACGCCCCTTTTCATAAAAGAAAACACTTCAAATTATTATAGCTCGGTTAATTTGGAAGATTTTCGCATTCTCTTACGAGAGTAGTAAACAGTACCGGTCCAGATGAATATAAACTTATCGTTTATATACGAATTCAAAGGTTTACCTAAAAAGAGAGGGAAAAAACCCTGGAGGCCATTCTCCTGCAGTTGAGCTGACCATTCGCACCTGATTCCATCAGACCAGCAAACGGTCGGAAATATCTCCATTGCCGGCGCCGGTGCCGTCACGCAGCCATGTTCATAATTTAACTTTCATGACATTTTATAATTGTGTTCGTATCTTGATTGTCTAAATGAGTATATGTAGAATTTAAGCTTTTTTATGTGGGGTCATGTTCTCTCTTTGAGTGGTGTACTCCTAAACTTGTTACGACTGACATAAGTGTTCCCAATTCTCTACTTCTCTGTTTTTTGTGAGGGGTGAGGATGACTGAGTGATTGTGTTGCAAAAGAGTGAGCCAATGGTAATATTTTCTCCATTATTGCTATTATTTTCTACGAATGTTTCACTAACGAAATTGTTTGTTTATCTATCATCAGTTGTATTAGAACGGACGTGGCAACGCGCGTCTTTTCCTTCTAGTAGCTATTCAATGGAGCGAATAAGAGAGTCCGCTAGGCGCTAGCTAATGCTTGTGCTAGACCGACCATAGGAGCTGTATATTTTTGCCAGCAAGGAAATGGTTATGATGCGTGGTGTGGCATCTGACATGAATTCAAATATTCAAGGTAGTTCAGAAATGATAGACAAATTTCAGTTCAATAAACAAATTAATACAAAGCTGTCAGAATCAAATAATTACTGGGAAAACGAAATGTTGACTGAAAATACCAGATTACCAACGGCGATGCGAAATAATCAGCGAACAAAAGGAAGTGCACTGAAGACGAAACATAGTTCATTCGGGAATCGGGACCTGTCCCTTGTTGAAAAAAAAAGAGATAGAGAAAAAACCGGAAGGCCAGTCGCTTGCACTAACTCCATCAGATCAGTAGACTGCCGGAAATTTCTCCGTTGCCGGCGCCGGCGCCGCCGTGCCGTCGCGCAGCCATGATCCGGCTCCAGAAGTGCATCCTCACCCGTCTCCTCTCTCCTTCCGCCGCCTCACCCGTCTCCCCACTCCACCGATTCCTCTCCGCGGCCGCGCCCGCCGTTTCCGCGAAACCTAACTTCGCCGTCGAGGAGTATCTCGTCGGCACCTGCGGCCTCACGCGAGCCCAGGCCCTCAAAGCCTCCGCGACGCTCTCGCACCTCAAGTCCCCCACCAACCCCAACGCCGTCCTCGCCTTCCTCGCCGGCCTCGGCCTCTCCGGCGCCGACGTCGCCGCTCTCGTCGCCAAGGACCCCAAGTTCCTCTGCGCCGCCGTGGACACAACCCTCGCCCCCAACCTCCTCGCGCTCACCGGCCTTGGCATCTCGCGTACCGACATCGCGCGCCTCGTCTCGCTCGTCCCCGTCAGCTTCCGCTGCAGATCCCTCGTCTCCAACCTACCCTACTACCTCTCGCTCTTCGGCTCCTACGAGAACCTCCTCGGGGCAATCAAGCACTGTCCCGCCCCCGATGACATTCTCTCAGCGGACCTTGAGAGGGTGAAGCCCAATGTCGCGCTCCTGCGGGAGTGCGGGCTAGGTGCTCGTGACATTGCCAAGCTGTGCAAACTTATGCCACGGCTGCTCAACTCCAAGCCGGAGCGCCTCCAGGCGATGGTGGCGTGCGCCGAAGGCCTCGGGGCACGCCGTGGGTCTGAGATGTTCAGGGAAGTGCTGCAAGCTGTTGGGTCTCGCAGCGAGGAGAGTATCGCCGTGCAAGTGGAGTGCTTGAAGGAAACGCTCGGCTGGTCGGATGCTGAGCTGCGTGTTGCTGTTTGTAAGGCTCCAATGTTGCTCATGAGGTCAAAGGAAATGCTGCAGCGCTGGTCCAAGTTCCTCGTCGATGAGGCGGGGTTGGAACCGGCCTACATTGCTCGTCGGCCCACTATGCTCTTTCTTAACCTGGAGGGCAGACTCAAACCCCGGTACTACGCTCTAAAGTTTCTCAAGGAAAATGGATTGCTTGATTGCAAGCAGGACTACTTTGATACACTCACAATGACGGAGGAGGTATTTGTGGAGAAATTCATTTACCCTCACAAGGAAGCTGCGCCACACCTTGCTCAAGACTTTGCGGCCGCTTCCAGACGAGAAGGGTCGACTAATCAGTTAGTGTTAAAATGGCAGTTCACTGTTTAATAGTAGTTGAATCATGCTTAGAAATTTATTTCTATTGGTCATATGTATTTTTGCTCGTTTTGATTTCCTGTAACTGACCTTACTTTATTGGGAAACTTCTTAAATTTGAAAATGTAACCTATATCTGTACGAGACTAAAACGTTATAAAAACTGAACTAGTCTTATCATATACAACTGTCGTTAACGAATGGATATGGCATGTCATTTTTTCTACTATTCACTGGTCAGTGCTTGCATATATGAAACTGTACCTCTTCAGAAAACTACATATGGCACCAAAACTGTTGGTTCAATTTTTTCTTTTGCAAATGTACAAAATTCAGCCCGTTGTGTCGCTTTGAGTCAAGCACTCAAGCTATAAGTCTTTGCACTACAGTGACACCTTAGGCCCATTGTACATGCTAGCATAAGTGGCAAGTTGCTTTGTTTAGTGATGCAATTGTGTGCTTTGATTGTATTTAATGATGCAAGGGGGATAATTATGCTCTCTACGGTTTCATACCATGATTTATATAATTCCTTTGAGATTGATGAGCCAAAGTTTTCCCCTGTTAAAATGCATGAAATGTGTATGTTATTCATGCCATAGCCCCATTTCAAGCCAAAAAATATATTGGCATGCCTTTAAAAAGTAGATGGATTGTTGGAGTTCTCCCTGGATTCTACTGATAGGAGGGAATGTCCATATGCTGTTGGAGACGATCGACCAATGAGAGAAACATCGGCCAAACATGTAAACCCATTTGCATATTCTCATCTGCTTGTTTCCTCTCCCAAAAATTGCACGTGCTTAAACTTTTTGTAGGATGTGGTGACACGGAGAGGAAAACGATGGATAAGTTGTAAGGAGAGAACCTGGTGGGCTGCCAATGTACCAGGTGATATATAAGGATCAAACTAGTAGGTGCATTCTGACAGCAATGTTAAATCTGAACTCCCCTCCCATGTCGTCAAAGATATGTGCAATGCTATGATAGAGTATGATTCATTATAGCAGTGCTGATTTTTCCTTTTCCTTTTTCCAAGAAAGATTGTATCCTAAATACTATGTTCTCAACTGTAGCAGCAGTTACGTATTCTCCGTTTTTGATGTTGGAAATAAACAGAATGTAAGTCCACTTGATTCTGCCTTTCATGGTACTACTATTGTATCGGCATTACCCGAGTGCAGTGTTGCCTAAATAAAATAAATTATCATCTTCTGTAGAGAAAGTGCCATCCTTTCTATAAGGAAAATGCCATTTCTTTTTGAAAATGATGCTAATGGTGTGGTGCTACTAGGGCATGAAAGGTTATTTCCTGTTCTTGTGCGACTGCCTTGGGACTGTTTCGTACAGAGGAAAACCACACATCTTCCATGTGAGACTGACGGCCGACACGAGAGGAGAGTGTGAAGGCTATTGTTGCATCTTCACCGAGTAGTAATCAAAAAATATATTACATAGGAGGTCTCTATTTGGTGCCTACTGGTATTGTTTGCTCGAAGAAATGACTCGGTTCTCTATCTGTTAATCTTATTTGTGTAGCTGCCCAGATTCTAGCCAATTCCAGTTTATCAGTACCCATTTCAATAGAAGGGCCTGTTTGCACGTGGATAATCAATCAATGCTTCAGTTGCTTGCTACAGTTTGTGTTAAACGATATCGTAGCTGACATTGTGTATCGTTGCCATTTCAAATGCCCATTTCTTATAGCTCCTGGCGTGGACCGGCTAAACACTTACTGTTTGGTAAAAGTCCTCACACTTCATATGCTGCTCCCAGCAGCAGGCGGTCAGACCGCTGGTGTCATTTGTATTCTTAATTTAATTTGTACTGTAGTACTGAGCATAACTTTACAGTATGTAATGTGTATGCAAGTGATGCCAATTTCTTATGCGTCATACTGTGTAGGTACAGCACTAGGTGATTGGAAAATACTAGGTGGACTCTATATTATTATTACGACTGGAGCGTTGTTGTCTATACAATTTTTTTTTTTTTGCTTTGTAGATACCAGAGGACCAGAAAGGACATTACGTGCCGCAAGAAGTTTTGCCAACCCGAGGATGAGGCTTCAGGAATGCAAACATTGCTGCCTGTTTATAAGCTACATGTAATTAGACTGCGATCGTACGTCCAAAACAGATGATGGCCTGGGAAGCTCCCTAATGTATATGTATTGTCAGTCAGGTCTAGGCCGCTTGCTTGCTGGACCTGCAACAAATTATGCTTCCTTGCATTTATACGGCTTCAGTTTGTTTGGATAAACCGATATACTCTGCTGGCCAAGTACACAGTCAAATGACACTAATACGTGTGCTTCACTATTATGCAATGTAACAGACAGTTCTTTTGGCAACATCGTGCACTATGTGATACCAAAGTCTGGATTTGTATTAAAAATGTGACTTTTGAATATGCATCTGTTGATCCGCATATATTTCGAATAACTGTTGATAAGAGTTGAACGTTAGCAAATTCATGCGTGCGGTCTTACATGCCGTCCTGGATCTTAGATGTGGGTGGAACTGGAAATTTCATAGGTCCCCTACACCTGAACAAACTGATCTTAACCCAGTGGTACCATGTATTGTAGTGGCAGCATCATGCAAGCAAACGGATGCTATAACGAGAGAGAACTGCCAACCACACATACCAAACAATAAAACTACATCAGCCCATGCCATCGATGAGCAAACAAGCCGCAAAAAATGCCATCTGTTGCTAGTCAGGAACACATTTACAGGTCTGCAAGAGTGACAAAACTTATTGCTGTTAACGTTCCTTCTGGAATAGGAACATAATTTCACAGCTGAGAGGTCCACCGGTGCCTTGCACTTCGTCCTCCTGGAGATGCGTCCGTGGGAAAACGGATGCAGGTTAGATAGGGACGCCGTAGTTAACAATCTTGGTGAGGGCGGAGTTGAGCACGCGCTTGTCCTTCTTGACCTGAGAGGCTAGGCCAGAAATCTGCGAGAAGGGGAAAAAAATATTGGCATGAATTCATATTACAGAGTTCTCCGTTTCATCAACAAAATGACCACGGCTTTGTAAAAGAGAAGGGCACAATCTACAGTGGCCGGATTCAGGAACATACTTTGCAAAGTTCAGGTTTATGACAGTACTTAAATAAGTCAGCACATGAGCTGTACATGGTTGAAAGGAGTGGGTACTGACCTCTGATCGAAATTCAGATGCATGTCCTCTCGGAAGCTGATCCAGAATCCCCTTGAGACCTATAGAGGGAGCATTTTATCATATGTAAGATTTAAGAGAAGAAAATTCCACACTAAAGATCCAAGCCATAACACAAAGCAGTGACCTCTGAAGGAATTGCTACACACCTACTGCTTGGTTTTCAATATCACTAATTTGCTTCAGCTCACTCTGAATGGAACGCCCTTCTTCCCTGAGAAAGGTGTACATTCATCCCGATGTTATATTGAGAGAGAGAGAAATGGCAACAGGGTGAAACAATGAAAAACATGCCTGAGAGTATTCCATCCTTTCTGGAATCTTCTTTCTGCTGTTGCCGCTCTATCCTGGATTCCATATGCAATAATTTTAAACCATGAGTAACAGAAATATAACTCAATGTCGAAAAAAGTATACCGGTTTTCTATAGATAAAGAAAGTTACCATCAACTTTTGGCTCTCATTCGACACAAGATTGACAGTTTGCCGCATGTGATTCACTTCAGCTTGGATGCCGGAAAGTAGGGTCTACAATATGGAAACTTGTATTAGAGAATCCACCTATTTTCATGTCATTTCTAAGGAAAATCAACTAACATTTAAGGACTGAAGGTACCATACAAGAAAATAAAACTGTGTTCAAGTTTTGTTTCTAGAAACATAATGAATCATATCAAACATGCTTATGCAAATAATAAAACTTGTTCAATAGGTACAGAGCAAGGCACCAAGTAGTATGAGATGGCAAGTTACAAGATGCCAGGTGTGGCTTCCAGAACATGGAGTTAGCAAATATCATTGTCAAGTCACAGTAAAGTACTAAAGTGCGAGCCAATTAAACTGACATATAGTGCTTACCTCCTTGCTGACAAATATGCGCCGTACACGTTGGATTAGGTAGCTCCTTGGCCCTGCAATGAATAATGACTGAGTTTCAGTCATACTAAACTTAGCAGCATATAACTCATATAAAAGCACACAAATTTTAAACCTTCATGGAACATCATGGAGCAAACTCCCACCAAATTAACAACCTTGTTGTAGTTCAGTACCACGAAATGGTACAAGCTATATCTACCCATTATATGTTGGATAATCTGAACTGAATATACAGCACCTTTAACATACCACCTAATCTGATATTATCAAAATAATGCATAGAAACTTTAAAACCTACAGGAAAAATCCTAGATAGTTAACTGGTTCGAGTGGGTCTCAAGACATTCCAATCAACTGTAAGAAATTAATACAAAATTTCAAATCCTCATTACAGATAAAGGGAAATAGGTTCCCCATGTTGCACCAACAACAAAAACTCATTATCTCTACAAGTGTATATGCATAAAACTCATTGAATTCGTGAATAACGAACAAGATTACAAGATGCAATCAAATTCTAATACAAACAGCTTAGACTAGTTATCCAATATAACAGCACGAAGAAAAAAGAGTTCCAAGGAAATGAGAATACTTTTGAGCAGCACAATTCCTGCAACGGCGGTGGAGCCTGCAGCGATGCCCGGATGCTCGATTGCCATGATGACACCCTCTGCAAACAGAGTAAATTGAGTCCCATTATTTGATTAAAAACTATACGGCCAGAAATGCACCAACGAGGCATCCAAATCCAATAAAAATTAGACATATCTGAACCAAGCTACACATTGATCTTGATACGGGAATTTTCAGACAAGAAGCACCACGAAGCGCACCTTTGATCTTGCCCAACGCCATCTCCTCACGAGCGAAGTACTCGCTCTTCACCCATTGAAACTCTTCCTACATAAAAATACCAGAGGAAAAGATTGGTTCGAGCTTGAGCGAATTTCGGCGAGATCGGAGCGAGGGGAATGGTCCAGAGAAGGCAGCACCTTTGCGGCGTGGGTGAGGGCGGGGAAGGCGGCGAGGGCCCCGGCCATGGCCGCGTTGGCGGCGTCGGACGCGGCGATGGCGGAGGAGTGGGCGTGGGCGGTGGCGGTGTCGACGGCGGACCTGGCGGCGGCGGCCATGTCGGCGCCGAAGGCCTCGCCCCGGCGCGTGAAGTCCGCGGCCGCGGCCGCGGCCGCTGCCGAGTTGGCCGAGGAGGCCACCATGGAGGAGATGGAGCCCCCGCTCTCTGGCTGCGGCGGCGATTCGCCGGCGGGAGAGGGCGGCTCGTCGGTCATTGCGGTGGCGCGGTGAGGTTGTGCGTCGGGTCCAGACCTACCTTGTGGAAATGGGAGAAAAAAATAGGGTGGCGTGTTACAGTGGACACGCTTCCATGCTCAGAAAACGCATGCCGTAGTATCCGTCTTTAGTGTACTTCCTTTTGTTCACTGATTTTTCGCAGCGCCGTTCATAATCTGGTCTTTTCAATCATCATTTAGTTTTTAGCCCTGGAACACATTTAGTTTTCAATCGTCTGAGTGTGGCATGGTGCCCTGCCCTACCCTGTGTGTTGACTGTTGCAAAGATCGGGGATCGTGGACGCATGATTAACGCTGCGGATCTGGATGGAACGTTCGGATGTATCAGCAGGCTTCATCAGTTTCAGCAGGCCGCGAGGACACGCTGTACAGACTGTCCTCGCGGCGGGATCAATACAATACTCATGGCACCTTGATCAATACTCCCTGTTTCTAAACAGAAAATGTTTGACCAGAACATGGAGTTAGCAAATATCATTGTCAAGTCAAAGTAATGTACTAAATTGCAAGCTAATTAAACTGACATATAGTGCTTACCTCCTTGCTGACAAATATGCGCCGTACACGTTGGATTAGGTAGCTCCTTGGCCCTGCAATGAATAATGACTGAGTCAGTCATACTAAACTTAGCACACAAATTTTAAACCTTCATGGAACATCATGGAGCAAACTCCCACCAAATTAACAACCTTGTTGTAGTTCAGTACCATGAAATGCTACAAGCTTATATGTTGGATAATTTGAACTGAATTTCAGAGGAGCTTTAACATACCCCTAATCTGATATTATTAAAATAATGCATAGAAACTTTAAAACCTATAGGAAAAATCCCAGATAGTTAACTGGTTTGAGCGGGTCTCAAGACATTCCAATTAATTGTAAGAAATTACTAAAAAAATTCAAATCCTCATTACAGACACAAGGAAATAGGTTCCCTATGTCGAACAAACAACCAAAAGTCATTATCTCTACAAGTGTTTATGCATAGAACTCATTTCTTTGTAATAACGAACATGATTACAAGATGCAATCAAATTCTAATACAAACAGCTTAGACTAGTTATCCAATATAACAGCGTAGAGCAAAAGAGATCCAAGGAAATGAGAATACTTTTGAGCAGCACAATTCCTGCAACGGCGGTGGAGCCTGCAGCGATGCCCGGATGCTCGATTGCCATGATGACACCCTCTGCAAACAGAGTAAATTGAGTCCCATTATTTGATTAAAAACTATACGGCCAGAAATGCACCAACGAGACATCCAAATCCAATAAAAATTAGACATATCTGAACCAAGCTACACATTGATCTTGATACGGGAATTTTCAGACAAGAAGCACCACGAAGCGCACCTTTGATCTTGCCCAACGCCATCGCCTCACGAGCGAAGTACTCGCTCTTCACCCATTGAAACTCTTCCTACATAAAAATACCAAAGGGAAAGATTGTTTCGAGCTTGAGCAAAATTTCGGCGAGATCGGAGCGAGGGGGAATGGTTGCCGAGAAGGCGGCACCTTTGCGGCGTGGGTGAGGGCGGGGAAGGCGGCGAGGGCCCCGGCCATGGCCGCGTTGGCGGCGTCGGACGCGGCGATGGCGGAGGAGTGGGCGTGGGCGGTGGCGGTGTCGACGGCGGACCTGGCGGCGGCGGCCATGTCGGCGCCGAAGGCCTCGCCCCGGCGCGTGAAGTCCGCGGCCGCGGCCGCTGCCGAGTTGGCCGAGGAGGCCACCATGGAGGATATGGAGCCGCCGCTCTCTGGCTGCGGCGGCGAGTCGCCGGCGGGAGAGGACGGCGCGTCGGTCATTGCGGTGGCGCGGTGAGGTTGGGCGTCGGGTCCAGACCTACCTTGTGGAAATGGGAGAAAAGAAATAGGGTGGCGTGTTACACTGGACACGCTTCCAATGCTCAGAAAACGTATACCGTCGTATCCGTCTTCAGTGTACTTCCTTTTGTAGTTTTGTTCACTGATTATTTCGCAGCGCCCTTCATAATCTGGTCTTTTCAATCATCATTTAGTTTTTTAAAATAGTTATTATTTTGATTCCGCATAGGTTTGTCCTGATCTGTTTACCAAACTTAAAATGTATCCATCATTTCTATATAGCGAACTACAATGTGTGAATTTCTCACATGCCATGCTACACATCAGAGACTTCCCCCTTGCCGGTAAAAACATACAGCTCCGAAGAAGAACGACAAAAAGTATGTGTAGCACAAGCGTTCGATAGTGGACTCCTTCCCCTCGCCTCGCTGAAGAGCTATCCTCGTCGCCCCAAAGCTACCCATTATGTGTTTCTAAGAAATACAGTCCATTTGAGTTGGAGTAAACCTAGAGAATGTTGGGGAATTCAAATTCGTGTCGAGAGAATGCCAGGAAAAACCGACGGGACACCCGATATCGCTGTGCTAACAACACGACTTAGTTCCCATATGCCTCTCAAACCTATCTACTGTAGGAAATTGTGTCTTGCAACATTTTATATATTTACTACATTGTCCGGAATTAAACTTCAGTCTGGAAGCATCACGGAAATAACAGGGAATTAATGATGTGGAATTGTACTTAAGGAAATATACTTAAGGAAGCCGGTACGGCTATACTGGAACACAGTGTATATTAATACGCTGGAATAATACCCGGGAACAGTATAGAGCGGAATACCAGCTTGTCCATAGGATTGGCTCTATGGATTGTTAAAGCCTGCGAGTTTGATTTTGTATTCGAACTCGGCGCATGACTCACACATGCGTGTTGGGATCTAATTGTTTAACAGTAATAGGCTCGGTTAATGGCTGTTAATGATAGTGGTTGGTTTAACAAGTCACGGGTCCTATCTGGAAACAGATTGAGTTATCTGGAATTTGGAGTCTATATAAAGGTCCCACCCTCTAGGCTCAATATGCATTGTGAGCGGCACCACCGATAAGGCAGAGGAATAGAGGGTAGACCGAATTAGCTCCTCCGTTTCCGTCGATTGTGGTGTATCTCGGCCGTCGGTGCCACTGCGGCGCGATAGGAGTAAGGTCTGGAGGTCTTGTTCGATTTGGAAAAGTAGAGCAGAAAGTGAACTCGTCGATGTTTATTCTGGGGGCAAAAGATCGAGGAAAATTAAGCTAGCTGCAGCTGCTGCTTTGGTCTGGTGATCTGCACGTCTCATCTTCGCCGGATTCCAACGTCCAAACTACGTATCGGTAACACTTATTTATTTTTCCTGCTGAGAATATCGATTGTTTGTACTACTTGCTGGCACGAGAGGCCTACTGTTATCTGCTTTGGTCTTTGGTCCATCACGGAAAACAGTAGGGAAATAATTTGCATACTTGTAGTACTCTGGCCTGGATTATTATTTCTTCTCTCGGATCATGGTTATGTCATTGATATGTTATCACCGGAAATTGCCAAAAGGGAAAGGAAAACTATGAAATTTTGGACTAAGGAAAGTAAACTAGTTCACATATTTAAATTGATCAATGATTGATTATTTTGCTGTTGAATATGAGAGTACACATATTACGTGGAATATTTTACGTAACCTAGAAAAGTTTTTTTGTGTGGACTTCTTTTATTGGACACCACTCGCCTCTAGAGGAAGTTGGAATTTACTCCGAGGAAATTTGTTAAACTCATTGTCAGACGGATTAATTATTATTTTTGCTACTATCTTTTTTAATTGCTACGGGATTTACATTATCACCGGAATATATTGGATTCATTGGATTACTCCGAAATCTATCGGAGTATTTTAATAATTCATCGGAATTCTCTGGCGCAACGATGATGAGGCGACATGCATGAAGCATGTTTATAATGGAAGTGGCATTACTTATTATTTTGGAGGAATATGGGAAATACTCCAATGGAAGAGTAAATCGATATTTACTCAACGGTATGTCCAATGTTATTTCTTGCACTAAATATTTATTTGTCACTACTTTTCCATATAGTTGGATTTTTACTTTGCCTCTATATCATAATTTGATGGAATACAATAGCAAATTTACTGACATGTGAACAATTCCAAAGGAATAATAAGTGTATTAATTAGTCACTAATGATAAATTGTATATACTTTGGAATTGGAAATTATGTAATCGAACTCTGTTTATGGAGGAATTATCATTTTGTCACTTACGATGAGAAGGAATTTTAATTTACACTTCTCTATCGGAATTTGTTGGTTATGTATGCTATGTGGAAAAGGAAGAGTGAAATTTTAATTTAACACAATGGACTCATTTATCTTGACAATCTATTGGAAGTTGGTGTACAAACTGCACATTTTGTGAAGATCACTCCATATGGAGGAATACTGAAATAGGAACACATGCTCGGAATTTATTATTGATGTTATTTACGACTTGGTCATACTCTACAAACATAAGTATGCTTGTTAATTTGGAATTATAAACTTTAAGTGGGAGGACTATCAGTTATGGATTTCTCTTCAATGTGACATTTGGTTTTACACTCCCATTAGAGGTTCAATTATTTTATCTCATTTACAACTTGGTCACATATCAAGGAACAGAATTAGTGGATTATTAATTCTGGAATTCTAAACTTTAGTGGGAGGATTATGATACTTTATCAACACATATTTATGGTATTTTTTGAACACTCCTACTTGAGGTGGATATATTTATTTATTTCATGATTCACTTGATATGGTTATTAATATCTTTGACAATACAAGTCGGAAGGTTTTTGTTGTATTAACATCTCATACTGAAGTGGAAAATCAGTTCATAAAAGGATTACAAGGTTTGAAACTGATTGGTGGGGGAAGTACACTTCAGGAATATTAATTGAAACTAATGTGATGAGCATGGAATTATTCACCGCTGTCTGATGTCATATACTCCATGGTTGAATGGAGGAATACAACTCTTGGTTATTCACTGGATTATGAAAGCATTACATACTACTATTTGTTGAGTAAGTCATTATTTATCACAGTCACTGTTTGTATTTTGTGAACTGGAAGAAGTATTCTATTTATATTTTGGTAGTATGGAATTGGAATCATTGTTTACTACAAAGCACACCAAGATTTATTTTTAATGTTTATATTCTAGTGGATCAAATGGTATTTCGTTTTTGATCTGGAAAAGTGAAAATTGGTGGAAAGTAGGAATGTGATATTTTCTCATGAAGGGTGTGTTTATTAATAGTCACACTGAAATATATGTATTAAACTCAAAGGAAAACACCAAGTTACACTCCCAACACTAACATGCTTAGGAAAAGTGGGAGGAATTAAATTGGGCCATCATATCTTGGCTACTATTGTGTGTTATTTGAGGAAGTTACTCTATATTTTAGAGGAAAGAAAAATACTAAACTTGTTGCTAATGTTAACTATGGGTGGAAACATTGCGGGAAGGAATAAACTCAATGATGAATAATAAAAGTTTGGGAACTTGTTATTTTACCAAACAACCGCATGCCTATAAGATGTTATTGGATTTATTTACAAGGAAGTTTAATGCAACATTCTTAGTGGAAGTTACAATTCTAAGTTTGTTGTTTAATTCTTTACACAAAGGAAATATTTATACTTTGTGGAAACTCTGAAATTTAGAGGAGGTGTTGTTGTTTAATTATTTACACAAAGGAAGTGTTATACTTTGTGGAAACTCTGGAATTTAGAGGAGGTGGGAACAATGACAGTGTTTGCTAATTGAATTGATCAATTCATGTTTTTGGAACAAGCTTCACATCAATGGAATATCAGGTCATACGGTTTTATTACTGATGGAAGATATTCATATACAAAGGTTAGTGTGAATTGTTTTGTGTTATCATTATATGTGCTAACTATGTTCTTATTGGTTTTAAAATATCACATTGATGGAAGTGAAAGCTTGGTTCAGTTCTAACTTTCATATGAAAGGTATGTCTAAAGCTTCCTGCATTTTGGGAGTGGAATTACATAGATAATATTTTGATATATTTTTCTATGGAAAAGTGCAAACCTGTCATGTACCTTTTGATTAAGGGAATGATACTCTGCGAGGAATTATATTTAAACTCGTGAGGAAAAAGGAAGAATAATTGTCATCCTCAGTTATTGTGGGACATTATTCGTGCGACCTGAACTTTGCCATGCCGTTGTAATTGTTGCTATTTTGATTAGCACGGAAACGATTTGCTGGAATTATTAGCAAACGGAATATGAATCTTATTGAAATTTTTGGAATCACATAATGGACTTGTCGCGCAATGTCAAGGAAATATGGATTACTCATTATTCATTGATGATCTCAACCTTCAACTACGTGGATATAGACGCTATTTGTGATCTTGGTGAAAGGTAATCTATTTTATGTTATGTGTTAATATTTACTTTTGTAGGTCTTTATGGTGTACAAAGGAAACATGATTTAGTACTCGTTATTTATGAAATATGAATACTTTGATGCATCAAGCATTGAAGGAAGGTCTATGGCTAAGGAATTTTCTTTGTGAACTTAAGGTCGTGGAAAGGTGCATCATAACCTGTTACTTTGTGATAATTTGACTCCAAAAGTCACAAAGGTTTATATACAACGTGAGTGCACTGAAGGAAGAAATTAACGCCTAACCATGTAATAGCATGGGAATTCACTTAGCTGAAATAAAATGTTTTCAGTCAAGTGGGAGATGTAGGAAATTGTGTCTTGCAACATTTTATATATTTACTACATTGTCCGGAATTAAACTTCAGTCTGGAAGCATCACGGAAATAACAGGGAATTAATGATGTGGAATTGTACTTAAGGAAATATACTTAAGGAAGCCGGTACGGCTATACTGGAACACAGTGTATATTAATACGCTGGAATAATACCCGGGAACAGTATAGAGCGGAATACCAGGTTGTCCATAGGATTGGCTCTATGGATTGTTAAAGCCTGCGAGTTTGATTTTGTATTCGAACTCGGCGCATGACTCACACATGCGTGTTGGGATCTAATTGTTTAACAGTAATAGGCTCGGTTAATGGCTGTTAATGATAGTGGTTGGTTTAACAAGTCACGAGTCCTATCTGGAAACAGATTGAGTTATCTGGAATTTGGAGTCTATATAAAGGTCCCACCCTCTAGGCTCAATATGCATTGTGAGCGGCACCACCGATAAGGCAGAGGAATAGAGGGTAGACCGAATTAGCTCCTAACCCTAATTTCTTACATCTACCTACTGTAACCGTGCATGGAGAGATCAAAATGACATGGCGGAACATGATTTGTGAGCAAACTATGTTCACCAAGTTTTGTTTAGTCCAGTGGATGTCCCACAATGTTGCATTACTTACAAGGTAAAACTACTCTACTCGCTCTCTGCTAGCTTTTGTGAATAACTCCACCTTAGTAATTTATAATGGTGTAGTATTGTGAGCTTGTACGCGTTACATTTATGTCCGCAAATAATAGGACAGATTTATTTCTTTTGCCTTATAGCTACCGTGTTTAGTGCGATGTATTGAATAGGATATGCCACCACCATCTGTTTGCGGTGATGGCAGCAATTCTTACCCATAAGAAGAGGGAACGTCAGTTATGGCGGTGCCATTGTGCACAGAACATATCCATGACTAATTCGTGGGAACAACATTCAAATAAAGTTCAACGTTAACGACTAATACAGTTCCATGCACTGAACACATATTCCCGAGATTCGTCTTCCATACACTTTCATTAATTCGGTTAATTACCAAGATAGTAGGTACTCTGATCATAATGAGAGGATTATGAGTCCTTACTAGATTAGCTTGACCACCTACAAAAACATCGTCCATGTCATCCGCCTTCACTGAGAGCAACGACTCAATCATGGCAGGACAAGGGGCGTGGCTAGCTTTCGCACTCGCGATGGCTAGCGATCGCTCGCACGATTCCGACAGCCACGATATGGAATATGTGTGCGCGCCGTACTATTCCCTTTCTGGCAGGTCCACCTTGGTGTACGTACTGAACGCGCGGAGGATCGATCGATCGTGGCAGCTTCGTGTACGTGCTATTCCCTTTTAGCTCCGTGACAGCTTCGTGTAGGAACGTAGGGTGTACATGCATGCTGTTAACGTACGTGAAAAGGTTAGGATCAAGGCTAGTAGTAGATTTTGTAGCGATATCCAAGACACATACTATTCCCTTTTCTTTAGGGTGCTTATAAAGTGAATCGATCGAGAAACAATTCCCTTTTGACGCCAAAACATGAACAAAGATTCAATTTTTACTTGCACAAACAACCTCAATAAATAATACAATTCCCTTTCTGGGACAGTGATTTTTTAGGGTAAATAAAATGGGTGGGAGATCGAAAAAATCCGCTTTATACTAGTATAAAAAATTACAACAAAAAATAACTAACACTTTCTACTAGTATACAAATGTAAGGGCATCTCTAGTAGTGTGCGCCCCAGCCCCTGTTTCTAGCGCTAAAATTGGGCCTTCTGGTGAGCCGCCGGCGCTATTTCTCAGCCTGGGGGGCGCCGGTTCCCGGCCGCAAAACCCAAAACACTAAGCCCAACATTCAAAAAACTAAAATTTAGATGAAATATAACAAAACTTAGATGCATTCTTTAATATAGGCGAAATTCGCACAAATTTAAGCCGATTACATATTTTAACAACTAAAACGGCGTTAACATGCCCAGCTGGCTGTAAAACGCCATGTAGTCGCCGTCGCCGCCGTCGTCGGAGTCGTTGGGCGGCGCGTCCGAGGCACAACTAGGTCCTGGTCCATCGTCGCCACCGCTCCACTCGTCGGAGTCTTCGAGGACGGTGACGCTGGTGCGCGCGGCGTTGTCGTGGCGAGCTTGGCGACGCGCGGCCTGCTCGAGGAGGCGGCGTGGCGCTCGATTTCCTCACGCTTGTCCTTAGCCTTAGACCAAGGACATGCGAACGCCTTGTCCGCCGGAACAACATCGTCGAACGACAGTTGTTCTGCTGGCTTCTGGCCGGGGAAGTCCTCCGGGTCGCCGGGGACATCCAGCTTCAGGGCCGAACGGATGTAGTCGCACGGCGCTGACTACGTCGGTGGGCGGTGGCGCGCCATTACTCTGCCGGATGGCTCACGATTGGACGCGTCGCCGCTCGCCGCTGAAAGGCTGACTGTCAAGGCATGGCCGGCGTAGTTTCGTGTGCTTTCTCATTTCTTTTCATGCATGCTAGAACTTTCAACAAATGAAAGTTTAAAACAAATAAATGGTTGTAAATAAGTGGTAAAATTACACAAATAGAAGGGACGTAAAATCAAACATTCATGTGTAAACGAAAATGGATGATAAAATCCAAAGTTTAAACGGTTAAATAGGTGTGGCGGCCACAAAGTGGCTTGAGTAGCAGTGCAAAAGCTAATGGTAAAAGATCTAGTTTTGTTGAAAACAAGGTGACCCACACTAGGAGAAAATCGAATATATTGCTTAACTAGGTAGTGTAATGTGACCCAAGCGATGAATAACCAGGAGTACAACAGAGAGACACTCGTTGGCAAGTGATTTCCAGCAGCAAATAGGCCCAACTTGGCAAACAATCATTAAAACAAATTGAACAATCCACTTAGCTCCGAGACCATCGACAACACATAAAAAATTTCATCGTCTATATTGTAGTAATCCAACAAATCAACATGAATTCATGAATCATAAATATTTTACATTCATGATAAGGGTATTCATACAATTTATCATAGATACCACTATGATAACAAATACATTCGTAAACGCACTCAGTTTTGTTCAATGCCGGACAAACCCCACTAAAATAGATTATCTCAGCACTGAAATTTGACCAAATCAATGGATAATCCAGGCCAAAGCAAATGATGGGCAACTTATTTGCAACATTCATAGGCACAACTTGGCATCAAACAATCATGAAATAAACTAAAGATATGATTTAACATAGAGGTCATATGCAAAAATAGATAACTACCAAGGCACTACCAAAACAAATTATCAATAAGAAAGACCTAGTAAGATATTACCAAGACCGTAGCATTTAAGTATCAATGAGAAAAACTAGGAAGATATTGCCAACCAAATCTCCACTACTAATAAACAAGCAAACTTGATTTCCGCTACAGCCACCCAGCGAAACCTACACAAGACTTCCCACCTAACAATCAGGACCACAAAAAATAGATCCAACCGTCCAGATTTCTCCAAAGTATATGCGGGGGACATCTAACAATTACCCTAGGCGGACCATGCGCGGAACGGACGAAAGTTTCCGCTCGCACGAGAGGTCCCCAGCAGTCGAAGCGAAATCGTCGTCAGCGTCCTGCTCCCTCGCCCTGATTTCACGCGTCAATTCCTTCTTCCTTCCCGATCCACCACGATCTTGCTGCTCCGCCTCCCCACGCGACTCCTCATCCCTGAAACTCCCCACGCGACTCCACATCCCGGCGACTCACCGCGCGACGGCACGCGACCCGCGGTCCCGCTGTCCTGCTGCCTTAGGCTACTCGACGGCGGCCGATGTGGAGCCATCTGGATCCGGTGAGACGGAGAGCATACCGCCGTCGGTCCATGGCCTCCTCACTAGGGTCGGATACGGTGGCGCCCGAGGACTCTCTGGCAAGGGCGGCGGAAGGCAGCCGGGAGGGGACGCGCGCGTACACGACCCGGAAGACATCCGCCAGCGCCTCTATTTGGCACTTCTTGTCGTTGATTTGAGCATGGCATCGACCTTTTCTACACTACTAATCGACGGGAGAAGAGTTACGGGACGAGGCAGCGGCGTGCTGGTCGGGGACTAGCAGGGCCGGAAAAATCCCCTCCTCCCGAATAGGACAGAAGTCACCGCCGCCGCCACCACCTCGATCTCTCGCTTGTCGCAAGTCCGTGGATTTGGTTTCCGTTCAATTTCGAGCTTCCCTTATGCAGGAGAAACAATAGGAAAATATTACGGCAAGATTACAGGAATCCGGCTGCTGCCCTTCTGCAGGAGGAGGCGCTTGGATGGCTACTCGCGATCTGGATGAAACCCTTTGCCTCGCGCCATCGTTGTTGGCCAATGGAGGCCGCCGCCGAGGCCAACCGTCGTAGCCGCGTCCGGATCGAGAGCCGCCGCGGAGGCATGCCGTCGTAACCGCGTCCTGATCGAGAGCTTCGAGAGCCCGTCTGCATCTTTGTTGCTTGGGCAGTTACACAGGTACTCTCATTCTCCTAGCACGGGCCTAATTGATTCCCAGAACTATGTACTCTGCTTTGTTGTGTAGTATACGTTTGTCTGGTGTAGCTCTTGGGATGTGTCAAATTGAGATTGAAACTAACTAATATGTTAATCTGTTGCACTGAGATGTGAGTTCGTGATATGTTCACATTTCAGAGAATTAATGAGCCGTGCAGTTAGTGATAAATTGGTGTTTCGACGGACAGTGTGATGGTTTCAGAAGTACAAGTGGATGGAAGGCTGAGGACGATTTGGAAATGGCAAAAGCGTCCACTAGGAAATGCGGTAAGAGGTTATTCTTCTGTGTGTTTCCATGTGCGATTCTACCATACTGTATTGTTGAAACGGAGCATTGGCACAAAACAAATCAATGTTTTGATATATTAGTACTGGATTATTGTCTCTAATGTCTAAAACAGAAAAGCGAGTGAGATCTTTACTTTCTAATGCCTAGATGGAATTTATAAGATGTACGAAGATGCAGCATTGTCAGTAAAATGGCAAACGAAATCTTTCATTCGTTTATTTGGATCTGGAGATCTACGGCAATGTCTTCTACATACTAGCAAGTCTTATACAAACAGGTTCCATTGGATACTGTATTAACCAATTTACCAAGTTTAGAAATAGCCAGGTGTGTCTAATAAGCAAACACTTACCAAATTTAGAGGTTTAATAATATCCTCAATTTCATTCTGATGACGACGGAGACGATGACAGATTCAAGAAGGTATCATTTGCAGACGAAGAACAGAGCATACAAGTACATGCTGCATATACTGTTCTTTCTTTCATTCTCTTGTGTACCTCAAGGAAAAGATAGGTGATTATGGTGTTGATGTAGTGCAAGCTAGACTTTGTATATAACAATCAGCTCAACCATATTGGTTCCGAAATAGTTTCCAGATTTTCATGCATATGAAATATTCCCAGTTTGTTCTATAATTTTGTAGCCAGTCATTCATATGGAACCATTTATTTCTCGCCGTGCCTATCTTTCTGGGTTAGAGAGAATCTTTTGATCAATGATAATGAGACATTTATTTGCGATGCCGGATGCATTGGTGTAAATTAGATATCAGTATCATTCGTGTAAGAGTGATATGTAAAGCATTGATGTAGGAAATGTGGAAGCTTATGCGTACCTTAATTATCTTTGAAAACTGAAAGATATAGTGTTGTCAAGTATATATCAATATTATTTTCGTACTACGGCGAGCATTTGCAAGCCAAGCTTAGTTCACATTTGGTTCACCTTTTCCATAGGAATTTCTTCCCTGTGCTGTATATGTAAATCTCTAAGTGACCCTGGTATTTCCTTGGATACAAAACTGCATTCAAATAAATGTGCTGCTCACCAACTTTTTATCACGGCTCAGGCAGACTTGTATGTGGAGAGTTATGTGTGCAAGCAGAGCAGAGCTTGATTAACATGCAGATTGATCGCTTTTCCACAGCTCATGTACATTACAGACCAAGGAGGCTCACAAAATCTTTCTCATCCACATTTGCAAGATGAGATTAGCTGAAATAATACTCAGTGAACTGATGAAATAATTCATTGGTTCGGTTTGTCAAAATGACATGGTAAATATACGTGCGTTTGCACGTGCACGCTACTAGTAGAAAACAAATTACCAAATGGGGATACTATAAAATATGCATGCAATTTATCGGTGATGAAAACTAGTAAAAGCTAAAACCAACCACGCAGAAAACAAGTCACTAGCTGGGAACACTATGAAATTATTACCAGGATCATACCGTACAAGTTATCGATGAAAAACATTAGTGAGATGTTACCGACCACGTATAAAACAAGTTACCCTACGGGGTGGGTGGGGGGGGGGGGGGGGGGGGGGGGCAGGGGGATACGTAGAACATTATTACCAAACCTCTAACATACAAGTTATCGATGAGAAACTAGTACTAAGATACTACGAAAAATATTACCAAGGCCATAGCACACAAGTTGCCGATGAGAAAACTAGTAAGATTTTAGCAATCACATAGAAAAATGTTACCGGATAGGAGGAATACTATAGCATTATTGCCAAGGCACTAGCATATAAATTTATCGATGAGAAACTATTACTAAGATATTACCGAGCATATAAGACTTAAGTTACCAGAATGGGGATACTACGCAAGACCTTAACACACAAAGTTATCGATGAGAAGAACTAAGAAGATATTACCAACCACATAGAAAACAAGTTATCAGTTGTGGAATACTATAAAATTATTATCAAGGTCATACCATGCAATTTATCAACGATGGAAAATAGTTAGATATTACCAACCACACATAAAATAAGTTAGCATATGGCAAATGCTATAAACTTATAACCAAGACCATAACATGCAAGTTATCGATGACGAAAACTAGTAAAGCTGTTACCAACCACAAAAAAGCAAGTTGTCAGACGGGAAAATGATATAAATTATTACCAAGACCTTAGCATGCAAGTTATCGATGAAAAACGCTCGTAAGATATTACTAACTACATATAAAGCAAGTTGACAGAAGGGAAAATGATATTAAATAATTATCAGGACCATTACATGCAAGTTATCAATGACAAACACTAGTAAGATATTACCAACCAAATATAAAGCAAGTTATGAAACGGGGATACTGAAGATCATTACCAAGGCCATATCATGCAAGTTATCGATGAAAAACACCAGTACAATACTACCAACTACACATAAAGCAAGTTATCAAGTAGGGGTACTAAACAATTTACCAAAGTCACTAATATCAAGTTATCGATGATAAAAACTAGTAAGATATTATCAACCACATATATAACAAGTTCTTAGATGGGGTATGTACAAAATTATTACCAATACCGTAGCACAAAATGTTATTGATGAGAAAAACTAATAAGATATTACCCAACCACGCATAACACAAACTATCAGATTGGATATACTATATATTTATTACCAAGACCACAACATGCAATTTATCAGTGACAAAAACTAGCAAAATTATTACCAATAGCATAGCATCACTCTAAAACATGAATGTTGATTACGAGAAAAACTTTGCCCGGATGGGACCACCCATGCGCCCACGAGAGAAACGACCAAGCGGCGTCGTTGCGGAGCGAGATCGTGCGACAGAGCTGTCGCACGCGCGAGGCACCGGCCGGCAATGGATGTTCGGCTGAGAGGCACTATCCGCTGCTCCCGTACGTCTCTTTTCCAGGCGTTTGGTCATCCGCAACGATGAGACGGTTGTAGAGCAGGACAGCGTCCGGCACCAATACTCCAACCAACGGTCGGGAACCGGAGAGAAGGACGGCACCTCATCATCCTCTTAGCAATCCACCGCGGCGAGAACCCAGAAGCGGCTGCCGGGATGCCCTTCTATGATGGTCTCCGCGTCGCCCGCGGAATCACCTTTCATCCCCTGATTAAAATATTTACTGTAAAAAAGAGTAACCTACGCACTATTTTATTTTGCAGAAAACCTATGCACTAAATATATAGTCTAGCCATAACTATAAGTACTTATACATATATTCGTCACATATTCAACAGTTACAACACCAGCACAAGTGCAAAGCACATTTAGCTATAGGAAAACATTGTAATAATGCTTCTTATAAATCCAATCGGTTTAAAAAAAATGAAGTTACAAGCCAGCACAACACACCAAATACTTCCGTAACTACACAAGTTCCGGACAAGCACATACTTATGATTAACCACAAATTCAATCTGTCTTTAAAGCGAAGTTACAAGCCAACACAAACACACCAAATACTTCCATGAGAGAGACAAAAGTTCTGGACAAGCACATACTTATGATTAACCACAATTGTGATGATGAACCTGGGACCCGTCCGTTCATCACAGTCTGACAGGTACTTCCCATTAGCGTTGGTGGTGGATCCTTGCAAATGCAGCCCCAACAAAGATAACCATGAAGGGCCAAAGTAAAGTGAACGCAAAATTAAAGCCGTTAGATAGAAGCAGTACCATTCCTTTGAATAGTCCCATCCTAATGCATAACGGCCGTGCCAGAAGAATCCCTTTGAATAAGTCCACACCTGTACTTAGCACTACAAGAGGAGTAATAGCACAGACCGCGACCGCAGTTCCGCGAGCAACAGGAGCTAGAACCATATAGACAGCCAGGGCAAAAGCAGCTGACATGCTTTTGACCGAACTTGTCATGAAAAACACGGACACGACAAAGTTGAATTCACGTGTGGCTAAGTTAACCATGGAAGTCCCGGAGAACATGAAGCCAATGGTAGCTATTGAGGAACAAATGAAAGCTAGTGCGTTGGCCATCATGAATGCGTCAAAACTATACCTCCCAGCAAGTGTTGGTGTGCCTCCATTTGTATGATCATCGGCTCGGTAACCTCCAGGAAGGGCAAAAGTTGCACCGAATGTCACGGTTGCTATTAGAACTGAACCAATGATAAATATTTGTGTTGCATCTTTGATCTTCTCTGCTTCTTCTCTGTCCTCCTCTGGCTTTAGACGGACACTATACTTTTCCGCAGTCTTATCCCAGCGAAGCGCCATGTCGGGACCACCAAGGGACAGCAAGGCCCAGTTTATTAGTGTTTCAGAGTTCTGAAAAAGGGGCAGCACTATATGAGTACCAAATGGAGAGGGGCCATAAATTATTTTATTTTGATTCAGGGGAGAAAGTTTGAAAGTAAAACAGAGAATATAGTACCAGATTATATCTCATTCCACGTGGAAGCTTGCTTCTGGATAGAGCAAAGAGAGTTTCCCCGTGGTTATTTGTTAAATAAAAATGCACTGCTCGATTCCTTAATAGAGCACAGAATATCATTAAATCCCCATCCAGGACTGCTAAGTGCAGTGCAGTGTTCCCGTCATTATCTTGCATATTCAAAATCCAAGCTAGCGATGGAGTTCGGCAAACAAAGTACACTATGCTGAAACTCCTTTTCTCAGCGGCAACATGAAGAAATGTCCTTCCTTTAGCATCACAAAGTCCAGCATTATTGGGACACTTTGCAAGGAAAATTTGTATGGTATTTGTGGCACCTACAGAGGCAGCGACATGTATGGGGAAAAATCCGTTGTTGTCTGCTTGATACATTGCTGCTGGGTTCGCTTTGAATACTTCCATGAGTGTCAATGTACAATTCATGGGATGCCGTAAAAATCCAAACCAAGGTGGTCTGCGGAGGCGATGAAGACGCAGAGACATGCCAAGTTTGAAAAAGGGTGATGACGCGAAGTGAAGAGGTGTACTTCCATCGCTGTCCCTTTGTGTGGTAAGGCTATTGTTCCATTCCAATACCTGTTTTGTTATCACTGCAAATGTGCTATATTCATGTTAGACCAAGCCAAGCGAATGAAAAAGATTGTCGTATTCCCATATAAGAAGATAACAACATGGCTGGAATGAGATTACAGATGTGACACTCATAGGGGAATAATGATAACAAGCAAACGACTTAAAATGAGTACTTGTACATTTCCCTATTTCCAAACATTTCCGTAAGTAATCCATCGTGCTGAACACTTTAAAGAGAGGTCATGATCACGGTTCAGGTAACCGGGCGGGTTTTCCGGTTACCGCCCCCCCCCCCCCCCCCCCCCCCGCGGGATTTGGTCATCCCAGAAAAAAAATCCCGAAATTTTTGAAAATCCCGAGCACCCTCAGGATTTTTTCCCTGCCCGGTAACCAAAACCTTGGTCATGATCCTTTTGATTCTGTGAAGAACAAAACTCATGATCCATATATACTTTCACATGAAGAAATTGTAAAGCAAACTTTGTGTGTAAGCATGTAGTTTCTGAACCATAGTAATATCAGTCCCCAAAACATATGCACCATCAAGAATGTGTAGGAAAAAGGGTAGGCAAGCAATATATGTGTCACATACTCACATTTATAAGTTGGAAAAAAAATGGATGCATCAAGTACCTGGGTGTCGAAGAATCGCAATATGTAAAGCATTTTGTCCATTAGGTCCAGAATACGAGAGATTCCCGTTGCTCTTGCTATGCAATGTTCCTGCAATGCTGTATTGACACTGCAAGATGGCTAGGTACAACGGTGAAATCCCTTGGTCCTTAGGGTAATTAGCCAACTCAGGATCAGCCTCCATTAGCATCTTGACCATACCCTCGTCTCCAATGCGGACAGCATCATGCAAGGCCGTCTCCTGACGCTTATTCTCCTTCCTCAACAGCTCGTGCTTCCTATGATCAGGTTCTTCCTCATCCTCACTTGTAGCTAGATGAATGAGATGAGAGACCATTCTGGATTTCCCAGCACGGGCAGCACAATGCAAGGGCGTGTCACCCTTGCTGTTCAGCGCAAACAGGAGGTGTTTGGCCCTCTCGTAGATGGTGTCAGCACACTTCAAGAACTCTGTCCCGTCCCCATGGCTGGCAAGTACATGTAGTGCAGTGTCCCCCCCAGTGGTAACGCCCTCAAGAAGTGGTGCTGCTACAGGCAAAGCATGCTGGTCGATGCCCTCTTCTACGTCAACACTGGTGCTGCTGCCTGCCACTATGGAGTCCATAAATTCTCCGGTGGGCATCATGATAGGTGGCCTTCCTGCGTCTTCCCGCCTGAAAAGAAAAGTCAATCCCTTCCAGGAGCCAGAGCAGGCTGATGATAGCAGCATGGGATTTATGATGGCCGGGGTAGGCTCCGGCGTGGGAGGCTTGCAGCTCGTCGCGGTCACCAAAGCCCGCTCCAAAGCACCCTCCTGCTTGCTCGGTAGAATCTTCAACTGCTGGACATCGCTAGGATCTCCGACCACTGCTGAAGCATTTGGAGAGCAGGGAGGTTCTTCTCCGTTGATCGCCATTGCCACGACCAGCAGCCGCAAACTCTCTCTTGCGCTCTGTGGTCAGAGTTTGGATGATATACAGTGGCGGAGCGTGAACAAAACCCAAGAGGGGGCAAATTCCTTAGAAAACACAAAATACACATGAAAAAAGTGGCCAAGTCATACAACAAAAATAATGGATACTTAGAATGTAATGTCACAATGATATTTTTTTTCTCGCAAAACAGCAGATATTACTGTTCACAGCACGCAAAGACATCTATCTAAATAAAAATAAAGAAAAATTGCCTCAATTAAACAATCGAGTGGAGTAAGGGACATCTAAATGACCTAACCTGGCAGGGGAATCAATTTCTTCCCAATCCTTAATGAAATATAATCAGAAAAGGACGTACCTAACCCTGGCAAGGTCGCTGCAGCAGTGCAGTCTGCAGGGCTAGTGTGCTGGGTGGGCAGTGGTGCAGCCAACTAGACAGGGGTGAATAGCTGCAGCAGCACGGGATGGGAGGAATCAGAGAAGACATAGCAGCTACCTATCAGCACGATGAGGTCGCCATGGAGGCGTACGCATGCGGCAGACAGCTAGAATCTGCTAATGTGCTGGGGCACAGGTGATTAGTATGGCTAGTAAATGAAAGTTTGCACTTTGGAAGGGGGGTCGTAGCCCACTTTCGCCTCCACGACGCTCCGCCCATGATGATATATGCCTTTTTTTCGACCCCCGGCCTCTGCAACAAAGCCCTACAAGAAAAATAAACCGATCAAACTGAATCCACCTTTTTGGGATAGGGATCAACGCATTGAACTTGCTAGGCCTGCTGTCGACGCCACCGTGACGCCAGATAGCGCCACCGCCCTGCGCGCGTCCATCAGCACGTGTCAGGGACAACGGCGCCACGCGCCGCCATCATCCGATCCGGGAGACCTAGATCTAGGGTTTCCCCTGGAGCAGCTCGGGCGAGAAGACGGGCCCTGCAGCAACGATGTCTTCGACAAAGGTAACGACGCAAATACGCCGCCATCGTCCGCCATAACCGAAGTCGGCGCTGTTTTCACCGGCAGCCGCGCCTCCCTGAACCTGCAGCCGGCTTGATCGCCACCAACCGCGATGTCGGTGACGCCACCATCTCCCGCATCCAACGCCGACGATGCCGGAGAAAGTTCCGGCCACCACGCTCCTCCTGCGACGAACCTGGGCTCGGGATCCCGTGATCCGCCGCTCCCAGGCGCCACCACAAGGAGCCACCTCTAGACCCGTCATCCCCGGTGGAGGGGATGCCGTCACCGCCATGTCCGGAGCCGCTGCTCCGGGATCCTTGCGCCGCAGGTCTGACGACGCCCCCTGCCGAAGCCGCCCTCCACGCGAAGCCGCCGGAGGGACGTCGCGCCGCCAGGAGAAGCACCCGTAGGAGGAGGACATGCCGCCTTGGGGGAGGCGACACGAGGGAGAGGAGAGAGACCTGTTGACAGACCTTTTTTAAAAATTGGAGGAGAATTTCACTTCTCTAGGCTGCACCAACTAAGGATGCATACGGCAATTAATAAGCATGAGTAACAGAAAAAACGGGTCCTCAGCCATAAATAATACTCCCTCCGTATCAAAATATAAGTCACACTTGCTCATTACCTCAGCCATAAATAATACTCCCTCCGTATCAAAATATAAGTCACACTTGCTCATTACCAAACATATGTAATCTTGCACTAAAACATGTCTAGATACATATGTTTGATAATGAATAAATGTGACTTATATTTTGACACGGAGGGAGTAAATAGGAATAAGGTACCTTCCGTGCATTCGTGGTGGAGGAATCAGCAAAAGTGAAACATGGCCGAACCTCTTCTTTTCCTTTGCGGTTGCGTAGGATCGAAGCATCTGGCTTTGTCCTTACATCTCCGATTTGGAAGTTTTGCATCTAGTACCACTAAGACAGGCTGGATAAAGAAGACTTTTTTTTTTACATGCGACCGTAGGTACGTCGCCCATTTTTTCACTTCGGCCCCTCAAAAAGTAGGAATCAACCCGCGGTCTAACTTTAAGTTGCAAGCATATATGCACTTTAGTCCTCACAAATAGGAAATTAACCCGCATTCTACCACAAACACGCCTCGTCGGTGCCAGATCTTCGTGGGACGTCAGGAGCGGCTGCGGTCTGGCGAGCTCTTCCCCGAATCCTGGAGACGCGCGCCGAAAAGCGGCGGTGGTCAAGGCGCCAGATCCGTCGACTGGGTCAGCGTCGCCGATGCCCAAGCTCATCGCTGAGCCTACGTGAGAAAGGTCGGTGCGTACGTGTGTGTGTCTCCACGAATCGATGGATCGATTTTTCTCCAGGCGTTGACCCTGCCTACTCGGGTTTCAGGCTTAGCCGTGGGTCCACCGAAGCTCGGGAACAGGCTGGGACAAATCTATACAAGTGCGCTTCTTCAAGGTAAGATTGTGTGAGATTTTGAGTTGATTCTTTACATGTCAGATCCGGATTTTCGGTCTTGTAGCAGTGCGTATGTTTTCACTTGAATTTGGACTGCAATTACCAGACATTCAGGTGCATTTCATATTAGTATGTGAATTTTTTCCCCTTAAATAGGGCACGGTTGATTGCTGGAATGGGTCGTGAGCGCTAGCCATCATGCTCAGCTGATAAAAAAAAAAGAACAACTTCCATTGCGTGCAATGAAGGTTTTTATTCTTCTAATTCTGAGCAAACGCCTTCTCAGTTTAGAGGTTACATGTCCTGTGGGATGCTGAAATATAAACGGATTGTCTAATGGCAACTTTAATCATGACCTGATAATAACGTTGAAATGCAAATTCTCATAATTGTACATGCTAATCTCATTACTATTGCAAACGATGATTTGGCCTTACGGTTGTGAAGCCAAATGACTTCAAGATACTCATATATGAATTGATCAAGATGTTAAGGCTGACCTATTTCAAATTTGCAGAGTGAAAACAAATGGTTATGTCACCACAGCCTTCTCTAACATGGAATGTAATTCTGCCCATTGCTCTCTTATGTACATGTTCTCTCAAAGAACTTGAACTGATATGGTTTAATTTAGATGCCAACCCAAAGTTGTAAAATTGCATGCTCTTGATCTAATTGTTTACAATCTATTTGCCAAAGACCAATAAATGCTTGTGATATCTCTATCAACAAATAACTGTTTGTCAATTCTGGTAATTGATATCTCGCTCCGAGGAGGTTGGTTTGGCGGACAGAGGCGTGGACGGCGAGAAGGGCAGGCGTCTGCCCAGCGTAGCGGCAAGTCCGATAGATCGACAACTTTGATTTCACAGAGCACCGATGCCCAGACCCTGATGGAGTACCTCTGGTGACGCGTCCTGCTGATTGCTTTAGTTCTGGATTGGCTCAGATGAAGCACAGTTTGTGTCTTTGCCCTGAAAAGAAAATAGCTGTTTGTACCAGTCAAGTATGCAGTCCACTGGATTGCTTCACTTCCGGATCGGCTCTTATAACTCAGTTCTTTTGCTTTGACCGCTGTAGTCTGGTTCATAGAAAGGTGTAAGATGGTAATACTTCGTGCATTATGTATGTGAACTACTATTTTTTTAAAGTGTGATCACTTCCTTCTTTAATCGAGAACAGTTTCTCCACTAATTAATCTTTTTTTTTTGTTGAAAAGTGAAACTTTGGCACAAGTCTCCAGATTACTCTTATGAAAAGACAAGCAACGTTGCACCCAGATTCAGATATCACAAAAGTGCTTTCAACTTTCATAGAAGACGAGCAACGTTGTGCCCAGATTGCATCAGTTAAAAAAAGATCTTTCACAAATTGACTAAAATGTTTTCAAGAATGAAGTTACCAACTGGATAATCGAGGAATGTTTAACCTTTCAAACCCGACCATGTTTCTGTTCATAGAGAATGATCTCTGTCCATAGCCCAAATGTGTTTTCAAGAATGAAGTTACCAACTGGATAATCGAGGAATGTTTAACCTTTCAAACCCGACCATGTTTCTGTTCATAGAGAATGATCTCTGTCCATAGCCCAAATGATCGTTAAATCTGAGTTGAGGATTTTTAGTTAAATATCTGAAATGAAACTGAAAAAACTACAATGGTATATGTCTACCGAGGTCACCCCACCAATTCTAGATGTGGCCGACATGGGTAGCCAGATCTAAGAGACGCAAGCTCTTCCCTCCATCTAGCGGACAACCGAGGACAAAGTCTAGCGCCAACCTTTCTTGAGACACGGGTAGCCAGATCTAAGAGAGGCAAGCTCTTCCCTCCATCAAGCGGACAGCCGAGGACAAAGTCGAGTGCCAACCTTTCTTGAGTACAGTCAGTGGTGCATGTCTGGCCTTCAATAGAAGATCTCCATCGCCGTTCCGGCGGTTGGGAGACAATATCGAAATGTTTCTATGTGACGACGAAAAGCGTTGATCTGCCGTCAAACGGGCCGACAATTCCAAGGTCGTAACGATGGGCGAGGGTATGAGCGATGCAATGGGGAAGACTCCGTTCGGTCAGCAAAATGCTTCTATCACTTGGATGACTGGACCCCTTCTATCTTAAGCGTATCAAGGAGTAGATCTTAGTTAATAAGAGGTAATTACTTGGGTCCGTTCTTTCTATGCATACATTGTGAATTATAGCTTTTATCGTCATTTCAAACGACCTTAATGTTTCCCACAAAAACATGATTTTCACGTGCATTATTATCTTTACATGTGCGTCAAGTAAAAAAAAATGGTGACCGTGGCAACGCACGGGCATGATGAACAATGGTGGAATTAACTGGCCGGCAATTGGAGTGCCTCCTGAACTATCTCTGTATGTATTGGTGCTATAAGCTATACCCAGCAATTGACCAACCACAAGCAAAAATTTGGCCAAGACAGCAAACATCAGCGGCACAGAACAAAAAACAATGTCAGCATTATTATAAGCACTGGTTTAAACTGTAAAATTTGAGTAAGCAGTCTCTCCCGTCTCTCCTCTTGCTACAGTTCTTGAGGCTCTCCTCATGCGCTCCGGGCCAAGCTGAAGCCTGCCCCGGCGGCGATGCCGTCCGGAGTTGGCTGAGGCGAGGTGCCGGCCTCTTTAGTGTAGATATTAGGCTTGTGTGTTGTGCCTCCGTGGCGTTTGGGAGTAGGTTGCCGGATCTTGCTGGCCAGATCTGGTGCGTCCTCGGCGTCGTCTTCGCTGCTGCGCAGCTCCGGTGGCAAGAGCTGATGCAGGCGGTGGAGCTGCGGCGGGGCATCTCCGACAATAAGGTCATATTCTCGGGCTTGGCCGTTTTGGCGCTAGGGCGAGGCGCTAGGCGGTGGCGGCTGGCTATCTCCGATGTGCTTCCGAGGAGGAAGATGGTGTGGAGGTGCCCGCACACAGCTCGTTTCAATAAGCGCTGTCTGTGCTTCCTCTCTTCCTGGGGCGCGACTGCGCTGCCTCTCCTTCTGGCCTGCCGTGGAGGCGAGGGGAAGGAGCAGTCTGGTGCGGTGGCCTGCAGATGCAGAGGAGGTCGGGGAAGGTTTGATACTGCACAAATTTGGAGATCAATCTCGGTAGCTTGTGCTCAGCTACCGACTCAAAGTGCTGGCGGGCAGCAGCTCCAAGCCTTGGCGCCGGCGTTGCGCAAGGTTTTAATCAACCTCCATCGGAGGCCCTCTGAAGGAATCGCGGCGGCGCCCCACTTCCTCCTTGAACCAAGTGGTTTTGTCCCCGGTGCGGGTGAGGAAGGCCGTCGTTGGAGGCCTGTGTTCATCGGTGGTGACGGAGGACCCAATTGCATTCCTCATCTTTTGTTTAGGGTCTGTGCTGTAATTTTGGAGGACTGTGTTGTATTTGTTTTATCTGTGGAGGTCCTCCTTATAAATTGTACCGCACCGCTGATGCTTCAATGCAGTATCTAGGACCTTCGAATCCCTAATGAACCGTAGATTGCCTAAGACGGCGGAGGAAAAATCCGTAAATCACACGGTAACCCATGTTGGATAAAAATAATCCTCTACTTAGTCTCTAGCAATGTAGTCACCTCCATTAAATAGGTCTCGATACTCCACATGTTATAGCACTAACCATGAACGGAGTGAACTTATACTCCAGCAGATGACCTGCATAAGAGAGAAACATTACCATTAAAAATCTTGTCATTTTTACATAGCCAAAACGACCAAATAACGGCAAATGCTACCGCCTTCATAATAATACTGAAATTATGATCAATATCATGTAGCCAGTTGTTCAAAACCTTTGCAACACTATGTGGAGGATACAGATCGGGTAAATTTACAACCATTGACCATGTTAAACGATATTTGTAATTCAACGAGATCTTATCAGTTCGTTGAAATCCGGTTAATTCAGAGAGATGTCAATTTATCTTGTCAATATGAAGAATGTGAGAAGATCTCCAGGCAGGGAACATACAAGAGTGTTGGAATTTTGTAGGTGGGTAGCAAACATAAAACTAGTCTACTACATATGCTCGTTTTAAAGTGAAGCAGGTGTTAAGGCGTATGCAATTGCACTACAAAGAAAAAATATTTCAAAATGAAAATATGGTTTACCCAATGGCCAACCTCTAGATAATTTCCATTAAGTGAGCATTGTACTCTACCGCACAAAAAAGATGAACGGGTGAATAGAATCCTCAACAACATAGAACAAATATTTCATGCAACCATTTAGTTTTTGCTCGGTGATCTTATGTTTCGTAATTATAACTGTATATAAATGAACCACATACAAATATTAATCTTCAGAGGCACCTTTAGTTTCCAAATATATTTATGAACAATATTGTTAACTAGTACGAATAACTCTAATTTTGTTGATGTGGATACAACAATCTCACTCTCACTCTCCCCCCCCCTCTTTGCTCTACCCGGTCAGACTTTGTACCTATCTGAGCATCAAGTAATTAAGTAGTAAGCAGAAGTATTTGGGAGCAATCAAACTTTACTAGTAACATATCTGTGAGTTCTGCTTAATCAGTTGCAGCCACGTGCAAAGGAGTTGTCCTACAATTCTCTATGCACATTTGATTTTGGGTTTTGGATTCTAGACCATATCTGCCGATGCCGGAAAGAACAACGCTGGCCACAAGTACAAGTGAATATGTGATAGGTTTAGGACTTTAGGTCCATCTTTAGGGAACAGCCAACGCTTCAAACATTTCCGGGTCATCTATCCCTTAGAAGATAGTAGCCACGTTGTGAGCCCCACGATTCATCGCCACATCATCGTTAAGAAGCGATCGAGGCAGTGAGCTGAGCGGGTAAGGAAATCGAGAAAGGCTTGTCATGCAATACTAAAGAACTGCGGCCTGCTGGCTTAGGCCTCGTCGCCAGTTTGGGTCGGACCGATAGGAGCCAATCTTAGCCCGATTGCTAAACGGGCCAAAAATGCTAGAGAGTCCAACTCTTCCTCAGGGGGGCCCTGTAGCACTCGCTGAGTTCGGGTCGAGCCTAGAAACTCATGCCAACTATACACGCACAGATGTTATCATAGGATGCCTCAGTTCCCGATTGCCTCTCAAGCCGACATAGATAGCTCCAATATGCATGAATAGGTCTACCAAACCATAAGGCGTTCTTGTTAAACTAGATATATGATTATTGTGTTCGGTTGGGTTGTTGTTCTCTGCTAGCTTCACTACATGGTTCTAGCATTTTGCAATATATATAGAGGACGCATTTCACTTGTTACATTAATGCATGGCAGCCAATAATTTGTCAAGAAATTGTTAAGATTTTGATGCGTGGCCCTGTAGATTTTTAGTTGGAGGGTATTAATTAAAGAAGATGCGACCTATTCTTCAGGGAAAATAATATAATAAACTTTGTGTGAATTATTTTCTGTTATGCTAAGTCTCAGTCGGCTAATTTATGGTTAAGTATTAGCTGATCCGAAAGCTCAAGCATTCCAGACATATATGGATCCTCCTTTACGACACAGTTTCATGACCATTTCCATTAGTTAATCAGAAGGAAAATCTGACTACAGCCAATACTTGGTAGTCCTCCATTTCCATTAACTATCCAGTTAGTAAGCTTGACATCGACAATAATTCAGAGTTCCACATTTCCATCAATTGTTCATATAGTAAATCTGACTGCGACAATTATTCGTAGTCCACAATGGATTAGCTTGAACACCTATAAATACATAGTCCGCGTCAACCAATAGCTTGATGCCGTAGAAATTTGAATTTTTTCATGTTCAGACAAGAAGAGGGACCATGGACGACGACAATGAACGGTCTGATCAGCCAACCAATTTGCAAGAACATGCCGTCGGACCCAACGGATCTGTGGTAGAGATTCGCGTAGCGGTTAACACGATGCTCGCTAATCTGTTCATTGTGGTTGGCGGCCCGCTGGTGAAAATCAGTGGCGATGGCTAATTTATGGCGGGCACAATGAGGTAGATAGGCTCAATGTCGAGGAGTTCGTGTGAAGCCACACCTTTGACGACGTGAAGAGAGACCACAAAGCTCTAATACGTTCAATGATGAGAAGGTAGTCCGATAACATTAGAAGGTGGAATGCACATCTAGAAGAAGCTCCGGCGAGGATGGAATTACAAACTAATTAATTAGCTAGACATGAGACATAAGTGCGTTGTCGTCATCTGAAGACGCCATCGAGGTTAAAAATTTTCATTTGAGTTTTAAGTTGCGGTTATGTTGTTCTTTGGGGTTAATTCTTAATCTGAGCTTGGTGAGTTAATATGTGGTTGTGTCACCATGTTGTGATCAGCACTCAGTACGAACATGGTAGAAAAAACGGATATTCCATTTTGGGGGGCTATTTGACATACCATATCCATGTATCAAGTTCGGAACAGGATCTCGTTATTCGTCAGGTTCTTTCAAACTGGATGTGAATTCTATAAAACGGTTTCTGAATCGTATTTGGTGTGACAATATTATGGTGTTTTTTGGAAGATACGTGGCTAGGTCACCAAGCTTTATCTATCCAATACTCATCTCGGTATAATATTGCACAACATAACAAGTTTGCAGTGCCAAATATTACTCTAAAAGTACATTACATATAGAGTTTAGACGTAACTTAACCGGAAAAAAATGGACACGATGGGAACATTTGGTATGAGAGTGTGAATACATGTTGAGAATAATACTACTATGATGTTTTTATCTTGCTTAGGTGAAATAGCACCAGATCAGGTGCGCCTGTATAACAACATATTTCTTTTTGTCAAATCTGACTTCATAAAACAATCTGGCCCTCGAAATCGAAGCCAACGAATATGAAGCCTAGCCTGCACGGTCGGCGCGAACTAAATTCTGCGCCAAACTAGGTTGGTGTCAAGGACATTGGCGCCAAACACACTGTACATCACAATGTTTTGGCATCGAGCTGCATAAGTTCGTCTCCATTCTCGTTGGAGCCGACCTGGGGGAAGATTTGAAAATAGTTTCATCCAGATGTTGGACTTGATAATAGTTTGGTAAAAGTTGCTGATTTGGCCAAAAAAAACTTATGGCATTGTTCATAAGCCGCCTAAGGTGATAGAGAACTATTAGATATTTCACATGTCGCTACACCTGTGACTATGGGCAAAACACCAAGAGGAGTAGAAGAAGAAAAAAATAGCAATTTGTATGGCTTATTCCTAACAACCATCCACGCGCCTCCGCTTCCGCTAGTGACTTGCAGGACCTGTCGCTCCAGAGAGAGAGGGCCATGAGTCCATCACCCTCATGCATGGTCGTCTTTTTTAATTACGTCCAACCAAACAGGCTATGCTGCCAAGTACCAGAACGTCATGTGGGAAAGTTTGACGTATATTAATGAAACACGGGCAGCTATATCTATTCGAAATGTGTAGCCATTTTGAGAAGCTAGCACACAGCAACTTGGATTTTATTTTTTTGGGGGGAGAAACCAGGCAAAAGATTTGCCATTTGCATTAAATAAGAAGAGAGTTTTAGAAGTTTACAAGCCAAGCCAAAGGTCAAGAATGACCAAGGCCTCAAATACAAAGCCTACTCTCGCGGCATAGTGCTACCCAACGCTTTAGCCCTAGCTAAACATCACATTGTCGCCTCGTCTTTTATCTTCTCTATTAGCATAGTAGATGTTATTGTTTTGTTCGTGAACACACGGCAATTTCTCTCCTTCCACACTTCCCACGACACCAACATATGTAGAGTTGCCAAAGCCTTCCTTGAGCCACCCCTCTTATGGATCACATTGCTCCACCATTCCTGGATTTTATTTTTTCATTTGCGTAGAGCATCGTGGATGGCATGCATGGAACTAAACTCAACCTGGCGCATATAACAGCTCGAGCATCATGTGGATTGGCATTATTTTGATCTCTCCATACATGTTGGAGGAGCTTGCTAGTGTGGTGTCCCGATCTATGATTGGATCGTGAACCACGAATTCAACAGCAAGCAAAGGAGATGGGAAGTAGAATCAGGGATGAGGGGACGAACTGGGGTGAGGAATTAGACGAATATTTGGATGAGAGGTTTCAGAGTTCAGTTACAGTACACGGATCTCGTCGGGCAACACCGCAAGATGTACTCACGCACGCAACGCTTACAACTAGGACCCACTGGTCCATAGCACACGCTCACAGAGCGATCAACTTGTCGAGCAAGGTCTTCTTCTCTTCTCACTTACTGGCGGGTCCACTGTCGTGCACCAAGTCTAGGACTGGTGCCTCGATGTCCACCAACTCAGGATCAGAGGGAGGTGGTGTGACAGCTAGCTAGCTGGGTTTGAGAGGCAACCAGGAACTAAGGTACGCTGTAGTGTAGAGAGACACGAGAGTGGGTTGCACTGTGCTCTATTCATTCCCTTGGGAGGTACATATACACAGGCTCTAAAGTAGCTAAGCCCTAAACTCCTGCTACAGACGTGCCACCGCGAAGGAATGGGCGTCATGGCAGAGAATATCGGCAGAAGTTGGACTAGGCCGTTAGCGTAAACATAGGTGATCACGTAGCCGTTCTAGAAGCTGAAAACTTGTTCTTAGCAGGAGGCAACTGTTAGTCTGGACTCCTACAGGCCATGATCGCGAGCTGCAGTGTTGTCGCGGCCCACCATCGTCTTTGTATCTGGCGTCGACGCATAGCAAGGTGAGAGGTCATGAGCTGAGCTGGCTACTGGTGCATCGAATGTTAAATTTGGACCACCTGCAGTGTGAGTGTTTGGCTGTATTCTGATCTGGAAACTATCCTGATGAAAAGAAAACGTATGAATCTCACCTTCTATTATTCATCTGTCATCACGTTCTCTGTACCCCTCCAAGTTTCTCCAACCATCTATCCCCGACTGTGGTGAGGTGCTTTACAAGACAATTTATTGAGGAGCGTGCCTATGGTCGTGGGAAACACAGCGACGGATCGAATCTCCTGCACTTACGCCGATGTGATGTACCAGTCCAGTCCAACTACAAGCTTATGTGATGCATCAATGGTTCTGGATTCGTCTGCCATGATCGGCTCATTGTGGTTTGATGGAGCCAGAGAATGAAGACGGGTAATGTACCACTGTTGGCAGAAAATGAAAACTTGGCTGATCTCTTGTATTATGCATGTACCGATATATGGTAGGTAGGTCCATAGATTTACACGTCTCAGATAAATTTTGAGATACGGTACTAGTTTCAGAAAATTTCGTAGGTTATCCTTTTCTCATTTGCTTGGAGTGTATGATTACTCTTTTGTATGTATTACAAACATATTTACTTATCTAGATTTATATAGCTTTGTGTTTCTGTATTATCATACTAGCAGTATTTAAACATCTTGCGTATTACTATTACGTAATGTGTTTTGAAGATTGGGGTAGAGCTGTCTGTAATTGCCTTTTACTGCTAGCTGAAATTTCAGTGGTGCTGCTTTTACAAAAAAATGTTTCAACTGACATATGTCCTATTTTTTACTCTTCTAATTGAACTAGATACACAGTCGACGAAGAAATGATTCCAGTGAAATGTAAGTTGTTGTATTTTGATTGATGAATTTCATCCTCTGGTGAGAGGGATGAAGGTATATTAAAATTTGTTCGCCTCTCTCCCTTTTGCTTAATTCCATCTTGTCCTTCTGTGAGCATATCTTGCGGCTTTTTGCTGTCCGACAAGAAACATGAGCTGTCCGCCAGTACTCTATCTATAATTTATGTTCAGGATCATATATTTACTCCAATTTTGGGACACAGTTTCATCTGTAGGGTCGGAGGTGGGCGACCCACTGCCGGTAACAACGACTTGTGCTGCTTGTGCATGGATGCTTGCATGTGAACAGTCCAAGCAAGCACCTATGCACAAGCATCACAGTATGTTGATGATCAATTCTTCTGAAGCTACAAGTTCTGTTCTGCTAGCTACATGTCATATCGCATGTTCTTGTAATACCATCCATCCATCATATTTTCAGATACAAGGACTAATGCGACAGCACTGTATCAAGCATGCATTGAGAGACAATATTTTCATCCGTATGTCATGCCATTTTGATGTGGAGCATCAGGACAAATTTATGGTTAACTTATATCATGTGATGAGAATCACCCAGTCCTATTCAGCTATAAGATTTTAACATTTTTCAGGGTCCAGCCATCTAGGGAGATACCAGTACTTGACAATAGAGATACTAGTAGCACTAGTGGAAAAAGGGCAATCCGTTTGGCACTTTAGTACCGGTTCCCTTACGAACCGGTACTAATGGGGGTAGATTTTGCCTTTTCCAACGGCTACAACGGCCGTCCCGGTTCGAGAGGGACCTTTAGTCCCGGTTCCAGACAAGAACCGGGACTAAAGGTCCACCACATGCGACAGCAGAGCCTGAGACCCGCGCGGGAACCTTTAGTCCCGGTTCTAGGCTGGAACCGGGACCAAAGGTGGACCTTTAGTCTCGGTTCTTTGCGGGAACCGGGACTAAAGTTCTTCCTACATCATCTTCCACCCCGAGCCAGCCAGCTTCATTTTTCCAGCTCGAGTTTCATCTCCATTTTCTCTCCATTTCCCTTCCCGAGGTCGAGTTCCTCCCCATTTTGTTCATGATTTGTGAAGATTTCACCCCGAGGTTAGCACAACTTCATCCTTTCTTCCGGCGCTCGTTTTTTTGCTTGTTTAGCTCATTTAGCTCATTTCATATTTCTAGTGCTAGCTAGCTCATTTCATCCTTTCTGTCGTCGCCACCGCTCCACTCGTCGGAGTCTTCGAGGACGGTGACGCTGGTGCGCGCGGCGTTGTCGAGGCGAGCTTGGCGACGCGCGGCCTCCTCGAGGAGGCGGCGTGGCGCTCGATCTCCTCGCGCTCGTCCTTAGCCTTAGACCAAGGACATGCGAACGCCATGTCCGCCAGAACAACGTCGTTGAACGACAGATGTTCTGCTGGCTTCTGGCCGGGGAAGTCCTCCGGGTCGCCGGGGACATCCAGCTTCAGGGCCGAACGGACGTAGTCGCACGGCGCTGACTACGTCGGTGGGCGGTGGCGCGCCATTACTATGCCGGATGGCTCGTGATTGGACGCGTCGCCGCTCGCCGCAGAAAGGCTGACCGCATGGCCAACGTAGTTTCGCGTGCTTTCTCACTTCTTTTCATGCATGCTAGAACTTTCAACAAATGATAGTTTAAAACAAATAAATGGTTGTAAATAAGTGGTAAAATTACACAAATAGAAGGGACGTAAAATCAAACATTCATGTGTAAACGAAAAAGGATGATAAAATCCAAAGTTTAAACGGTTAAATAGGTGTGGCGGCCACAAAGTGGCTTGAGTAGCAGTGCAAAAGCTAATGGTAAAAGATATAGTTTTGTTGAAAACAAGGTGACCCACACTAGGAGAAAATCGAATATATTGCTTAACTAGGTGGGTTAATTATCGGGCTGTCCTCAGTTGTGTCCATGACCTCAGTGTTACCCTCAGTCGCAAATGGTCCTCAGTTTTGCCCCTAGTCTGTACGCAAGGACTCATTCCGTGACTCTTGCCGTCTCCGTCAGGACTGCTGACTTGTGGGACCCAGAAGACAACCGTTGGCCGCGGCTTGTGGGACCCAGAATAGAACCGTTGGCGCGGCTTGTGGGACCCTGTTGTTGACCGTTTACTGGCGGCGGCGTATGCTGTAAAAGCGGCGGAGCATGACCCCGGAGCTTGCAGCGGTGAGCACAAAAATCAGCCGAGCGGGAGAGCGGCCACGCGCAGAGCTGGGCGCCGACCCCTGTTGGTAGGAAGGAGCCGGGCGCGGGCGACGGAGAGGGCGGCGTCCACGGATAGCGCCGCCGACGGTGCGAAGATTGCCGTGGAGGGCGCGGCCGTCTGGTACAGCTACAGGGGCCGTGCGCGTAGGCTTTGAGATCCCCTTCGGCTCCGGGCGGTCGCGAATCGAGCTCGATGTCTTCTTCTAGCTCCCGCGCCACCTCGCGGATCGAGATTCCGGCGCGCATGGAGATGCCGATCTTCCTCTGTCCACGGTGTCGGACGGACATTGTTCGGAGGATTTCGCACACAGCGAACAACACTAATCGCCCGTTCTATGTGTGCAGGCAGAATGGGGTAAGAATCGGAGCAATTTCACTACTTTAGTGCTGCGAGAATGGGGTTATTGCAGATAAAATGTTTCTTTCTCTGGGTCGATGTTCTGGCCAAGACGCTGATGATTGAACTACTAGACGAGCACGAAGAATGGTTGCCCATCGTGCCACAAACGGCCGCGGCCGTAGCGCGAGCTCCGGAAGAAGAGACGGAGGGTGGAGCAGGCATTGATGCTGTTGAGATTAGGAGGTTGAACCAGAAGATTAAGAAGCTCGAAGATGAAGCACAAATTCCCCTTTGCAATTACATTTGGGCATTTGTAGGTGTGGTAATCGCACTAGGTGAAATGTTGAAATTGTATGGAAAGGCATGATGTTGGGAGCAATTTGTAAGTTTGAAATTGTATGAAATGTTTGAAATTTAGAACATTTTTATCAATGAAATGCAACTCTGAATACTGATAATCCTTAAAAGACAAAATAGGATTCTGTCAAAAAAAAGTGAGAACATACTAATGGGCCAACTGCATCCAATTAGGCCCATTCGTAGTGGGCAAATGGGATTCTCTGAAAAAAAGGTGAGAAGGGTAGAAAATGAACAAAAATGGTGTGGCTGGGACTCGAACCCACGACCGCTTGGGTTGGTTGCCTGAAGGGCTGCGCTGGTAACCGGTGGGAGAGATGAAGAGATATTGAAAAGGAGAGGGAACGAAGCTATCTATAGTTAGTGCATGACTTGGTTTTGGATTTGACTACGCATTTTTGTACTGATTTTTTTGGTCACGTTGCTTAACCACTTGTGTAGTTCTATCTTTGGGCACACATAAATTTGAGATTTGGGCACGTTTAGTTTGATATTTGGGCAGGTTGCTTGACCACATGTGTAGTTTAATCTTTCAACACACATTGTTTTTTGAAACAACTCTTTCTTTATTAATATGATATTTGGGCACGTTTAGTTTGATATTTGGGTATGTTTAGTTTGATATTTGGGCAGGTTGGTTGACCACATGTGTACTTCAATCTTTGAACACACATAGTTTTTTGAAACAACTCTTTCTTTATTAATTTGATATTTGGGCACGTTTAGTTTGATATTTGGGCATGTGTTTTTTGAAACAACTCTTATTTTTTTGCTTAACCACTTGCTCTATGAAAACCTTAGGGCACGGACTTTTTTGACACATATAATGACTTGATAGATGCAAACGAGTACATAGGAAAACACATAGACACGACCATAAAAGCTCTTACATATAACACGACAAACATAAAAGCCCTAGATAAAAAGTTAACAAACGACACAACATCAACATAGTAGTAGAAATTAAAAGCCCTAACACACTAGGGCAACTCCATCTTCACGACAACCGGCCTGATGCATGCCTTTAGCGCCGTCTTCACTCCTGCTCCTCCTCCTGGCCGTTCTCTCCGAGATAGTACGGGAGGTTGTGGATGTTGCAGTTGGGGAAGATGCTCGCCACGTCGGTGAAGAAGTTGTACGTGGTGAAAGCGATGAACTCCTGCCCACCAAAAAACACCTGGCCGAGCAGGTAGTAGGCATCAAAGCGGTTGGTGAAGATGGTGCGGTAGCCTGTCAGCGTCGAGCCGGCGTGGGGACGCAGTTCCTCGAGGCGGAACATTCTCGGAGAGCCCGCCGGGAGGTGGTGAAAGCCCGCACGGAGGAACCCCTCGGCAAGGTCACGAGCACCCCTCCAGGGTGAGATCGCCCACACGCGGAGTTCGTTCTCGACGATGACTCTGGCTGGGTACCTCCTCTCCGGCACGGTGGTTGGCAAGCGGAAGGTGGGGGCGTTGAACTGCATCCTCTACTCGCCTCGCTTCGCTTCGAGAGTGCTTTGGAGTTGGGTGAAGAAGAGAGAAGGGCGGCGCAGATGGAAGGTGTGGAGAAGAGACGGAGGGTTGGGTGGTTTAAATAGGGATAGAGCGCCGCATCTGTATGCGTTCAAACGAGGCGTGTCGATCCGTATGCGTCGTAACTGAAACACTGCCGCATCTGTATCACGCGTGGTGTTTAATGGCTCTGAAAGTCTGAATCAAGCGGTGCATCAGCTTCTGCGTGGCGAGTGAACGAGGCGCGCGCGCATGCATGCAAATGGCGTGGTCTCCTGCGCGTGCATGCAGACGCTGAGACGACCGACGACATGCAACGCTGCGACGAACGAGGCCTGCAAACGCTGAGACGAACACGACGGCCTGCAAACGCTGAGACGAGCGCCGGCCTGGAAAGGCTGAGACGAGCGCGGTGCAGCACGGCCCGGCCCAACGGTCCACCGTGCGTGCCCTCTCCGTTTTAAAAAAAATTCCTCTAGCCAATCAGGTTGCAGAAGGAGGCATCTCGCGGATCGCGGTTGGATCGGACGGGTGCAGTAGGCTTGGGTTGGATCGACGGTGCCTTCTAGAAGGTTTGACCAAGATTTGACTTGAGCATAAAAAATTCAAAAAAAATCCAAAAAATGAAAAAAAAACTCGCGCACATTGTCTCCTTATGACATATACTAACGTCTCAAATTAATAAACAAGGTGTACATACATTCAAACGAAATGAATGCATGATATATCAAAACTCAAACTATGAAGTCCAATGTTGAGTAGAAGTGGTTTTGGATGTGTAACATGAGATTTTGAAAAAACTCACCAAAGCTTCATTTTAGAGTAACTAAGAAGGATCCGGGCTTCATAGTCTTCATAATAAATTCAAAAAAAAATCAAAAAAATGAAAAACCTGCGCACATAGTCTTCATATGTCATATACTGACGACTCTAGTTGATAAACAAGGTCTAGGTACATTCAAACGAAAAATGCATGGATCTGGTGTCATATCTCAAATCTCAAACTATGAAATCTTAGGTTGAAAGAAGTGGCTTTGCATTTGCAACATTAAATTTTGAAAAAACTCACCAAAGCTCATTTTGGAGTGACTAAGAAGGATGCAGGCTTAATTTTTCATTTTCATGTTTGAAACTTGTTTAAATGTTGGTCAAACGTAAGTTTGACAATTTTTAAAATAATCATAATAAATTAAAAAACAATCAAAAAATTGAAAAACCTGCGCACATAGTCTATATAGAATAGATGTCTAGGTAAGTTATTTGGCTGATTTAGACAATGTCGAAAAAAATCTTGCTTACAAATGAGGCCGTTTACCCTACCTTCGGAGCTCGTTTTAGCACATTTTTCATGAATGTGAGTTTACTTCCCAAAAGGGCTCGGATTTTGACATTATTCAACATAAATACAACAAAAATAGTTCTAACATAGATCCCACATCATTCAACACAAATACAACAACATTCATAAGGGTTGTTTCATAGAAATACAACATCATTCATAATGTTTCATAGAATCTTGGTGCTTTTGGCACCACTTTGCTCCTTGTGATCCTTGTGGTACTTGCCACCAATTTGCTCCTGTGCTCCTTGTGATCACTGTGCTCACTGCTTCTTCTCTTCTCCTCTTGGGTGTCGGTAACTTAACTTTCTTCTTCGAACAGACCACAAGCTGTACAAAAAGTGAGATAATTTTCAGCATCATTTGGAGCAGAACATAAAGTGATAAATGTACACAAATTCGAAAACACTAATATTGCCAAGATTTACATACCTAGCAGAACTCACAACCACAGAAGGTTGGTCACCATCATTTGCAACATAATTTTCAGCATCTTTTGTTTCAAAATCATTTGCATCATCATCCGAAGCATCATTTGGAGCAGCAGCATCTGAAGCATCATTTTCAGCATCTTTTGTTTCAAAATCATTTGCATCATCATCCGAAGCATCATTTGGAGCAGCAGCATCTGAAGCATCATTTTCAGCATCTGTTGCATCCGGCTGACCAGCATCTGTTGCATCCGGCTGAGCATCATTTTCATCGAAATCTCTCCGAACGCTGGATCTACTGCATTATCACACTTGTTACCGAAATGACCAGACCCACCACACCTTCTGCACTTACGCATCCTTGCTCCAAGTCCAGCTCCTTCGCTGCGACGCCTGAACCGAGACTTCCTCGGCTACCTGCTGCTCTCTTCAGAACTGGAGCGCAAAGCTTGAATCCAGGGTCCACTCTGTCCCATTGTTGTTTTCCCTCCAAAGCAGGCAAGGCATGTGCATATGTGGTTTTGAACCTTGCAACAGAGTAGTACTCATGCACATACTGTTGTATGTTCCCTGCTGGACCTGAGAGAGAAGTGATGAAAAACAAAGCATGAATGCATGGCAACCCAGTTATCTGCCATTTCCTACAACTGCAAGTTCTAGCTTCTAAATCCACTGGATATCTCCAGGCTCTCTGCTCTTTATCCAATACTGATACCTCGCTTTGGTATCCGACAATAAAATCATGTTCATTACCAAGCCTTCTGTTTTCTTCTTCAGTTCAGTCATCACGGAAGGGATGATAATGTGGCCCATGAATTTTGCCTCAGCTATTCCATCACGAAAATGAAACTTCTGCGCGTATTCTATCCTTATCTTGTCAAGCAAATCCACCAAATAAAGATCCTTTAGTTTCCGATCGTTGAGTTGAAAGACTCTGCAAGATTATTGTGCACATAGTCAACTTTGCTCAGTTCACTGAATTGGCTTTTGACCCATAACTTGGAGTGGTGTGTTTCCAAGTATTCCTTCACTTTGGCATTCGTGTATAACTTCCTCATGTGGTAGTTATGCTTCCTCACACTGCAAGTCAAAGATGCTGGCCATAAATTGTCAGTATATGTCTTTCCTTTGAATTTCTTCACAAAATTTGCAGCAAGGTGACGCATGCATTCCCTATGCTCTACTCCAGGGAACACATTGTCCACAGCCACTTCTAAACCCTTGCAGGCATCTGTATGAATTACCAACCCATTGGGATGTGCAATAGCTCGCGCAGATTCTGCAAAAACCAAGTCCAGCTCTCCTCAGACTCTGTCTCCAGCACACCGTACGCAACTGGAAATACAAAATTGTGTGCATCAACTGCACAAGCTGCTACTAACTGTCCTTTAAACCTCCCTGTGAGAAAAGTAGCATCAATAGCCAAATATGGCCTGCAGCCTGCCAAAAACCCGAGGCGACAAGCCTCAAAGCACACAAAAACCCTCCTAAAGCATTCCTTGGTCCTTGTCACTCCCTTCAATGTGTACTCCACGGAGTGGTGATCAATTTCAACGATACTACCTGGGTTGGTCCTCTCCACTTCAGCTTTGAATGAATACAACAATTCAAAACTTTCATGCCAGTTACCATAGATAGATTCCATAACTTTTTGTTTACCATTGAAGACCCTCATGTATGGTAAATCTATCTTGAACTTGTCTTTGATGTTTTTCATTAATTCCTTTGTACCCACTTGATGGTTTTCTGTCACCCACTTCTTTACTTCTTCTGCCACCCATTTTGACTTGGCTCTACTGACTGTTTCCTTCCTGAGAGTAGATTCTTGGCATGTGTGGCTAAAAGGGTTCACTTTGACCTGAATATTCATGCTTTTTCGCATTCTGGATGCGTGCATCCTCCATGGACAACCCTCAGTCACACAATGCACTGTGTAACGATTTTTATCGCTCTTGTCAACGATGAACGCACGTTCTGCCTTGATGCAGTACGTCACAAGTGCATTTCTACACTCACTCATGGATGCAAAAATTGTACCTTCTGCCATATGAGGGTTCTCAGGGTCCCACTCAACAGCTGGAAGGTCTTCCTCCTCATCATCTTCTTGCTCATTGTCAGCCTCATCTGGGATTTCAGCAGCACGAGATGTCCGTCGTAAATTCTGAACAACATCAGCATATAGCCTCTCTTCATCATCCCCAGAGATGTCAGCATCAGCCTCCACTTCAACAGGGACTCTGCTACCACACCTGCAGCCTCACATCCCTTTGGATGAACTGAACTATTCTGGCTAGAATTGGCCTTCCGACGAGATGTTTCTGCCCGAGAAGATGAACCTGTCACCTAGGTTCAACTGCGGCACAACCACATCAGTTTGCAGCCTCACATGAAATTTATCTTTCTCCTTATGCTTAGCAAACATGGTAGCGAGTTCTTCATCATTGCTAACTTTCACCCAATTGTTTCCCCATCGTAGTATCTGAATTCCACTTCGTCATGCAAACCCCAAGGATATGGGCTGCAAATTACCTCCCCAAATTGTCTGAAACTCCAATTACAATCCATTGGCAACGGATAATTGAAACCTCCATGGAATTTCTTCTTATTGTTTGCATCGACGATGTACCGGTCCCTTCTAATGTTCACCAAGAAAGCAAACCGCAACTCCATCCTAACACACGAAAAACAGAGACGCAATCAGCCACAAATCAATGGCGTCCCATGTCGAATCGACAATTCAAATACACAAGCAAGCTCAATACTTACCCCTCGGGAAACCAGTAGTGGACGAGGCGGGTCTCTGGCCCCACGCCTGCCTCGCCAACTACTCCGGGGTCGCCGCTGCTCGCCATTTCGTCGAGTAGGTGGTGGGCACAGTGGCGGAACGAGCGCCCCACCAGTGGCGTCGCTGGACGGTGGCGGTGGATCAGGTGGCGGTGGAGCAGGTGGCCACGCGGGACGGCCGCGGCGGTGCAGGTGGTGCTGGCAGAGGCGCAGGTGGGTGCTGCTGGTGGTGGTAGCGGCGAAACATGACGACCGGTCGGGATCTGGTGGCGGTGGAGCAGGTGGTGGTGGCGGCACAGGTGGTGGTGGCGGTGCAGGTGGTGATGGCGGCGCCGCAGGTGGTGGTGCGGCGGCGCACGACGGCGGGTCGGGAGGCTCGGGTGTGGCAGGTTCAGCTGAGTCAACTCATTGGGCGGTCCCACCTGTAAGCTCCGGACCCACTTCACTAACGGCACCAGACAGAATAGGCTTCAAACTCTCCGTTTGGACCTCTCCATAGTAGCTGCGCACGAGGTAAGGGCAAAACTGAGCACCTTTTGCTGCTAGGGGCAAAACTGAGTAGATGAAGGCCTCTGAAGGCAATTCGATAAATAACCCCAACTAGGTAGTGTAATGTGACCCAAGCGATGAATAACCAGGAGTACAACAGAGAGACACTCGTTGGCAAGTGATTTCCAGCAGCAAATAGGCCCAACTTGGCAAACAATCATTAAAACAAATTGAACAATCCACTTAGCTTCGAGACCATCGAGAACATATAAAAAATTTCATCGTCTGTATTGTAGTAATCCAACAAATCAACATGAATTCATGAATCATAAATATCAATAAGAAAGACCTAGTAAGATATTACCAAGACCGTAGCATTTAAGTATCAATGAGAAAAACTAGGAAGATATTGCCAACCAAATAGAAAACAAATTACCAAATGGGGATACTATAAAATATGCATGCAATTTATCGGTGACGGAAACTAGTAAAAGCTAAAACCAACCACGTAGAAAACAAGTCACCAGATGGGAACACTATGAAATTATTACCAGGATCATACCGTATAAGTTATCGATGAAAAACAATAGTGAGATGTTACCAACCACATATAAAACAAGTTACCCGACGGGGGGAGGGGGGGGGGGGGCAGTTGGATACGTAGAACATTATTACCAAACCTCTAACATACAAGTTATCGATGAGAAACTAGTACTAAGATACTACGAAAAATATTACCAAGGCCATAGCACACAAGTTACCGATGAGAAAACTAGTAAGATTTTAGCAATCACATAGAAAAATGTTACCGGATAGGAGGAATACTATAGCATTATTACCAAGGCACTAGCATATAAATTTATCGATGAGAAACTATTACTAAGATATTACCGAGCATATAAGACTCAAGTTACCAGAATGGGGATACTACGCAAGACCTTAACACACAAAGTTATCGATGAGAAGAACTAAGAAGATATTACCAACCACATAGAAAACTAGTTATCAGATGAGGGATACTATAAAATTATTATCAAGGTCATACCATGCAATTTATCAACGATGGAAAATAGTTAGATATTACCAACCACACAGAAAATAAGTTACCATATGGCAAATGATATAAACTTATAACCAAGACCATAACATGCAAGTTATCGATGACAAAAACTAGTAAAGCTGTTACCAACCACAAAAAAAGCAAGTTGTCAGATGGGAAAATGATATAAATTATTACCAAGACCATAGCATGCAAGTTATCGATGAAAAACGCTCGTAAGATATTACCAACTACATATAAAGCAAGTTGTCAGAAGGGAAAATGATATTAAATAATTACCAAGACCATTACATGCAAGTTATCAATTACAAACACTAGTAATTAAGATATTACCAACCAAATATAAAGCAAGTTATGAATCAGGGATACTGAAGATCATTACCAAGACCATATCATGCAAGTTATCGATGAAAAACACCAGTATAATATTACCAACTACACATAAAGCAAGTTATCAAGTAGGGGCACTAAACAATTTACCAAAGGCACTAATATCAAGTTATCGATGATAAAAACTAGTAAGATATTATCAACCACATATATAACAAGTTCTTAGATGGGGTATGTACAAAATTGTTACCAATACCCGTAGCACAAAATGTTATTGATGAGAAAAACTAATAAGATATTACCCAACCACGCATAACACAAACTATCAGATTGGATATACTATATATTTATTACCAAGACCACAACATGCAATTTATCAGTGACAAAAACTAGCAAAATTATTACCAATAGCATAGCATCACTCTAAAACATGAATGTTGATTACGAGAAAAACTTTGCCCGGAGGGGACCACCCATGCGCCCACGAGAGAAACGACCAAGCGGCGTCGTTGCGGAGCGAGATCGTGCGAGCTGTCGCACGCGCGAGCAAAAGCAATCTCGCTACAATGCACTGTACGGAAGATTAAGACAAGCTCACCTATTTTTTAGACAAAAGGCACAACGTGCCCAACCTTAAATTAATAAGGCCTCCAGGTTCACAACGACGGTTACATGCTGCGGCGTATAGCTTAGCCATAAGAAACACAAAGAGCGACACATGCTGCGGTATACAGCTTAGCCATAAGAAACGTAACAAAACGCATAACCCACACTAGAGAGCAAGAGCGTCGCCCTCCAACGCCAAGACGCCTTGCCGCCACCCTCCACTGGTCACGGCCTACTCGTTCTTCTCGGGTGATTTGCTGTATACAACAGCTTTAGTCTTCCGACCAACTCCTCTAGTCTTGGTCTGTCCTTCGGCTTGGCGTTTAGGCACCACAGCTGCAAGAAGATCAAGGTTTTGTATATGATGTAAGCCGGATGTTTGAGAATCTTGTGTTCAATCGAAAGTTTGTTGCGCACATTCCAAAGAGCCCAAGACTGGGCCATAAACAAATGCCAAACTAATCTACGCCTTTGCCCGACAAAGACGAAAGGATGGCAAAAAACTGAGCGAAATTTGCAGGGCACCACCTGCACCCCATCACCTGACGCAACACACTCCAAGCAAACTTAGCAATGGAGCACGAAAAGAACATATGTGACACATCCTCATCCACAAGACACAGCGTGCATTTTCCATCCGAGGGGCCCCTCCTAGTAGCAAGTTGCTGGCCCGAAGGAAGCTTGTCTAGCACAAGTTGCCATGAAAAAATCTTGATTTTTAGAGGGAGATTAGGTGCCCACACATCTCTAAAATGAGCCACCGACGCCCCTTGCGCTAGTTTTACGTACAAAGAAGCAACACTGAACTTCCCATGTTCCTCCAAGGACCATGAGATCACATCCAACTCTGAAGACAAACTCGTTTGTTGAATGTGAAGGCACACATCGGCCCATTGAGAGGCCCCTGCCTGGCTCAAAGTGCGCCTTAGCGTAATCTGGTTAGCCACGGTATCAGCCACCGAGGCATTGGGATTGGCACACACCGCAAAGATTAGCGGAAATCTGTCTTTGAGAAGCCCGGCCCCATGCCAGTTACCTAGCCAAAACAGAGTCCGTTGACCGTTGCGGATGTGGTGACGAGCCCCCAACTTGAAGAGATGCTTGATCTTACTCAGACTTCTCCAAAACTGCGAGTCCCCCCGGGCCGAGCTCGAGAAGATGTCACTGTTGGTGTTTAAGTATTTCGCTCGGACCAATTGAGCCCAAATGGTATCCTCCTGTTGATAAAGTTTCCAAATCCATTTCAACATGAGGGCTTTGTTCATCAGCTTGGAGTTGATAATCCCCAAACCCCCACACTCTTGCGGCCTACAAACCGCCGGCCAGTTCACCATATGGTATTTCCTTTTAGGACCTGACCCTTCCCAGTAAAAACGTGCCCTATGCGAGTCAAATTTGTCATGCACCCCGTCTTGCAAAAGAAACAGGCCCATGGCAAACATTGGAAGGTTAGCGAGACACGAATTGGACAGGATCAGCCTCCCCCAGAGGACAGAAACATGCCCACCCATGGCTCAACCCTATCACCCAGTTTGCGCACTAAGAAGTTCCATTGATCGCTCGTCAGCTTTCTATCCGTGATCGGGAGACCCAGATAAGTGAAGGGGAACAAGCCGAGCTTACAATTGAGAATGTCTGCCACCCGCTGGCGGTGCTCACGTGGCTTTCCCAAAACAATCACTTCGCTTTTGTGGTAGTTTATCTTTAGCCCCGACATGTCCACAAAGCACATAAGCAAAAACTTCAAATTAGCAATCGCCGTATCATCATCCTGAATCAGAATCAGGGTATCGTCCGCGTACTGCAAGTGAGTAATCCCCCTGGGATCAGGTGTGGAACCACTCCTTGTATGTGGCCAGCCCCGCGGCTGCCGAAAAAATCGCAGACAGCCCTTCCACCACAAAGTTAAACATGATTGGGGAGAGTGCGTCCCTTGACGAACTCCCCTCTTATTTCGGAAGAACTGGCCCATTTCGCCATTGATTGAAATCGACGTCTGACCCCCCTGAACCAGCTGCTCAATTCTGTGCACCACTCTAGGGTCAAAACCTTTTCTCCGCAGGACCTCCGTGAGGAAACCCCAGTTAACTCTATCATACGCTTTTTCAAAATCTAACTTTAGCAAGATGCCCCCAAGCTTCTTACTCTTCAACTCGTGGACGATTTCCTGTAGCGCCAAAGCCCCATCCAGTATGAACCTTCCTTTGATGAAGGCAGACTGATTAGGGCTGATTATTCGATGCGCGATCGGATCAAGTCTGACTGCAAAGGCTTTCGAGATCGCCTTAAAAATCACGTTGATGAGAGCAATTGGGCGAAACTGAGCGATATGGTCGGCCCCCTGAACTTTTGGAATAAGGGAAAGAACCCCAAAATTAAGTCTTGAGATATCAATCCTGCCCAAAATGAAGTCATTCAAAATGTGCAGCACCCTGTGCCTCACAAGGGGCCAGCATTGCTTGAAAAACAGGACCGGAAACCCATCCGGCCCTGGAGCTGTATCTGATTTCATCCCCATAACCAGAGCTTCGAGCTCCACATCAGAGTAGGTTAGGGCCAAGCCCTCATTCTCCACCTCGTTTACACACCTATCACCCCCCAGGTGTTAGGAGCCAACCCGCAAACACGCGGAGCCTCTGAACCCATTAAAGCGCGATAGAACTCGTAAATGTGTTCTTGAATCTCCTGCTTTGAGCTAATCGAACCCTGCGGGGAAACCAGGGAGGAGATCAAACATTTTCGCCGACGCCCATTTGCAATGGCATGGAAGTAAGCCGTATTTGCGTCACCATGTAAGGCCCACCTTACACGACCACGTTGTCTCCAATACTCCTCTTCGAGCTTTAAGATATCCAATAGTTGTTCTTCCAAATGGAGTCTGAACGCCCAGTCCTCTTCCTCCAGGCCGTCATAGTCTGCCTTAAGATCCAGGACCTTTATCTGTCGTAACAAGTGATCCTTTTCCTTCCTAGAATCTCTCCCTAAATTGCGGCTCCACCCGCGCAGAAACTGTCTAAGATTGCCGCTCATAAACGACCACCAGTCCACTATATCCCTGCCACGAACTCTGGCCGCCAGAGCTGCCCATCTGTTTGACACAATGAGCTTGAAATTTCCAAGTTCAAACCAGCCAGATTCAAAGAAGAATCTATTGCTATGAACAAGAGAGCCCTCTCCCGTGTCGAACAACAGCGGAGTGTGATATGAACCAAGACTGGTTTCGGCTGTGAGAGAGCAGGCAGGGAACCTTATTTCGACGTCCGGTGCGATGAACACCCTGTCCAAGACACAGCGGACAGGATTCAGCTGTCTGTTAGTCCAAGTATACCTCGCACCCGTGCGAGGTACCTCCTTCAGAGCCCACATCCCTATGTGAGCATTAAACAAGTCAATACGAGGCCAATTGACACGGTCATTATTCTTGTCCTCCTAGGATCTAATGAGGTTGAAATCCCCGCCCATGATTATCGGATAGGTGCACCCTGCAACCTTGGTCGAAATTTTGTCGAGAAAGATACCCGATCTCGAATGATCTGCCGGACCGTAGACCCCAATGAAGTGGTAAGGTAGCCCTGATACTTTATGGATCGCCGCAGCGCTGATGAAGAACTGCCCCTTGTCGATCGCGCCAACATCAAAGAGACTAACCCTTAGCCCCATGAGCATGCCTCCGGAATGGCCGTTAGCCGGCAGCCAACTCCAGAAGAACTCATCCCCCACTTCTAAACTCTGCAACTCTGCGACTGTGAAATCCTGTTTGATAGTTTCTTGAAGAAAAACAATGCCGATACTGTGTTTACGGAGGTAGTCTTTAAGAAGGGTTCGGCGGCCCCGCACCCCGACCCCCTAATATTCCTGAATAGGACTCGCATTAGATCACCTCTCCTCTAGCCCGTGCGTGGCGGGTAACAGGGCCCCTGCCCACAGAAACTACCGGTTTGGCTACACGTTTTCTGGTTCTTTTTAGCGTCTTCTTCCCCGCTTCCCCGGAAGCTGAGAAGACCATCTCGGCACCAGGCCCTCCTGGTATGCTGTTCCCGCCATCCTGGTTAATAGCCACCGAGGTCCCAGGCTCCCCTTGAGCCTGTGCCCTCTTCTCCTCCTTAGCTAACTTTTCTTTGGCCTCTTTCTCCTTCTTTTCTTTCTCGCTCTTCTCCTTCTGCAGCCGAGCATTGGCAAGGGCCAACTCAGCTTGAGCAAGCTCTTTTGCTTGCAGCATTGAAATCACTTCCTCGGCGGTACCCGCCGCCGGGTCGAACACCACACAGCAGTCCCTTGCTACATCTAACAGCGAATTGATAGGAGTATTTTGAAGAATAGCAAAGTTGGATAACGAAGGAGTACCTGTCGTATTTTTTTCCTTGGTTCGACGCATGGCTCTGTCCAAGACCAGCCCCTCCGTCTCTCCGACCCCACGTTCACTCTTCCTGGTGACTCCCACCGTCAGAGCCTTGCTCCGCAGAGCCCGAGCCACCGGCGCCGAGACCGCACGGACAGACTCATCCAGCGGGAGATTGCGCTTCTCCGGCGTGACCACCCCCTTGAGAGATTCATCAGTAAAGCCCTCATGGTCAACCTCTAGGGTCGCTAGCCTCTTGGACGGCTGGTCAGCATTGCTCTTGCTGCGCGGCTCCTTTTGCCTTCTCTTCTCAGCGGACTGCACCTCCTCGCCTGCCGAAAACATCCAGCTCTTCCCTCCAGCGAGACCCCATCCCCTGATACAGGCACCCCTGTGTGCGATGGGGAGACTGGTGGTTGCTGCCCCGAGAGCGTCACCGCGGATTCTGCCACTTGGGGCAGGGCGAGGCCAGACTTCACCCTGCCATTCTTTTGTCCAAGAAGGATCCGTACTGGAACAGCACCGGATCAGCAATGCACGACTCCGATGATGGCAGCGAGAAAGACACCTCCTGAGTCTGCAGCGACGAGGCGCCAGAGCCCGACGCCCCCTCGTTCTTACGATATTTTCCATCCCCAGCACCCTTGCCATCCTTTGGAGAATTAGAGCTGCCAGACCTGGCCAGCCTCTTGGGGTGAGGCTCTTCTTTCGACTCATCATCCTCCGAGCTTTGATCTCTCTCCAAATCCTTGTCTATATCATCTTCCTTCCGGTACTCCGGGGGTGGGGGCGGTGGTGGGAGACCCTTCTCCCCCATTCCCTCACCCTCCACTTCAATCCGCACCTTATAGCCTTTCATGTTCACGAACAGCATAATGTGACTCTGAATTTGCACCGGGGACCTGCACCTGAACCTCATGCGAACTGGGTCTTCTTTATTGGTCAAGGAAGCTTCATCAACTTCAAGAGGTCTGCCAATCTCCAGCGTTCCCCTCAGCAGCTTGCTAGTCTCTCTCCATGGCTTGGGCACCCCGTGAAGCTTGACCCAAACCGCCTCAAGAGTTTCGGCCGGCTTGGGAGTAGCACAGAGCTCATCAACGACTGCCTTACATTTGGAGCTTGGGAGGCACACCCCGCCCCCGCGGGTTGCCATGCGAAGGCTCTCCTTTGAAGGGAAGACAACCGAGAAGGTGGAGTCATCCAATTGCTTCACCTTCCAGTCCCACTTTTCCAACACCAGGTCCTTTAATTCCTCCTCCACCATCAGATCAGACATACCTATTGAGTCCAGACGCATCACCGCCGCGTTGGTTGGGTTTCTCTCTGCCTCTTCCTCCAGCGTTTCAAGGTACACAAAACCCTTGTTCTCCACCCCAAACCCAGCCCATCCGAGTTCGGCTTCCCTCTTTCCTGCCGTGCAGACGGCAGTAGGGTGACCCTTGACCTTACACTTGTGACAGAACGGCTTCCCGGTGCACATCGTCTGGTAGTGACCTTGTTCTCCGCAGTTGTAGCACATGACCTGCGCCAAGTCAGCCGCCGGCGGCCCCCCCCGTCGGTGCCACCTGGCTCGAGCCCTCTCCCTGCTCCCTTGGACGCTTGAAGCCACCAACCCTAGGTGGATCCCGGGCACGCGGGGGGAAACGCGGCGGAGACCGACCGCGGCCATGGTCCCGCCCGAAACGCCTATCTTGGGGTAGGTTCTGCCGCCTCTCATCTTCACTGCGCCTCTTCACCGACCTCTCACGCTACGCCGATACTCCTCTTTCTCCCTATCCAGCTTAGCACGCAAATCATCCTGGTTGTAGCGGCGACCCCGCCGCCGCCACCAGCACCGTCGCGCCTCCCTTGGAAACCACCACCGTTCCAGTTCCTGTCCATCGCCACCAGCAGCGGAGACTGGGGACCGGAAAGGAGAGAGGGCGCGAGCAAGACCTTGGCCCGAGCACGATGGCGGCGGATGTCTCTTTTGGATGCAGGAAACCCTAAAGCGCAGTCTAGGGTTCCGCGGGGAAGCCACCACCAATTATAGACACGAGAATCCTTGGGAGATTCCCAAACTGCCCCTCCGAGGCTCTCCATCGTCAGATCTCCCGCAGCCTCCACGTGGCTCACATCTGTGACACCACTCACCTCTCCTCCAGCATTGGGCTGGGCCTTTGACGCCAGATGGACCTCCTCAGCCCAGACTGGCCCAACAGGCCCCACGGCCCTCGACGGCAGAAACCCTAGGAGCAACCCTGCCCTAGGGGTTGCCGAGCTCCATGGCGATGGCGGCGGCAAAACAGGCGGCGGCGCCGCCGAGGGCGACCCCGGCCGCACGCGCACCGCGATAGCCCCAACTCTGAACTCCCAGCCAAGGTCCAAGACGGACGGCGGCAAAGGCCCCTGCCCGAGCCCCGAACTTGATGACGACGCAAGCGGTGGGAAATCCTCCTCCGCCAGCCACACCACCCTGGCGCCGCCAGTCACCGCAGCAGTGAGCTCCGGCCCAGCCTGAGCACCCGCGCTCAGATCTAGGTCATCCACCTCCCGGAGCGAACACGGAAGGAACTCCCCTAGAGTTACCGTGTTCCTCCGCCTCGACGATGGCCCAGCCACCTCCACCTCCGAGCAGGAGCTTTCCTCCCCGCGCTCCGCTCGACGCTCCGCCGCCCCTGCAGCAGCCTTAGGCGACCGACGCTCCCTGCGCCGGCGCAGCTTATCCTTCCTCCGGCGCGGATCTGCGGTGGGGAGGGCGCCCGCGCCCTCCCAGTCGCCTGTCGCCACCCTAGGCTTCAGACACATCCTCTTCCTAGGTTCTACTCCCTACCAAGTGCTGAAGCCACAAGCTCACCTATCAAGGTCTGCGAGCAAAAGCAATCTCGCTACAATGCACTGTACGCAGGTACTCACCTATCAAGGTCTTCCTAGGTTCTACTCCCTACCAAACGCTTGGAAAAGAGACGGGAGCAGCAGAGGCACTATGCGCTGCTCCCGTCTCTTTTCCAAGCGTTTGGTCATCCGCGACGATGAGACGGTTGTAGTCTCGTAGAGCAGACAGGTGACGGCGTCCGGCACCAATACTCCAACCAAAGGTCGGGAACCGGAGAGAAGGACGACACCTCATCATCCTCTTAGCAATCCGCCGCGGCGAGAACCCAGAAGCGGCTGCCGGGATGCCCTTGTACGATGGTCTCCGCGTCGCCCGCGGAATCACCTTTCATCCCCTGATTAAAATATTTACTGTAAAAAAGAGTAACCTATGCACTATTTTATTTTGCAGAAAACCTATGCACTAAATATATAGTCTAGCCATAACTATACGTACTTATACATATATTCGTCACATATTCAACAGTTACAACACCAGCACAAGTGCAAAGCACATTTAGCTATAGGAAAACATTGTAATAATGCTTCTTATAAATCCAATCGGTTTAAAAAAAAAAATGAAGTTACAAGCCAGCACAACACACCAAATACTTCCGTAACTACACAAGTTCTGGACAAGCACACACTTATGATTAACCACAAATTCAATCTGTCTTTAAAGCAAAAGTTACAAGCCAGCACAAACACACCAAATACTTCCATGATAGAGACAAAAGTTCTGGACAAGCACATACTTATGATTAACCACAATTGTGATGATGAACCTCGGACCCGTCCGTTCATCACAGTCTGACAGGTACTTCCCATTAGCGTTGGTGGTGGATCCTTGCAAATGCAGCCCCAACAAAGATAACCATGAAGGGCCAAAGTCCAGTGAACGCAAACTTAAAGCCGTTAGATAGAAGCAGTACCATTCCTCTGAATAGTCCCATCCTAATGCATAACGGCCGTGCCAGAAGAATCCATTTGAATAACTCCACACCTGTACTTAGCACTACAAGAGGAATAATAGCACAGACCGCGACCGCAGTTCCGCGAGCAACAGGAGCTAGAACCATATAGACAGCCAGGGCAAAAGCAGCTGACATGCTTGTGACTGAACTTGTCATGAAAAACCAGGACATGCCTAAGTTGAATTCGCGTCTGGCTAAGTTAACCATGGAAGTCCCGGAGAACATGAAGCCAATGGTAGCTATTGAGGAACAAATGAAAGCTAGTGCGTTGGCCATCATGAATGCGTCAAAACTATACCTCCCAGCAAGTGTTGGTGTGCCTCCATTTGTATGATCATCGGCTCGGTAACCTCCAGGAAGGGCAAAAGTTGCACCGAATGTCACGGTTGCTATTAGAACTGAACCAATGATAAATATTTGTGTTGCATCTTTGATCTTCTCTGCTTCTCTGTCCTCCCCTGGATTTAGAAGGACACTATACTTTTCCGCAGTCTTATCCCAGCGAAGCGCAATGTAGGGACCACCAACGGACAGCAAGGCCCCCTTTATTAGTGTTTCAGAGTTCTGAAAAAGGGGCAGCACTATATGAGTACCAAATGGAGAGGGGCCATAAATTATTTTATTTTGATTCAGGGGGAGAAAGTTTGAAAGTAAACAGAGAATATAGTACCAGATTATAAGACATTCCACGTGGAAGCTTGCTTCTGGATAGAGCATAGGGAGTTTCCCCGTGGTTATTTGTTAAATATAAGTGCACTGCTCGATTCCTTAATAGAGCACAGAATATCCTTAAATCCCCATCCAGGACTGCTAAGTGCAGTGCAGTGTTCCCGTCATTATCTTGCATATTCAAAATCCAAGCTAGCGATGGAGTTCGGCAAACAAAGTACACTATGCTGAATCTTCTTTTCTCAACGGCAACATGAAGAAATGTCCTTCCTTTAGCATCACAAAGTCCAGCATTATTGGGACACTTTGCAAGGAAAAGCTGTATGGTATTTGTGGCACCTACAGAGGCAGCGACATGTATGGGAAAAAATCCGTAGTTGTCTGCTTGATACATTGCTGCTGGGTTCGCTATGAATACTTCCATGAGTATCCATGTCCAACCCGTGGGATACTGTGAAAAGCCAAACCAAGTGCAACCCGTGGGATACCGTGAAAAGCCAAACCAAGGTGGTCTGTGGAGGGTGAAAAGGTGTGATGACGCGAAGTGAAGGGGTGTACTTCCATCGCTGTCCCTTTGTGTGGTAAGGCTCTTGTTCCATTCCAATACCTGTTTTGTTATCACTGCAAATGTGCTATATTCATGTTAGACCAAGCCAAGTGAATCAAAAAGATTGTCGTATTCCCATATAAGAAGATAACTGTTGCCCCTGATGCTACACGAGAGAGAGAGGGGAGTGTGTGCCAAAGAAATGGTTTGCCTCAATTTTCCACATAGTATTCCTCCCTCTAAATAGGGGCTGTGCAGCCGGGCTGCCTAAGTCAACTATCCTGTCACATCACAGTGATGTGACCGGTCATACCCATACCCTGTCTACCATGACGCGCTACTGCATCACTGACACTGGCAACACTGTAGGTGACGTCTAGCAATTCCTAGCTACCTACTATGTACCGGTGCTGACCCATCACTTCAGGACACTGGCTACAGGACAAAAGCCCTCACAGTAGAGGAACCTGGCAACTACTTCGACTCGGGACAGGCCCCGGAGTCGAACACTTCCTCGACTTGGGACAGACTCCGAAGTCGGCACTCTCTAACTTATCGACTCCTCCTCCACACTCGAAGGGATCGTCGACTGGACACACAAGCCTATTTCCAATAATCACTCCCTAGGCTTGAGTTCCGGAGACACCTCCACCATGCCGATCCTTGTGCGCAGCTCCGCCAGGCGGACTCGTCCAAGTGGCTTGGTCAGCATGTCCGCGAGTTGGTGTTCGGTGGGCACGAACTCCAGCTCGACCTTCTTCGCCTCCACACAGTCTCGAATGAAGTTACTTCAGTCGATGTGCTTTGATCGCTCGTGGAAGACGGGATTCTTGGCGAGCGCGATAGCCGATTTGTTGTCGACCTTGAGCACCACGTGCTCTGCTTCGCCGTTGCTGAACTCGGACAGCAACCGCCAGCCAGATCCCTGGCAAGCAGCTGTGGCAGCCGCCACATACTCCGACTCGCAGCTCGACAGAGCCACGACCTTCTGCTTGAGTGACTGCCAGGTCACTGGGCTGCTCCCGAGGAAGTACAGGGTGCCCGACGTACTCTTGCGCGAGTCGACGTCGCCCGCCAGGTCGCTGTCGCTGTAGCCGACCAGGCGCGGTGTACCTGCATTCCTCCCATACCTACATCCGAGATGCGGAGTCCCGGCGATGTAGCGTAGGATGTGCTTCACGGCCGCGAGGTGCTCCAGAGTTGGAGCCTCCATGAACCGTGATACGAACCCGACTGCGAAGGTCAGGTCCGGCCTCGTGTGCACCAAGTACCGGAGGCTCCCGACTATGCTCCGGTACTGGTAGCATCTGTCGCGGGTGCCGTGCTGCACTTGGACAGCTTGAAGCGCGGCTCCATGGGTGCGTGGACGGGGTTGCACCCGCCCATCCTCGCCTTCTCCAGCAGCTTCAGGGCATAGGCACCCTGCGAGATATCGATCCCGCTGGGTCCTTGTCGAACCTCAATGCCGAGGTAGTAGCTCAGCAACCCGAGGTCGGACATCTGGAATAGGCTCCGCATCTCCAGCTTGAATCTGTCGATGTCGCTGGAATCCGAGCCCGTGATCACCAAGTCGTCGACGTAGACACCGACTAAGAGCCGGCTCGGAGTCGCTCCTCGCGCGTACATGCCATGCTCTGACTCGCACCTTGCGAAGCCGAGCTTGACGAGGCATGCGTCGAGCTTGGTGTTCCATGCCCTTGGCGCCTGCTTGAGGCCGTAGAGCGCCTTGTCGAGTCGAAGCACCAGGTGCTCCTTCCCCTTTGCAGCGAAGCCAGTTGGCTGCTGCACATACACCTCTTCCTCCAACTCGCCGTTGAGGAAGGCTGACTTGACGTCCATGTGGTGGACGTCCCACGCCGCACTCACCGCCACGGGTGCGAAGACCTCGTCGTAGTCGACCCCGTGCCGCTGCACATAGCCCTTCGCCACCAGGCGAGCCTTGTGCTTAAGGACTGCGCCGTGCGCATCCTTCTTCACCTTGTACACCCACTTCAGGCCGATCGCGCGGTGACCTGGTGGTAAGGTGGCTAGTCCAAGTCGAGTTGGACTCGATGGCCTCCAGCTCCTCCTGCATCGCCTGCCTCCAGCTGGCATGCACCTTCGCCTCATCGAACGAGCCTGGCTCTTCGGAGGCGAGATAGTGGAGCTCCTCGTCCGGCTCAAGGGCCGAACCCCTCGAACACGTTCTGCAGCGTGCGGAACCGGTGTCGAAGCTCATGTCGTCTTCTGCATCGAGCATACCTGAGTACCTCGATGGCGGCGTGACGAACTCGACGCCGGACAGCCTGAGTCGAAGACTCGGCTGTCGGGTGCTCCGGTGTTGTTGGAGAACCAGCTGGGGATGCACTCCCGACTCCTGGAGTTGGCGAGTCTGGAGCCGGCGAGTCGGGTGCAGGACCCGCACTCCCGTCTCCCGGAGTTGGCGGCTCGAACACCATGTGCTCGACCGCGAAGGTGTCGACTCCGAAGGTGTTCACCGGAGTGTCCGGCGAACTCCAGTCCCAGCGCGCGTTCTCGTCGAACACGGCATCTCGCGTGATGGTCACGCGGTTAGTCACCGGGTCATAGGCCCGATAACCCTTCGTCCCAGGTTGGTACCCGACGAAGATCATCGGCCTGCTCCGGTCGTCGAGCTTCTTCAGCCCGGGCGCGTCTCTCTGACATGCACCACGCACCCGAACGTGCGCAGGAAGCTCACATTCGGCTTGCGGCCATGCCAGGACTCGAACGGCGTCTTGCCGTCCACGCTCTTGGTTGGCGACCTGTTCAAGATGAACACGGCCGTCGTCACTGCCTCACCCCAGAATTCTCCGGGTACCTTCTTGGCCTTCAGCAGACTGCGGGCCATGCCCACAATCGTCTGGTTGCGTCGCTCCACGACGCCGTTCTGCTGCGGGGAGTACGGAGCCGTCAGGTGACGCTCCACTCCGAGCTCAGCGCAGTATGCTGTGAAGGACCCGGAGGTGAATTCGCCTCCGCGATCCGTGCGCAGCGTGCGCAGCTTGCAGCCAGATTCCGACTCGACTCCCGCCTGGAGTCGAATGATGGCGGCTGCGGCCTCGTCCTTCGTCGAGAGAAGGGCGAGCCACATGTACCGCGACAGGTCGTCCACCAGCAGGAGGAAGTACCTCTTCCCGCTCGGTGTGGCCGGGGTGATCGGCCCGCAGAGGTCGCCGTGGACCAACTCGAGTCGCTCCTTCGCCCGGAACTTCGCTTGCTTTGCGAATGGGGCTCGCCTCTGCTTCCCTGCTAGGCAGGCGTCGCAGAGCTGGTTCACGTGCTCCACCAGAGGGAGGCCACGCACCATCTCGCCCTTCGCCAGTCGGCGCAAGCTGTCGAAGTTGAGGTGCCCGAACCGCGCATGCCAAGTCCACGCCGGGTCGTCGCCAGTGCCCACGACTAGGCACACTGGCTGCGCGACTCGCGCGTGCAGCTTGTACATCCGGTTCGGCTCTCGCCTGACCTTGATCAGGAGCTGCCGCTCCCTATCACGCACTCGAAGGATCCCATCCTCGATCAGCACCTGGCAGCCGTTCTCGTCGAACTGGCCCAGGCTGATGATCTGCGTGTTCAGCCGGGGTATGTAGTACACCCCGGTGACGGCCCGATGCTCGCCTGACTTGCAGACGAAGAGCACCGTCCCTTGCCCGCAGATATCGACTCGCGAGCCGTCACCGAACTTGACAGTCCCGGTGACGCTTGTGTCGAGTTCCGCGAACGCGGCGCGGTCACCAGTCATGTGATTGGTGGCGCCCGAGTCGAGGTACCAGACGCCCTTCTTGGCGTCCCCCTCTTGCGCCAGGTTGACCTGCGCCTTCTCCTCTAGCATGAGGAGGACCGGCTCCTTGCGAGTCGGGTCGGCCAGCTCCTTCCGAGCTGCGCGGTTGCTCCTCTCGAGTCACCGCAGTCGAGTGCTCTCCACTCGACGAGGCTATCGGGTCCTTGCGACCCGACACTCCCGGCTGCTGGAGCCGGGTGGCCAACTCCTCCCGAGTCGCCATGGTCAGCTCCTTCTGAGCCAACGCTGTCGAGTCCTCCTGACTCGATGATTCTGTCGGGTCCTTGCGACCCAACGATGGTCGACTCCTCTCGAGTCGACGAGCCCAGCTCCTGAGCTGGGGCAGTCGAGTCCTTGCGACCCGACGATGTTGTCGACTCCTCTCGAGTCGACGTGTCCCACTCCACGACCCACTGGATCGACGCGAGTTCCTTCGGAGGAGTCGACGATCCCTCCGACTCCGCCACCGGTCGAGTCGCTGACTCTGCCACCGGTCGAGACAAGGGTGCCGCCTCCGAGGTGCTCGACTCCGCCTGGCGAGTCGAAGCAGGGAGTTGTGGGGCAGACGCGATGGTGCAGGTCTCCATCATGAGGAGTGCGCCGTCGTCTTCGTCGTCTCCGCCACGGACGAGGTGTGCTTCCGCACCCTCTCGCGCACGAGGTGTGCTTCCTCGCGCTTCTTCTTGCGGCAGTCCCGCGCCCAATGGCCGGCGACTCCGCAGTAGCGGCACGTGTCTTTCGACGCGCCGCGGTTCCCGGCTCCGCGAGCCGAGCTGCCCCTGCCGCGACTGCGCGGCTTGCCGCCGCCGCGTCCGGCCTGGCTGGAGGATCCACCTCCGTCCTGCAGGCGCATCCGAGAGAACCACTCCTCCTCCGTGAGGAGTAGTTTCCCGCCCTGGCCTCCGGCTTCTCCGCCTCATGTCGCTCCTCGGCCGTTTTGAGGCGGCCGATGAGCTCCTCCATGGGGAGCTTGTCGAGGTCGAGCAGAGTCTCGATAGAGCATGCCATCTGCGAGAATCTCGTGGGAACGACCGAGAGAAACTTACGGATAGTGTCCGGCTCGGTGATGGTGACGCCGAGCACCCCAAGCTGCGACACGAGCGACGACACCGCATGGCGAAGTCGTCGATGTTCTCGTCGTCGCCGAACTTGATGGCCTCGTACTGCTTCTTGAGCGCCGTCGCCTTCGCCTCCCGGACACGGGTGTCTCCGACCCGCATCGTCTTGATCGCCTCCCACGCCTCCTTGGCCGTCTTCTTCGACGCCAGTGTGGAGATCATCTCCGGCGGGACGGCGAGCAGCACATACTCCACGCCGCTCGGTCCGTCTCGCGCTCCTCCGTGCCATCGTGCACGGCGGCACGGCGTGCCTCAAGCTTCACCTGCATGAGCAACGCCCAGTCCACGTAGTTTGACCGCATGAGCAGCGGCCACGAACTATCGGCCTCCCGCACAACCCGCTGGACTGCCAGCGTGCTAGCGGCCTCCTTCACCTCCGCCGGCATGAGCGCCTTTCCCTCGCCCATCTCTGGTAAGATCTCTCAAGAACTCAGGATCTGTACCAATTGTTGCCCCTGATGCTACACGAGAGAGAGAGAGAGAGAGAGAGAGAGAGAGAGGGGAGTGTGTGCCAAAGAAATGGTTTGCCTCAATTTTCCACTTAGTATTCCTCCCTCTAAATAGGGGCTGTGCAGCCGGGCTGCCTAAGTCAACTATCCTGTCACATCATAGTGATGTGACCGGTCATACCCATACCCTGTCTACCATGACGCGCTACTGCATCACTGACACTGACAACACTTTAGGTGACGTCTAGCACGTCCTAGCTACCTACTCTGTACTGGCGCTGACGCATCACTTCAGGACACTGGCTACAGGACAAAAACCCTCGCACCAGAGGAACCTGACAACTACTTCGACTTGGGACAGGCCCCGGAGTCAAACACTTCCTCGACTTGGGACAGACCCCGAAGTCGGCACTCTCTAACTTATCGACTCCTCCTCCACACTCGAAGGGATCGTCGACTGGACACACAAGCCTATTTCCAACAATAACAACATGGCTGGAATGAGATTACAGATGTGACACTCATAGGGGAATAATGATAACAAGCAAACAACTTAAAATGAGTACATGTACATTTCCCTATTTTCTAACATTCCCATAAGTAATCCATCGTGCTGAACACTTTAAAGAGAGGTCATGATCCTGTGAAGAACAAAACTCATGATCCATATATGCTTTCACATGAAGAAATTGTAAAGCAAATTTTGTGTGTAAGCATGTAGTTTCTGAACCATAGTAATATCAGTCCCCAAAACATATGCACCATCAAGAATGTGCAGGAAAAAGGGTAGGCAAGCAAAATATGTGTCACATACTCACATTTATAAGTTGGGAAAAAAATGGATGCATCAAGTACCTGGGTGTCGAAGAATCGCAATATGTAAAGCATTTTGTCCATTAGGTCCAGAATACGAGAGATTCCCGTTGCTCTTGCTATGCAATGTTCCTGCAATGCTGTATTTATTCTGTAAAATGGCTAGGTACAACGGTGAAATCCCTTGGTCCTTAGGGTAATTAGCCAACTCAGGATCAGCCTCCATTAGCATCTTGACCATACCCTCGTATCCAATGCGGACAGCATCATGCAAGGCCGTCTCCTGACGCTTATTCTCCTTCCTCAACAGCTCGTGCTTCCTATGATCAGGTTCTTCCTCATCCTCATTGTAGCTAGATGAATGAGATGAGAGACCATTCTGGATTTCCCAGCACGGGCAGCACAATGCAAGGGCGTGTCACCCTGCTGTTCAGCGCAAACAGGAGGTGTTTGGCCCTCTCGTAGATGGTGTCAGCACACTTCAAGAACTCTGTCCCGTCCCCATGGCTGGCAAGTACATGTAGTGCAGTGTCCCCCACAGTGGTAACGCCCTCAAGAAGTGGTGCTGCTACAGGCAAAGCATGCCGGTCGATGCCCTCTTCTACGTCAACACTGGTGCTGCTGCCTGCCACTACGGAGTCCATAAATTCTCCGGTGGGCATCATGATAGGTGGCCTTCCTGCGTCTTCCCGCCTGAAAAGAAAAGTCAATCCCTTCCAGGAGCCAGAGCAGGCTGATGATAGCAGCATGGGATTTATGAGGGCCGGGTAGGCTCCGGCGTGGGAGGCTTGCTGCTCGTCGCGGTCACCAAAGCCCGCTCCAAAGCACCCTCCTGCTTGCTCGGTAGAATCTTCAACTGCTGGACATCGCTAGGATCTCCGACCACTGCTGAAGCATTTGGAGAGCAGGGAGGTTCTTCTCCGTGATCGCCATTGCCACGACCAGCAGCTGCAAACTCTCTCTTGCGCTCTGTGGTCAGAGTTTGGATGATATATGCCTTTTTTTCGACCCCCGGCCTCTGCAACAAAGCCGTACAAGAAAAAATAAACCGATCAAACTGAATCCACCTTTTTGGTGACATGTGTCGCTACACCTACAAGCTTGATGATGGGTGGCCATGATCAGAGTCGTCTGCCCTGATCTCACACCTACGCACATTATCTAAAACCGGAGCATCGGTCCAGCAGACACTCAGCGCGCACCGTATGCGCACCATAAGTCGCCGCCGCCGTCTTCCATGAACCCATGTTCAGGATAGGGATCAACGCATTGACCTTGCCAGGCCTGCTGTCGACGCCACTGTGACGCCAGATAGCGCCACCGCCCTGCGCGCGTCCATCAGCACGTGTCAAGGACAACGGCGCCACGCGCCGCCATCATCCGATCCGGGAGACCCGGATCTAGGTTTCCCCTAGATCCGGGAGACCCAGATCTAGGTTTCCCCACCATCCGACGGGCGCTGCAGCAATGATGTCTTCAACAAGGTAACGACAAAATACGCGCCATCGTCCGCCATAACCGAAATCGGCGCGGTTTTCACCGGCAGCCGCGCCTCCCCGAACCTGCAGCCAGCTTGATCGCCACCAACCGTGAGGTCGGTGACGCCACCATCTCCCGCATCCAGCGCCGACGATGCCGAAGAAAGTTCCGGCCACCACGCTCCTCCTGCGACGAACCTGGGCTCGGGATCCCGTGATCCGCCGCTCCCAGGCGCCACCACAAGGAGCCACCTCCAGACCCGTCATCCCCGGTGGAGGGGATGCCGTCGCCGCCATGTCCGGAGCCGCTGCTCCGGGATCCTTGCGCCGCAGGACTGACGATGCCCCCTGCGGAAGCCGCCCTCCACGCGAAGCCGCCGGAGGGACGTCGCGCCGCCAGGAGAAGCACCCGTAGGAGGAGGACATGCCGCCGATCCAATCTGCCGCCAAGCGTTGCCCCTCCCAACCGCGCCATGGCCGCGAGGCTCCAGGGCCCCGCCGTCCCCTTCACCGGTGGCTCGCAGGATTTCCCGGCGGCCGCCTCTGGGATGACGAGGGGGAGAGAGGGAGGAGGGGGTGGCGGCTAGGGTTTCTCCCCCGGTCGCCTTGGGGGAGGCGACACGAGGGAGAGGAGAGAGACCTGTTGACAGACCTTTTTTAAAAATTGGAGGAGAATTTCACTTCTCTAGGCTGCACCAACTAAGGATGCATACGGCAATTAATAAGCATGAGTAACAGAAAAAACGGGTCCTCAGCCATAAATAATACTCCCTCCGTATCAAAATATAAGTCACACTTGCTCATTACCAAAAACATATGTAATCTTGCACTAAAACATGTCTAGATACATATGTTTGATAATGAATAAATGTGACTTATATTTTGACACGGAGGGAGTAAATAGGAATAAGGTACCTTCCGTGCATTCGTGGTGGAGGAATCAGCAAAAGTGAAACATGGCCGAACCTCTTCTTTTCCTTTGCGGTTGCGTAGGATCGAAGCATCTGGCTTTGTCCTTACATCTCCGATTTGGAAGTTTTGCATCTAGTACCACTAAGACAGGCTGGATAAAGAAGACTTTTTTTTTTTTACATGCGACCGTACGTACGTCGCCCATTTTTTCACTTCGGCCCCTCAAAAAGTAGGAATCAACCCGCGGTCTAACTTTAAGTTGCAAGCATATATGCACTTTAGTCCTCACAAATAGGAAATTAACCCGCATTCTACCACAAACACGGCTCGTCGGTGCCAGATCTTCGTGGGACGTCAGGAGCGGCTGCGGTCTGGCGAGCGTGTGTGTGTGTGTGTGTCTCCACGAATCGATGGATCGATTTTTCTCCAGGCGTTGACCCTGCGTACTCGGGTTTCAGGCTTAGCCGTGGGTCCACCGAAGCTCGGGAACAGACGGATACCTCGCCGTGGCTGGAACAAATCTATACAAGTGCGCTTCCTCAAGGTAAGATTGTGTGAGATTTTGAGTTGATTTTTTACATGTCAGATCCGGATTTTCGGTCTTGTAGCAGTGCGTATGTTTTCACTTGAATTTGGACTGCAATTACCAGACATTCAGGTGCATTTCATATTAGTATGTGATTTTTTCCCCTTAAATAGGGCACGGTTGATTGCTGGAATGGGTCGTGAGCGCTAGCCATCATGCTCAGCTGATAAAAAAAAAAAAAACAACTTCCATTGCGTGCAATGAAGGTTTTTATTCTTCTAATTATGAGCAAACGCCTTCTCAGTTTAGAGGTTACATGTCCTGTGGGATGCTGAAATATAAACGGATTGTCTAATGGCAACTTTAATCATGACCTGATAATAACGTTGAAATGCAAATTCTCATAATTGTACATGCTAATCTCATTACTATTGCAAACGATGATTTGGCCTTACGGTTGTGAAGCCAAATGACTTCAAGATACTCATATATGAATTGATCAAGATGTTAAGGCTGACCTATTTCAAATTTGCAGAGTGAAAACAAATGGTTATGTCACCACAGCCTTCTCTAACATGGAATGTAATTCTGCCCATTGCTCTCTTATGTACATGTTATCTCAAAGAACTTGAACTGATATGGTTTAATTTAGATGCCAACCCAAAGTTGTAAAATTGCATGCTCTTGATCTAATAGTTTACAATCTATTTGCCAAAGACCAATAAATGCTTGTGATATCTCTATCAACAAATAACTGTTTGTCAATTCTGGTAATTGATATCTCGCTCCGAGGAGGTTGGTTTGGCGGACAGAGGCGTGGACGGCGAGAAGGGCAGGCGTCTGCCCAGCATAGCGGCAAGTCCGATAGATCGACAACTTTGATTTCACAGACTGCAATACGTATCAACGCGGAGGGGGCGCCGGCCGGGCACACGGCGGATCGGCGGTGGCAGTCTGGCGGTGGGCGGCCGAGATCGTCGAAGAAAGATGACGAGAGATGAAACGGCGGAATTTACCTACCTAGATGGCTAGATCCTGTTACTCGATCGTGAAACTGCTGTAGGCTGAAACGTGAGAAGCTGGCTTGGCAGGCTGCCGGCCATTTTGCTTCTTTCTGGGCTTTTACAAACGATGCTGGGCTGGAGGGACTGGGGGCGATTTGACTTGGCTGACTGGGGGCACTGCTAATATTTATCGGACATATATAACAAGGACTGAAAATTGAGTGGGGGCCGGTGCCCCAGTCACCATAACGTGCGTCCGCCCCCCTGTTGAATGTTAATATAAGTAGCCATCGACTCAATTGGTGTGTATAATGAAGTAGTAGACCTGGCGGGCGTATACATTATGTCTCTTGTTTGTGTGTCTTTGTGTTTATGGGAGTGGAAGTATATATGAACATAAAGTAACAGTGGTAGTTGGGCGCAGTGACCATCAAATAAATAGTAAGCGATAACAGTACTTCGATTAGGTAGAATAGAGTGTTATGTACAGGAATTTGAGATAGGGAAAAAATCCCTTTACATGCAAACCAACAAAAAACTAGTCTCCAGGATCTTGTGTGTGGGCGAAAGCCCGCATCGACAACTCCTCCTGCACCAAAGCCGCCTAGTCGCTCATCATCTAGGCCTCCCCGGCGGCATCTGCCGCTCCAACCTAGTCCCTATCGTCTTCTTCTTCTTCTTCTTGGTCTTGTTCATGGCGAGGACGAGGTCGTCGATGGCCGCCACCTCCTGGTCCGAGAAGGGTCCCGTACCATCTAACAGGGCCAAGAAGTCCACCCGCTGGCGCCCCGAGGGTGGGCCTCCTCGGTCAGCGAGCCGAGACGGCGCGCCACGGTCTCTTTGGCCAGCTGCACGATGTTGGCGCCTTTCGGGTGCAGCTTGGCGAGTCTCTCGCTCCTCCACACAGACGGTGCCTCCATCTCCATCTCGTGGACTAACGGCGTGGCCGGCGTGCCCAACACGCTGGCCGCAAGTGGCACCGTGATCCGGGCCAGGAAGCCCGACAAGGGGCAAAGAGCTGGTCCAGCCTGCACCGGCGTGACGATGTCCTTCTCAACCTGTTGCACGTCCTCCTCAACAACAATCACCTCATCGTTCAGCACCACCACCTGCTCTCCCAGGTCTACCATGCTTGACATCATCTGTTGCATCTCCCCATAATCCCTCTCAGCCTCTTCCTCCATGTCGACGTGCGCCCCCTCACAGGACGCACCGTCGAGCAACTCCTGTCGAGAGATCGCCTCCCCTGTCACTGTCTGTGGAAGCTCCACATGCACCTCCTGCATAATCTCTTCTCGGTCCAAGCGGCAGCCGCGTCGCTCGTTGCCAGACGATCCTGACATCATGCCAACAAGCTCCTGGACGAGCTCTCCCACCGGATTGGTCTTCCGAGGGGAGTAGCAACCAAAGGGCTCGAAACCACCGTCCGCGCAGCCACCTCCGATCCCAGCAAGCGGAGGCAGCGTAGAGAGCCTCTCTAGAGCAATCTCAGCCCGCTCCAACAAACTCCCAAATCTCTCCAACAAGCCCTGCACCGCCTCCGTCCTCCTGAGCTCCGAAGCGGCCAACTCCTCAAGCTGCGACGCGACCATGCCTCGCAGCTCCGCCCGCAGCAGCATCGCCTGCTCCTCGAAGGAAGATTTCAGCATCCGGCCTGCGGAGCTGCCGGACTAGCAGACAGATAGCTGGTCGCCGGCTGCAGGCCCCCGAACGCAGAGGTAGGCGCAGCCACAGAAGCCCAGGAGCGGTCCAGAGGGCGGCGCGGGTGAGCTGCAAGCGACGCGGAGCAAGGGGGAGCCTGGCCGACCTGCTGGAGCTGCCCAGAATCCCGCTTCTGGAGGCACTCCTTCTCCTTGTGACCCGAGCGAGAGCAACGGCGGCAGCAAACCTGGTTCGTGCACTCGGCGATGAAGTGGCCCTTCTGCAAGCACTTGAAGCAGAGTCCGCGAAGGTGCCGAGGAATTTGACGGGCGGCCGGTCGGCAGGCGGGCGAGCAGAAGGCGCGGTGGCCCGGGGTTGTCGATGCTGGACCTCCTGCCAAGGCCGCCCACCAACCTCAAGGCCATCAACGTGGGGACCGTCTTAAACCTCAAAAAAATAACAGTACTTGGACACAACTGAACTGGACATGGCGTTTTGGCTCATAGGAGTATCTAGTCTCATTATGGAAATAACATTTTAAAAAATATTTAAAATCTAAAAAAAATTCTGAAATAAAATTTCGGATGTACCTCCTAACATTTATGTTGGCCCATAAAGTTTCACAAAAAAATAAAGTTTTTTGTGTTATGCATAAAAAGACAAATTCGGTGATGAAAAATAGCTTTTTACTGATATTTTTTGTCTTTTTTACACAGGGCATAAAAAAAATCTTTTCTTGGCAAAACTTTGTGTGCCTACATAAAATATTTGTATGGACTCCTGAATTTATTTTCGGAAATTTTGCACATTGCGAAATTTGTTTTTTCGTAATAGGATCATCTAGTTCTACGAGTCAAAATGGATTTTCCAACTGAACTTTACTACTATAGTATATAATGGTATGGTTGAGCTAGCATGTAAAGATTTTCGCATGAAGAGCTCCACTGACAGATGCGTCTTTCTGTGAATTTCTGAGTATATTTGTATTGAAACTATAAAAGGTACAACTAATTTTTACATGGAGAATAATAGGCTATTCAATACAATGAAACAATTCCAATGAAGCAATGGATATTTGAGAGTACAGTTCCTTTAATATAGTCTGCCATCATAACTTTTCGAGTGATTTCACTTTGTCCATATTAGTATATTTGTGACATGTTTTATTCTATTCAAAACTTCCACCTTACTTTTACTCCATAATTCTCCCATCATGTCATCCTATTCATGCCATACACCAACACATCATATCCGACGTGCAATAGAACCTGGCGCAATAGAAATTGACGCTTCAACGGAGCAAACCAAACTCTTATATCATATTGTGACTACTCGTACTCGGTAGTGATAAAATAAAAGGAACATAAAAAGCTATTATATTCCATCTGTTCCTATTTAGGTGGTGCAAGCATTTTTTTAGATTGAAGTAAACCATTAAGTTTTCAACGGCCTGCGTCTAGTGGTGCAGGCTTGTATTTCCTCGACATCTATCGACTGCCAGTAGCCAACGGCCCTGATGGAGAGTGTGGAGCTACGGCCGCATGACACGGTGGAGGCTCGTGTCGTCCTCCTGCGCGGCAGCGCAACAACCAGGTTCATCCGCGCTGCAGCTGCCGACGGATGGTCATCTCGTCTTCCTTCCTCCGCGTCAGGCGATAGTGAGCGGCCGGAGATCTCACTGTTGTCCGCGCGCCGTCAGCTAGCTCGCCGACCACCAAAAGTTCAGTACGTCCTACAGAGGCTGTAGCTCGGTAATGAGCATCATTGTGGCAAGACGCTTCAAATATCTAGTGGTGTACGCTTTGAATTCCAAGCGCAACTCAGCATCCATAAAATTCTCTTCCATGTTACTAGTAGAATTCATATCAGAAACAATAAGCAGCTCATTGCAGTCAACCAAAAGTATACATACACACACATTTGAACCACATGAGTGGTTCTCTTCTGCCCACACGCACACGCACACGCACGGGATGCATGCCCTATATATCAGAATGAAGTAATAGTATGCAACATAAGGTTGTAGTTGTGAGTTCAAGTACTACTTAATGCTAGTAGTTGGAGTACAATACATTAGCGACGTATGTGGAGCTCTCTATATTTGCATGTGCTCGTCGACACAAATATAACGAGCTCTTGATGACCCACGGGAGTGCCCAAAACTAAGAAGCAAGTAGTGCACACACACCCTTTATTTTATATGGTGTAACTAGCAGCTTTATTCATTAGATTTAAATTATTTGAAACAATTTTTGAAGATAAGAAAGATAAGATTTGCAATGCATTGTCGTCATTCTTCTAGAGGAATAGAGTTAGTAGAAATAATTATCATTAATAAACTCCACTCTAATTTCCGCTTGAGATTTTTTTTAGAAAGAAGTTAGACTGGAAATTATTGGTCCCAGCCTCAAGGCTTTGTGAGGTAGATAGATTCACAACCAGGGACGGAGCCAAGATTCACGCCTCGGGCCATTTCTTCTAAAGCCTTATGTAGGATGAGATTCAACATTGGTTACATCAAAATTTGTATGAGATCTTGGGCCACGCCCCAGCCCAACTGGACGGGCCCGCACGTGGTGATCTGGTTTGTGAAGCGAGGTGTGATGCACGAGCAACCATCTAAGATATGGGTTATTGTAGAATTAGGGTGGATATACAGGAATGCAAATGACAACTTGGATCTGCTGCCTCGACCAAGTGGGAACGGAGGAGCCAACAGCAGTTGCGTGTTCTGAACTTCTGATCCAATCTGTGACCAGCTAGCTTAACCTGAATAAAGCTCCGAGCATCATGGATTGCACGTACAAATAAATTTTAAACAACTCATGCACGCCAACGGTGGAAGTCAGACAATGAAGTGCCTGCCGTTACGATCGGATCGGATCGGATCCGATGCGCGGTCAACTTCTAGCTTAAACTAAATAAATCTTGATGTGGCGCGTGCCTAAATTAAGTCATGTGAACCATTAATGAAGAAATGGAGGGTGCGGGGGTGTAACTGTAACCTACCTACACGGTGCCGGGGTTGGTCGAGAACCTGACTTGCATCTAAAATTAATTAATTTCCGTCGGGAGCTCGAAGCTCAGACAATGAAGAGGCAGCAGCTGCGTGTTCCGATCCGATCCGATATGATCCGCGATCAGAAGCTGAAAAAATCTTGGGGAAGGAATAAAGTCGATCAGCGATGGAAGAGTTTTGTAACTGTGTGTTTTGTTTTTAACTGAGAATATATAACAAATATATTAGCACCGACATATTTGCAGCCTCGACCAAGTTGGAACGGAGGAGCTAACAGCAGTTGCGTGTTCCGATCTGATCCGCGACCAGCTAGCTTAAACTGAATGAAGCTCCGAGCATCATGGATGGCACGTACTAGTAAAATTTGAACATGTCATGCACGCTAGATGGAAGTCAGAGAAATGAAGAGCCAGCAATGCAGTTATGATCCGATCCGCGATCAGTTTCTAGCTAGCTTAGAGCAAGTACAATAAGGCCTAGTCAGCAGGCTATAGCATTTGCCACGTCACTAGAATCTAACGTGGAAGAGAGAGAAAGCAGGAGAGAGACTCGAGCGGGCGCTTGCTGAAGCGCCGGGCGATAGCGCAGGCCCCGATGAGTCACGCCCGCATGCAGCCATGCATGGTAGTAGCAGGACTACTTTTGGCTCTTTCCTCCAATCCTGTGTGTCCGCTGCATGCAAGATTAATAATTAGAACATTAAAGAATCCATCCTATTAGCCTGCTTATAGCTCGCTTACTGTATGATCCGGCGGTAAGATCAGCTTTTGGTGACGTGGATTTGCTTTAGAGCCGGCTGCCGGCGCTACTATTATCCTTGCTCTTAAACTGAATAAATCTTGGTGTGACGCGTGCTAATTAAATTAAAGTCATGCAAGGCCGCAATGAAGAAATGGAGGGTGCGCGCGTGTTGCTTTAGGAATGAATCGTAGTGTTGTGTCACTTGCTTCAATGAAAAAATGCCTGCACGGTTGTATCACTTTTTTGAACCATGAGATTAATAGAGTCAAGGCACTGGATGAGTAGTAATGTTGGAATTGTATTAAACATAAATATTTTACCCACATAGTAGATGTTTTCCATGACTACCTGATTTCACAATGTAGTCACATATGGACTTTTCTACATTAGGACACTTGGTGACTGATCGATTTCCTCTCATGCTTAGGTTCATGCTAAGATACGTGCAGCTGGTTTTCATGTTGACATCAACATGACTGACATGACAATTCAAATAAGGTAATCGGATCTTGCCTCTTAGGTTCATGCCTTTTATATGCAATTGCGAAAGCAACTTGTGATTTGCACCCGGGAGGTGCTCGGCGAAATGAAATGCTGAGATGCGTGAGCGCTGGTGATCACAGTTGAGGAAGCTAGAGTAGCAGGGCATCTGCACGAAGCATGCAGAAGCGATCACGTCCACCATCACCGAGATCGTCAACGACAGGTATTTTCAGTTCTCCTTAGCGGTGTATTTAAATTTTACTCATAGCCCTGTTTTACTCATGCATTCATGCATGCAAATAAATCATCTACAATATGTGCAATTGTATACTTTCAGCACTTGCTTTGCATAAAAAACTATTCCTGCAGCTGATCATCTACATGATGTGCAATTGCATAATTTCAGTAACGGCTGCTGACTCATCTACAAAATTTTCTCCTATGCTGAAGAACAAGAAATATATAGTGGATGTGAAAGCAACTTTAGACTGAAAGGTAGTTCCTCCTTTTAATACCCTTTTGTAACTTGTGAAAGCAACTTCAGATTCAAACCAAATCATTCATGTATAAATGGACTCAATTGTTAGCAAAAAATAGTTTATCAGGCTATCCATTTATATTCCAGAATGTAACAAATATCTCTTTCTTGACTGTCATACTTATATATAGCTTGAAATTGAAATATTTGGCAGGTCCTGTGATTGTGTTATGCAGTTTTACATTTACATTGTCTAACCAAAATCATCTTTGTCCGTAACCATTGAAATATTTGGCAGGTTCGCTAATCTTTGGCCAAGGAAAAATGTGAGTAATCCCAAACTTGACATCATTCCATAGTACAATTTCATTGTCTTGGTACTCTGCTTTTGTCTTGATACTATGTTTTTGTATCATTGCATCATTGTCTTGGTACTCTGTCTTTGTCTATGTATCTTTCTACTGTGCTTGCTCATTAAAATATTTATTTCTTCCCTATATATAGGTGGAAGAATCAGATGCTGAATCTACAGTAGTGCAGACTGGTGGAAGAACAAGTGGTAAATCAAAGAAGCGGACTGGGAATGCAGTTGGTACCAAGTAGTTAATGTTGATGTCTGTCCAATTTGTCAGATTGGAGAATAGATGTTTCCTGTCAACTTTCCTGTCAGATTAGAGAATAGATGTTTCCCGTCCAAGTAGTTAATGTTGATGTCTGTCCAATAATATGTTACTGACAGAGAAGTATTTTATGAATTCCTGGATGTATGTTATGAATGTACGTTCTGGACATTTGAATGTTTGTTACGAATGCAAATAATTGGCACTGATATTGATTAGAAGCATTCCTGCAAATGACTATAAAAATAGTTAGAGGCATTTCAAAAACAGTCCCATTAGAACATATAGAGGCATTTCTAGAAATGTCTCTAAAAATAGTTAGAGGCATTTCAAAAACAGTGCCACTAGAAAATATAGAGGCATTCATGGAAATGCCTCTCAATACACTCATTTTTAGGGGCATTTTCCTTCAAATGCCTCTATGATTTTTAGCAACACGATTAAATGCAACACTATTAAAAGTGCCCCTAAAAATACTTAGAGTCACTTTCCTAATTTTTAGGGGCATTTTGAAGTGCCTCTAATTTAAGACTGTGACGTAGTGAGTAGCAAGGATCCCTTCGTTTGCGAAGCCGGCGGCCGAGAGGGTCCTGGCCTGCAGGGCCGATTGCACTACATCACGGTTGAGCTTTTGGGGCACTTTAAAGTGCCCCAAAATGTCAATTTTGTGCCTCAATTTGTTTTTGAGGCATTTTGTATAAGTGCAACGGATGCTCATGGCAGTAAAGGATATTGGAGCACTTTCAAATGTGCCACAAAAAGTGCCCCAAAATGTATTTATTAGAGGCACTTTGGATTTTGCCCCTAATACCTATTGGGGCACTTTCTTAAAATGCCCCAAATACATTTTGGGGCACTTTGAGAAACTGCCCAAATACATTTTAGGGCACTTTGAGAAACTGCCCCAAATAGTATTTAAGGCATTTCGAGCAACTGCCCCAAAAACACATTACATATATTAACACCGAATTTGAAATTCAACACATGATTCCAAATTCAATACACGATTCACATGTTCCACAAAAGTCGGTCATCAGAATTCAAGAAGAAAACCAAATACATGCATTGCTCAGTCATTCTTCTACTTAGTAAAAGTAAATTCAACAACTTCTCTACATTCACTAGGTTTTAGTAATCCTACTTTATAGCTAAGCTCATCCAGTCTGGACCCAGGATATCAAACATCACCTTGAGCTCTCCTTTTCCATATGTAGAAAAAGGCATCTGCTAGCTGTATCAAATGAATGGTAAGAGAACAGTTAGCACAAGATCAACAGTATAAATGATGTCTTAATAGCTAGGCCGTGTCCGTACTTCGGACTAGAAAAATGCCCTGATAGGTGTGTGCCTGTTATTACAAGTAAATGTAGTTATGTACAACAGCGCAGTGCCATTTAAAATGGCTAATTCATGAAAGCTATAAGACATATCATATAGTACGGAGTAGTTAATTTAAACACGAGGGATACACTACAGCATGCCACACCTATTTACCATGCCACTCAACTAATACAAGGTCTATCAGCCAGAATGGGTGAATTAAGCAGAGTCCCTAATGACATAAATAGCAAAATTAAATACTAAAAGTAGTGAACAATTTTCAGATTTAAACAATTTTTAAATATGAACTACTTTTAATTTGAACATTTTTAAAATATGATCAATTTTTTAATCTGAATTTTTCAAATTGGAACATTTTTTAAAAATGAACATTTATTATTTAAGAACATTTTTCAAAATTAAAAAATCTGAATCAAGAAAAGGAAATAAACCCCCTAGCAAGCTACCACGTCAGTCTTCGCGTTGCTCATGCACGGGAGCATCAAGCGATGATGAGAATGCATAGCTAGCGTCTTCCGTACAGAACAACAACAAGAAACCCAGCCATGATCGAGCATTCTTGCGATCGTCGCATGGGATGGGATACATCGGATGCTGCTGCTCGCAGTCGCAGGCATGGTGTAATGATGCGCGAGCAATTGATGGATATGCTGCAGCCGGCGCCGTGACAGGGCCAGGCAGTAGAAACCGCAGCAGAGCGAGCAGGTAAAAAGCGACGCGGCAAAGTTACCCGCAACCGCCGCACCGGTGAGTCGCCTGGCCGATGACTTGGGTTGGGTCGGACAGAGTAGTACGGCGCAGGGTGGACCGGGTGCAGGGGAGGTTGCTTCCGGTAGAGAGAGGGGATAGCCCAGGTGCTGACGGACGGAATGGCCGTGATCAGACTGGGCTTCGGTGCGATTCATTCGGCGGGATGGAAATAAAATCTGAATCAAGAAAAGTACTGGTAAAAATTCCCTATGATCATAATGTAGTACCTACTGGGACACTATGCTGAAGTAGCTCAAAATGTAGTACCTACTGGGGCACTATTTTGAAGTGTCTCAAAATGTACTACCTACTGGGGCACTTTGCTGAAGTGGCTCAAAAGGTAGTACATATTGAGGCACTCTGCTAATCTGCCCCTAATTGAAAATTTTTGGGGCATTTTAAATAGTGCCCCAAACAAAGTGCCTCAATATGTCTACCGTGGTGTAGTGTTGCGAAGCGGCCTGCGTCGGCCCTTGCGCCGTCCTCCCCGCTTCCTGCGACGTCGGCGGCATTCCCAAAATCTGCGCATGACGCGTACGCAGGTGCAACGACGACTGCCCCAAAACTGTTGCGCTAAGTTGAAAAGACATGCTGCTAATTGTGAGCGTGACTGCGTCATTAACAAGCCATCCTGCCAAGCTATATGTGACATCGTCCACGCGTCCTGCGCACAACGCCTAGGCCGCTGCAAGCACGCCGCCCCGACGTAGCAACCAGATAGACATTCGCATTGCCCGAAAACGAAGCATGCCAGAACAAGACTATCTAACTTGTTGCGGATGTCGACCACGTACGCGAAGCTTGCTGTTTCGAGTGCGTGCGTATGTGGGTGTGTCGTCGTGGTGGCTCTTTGTTTTGTGTCTCGGGCGTCTACTCTGTGTGGTCGTGTGCTTGGTGTTAGGCTGTACTCCCCGTTTCGCAATGTAAAATGTTTTAGTCTTTTTCCACATGCATATTCTTTTCAATATGAATCTAACCATGTATCTAATTATGCATGTGTTACACCTAAAACATCTTACAATGTGGAACGGAGGAAGTACGTACGTACGTACGTAGGTGACGAGTAATAAAATAAATTCTAAACGGATCAGTTGGAACCTCGCATAACTAATGTTACGCCGCCCGGGCGACTCCAGAGGCCCCTTCCCCGATCCCTCCAGCCCCACCTCACCTGCGTACTCCCGGCCATCGCCATCGCCGTCGGTGGTGGCAGTGCCTTCCTGTCTACGACGGGAGGGCAGGGGAGGGCTTCGTGGCGGCACCAGCTGACACGGTTCTTGCGTTCGGGCCCTGGATCAAGCCGGAGAGGCGAGGTGGAGGTGGGCGATGTGATGGCAGCGCGACAGTGTTGCTCCGGCGGCGACGATCCGATCTAGGCCAGCCTGTTCCAGGCGGACGACTACGGGCGTGCGGTGCTGCGGCTGCTTTCTCATTCACTGATCTGACCGGCGGCGTGGGGGACTGCTGGTTTTGCTGAATAAGGAGGCGGTCCTCGGATTCCTCTCGCACCAAGACGAAAATCTGTTTGGTGCCTGTCTTCATTGATCTGGCCGGAGTGTCGATTTCCGCAAGGCTCCGCCGGGCGAACTCCTTGGGTGCATGCATGCAAAAGGATCGGATAGGATTCGATCGTGCGCATCCATAATTCTGGCCATGAGGCTGCAAGATGGAGTGGTGCAAAGCTTCGTTGTCTGTTATCACCATGCGACATGTCGGTATGTCGATTTCTGTGGTGATGACAGTGGTGGAGAATGTCATGGCGGTTGAAGTATGAGATCTAGTAATGGCGGACCGAGTATTTGAGGCGATGAGGAATTTGCTTGGTGATTCGTGACTTGTAGCAGCGGGTGTGGCAAGCAGGGGCGGCAACATAGGAAGACTACAGAGTCATCTTTCAGAGTGAAAATCCAAGGTCTGTCCTTCATTGGCTGTGCCTGGCAAAGACCTTGTTGAAGGCATGTATTGTTTTCTCCAGTGTGAAAATATAGGATCTTCGATCGGCCGGTGACGGCGTTTGTGCACTGTTTCCTTCTAGAAGGCGTCGCTTTTGGAGAATTCTGACTCCGGATGTTGATACGTCCAAAATGTAGCTCTATTTTTTTATTGTTTAATGCTACTTTTATATCATTGTTACATACTTCTATCATGATTTAATCTCATTTTGTGGCATTTTCATGAACTAATCTATTAACCAGATGCCAAGTGACATTTCTTGTTTTGTGTTGTTTTTGTATTTCATAAAAGTTGTTAAACAAATATTCTTGAAAATGGACCAAAATTACGGAGATTTTTTATCGGAGGGATTACACGAGGACACAAAAGGGCAACGTGAGGGGAGCCATGAGGGCCTCACGCAAGTGCCTGTCGCGGGCCAGAGGGCACCCGCAGGCCCACCTGCGTGGGCGCCTCGGGCACCACCTCGGTCACCTCTTTCGCCTATAAAATCCCCCTTGACCGAAAAACATCGGGGACGGAGTTTGTTTCAAGAAACACGTACAGATAATGAGGGTCAAAATTCTACATCTCAATTACTTTAGATCTGCAGATAAAAAGGGTGTAGACAATCTGAATATATGTTCCCTCAGGTTATGTGAGTAAATTGTTTTTCTATGTGATAACAAATTAGGTACCGAGGAATATTCCTCTAGATTATATTTGCAACAAGCTGGGTTTGATGTATGCTTATGTTCTTCTAGCGGAGCTGACGGTCCACCAAAATTTCTATGAAAATTTTCTGAAATGTCAATGCTTTTTTATTTATTTATACATGTATTCACTAAAATCTATATATCGAGATATATTTCAAATTTTAGATCTTACCTACCCTATATATATGTAACACTTGTTTTAGTTGTTGTACCCCTTGAGAGGTCTAGCAAAAACTATAGGAATCATTCAAAAAGATAGTGTTGTATAGAGGCTTAACCGAAAAAAAATCAAAGTGTAATTATTTCTTGTCATTTGGGGCAATCTTTGTACTACTCTCTTAACCAACCAAATGTCCATGTCATCCCGCTAACATTTATTAAATCCAATATTTTCTTGCATGCAACATATCCACGCCATGTACTTTTTATCCATCCAATTGTCTCTGTCACCAATTTTTAACCACCAAAAAAATTCATGTCAATTAATTTAGCTTTTCGACAATTGTGATCAGTTGAATATTTCCATATTTCTACAAACAATTTCATATTTCATGGGTCTTATATGTCTATATTTACACAATAATTTTTTAAAGTGATTTCCGCCGCATGGCGCGGGGTATCGTTCTAGTACTATGCTATAGCTCATGTGGATTTAGTAGGTCGCCTTGTTGATAACTTGCAAATAATGAGTAGATTATGGCTTGTCGAGTTCATTTCGCTTTGCATGCAATCCAAGATTTGGTGATTGTCTATTTACTTGCGTGCATTTAATTAGCCGGTACCAACGCGACGTTTCTAAACGCCGTATCCATCAAAGAAACGAGTGAGTAAGATACAGCCATGCCAATGCACCGTATCCAAATAGTGTGTCTACAAGATTTAATATGGGATCAATTTGTGGCCTAATTAGACTGCAGCTTACTTTGTGGCCTCATCAAGTCCAGTACTTCACGTTGTGCAGCATGGCGTGAGAGAGTTGCTTGGAGCACGGGATGGACTTTGCATTTATTTCGTTTTGTGTTTCACGTCAAGAGCCGGTTCTACCATAGCATACAGCAACTCTCTCTTGCTTCATTAATTAGGCCTCCACGTAAACATTTTGCCTATGAATTTGTGTCAACATACCCGCATTGGCACAGGCCTTATATGTCAAGTGGACATCACATCTGCTTTGGACCCGTGGCACTAGCTTCCATATGCTTTGGTGAGTGAAAGATATTGATCTCATGTATGTTCTATTTCAGCATAATTCGGTCCCAGCCATTGTTATCAGGCTCAAGCCATGCAAGAAGAGTTTGAAGTGGCCAGAAAACTTGCTGGGTGTCGTACGTTTTAATGGTACCGTCGAGTGCAAAGACATAGTATATCTGCAGCGCCCTTATCAAGGAGGAGGCATGTGCGAGTTAGTGTCATCGTGCATCAAGAAGTAGTAATACCAGGTGCCAGGGTCGATCGCCACACGTCAATTAAAACAGACGGATCCTGGCATTCTTGGTTTCGTTGCTAGCTAAGAGATGGATGGATTTAGAACGATCCGCGACAGCTTGGGAACGACAGCACTACAGCAGTTGCGCGCGATCAGTTAAACGAGTCGTGCATGCCTCGTACTAGTAGTGCTAAACAAGTCGAGCGGTTAAGAGCCAGCGGTTGCTTACGCGTTTATAACTTGGATCCACGATCAACTAGCATATTAAACAATTGGTGCACGAGGCCAGACAATGAAGAGGGTCTCATGCGCGTGTTGGAGAAAACAAAAGGGTAAATCCCCGGGCCTCAGCCTATATATACATATAGAGGGTCTTCGTCCATCCATCCGTCCTCCACACTCTCTCTCAAGGTCTCTCCCTCCCTCATGGCTAACTCCACTCTCAAGGTCGTGGCCGCGGTGCTTCTTCTCACCAGCCTCTGCGCCCCCAGCATCATGGGGCTGTGTATTTTTTGCCAAATCTGGCTCTTTGCCGGAACTAACGTCGCATCTGGCCCTTTTGCAAAACTATTTCCAGATCTGGCCCCTCGGGTCGGCGCCAGAGGGTTTGGCGCCGACGTTGCACAGGACGGCGCCAGACGAGCGCGGCGCCGAACATGGGTCGGCGCCAAAGACCATGGCGCCGACGTCTAAAACCAATGTACTGCCAAATTGACTCGGCGCCGAGCTGTGCAATGTCGGCGCCAAACCCTCTGGCGCCGACCCGAGGGGCCAGATCTGAAAATAGTTTTGCCAAAGGGCCAGATTTGGCAAAAAATACTGGGGCTGTCGCTGAGCAAGACGCCAGCTGAAAGGTGCGCGGAAAGGTGCGTGGAATTCGAGTGCTCTATTATCCCGCGTTTCGAAAGGGATACCCACCACCATGGCGGCGGGAACCTATGGCGCGCGGTCAATTGCATCATCAAGATGATTCCGACCTGTAGGACCACCTGCGACGCTGCCTGCCTCGCCGACGACAGCCCCCTATGCGAACAACTCGTTCCCAAGTGCAAGGACCATTGCTCCATGGTGAACGGATTGTGTCGTCGCGGATGCTCAGGTATAGAGTCATGTCGGCGTCAGTGCGAGAGTCAATTCGATTCATGCGTCGCCAGATGTGACAGCCGCCGCACGTCCTGCCCATGCGGTCTCTTTGGCTGAAGAGATGCCGCCGAAGACACCAAACAGGAGGTCGTATGTCATCTGCTTGCTTGCTTGCTGTTTCGAGTGCGCGCGTCTGTGTTTGTGTCGTCGTCGTGTCTGCTTTATTTATGTTTAACAAGACAAAGCATGTGCTTGTCTCACGCGTCCATGTACTCTGTGTCGCCGTGTCCTTGGTGTCACTTGCTTTGTATACGTATGTACGCACGTGATGATGAATAATAAAGAGTGTTTTTATCAAGGTTTTGGATACCGAATTAATGGCACTTTTTTTTTACCGTGGGTGCTCGGGATTTCTGGTAACCGCGGTTACCGGAAAATACCGGACAATTATCACCCAACTTTTTTTAATAAAATTTGAATTCAAATCCTTTCAGTAAGTGTCAATAATACGTAAAACTCAAACCATGCAAAACCGTAGTTGGAACGTTGTTGTATCATGCATTCATGCTATTGCCTTGTTGGTTGTTCTGAGGTCGACGGTTTGAGACCGAGGATTCGCAGCCTTAATTTTCTACATTAATATGTGGATTTCGATCACGTACTAAGGGCGTGGAGTGAAAGCGCAAACATAGTAGTCGTACACGCGTCACAATCACATAAGAAAAAGTAAAGGAACATAGAGAAATAGGCGGAACTGATCTTTATTAATCAATTGGTGTGTCTCTCTCCATACAATACATGAGTATATGTAGGAGGAGAGGGCAAGGGATGAGAACCAACTACAGGGAAAACCCCCAAGCAAAGGGTCGGCCCGTACGAAACCGTACGTCGGTTTCCCAACACTCCCCTTGGTCCAACATGATGTATTCACTATGTCTCAAAATTCCAAAACACCCACTGGAATAATTGCACAGGATTAATTTAGCGACACCATGCATAAAAAGTTATAGTCAAGATCAATATTGTCAAGCATATTCTTCTCGATGCAAGACATGGCCAAAACAATCAATCTTTCCTGGGACATTGTTAATCTCAAATAATTTTTCAATAACTTCAACTTTGAGAAACTCCTTTCAGCTGATGCAACCATTACAGGTACAGTCAAAAGGATATGGTGTGCAGTTGAGACATTTAGATAACAATATGCAGCTCTAACAACTCAAATATCTCATCTGCTGACATTAGTGTGTTAGACAATGTCATATGCAATACTTTTAGTTCTGAAACAAAATCATTTAACTCAACATCTGCTGACTTACAATGAGTGAACGTCTTGACAAATTTTGTGGAACATCTTCTTAGATCATTATCACCCAACGACTTCAGTTCTTTCGAGTTGAACAAGAAGCCAAATATGCTCCCAAATGACTTTAGTTCCTCAAATCTATTAGTCAGAGAAGCAATTCCAATATCAATCATCACCAGAAAGTATTTATCTCTAAATGATCCCTCCTCATTTGCTTGTGCTTCTTCATTATGTTCATTTTCTTCATTGTCACTATTTTCATAAAATAAATCTGGTAATATGTCGTTTTACAAGAAATGAAGGTCGTACACCCGTGTCAATTGCAATAGATATCGCAATATCCAAACTAGTTGCAAAGCCTTCATTTCAGTACTTCTGAAAATATGAGATGGCGCCTTCAATTTGCTTAAGAGTAACATCAATGCACACAATTTTAGACTGTATCTTCTTACTCACCATGTTTACAGTAAACATAATGTCATGCCACATAACCATTCCAAGTAAAAATGCAAATTTCTCAAGTGCACTAGCCAACGGTTTTGCGTCGCTCTTACTGTTGGCGTCATCATTAGAGATTCTCTACAATTCCAATAATGCATTTCTTAACTCGGGTGCTTGATATCTGATAGCATACACACTCTTTATTCAACTCTCCCATCAAGTGTTACACAAAGACTTAACTGTCATTTTTGGAACATGATCAAACAATATCTGTCATCATTTAGTAGAGCTTGAAAACAGTATGTAATTCTTTGCACAACACAAAAGAAAAGTAATAGCTTTACCACAAGACTTTGCCGTATCACTAAGTAAGATTCAGGTTGTGACAAGAACATGCATGTACAATGCTCTTGGATTAGTTGCAAGTAATTTGCTCTGTACCCCTTGGTTTTCTCCCTTCATGTTTGAACCATTGTCATACCCCTATCAACGAACATCTTTAACATTCAAACCAACAGATTCAAGTGAATCTATTAACACATTATGAAGTCCAAGTCCTGATGCATCATCCACCTTCAAGAACTCCAAAAAAAACTCCTCTATTTTTGTAGTGGTAGTCGACATGTTTACGCACCTCACAATAAGTGTCATTTGTTCTTGATGGCTCAGATCAGGGTTACAGTTTTAAAGGATAGACAAATACCCTGCATAGTTAAACACCATAGATCTAGCAATTTTATTTGGTAAAAATAGATACAATCGTACTATGAGTGTTAGAACAGATCTAACACTTTTACCCGTATAAATCAGGTAGTCCACCATCTAAAACATAGAAAGGATATTTGTGCGTACCTTCCATGTCGGAAGAGGGCGGGAACAATCTGGTCTTTCATACATGCGTGGGAACAACATCATTCTTCCATAAGTGCGGTCGAAAATATGGGCGACATGTCCAGTCTTCTATATATGTGCGCAGTGTTGGATTAGGCAGCGCCTAGGCGATGGGCAAACGCCTCGCCTAGGGCATAAGCGGTACTCTAGACAATGCAACCAATAAATTTTGTTCTCCATCAATAAATCATGCCATATTGCATTGAAGAACCAGATGGGCAATAATCCAATGCCATTTGTTGGTAGCATACTCATTTATATGGTCTAAATTATCGTGTATAGATATATAATAACCCAAATAAACACCTGATGGTGCAAACTGTATGCCCGCCTAGGTTGCGCCTAGTGCGCTTAATCATTGCCTAGGCGCTAGGCGAATGGCAACCGCCTCGCCTACGCCTAGCGCTTTTTCCAACCTTGTATGTGCGTGAGAACAACTTCATTCTTGATGTAGCACATGAGAGGTGAGATCTCGCTTTCGCCTTTCCAACGCACTGGACATGATAAGGTCAGAAAATGGGAGGCAACTGTTCAGTGAAGTGGCACGGAAGATTGTTGCCGCTCCGAATTTATATAACATGTGATTTAGGGTTGCAAAAGTACTGCGCCCAGAATTAGAACCCATCGTTCATTTCCGGTAAAGGGGCCTTATTAGTCGCTCAGTAGGATATATCCCAGCGGTTGGTCTAAGTGGTGGCTCGTGTCTTCGGCCTAGCGCGGCGTGCCGCCACGCCGGCTCTTGCTTGCAAATGACAAAGAGGAGAGAAAGGAAAAAACAAATAGAGGATTTGTCCACGCACCGGTAAATGAGGAACATGAGAGAAAGAAAAAGATGGAGGACTTGTGGGCTGTCACACGAGCCACACCGCGGACACATGCGAACAAACGGACATGTCCGGGGTGACCCAAATTAGTTATGCAATGGGTCGCGTCCGACAAAAGTCGGACCTTCTATCAAATGGGGTCGCCGGCTTTGGGTTGTAATATTTATTCTCATACATACAAAATGTACACGTGGGTACGAAATATTTCAAAAAACAAATACATGTGCGTACGAAAAGGGTATCTCCGCTGATGTTGTCTTTAGATACCTCGGATTTAAATTTCACGGTATGACCACTACTCCACCGCTGCTTAATACAAGATGTCTTAGTGTTCTTTAGTTTTCTTCTACTCGTTTTAGTCCCTACGTAGTTATTATAAATATTGTAATATCTAGAACATCTGTGATTAGTAGTACTTTACACAACGAGCTTGTATATCGAGCGCAAACCCCCCAGCCTCAGGCCTCAGCACCATGTCGCCGCCGCTGACCCCTCCTCCCCTTCGGGCGGGCCCCCTATCCAGGCCACCACGCCATGCCAGGCCTCGACGCACGCACGGTACCTGTTCGATAGAACGCCAGCCGTGGCGGCCTCGCTGTCTTGGCCGGCGTTCCCGAGGTGCGCGAAGCGAATGGTCTCATCACGCGTGGAGTACGTACGGCGAAGAGCTTTTCATCAAGACTTGTTATGAGCTTTTCACCATGCTTGCCGACACTGCCTAGCTACTTTCTCACTGTTTACCGCACCGAGGAAAGCAGGGACCCCAAGTCAAGTCAGGTCTCCTCCATCGTCCTTTCTCACTGCTTTCCATGTGACTCCCTCTCAACTTTCTCTCAGCTCGTTGCCATCCCATTGCCCGGGACTTTCCTTCTTGCTCGTGGCTCCCATATTCTCCAGCCGCCAGATCTGCGGCCGGCGAGCATCGACGACGCCGGCCGGCGTGCGTGACCCGTCCGTCTAGCTCGAGCGCGTGAGCAGCAGCAGCTGGGCGCGCGAGGTTTCTTCACATATCTATCTATTCGTTTATTTGCTATACTCCCTGCTTCAGTACATTACAGAGCTCCAAGAGCTGTGTCAACCCATTCTGCATTTCTCGCGCAGGGATCTGCCCCCATATCTACCTTCTTGTCAAAAGTGTCCATCTGATTTTTTGGAAGGAGGTTTCTTTCAAGGCCGCACATTTTTTACTCATCTACTTCGAGCGCACGTTCCAACTTATACAGGTAAAACTCTATACAGTACATACAAGCTCTGGTTTTTTCTTCAGTTCATCAATTCCTACATGCCATCTAGCGAATAGCATACAGATCGAAATAATAGATTTCTTTATGTTCTTACTTTCTTCGATCACACCATGTTCTCTAGCTAGGAAGCTCTGATGCGTAGAATAAATACCCACATTGCAGGCACCTTGCAGGCATGACTAGGAGCTGAGATAAACAGTTGTCCTTGTCCAGCAAGAGATGGCTTCAATAGTGGTGACCGCTTCCATTGGCGTGATGAAACCACTCCTGGATAAGCTGGCCACCCTCATGGGGGAACAGTACGCTAAGTTGAAGAACCTACGGAAGGAAGTGAAGTTCATCAGTGATGAGCTTACCGGCATGAAGGATGCCCTTGAGGGTCTTGCAGATCTGGAAGAGCTTGATCCACAAACAAAGAGGTGGAGAGACATAGTTAGGGAGATGTCATATGATATTGAGGACATCATCGATGACTTCATGCACCACATCGGGGAGAAAAGTAAAACCGATGGTTTTGGAACAAAGACAGCTCGACTATTCAGAAAGTTAAGAGCCCGTTTTCAGATTGGTGGTCAGATCAAAGATATCAAGAAACTTGTGCTTGAGACTAGTGCACGGCGCCAAAGGTATCAGCTTCCTATCCGCCCTTCAAGTGACGTGCCCATTGACCCACGAGTCACCACACTATACGAGAAGGCGGCTAACCTTGTTGGCATGGAGGGGCCAAAAAACGAGCTTGTCCACTTGCTAGGTGATGACGAGAAGCAGCTGAAGGTGGTATCTATTGTGGGGTTTGGAGGTCTAGGAAAAACAACACTTGCCAACGAGGTATACCGTATGCTCAAGAGTGATTTTGACTGTGGTGCATTTGTCACGGTGTCTCAAAAGCCAGACATCCCAAAACTTATCCATAGTTTACTATATGAACTTGGGAGTGGAATACCTTTTCACGGCTGCGACTTAAATGTTCTTCTCAACAAAGTCAGAGAATATCTACAAGATAAGAGGTACTTATTTTACATTTTGTATTGTTTCTTGTCCCTGCCTTTCCTGAAAACAAATAATGTATTTGCCTTTGTCATTTCGGAAATATCTGTTCTGTTTCATGAGTAAAGGCCCTATTGAAAATCATTAGTTGCTCCTTCAGAAATGGCTACAAGTAAAAGTGCGAGCAAGAATATGCTTTTAAAAGTCGATGTATCCGTCCATAAACTTGGGAGTCTCGGTTTCAAAATAAATGTCCATTCACAAAATCAAAGCTGAAGTTGCTCACAATTCTCATTCTATACTCTGTACACCTTTTTGTGAAATTAAACTGGATGTAATATGCCACTTAATATGGGTTTTCATGTTTCTTCATATTAACTTATTCTTAGAATGTTGTTTCTTGGCCTATGCACAAGGTAGGGTTGTAGACAGTTATTGTGAGACTGAAATAGTATTTCGTAAAATTATGCTATTTCACGTAACGTTGTGATGGATGATTTGATAGGTACTTGGTTATAATTGATGATGTATGGAATGAACAAGCATGGGGTATTATTAAATATGCTTTCCCGGAAAATAATCTTGGCAGCAGAGTAATAGTAACTACTAGAATTAAAAATGTGGCTAAGGCATGTTGCTTGCAAGGAAGTGATCGCATATTAGAAATGAAGCCCCTTAGCAGCAAATACTCGAGAAAATTATTTCTTGATAGGATTTTTGGGTCAGAAGAAGCTTGCCCTCTCGAGCTTATAGATGCATCGGATGAAATTCTCAAAAGATGTGGTGGTTTGCCTCTTGCGATTATTAGTATATCGAGCATGCTAGCAAGTGAAGGTTCCAACCAAAAGGAAAGATGGGAACATGTAAGGGACTCTCTGGGCTCAGTAACAAACCTCACACTGGAAAGGATGAGGCAAATCTTAAACCTTAGCTACAGAGATCTTCCTCATCATCTCAGGACATGTTTTCTATATCTTGGTATGTATCCGGAGGATTACGAGATTGACAGATCCAATCTTGAACGCCAATGGATGGCTGAAGGTTTTATCAGTAAAGAAAAAGGAAGAGACGTGGAGAAGGTTGCAAGAAGTTATTTCAATGAGTTGGTGAATAGGAGCCTTATTCAGCCCGTAGATTTTGATGACACAGGATCCATGACAGCATGCAGAGTACATGATATGATGCTCGATCTTATCCTGATTAAATCTGAAGAAGAGAACTTTTTCACTATAGTTGACGACCCACAAGCCATTACAGGACTGGATTACAAGATTCGTCGGTTGTCTATCCGTATGAAAAATAATGATGCCATAATATTGTTCCCGGCGAACATCACTATGTCACAAGTCCGGACGATTATGCTGTTTGGGGGCTGTTTAAAAACATTTTCTCTGTCAGAGTTCAAGTTCCTCCGAGTTTTTCATAGTGGTGACATAACTATATATACAGTTCTTCTCACTGGACTGTGTAAATTGTACCATCTGAGGTATTTATATATCGGTGAAAATATGAGGTGTGAGCTACCATTACAGGCTAGTGTGCTGAAACACTTGGAAACACTTCACCTGGACGATTACGATCGTCGTTTTTATGTGCACGCTTTATCTTATCATCGACATACATTACCTAGTGGGATTGGCAACATGAAATCCCTGCAGTATCTATCAGGATTTGAATTTTTGGAGAATACGGTAGATAATATCAACGGCCTTGGAGAGCTGGCCAATCTGAGATTTCTAGCTCTCGTAAGACTTTATGATCCGTCTAAACTGGACGACGTGAAGGAACGCATGGATGCTCTGTGCTCTTCCATGGGAAGACTCGGTAGCCTCCAGAAATTGATGCTCGCCGGTATTGGGAGGCAGATGGATGGCCTGTTTCCATTGTATCCTCCCCCAACGGCCTACCGCCTTCGGACACTCCGCATGCAAGAATGTTGGTTTTCCAGGGTTCCTTGCTGGATGAGAGAACTCCGTTACCTCAGTGAGTTACAATGCCGTGTTGATGAGCTGCTAGATGATGGTGTTGGTATTCTTGCGGATCTGCCCCTCCTCAGTGTCCTGTATATAAGGCTCGAATGTGAACAAGATGAAATGATTGTCTTTTCTGGGAAAGGATTCCCTGCGCTTAAGCTCTTAAAATTTCATTTGGGCTCGAACAGCACTTCCTACCTGACTTTCCAGCCTGGTGCAATGCCCAAGCTTCAGAGGCTTGACCTAAGTACCTGGGCCAGCGAATCGGAGCAGAACAAGGTCGCACCTGCTGGCCTCGAGCACCTGTTAGGTCTCAAAGAAATATCTGTCTATATGGCCCATTTCGAGGATCCAATTAGCATAGAGTCTGCCTTTATAAGTGCCGTTAACAAGCACCCGCCAATCCTAGCTTCGTATTCAATGTTTAATACTGATATCTCCTTCTGCTCAGCAGCGAGCAGCTGGTATGTGCAACCCTATCAATCTATCTTCCTCCTCCAATTAGCGACAAGTATTAAGTGGATGTTCTGAACTCGTAAGCCTGCATATTGCTTATGACCTTCTTTACCACTCTTGGTTTTTCAGGAATGCTGCTAGTGTTTCAGTTTCTGTCATCTGGGGACAACATGGTCTGAATACTGATGGAGTACTGGAGGAAGATAACTCACGTCCGTGTCACGCCAGATGGAGATCTACTGCTGGAAAAGATCAAGCTACATATTTGCTTCGTGCTACCTCATTCCATCGAACTATTTTCTTATACGTTCTGTCATTGAGTTGCTTGCAGCCTCTCTGAGAGGATGGTCACACTTTTTATTATTATGCTTGTAATAAAGGCAGGAGTTTGCACTGACGGTGCCTTCTTCCCAGCCAGCCACTGAATTATCTGTGTTGTTGTTTTTGATGTGTTTGTTTGCTACCAGTACTGTACTGAACAATGGTTGTCTACTCGAACTGGAAGTTGTATGCTTGAATTCTTTATAAATTTTGTCAAAGGACTATAATATCCTTTGGGACACGGAGAACCATGACTAAACAGAGAAACCCACCAATCAAGCATTGACACGTGCACTTATAAATTTTGTCAAAGGACTATAATTATGTCATGTAACAAGGATAGAGATGCCACTGTTATGGGAGACACAACGTGAATATACGCACGGTTGTGCCACTCCCTTTCCATGGCGACCAAACACGACGACGGAGAAGATAACGGGAGGGAGGGCCGAGAAAAGAAGATTTTGGCGAACATGAGCATGAGCAGCAGCGAAGAACGGCGTAGTTGGTGGCTGGGCATCTCACCTGATCGTTTGGGAAGTGCACATGTCTAAGATGTGGCTTGCGACTTCTTGGGTCACAGCGATGTCGCTGGTGCTACCGTGGGTCATCTACTTGTGGGAAACGAAGAAGACAAAGAAACAAGCGACCGACCAGCAAAAAGAGAGGCTCACGTGCTAAGACCCTTCTCCTCCTCTCCGATTTTAAATCGTTCGGGTCCGACCAGATCTGACCAGGTTGTGCGTCCAAAAAGGCTAAAGATGCCAGCTTGGTTCGGATTATTCCTCTACTGGGCCGAGCTGCGGTTTGGTCAAGCCTTCACAATTTCGAGACAATTCTAGGAATTCGTGGTGACCCTGCACACCCAACTGTTATAACTCGGTTCCTAGTTGCCTCTCAAGCCTACCTACATAAAGCATAGCAGTTCATGCTCGAAGGATATCACCAACAGGTTTGGTATCGTTGTTCCGCTCAACTTGCTGCACAAAACAACACCGGCCTTTTGCAATATATAGAGAGAAAGGATTTCCCCATCTTTCATTAATGCATGCCAACCGATATTTTTTCAAATAAGTTATGCATGTTTGGGTCCCTGCCCTGTGGTTTCTTAGTTAAAGGCAATTAAAGACCATGCGACCGGCCTGTTTTAAGAAATTAGATTGCAAATAAAACTGGTGAATTTTTTTTGTCATTCCGCTAAGTATTAGTGGATTGAATTTATTTGAATTCTCAATTGATCGAGAAACTGTAAATTTAGTTTTAGCAAGAAAGTTTTTTCTTAACCGATTCTGACTTACGAACATCTCAAACAAGTGAGACGTCGAATGGCCACTATTTTCAACACGCATTCAAGCTCTGAACATTTATTCATGAGATACATCATCTCCATTTCCATTAGCAGTTAACCAGATACCGTATATCCGCCCGTGGCCATAACGGGGAGTCCTCCATTTTTCCATTTCCATTAGTTAACTAGATAGTGTATCCGACCGTAGCCATAATGGGAGTCCTCCATTTTCCATTAATTGAGAAGCTAGTAAACTCGACCGTGCGGAGTCCTGATTGGATAGGCCTCACAACTATACACCGATGGGGATGCCAGCTACCACCGTTCCCGCTGCACACATGCCGACTCGGGGTAGTACTCGCCACGTGGTGGCGGGAGACAGTTCAGCTGCGACGGACGAGGACACGTTGGCGAAGGCGATGAGGCGCAAGGCTGCGCAGAATGACATCTCCTCGCAGAGTACGTCTTTTCCCGCTAAGTCGTTCCGTCAATTTTCAACACCTTCTTTATCGTCTAGGTTGGTCAAAGTAGGTGTTAAGTTGGGGAGTAATGAGGAGGAAGTTGCGGTTTCAGCTAATGCTTTGCGTCATTTAGAGTTCGATCGTTTAAGGGCAACTCCTGTGGCACAGAGTAGAGCTTTTAACTCTCATATAGATGAGGATGAAGCGGATGCCACACTAGATGGTCAGCTTTTATCTCATCTAGTTGGCGAGGTCTCGGAGGTGAGTTTGGATGAGGCAAGGTTAGAGTCAGTTTTTGACCTGCAGGCCTCACGCCGTAAATCCAAAGGTTCTATGTCCAAAAAGAACCAAACGCCTCGCAAAAAGGGGAATAGGTCAAAATCTTCAAATCGTTCCAGATGAATGGCATTTTTATGAACAACAGAGGTCTTGGTGACTTGGATAAACATTTACATATTGCACAATCTATTAGAGATCATGATTTGGATTTTTTGGCTATTTCCAAAATGGGCAGGCGAGAGTTCTCAAGTAGTCTTGTAAACCGTATTTCCGGAGGTTTGGATTTCACTTGGCACTCACGTCAGCCTCGTGGTAGGTCTGGGGGTATTTTACTCGGTTTTAAATCGGACTCCATGGATGTGGTGGCTGTTTCGGGTGGTGATTTTCATTTGAATGTTCACATCAGGAACAAAACCGATAATTTTACTTGGAGTCTGGTAGCTGTGTATAGTGCTGCCCAAGAGGAATACAAGGTTGACTTTCTTTGCGAGTTGGTAAATCTGGCTAGAGATAATCCATTTCCTATTATTATAGGAGGAGACTTTAACATGCTAAGATTTCCACATGAGAAGAGTAGAGGCCGGTTCGACAGCCACTGGCCCTTTCTTTTCAATGTTGTCATAGATAGTTTCGATCTGAGAGAGGTTCAGATGATTGGTAGACAATTCACATGGGCGAATAGTCTGCCGCAACCGACTTTTGAAAAACTAAATCGTGTGCTTATGGATACCGAATGGGAATCTAAATATCCTTTGGTATTAGTGCGCGCTCTGGAGAGGATTGAGTCGCTATCGGACCACGCCCCAATCTTGCTATCCATCGGGAAACCACATACGCACCATCATTTCAAATTTGAATTAGGATGGTTGCATCGGGATGGGTTCGATGACTTGGTCAAGGAGGTTTGGGCTAGACCAGTGTTGGGTGGTTCACCTATCCAACGATGGAATAATAAAATTCGCAATATGCGTAATTTCCTTCGTGGGTGGGCTCGCCATACATCTGTTATGTTAAAGAAAGAAAAGGTTCGTTTCTCTGCCATAATTGAGGAACTCGATGGTTTCGCAGCTACACGTCCGTTATCCACGCATGAGATTGAACTAAAAAATCAATCAAATGCACAGATAGCACGTCTGTTGCGAGAAGAGGAAATCAAATGGTACCAAAGATCAAAAGACCAATTTATTCTTGAAGGAGACTCGAATACAAGGTACTTCCATAGTATTGCTAATGACAGATACAGGAAGAAACTTATTCACTCCTTAAATCAGGAAGAGGGTCTGATTGAAGGACAGGACAAATTGAAATGGTATATCACACAGTACTACAAAATTTGTTTGGCGCTCCGGACGTAGGGAATTTTACCCTGAATGAGTCTCGAACAGATGATATACCCCAAGTGTCCGACGAGGAAAACCCGTTCTTAACTTCACTGTTTACGGAGGAGGAGGTTAGGAAGGCGGTATTCCAAATGGAACATAATAAGGCACCTGGTCCGGATGGCTTCCCTGCGGAATTTTACCAGCATTTTTGGGATGTCATCAAGCCAGACCTTTTGGTACTATTCGGATGTCTCCATGGAGGTAACCTGGAACTGTTCCGTCTCAGCTTTGGGGAAATTATTTCGTTACCTAAAATTAATGAAGCAGAAAGGATCCAACAATATCGGCCGATCTGTCTTCTTAATGTTAGTTTCAAAATATTCACAAAGGTAGCGACTTTGAGACTTAACTCTGTGGCGGATCATGTGGTACGGCTAACCCAAACAACATTTATGCAAGGTAGGAATATCCTAGATGGGGTGGCAATACTGCATGAAACAGTCCATGAGATGCATAGGAAAAAGCTCAATTGGGTGGGTCATTTTAAAAATTGACTTTGAGAAACCCTATGGCAAGGTCAAATGGCCTTTCCTCCTACAAACGTTGAGGATGAAAGGTTTTTCTGCGGAATGGTGTGCTTGGGTCCTAGAGTTTGTTTATGGAGGTAGTGTGGCCATTACTTCCAAACAAAAAAAGGACTACGTCAAGGTGACCCACAATCGCCTATACTATTTAATATAGTGTCTGGTATGCTGGCGATCACGATCGAGCGTGCCAAGATCGATGGCCAATTTGATGGGGTGATCCCACGTCTAGTTGATGGTGGGTTATCTATCCTTCAATATGCGGACGATACGATTCTTTTATGGATCATGACCTGGAGAAGGATAAAAATCTGAAGTTAATTCTTTCAGCTTTTGAGCAGCTCTCAAGATTGAAATCAATTTTCATAAGAGTGAATTGTTTTGCTTCGGCGAGGCCCAAGATGCGGCTGTGCAGTACACCGAACTATTTGGTTGTGCACATGGTCCATTTCCTATTAGGTATTTGGGTATTCCAATTCACTATAGGAGATTGGCAAATGCTGAATGGAAGCATGTCGAGGAATCGTTTGCATGCTAGGTTGAGTAGCTGGAAAGGAAAGCTACTACCGCTAGGTGGAAGATTGGTTCTTATTAATTCAGTACTAAGTAATATGGTACTGTACATGATATCATTCTTTCAGTTACCAAAAGGAGTCTTACATAAATTGGATTATTTCTGATCTAGATTCTTTTGTCAAGGGGATAGTGGAAAAAATATCGACTCGCTAGATGGGAGGTGGTTTGCCGTCCAAAAGATTAGGGAGGGTAGGGTATCAATGATCTTATAGTCAAGAATACAGCTCTACTTGGTAAGTACCTTTTTAAATTACTAACCGAGGATGGTGTTTGGCAGACACTGCTCAGGAGAAAGTATATTGGCTCAAAAGCTTTGTCCCAGGTGTATTGGAAATCGGGGGACTCGCACTTTTGGGCGGGCCTCATGGCGACAAAGAAATATTTCTTTCTCTATGGTGCTTTCAATATTAAGGATGGTACGGAAATTAGTTTCTGGGAGGATAAATGGTTAGGTGATACAACTCTTCACGAACAATATCCGGCTCTATATAATATTGTTCGTCATAAGAGCGATACGCTAGCTTCGGTTATGTAGACCTGGCCTCCTAATATGACGTTCAGATGAACTCTTTACAGTCCACGCCTTGTGATGTATAATGCCTTATTGGGGAGACTGACTTCGGTTCAGTTATCACAAGGACCTGATGAGTTTCGTTGGAATCTAAACGGGAACGGTATGTTCTCTGTAGACTCCATGTATAGAGCTATGCTACACTCCGACTTGCCGGTTGATAATAATAAAAAAATTGGTGTATGAAGGTACCACTAAAGCTAAAAAAAAAATTGCGTGTTATCTTCATAAAGGGGTTATTTTAACCAAAGACAACCTGGTCAAGCGTAACTGGCAGGGAAGTACAAAATGTGTTTTCTGTTCACATGATGAAACAATAAAACACTTATTCTTCCAGTGCAAGGTTTCTCGTTCTATATGGTCCGTCATTCAGATAGCTTCTAATTTGTATCCACCATGCTCTGTTGCAAATGTTTTTGGCAACTGGCTGCAGGGTGTTCATCTCAAAGATAGAACTATTATTAGAGTGGGAGCGTTAGCCGTTATTTGGTCGCTCTGGCTGTGTAAAAATGACAAGTTGTTTAATGATAAAAATTCTACTCTCTTGCAGGTACTATACCGATGCACAAGTTTGCTCCGTTCGTGGTCCACATTACAACGTGTGGAAAATCGACACCTTTTTATGGTGGCGTCTGCACGACTGGAGCACACGGCGAGGGATATTTTTATCCGATATGGATGGCCTAGGGATCTTCGTATAGACCCCCCCCCCCCCCCCCCTTCTCCATAGGCGTGTTAAAATTATACTTGTATCCCGTCTATGGTTTGCTTTTGCCACTTTTTTAGTACATTTCTTTTTTTGGCTGTGCGCATCTTGTTATGCAGAGGCTGGATGTAAGACATACTTTGTATCGTTGATAAATTGAAATGAAAATCCTTTATCAAAAAAAAAAAACTATACACCACATCTACCAGCAGCATCATAGATATTTGGTGTGGGTGAGGCTGGCGGCATCAGATGCTGTGTTGGCAGAAAAGTGTGAGTGGGTGGTGGTCGTCTTGCTGGCGACAGTGGCAATGTTGACGCCGAAGGCCTGGCCCTTGCACGTGAACTCCGCGGACGCGACCGCCGTCGAGGACAAAGAGGAGGCCACTATCAGGGCCTTTTTTGCGGGGATGAAAGGAAAAAATAATACTCTGGCGTAGTGGAACACACTTTTAATGTATGAACACATATACCTGAATGCATCTTCCATATTCTTCTTTGTCCTTTTTTTTGACACATCTTTCATTTACTTCTTTTTCCATTAATTTGGTTGTGTTTTGCATCGCGGTGGAGTGTGATAGTCTCAGCGTTCCAATCATCATTTAGGTCTTGGCAGACGCTTGCCACTCTAAAATTTTAATTTCTTTTGAGGCGTCACTATTCGACGCTACACCAGAATTTTTGATATATAAGTTTTCATTTGAAAATATAAAAGGACTATTGCAGTCCCTAGTTAGTAAAAGAAATTAAGTCCAATATGTTTTCACATAAGTGAACTCGTCTTGAAACTGTTGCCTCTTTATATGTTTCGTGTAATTTGTCAAAATATCGTCCAACTGTGGACTGCAGCTTTCTGAAATGATACACTCTTAATTTTTACGGTTTTCTAGAACTCAGTCGCTTGAGACCTAACTAAATCTCAGTCACCTCCTCCACCATATGATCTAGCCTCGTGATTCCTGCAGCTCTTCTTCCTCCTCCCACCTTTCTTCTTCCTCGCCACAGAGCCGAGTCGGCGACGGGCGGGCAACGCGGCTGGTCACGGCGGCCGACGGCGATGACGAGAATGGAGCAATCCGGAGCCGCCGGAGACACGGCTCACCACGGTGGAGGCAAGCAAGAAACTTAGCTAGGTAGTTGCGGGGGGACAGGTTTAGAGGGATGGGCGGGGCGGCGGTGGATCGGCGGAGGAGGAGCTCGGGGCAGGGCGGGGCGGCGAGGCGTTGTGGCAGCGCGCCGAACGGGGGCGGGGAGGAAGGCGGCTAAGTTGGCGGTGTGATACGTCTCAAACGTATCTATAATTTTTGATGTTCCATGCTGTTATTATATCAATTGCTACATGTTTTGGCTACACTTTATATCATTTTTATGCATTTTCTGGGACTAACCTATTAACAAGATGCCACAGTGCCAGTTCCCTGTTTTCTGCTGTTTTTGGTTTCAGAAAATCTATTAAGGAAATATTCTCGGAATTGGACGAAACAAAAGACATCGTCAATAATATCACGAGGAGATCACGGAGTCCAAAGGGGAGTCGGAGCAGACCCACCAGGGGGCCACGCCACACTAGGGCGCGGCCCAGGGTGGGCCCGCGCCCACCTATGGCGTGGTGGCCCCCCTCGGCCACCGACGCCGCCTCTTCGCCTATATATTCTCCGCGACGCGAAAACCCTATTACGGTCGATCATATTCCACGAAAAGTTCCGTCGCGGCCGTCATCGTCAATCTCAGATCGGAGGAGTTCTGAAGCTCTTCCCGGCACCCTGCCGGAGGGGAGATCATCACCGGAGGGCTCTACATCACCATGCCTGCCTCCGGAGTGATGCGTGAGTAGTCCACCCCTGGACTACGGGTCCATAGCAGTAGCTAGATGGTTGTCTCTCTACCTTGTGCTTCCATGTTTAGATCTTGTGAGCTGCCTAACATGATCAAGATCATCTTATTGTAATGCTAGATGTTGTGTTTGCTGGGATCCGATGAATATTGATACCATGTTTATTCAAGTTGTTTATCTATGTGCTCTTGATCTTGCATGCTCTCCGTTGCTAGTAGATGCTTTGGCCAAGTAGATGCTTGTGACTCCAAGAGGGGGTATTTATGCTCGATAGTGGGTTCAGTCTCTAGATATCTGGATCAGTGACAGAAAGGTCTAAGATGGTAGATGTGCTGTTGCTACTAGGGATAAAACATTGGTGCAGTGTCCAAGGGCACTTGTATTGATTACATTACACACTTTACTTCATGCAATAATCTGTTGTTAGCAACTTAATACTGAATGGGATGCGGATGCTGCCTTGAAGGTGGATTATTTAGGCATAGATGCGGTTGGAATAACGGTCTATGTACTTTGTTGTAATGCCCAACTAGATTTCATAGTAGACATCTTGGCATGTATTGCATTGTTATGCCCTCTCTATTTGTCAATTGCCCAGCTGTAATTTGTTTACCCAACATGCTAGTTATCTGTTCTGAGAGAGACACCACTAGTGAACTGTGGACCCTGGTCCAATTTCCTCATACTGTTTACACAACTGCTGCAATCATCTGTTTCCTGTTACTTGCTATTTTTCCTGCTGTTTTCCACACCATACGTTTAACTCTTTGTTTCTGCAAGACCGGAGAGATTCACAACCTCTTTGTTTCGTGTTGGGCAAAGTTCTGGTTTGTGTCTGTGCAGATTCCACGTTGGTGCAAGCTCCCTAGCGCCAGGGGGAGTCAACATCAACAACCTTCCGATAGATCGTCAAGTCCTACTTGTCCGATTAAACCTTGGGTAGATTATTCAAGGGAAAACTTACTGCTGTCTACATCATAACCTTCCTCTTGGGGTTCACCAACACGTAGCCATCAAACTGTTTTCTGGCGCCGTTGCCGGGGAAGTAATCATCATCACCATCATCATCATCCTCAAATACTCTCCCGTCAACCAGGCACCAGCTGTTTTCTGGCGCCGTTGCCGGGGACTTGGAGGCTATTGGAAAGGGGAATCTCTCAGTTCCAATCTCTTTACTTTGTTTTTGTCTTGTTTTATTTTTGTTTTGCTTGCTGTTAAAAATCAAAAACCCAAAAAAAATTAAATTCCTGCATCTAGTTTTTAATTTCGAGTTGTGCTTTTGTTCGTTTTAGTCTTGCTAAAATGAGTAATCCTGAAAATACTAAGTTGTGTGACTTTACTAGCACAAACAACAATGATTTTATCTGTACACCCATTGCTCCACCTGCTTCTAAAGCAGAATTTATGAGATTAAGCCTGCACTGTTAAATCTGGTTATGAAAGAGCAATTTTCTGATGTTAGTACTGATGATGCTGCTGCCCACTTAAACAACTTTGTTGAACTTTTTGATATGCAAAAGTATAAGGAGGTAGAGAGTGATATTATTAAGCTGAAATTGTTTCCTTTCTCTTTAAGAGGAAGAGCTAAAGATTGGTTGCTATCTTTGCCTAGAAATAGTATTGATTCCTGGACTAAATGCAAAGATGTTTTCATTGGAAAATATTATCCTCCTGCTAAAATTATCTCCTTGAGAAGTGGTATTATGAACTTTAGGCAACTTGATAATGAGCATGTTGCCCAAGCTTGGGAAAGAATGAAGTCTTTGGTTAAAAATTGCCCCACTCATGGACTGACTATTTGGATGATCATCCAAACCTTTTATGCAGGACTAAAATTTTCCTCAAGGAACTTATTGGACTCGGCTGCTGGAGGGACCTTTATGTCCATCACTTTGGGTGCTGCTACAAAGCTTCTTGATGATATGATGGTAAATTATTCTGAATGGCACACTGAAAGGGCTCCAACTGGTAAGAAGGTAAATTCTGTTGAGGAAATTTCCTCCTTGAGTGATAAAGTTGATGCTATTATGACTATGCTTTCGAATGGACATGGTGTTGTGGATCCAAATAATATTCCTCTTGCTTCTTTGGTTGCTCATGATGAGAAAAATGTTGATGTAAACTTCATTAAAAATAACAACTTCAACAACAATGCTTATAGGAATAATTTTGGTAGCAACAATTATAGGCCATATCCTGCTAATGGTAGCAACTCTTATGGTAATTCCTATGGTAATTCCTACAGTAACAATAGAAGTGTGCCCTCTGATCTTGAAGTCATGCTTAAGGATTTTATTAGCACACAAACTACTTTTAATAAAACTGTTGAGGAAAAGCTAGGAAAAATTGATACTCTTGCTGCTAAAGTTGATAGTCTTGCTCATGATGTTGAAATGCTGAAAATAAAAGCTATTCCTAGTGATATTAGAGAGAGTAAAACACTCAATGCTATCCAAATTAAAATTGATAATAACATTAGGATGCTTGCTGAACTTCATGAAAGATGGGAGAGAGAAGAAAGAGAAGCTGAAATTGCTGAACAAAATAGTGTTGTTAGAGTTTGCACTATTTTTACTAATGAAACAAATGATGCCTCACATGCTAATGCGCCCCCTACTGTTAGTGAAAAGATAATAAGTGTTGGAAATGTCTCTACTACCTCTACAAAAAAGTTTAAATTGCCTGATAGCACTACTTTTGTTCCTAGTAAAAGTGCTGAAATTTTTAGAGGTGTTGGTGATAATTGTTCCATTGTTTTTGATGACAACAACTTCAATTTCGAAAATTGTAACATAACTGAAGTCATCATGTTCTTGCAAAAGCTAGCTAAGAGTCCTAATGCTAGTAAAATAAATATGGCTTTTACTGAACATATTATCAAAGCTCTCATGCATGCTAGGGAAGAAAAATTAAAACTTGAAGCTTCTATCCCTAGGAAGTTAGATGATAATTGGGAACCTGTTATTAAAATCAAACTGAGTGAGTTTGAATGCAATGCTTTGTGTGACCTTGGTTCTTGTATTTCGGTTATGCCTAAAAATTTATATGATATTCTCAAGCTTGCACCTTTGGAAAAATGTCATTTGGATGTTCACTTTGCTGATTCTTCTATGAAGAAACCTTTAGGAAAAGTTGATGATGTTTTGATCATGGTTAACAACAATCTTGTCCCTGTTGATTTTGTGGTTTTGGATATTGAATGCAAGCTCACTTAACCAGCAACATACAGCAGCAAAATACTCTAGAAATACAACACTAAACAAAATTCTACTTGGATAATCGAAGGAGTCACATACCGGTGAGTAAACAAGCAAAGTTTCAGCAACTGAAATGGGCTGAGCAAGGAGATCGAAAAATTCGAGCTCAAGAGCAGCAGAACACGAGTTTGAACAATGGATATGAGTTTGGTCGGGAGAGAGAAAGAAAGGGGAGGAATCTCACCTTGTGGAGGCTCAGGTGGGACCCACGCCACAGGGGGGCGCGGCCTCCACCCCTGCCGCGCCGAGCTATGGCGTGGCAGCGTGGTGGGTCCCCCTGGTCAGCCCCAGGTACTACCACGTTGCATTTTTCAAAATAGGAATTTACGTAAAATTTTCAGATTTTTCTGACAACTTTCAATTTCGAGCAAAAACTGGGCACTTAAAATTCTAAACAGCAGCTAAGCAAAATTTTAACCACACTAAACAACATTCTAAAAATTTATAAAGACAGCAATATAACAGAAGGTATAACAGATGAGAAAGAGAGAATGTGGTTTAACAATTTTATGCAACTAAAATGTATTTGTCAACAAGGTTGATCAAGTCTTGCCACCAAATATATTTTATTTGACATAAAAGAATTAAACTACATGATACCATTATGTTACCTTATATTGAATAGATATTGTCCCAACCATAATACTTTCATATCCTTCATGGTGGTCATAAATAGGACAATCAATACTTCCAACTTTGATAGTTTTATAACTTGCAATTGAGCTAACTCCACATAATACATTTTGCTTCTTGGGAAAATAAACAGTATGCTCTTTGTCATTGACATTAAAAGTAACTTTCCCTTTATTGCAATCAATAACAGCTCCTGCAGTATTAAGAAAAGGTCTACCAAGAATAATGGACATATTATCATCTTCAGGCATATCCAACACAACAAAGTCAGTCAAAATCAAACAGTTGGTAGTAACTTGAACAGGAACATTTTCACATATACCAACAGGAACAGCAGTAGATTTATCAGCCATTTGCAAAGATATATCAGTTGGTATCAATTTATCTAAATAAAGTCTCTTATAAAGAGAGAAAGGCATCACACTTACTCCAGCTCCAAGATCACAAAGTGCAGTTCTAACATAATTATTTTTAATAGAGCAAGGAATAGTTGGTATACCTGGATCTCCAAGTTTCTTTGGAACCTTACCATTGAAAGAGTAATTAGCAAGCATGGTGGAAATCTCCTCATTAGGAATTTTCCTCTTGTTAGAAACAATATCCTTCATGTATTTCGAATAAGGAGGCAGCTTAATAGCATCAGTCAAAGGAATTTGCAAAAACAAAGGTTTCATCCACTCACAAAACTTGTTGTAGTGTTCTTCTTCCTTGGATTTATGTTTCTTATTAGGAAAAGGCATTGATTTTTGCACCCAAGGTTCTCTTTCTTTACCATGTTTCTTAGCTACAAAATCCTCTTTAGTGCAATTTTTATTTTCAGTGTCACTATCAGAATCGCTCTCAACCTCTTCATTATTATTAGCATTGTTTCTATCATTATCATTAACAGGTTCATTACCATTTTCAGTTTCAGCATCAGACACAGATATACTATTAGGATCACTAGCAGGTTCTTTTTCCTTAATAGTTTCAGAAGACTCTACAGCAGGTTTATGTTTCTTCTTCTTTTTCTTAGAAGGAGAGCTGGGCCTTTCAGCTAATTGAGAATCTTGTTCAATTCTTTTAGGATGTCCCTCAGGATACAAAGGATCTTGAGTGGAAGCTCCACTCCTAGTTGCTATTCCAAAAGCATGTTTTCCATTACTATTAGAATTTTTAGCTAGCAAGTCTTTTTGTACTTTAGTAATTTGCTCCATTTGAGTTTGAACCATACTAAGATGTTTAACTAGACCTTTAATGTCATTTACAGTTCTTACCAAAACATCTTGCAAATTACTAATAATACGAGAATTTTCTAACAGATGATTTTCTACTCTCATATTAAAATGCTCCTGCTTAACAATAAAATTATCAAGTTCATCTAAGCATTGATCAGGAGGCTTACCATAAGGAATATCACCAGCATCGAAATATTGTAGAGAGTGTACCTCAATTGAAGGTGGAGGAGTCGGCTTACATAAGTCTTCTATTGGAGGTAAATTTTTAACATCTTCAGATTTAATACCCCTCTCCTTGAGAGTCCTCTTGGCTTCTCTCATTCCTTCATTATCAAGTTCAATAACACCTCTCTTTCTTGGTGTAGGCACTGGCGCAGGCTCTGGTGTGGGAGTGGGTTCAGCTATAACCCAATCTTCATAATTTTGGCTAATCTTAGCCATTAATTCCTCAGCTTCATCTGGAGTTCGTTTCCTGAAAACACAACCAGCACAACTATCCAGGAATGTCCTAGATTCATCGGTTAGTCCATTATAAAATATATCAAGAAGTTCATTTTTAGGTATATCATGTCCAGGTCGAACTCTAAGCAAATAACAAAACCTTGACCAAGTTTCAGAAATATTTTCTTCCTGCAATTGCTTGAAGTTAAAAATTCTCTGCAAAGCAACATGTTGAACACTAGCAGGATAATATTTATGGAAGAAAACATCAACCAATCCTAAAGGATTTTTAATACAACCGGGAGACAAATTACCAAACCAAGCTTTAGCATCGCCTTTCAGAGAGAAAGGAAAAATTTTGGTAACAAAATAGGTGCGCAATTTAATATCATCAGAGAACAAACTACTTAAAGTAGATAACTTGTTCATATGTTCCATAGCACTTTCATCTTCAGCACCACAAAAAGGATCTTTCTCTACCACAGATATAAAGGACAAATCCACAGAAAAGTCATAATCCTTATCAGTTATACGAATAGGAGATGTTGCAAACTCAGGATCAGCAGACAATTTGTAGCTAACAGTGTGTTTTTTCAGAAAATCCATTATAGTGGCAGAATCAGCAGAAGAGTCAAGATTCCTGCATTTTTCAGCAAAAGCTTCATCTACTTCTATATAATCTTCCTCGGGGTCATCATCATCGATGAATTCCCTCGACTCAGGAGAAGCAACAGGTGTGACAACATTTTCATTAGGCATTTCAGAATTTTCAATAAGTCTAGACCTAGCAATCGTAGCATCTAGAAAAGGACCTAACGAACCAGTTTCACTAAGCACAGTAGAAGCATCATCAAATTCATCAGAAACAGTTTCAGATTCAGTAGTGCCAACACGCGAAGCAGGTGCGTGTGGCGGTGTAACCAGTTGATTAATAACAGATGGTGAATCAAGAGCAGCAGCGGAGTTCAGAGCCGTACCTTTCCTTGTAGTGGATGGCAGAATAGCCACCTTCTTGTCATGAGTTTTCCCCATGATAAATGGATTGCAGCAAAGGATATCACTTCCAGATGAACTTATAAATAAAGCTATGCTCCCCGGCAACGGCGCCAGAAAATAGTCTTGATGACCCACAAGTATAGGGGATCGCAACAGTCTTCGAGGGAAGTAAAACCCAAATTTATTGATTCGACACAAGGGGAGCCAAAGAATAAATATAAGCCTTAACAGATGAATTGTCAGTTCAGCTGCACCTGAAAGTAGACTTCCTCGACACAGATTATCAGTAGCAACGGTGATATAACAGCAGTAGTAACAAAGTAATAGCAGCAACAGTGTAACAAAGACAGCAGCAGTAATTTCAGTAAACAGCAGGATTAAAAGTACTGTAGGCATAGGGACGGATGTACGGGCGTTGCATGGATAAGAGCGCTCATGTAATAATCATAACTCAGGGCATTTGCAGGTAAACAATTATAAAAGCATCCTAGTACTAGTCAAACATAGGCATGTGTTCCGTATATAGTCGTACGTGCTCGCAATGAGAAACTTGCACAACATCTACTGTCCTGCCAGCCCGTTTGCAGCGGGGCCTCAAGGGAAACTACTGGCAATTAAGGTACTCCTTTTAATAAAGTACCGGAGCAATGCATTAACACTCCGTGAACACACGTAATCCTCAAGTCAAAGCCATCCCCTCCAGTTATCCCGGTTGCTGTCACTCCGGGGCCTCGGGTTCCGGACAATAACAGGTGAAAACAACTTGCAGATATGATCTAAAACATAATTATTCTCATGCATCAACAACATGTTCAGATCTGAGATCATGGCACTCGGGCCCTAGTGGCAAGCATTAAGCACAACAAGTTGCAACAATGATAAATAGCACTAACAATGGATACTAGGCACCATGCCCTAACAATCTGGCAACTTATTACATGAACAATCTCATCCAATCCCTACCATCCCCTCAGCCTACAGCAGGGAACTACTCACACATGGATGGGGGAATCATTGATGGTTGATGGAGAGGCGGTGGTGATGACGATGGTGATGATCTCCTCCGAATCCCCGTCCCGGCAGGGTGCCAGAACGGAACTTCTGATCCCCGGAATAGAGATCGCGGCGGCGGCGGAGCGTGGATGTGTTTCGCGAAATATGGTCGAACCCCCCTCGATATTTAGGTCAAGGGCAATATATAGTCCAAAGGGGAGCGTCGGGGGGCGACCGAGGTGGCCACGCCACACTTGGGCGCGGCCCCACCCCCAGCCGCGCCCAGCTATGGCGTGGCTGCCTGGTGTGGCCTCTCCGACTCCCCTTCTGGCTCCGTGGGTCTTCCGGTGAAATATGACGATCGCAATTGTTTTCGGAGTTTTTCTCGAAAGTTGACTTTTCTGCACAAAAAGAAGACACCAGGGCAATTCTGCTGAAAACAGCGTTAGTCCATGTTAGTTGCATCCAAATCATACAAGTTAGAGGTAAAACAACAGCAAAAGTGTTCGGAAAAGTAGATACGTTTTGGACGTATCAAGACACCACTAGTGAACTGTGGACCCTGGCCAATTTCCTCATACTGGTTACACAACCTGCTGCAATCATCTGTTTCCTGTTACTTGCTGTTTTTCCTGCTGTTTTCCACACCATACGTTTAACTCTTTGTTTCTGCAAGACCGGAGAGATTCACAACCTCTTTGTTTCGTGTTGGGCAAAGTTCTGGTTTGTGTCTGTGCAGATTCCACGTTGGTGCAAGCTCCCTAGCGCCAGGGGGAGTCAACATCAACAACCTTCCGATAGATCGTCAAGTCCTACTGGTCCGATTAAACCTTGGGTAGATTATTCATGGGAAAACTTACTGCTGTCTACATCATAACCTTCCTCTTGGGGTTCACCAACACGTAGCCATCAAGCTGTTTTCTGGCGCCGTTGCCGGGGAAGTACTCATCATCACCATCATCATCATCCTCAAATATTCTCCCGTCAACCAGGCACCACGGTGGTTGCGGGGTTGGAGCTGCCGGAGATGAGGAAGAGGGAGGCGACTGAGATTTAACTTAGGGTGTGACTAGTGCTCAGTCGACTGAGAATTAACTTAATTCTCAGTCAACTGACGTCACCCGTTTATATCCAGCGATTTACTGCTGGTCGATTAATTTCTTCTTTCGAACTGTTCCGATGGATTGACCCGTACGTGTGTGGCCTGTGGGTGCCTCTCGCCTCGGCCACGGTGCATGCTCCAAGCAAAGGCCCACGTAGCCTCTGGCCCAGTAGAAAGAAACGTATGCTTCCTCCATCAGTATGGGTCGTACCCCTCAATTTTCCTCTCTTTTTTTTGTGTGTGCATCGTTACCCTCAAGAAAAAGAAACGAAAAGAAGCTGGTGTGGGTCTTTGCCTCTTTGGCAAAAGAAACAAAAAAACTGGTGTCGGTCGTTCTTCTTAATATAAAAATAAGTGATAGTTATATTTTTTTAATTACTCAGAGAATAGATTAAGTAAATAAATATTTCGACATAAAAACAATCATTTTGAGAAACAAATATTTACCTGTAAAAAATAAAATGTTTGACCAGTATAAAATTGATCACATTTTGAAAATGCCAAGCCATCTAAAAGTCTTCGGGGGTTCGACATAAAAATGTTCATTTTTTAAAAACTAGTTCACATGTATAGAACAAGGATTATGAATTTAAGAAAATGTTCATGGGATTGAAAAAATACGGTTGTTGTTTGACTACATGAATATTTTTCTGAACTTGTGAACATTTTTAAACATGGGAGCTTTTAGTTTGAACCACAAGAACAATTTTTTGAGCGCCCTGATTAATATTGTTAACCTTCATGAATATTTTCATGAAAACTTAAGAACCTTTTTATAGGTGAAAGCAAATCATAGCCCACAAATGGGACAAACAATATCTTAGAAAACACAAGGAGGCATGTGCGGATATAATTTGGTAACTCTTTTTTTTTATCGCAGAAGATTCACTAAAAAAAGAAATTAGACAAAAATAAATAAATGTGTAATTCTAGAATCAAAATGGAAGTGCAACATTTTTTTTGGATTTTTTGAACGGTGTGACTAGTTTTTAGTCAAATTTGTATGAACTAGTTCTCAGTTGAATGGCATCAGCGTGTTGATTCCTAACTGTTTTCCTCTGTTCCTTTACTTAAAGCAGAAATCTCAGTGCAATCTACGTGTAGTGCAATCTACGTGTAACCACAAGAATTAAGTTGCAACTGCAATTGCAACTAAGACAGCCCTCAAAAAAATCTCACTTGCAATTGCAGTTGCCACTGGAGCATGCTCGAGGAAATCACAGTTTTAATTGTAAAAAAAAAACCCAGTTGCAAGTGCAGTTGCAACTGGTGCATTCATCGAGAAAATTTCAGTTGCAAATACAGTTGCAACTGAGGACAAAATGAAAATCTCGGTTACAAGTGCAGTTGCAACTGGGGACATCCTTGAGAAAATCTTTGTTGCAAGTGCAGTTACAACTAGGACAAAAAATTAAAAACAATGTTAGTTGCAAGTGCAGTTGCAACTGGAGCATCCTCGAGGAAATCTCAGTTCCAAATTCAGTTGCAACTGGCAAAAGAAGAAAAAAATCTCACTTGCAAGTGTAGTTGCAACTGAAGCATCTCTCGATAAAATCTCAGTTGCAAGTGTAGTTGCAAATGGAGACATCCTTGAGAAAATCTCAGATGAAAGTGCAGTTTCTTCTTAGACAAAAGAATCTCAGTTGCAAGTACAACTGCAACTGTAGCATCCTCGAGGAAATCTTAGTTTCAATTGCAGTTGCAACTGGGAAAATTAATAAAATCTTAGTTGCAAGTGCAGTTGTAACTGGGCATACTCGAGAAAATCTCAGTTGCAAGTGCAGTTCCAACTGGGGACAAAAAAAGAGAAAACATCTCAGTTGCAAGTGCAGTTGCAACTGAGGAAAAAAACATCTCAATTGCAAGTGTAGTTGGAACTGGGACAAAAAAGAAAAAAAAACTTAATTGCAAGTATAGTTGCAACTGGGGATGGGGGTGTATTTATGACTAAAATAAAGTATTTATAACTTCAAACTAAAATAAAACATGAACAAAAAGATTTAAAGGTGGTCAAGGTAAGAACAAAGTTAACAACATGGAGATACAACTATCATATTTGCTTTAAGTATCAACCATGGCACATCTAAAAAGGAATATTTTGAATAATAAAGACAGATGCAACAAGTTTGGAACTGATAACAAAAATCGAACTGCTACCTAGTCTGTCTAAAATAAGGCACGCGAAGGGTGGACGAATTTTTTGCTAATTCCTCTGAACAAAGTAAATCACTATGACACAATTTAATATTTGTGTTTACATAAGCACATATTAGTACAAAAGATCATGACATAATAAGGCCTAGAATGACAGGAAAAAGAAAACAATTAGAAAGTTGAAAAGTCCATTATTAAATCATATTGAAAGCATCGCATAAAAATCAGAAAAAATTAAAACATATAGAAAACCGGGGGAAAAAGTGAAAACATATACCTAAAACAATGGTTCTTACGACAATGAACATAAAAGCGGTGTTCTACTCATGTTGTACAGGTAACTAGCGATGAGATTATTTACATGAAAAAAGCAACGGAAAACTAAAACATATGGTCACATCCAAAGGCATAGTTGGTGAATAGATAATAATAAAAGAAAAGAAATAAAGATTTAAAAGGCAAAAAAAAAGGAAAAACAAAGTCAACAAAACAAAAAATACAAGAGAACTAAGAAGCAAGCAATTCTAGAAAAAATATGAACGACAAAAAAAATATAAATTGAATCAAATCAAATCACAACCATCGTTAGGTACACGACTGAAATAAAGTAAAAGGGCAATTGCTACTTCCCAAACCCCATCCAGAAAACAATGGAAAAATTGACAGAAATTAAAAAAGAGGAGGATGCTCCCGAGTCCACCTTTCTCTTCTCTCTTTGTTTGATTCTTCTTTCGTAGCAGGCTATGGACAGAGATCATAAAAAGGCCACGCTCTGTGTAGAGAAAAAAAGCCCATGCACTACACGCACCAGCAAGGAAAAAGAAAAACCTTTAGAGCCCACAGCCCACGTTTACGCCTACAGACAACAGCAGGCCACATCCGTGGACAAAGAAAGATGTGTAAGGTAGTAAAAACTGGACTGCACGAATCGTAGAGCGACTGAGATTTAGCAAAACCGTTTAACTTATATCTCAGTCGCCTGAGCCCTAGGCGCTCCCTAATTTTTTGATAAAAGAAGTGTATCTCTCAGATATTTACTCTTAATTTGCTCAATCATAGACCCCGTACTAGACATGGACTTACTGGCCTTGTTTGGTTGGGCTGCGGCTCTGGCTGAAGTGGCTGTGAGCTGGCTGTGGTGGGAAAGCTGCTGTGTCGCTGAAGCAGCTGTGATAAACGTTGGTCGTTTGGCAATACAATTGTGGACTGGCTGTAAGCTGAGAAAATGTCTGAATATTCCGAGATACCGCTCTTGTTTGCTATTTCTATGACGAAATTTCGGAAAATGATGTAGCAAGTAATACCTACTCTATGTTATTTTTTTTCCTTGCTGCCTTTACGACAGTGGCATAAAATATCAACCTCTTACAATCTGAATAGTGCACACCACCTTCACATAGCATAAAGTACATACACCAGCATCACCAGTACACAACCAAGCACGTCCATGAGAGAGAGCAGTACATACACCAGCATCACACCGAACAAGAAAAGATCGGGCGGTCACCTTCACTGTTTTGTTGGGAACTTGGGACGGCGGCTCTGAACAGAAAAAGAGAGCGTTGACCAGGAAACGGGTAGACAGCGAGCACGGATACTGCAAATCGGCAATGGCCGGGACTGGTGACTGGAGGCAGCGGCGGAGGGTCGGGGAGCAGGAGATGGAGGCTATTTGCCGATGCCACGTCAGGCAGCGGCGTCTCGCCATGAACCCTGGGAGAGATCGAGTCAGGGAATAAAAACGTCAAGCAAGGCCGGAAAGCTCCAGCTTCGCTGCGGAAGTACCTCCGGGAGGTGCTTCGGTCCATTGCACTGCAAACTGCTTCCGGCTGTCGATCGGCAGCAGGTCAAAGTTGCCTGTTTGGTTGGGCTTCCGCTTCCCGCTGTGAGAGCAGCTCTAGAAGCCCAAATGTCAAACCTTGCGATCTCCCTTGCATGTGTCGCGAGGTCTCCAGGATGGAAAGCTCCAACAATCGCATCTCCCGAATTAACGGACGTCTTCTAGACCTATACGTATACCCTTGCCCAAGGTCAACTCGGATCTTAGTTTTGAATCCCATCACGTCCAATCACCTAGACCTATATATCCCTTACCCAAGTTCATATATCTCGGATCTCAATTTTGAATCCCAGTCACGTCCAATCACCTAGACCTATATATATATATATCGCTTGCCCAAGTTCAACGCATCTTCAAGATCAGATCGATGAGGACACCGTCGCAGACCAGACTTGGCAGTCCCTCGCCACCGGCGGCAGCGATCGTAGGCCCAGATTAAAGGGCGTCATGACGCGAGCGCAGCATCGCCGCGGTGGGCTTGCTGATCTTCCGCCGCTGGCTTCCAGTCGCAGCGAATCTGTTCGTTCGAGGAAGAGGAAGCGACCGCCGCGAGCGAAAGAATGGTATGTCCGGCCGGCCGGCGTCCTACTCCCTTGTAGTTCTTCTTTCTTAGCTTGTCAGGCTGGCATGGCGGAGCCAGAAGTTCAACCTTGTGTAGTCGATGAGAAGCTGGGTAGTCAAATACATATATTTCACGTATTTTATACTATTTTTTTAGTGAATTCTGTTTGTGTTGGCCAAAAAACTATGTAGTTAGCTGAGTACACAGCTTGTTCGTGGCTCCACCACTCACACAGTTTGTGGTAACCCTCTTGCAGGAGGGACTGGACCAACCTAGCGGCGATCTCGTCAGGGATGTCGCCGGCCGTCTATTCTCAAATTCTCCATGGTCGGCGGCTCAGACGGAGTACAACAGCTTGCGGGCCGTCTGCAAGACCTGGCGCAAGTCGACTGACCCGCGCTCCTTCTGCAGCCTCGATATCCGCTTCCTGCCCCGCGGCTGGAGGGTAATACACGATCAACAGCTGACGTCGCGCTGCCGCCTTCGCCATAACTCCGGCCTCCGCACCCGAGTCGATTTCAACGCGCTCTCCAGCAACTACATCTTTGCCATCGTGGCCAAGTGCCTCCTCGTCCTGCGCGACACACTACACCACGTACTAGAACTGGAGGCATTCAGAAATGCCTCCAAAAGTCCCAGAAATGCCTTAAAAGGTTTTTGAAGGCAAAAAAAAGAGTGCAGCATTTACTAGGGTAGTTAAAAGTCTTTTGAGGCATTTTTTATTAGTGCCTGCAAAAGTGACATTTGAGGCAGCATTATGTGCCTCAAATGCTAAACATTTGAGGCATTATTGGGTGCCTCAAATACTAACCATTTGAGGCACTTTTGTTTTGTGCCTCAATAGCTATACCATTTGAGGCACACAATAATGCCTCAAATGCTGTACCATTTGAGTCACTTTTGATTTGTGCCTCAAATGTTGTACCATTTGAGGCACACAATAATGCCTCAAAGGCTATACCATTTGAGGCACTCTTGTTTCAGTGCCTCAATTGCTATACCATCAAAGGCATCTAATTTGGGTCCTCAAATGTAAACAGATGCAAAATTCAAATAGTACTATATATGACAGAGGCAACCAGAATTCAAATGCTATAATTTTACATTCATCATATAAGGACACTATTGTCAACAAATAAAAGATTGAGTACATATAAGGTTATTCACTATAAGTAGAATGTACAGTTTATGCCTACCAACTGCTAAGATTTCATCCTGGAAATTACTGTTCACAGACAAACTGCTCCTTGAATTCTAACTACTCAGATGCTGTCAGCCAACTCGCCAATACACACCATGCCTGGGACCTAATCGCAAGTGCAACCCGGGGGGTTAGAACAATCGCTTCCTACGTAACACATTTAGCACAAGGAAATTATAATGCCTTGTATACGAATTTCAATTGGCAAGCACTTGAGCAGGCATAAACAGAATGCCATACTCTAAACTGCACCAGCAACATGTGAACATAAGATGTAGCATTTAAGCACACAAGCTGTCATTCAATAACAGAATGGATGCCATAAATAACATAAACAACCTAATTATCTAGGATGTCATTCAATTTGCTTCAATTCAAGTTTTAATGTTGTGGTTCTCTTCTGATCTGTTCTAATATACGTTAACACCACAGTCCACTTTCTGATTAGAACAAAACTGGTTAAGGTATACTATATACATATAGATAATTAGATGGCTGGTGATAACAGAATTGGACATGTTAGAGAGTACCTTGGGCCATCTTTTCTTGGAAAATCTTGAGTTTGAAATTTACTGAAACACCAGAGTTAAAAGGATGGGTGAAGGGGGCTCCAAGAACATAGCCTCAGCAACAGTCAGGGTGATAGTGTCATTCACATGCTCAAACTGTGGTTCAAATAACTGAGCACTAACAGACTCATGGCCAATCCAAACACCCTTCACGACAAAGAAATCAGAACCAAGATTCTGCAAAAAGCAACAAAATTCAGAGACTGTATTTTTCATACTTAGCTGAATACTGGTAGAACAAACGTGAAAACAAGAGAATGTGTAAATAGAATCACATGACCTTTCTTTAAGCTCAAACTGTGCATCCATAGCGACACAAAAACCACTACAGTCACTTAAATGTGTTTCTTTGTGAGGAATATGAGCAAGATGATGGTTAGTGCTATCAAGCGATGCCGGGGTAAGCTGCCACATAAACTGCAATCCCACCATCGTGGAGAACACATTTCCTGAATCAAAAGGAGAACAAACAAGTTATAAGACAACATAGAAACACTATTATTATAAGTAATCTGATGGGGGGTGGCTGATTAAACTATGCTGTTAGTTATTTCACTAGCAATTTTTAGAGCAAGGAAAAGCAGGCAACAATTGAGAACCAATATCAGGAGAAACTCAAACATAGAGGAAGACGCATTAGTCGAACGAATTTAACTGGTGCACATAAGAATTAAATAACTACAGACATATAAGGGTACTTATTGATCACATCAAACTGACTTCATGGATATTCGGAAATTTGCCAAAAAACATTAAGAACACGCAAGCCCCATCCACAATGCGCAAGCTAGGTTGACTAATGCAAAAGTAGTGTCACGGTTTTTAAAGTATTTTTAATGCAGCATTAGCAGTGCAATGGCTCTTTCTATTACAACAATGGCTATTCTGTAGGAATACGGGAAGAATTATGAAGACTAACCTTCGTCATCAAAGGCATGAACACGCAATGTGGCAATTTCATCCAGGTCGATTTTAACAGAGTGATGGAAAATCCTGATCCGGGAGATCTTGTCGACGAAAACTTTGCAGTGTATCGTGACCCCACCCCGCTGATGATATCGGTGGCGTAGACAGAGGTCTCCTTCCGGTCACTGTAAGGGGCGATGGACGCTAGCCGTCGAGCATTTGCTACTGCCGTGGTACTCTGGTTTGAGCGATATAATATCATGATGATCCAGTGACCTGAAAACATAGAAGTTGCACACGTTAACCTCTTCAATCAAGCTGTAAACAGAAACACTACCATTGCGCATGTAAGTGACTTGAGTATGGTTCCAAAACAGTTACGAATCATGAAAATATCATTATATAACAGGCACAAATGCATACACATAGACTAATCATGGAATACCTCGCTACGTGCCTAGATTGATAGATTCATGTGCACATGATACAGGAGTTTTGAGCAAGTAGCAAACAAACCACCACATTGTTTCTTACAAGCATGAGCAACGAGATATGCAACAAACGGGAAGGGAATGGTAGCTAGGTTTCTAGCATTTAAGCACAGGTGGGCAATTACAAATCTCACCTTCCACGGTTCCACAGGATCACAGATGTAGCTTCATAACAAGCATAACGAGTTGAGATTACACACCAAGTTACCTGCACTCAGCACTTGCTACCGGTTTACAACTTAATTGGTATTGTGCCTACCCACTTGTTAATTATCTCCCTCTCAGATAGAGAGTAGCCCAAAACTGAGGCTAGCTGGCTAGACTTTGTCCAGTAGATTTGATTAGGATATACTGTCACTTTAGGAAATGCATATCATGTGATCAATTGGATTTGTCTTATATAATGGTGCATAATTAAGGGCGTGACAGTGATGAGCATGCAGCCAACTCCAATAGTCCCCGTGCAATTTAATCATGGAATAAATACTAAACCAACTCTAGAGCTAAATCTGACTGGGAAACGAGAGCGGCACGCAAGGGAGGGAAGATAGAGATAGATGTGTACCAATGCGCAGCGGATACTCGACTCCTCGGTGCTGTAGAGGATGCCCTCGAACCTCCCGAGGTGCGCAGATCTCACAGAGCCCCTCCTCATGCGGCGCCGATGATGCGTCCAGGGCCTCCTGGAGAACTGGTCGACTTGCGACCCAAAACGTCGGCGCTCGCCGGATCCGCTGCTGCCCTCCGTCGCCGTCAACGTGGATGACTGTCGGCGTCGTCGGCGAGGTTCGAGAGGAGATTACGCGGCGCGCGGAGGAGGGGAGCAGCAGGCGGCTCATGGCCCCGTCGAGGTAGGCCGTCTCCCCGCCGTGACGGCCGCGTCCTCCGCCGCCTCCATGTCCCGATCTGAGCGGAGCTAGCAGGCTGCGGGTCAGGGGGCAGGCATGGTGTCGGGGACGGCGAGAAGTAGAAGGAGGCGGTGGACAGGTGGGTGGCGGCCGGCGTCGGCGGCGGCGGCCCTAACCCTAGCGAGCGAGAGCAGTAGGAAACGTCTCGGTGTGTGGCCGTGAAGAATCGTTGGAAGAGACCGAGGGAGAGAGAGAGGCGGGGGTGGGGAACTGCTCCGTTTAAGATAAGGAGTTTTTTAATGAACCCGGCCCGTTCAATACTTCTTCAATTCTTCTTCCCTATTCCATACTTCGATAGCTTTTTTTTTGTTTCCTTTCCTTTGAATTTTTTTGTAATTTGTAATTTGTCTCTTTTCTTCTTTTCACTTTCTTTTATTCCTCTTTGTTTATTATAGTTCCATTTTCAGTTAGTTTTAATTTTTCATCTTATTCTATAGTTGTAAAATCTTAAGGCAAATTTTTAATGCGTGCTATTTTTTTTACTTTGTAATTTGATCCTGGAGTACTAAATTATTATTGTAGATAGTGTAACATTGTATTCTGTTAGCGGGGAGGCGATTGTAGCCTGTGTGGGAGGGGGGGATGATTTTGGGGTCGTTGTAGGGGAACTGCTGGTGGTGACGGCGATTGCAAGGCTAGGCTTAAAAGGGCCCGATATTTCACGACACAAATCTCTATTGCAGCAACTAGCAATCGCGGGTTTAAAAATACAGTCACAAACTCCACAGCAAAAAAATGCCAGATAAATCGCCGATCTGTTCCGGTGGCCGAGACCTTCCAAAGAAATAGCCGATCTGATCTCTAACAACGTCATTTGTTTCCTTATACTTCTCTTTGACCGGCAGGAATAAAAACATATTGATCTTGATATTTTCCTTCACAAAACAGCCACGTTCTCCTCTCATAAAAATATGTGCATACATGTAATGAACTATAATCAATATAATTATGCATGCACGTCCGGCCACTAAATCCATGCACGTTCTGCTCCAATCCATGTAGGTTCAGCCCCAACTCGTTTTCTTGCTTCTCGCCTGTATTCATCTCAATGTCCATGCATGATGAAAATACTCATGCGTGCTTTTGTATCAAGTGTATAGTAAACGACAATACAGACAGATGCTGCCGTGTCACATTTTTTATTGATGCTCTAATAAGTGTTCATTTGAGGCAATTATAAAAAATGCCTCAAATGTAGACTTTTTAAGGCATTATTTTTTAAAAACTGCCTCAAATGATGGTTTTTTCAGGCAAATAGAAAAACTGCCTCAAATGGATAGTATTTGAGGCATCTAAAATTGCCTACAAAAGTCAAATATTAGAGGCACTTTTTATAAGTGCCTCAAATGGTAATTTTTAAAGGCACGTATAAAAACTGCCTTTGATACCAAAAACATTTTAGGCACTTTTTAAAAAATTGCCTTCCAAAATAATTATTGGAGTCAGTTTTGAAAAATGCCTCTACCAAAGTGCCTTTAATTATAGGACGTGACATAGTGACAGGCAGTCAGCCGACGTCGTCCGCGTCCTCAACCCCCTCACCGGCAGCCTCACCGAGTTCCCACCCATTACCGAGGTGCGGGCATATGATGGCTCCGAACGGGGGTCCAGCCAAGCCATCCATGCCCTGAGGCTCTGCTTCTCCAACCCCAACAAGTTCCCCTTCCGCCACTTCGCCGGAATCGACGACTCAACCTCCCCACCCACACTTGTTTTCTTCGTGGAAAATGATGGGCCATCGATCGCACGTCGTCTACGCCAAGCCTGGCGATCACCACTGGGTATCTGTGCACAACCTAGCGGGATGTACCATGCGCTCAGATCTTAACAGGGTTGTGTGCCGTTTCAAACCGCCGCCTAGGGTTTGGTTGCCTAAAACGATTTATTTCTACTCTTGTGGTTTCTACTATTAAGAAGGCATGCAAGTTTTTTGGCTGTAAAAAAAAATTATGTATAAGCATGATTTTTTTTTTTTTTTGCCAATGGCGCGACGAAGATTGTCTTTTCTCTTTCATTTGTTCCATGCTGTATCCTTCAAAACGAACCTTGATTTGGTATAGTAGAAATTTGTATATGTTCATCTAGTACTCCTCTCGTGCTCCTGCTCTGGCGCCATTGCATGTTAGCTTCGTTCTTGTCATCATGCCTGGCACTCGGGCCTTCCAGCAATAACGATGCCGCTGCCATTCTCATACACGTTACATATGTTAATTAGACGATGGTGTATACCCCAAGCGCTTACTTTCAGTTCCTGCTGAAGAGTGTCACCCGAACCGACATTTGTTTTTGCAGCATGCATACCTCTGCAGATATAAATCATTGTCCAGCACCGGCGTCGTTGTGTCGCCGCGCAGGATGAATTAGCAAGTTGCCCGGTGCCGCGTTCAAGTCACACCTGGGCATCTAGCTAGGTCTCGGCCGCGTTCCGGTATACGAAGTTCTAATTAATAATCCATAACTACATAATTATTCTTAGATCAACTCCTCTCCGGGAAGAGCTCCTCTTCCACACCATCTGCATTCTCCTCGCTAGATGAAGTCCTTCCAACTGAGCTTCGAGTTTGGGTGATGAGGACTTCGCAAGCTGCTGCTCGAACGAGGTGGAGGAAGAGAAGCAGAGGATGTAACCTTGCCGAGTCTTGTGTGAGTCCGAGGGAAGAGGAGACCGATGCCGTCCAGGTCTCGTTGAAAGCAGGAGAGGAGGAGTTGAAGCTGGACATGTAGGGTTCCCGCAGAGTGGTGGAGCTGAAGGTCACGAGAAGTGGTAAATGGCGGTGAGTTTGGGGAGGATCAGATTCTGAACCAAGGTACGGTTGTTGCTTTTTTTTGTGATGGAGTCATCAAAAATTCCCAGAGAGATTGAGGGCAGGCTCTAGGATTTCAAAGGCCCCGGGGCGAACTCCACAAATGAGCCCAATTAAGTAAAAAAAATCGATTCGATACATAAATAGATAAATTATTATAAAGACATAAAGATCGATAATCTGATTCAAATATTTGATATTTTTCTTGCCTTTGTTCCAAATCAAGTATCATAGAAGCTACAATGCACAACAAAATCAAGATCAATATTGTCAAGCATATTCTTCTCGATGCAAGACATGGCCAAAACAATCAATCTTTCCTAGGACATTGTTAATCTCAAATAATTTTTCAATAGCTTCAACTTTCAGAAACTCCTTTCAGCTGATGCAACCGTTACAGGTACAGTCAAAAGGATATGGTGTGCAGTTGAGACATTTAGATAACAATATGCAGCTCTAACAACTCAAATATCTCATCTGCTGACATTAGTGTGTTAGACAATGTCATATGCAATACTTTTAGTTCAGAAACAAAATCATTTAACTCAACATCTGCCGACTTACAATGAGTGAACGTCTTGACAAATTTTGTGGAACATCTTCTTAGATCATTATCACCCAACGACTTCAGTTCTTTCGAGTTGAACAAGAAGCCAAATATGCTCCCAAATGACTTTAGTTCCTCAAATCTATTAGTCAGAGAAGCAATTCCAACATCAATCATCACCAGAAAGTATTTACCTCTAAATGATCCCTCCTCATTTGCTTGTGCTTCTTCATTATGTTCATTTTCTTCATTGTCACTATTTTCATCAAAAATAAATCTGGTAATACGTCGTTTTACAAGAAATGAAGGTCATACACCCGTGTCAATTGCAATAGATATCGCAATATCCAAACTAGTTGCAAAGCCTTCATTTCTGTACTTCTGAAAATATGAGATGGCGCCTTCAATTTGCTTAAGAGTAACATCAATGCACACAATTTTAGACTGTATCTTCTTACTCACCATGTTTACAGTAAACATAATGTCATGCCAGATAACCATTCCAAGTAAAAACGCAAATTTCTCAAGTGCACTAGCCAACGATTTTGCGTCGCTCTTACTGTTGGCGTCATCATTAGAGATTCTCTACAATTCCAATAATGCTTTTCTTAACTTGGGTGCTTGATATCTGATAGCATACACACTCTTTATTCGACTCTCCCATCGAGTGTTACACAAAGACTTAACTGTCATTTTTGGAACATGATCAAACAATAGCTGTCATCATTTAGTAGAGCTTGAAAACAGTATGTAATTCTTTGCACAACACAAAAGAAAAGTAATAGCTTTACCACAAGACTTTGCCGTATCACTAAGTAAGATTCAGGTTGTGACAAGAACATGCATGTACAATGCTCTTGGATTAGTTGCAAGTAATTTGCTCTGTACCCCTTGGTTTTCTCCCTTCATGTTTGAACCATTGTCATACCCCTATCAACGAACATCTTTAACATTCAAACCAACAGATTCAAGTGAATCTATTAACACATTATGAAATCCAAGTCCTGATGCATCATCCACCTTCAAGAACTCCAAAAAAAACTCCTCTATTTTTGTAGTGGTAGTCGACATGTTTACGCACCTCACAATAAGTGTCATACCTGGTAAAAAAAAAAACAATAAGTGTCATTTGTTCTTCATGGCTCACATCAGGGTTACAGTTTAAAATGATAGATAAATACCCTGCATAGTTAAACACCATAGATCTAGCAATTTTATTTGGTAAAAATAGATACAATCGTACTATGAGTGTTAGAACAGATCTAACACTTCTACCCGTATAAACCAGGTAGTCCACCATCTAAAACATAGAAAGGATATTTGTGCGTACCTTCCATGTCGGAAGAGGGCGAGATACAATCTGGTCTTTCATACATGCGTGAGAACAACATCATTCTTCCATAAGTGCGGTCGAAAATATGGGCGACATGTCCAGTCTTCTATATATGTGCGCAGTGTTGGATTAGGCAGCACCTAGGCGACGCTTTAGCTCGCTTAGGCACTAGACGATGGGCAAACGCCTGGCCTAGGGCATAAGCGGTACTCTAGACAATGCAACCAATAAATTTTGTTCTCCATCAATAAATCATGCCATATTGCATTGAAGAACCAGATGGGCAATAATCCAATGCCATTTGTTGGTAGCATACTCATTTATATGGTCTAAATTATCGTGTATATATATAATAACCCAAATAAACACCTGATGGTGCAAACTATATGCCCGCCTAGGTTGCGCCTAGTGCGCTTAATCATCGCCTAGGCGCTAGGGAATGGCAACCGCCTCGCCTACGCCTAGCACTTTTTCCAACTGTATGTGCGTGAGAACAACTTCATTCTTGATGTAGCACATGAGAGGTGAGATCTCGCTTTCGCCTTTCCAACGTGTGGATGTTATGCAGAACGATGACCCTCCTGGGCATCGGGTGCGTGTTAATAAGGATCGGGAAAAGCCCCCGATGTGGCGTACAGGAGTCGGTGTCGGATACGATTGGTGTACTACACCATATCTTAACCTGGACAAAGGTTCAGATTACGCCTAAACTTAGCAAGAGCTTTTACGAATAAAGTTTTTGTAAAGCCATCCGCCACTTGGTCGCTATTGGAAATGAACTTGATATCAAGAGACTTATCAGCAACTCTTTCTCGAACAAAATGATAATCGATCTCGATGTGCTTGGTCCTGGCATGGAAAACTGGGTTTGCAGATAAATAAGTGGCACCAAGATTATCACACCATAAGCAGGGACGTTCATGAAGAGGAACGCCAAGTTCTCGAAGCAATGCTTCTACCCAAATTATCTCAGCCGTAGCATTGGCAATAGCCTTATATTCAGCTTCTGTGCTTGAACGTGACACAGTAGCCTGTTTCCTGGCACTCCATGAGATTAAATTAGGAACAAAGAATATCGCAAACCCTCCCGTGGAACGTCTATCATCAGGGCAACCTGCCCAGTCTGCATCTGAAAAGGCACTAAGAAGTGTCGAGGAGGAGCGCCGAAATGTAAGGCCAAGTTTGATTGTACCATGAACATATCGAAGAATTCTCTTGGCAGTTGTCCAATGTGCAGAAGTTGGTGCATGAAGAAACTGGCAAACTTTGTTGACAGAAAAGGATATGTCAGGACGAGTGAGCGTCAAATATTGTAGAGCACCAACAATACTTCGATAATTTGTACTATCTTCAGGACCAAGTGGATCGCCTTTAGTCAGAGATAATGATTCTTTGAGCGAGAGAGGTGTAGGGGTTGGCTTGCAATCCCGCAGACCAACCTTGGAGATGAAATCCCGTGCATATTTCTCCTGTGTGAGCACAATACCAGACGAGTTTCTGCAAACTTCTATTCCCAAGAAATAATGTAGATCACCCAGGTCTTTGAGAGCAAAATCCTTGCGCAAATCATTCAATAAAGCGGAAATAGCCTCTCCCGAAGAACTTGTCACAATGATGTCATCAACATATATTAATATAAATATCGTGATACCTGACTGATGAGAGATGAACAAGGAGGTGTCGGCCTTGGAAGACTTGAAGCCAAGAGACTGAAGCGTGGAGCTTAATCGAGAGAACCAAGCCCGTGGTGCTTGTTTTAAACCATAAAGTGCTTTGTCAAGTTTGCAAATATGATTAGGGGCATGAGGATCTTCAAATCCAGGTGGTTGTTTCATATATACTTCCTCTTCCAGAACACCATGAAGAAACGCGTTCTTGACGTCTAGCTGACGAAGACTCCATCCCCTGGAGATAGAAATAGCAAGAACAAGTCTGATAGTTGCTGCTTTAACCACATGACTAAAGGTATCTTCATAGTCAATGCCATATCGCTGCTTAAACCCTTTGGCAACAAGCCGAGCTTTATATCTGTCAATGGTGCCATCTGCACGTCGTTTAATACGATATAAACCCACTTGCAATCGATCACATTTTTGTTAGAACTATGAGGAACAAGATGCCAGGTTTGCATGAGAGCGTCATATTCCTCATTCATAGCCGTTTTCCAATTAGAATCATTAAGGGCCTCTTTTGTATTTTGGGGTTCACCTGTAGATGTGAGAAAACCATGGCGACCATAGCGAACTGTACCATCTTTGAAAATTTTGGGCTGACGAATACCTTTCTGTAGTCGTGTACGCGGCTCAGACATAGGAGGAGGCGCAGGTGCAGAAACCGCAGAAGATCCTGTTGTTGAGTCAGCAGCCACAGAACTGTCCGCATGAGCAGAGGATCCGGTGGAGCTGCTCGGAGAAGAAGCGGGCACAGAAGATCCCGGAGATGATGTCGGCGACGTAGGGCCCGGAGATGCTGTCGATGACGCGTCAGCGCGCGAGTGGCCGCGCGTGGGAGACGCCGCAGAGGCAGCAGACGACGCTGCGGAGGGCTCGGATTGGCTCGCCATGTGCTGTTGCTGGGTCGCGCTGCCCGTAGGCGCTGGCGACGCATGATCCGACGCTGTTTGCATCAGGGAATTTGCTCCGGGATCCGTACTGGAAGGTTCTGCACTGTTTTGCTCACTTTCGTCATTTTCTGCATCATTTTCACTGTCCGATATATCAATCTGCACAGAATTTTGAGGAGAATCTCCAGCACCATTCAGCTGCACCTACGAAGGATTAGTGGCAGGTACAACAAACATGTGATTATGATCATGCAACCCCTCATTAGTAGAAGCCGAAGGTGACAAATTTTTAGGGAGTAAGAGAAGCTCTTCGCGAAGACGAGACCCGGCATTGGGATGAAGTGTCGAGAAGGGAAAAACACCTTCATCAAAAACCACATCACGTGATATATAAACGCGACCGGTGGATATATCAAGACATTTGACACCTTTGTGGAGTGGACTATAGCCGAGAAAGACACACCGTTTGGAGCGAAAAGCAAGCTTTCGTTTATTATAGGGACGAAGATTCGGCCAACACGCACAACCAAAGACTCTAAGAGAATCATAGTGAGGTTTGATACCTGGGAGTTTTTCAGTAGGAGTCGCAAGATTGAGAACTTTGGAGGGAAGCATGTTTATTAAAAAAGTGGCAGTGAGAAAAGCTTCATCCCAAAATTTTAATGGCATAGATTCATTAGCAAGAAGTGAAAGACCAACTTCAACAATATGACGGTGTTTTCTCTCGGCTGAACCATTTTGTTGGTGAGCATGTGGACAAGAGACATAATGTGTGATACCGACTTTTTGAAAGAAACCATGGAGTTTTTCATATTCACCACCCCAATCAGTTTGCATGGTAATTATTTTACGACCAAATTTGCGTTCAACAAGTTGCTGGAAATTAAGAAACACTTGATAAACATCGGAGCGATTCTTAAGCAAATAAATCCAAGTAAATTTACTATAATCATCAATGAAGCTTACATAATAGAGATGTTTGCCAACAGAGGCAGGAGCCGGTCCCCATACATCAGAAAAAATCTGTTCCAAAGGAACAGAGGAAACACTAGTGGAGACTGGATAAGGTAGCTGATGGCTCTTGGCTTGTTGACAAGGATCACAAACGTAAGGATTTATATCTGGAGTATACGAAAGATTGTTTTTCCTAAGAACTTGTTGAACAATAAACGAAGATGGATGTCCTAGACGACGATGCCATGTGGATGAAGTGGGCTTGATGGTGATGAAGGCGTGCTTATGAGACCCCCAGGAACAGGTACAAGAGGATAAAGTCCACCATGACAGGGACCTCTAAACATGATTCGCTTCGTGACCTGATCCTTTACCAAAAAGAAAAAGGGTGAAACTCAATAAAGGCATTGTTGTCTAGATCAATTTTATGTGCGGATAGGAAATTTTTAGAAGCACTAGGGACATGCAATATGTTACGAAGATGGAGAGAACTATGAGGGGTGTGCAATTTCGAATAACCAACATGTTGAATTGTCATACCTTTACCGTTTGCAGTGTGTACTTGATCATGTCCCTTGTAGTAGTCTCGAGTGTGCAGCTTGTTCAGCTCGCCCGTGATGTGATCAGTAGCACCGGTATCCACGTACCAGTTAGTGTCAACACCATAGGCACCTCTCTCCTCCGTGGGAGAGTCATCATCATCATCACCATCAGCATAGCGCCACCAGCAGTCGCTTGCCGGGTGACCATATTTCTTGCAGATCTGGCAGGTTACATCTTGAAAGGATGTGGATACACGACCACGACCACGGCCGCGACCACCACCGCCACGGCCTCCACGACGACCACCACCACGGCCGCCACGATTATTTTGAAACCGACGTTGATCTTGTCCATAGTTGCCGTAGTTTGATCGACCACGACCACCACCTTGGCCACCTCCACGGTAAGTGCCACGGCCACGGGAAGCCGCGTTTGCAGAGGAGGAGAAGAAGCCACCTGTCTGTCCTGTTTCAGCCAACATCTTCTGACTGTAATCATATGTGGTGATCTGGGCGCACATATCCAGAAGGGTGGTGCTAGGAACGACACTGATGGAGGCCACCAGCGCATTGTAATCACCGTCAAGTCCATTAAGGATGTAACCCTTAAGCTCATCATCATCAATTCTTTTTCCTGCTGCTGCAAGTTCACTTGCAAAGCCCTTCATTGTGGCGATAAACTTGTCAGCTGTCATGTCATTCTTCTTTGTATTTGCTAGGGCACCACGCAACATACCAATCCGAGCCATGGACTGAGAGGAGTGAAGGGCAACGAGAGCAGCCCACAAATCGGCAACATGATCCAGGCCAAGGACTTGGGCGTGTACCTCAGGCGAGATGGATTTCACAAGCCATCCAAGCACTTGCTGGTCGCGCGTATACCAGGTTGAGTACGCTGGGTTCGGCACAATCTTCTTCTTCTTCTCCTCGTCGTCAACCTCCATGTTCTTTGGCGGCGCCGCGTCGAGGCCTTCCAGCAGCCCCATAACATCAGCACCACGAAGGGAAGGCATGATCTGACCTTTCTAGAAGAGGTAATTCTCCCGAGTTAGCTTGTCCGTGGGTGGCGAGCCGAGAGCAGCCGCCAGCGAGGGAACAGACGAAGAGGAAGCCATCGGGGTTGAGGGAGGGACGGAGGGTTTGGTTGTTTGTTGTTTCTGGTGCTACGATCTTGGAGATCGGCGTAGTTTTTCTGGTGCTTCGATCAAAGATCGGCGAGTTTGTAGATTGGATCGAAATCACAGCTAGACGATGGAAGAGCCTCGCTCTGATACCATGTGGATGTTATGCGGAACGATGACCCTCCTGGGCATCGGGTGTGTGTTAATAAGGATCGGGAAAAGCCCCCGATGTGGCGGTACAGGAGTCGGTGTAGGATACGATTGGTCTACTACACCATATCGTATCCAACTCATATTACTGGTGTACTACACCATATCGTATCTTTACCCAATAATAAAAGAAGCAAGGCTTCTTGTTGGTACGTCATTTTCGTTTTCCGTTCTGCCCTCCCACCTATTCACATATTACGCATGATGCCACCGCAGCGTTTCGTTCTTTTTCTTTTCTCCCTTCCGACACGGCTTCGGGAGGAGGTCCAAGAGGTCAAGGCCTGGCCCTGGCCAGACGCGCCGCGATGCTCTAGCTCGGGGGAGTTTCTGCTGACGTTGGCGACTGGAGCAGGAGACGCGTGTGGAGGGCGGCGTCGTGCGTGGTTCTCAGGAGCTCGCCGACGGAGAAGGTCGCTTGGCGATGCTTGGTGCTCGAGCAATGGCCGGAGCAGGGGCCCTCCCGGCCATGGCGACGGAGATGGAGGCGGAGAGGTCTGAGGGAGGAGAGTGACCGGGAGCGCGAGGAGGAGACGTAGACCCATCGATGGGGAGTACCCGTTGCAGGAGACCTTTCCCTGGCGATGGCGTCTCTGGCATCCCGTTCTTCATCCAGATCTAGAGAACGACATGATTCACGAGGGTCGACTCCTCCGAATCATCCTAACCCACGTTGATTTGTGTGGTCGAATCGGCGGTGTCGACCAACGCCGGCGTCACTCACGGGGACGCAGGGTTCATGCCCCCTGCCCAATTGGATCCACAACAACCTTGTTTCAGCATCCATCTTGGAGGAGAGATGACCACTGGAGGCTCCCGTCTGGCGGCGGATGAGTGTAGTGTGCATAAGTCAACCTGTATCAGTGTTTATGCTCGAGATGGGCTAGAGCTGTCATCAACGACCAACACCACTTCATCTTCTTCCCTGAGAGCGAACAGAGTCGTCCTCACACAGGACTAGCGCTCAATCCCCTGCCCAGGTGAGCTGCACCGGATCTTTCTTCTCTTCCAGGTTAGCATTATTGATTTGTGTATTAGTGCTCTAAGTAAGATGCTAGCACAGCTGATCTATTGCTTATCTACCTGATTTGTGTACCTGCGAATCTGCGATTTCCTGGTTTTGCTAATGTACGTACTGATAATTTTTAGGAGGATGAAACATGCATGGTCTAGATCTGATGTAGTACTACTGCAGTACTGCTACTCAGATTTTTTAGATGCTTATAAGCAGACCAGTGCTCATTTTGTGAACTGAATTTTCCATCTTTTATAAGCAGAGCAGTGCTCATTTAGATGAAGACAGTCGTGGTGATTTAAATCGTAAGAGAAAGATAGTAAATCATAAACATTATGTTAATAGAAGGAAACTTTGATTCTAATCAGTAATAGGCTAGATATAGGATATAACAAAAATGCTTCTGGCAAAAGGTTCAAATTCTCTGCAACCAAAAATTCAACCCGTTGCAATGCACGGGCATTTGGCTAGTCCAACTCATATTACATCGCTAACACAACGCACAGGACATGATAAGGTCAGAAATGGGAGGCAACTGTTCAGTGAAGTGGCACGGAAGATTGTTGCCGCTCCGAATTTATATAACATGTGATTTAGGGTTGCAAAGTACTGCGCGCTAATGGGCCCAGAATTAGAACCCATCGTTCATTTCCGGTAAAGGGGCCTTATTAGTTGCTCATCGGGACATATCCCATCGGTTGGTCTAAGTGGTGGCTCGTGTCTTCGGCCTAGCGTGGCGTGCCGCCACGCCGGCTCTTGCTTGTAAATGACAAACAAGAGAGAAAGGAAAAAACAAATAGAGGATTTGTCCACGCACCGGTAAATGAGGAACATGAGAGAAAGAAAAAGATGGAGGACTTGTGGGCTGTCACACGAGCCACACCGCGGACACATGCGAACAGACTGACATGTCCGGGGTGACCCAAATTAGTTATGCAATGGGTCGCGTCCGACAAAAGTCGGACCTTCTATCAAATGGAGTCGCCGGCTTTGGGTTGTAATATTTATTCTCATACATACAAAATGTACACGTGCGTACGAAATATTTCAAAAAACAAATACATGTGCGTACGTAAAGGGTATCTCCGTTGATGTTGTCTTTAGATACCTCGGATTTAAATTTCAGGGTAGGACCACTACTCCACCGTTGCTTAATACAAGATGTCTTAGTGTTCTTTAGTTTTCTTCTACTCGTTTTAGTCCCTACGTAGTTATTATAAATATTGTAATATCTAGAACATCTGTGATTAGTAGTACTTTATCCCTCTCATAGCGTTCCATGAGTTTTAAACTTTACACAACGAGCTTGTATATATAGAGAGAGTGCGGTCGGTGAAGACGGTCACACAACAGAGTAAAATCCTGCACATTCGAAACACCCAACACAATTGTACACACATGATATGTCACCACCTTGGTTTTGGTGTGATTCCGACGCTCCGGAGCGCCTCTCCGGCGAAACCCTAGATCCGCTGAAAAAACCCTAACGTTGTCGCCTACCCCCGATACCGGCGTCGAAAGGGGGTAGCAAAGTGAAACTTTTTGCTTGCTTGTGTTAGGTTAGCCCCTAGGAAAACCCAAAACAAAGTTATACCCCTCCTCTTACACAATTTCTTGACGTGCAATTCTGAGAGACAAGATTCGCGACGTCATTTTATGTGGGTGAAGACCGCTATTCGGTGTAGCTATATACATAAAAATGAATAAAACATATTAAACATATTAAATTTAATTTAGAGTAATAAATAAATACATAAAAATAAAGATTGGACCCTTTGCCGACAGCTTGCTGTCGGCGTAGCTATAAGCATAAAAAAATAGTAAAAAATAAACATTAAAAATAAAGTTTTTTTTTGCCGACGCCATTGCCGTCGGTGTATTAGCGGCTGCGACGTCGCCAAATTTTTAAAATACCCTATGCCGACGGCCGGAACTAAGCCGACGGCTAGAAATGGTAGAAAACAGAAATTAAAAACAAAGTATCTTTGCCGACGGCATAGCCGTCGGCGTAGACGAGGCTGCGACGTCACCGAATTCTTAAAAAATCCTACACCGACGGCAGTTTCTAAGCCGACGGCTACCGTCGGCGAAAATTACCTATGCCGACGGCATTTTCTATGCCGATGGCATTTTCGATGGGCTGGCCTCGTCGGACAGTCGGCATAGGGTGGGGCCGTCGGCATAGATACTCTCTCCTGTAGTGTATATCGAGCACAAACCCCCCAGCCTCAGCACCATGTCGCCGCCGCTGACCCCTCCTCCCCTTCGGGCGGGCCCTATCCAGTCTCCGCTACCCATGCCAGGCCACCACACCTCCCAGCATGCACGCCATGCCAGGCCTCGACGCACGCACAGTACCTGTTCGATAGAACGCCAGCCGTGGCGGCCTCGCTGTCTTGGCCGGCGTTCCCGAGGTGCGCGAAGCGAATGATCGATTTTTTTACAAATATGGCCCCCTGCCCAATGTATTTGTCAAAACTAGCCCTCATCGAAAAAAATTGTCAAATATGGCCCTGACGGAATGTAGAAAAGGCGACACGTGTCTTCCCGCCGTTCCAGCCGGCGGGAAGCCACTTCGCGCCAAACAAGCTGGTGGAAGGTCCGTTCCCGCCAACCCCATTGGCGGAAGGTGACTTTGTGCTACTCAATTTTGCACGACGGCGTCCACCTTACGCCCACCAAGGAGGAGACACGTGTCCTTCCGCCGTCTGGAACGGCGCGAAGTAGCTTTCCGGGCTGGAACGGCGAAAAGACACGTGTCGCCTTTTTACATCCCGTCAGGACCATATTTGATAATTTTTTAAGTGGGGGTTAATTTTGACAAATACGTGGGCAGAGGGCCATATTTGTAAAAAATCCCGAATGGTCTCATCACGCGTGGAGTACGTACGGCGAAGAGCTTTTCATCAAGACTTGTTATGAGCTTTTCACCATGCTTGCCGACACTGCCTAGCTACTTTCTCACTGTTTGCCGCACCGAGGAAAGCAGGGACCCCAAGTCAAGTCAGGTCTCCTCCATCGTCCTTCACAGCAGCGCACCGAGCAGGAGCACCATGTTTGCCGACACTGCCTACTTTCTCACTGTTTGCCGCACCATGTCAAGTCAGGTCTCCTCCATCGTCCTTTCTCACTGCTTCCATGTGACTCCCTCTCAACTTTCGTGAAATTTCACAAAATTAACCCTTTTGGCAAAGTTTAACGAAAAATAACCCTTTTTTGAAAGTATTTCTAAATCTAACCCTTTTTTTAGCGTCCAACGACGAGGCGCTACACTCTTCTACGTAGTGCCCTCCAGCGCGTCGCTACGGTCCTGCCAGCGTGGCACAGGGGGACCCACACGCGTGATGTGTAGCGCCGTCTAGTAAGGAGCTACACACATGGGTGTAGCGCCCTGTGTTATGGAGCTATACTTTTAGGATTTTGGCACCGAAGACAGAGAGGATGCTGGCAACAAGTGTTTCGAAAATTTGTCAAGTCAATGTGTAGCTCCGTGTGGTGCGGCGCTATACTACATAATGTAGCTCCAGGCCGTGTGGCGCTATACCCCTGGAAACTGATAAGTCAAATGGGACCGCGGGCTGGCCATTCATTCGTCCCCGACTCAATTGCTTCGCTACCAGCGATCGTGAGATTTTTTCTTCCATCATTCACAAATACTTTCAGCATGACCTAGCTACGCTCACTATGAGGAAATCATCAACTCTGGACGCACAAATCAACTCCATCTGATCAATCAATTGCTTAACCAATCAGAGACTCGAGTTTTCTTTTTTTGAAAGGGAATCAAGTTAATACTGTACTACTTATTGCGAATGATTCCAACGTAATACATGCAAGTACGTCCACACGTTGATGGCATACTCGAATTAGCCACACACACACTACATACTTGCTAGCTTCACGTCCACATAAATAAGATTACTATCTAATTAACTTGTCCAAACTTGTTAAGATATATATTCTGCCACATGATCTTGCCATTCTAATTTGATTTAGCGGCGTTAGCCGACTTCGACAACAAAGGGCGGCGTGTGGCGCGACATGGATGAGTTTCACCACCGCGATCCGTCCATAACTTCTCATGATGTAGTTTGTGGCGTGACTATATATTATGGAGTCGCACGGCGTCGTGTTGTTGTTGACGCGCAAGTAATCGACAGAGCATCACAAATCATGCGGATTAACAAACAAATATCGTGGGCACACACATATGTGTGCATGTGCCAAAACACTGGACAAACAAATCACAAGTGAGGAAACCTAACTCTCCAAATATCTTTACAACGCCTCCGAAATAACCTATAGCGGAGGTCATATGCACAAGTTAGCCCTCATGGAAAAAGACATTGATGGTGAGATATTCAGAGGCGAAATATCCTAGTAGGGCGCCACATCGACGAGACGACGCATGAAACGAGCGGGAAGAGGCCAACATGAAAATAATGTTATTATATCACCACAACAACGAGGCGTTAGGTATCCTAGCACATCGCCAAGACACTGATACGACTTATAAAATGACAATTACTGGTTATTATATCATGCATAACATATAAATATGTTGAAACTCGGGGCATATTATATCAAGAGCACTCACATGTATTCTCGTCGTCGTAACGTTATTCTACAATACCTAGGAATTTTAACATCTCACCGTCAATGTATTTTTTTGCGAGAGGTAACTTTGCATATGTGTGCTCATCGAGGCCATTTTCAGAGGAGTTTGAAATCTATCAAGAAGCTAGGTTTTCCAAACTTACGTTTAGTTTGACCCTAACATTTAGCCATACACGCCTCCACCTCCATATGGTTATATACGCACTCATGTTACGACCCACATATTACCAATTATTTCATGTGCCCCTATGCGGTTACATATCCTTATTGTATGGTAGAAGCTAACTATATTACCTATGAAAACTCGGTGCCCAAATCTCACGATCGCTGGTAGCGAAGCAAGTGAGTCGGGGACGAATGAATGGCCAGCCCGCGGTCCCATTTGACTTATCCGTTTCCAGGGGTATAGCGCCACACGGTCTGGAGCTACATTATGTAGTATAGCGCCGCATCACACGGAGCTACACATTGACTTGGCGAGTTTTCGAAACACTTGTTGCCAGCATCCTCTCTGTCTTCGGTGCCAAAATCCTAAAAGTATAGCTCCATAACACAGGGCGCTACACCCATGTGTGTAGCTCCTTACTAGACGGCGCTACACATCACGCGTGCGGGTCCCCCTGTGCCACGCTGGCAGGACCGTAGCGACGCGCTGGAGGGCGCTACGTAGAAGCGTGTAGCGCCCCGTCGTTGGGCGCTAGAAAAAAGGGTTAGATTTAGAAATACTTTAAAAAAAAGTTATTTTTCGTTAAACTTTGCCAAAAGGGTTAATTTTGTGAAATTTCACTCAACTTTCTCTCAGCTCGTTGCCATCCCATTGCCCGGGACTTTCCTTCTTGCTCGTGGCTCCCATATTCTCCAGCCGCCAGATCTGTGGCCGGCGAGCATCGACGACGCCGGCCGGCGTGCGTGACCCGTCCGTCTAGCTCGAGCGCGTGAGCAGCAGCAGCTGGGCGCGCGAGGTTTCTTCACATATCTATCTATTCGTTTATTTGCTATACTCCCTGCTTCAGTACATTACAGAGCTCCAAGAGCTGTGTCAACCCATTCTGCATTTCTCACGCAGGGATCTGCCCCCATATCTACCTTCTTGTCAAAAGTGTCGATCTGATTTTTTGGAAGGAGGTTTCTTTCAAGGCCGCACATTCTTTTACTCATCTACTCCGAGCGCACGTTCCAATTTATACAGGTAAAACTCTCTACATACAAGCTCTGGTTTTCCGCCTTAACTTGCTGTGAAATCGTTTGAAAATGATACTAGGTTTTACTAAAAAAAAAAACTTAATTTCTTCAATTCCTACATGCCATCTAGCTCAGAAGCTCTGACGTGCATAATTTATACCCACGTCAAATGGATCAGCAGCACACAGATAAAAACGATAGGTTTTTCTTATGTTCTTAGTTTCTTCAGTCCCAATATGAAGTCCAATTATTGAAGTAACTAATACCGAAATCAAATTATTGATCAATAGTATACAGATCGAAATAATAGGTTTCTTTATGTTCTTACTTTCTTCAATCACAACATGTTCTCTATCTAGGAAGCTCTGATGTATAGAACAAATACCCACGTTGCAGGCACCTTGCAGGCATGCATGCCTAGGAGCTGAGATAAACAGTTGTCCAGCAAGAGATGGCTGCAATAGTGGTGAACGCTTCCATTGGCGTGATGAAACCACTCCTGGATAAGCTTGCCACCCTCATGGGGGAGGAGTTCGCTAAGTTGAAGAACCTACGGAAGGAAGTGAAGTTCATCAGCGATGAGCTTACCGGCATGAAGGATGCCCTTGAGGGTCTTGCGGATTTGGAAGAGCTTGATCCACAAACAAAGAGGTGGAGAGACATAGTTAGGGAGATGTCATATGATATTGAGGACATCATCGATGACTTCATGCACCACATCGGGGAGAAAAGTAAAACCGATGGTTTTGGAACAAAGACAGCTCGACTATTCAGAAAGTTAAGAGCCCGTTTTCAGATCGCTGGTCAGATCAAAGATATCAAGAAACTTGTGCTTGAGACTAGTGCATGGCGCCAAAGGTATCAGCTTCCTATCCGCCCTTCAAGTGACGTGCCCATTGACCCACGAGTCACCACTCTATACGAGAAGGCGGCTAACCTTGTTGGCAGTGGCGGACCCAGCGTCCCGGCAGCCCGGGCAGCTGCCCGGGCTTCCGGCCGGCCGGCAAGCCGTATTTTCATAGTATTTGTACAAAAACTAGCATATTTTCATGGTATTTGTACATTTTGCCCAGGCTTTAAAATATTTCTGGGTCCGCCACTGCTTGTTGGCATGGAGGGGCCAAAAAACGAGCTTGTCAACTTGCTAGGTGATGACGAGAAGCAGCTGAAGGTGGTATCTATTGTGGGGTTTGGAGGTCTAGGAAAAACAACACTTGCCAATGAGGTATACCGTAGCCTCAAGAGTGATTTTGACTGTAATGCATTTGTCGCGGTGTCTCAAAGGCCAGACATCCCAAAACTTATCCATAGTTTACTATCTAAACTTGGGAGTGGAATACCTTTTCACGGCTGCGACTCATATGTTCTTCTCGACAAAGTCAGAGAATATCTACAAGATAAGAGGTACTTATTTTACATTTTGTATTGTTTCTTGTCCCTGCCTTTCCTGAAAACAAATAATGTATTTGCCTTTGTCATTTCGGAAATATCTGTTCTGTTTCATGAGTAAAGGCCCTATTGAAAATCATTAGTTGCTCCTTCAGAAATGGCTACAAGTAAAAGTGCGAGCAAGAATATGCTTTTAAAAGTCGATGTATCCGTCCATAAACTTGGGAGTCTCGGTTTCAAAATAAATGTCCATTCACAAAATCAAAGCTGAAGTTGCTCACAATTCTCATTCTATACTCTGTACACCTTTTTGTGAAATTAAACTGGATGTAATATGCCACTTAATATGGGTTTTCATGTTTCTTCATATTAACTTATTCTTAGAATGTTGTTTCTTGGCCTATGCACAAGGTAGGGTTGTAGACAGTTATTGTGAGACTGAAATAGTATTTCGTAAAATTATGCTATTTCACGTAACGTTGTGATGGATGATTTGATAGGTACTTGGTTATAATTGATGATGTATGGAATGAACAAGCATGGGGTATTATTAAATATGCTTTCCCGGAAAATAATCTTGGCAGCAGAGTAATAGTAACTACCAGAATTAAAAATGTGGCTAAGGCATGTTGCTTGCAAGGAAGTGATCACATATTAGAAATGAAGCCCCTTAGCAGCAAATACTCGAGAAAATTATTTCTTGATAGGATTTTTGGGTCAGAAGAAGCTTGCCCTCTCGAGCTTATAGATGCATCGGATGAAATTCTCAAAAGATGTGGTGGTTTGCCTCTTGCGATTATTAGTATATCGAGCATGCTAGCAAGTGAAGGTTCCAACCAAAAGGAAAGATGGGAACATGTAAGGGACTCTCTGGGCTCAGTAACAAACCTCACACTGGAAAGGATGAGGCAAATCTTAAACCTTAGCTACAGAGATCTTCCTCATCATCTCAGGACATGTTTTCTATATCTTGGTATGTATCCGGAGGATTACGAGATTGACAGATCCAATCTTGAACGCCAATGGATGGCTGAAGGTTTTATCAGTAAAGAAAAAGGAAGAGACGTGGAGAAGGTTGCAAGAAGTTATTTCAATGAGTTGGTGAATAGGAGCCTTATTCAGCCCGTAGATTTTGATGACACAGGATCCATGACAGCATGCAGAGTACATGATATGATGCTCGATCTTATCCTGATTAAGTCTGAAGAAGAGAACTTTTTCACTATAGTTGACGACCCACAAGCCATTACAGGACTGGATTACAAGATTCGTCGGTTGTCTATCCGTATGAAAAATAATGATGCCATAATATTGTTCCCGACGAACATCACTATGTCACAAGTCCGGACGATTATGCTGTTTGGGGGCTGTTTAAAAACATTTTCTCTGTCAGAGTTCAAGTTCCTCCGAGTTTTTCATAGTGGTGACATAACTATATATACAGTTCTCACTGGACTGTGTAAATTGTACCATCTGAGGTATTTACATATCGGTGAAAATATGAGGTGTGAGCTACCATTACAGGCTAGTGTGCTGAAACACTTGGAAACACTTCACCTGGACGATTACGATCGTCGTTTTTATGTGCACGCTTTATCTTATCGTCGACATACATTACCTAGTGGGATTGGCAACATGAAATCCCTGCAGTATCTATCAGGATTTGAATTTTCGGAGAATACGGTAGATAATATCAACGGCCTTGGAGAGCTGGCCAATCTGAGATTTCTAGCTCTCGTATTTGGTCCGCCCGAACTCGACGACATGAAGGAACGCATGGATGCTCGGTGCTCTTCCATGGGAAGACTTGGTAGCCTCCAGGAATTGGAGCTCGCCGGTATGGGGCAGCAGATGGATCGCCTGTTTCCATCTTCTCCTCCCTCATCTCCCTACCGTCTTCAGACACTCCTCATGTCACTCTGTTGGTTTTCCCGGGTTCCTACCTGGTTGGGGGAACTCCGTAACCTCAGTGAGTTACAATGTCGTGTTCGTGAGCTGCTAGATGATGGTGTTGGTATCCTTGCGGGTCTGCCCGTCCTCAGTGTCCTTGATGTAGAGCTCACAAGTGGACTTGGTGAAATGATTGTCTTCTCCGGGAAAGCATTTCCTGCGCTTAAGCTCTTAAAATTTGATTTGTTCTTCGAGAACGCTTCCGACCTGACTTTCCTGCCTGGTGCAATGCCCAAGCTTCAGAGGCTTGAGCTAAAGTCCTGGGCCAGCGGATCGGAGCAGAACATGGTCGCACCTGCTGGCCTCGAGCACTTGTTAGAGCAAGTACAACAATAGCGCCGGCAGCCGGCTCTATTAGCAGGACACGTCACCTGTAGTCACCCAAAAGCTTGTTCATGTATAATAGTCTGGCTCTTGGACTGGCTGTACGTTGCTGTTGTAAAATATTCAATTAGTAATTTTATAAGCTAATGACGTACCGGATTGGAAGGTGAGAGATGCATGGCTGCATGCAAACCTGCTTTTCCTTGGACCGTGTGCTGTAGCCCGACGCTTGCTGAAGTGCCCGCTTCATTCTCTCTCCTGCGTTCTCTCTCTTTCACCTATGATTTTTGATGACATGGCAACTCTTATAGCCTGCTGACTAGGCTTATTGTACTTGCTCTTAGCTCTTAAAGAAATATCTTTATCTGTATCTATGATGCATGTCGAGGAATCTGAGAAGACAAGCATAACGTCTGCCTGGACAAGTGCCATCAACATGCATCCTGGCAATCCTCGCCCTGATTTCCGTATTTATTACTGATATCTCCTTCTGCTCAGCACCAAGCAGCTGGTATGTGCAAATCTCTCTATCTCTCTCCTCCAATTAACGTCCAGAGACATAAGTATTAAGTGGCTGTTCTGAACTACACCCCTGTGTATTACTGATGAACTTTTATACCACTCTTGGTTTTTCAGGAAAGCAGCGGGTGCGTCAGTTTCTGTCATCCGGGACAACACGGTCAGGGCATCATTGGAATACTGGAGGAAGATGTCTCACACGCACCTCTCAACAGATGGAAGATCAAGCTACCGATTTGCTTCGTGCTACCTCACTCTGTCGAACAATTCCTTCTCCCTTTTCGATATCATCCGTCGCTTCATTGAGTTGTCTGTTGCCTCTCCGGGATTATGGTCACACCTTTTTAAGTATGCTTGTAATAAAAGCAGGAGCTTGCGGCGACGGTGCCTCCCTCCCAGCCTCAGAATTATCTTGGTTGTTGTTTTCGGTGTGTGCTTGTTCGGTACCGGTATTGTACTGCACAATGGTTTCCTACTCTGTACTCAACTGGAAGTTGTATGCTTCAATTCGTTATAATTTGTTTTGTTAGAAGACTGTATTATCCTCTCAGTTCGACCCAAATTCACCAGCTTATAAGATTGTCAACTGAAGCGAGATGCAGCACTAGGTAACCACGAAGTTTTTCAATACCCACGAAGTTGTGAGTGCAGGGGCGATAGAGTTCAGTCCAAGCAACCCCGGTCGCGCGCTCTGCAGCGTTCTTCCCGCGGCGCCGGCGTCCACCACCCAGTTGCATCTCGCCGCGGCGGCCAACCCCTGCAGGCTCCAGTCCCGCAGCTCATCCACCACCAAGAGCATGCGACCCGGCGCGGCTCTCGTAGGGCTGCCAGGCGCGTACACATCCACAACCGCGACGCACGGTGTTTGACATAATGCCCGACCGGCCGCCAGACGCCATCTCTCTTTTCTTGGACCACGCGCGTATGCAGGCTCTACGGATGCGGCCTAGTTCCCATGCGTGCGGCTCTTATTCGGGCGACGGCAAGCCCTGGAAGCCGCGGCGTGATGGCGCTCCCCAGGTGCGCGAATGCCATCCCTGCTCTCTCTCTCTCTCTCTCCCTCTCCCTCTCTCTCTCGGATCGATCCGCAAAGCTATTATTCTAGAAACTTGATACTTCTAATGAAATATACTAGAGCCATAACAGAGCTTCCTGGCTCATCGCTCGTCGCTTTACTCTGTTATGATAGTTCATTGGACAAAATACAACACCTAACAGCTAGCCTAAGACGCTAAGGTGTCAGTAGAATATATGGGGGAGTTGGACCCTACATTAATCAAGTTGCTTGTCAGTTTAGAGCCGTATTTTGTCTGTACTAGTACAATGAACATTTCATAAATACCGATGGCCGGCATTTGTTTAGGAATCCGAAACAAGACACAATTATTTGCACAGACGTGATGGACAAGTGGTTAGAGATGACCGAATATAATAGAGAGACTTGGCATCGGATACCCAGTCTTGGTACCCAACCCCTTGTCTTCATCTGTCCTTTGTCATGTGTACTCTGATGTCGTGTGTTAGAGTGGACCTCGTATTTTAAGAAAAGGTTGCCATTGGACGAATGAGTTCGTACAGTACCACAATCCCGATTTTTTTCTGAATTACCATGGATAGAGCAAAGAGCATCAGAGAAATTTTCTTCCGGGTCTCCGTCAGGTATTACTTGACAAAAATGCTTGTTAACGGAGATCCTGGCAGCACGACAGGCAAAACTTCTCTGGCGGTTATCAGTGATGGCTCCCCATTAGTATATTGCCTGACCGGTGCTACACAAGTCTGGGTTACTTACACGATCACTCAGGAATATATCATCTTGGTCACCTCATCATATTAGGAGATAATTGCAGAAAACCACCACAATTGGGGCAATTTTCATAGAAAACCACCGGGATACGATTTGGCACGAAGCACTGATTCGTTCGGTTAGTCACGCTAAGGGTATTATTTTTCGAGAATAAAGAAGACTGTATTATCCTCTCAATTCGACCCAAGTTCACCAGCTATGGGTTTGACATGATAAACTGGGGCACGATTAAGCTTCTCGTTCTCCGTTTATAAGACTGTCAACTGAAGCGAGATGGAGCACTCCGTAACCCAATGCAAGTGCTCGTCCAACACCTGCCACGGAGCAATGATCTTTTAGCGCTGCAGATTAAGGGAAATGGGAGGTAACAACAGAGACTCAACAGACAAAACGACCATTCTACAAAAGCTCTGCGCGGCTACAGACTGAAGCTTTCGTGATAAAAAAACAGACCTCGGTCCGCAGCGTTCTTCCCGCGGCCGCGGCGTCCACCACCCAGTTGCATCTCGCCGCGGCGGCCAACCCCTGCAGACTCCAGTCCCGCAGCTCATCCACCACCAAGAGCATGCGACCCGGCGCGGGGGGTCGTAGGGCTACGTACACATCCACATCCGCGACGCGCGCCATCTGTTTGACGGAATGCCCGACACGCTACCAGACCCATCTCTCTTCTCTTGGACCACGCGCGTATGCAGGCTCTACGGATGCGGCCTAGTTCCCATGTGTGCGGCTCTTATTCAGGCGACGGCAAGCCCTGGCCGCCGCGGCGTGATGGCGCTCCGCCGCTCCCCAAGTGTGCGAATGGTATCCCTGCTCTCTCTCTCTCTGTTTCTGACTCAGATCGATCCTGAAAGTTTTTTTTCTGGACACTGGATTCTTGAATGAAATATACTAGTGTGACACGATTACACAGCTGGTGATGAGCGTTCTCGCTCATCAACCTTTTCAGGTCTTCTCGTATCTGGACAAACAAAGTGGCCTGGCTCGGCTCTTAATTCGTGCTGGTGGGCCGTATTTGTTAGAGTGCAGGTGAGCGTTGTCCTCTTAACTCCCGCTTAAAACTGGAAATATGAGCTCCCACAGACGGTTGATTGGCCCTATAGGGTTGAGTACATTCTTACTCACAAGTTAGCTTCCCCTGCAAAGTAAGATAGAGCCATAACAGAGCTTCCTGGCTCATCGCTCGGCGCTTCACTCTGTTATTATGATAGTTGATTGGTCAACAAACAACAGCTAGCAGGTAGCCTAACACGCTAAGGTGTCAGTATAGTATATGGGGGAGTTGGACCCTACATTAATCAAGTTGCTTGTTAGTTTAGAGGCATGTTTTGTCTGTACTAGTACAGTGAACAGTACATAAATACCGATGGCCGACATTTCTTTAGGAATACGAGACAAGACCCTCTTATTTGCAAATACCTGATGGACAAGTGGTTAGAAATTTATGCTTTCTTGGTACCAATACCTGATGGACAGGTGGCGGTTGATTGTTCCTGTCACAAAAGCTAATTACCCTGACTGATTGTTCTGGGCCCTGTCAAGAAAATTAGCAGCCATGAGGGGACTGAGGTGGTCAACTGTAGCCATTATTGCACCAAACAAATATAAGAAACTTGTCTTGGTTGCTGACAAAATAATGCACCACATGTCGATCAGCATCTGCATGATCATGCACAGTATACATGATAAGGATGGAAATGGTAAATGGAACCTAAAGTGGCATCGACTAAGACATTGTATAGAAACTGATTTGGATCTAGTGCAAACTAAAATTCTAACAATTGCTGAATACAAATAAGATCAACTTGCTTTTGTTCTACGTTGGTTGATATAATGATGCAATAAGAGTTCACATCGTTAGCTACTAGCTAGCTTTGTTTCAGCTGGATCCTGGATGCAATGACATTTAATTTATATATTTTTTAGAACTAGGTAATCTGTCCCATTCCTTAACTTCAAATAAGTTAGTCCTTGGCATGTTAGGTTAACTAGCTGTGTCATGTCAATTATATCTGCATCCATATATGTTGCAAATTGTGAAAGGTAATGGCGACAACTAGTGTTGAAATTAATATGTCTGCATCAAATTACGCAAGCTAGTTAGCCTCTAACATAAACAAGTGTCTGAGATGGTTGTAACTAGCAGAAACATTTAAAGATGACGCGTTGGCACCTACCAGCAGTTGTGTACGAGATAATTAACATAATATACAGTATGTACGCCAAAATATACAATGCACATCCAAGCACTAATCAGTGCACATATGAATCTGAATGGTGTAATGATTGCAACCATTCTCCTTCTCCAGTCAACTTAATACTATCGAATTAATATATAAACGATTATGGCAGGCTAGTTGTTATTGAGTTGGTTTTATGTTATCTGCAATTGTGTTGCGATGAGGCAGGCAAGTTCTAAACCTCGGCCTCTCGTCCATGCACGCCTTATTATCCAAGGAATGCCCCGGCGCAGCGGCGCTCTCAAGGTGTGTCACTCTCCTCTCCGTTCTACTTCAACCACGGCCAGTGACATATTTGCGTTCTGAAAATCATGATATCTTAATGAATTATGCAAGCTACACGACAGATTGATAAAAGCTATCTGAGTGAATTAATCAACCGATCAATCTCTTGTCGTGCCTCATAAAAGACGTGGACAAACAAAGTTGGCCTCTTGCTTGGATCAGGATTCTATTAGCTGCAGGGACTGTTGATGTTTGTGGGTTAGTATAGAGGTATTTAGAAGTTAAGATTTGCTGCATATGGTAGAGCAGAAGGCAGCTTCCCAGTTCATCGTTCCTCGGATTATTTTACTAATCAAAATTCGGTCATCGCATCATTTTACCATGATAATCAAAATTCATATGCCGTCCGGATAGGCACAGCTAATAGCCGACCCAACACGCCAAGCCCAAGGTATTAGCTTAGTATAATGGATAAGTTACAAACTACGTCAATGAAGTTAGTTTAGACTTTCGATCCATATTTTTATCTGTGCTAGTACAGTGGACAGTACATGGATGCTGGCGCGGCCGGCCGGCATTTGTTTGTCCTCCTAGCTAAACAAGTTGCTATTATTTGTAGACATAATGGAGAAATGTTTTTTTTTGTGTGCACATCCCAATTAACAATCCTCAGCAAAGTGTTGGGGGGCTGTAACTGTAAGTACTATATAGACCAAAACTGTAAGTACTATATTGACAGATAGTACAACCTGTGTTGACTTTCATAGGGAGGTGCGTGTACAAATGGAAGGAAGAAAGCTCCTTGGAGTTTCAGAACTAGCTGCAGAGTATCAGAGTGCAAAGTACGGCAATCTCATTTTCATCCTACCATTTCTTACAATCAGCCAAATTTGCAGAAGCTAGTGAGTCGCACCAAGGGTGTCAACAATGGAGATGGTGGTGGGTGCCTCAGAGGCCACCATGAACTCTCTCCTGAGCAAGCTCGGAGGCCTGCTTGCTCATGAGTATTCTCTCATCAGGGGCGTCCGGGGCGATGTCCAGTACATCAACGATGAGATGGCAAGTATGCAGGCCTTCCTCGGCGACCTCAGCAGCACCGCTCACCAGGGCAACGACCAAAGTCTTCCAACTATTCAGATTGGTGATTAAAAACAAAATTGGCTATCAACAATTCAACATTAATGCAACACAATATTTCTTCTCTAAGACCAAAGTCTTCCAACTATTCAGATTGGTGATTATTGTGCAAATATACTCAGATAAACAGTTAGTTTTCGATAGTTGAACTGACCTACCAACTTAAGTCATCGTCACTAGACCTCTTCCCAAACAAAACTAAAACCAAACCATGAGAGAGTAAAACAGGCTCAATGACAGCTCTTTCATTAAATAGGATGGCTTACCTGAGAGCTTCTGCCATCTACAGCATCGCTTACTTCCCTGTCAGTTTGTCGAGGCTGCAATCTAGAATCTTCTGTTTCTGTGCTAGCAGGAAGAGCTGCAACTCCACCAAGAACTTGATTTACAACTGGCATCATTTGTTGCATCATTCTAGACAAGTCAAAGCCACCTCCTATACAAGATAACTAGTGGAATTTGGCGTGCCGTCACGGCACGCCCTTGATGTTTCTTTTTTTGCAGTATATATATATTTTTATTTAACCAAAATGTTAGCTAAATTGGTATGTTGGAACATGTTTTTATTTTGTCATGAATAGGTAGCATTTTTTATGAGTATTCTTGTCATATTTTGTGAGTTTTTTGTGAGTTTGTTTGAATGATGTCAGAAATGTTGGCGAAATTGAAATGTTGAAATATATTTGTAATTCGCTATAAGTATGTTGCGGTTATTTTTTGGGAGCATTCTTGTCATATTTTGTGGAATATCATGAAAAGTCGCTAAAATGCTGGCAAAATTACAATTTGCAAACATGTTTTTTTATTTTGTTATGAATACATAGTAATTAGTTAGAACATTTTTTATATATTCTGTGGAATATTCAAATATTTGGATAGTTGAATTTAGCGTGGTGACACGACGCGCCTTTGCTGAGGATATGCTGTAATAATTTCTTTGTTTTTCTATTTGCGGTATATATATTGTAAGGGAATGTGGTTGTTCTAATTTGTATAGTGTAGTTAGGTGGAATTCAATTTGGAAGCAATCCATAATTAGAGTAGACGTTTTTGTATTTTCTGAAAATATTCATGTAAACATTTTTTTTTAAATGTAACTACATAATTAGAGAGATTTAAGTTGTATTACTTGCAAATATGTTAAGTAAATTTGAATGGTTTAATATGGTTTTATTTTGCCATTATTTTCATACGAACCAGCATAATTAGAGATAATATATTCTGGTTATGTTTAAATATTATGTGTCTATTTCGCCGTAAATATGTGATTTAGCTTGTTGGTTAGAGGAAATATGTTATGTTAACATCTATTAAATTGAATCAATCTTTAGAGGAAACTAATTTTTGATTTCTTTAAATGTGAATGGAATGAAGCATTATTTAAATTTGACCACATAATTAGAGAGAGTTAAGTTCAAGCTTAACATTTATTAAATTGAACTGTATAATTGAAGAAAGTTCAGTAATATTAGTTGTAAATATTGATTTAGTTGAGTTGGTATGATATGGCTGTGTTTTGTGTTAAATATTAAATTGAACTCAATAATTGGAGGGAATAAATTGTTTGAGCGCTTATTATTTTCAATTTTAAATCAAGACATAATTAGAGGAAATGGCTAACTATGCTTCTTTTTTTTTCCGGTAAGTATGTAATTAGTGGGAATGCACATTTTTTTGGATTTGATTCTACAATTAGGGAAAATCTATCTATATTGCATCCAAATATTAACCAAATTGGAATGTTCAAATATGTTTGTATTTTATCATAAATAGTTAGTATTTTTGTTTTTTTAATAGTCTTTTAAAAAATATAAAAATATTTAGCAAGTTGGAATGTTTAAACATATTTGTATTGCGTTATGAATGTTTAAATGTAATTAGAGAAAATGCATTCGAATTATCTTGAAATATTTTCCAAATTCGAATGTTTAAATGCGGCTGTATTTTGCCATAGATATCTAATGTAGTTACATAATTAGAGGAAATGCATTATGTGTTTGGAAGGATTCGAATTTTTTTGGAATTTTCAAATTTGTATGATGTGGTTATGTGGTGGAATTGAATGTTGAAAATATCTACATTTTGAAGTTGTGCGGATCTGAAAACTGTTGAAGCTGTATTTCGGAAGGTACGAAAGTTTTTCGGGTGAAAAAAAAATCAGGGGAAATGTGGTGAATTTCAATTTTTGGAAATGTCCATATTTTCAAGTTGTAGTGGTTGCGGAATCAGGAGATTTGGAAGTCATATGACACTATGAAAATATTTATATTTGTAATTTGAGTTGGAATGGTGAAATATGATTGCTTTTTTCATAAAATTGTGCATATGTAGGACAATTTGAATTGTTCGAATTTATTTGTCTTTTGTGGAAAATAGGTGATCCTTTTTTTCCCTCTACTATTTTCATATATTTTTTTATGTTTTGGCGATGGGTATCTATAGTATTTTTTTTTTCTGTTGGTTCTACTCTTTTATTACAGAAATTGAAAGAAGATTGCAGCTAAAATTGATTAGTTTTTTGAAATTGTTGAAGTTGGGGTGTTTTTAAGATTAAAATGAATTGCGTTAGTAAAATGAGCAGGTTCTAAAGATATTCAAGTACGTTTGTATGTTGGTACGAATTTTTAAATGTAAATGAAGACAATGTGTTTAAATTATACCCGAATGGTACCTTTTTTGTTGGTTCCCGAAAATGGTAGGGTATCTTTGAATAGCTAGTTAATTTAAATGTTTGGTTATGTTTATATGATAGCATTACTATTTGGTTTTTTTCTCTGCTTTGTAATTAGGAGGTGTGCATTATAAGAGCATTTAGTTAAACGAATATATAATTTGCGTATTTGGATATGTATTTTATATTTTAATGGCGCGTATGTGGGGTTGAAAATAAAATTTCGAAATAGTGGTATTTAAAAATTGCAGAGAGATGAAAGTTTTTGAAATGCAAAGATAATCTGTGTTTATAAATTGCTTGGATTTTTGAAAATTCAGTATTGAAGATTTTATTTATGTAACACTAGTACAGAAAAGCTTTTCTGTGGCGCACCATTTTGCTATTCTGTGGCGCATGGGTGGTGCGCCACAGAATAGTCGCCACTAAATAAGCTATTCTGTGGCGCACCACCTAGTGCGCCTCTGTGGCGCACCCTACCCCGTGCGCCACAGAATTGTTTTTTTGAATTTCAAAAAAATGGCGGCTAGATCTAGATCTGGGTTCCCAAAAAATTTCAAAAAAATTCAAAAAAAATGAAAAAAATCAGAAAATGAAATAATTTGAAAATTCCTATATATTTGAATTTTCTGAACATTTTTAACACTCCTAGTGAATCTCAAATGTTGACTTCCCGCTAGGTCACCCATCCTAGGAGTGCTCCCACCCAAGCACGCTTAACTTCTAAGTTCTATTCACTTCACCTACCATCCTGCTACTCAAGTTCTTATTGATAATAGTATCATATCAACCCTTTTAACCCTTGTGTATGTCTATATATGTGTGTGTAGTTTATGTGTGTTATGTGTATATATATGTTTCAAAAAATTCAAAAGTTTGTACAGAAAGTTCAAATAATCCAAAAAAAATCAAAAATTTCAAAAAAGTCAAAAAAATTCAAAAAATTCAAAAAATCCCAAAAAATTCAAAAAACTTCAAAAAATCCAAAAACTCAACAAATCCAAAAAAAATTGAATTTTTTATTTTTTTATTTTTTCATTTTGAAATAACTTTTTTTCCCTTTGGAATTTGGAGGATCTGAGAAAACCCCACCGGGTAAACCCGGGTGGGATCGGGTTCCTTTTTTTCTCCAGTTTTTTTTGACATATTAAACGCATTTTTTCGACGTCGTATGCAAAAGTTATGGCCGTTTTACGTTTTTTTTTCTGGATTTTGCAAAAAAGGTCAAAATTCATATTTCAAGATTTCTATACGAACTAGACAGTAACACCTAACCACATCTCGAAGGATTTTATTTTTTGACATTTTCTTTGAGTGTTTTGAAAACTGAAAAGGCGATCCACGGGGGGGGGGGGGGGGGGGGGGGGGGGGGTGGGTGGGTGGAGCTGTTTTTAAAAAAAAAATCTGTGGCGCATGGGGCTTGGTGCGCCACAGAATTTCTGATTTCTGTGGCGCATGGCCTCGTGCGCCACAGAATTTGCATTTCTGTGGCGCACGTGGCCCATGCGCCACAGAAAACCATAATTCTGTGGCGCATCAGCTTCCATGCGCCACAGAATAGCACTATTCTGTGGCGCACCAGCCACATAAGCCACAGAATAGCACTATTCTGTGGCGCACCAGCTTAGGTGCGCCACAGAATAGCAAATTCTGTGGCGCACCAGTTCCGGTGCGCCACAGAATAGCCTTATTCTGTGGCGCACCAGTTTTGGGTGCGCCACAGAAGCTTATTCTGTGGCGCACGGCCACATGGTGCGCCACAGAATAAGAATCCATAGAATTGGGTTTTCCTACTAGTGTAAGTTGTATAAATAAGTTGATTTTTAGGTTGCTAAAGTTGAATATTGAAGTTTGTTTTTTTTTTTTGGTATCAAAGTTTCTGAAATGTTAATTTTAACCTTGGTATCAAAATAAAATTTCGAAATAGTGGTATTTAAAAATTACAGAGGGATGAAAGTTTTTGAAATGCAAAGATAATCTGTGCTTAGAAATTACTCGGATTTTTGAAAATTCAATATTGAAGATTTTATTTATGTAAGTTGTATAAATATGTTGATTTTAGCTTGCTAAAGTTGAACATTGAATTTTTTTTTTTTTGTACCAAAGTTTCTGAATTGTTGATTTTAACTTGCTAAAAGTTCGAAGAATTTCATTTGGTCTGATTTAAATTCGTGTCTTGAAATTGCAGATGTTCTTGGGAATAATAAAAAAAAAGTTTTTTGGAAAAGGAATATTGAAGATTTTATTTATGTAAGTTGTATAAATATGGTGATTTTAGGTTGTTAAATTGAATGTTGAAGTTTTTTTTACCAAAGTTTCTGAAATGTTGATTATAACTTGTTAAAAGTTCGAAGAATTTCATTTGGTCAGTAGTTAGTTGAAATACCTAAAATCGAAATAGTTGGAAAATGTTTCTATTTTTTTTTATCAGCAGTTAGTTGAAGTCCATACGTGGGTAATGCACACTTATTCAATTGAATTTCATATAATTAGAGGGAGTGCATATTACTTTCAAATATTTCTGCATAATTAGAGGGAATTTAGTGATATTATTTGTGAATATCAACTGTAATTCGAATCGCTATGATATGTTTGTGTTTTGTGTTAAATATTTAATCTAACTTAATAATCGAAAGGAATACGTTGTATGATAATTTATTAAATTCACTTTAAAATTAAGACGTAGTAAAAGGAAATAAATTTGCATTTTCTCAGAATATTCATCTAGTCGAACATTTTTTTTAAATGTTACATTATTTCTAAATGTGAACTTAGCCGTTGTTTTCTGTTCATGTTAGTGCCAACACGTTTGTCACATTTTTATATACTCGATGTATTTGTAAAGCTAGAAAAAAAATAGAAAACAGAAAGGTAAAACAGAAAAGGAAATTGTAAAAAAAAAAAGGGCCGACGCAACCCAGGAACGGCCCACGAAGCGGCCCGTCCGGCTAGCCTAGCAATGCCGACACGTCACGGTGACGTGCACGGCGGCTGAAGCTGCCGCGGCGGCAGTGAGGTCGCCGGCGGCGCTACGGCGCGTCCTGGGCCGCGCGGCTGAGCGCGTCCGAGTCGCGCGGATGCGGGCAAGCTGGAGGTGGCGGCGCCGCCCCGTTTTGGTCGCCGGTGCGGCCGCGGCGGCGTGGAACCGCGGCGGAAGCGGCGGAGGAACTTCGGGACAGCACCGGCGATTCCGCCGCCGATGAGGCGTCGGAGCGGCGGCGACGGCGGACCGCGCCGTGGCCTTCGATTGGAGCGCGGGGACGTGCCGCGGCGGCGCCAGGCGTCGGCGTCCGCGGCGAGCTCGGCGCCGGTCGCGAGAGAGGAGGAGGATTTGCGGGATGTGGTTTTTTTACAGAAAAGAACCCGGCGTTTAGCGAAATTGCAAACAGGTCCCTGGAGCGGAATTTTCTGAGAAGAACATATAATTTCCGCCCCCCCCCCCCCCCCCCCCCCGCGCGCTTCTTCGCAAAAATCGACGGCCCGCTGTGAGGCTGACAGGCGGGACCCACCGTGTACTGTACCAACTGTAGCTAGCTACAGTAACGTGGGGCGTTCTCAGCGCGAGAAAATGCCCAGCTATTATACAATCGATGATTCAGGCAACCGCGTCGGCATCGCTATGAACATGATCTACCGGCATATAGGGAGATGGCTGGATTAATGGTGAGCGCTTCTACCGGAGTGATGAAACCTATATGAGCAACGAGTATTAACTAGTAAGCATAAGGCTTTCGGAGCAATCAAATTTTACTAGTACCGTGTGAGTCATGCTTAATCAGTTGCATCCACGTGCAAAGGAGCTGTCCTACAATCCTCTATGTACATTTGAATTCTAGACCGTAGCTGCCGATGCTGGAAAGACCATCGCTGATTATAGCATGTAGGCATGCAAGTGGACAGTCCGACGGATAGGACGGACGTCTGCCTGACACGTATGTTAGTTGATCATCAACAACCTGCTAAGCAAATCTACTAAACACAGAACGTGGCGGACAAATATTTTCAATAGCCACCGTTTTGTAAAAAAAAAAAAACAACAGAGGAGCATCGATGTGGACAGTTTCCAGTACATGTTTTGCCAATTTCTACGTTCCCTTATTTTTGCAATACCATCATTTTTCTTGGGCCATTTATATACATGTTTTCCCACTTTGTAGGTACCTGTCAACATGTGAGTCGTGTTGGCGAACATTTGCATTCGACATCCACGTTCGTGAGCCCTCTGTCGAAAGATTAACTGTGCATCTTCCCAATCTGAACAGAATTATCTACAGTGAAGATGACAGTCTTGCCGACATTGTGAACAATCCAAACAAGTATAAGACAATGCTGACGGAATGGTTTGTTGCTAACCAACGTTATCCTGACGCTCGATCTTTAAAATACCTTGACTTTCCAACCAAGTGGAGGTGGGATGGTAGCTCCAAAAAATGGAAAAGAAGGGTCCAAGAAAAAGGACGGTTTGGTGCGCCAATTGGAAGGATTTATAACTGCCATCCTACAACAAATGAGCTTTTCTTCTTGCGTCTGCTGCTAACTAAGGTGTCCGGAGCTACAAGTTTTGATGATCTTAAAAGTTATAACGGCACTTTATACAGTTCTTTCAAGGAAGCTTGCTTAGCTCGTGGGTTAGTTGGTGACGACAACGAGTGGTTTCTTCTTTTTGATGAAGCTATTATATGGGCCTCTTCTTTTCAGTTAAGGCATCTGTTCATGACTGTTGTACTTTTCTGCGGTGTCATCAGTGCACAGAGGCTCCTTGATAAGTATTCCAAATATATGTCTGATGACTTGGTGATTCGAATTCGTCGCTCTCTTGATGATGACAGTTTATCCATCCCTCCACAATACCTACAAGCTGAGCTTTTGCAGGAACTTTCTATCATGTTTAGCAGAAATGGTTATTCTTTGGAAAGTTTTAATATATCTACTGCGTGTTTGCATGGTGCAAGAATGCTTGGAAATAGATTGGTTATTGAAGAGATGCAATATAACAAAGAAGATCTTCGACATACAGCTTCTTCTCTTCATGAAAAACTGAACCTTCAACAGTCAAACATCTATGATCAAGTTGTTGCTGCTGCCACCGGTTCAGTTGGAAAGTTGTTTTTCATCTCTGGTCATGGAGGCACCGGAAAAACTTTTCTTTGGAATGCTATCATTACTGCATTGCGAGCAGATGACTATATTGTTTTAGCTGTTGCTTCTTCCGGTGTAGCTTCTTTGTTGCTTCCAGGGGGGCGAACTGCTCATTCCCGGTTCAGAATTCCGCTTGATGCTACCGACCAAACCATGTGCAACATGTCAAGAGGAAGCAATCTAGCAGGGTTAGTCCAAAAGGCAGCACTGATCCTATGGGATGAAGCACCGATGACACATAGGCGCTGTTTTGAAGCTGTTGACAGAACCATGAGAGACGTCCTTTCTATAGACGACAGTTCAAAAAGAAATCTTCCGTTTGGTGGGAAAACGGTGGTTCTGGGTGGAGATTTCCGTCAAGTGCTTCCTGTTGTCGAGGGTGCGACAAGGCATGAAATTGTTAATTCATCTCTTATTATGTCTCCTCTTTGGCAGCATGTCACTGTTTTCAAACTTGAAAGAAACATGAGGCTGTCTAATCCTGATTTGTCTGAGAATGAAAAGGTTCAGCTGGATTTGTTTGCGCGCTGGGTTTTGGCAGTGGGAGATGGATCAGTGCCGATGGATACTCGAGAAGGAGAGGCCAGTCCGTCGTGGCTTACATTGCCACCTGATGTTGCACTATTGCCGTCATCTAATTATGTCTCAGCGCTTATCGATGCAACATACAATTCATTTGAAGCCAACTTTCATGATGTGTCTTACTTAGCCCAACGAGCTATAATATGCCCAACTAATAAGGTGGCTAACTCAATCAATGATATAATTTTTGATGCTGTTCCAGGAGAAGAGGTCACATTTGAAAGCTGTGACGTCATTTGCAAGACGTTGGATCATGTGGCAGACGCAGATTTGCTATACCCTCCTGAATTTTTACACAAACTTGAGCCTCCTAATTTTCCGCAACATAGAATTACTTTGAAGGTGGGTGTTCCAATTATGTTGCTTCGAAATATTAACCAGTCTATTGGTCTCTGCAATGGTACCCGCTTGCTGGTCACAAGATTAGGGCAGTGGGTTCTAGAGGCTAAGATCATGACTGGAGCTAATGTTGGAGAACATGTGTGTATACCAAGAATTGTTTTATATGCGCCTTCGAAAAGGTGGCCTTTTACTCTTCAACGACGTCAATATCCTATTCGTATCTGTTATGCAATGACGATTAATAAGAGTCAAGGTCAGACACTACATAGGGTGGGTGTCTATTTGCCAAAACCGTGTTTTCTCACGGTCAACTTTATGTAGCTGTATCACGGGTGACATCTAGAGAAGGGCTTAAAATTCTTGCCTTTGACGAAGATGGAGAGCCTACTCTACAAACCAAGAATATTGTCTACCGTGAAGTGTTTGCTAATTTGTAAAGCGTGTTTACCACGGTGAGTACAGTAGGAAAACTATGAACACAATTACCTTTTTTGTTTATTTAAAGAAATCATGTACCTACAGAAAGGAACCAGAAAGTTGCTTCAAAACTGCTGTTGGCTCTTTGCTACATATGCACTGATCTTGACTCGATCATATCCTACAGGAAGTGGATGCAGGCCAGTGGTGAATTGGAAAGTCAGAATCATACAGTCAGGTTTCATCCAGTATGGAGTACATATTTTTCCCAGCATCGAGCACTTGGATTGCACAGGTTGGTTAATTACGTGTATCGCAAAAGAGCTTCTGGTTGAAAATGTTTGAATGTAGGATTTAACGTGTGCTTAATAATTTTCTGCACTTTACCGAGTTCCCAATATTTTATCATATCAAATTATAAGTGCCATCGCTTTTTCCTTCTTTCTGTCACATTACGGTTGAATAATGTTTATATTTTCCCTGCGAAAGTAAGTTCAATATAACATAAGCGAGCATACCTTTAATCGAATTTCATGTTTCTTCCTAAATCTAACACCCTGTTTGGTTGCATGGAATTGGGGCATGGAATTGGAATTGGGGCCGATTCCGCAAATTCCGCTGTTTGGTCTGCGTTTGGAATTGTTGCGTGGAATTGGAGCGCGATTCCGAGCGCGGAATCCTCCCGTGTAAAAACGCAGCCCAACATTCCGAGCTCGGGAGGTCGGAATCGCTCGGAAACACGCTGCCGACCGCTTCGCTCGTCCCCGTCCTCGTCTCCTTCGCTCGCCCCCGTCCTCGTCTCCTTCGCCATGGCTCTCCTCCTCAAGCCCAAGCACCACCACCTCTGCCCCGCCTCCCGCTGCGGCTCCGCCACCGACACCTGATTCGCCTCCGCCGCCCGATTCACCTCCGCCCCTGACGCCCGCGGAAACCAAGCTCCTGGACTCGCTCCACGCGGCGATCCTATACCACCGCCGCGCCCACCCGTCGACCACGCTCCCCGCCTCCCTGCTGCCCTTCGAGCCCCTCCCCGCCTTCTCCTCGACCCTCGCCGGCCTCCTGCCTTCCCCGCCCGCGCCGCAGCTCCCGCTGCAGCTCCTCGGCCGCCTCCTCGCGCTCAAGCAGGGCGTCCCGTTCCCGGAGGTCCGTCCCCGTCTCGCCGCTGTTCCGGCGCATGGAGGAGTACGGCGCCGGGGTCCCTGACCCTGCCGTGCTCGCTTCTCTCCTCGGCGCGCTGTTCCCTCGTCTTCCTCTCCTCTTCCCTCCTCCTCTCCCCCATCCCCGGCCTCCTCTGTTCATTTCCACATCAGTTTCCAAACACATCCAAACAACCGAATTGAATTAGAGGCCAATTCATTTCCATCTCGGATTTGGAATCTTAGTCCAATTCAATTCCACGCCCCAATTCTATGCAACCAAACAGGGTGTAAAAGAACATTTGCATCAGCTATGTAATTTTATCCGAAGGTGTGGGTTACCGTCTTTTCTAATCAGGAGACATATTTACTAAATGTTATAAATATTAGTTATCTTTTTGCACAGTGCATGTTTTCTATTCAGTACACTTTTTATTTTGACTCCACCAATTGGCGCATGATGTGGTCATTATGCTTACTATTTGTTTCCCTTATGTCTGGACAGGCAATGATCTGTTTACAGCGCTGAATGTTGCAGTACACAAACATGTTATCCCTCTGAAGACAATGTAATGGTGCTGATGCTTTTTAGATGTTTTTTCAAAGAATGTATATGCTGTTTACTTTTGTTGTGAGCATAACCTTTGCTGTAAATATGTTATGCTCATGTTTTTGTGTATATGAGATGTCTCCCTATGCTACGTGTACGAAATCACCTATAATCAAATTATTTGTTCTTACTGGATAATGTTTTTTTTTGCTGGATAAGTTCCATTAACCAACATCTCACTTTCGAATAGCCTTTGCTTTTCCTTCTGTTGTCATGGAGTAATTCTGTCAATGATGATCCGGAACACATGGGCCAATCTGCACTTCACAACTGACTTGTGCTTATGAAAGAAAGATATGCATCTACTTTAATTCACTGCAGTTACATATGTATAAAGTTTTGCTCCCAGGGGATTATGAAGGTATGGGTGGCATATCTGTGCTATTAATTTGCCAGTGCAATCAATTATTCTGCAGTTTCTATCTGCGAAAAATCCACATATTTCGAAGTTCCAGTTATTGCAGTGCCCCTTTGGTTCAGTGTAAATTCTAACTGGTGCACCTTTTGGTACGCATGATTTTGGATCAGTTAGACTAAAGACCAGCTTATTCTTCCCCTGGTAGTCCATTGAGTACCCATTCCATTTGTTCCGAGTGCTTAGAGCTTGGACAATTCCTTCCTACAACGGAAACCAGAAAGTTTCAGTATGGTAATTTCCAAAGAAATATACTCCCTCTGGTCCACAACATAAGTCACATACTTACAAACAGGATCACCGTCTATGATTTCTTAACTTAAGTGGAGTTCTCAACTTTCCGACTTTCCGACTTTTCGATTTTCCGACTTTACGACTTCCCGACTTGCTTCTGGCTTCTCGGCTTCACAACTTCCAGACTTCACGACTTCCCGACTTTCCGACTTGCTTCCGGCTTCACAGCTTCACGACTTCCCGACTTCACAACTTCCCGACTTTCCGGCATCCCGACTCTGCGACTTTCAGAGTTTCTGCCGAGTTTCTGAGTTCCCAACTTCCCGACTTCTCAGCTTGCCGGCTTTCCGACTTCGCGGCCGACTTTCCGACTTTCCGATTTCCCGCCTTCCCGACTTCACGACTTCTCAGCTTCACGACTTGCCGACTTTCTGACTTCACCCCCGACTTTCCTTCCGACTTTCCGCCTTTCCGACTTCCTGACTTTCTGAATCTCCGACTTCCCGGCTTCCCGACTTCTCGGCTTGCCGGCTTTTCGACTTCGTTGCCGACTTTCCTTGCTCCTGCAGTTGGTCATGTATCCAGAATTAAACTTATCAAATCTTTTGTTCTGCTGAATGTCGGTGTACCACTCAGCTTCATCTAGACGGGTTTTTTCTGGTTTATTCTCTGCTTGAAGAGCAAAAATGAAACACCCGCATAAAAAAGAACTTATGTACGTTGTACATAGATTTAAAAGGAAATGTAACACTGCCAACGCACACACACGACATGCGTTTTATTCATGCAAACAGTACAGCTGCCTTGCACACGGTGAAATTCATCTACTTGACAGTTTATACGGCTATACAGATCATACCCTCCTTACTTATACGTTCCTCTGGCTATTATGCTATCTCTAGCTACGCCACTCCCAGCTACAAGCCTACCGCCAATTATTTACCTGCCGCCACCACCCGCCACTACACCAAATGTTGTTCTTACAAGCAACGACGACACTAGCAGCACAACTTGATGAATAAGCATAAGAAATCAACGCCTGCTGAATAAGTTCAAGAGTTTAGTAGCGAGGCAGCACCCACGCATGTATGCTAGCGCAATAACCTCATTGTAATGTGCCATTCCTTATGTACCAATCCTTCCTTTATTTACCATGTTGTTTTCTACCCAATTATATGTTCCCCTCTACATTTTACATTCATACCATCCCTGTCATTGCATGTAACAACGATAGACACATAACGTACCTCAATGCAAATTTTCTACTATTAAACACAACATGTACAAAAGGTGCGGCGTGACGCCGCGCAAAAATACCACTAGTAGGAGCCAATCTTAGCCCGATTGCTAAACGGGCAAAATATGCTATCAAGTCCAATTCTTCTTCAGGGGGGCCCTGTGGCACTCACCGTGTTTGGGCCGAGCCCAGAAATTCATGTCAAGTATACACGCACAGTTATTATCATAGGATGCCTCAGTTCCTGATTGCCTCTCAAGCCGACCTTTTTTTTTTTTTTGCGAAACACAGTACAACGCAGACGCTTATATACACGCGCACACACTCACCCCTATGAACGCACGCACGCACACCCTACCCCTATGAGCACCTCCGAGAGACCGAGTCGGCGGGTCGAGTCTTGAGATTGACGAAGTCACCACGGGCGCCTCGCTGTCGACGGGAACGTCGCCTCCCACTGAAGAATATTTCCGCCTTAAATGAGAAACACCAGCGTCAAACCTGGGGTTTGAACTCTGGTGGGCTGGGGGCACAACCACCCCAATATGCATGTCTACCAAGATATAGTGCATCCTCGTTAAATTAGATATGATTTTTGTGTTGGGTCAGGTTCTTGCTCTGTGCTAGCTTCGCAACATGGTTCCAACATTTTGCGGTATATATAGAGGACGCATTGCACTTGTTCCATTTATGCATGGCGGCCAATAATTTGTCACACAAATTATGAAGGTTTGATGGCTGCCCCTGTAGATTTATGGTTGGAGTCTTGGAGGTAGTGGTGAATTTACCATACCTCCACCCTAGGCACGTGCCCGGGCTCTCCGCCGCGGGATGGCTGATCGCCGGTGAGGTCTTACGGCGGCCGAGCATGCTGGAGCTGCCAGGATTCACGATCGTGGTGAGAAGACGATTGATTTCCGTAGTTGGGCCACTTCCCTGGCCGGCTGAGCCCTGATCGGTCAGGTTATTCTAGTTGGGCCTTAGACAGTAGCGGCCCATAATGTCTTTTTATGCTGGTCGAGCCGTACAGTACGAGTCTACGAGCAGTTCCAGACGATCGACTCCCAATTCCCATCTCCTGTTCGGCAATTCTAGGCACACGAAGTAAAATATTCCAGGCGCACGAAACCTAGCAGTCGCCGGTCGGGCCGTCGGGGCGTCGTCACGTCAGGTAGACGGTGGTGGAGGCCACGGAGATATGGGGCACGGTTGCGGCTCCAGTCGGGCTGCAACGCCGGCGGCCGATGGCGACTATCGGAAGCGAAAGTGCGAGTACCAGGGTGGCCGCTCCGGAGGAAATTCCACTCAGCAGTCTCGGTCTTTTGTAAACCAAAATTAAACATTTTAGCTTGCTGTGTGCCCGGCTTCGACAAATCGCTAGCTCTGCCACTGCTTGGAGGGTTTTAAAGGAGATGTGGCCGAATCTTCAGGGAAGATTCCACGGCGTGCTTGGCCGCCCGCTTACGCCCAGAGCCCAACTCCTTGGAGAACCACACGTTCAGGCTGATGAGTGATGAACATCATCGCCTCCCACCCGTTCAGGCTCTTGCAGATGGACACAGAGCCAACGTCGATCTCAGCGGCATCAAGGCAAGTGAGGACGACCAGGACCATCATGTACCAGATCTCGAGGCGGAACATGGCGGTGGAGGCCACTAGAACATCTTCTAGAAAGAGAATACGCGTGTGTCCTCACGTATGCGCGTAAAAAGTGAAGAAAAGAAAAGTATGTATTGCTGTGAGAAAACAGCGCCTCACTCGGACGCAAGGATGGGGTTGGCCTAGTCAAGTAACGGTGTGGAGACATCCCCAAAACGTTCCCATCATATTATTATGACGAGGTGATTGAAAGACTCGAGGCTTTCGCCTCTTGGTGCAAGAAAATCAAAGTCAGGGAAGAGATTTCTTGGTACATGCTAATGAAGTGTTGAAAGAAGGGCCGACGGGGCCAGCGATGCAGGCAGCGTCATCCCATGTTCGGCCGAGCAACACGGTTTTTTCCCTTTGTTTTGCGATTTTTTTTTATTCATGTAAAGCTTGGACTGGGGTAGAAGTTTTCCTTTCACATGGCTTGGTCTTGGTGACTAGTACGGCTGGGATAATGAGAACGTAACTGGGCTGGTAAAAGAAGGAGTTTTTTATATTAAAGAAAATAAATGAATCAGCAAAACATGGTAGGAAACCGAAGGGAGTTTATCCAAGGAGTGATGCGTGTTGGCTGAATAGGTGGTGACGTGGATGCTTTGCATGTAGCGGTTGCAAACATCAAATGAATATAGTGAGGATCAACTTTATAGATATTATAGATTGCCGAAAATACCTTGTACGGCTGAATATAGTACAGGAATTCCTCTGTAGTATTTCGTATCTGAGCCGTAAATAAACGGCCTTACCGTAGAATTACTCTCATTCATTTCCTTCTTCCAGATGGCTCAACGCCTAGATCCTGCGCGCCTCATATCTATTTCCAGTCTAACAATTGTTCACCGAAAGTTAGGGCCTACTTGCCGAACGAGTTGAGAGCCACTCATTATTTCTACTAGCTTGTTTCCTCCTGAGCCTTTAAATACTGGCCCATCACCTGCCTTTTCTAGATAACAAGCAAGCAAGACTAAATTGGAAGTTAGAAATGGTTAGGACGCTGGATCCTGCTACGGCCGTGCAATATTCGCCAGGCCATCTCGTCGGTCTAGCTTTCGTGCTCGTGGCCTTCATAGCAATCATGGTTATCGCCGTGTTCAGCTGCACTGATGAATCTGATGACACCGTGAAAGTGAAGCGGCTTGCCAACAAGCAGTACAGCGGAGACGGGGGAGGAGGTGGCTGTGGAGGCGGAGATGGGGGAGATGGAGGCGGCTGCGGAGGCGGCTGCGGCGGAGGCGGTTAAGGATGATCTCTATGACGGGCCGATTAATTTCTCGACATATATGCGGTTGCAGCCTATTGTACCTCCTCTAGTTGTATTATTACAACACGTGCTCTGGTATTGTGTCTACTGTGCTATTGTGGATGTTATCGACAATCCTATGTGTATTGTACCTACTGGGATGTCATGTATGTTTTCGTAATATTTTCTTGTAAATAAATGCCGGCTCTGATGAGCTAACCAGATACTCTATAAATTTCTCTGATAATGTTTCTCTATAACGGAGTTTTGTCCAGTCCGATGCATTCTCAATCAGAGCTACGGAATTGAAACTCACGAGCACCAATTTGGCCTGCAAATACAAGTAGGCAGCTAAACTAGGAGGAGGTGACAAGTACCTGTATGTCGCCTAGCTACCACTAACGAAATAGCGTGGAACCATCAGACTCATACCTTCTCGTCGACTTACTATCGCTCATCTGCGCCAAACCAGTCCAACATGTTATGTACAGCGACCCTCAAAGACTTGTGACTTCCCAACAATTCATTAGTTGACTTACGAATGCTTCTAGCTGGGATTGATCGACTGACACTACGGGAGAGATCATCTATGCCGACGGCCCCAACCTATGCCGACGGTTTTTTGTCGGGGCCGTCGGCACAGGGTCCGACGAGGCCATCCCGTCGCCCTGGCCGTCGGCATAGGTAAAGCCGTCGGCATAGATTTGACGCAAGGCCGTCGGCACAGCTATGTTTTTGTTTCCTATTTTTCATCTAATATGAAAAAAAAATCGAAATAATAATTTTGGAAACGGCACAGCCTAAAAATAAAAAAAATATGGAAAAATTCATATATTTAAATCCGTAAATCGAAATTTAACAAATAAAATATCTAAATCGATTAGAAAAATGAGAGGAATCCAAATATAACATCCATATCATCTTTTTCATCATGTATATGACTTTTTGCAACATGTTTTTGGTACTTTCTTAATAAAAAAAGTCATTTTTGGCAATTAAAAAAATGAAAAATGATATTTATAATAATATTTTAAAAATTGTTTTTGGCAACAATGTTGGCCATACAAAGACACACCTATGTGTCAAATATGGACACATTATCACAAACTATGGCACGGGGATGATCATAACTTGGTCATTTGACTCGAAACTTATACATGTTTATAGATGATTGACCTTTTTGTGAAGAAGTTTTTTGTAAACTTTATCAAAACTCAAGTTTATCATTTATCCTAGCAACTAGTACACATAAAGGTACTCCATGCCAAAGGATTTCATTTTTTGACTATTTTTTCACTTTCTTTTATTTTGCTGAAAAAACGGTCAAAATGACCACCGTGCCTATTCATTAAAAGGGGTTGCATTTTTCAAAACTATCAACGATTCTGTGATATAACAACTACTGGTGTATCTTAAAATAAATTTTGTTAAAATTTCAGAGCAAACTATCACACACTTGTAGTTCAAAATTCAATTACTTTCGAAAAATAGGCATAAAGGTATTTAAATAGGCGAAATTAGATAAAAACTGAGAAAATTCCTAATATTGCTGGATTGTCCATAAAATATGGTCTACTTTGTGTGATAATTGGATGTATGCCATTTTCCACCATATTTTTTGTACTTGCTTCACAAAAAATGTCATTTTTGACAATTAAAAAATGAAAAATGATATTTATATAACTAATTTGAAAAATTTCAGTTCTGCAACATTGTTTGTAATATCAGGATATACCTATATGTCAAATATGGGCAAATTATCACAAACTATGGCACGAGAATGACCATAACTTGGTTATTTGACCCGAAACTACTACATGTTTATAGATGATTGACCTTTTTGTGAAAAAGTTTTTTGTAAACTTTATCAAAACTCAAGTTTATAATTTATAATAGCAACTAGTACACATAAAAGTACTCCATGTCAAAGGATTTTATTTTTTGACTATTTTTTCACATAAAATTCAATTACTTTCGGAAAATAGACATAAAGTCATTTTTCTAAAATATGTTGCAAAAAGTTATATACATGATGAAAAAGATGATATGGATGTCATATTTGGATTCCTCTCATTTTTCTAATCAATTTAGACATTTTATTTGTTAAATTTTGATTTACGGATTTAAAGATATAAATTATTTCATATTAAATGTAAAAAGGAGAATATGGTTGAAAATATGATTTAAAGATATGAGTTATTCAAATATTATTATTACATAATCATTGTTATTTATTCAACTAAATTTTCAAAATTTAAATAATAAAAAGTGTAACATCATGACACAGGGGTTAATATGGTTGATAAGATACTAATATCAGTAAGTTCTAACATCTCATCTGGAAGCTAATTTGGAAGGAACTCAAAAGTTAAACGTGCTTAGGCTGGAGCAATTTGAGGATGGGAGACCGAACGGGAAGTTTGACCGGGGTAAGTACTTTGACCTTAGATTGTGTGTAATATGTAATTAGATATATTGTGTGTGGCTAATTGGGAAATTTCGAAATAAAAAAACGAAAATTTGAAATTTCAGTGTAAAATAAAATTAAAATTAATTATTTTAAAAAATAAAAAATTTGGAAAAAATAATTTTAAAAACATATGCCGACGGCTCTATGCCGACGGGTTTCTAGGCTGTGCCTACGGGCACCTACGCCGACGACCCTGTGTCGACGGTCACCGTCGGCATAGGCCTGTGCCGACGGGTAAGATAGATGTGCCGGCGGTAAAATACCGTCGGCACAGAGCGCGCCTCCTGTAGTGTGAGACATGTAACAACGCCAAAGCAGTGAATAATAAGGAAATCATTTTGGTATGATATTATTGTTAGTAAGATGACGTGAAACTATTCAGATTTGTGTTGGAGAAAACATAAAAAAATAGGTGCAACATTAATCTCGACTCTTACATGTTTTTAGGGAATAGTACCTCCGTATCTAATTATAAGACGTTTTTGTAGGCTGATTTAGCATACCAAAATGTCTTGTAATTTGAGACAGAGGAAGTATGACTTTTTCCCCCTACATCGCGACTCTAAAATCGGTGCTTTTCCTCTCTTTTCTAGGAGGAGTTCCAGCCGAAGAAACTCGAAAAAGCTAAAAAGCCACGGTCAAGCTAAGAATGCTAGTTATAATTTTAGAGCTAGCTACTCACTTTGTTTCTAAATGTAAGATGTTTTACCCTTTTTAGGTCTATAGGTAACTAGAATGTATTAGTGCAAGAACTTAAACATATCTAGATACATGCGGGTAAGAAAAGGCTAGACAATCTTACATTTAGCAATGGAGGGAGTATATTGTAAAGTTAAAACATGTGGCTGCTATGAATGTAAAGACCAATTCACTGTAACTAGTCGCCTTTTTCTGTATTGCTGTAATTTGAAGAATTTTTGTCTTCGATGTTACAATAGATTTTTTTTGTTTCTCTGTGATGAATAGAAACATACTACTGAGCGGAACCATTTTACAAAAATATTAGCTGTAATTTTTGGATACATGAATAACTGAAAATTCTGAAATCTCTACTGGATTAAATTATATTTGGTCTTAAAAAGGCCCCAATCTAGAATGATTTCAGAAAAAGCCAGAAAATAGGTTGAATACGAAAAATAAATGCATTGTAAAAAAGGCCACGAATCGTATTTGACTTGTCTTACTAGAGCACCAACTTGGAACTAAAACTCGCGAGCACGCCAACTTGGCAGATACGTTCTCAATACAGCTATCAAGCAAATCCAAGTAGCAACGACACTCCAAATCGTGTAATTGAAACACGCGACCACCAACTTGGCCCACTCGCGAGGACCCCAATTTGGGAGTTTCTTGTTCAAAATGCTGACAAAAAGTTTGAAATAAAAGTCCCCAAATGCACTATAAGTGAGATTAAGTGGGATCCTACGTTCTCATCCTTACCTTCTAGCTTTCCCAGCCAGCTGATGAGGCGTCACCACACATATGAAGGCATAATCGACATCCTCGGCACATCGTACGTCTCTACATCGCGTTTTCGGCACCGCTTCAAACTGAGAGTCCGGGACAAGTGAGAAAGCAAGCGAGTTGTCTCTCCACTTCGAGTAGAGACTGGCTAAATTCGTCGACGGTTATGTCCTACAACGGCGATGAGCAATACTAATGCATGACTAATGGATCTGACCCCAATTAGGAAATTACCAATCTGAAGCTACGCATTGCCTAAAGATTCTAAACATCATGGCATGAAGATGTACTCCATACGCACAGATCTAAACATTATGGCCTAAAGATTATAAACACATCATGGTATGAAGATCTACTTCATATACATAGATCTAAACTACGAAATCTAGGGTTTGATTCTGTGCGCGCGCTATCTCTAAGCCTGCACGAGCTCGACTCCAGGTTTCGCCATTTTGCCTAACGGGAGGGTGACTCTGCAGAAACGGCCGATTCGTCGTTCCTCACGGGTCTGACGCAGAGTGCTTTAAGATCCGTGCTCATGCAGACACGCAAAACGGGTCAGAAAACGAAGTAGGCCAAACATCACCTAAAATGCGTGCTCCAGGTTTCGCCATTTTGCCTAACGGGAGGGTGACTCTGCAGAAACGGCCGATTCGTCGTTCCTCTCGGGTCTGACGCAGAGTGCTTTAAGATCCGTGCTCATGCAGACACGCAAAACGGGTCAGAAAACGAAGTAGGCCAAACATCACCTAAAATGCGGCGTTCCTGCCGCATGTTGCCTCAGCGCTGGAACGCACCGCCTCCAAAATATTTTTGCGCCCGGCGTGTTTAGCTAGTCTCTCGTATCTCAGCGCAATCGGATATCTTAGTGGTGCCCGCATTTTTTTTTCTTTTTTTACATGATGCACGCGTTTGTTGGTACCGGTGTGTTTTGACGAAGTATTGAACCCAGACTCTCTAGATCGGACTCACACGTCTTATATCGGAGGACCAAACCAAAGGACCAAAACCGTAAAAGCACACAGGGATATCCTAGGTGGCAATGTATGCGCATTTACCCATCACACCGGAATTCAGTAGAAACCTAGCTATAGGGAGGGTACGGAGTGGCAGCGGCGGCGGTGACGCGGTGGAGCCTTTTTCATGGATGTTCACCTCTTCTTTCACCGCATCAAGCTGAAGCGAGTGGTCGAAGATCGCGTTGTCCTTCGTTACCATTGTAGACAGGACCAGCTCGCCGACCGCAAAATGTTCTTGACGAGCTACCGATGTTGCAGCTCGATTTTGAGCATCATGGTGGCAACCTACGTCCCTGGTCAGCTTAGCTAGACAGTTTATATTTACACTAGAAGTTAAAGGCGCGCGTTGCTGCGCCTACTTCATTACAACCGAGAAAGAGTATAGGTGTCGGCAGGAGTAGAGGAATCAGAAAGAGAAAATATTAAGCAATTCTGACCAAGACTTGGTATCCTATGCCAAGTCTCTCTATTACATGCGGTCATCTCTTACCACTTGTCCGTCATGTCTTTGCAAATAATAGTCTTGTTTCGGATTCCTAAACAAATGCCGGTCACTAGTATCTCTACTATATAATATAGATAAGCGACCGTGGTACGTCGTCGCGGTTGTTTTACACTTTAGTCCCTCGAAAATAGCGAAATCAACCCGCGGTCCGTCGCGTCTCTCTTCCTCCCTCTCGTTCTCTGTCTCTATCCTCCGTCCCCAAGGCGCGCATCCGCACCAGTGGCGCCCTCGCCGGAGACCGCAACACCGGCGAACTCCCCGGATCCAGCGCCTGCTCCAGCAAGAAGGCTTAAGCGCCTCTCCCCTTCTCCCCCGTGGTCCAGTGCCTGCTCCGGCAAGAGGGCTTCCCCCCACGACTCGCCGCGTCTCCTCCCGTCTCTGAATCTCTCTCAAGCGGGCGCCACGAGGGACAGGTATTGCTCAAGCTGCCAAACCCAGCTGCAAATCAGAAGGAGAGATCGCTACTGATTGCAGTATAGATGCGCATGGGCATAGAGACGAGTGTCGTATTGTGCTGCTCCTCTGAATCTTCCTGGAGGCTTCAAGCTGTGTGTTTTCATGCTCCAGATCGGCTGGTCCTCTCTAAGAGGGGATTAAATGCGAAGCTATTCATGGTGCTGGAGCACACAAGGGCAGAGATGAGTGTGATGTTGCAGCCGAACCTGCACATCATAAAGGGGATTCCTCTGTCACCCATTTTTCTACTCGATTAGCAGCTCTACGTGTTGTCTATCAGTGTGGTGCTGATGCCGACACCTAGGTGATGGAAGCCATTAAATTTGTGTTTCTATACCTCTACAATATATACAAGATATCTATATTTCCTTTGAAATTTGTTGATCGAAGGAATCAAACTGATTAGTAGTTTAGCAGGGACTTCACCAAGACTGGAGCAGATGGATTTCACATGCAAATTTATGTATTATAATTATCATATGTAGTATGTGTATTCGCTGGAAATAGTATTCTCGTGATCCATCTCATATAGAAAGCTCGAAACTAAGCACCGATATGGAATCTTTAACATTTTTTAGCTTAAGTAAAAGTTCAGACTGAGCTGGTTGTGTGTTATTTTCTGCACCCCTCTTAAGAAGACATGCCATGCTTTTGAACATTGAGTTGAAGTTTGGTAGGGCAATTTCAATGCTTATGTGAAAAACTGAAGCTATTGGTTATTGATAAACATGTCCTTACAAAATATATCTGGTATGTGGGATAAATTTAATGAAGTGATGCATCTTTATTTTATATCTGGTTTTCTCATCTATATAACATAGTTGTTTTCCTTTATGATTATTGAAGTCCTAAAATTGATGTTTGTTGTTGTCAAAGCAAACGTAGTCATTGCACATGTACTCATATTTCAATATTTATTTATAAATAAGTTATTTTATACGCCAAAATCTCTCGCGGTATGTGAAGACCATTTATTTGATTTGCTGAAGTTTAAATAGTGTGCCAAGAAAGAAATAAGATGTAGAGATAATTGGTACTTTTGGTATGAATAGATAACACACCATTGTGTTTGACATCTTTGTCTAAATTAGATCAATTGTTTCATCCATATGCTTGTCTATTTTTCTCTATTCCCGTGGCAACGAACGGGCATTCAGCTAGTTTATATTTGTCCATTAATTGTACTAGTAGATACAAAAACTCCCTCCGTTCACATATAGTTTGCGTTTTGAGCAAATCACAGATACCAATGTAAGCCATCGATGAGTTAAATTAACGTTTGGATGGACTAATGTGCCCCTGAGGTATTAAATACTTGCATGCACCGCGGCCTAGAAAGCTACGCATGCATACGACATCGTCCCCTCGCCTCCGCTGCATTGAAAGCACATGCCGTGGCCAGCTACGCTTTGTGGAGAGAATCAAGACCAGGGCTAGGGATATTTTGGTAACTCAACATCACAACGCAAACTAAAAGTGAAAATCTTTGAAAAGCTAGAACGCATACTAAATGTAAACGGAGGGAGAATATGGGTCTAAACTAGCAAGCAACTTGATTAATGTAGGGTCTAACGGCTCCATCATACTATTGCCTGTACATATCTTAGCGAGTTAGCGTGTTAGGCTAGCCATTAGCTGTTGTACGCTGACCGGTCAAACATATTGCCTGTACATATCTTCAAGGGACATGAATTGCAAATATAATATAGTGAAGCGACAAGCGATGAGCCGCGAAGCTGCGTTATGGCTCTATCTTATTGTGCACGAAAAACTTACTTGTGAGAAACAAAGTACTGACACTTACAAGGCCAGTCAACAGTCTATCTGTCTATGGGAGCTCATATCTCCCGTTTTAAACTGGAGTTAAGAGAAGAAGAAAAAACTGGAGTTAAGAGGACAACGCGCACCTCGACTCTGACAAATACGGCCCACCAAGTTGAAGAATCGTGACCCGAGCCAGGCCCACTTTGTTTGTCAAGATCTTTTTTCCAGGACACCAGAAGACCTAAAAAGGTAGATGAATTAAAATGGCCATCTTTTGCATAATCGTGCTGCCCTAGTACTTTTCATTCAAGAATCAACATTTTAGAGAGAAAAAAAACTTTCAGGGTCGATCTATGTCAGAACAGAGAGGGCAGGGATGCCACTCGCACACCTTGGTAATGTCACGGCGGCTCGGGCTTGCCGTAGCCCGAGTAAGTGCCGCACGCATGGAAGCATCCGTCGCGGCTGGAAGCCTGCATACGCGTGTGGTCCAAGAGAACAGAAATGGCGTCTGGCGGCGGGTCGGGCATTCTCTCAAACAGCTGCCGAGCGTCGCGGATGTGGATGTGGCTGATAGCCCCACAAACCGCCGCGCCGGATGGCTTGGAGCGGTGCTCGGCTAATTAGAGTGGCATGCTCTAGGTGGTGGAGGGGGGAATGCCTGCCGGACTGGAGTTGTCGGCAGCCGCGGCAAGGTGCGAGAACACAGGGTGGTGGCCGGGCACCGGCACGGCGAGCTGATGGACGACCAGCACTTTTTTTTAGAAAGTTGCCTTCCATTTTTCAGCCTTGATCTTGGAAAGTTGTCTTCTATTTTTCCGCCTTGATCTTGACCTTGAAAGTTGTTCTATTTTTCTGCCTTGATCGGTGGAAAATTGTCTTCTCTCTTGCCGGCTAGTTTTGATAAAGTTGGCTTCTTTTCTGCCGTCTTGTTTTGACAAAGTTGGCTTCTTTTCTGCCACCTTTATTGTTTTTCTTTGACTTAGCTCGCTAGGTTTTCAGGCAACTTTGCACCCCCGAATCCAGTTTCCGTCTTGTTCCAGTTGTCGGATTATCGGCTGCCTTCTTCCGGCCGTCTTTTCTTGAAAAGTTTCTCAGATCACCATTTTAGTCTTCTTTGCTGCCTTCTTTAAGCCGTCAAATCTTTCTCGAATCTGAAACTGGCAATCTGCCAAAAACGGGTGCTAACACAGGCTATCCCTGAGAGTGATCTTTGATTATTTCTGAGAGTGATTTCCAAGCCTGACACATGTAGCATTGTTCAGGCAATGTACTGATGGGAAACCAACACCGATAACCCGTAGATAAGTTTTGCTTGTCGGCCCTGCCAGGAATCTCCGTTAGTAAGCATGTGTGCTGGGTAATGCCTGACGGAACCCGACAGAAAATTTCCTATGACCGTTTATGGTATATCTCTGGTAATTCAGAAAAATCAAGGATTCTGGTAGTGTATTAACTCCTTCGCCCAACGGCAACCTTACTTAACATACGGGTCAACTCTAACACATGGCATGCATCACAGTAGAGATGACAAAGCACTACTAAGACAAATGCCTGGTATCCTGTGCCAAGTCTCTCTCTTATATTCGGTCATCTCTAACCACTTGCCCATCATGTCTTTACAAATAAGAGCAACTTGTTTCGGTTTCCTAAACAAATGCCGGCCACTGGTATTTATGTACTATCCATTGTACTAGTACAGAAAAAAATATGGCTCTAAACTAACAAGCAACTTGATGAATGTAGGGTCTGACTTCTCCATCATACTATACTGACACCATAGCGTGTTAGGCTAGCTATTAGCTGTAGTGCGTCGCGTATATATCTTCAAGGGACACGAATTGCGAATATAATATAGTGAAGCGACGCGCGATGATCCAGGAAGCTTCGTTATGGCTCTGTCTTATCATGCAGGAAAAACTTACTCCCTCCGTTCCATTGCTTAGGGCGTATAATTTTTCTCAATTTTTCGCCAAAAAAGCAAGGCGCAGGAGCAAATTGGCACACTATGTACCGGAAGTAGCCCTACTCTATCGCTGGAATTAACTACAAGCCTCCTGTAAAGTTGTGCTTTGATTGGCTGAGTGGGCTTGCATGCGTGAGGGGATTGGGCAGAGAAGGCTGACTGCATGCGGCTGATTAAAAAACTCAGGGACCGAGAGGACTCGGCTGAACTGACGAGTAAGAGATGGACCGGTAACTGTGCACACAGCGATTCACCGGGGCAAAAGTGTCCAGTTGACGGCAACTTTTTCCCTGGGCTGCACTGCTAGGGGTGGGCATTTAAACCGATGACCGAAGTACCGAACCGAAAGAACCGGACCGACATCGAACTGACCTGAACCGAAATATCTGGTTCCTAACTCGGTTAACAGTTCTGAAAACCCGAACTAAATTCAGGGATTTCGGTTTTAAGCCTTCCATACCCGATAGCACCGAACAACCGAATGATAATAACGGAGTAGCTTAATAAGCTGAAAGCACCCAATTGCCCTGCCCAATACGCACCCATCGGCCCACAAAAAGTAGCAAGCCATCATCCCCACATGGCCCACACACCCACGCACCTGTCTACCAATAAAATAAAGGACGACCTAGCTTCACGATCCCTTCTCCGGCTGCCCCCAAATTCTGCATCTAGTCAACCACTCGTCCTAGAGGCGCATCGAGCATCGTAGACCATGCGCCACCTCTCCACCTTGGCAGGACGCCGGCGGGCTATGCCCTCTAGTTCGCCCTCTCTCCCGGCCTTGCCTCACAATTGCGAGTGCTTGTAACTGCACGCCCTCAAGCTGGAGCTCGTCTGCTCGCTTACTCGCGCCCGATACGATGGCGGACGACGGGAGACTGCACAGCGAGCAGCGGCTGGGCGAGGTTGAGCTGCCGCTACCCGACTTCGTGACCCCTGCTGAAATTATCACAGCCTTCCCTTTGCGGCAAACACAGCGGCAGGTTAATTCGGTGAAAGCCGAGAACCGAACCGAAATTTTGGGGCACCGAACTCACGGTTAGCAGGTTCTCAGATAACCGATCGGTCATTATTTCTCCAAAACCGAATTTTTTAAAAGACCAAGAAACCGCACCGATCGGTTCCGGTTAACCGAACGCCCAGGCCAGCACTGCCTTGGTTACAACGCCAGAAAATTTACGCCTTACTCATAGGAACGGAGGGAGTACTTGTGAAGCCTATAGGGCCAGTCTGGGAGCTCATATTTCCCGTTTTAAGCGGGAGTTAGGAGGACAAGGCGCACCTCCACTCTAACAAATACGGCCCGCCACGACGAAGAATGGTGACCCGAGCCAGGCCCACTTTGTTTGTTAAGATCTTTTTTCCAGATACGAGAAGACCTGAAAAGGTTGGTGAATTAAAATGGTCATCTTTTGCGTAATCGTGCTGCCCTAGTGCATTTCATTCAAGAATCAATATTTTAGAAAAAAAACTTTCAGGATCGATCAGTGTCAGAACAGAGAGGGTAATGCCATCACGTCAGGGCGACCGGGGCTTTCCGTCGCCCGAATAAGAGCCGCACGCATGGTCTGGAAGCAAGCCCGCATCCGCCGCGGTTGGAAGCCTGCATACGCGTGTGGTCCAAGAGAAGAAAAATGGCGTCTTGCGGCGGGTCGGGCATTCTCTCAAACAGTAGCCGCGCGTCGCGGATGTGGATGTGACTGGCATCCATGCGAGCGCCGGGCCGGATGGCTTGGAGCGGTGCTTGGCTACTTAGAGTGGCATGCTCTGGGTCGTGGAGGGGAGAATGCCTGCCGGACTGGAGGGGGTCGGCCGCCGTGGCGAGGTGCGAGAACACAGGGTGGCGAGCAGCACTTTTCTTGTTAGCTCTTGAAGAATTTTCTGCATGTACGAGTGTTTAAGGAATCATACAAGTCCAGCGTGCAGTCTGCCTTGAGAAGAACCATCAGCATGCATCCCGGCAATCCTTGCCTTCGGTTAACTCCAGAGACAGTAGTATTAAGTGGTTGTTCCGAACTCCTACCTCTCGTGTTCCAGGAAAAGAGTGGTTTGCTTGGTGCCAATTCCTTGTTTCATTGACTTGCTTGTTGCCTCACTAAGATTGATGGTCACACCTCAGTTATGCCTCCTCCCAGCCAGCCTCTGAATTATCTATGTTGTTTTTGTGTGCTCGTTTGCTACTGGACAATGGTTTTCTACCATCTACTGAACTCAGAGTTGTACGCTTGAATAATCTACACCCCGGCAACCCAGGCGGGTGTAGAATACTTTTTCACCTATATATTAGCAAAATTTGTTGATTTAACCCATAATTTGCACTAATTACAGCACTCAATATGAAGTTTTCCCGTGATTTGGTTGGATTCTTCGTACGCCACTGTTGAATTCATTATAAAAAATTGTTACAAGATTGTACTACCTCCCAATTCAACTCAAGTCCACCGGCTATGGGTTTGACATGATAATACAGTTACAAGCTTCTGAGCCTTCAAACCTTTGCCAAATGATCTTCATTGTTGAAAATGAATGGAAGTGTTCTGAGCCTTCAGACGGTTAAATAAAGCGTGTTGGAGCACTACTGCACTAGGAAACCCGATGCAAGTGTGAGTGCTCACACAACACCTATTAGCACTACAGATTAAGGTGCTGGGAAGCAAGTACATAGACTGAGCCGACAAAAGACCACCCTACAAAATCTCGGCACAGCTACAGCATCAAGTACCAGTTGATCTCCAGTGGCAATTAGGGCAGCAATAACCCCACACCCCCGCCACGCATCGAACAAGAACCCATATCCCACATAGCCAGTGAACTCTTAATTGGTATATGAACTCAAACACGACAGATAAAAAGACGATATCCAGCTCTGAATCCAGAACTAAACGCAACTCTTCAGTCGTTACATCACATGTTGTCGAACAAATGTCATGTCAGTATACCACAGATGAACCACGGACGGTTTCTCCAGCTAGCTAGCTATGTGCATGCATGTGCCACTAGCAAAACTTTGTGACAACAGTTTCAGAAAATTACAACAAGTCACTGAGTTATCGATCAAGGCCGATGGCCAGCAGGGTTCTGTATGGGTTTTTAAGAGCCGCTGTGCAGAGTGCGGCGGATGGAACCGCGCACATGGTTTTCAGTCACCACATTAGTCAACAAATCGTTTATAAGGTATTGCCCCTTGTTGGATCACTTCGCATTGACAGGCTTCACGATTGCTTCCTGGTCTCAGATTCAGACTCCACCCTCTCGCCGACTTGTTCAAGAAGAAGCTTCAAGTAGTCCTGACAACAGCATATATTCGAATAGGCAGGTTAGGGCCAACATCTACTAACAGTTAAGACAGATGTAGTACTATCTTCTAATGGTATGAATCAGCATGAGCAAAATTAGAACTTGCTACTGTTAGTGTGGTAGGGCCCACCAGCCAGGATGTAATAATAGAAAACACATTTGATATACTAAGTGTCTACTAGCATAAATACACAATCAGACACGGATCCAAAAGTGATAAGAGGTGGGATTTCAGGGTGAAGCGCACCCATGTCCACTGATGTATTTTCAGCATAATCTCCCAATAACAAGCCCATATACCATAGAGGCATAGACAAAACAAACCCAACATGCTACATTAAGCTTTTGTCCCAAGCAAGTTGGCGTAGTCTAGAGATTAAACAAAACAAAACCCTATAGATACGAAACCACTGGACTACACACTTACAATATAATCTCATGATGTAGCATTCACAAGCAATTTCATTCTACAGGATCAACTAAACAACAGTATGTTATAACTAGAATGAGCTTATTTTAGAAGAATATAGAGGTTGTAGAAAACATACATCAGCTAGCTCTGGGTCGCTAGCAATTTCTTCAAGCATGAATTGAATGCTCTCGTCTTCACCATAAGCCTGAGCAGCAGTCTCCAGGACAGCACCAAAGATGTCCTCAGGGGCATCACATTGCTCGATGCGCTCACATGCTTCGTGAAGATCAATCTGCCCATTAAATATGAAGCATGAGCAACAAAGTTCAGGATTCCACATTGACAAAAACAAAATTGGCTATCAACAATTCAACATTAATGCAACACAATATTTCTTCTCTAAGACCAACGTTTTCAACTATTCAAATTGGTGGTTAGCATCCAAATACACTCATATAAAGAGTTAGTTTCGATAGTAGAACTGACCTACCAACTTAAGTCTCACTAGACCACTTCCCAAACCAAACCAAACCAAACCATGAGAGAGTACAACAGGCTCAATGAAAGCTCTTTCATTAAATAGGATGGCTTACCTGAGAGCTTCTGCCATCTACAGCATCGCTTACTTCGCTGTCAGTTTGTCGAGGCTGCAATCTAGAACCTCCTGTCTCTGTACCAGCAGGACGAGCTGCGACTCCACCAAGAACTTGATTTACAACTGGCATCATTTGTTGCATCATTCTAGACAAGTCAAAGCCACCTCCTTGCCCCCTTTGTGGACCATCCACACTTTGCACCATATTACTTAAGGTGTTCATCACTGCAGGGTTCTGTGTTAAGTCTTCCATTATGTTCCTCACATCAGATGGCGATTCAAGTCCAGTTTGAGCTGCTACATTTGACATCAGGTTGCCGAAAACCGGGCTGTTGAGAACACTGGATAACATGCTGCCGATATCGACTTGCCCTTCGCCACCTGGTCTTCTCGGAGTCAGTCCAGGTGCAGCCTGGCTGTTGAGAACACTGGATAACATGCTGCCAATATCGACTTGCCCTTCACCACCTGGCCTTCTCGGAGGCAGTCCAGGTGCAGCCTGAGGCGTCGAAGATGCAGGGCGAGAATTCGTGATACTGCTGCTGCTTGCGTTGGTACTTTTTGCAACAAGAGCTTGCAGAGCCTGCTGCCCCATCAAAACAGCTTCTTGGCTTCTAGCAACAGAAGAGGTATCAAGGGCTTCGCCAGAAGCACCGCTAGTCTCAGATGGCTTTGCTACTTTGGTACGTCTCTGCAAGTGTGGTTAAGAAATAATCAATGACATTGCAGCTGACCACAACAAATCACGATCACCGCAACTTGCAGAAATCATGGACAGCAACAAAATGCAAACTGAATAATATAGTTCACGAGACTGTAGGACTGAACACTAGAGACTCATGTCAAGAAAAAACACTAGAGACTCATTAGTTAATACCTTAGGCTGCAGACCACCACCAAGACCAAGCGGTCCAGACCTGCCACTAGCACTAGGTTTAGTAGACTCTCCGGTTACTTCATCTGAGGGCATGTTTTTCGATTCCGAATTTTCTGCTGACGTGCTTAAAGGAACATCACCAGTACATGTGTCTGTCAGCTGTCCTGCTAAGCTGGCTGCTGGCAGCTCCCGAGTCCCAATGTTATCCACATCAACACTGGAAACATTCACAGTACTGCTATCTTGTGGTGTCAAACTGGGATCAGGTATATTCGAATGCAAAGTACCTAAGAGCAACAGCAACAGAAACAGGAATGGTGAATGATTCAGTACGATATTCCCTAGAGGGAAGAGAAATCGCATTACTTCAAGAAAATACCTGCTCCAGATACATGAGATTGCATGCTCGGTAATGTTTGTCCATGATGAGAGCCCGGAAGATCATTTTGCAGTTGTGTATTTCCTGATGTTGCAGAGCTCACAGTGCCAGCTCCAGTGTTGTGGTTGGGTGAGGCCCCTGGGCTGCACTGTTTGGCACAGATGATGAAACCATGCCTGGATTCGCAGCCAATGCATTGGCTACCTGTGCTGTTATCTGTGCTACTATAGAAGAAAGGTTAGCAGCACCACCTGAAGAAGCTTGTGGAACAACATAAGTCGAATTTGGTTGAGATCCATTGCCCACTGCATTCTGAGAACCTTGAGGAACTGTTTGCTGATTAGGTGCTGCTACTTGGCCTCTCATTTGAACAGGAAGGATAACACCTAGGACGTTGTTTGGACCTGAGGACCTTGCCAGAAGGCCGGGAATAGCTGCAACAGCTGTTCTTGGTGGCAATCCATGTGTTGAGTTAGCTGGCGGGTTGCCTCCTTGAGTTCTTGCTGCATTTTGGCGTTCCCCATCGGCAGTGGTCGCAGAAGCAGTGGTTGAATCAACAGATGGACTACTTGTTGCAGAAGCACCTTCATATACAGGGTAAAGCAAAAGTCAGAAGAAGCTCAGGAGAGATCAAAATGTGACAAGCACTCTTTGCAACTTCAAAAGTAAAGGTTGCTAGGACAAAGTAAAGGTTGCTAGGACACAAGTTACCAATGTGAATAAACCCATGGCAGACCATAAAAATATTTCAGAACTGTTATGACTCGATTCCGGATGATAGGTACAGGGGATATGCCTGAAGAGGTGAAGTCAATCTAACCTAACAACCGAGCCTATTAATCTTCTTATAACACGGCTCAGGTCAGTAAACATATTTTTTCTGTGGTTCAGATGCTGATCAAAATATTGTCAGTTGTTACCCCCTCCGTCCCTATTTACATAGGGCACATGCATTTGAGGTTCAACTTCGACCATCAATTTGTTTACTAACAAAACGTCTGGTATGTGTTACAAAAACTATACCATTGTATTTGTATTGTTGGTCAAATTTTAATTGGTCAAAGTTAAATCAAGCAAAACGAAGACGCCATATAAAAAGGGACGGAGGAGGTACATTCAATCACAAGGTTTAAAAACATATCTACTTACTTTTATATTAGGAAACCATTTATGAGGCACCTAACACCTATAACCTCAGACAAACGAATAAGTGAATAACCATAATGTTCTATAAGACAATCAAGACAAAATTTAAAGGCTGTTTTGATGTTTTCAATGCCAATGGGGAGGGGTACAGATTTGTAATACACCAATCTCACACAAACGAATAAGTGAATAACCATAATGTTCAATAAGACAATCAAGACAAAATTTAAAGGCTGTTTTGATGTTTTCAATGCCAATGGGGAGGGGTACAGATTTGTAATACACCACAAGGAGGTCACTTGATTGTCCAATAACCTACTTAGATATCATTTTCCTCCTCAAGCAAAAAACTTAAAAATGCTTGAGATGTGACCTCACCACCAGATGTTCGAGAAGGATCAACGATACCAAATGTGCCAGAAACTCCACTAAGAACTGGTATGCTGGAAACTCCAAAATGAGGAGCATTCTGGTAAGAGGGCTGCACGATCAAATAAGGTGTTATTGCTATTGGAGTGCAGAACACGTAAAATCAAACACCAAGCGTCTCAGTATGTCACCTGAACCATGATTGGGTTCGGTCCTGTGGGGTTTATATAGACAGCAGATCCAGCATTTACAAAAGCATTAGCCTGCAAAATTAACAAGCTTTTAGAACAATTAAAACGTGTGAAATCAGTTACGGGACAGTGACATGGTAGAAAAATGCATACAGGAGATGCCCCCATTCTAAGCATCATCATTGTCCGTCCAAGCTCCAAAAGCATAGCCCCCAAATGCTGCATCGCTACTCCCAACTGAGCCGATTCAGTCTGGATCTGGCTTCGTATAGATGTATCAGCAGTGGCAGCATCTCTCTGAATACGTTGTGCAAGATGCTGAAACAGAAACCAGGCTAATAGAGGTCACAAACAAGTCCATAGAAAAGTTTGCATTGATCACTTCCATTGTCAGATAAATTATTTGAGAGTTTAACAATTTATAAGACACAAAATAGCATCCTGTCACTGCATAATCAATTGCCAAAAAAAAACATGAAATTCTAAGACCAGAAAGGATAATAAAAGATGTTTAGTTGATATAAATTTATTTCTATCTAGAAATAAAGAAGACAACCAAACAAAGTACTCAAACGGGAACAGATTCTTGTTGTTTGGAGAGTACGTAAGGGGAAATTCTAAATGTTAGTTCACATATGTCGGTATTATCTAAAATAAAGAAGACAACCAAAGAAAATACTGAAATGATGACACAATCTTCTTTAGAGAGCATTGACTCGAGACTACAATAGGAGGAAATTAATTAGGACGCTTACTCTCTCTGTCAAAGGTTAACCATTGCAAAGGTAAGAAGTACAGAATACACAACTCCAGGAGAGAGAAATAACATACAGAAAGAGCCGAAGCAGCGCTGCCGCCAAGAACTTGTTGGGCTCTTTCAACAACTGAAACCAGCACCTCAGGACTTGGAAATCTATTGTTTACATTAGCATCATCTGATCCTGGTGGTTGCTGAGTGCTTGAGTCCACAGATGGAACACCTTTATTATATTATATATAAAGAAAGTGTCATGGATAATGGAATAATTGGCAAGCAACGAATTAACCAGCTGCAATAAGAAAGTACCATACCATTGTTCTGCAATACTTGGTCCATGCGATTTAAGTACTCCAAAAGAGTCATCATGGAATCAGGAATAACCTGCCATCATTGTGAACATTAGAAGAATGAAATAAAGATGACAGAACAGGTGAAAGAAAGCGAAAGAACAGTATATTAACCATGTTGCGAGGAATAGCGCCTCCTGGCTGAAGTTGTGACACATGGATTTGATGGTTGAGAATTGAGAACCCAGGTGGTGGCGGGTTCCCTTGCTGAGTTCTTCCATTAGTAGTGGCCCCATTTGGTGCAGTGTTTAATGGCACCTAATTAAGCAACCACAGAAAGGTTAAACCGATTCATCTCAGCAACCCTAGATATGCCTATTGACGAAAACCTCATTACCGAGAATGTAGCATTTGCCACACCACCAGGCATCCCAAGACCCAAAGAACCAAGAATATCCCGAACAGTCTGAACATAACAGAAGGAAGAATTATACAAAAGGGGGATGCACATATTCAATTATCACTGGTCAGATAGAAAAAAATACAGCACTCTAGAACAAAGCATATACCCTAGAAATGTCATCTATTGTGTCTTCAGAAAGCATGTCATCTATAATTTCCTAGAGAAATAAATAAATAACTCAAATAAAAATGATAATCAATGTTCAAATGGTAGGCAGAATAGCAAAATTTCAAATAAAAAGTTAGAATGAATGTTCACCATTACAATAATGGTAGAAGCTTACCCTGGACATATAATCTCCTAGCATTGCTCCATTTTCAGCAACATTAACTGCTCGAATGACAAAAATGTAAGAAGGTTCATAAGGCCTAGTCCCAGAATACTGATAACAAATCATAATATACTGAAGATCATGACAAATGGGTTGAATTCAGTGCAACCAACTACATCTAGAATGATTAAAGGTACAGAAAAGAATCATGTAGCAGAAACGATCTGCAGAAGTATATTATCCAGATTAGTCAAGAGGCTTCTGCATAGACTAAGAAAGAACTTTTTAACACAAAATAAGTTAAATAATGTTTTTTACAGCTCACATATGAAAGCAACTCACAATCCAAATGATTAATAGATCCTTTTTTTTTCTTTTTACATAGCCTGAAAATTTCACTGGTTATTACTATTTCAGCCCTCCTGTGGTTAAATGGCAAGCATGGAAGGCACTAACTAGCAGTTCGTGCACAAGTGGAAAGCATGACAGTTGAAAGTACACAGGCAAACTTTACGTTAGCTCCTATTACATCGCACGGGGTTGCAGATAACAGGGTTAAACATGACAGCAGGGAAGGCACCAAGTATGCATAATAGACCATGACGGTAAATCCAAATAGTTAGTGTGCTCAGGATTGATAGTATGTGCGCCAAAGCAGCAGCATATGAGACTTACCATTAGCATGAGTGTTCTCTTCAGAAGTTCCAGAAGATTGTTGGCCTTCAGTTGTGCGTCGAGCAACCAAATGCAATGTATATCCATCTTCCAAATCTTTAGATTGTCAAGGATACAGATAACAGATGTAAACATGAGCAGTCGATAAGATCCGCAGATTAATGTATCAGGAAGAAACTTCAAAGCAACCATTAAATTATTAACGTACAAATAAACATGTTTACAAATGACGGGTCACAAGAAAATCAAATATTTAGAATCACAAATCACATTACGCATGATGGAAACAAATAATCAATGACACCTTCTATCATCCCATGCAATCTTCAATAATATCTATACCAGTGAACAACGCAGTAACAAATGCATACCCAATGCCTAAAATGATTTGAGGTTCTCGTCCATAGTTCTAATGACCACAAATATTAGCAACTTCAGTACTAAATTAGACACAGGGGAAAAACTTCAACATGACTCATCAAGGTAATAACCGAGGTGCAGACGCAGATAGTTCAAGAATACAATTTATAGCCTCGACAGAAAATGCACGAACAAGAAGGATACGGTATTCAGACAAGAGGTGCTCATCCTTCAAGACTCTCCCTCGAAAAATCAACCTCTGCTGGTCCACAGGGATCCCAGCCACAGCAACTATCTTCTCCTTCAGGTTCAAAACAGTCTCCTGAGTAGAAAATAAAAAATGGCAGTCAGTTCAATCCAAAAACATCGCACATAATAATACGAGTAATATCCATTCCCCTGTTTCTATATATAGGAACTGGGAGTCAGCAGAGGAGCTGGTGAGCACACAAAGAGCATAACTGCATACATTCTTGTCGACACGGAGCTTGTGCACTTGCGACTCGAGGGTCTTGATGTTGATCTCGATGGTGGCAGACTGCGCCGCCGAGCCGCTAGCGCCGTCATCGGCCATCCTGCAGACACAGAGAGTAAAACGGAGGAACGGCTCAGCAGCTGCCGTCGTACAAAAAGAGCGCAGCGCAGGCCCTGTAGACTGAATGCTAGGGTTTCCGCTCCAAGCACGAGATCTCCTCCCGCAGGTGGCGTTCAGCGCGTGCGGCTACCGTGGGAAAAACCGCGGCTTTTTTCTGGGATAATCTGGAACGGACGGACATTTTGAGGCGCCACCGTTGGCGGATCCAGACAGCGTGGGTTGGAATTCGTGGGATTGGACTGGTATCGCGGGATGAAGGGGAGTTCGTACCTCGGAAACCAGCGGCCTGGGTCGCGGACGGACGGGGTTGGTTGCGGCACGACGGACGGGCGGGAGGGGCGCGACGGGGCGGTGGCGGAGCGGGAACGGCGACAGGCGGCGGAGGGCGAGGCGGAGGCGGCACGGCGGCGACTCTAGGGCACGGCTGGCGGAGGGGAGGAAGAGAAACCGCAGAGAGCGATGGGATTTTGACTGGTGGAGCAAGACTCTGTCTTTCTTTCGCTTGTGGTCTTCTGATGTTCTTGTCTTGGGGCTTGGGTGAAGGCCGGTAGTTCTAGAAGTCTAGGCACTTCTTCTTCCCTAGGTGGCATTTCTTTTTTGGAGAGTAGACAAAATAAACTTTCTGTTGTCAGGAAATTAGGGTTATGTATTCTTGGAACATACACAAGTGGAAAATCATATAAACATCAGTGGACACAGCTCAAGAATATCTTTCTGGAATGGCTTTTTTTTTTTACTTCGACCTCTTGAGGCATGTACGACTCTTCCTCTTCGAAAGAGTTATGTCCGGTAGTGCCTTCATGTCCGAGAGAATTAGGGTTATGATTTGCGCCTCCCTCTCTCATATTCACCCTCTCCATCCGGACCGAACAGTGAAAGGGTGAAAGTAGAGGTGGCCAAGTACGGTGGAGCGATAAAGTTGCACCGTTGGGCGATGGCGTGAGGGTGGCCATCAGTTGGACCAAGTCTTCTGGTATGTTGACTTTTGACTTGAAAGGAAGATGAGGAGTCGGGATAGCGTTGTGATTACGTGGAGAGGCGGCATCGCGTGAACCAATGACGGTAGTCGTAGGCACTGTGAGCACAGACGTGACGATTGAGAGGGGTATGGAGGCAGAAGCGCGGGAAACCAATTGACCGATGGAAACCGACATGACATGAGGGTATGGTGGGGACGCGTGATGCCCAGGACACACACAGAAGGTTGCTTGAAGTGCATGAACTCGTTTATTTATTTCCCAACTCTTTTGGTTGTCTTGTAATATTTGTTAAGTAATTAATGGAAAGGGATAGTCAGTTTGAGAAAATAGTTGATGCTCGAGGACAGTAAATTGGGGTTAAAGTATCAGATCTCATAGTCCATACAATTGATCTGCCCAAGAGCTAAGAAACAATGTTCTCTTGGAAATCAAGTTTGATGAAGACTACGTACTTAGCTTAGCTAAAGACTAAAGAAGGTGGACTTCATGGACTAACCTAAGAACACAACGGTGGAGGGCGAGACGGAGGTGGCACAGCGGGCGGAGGAGAGGGAGAGGGGAGGAAGAGAAACGGTAGAGGGCGATGGGATTTTGACTATGGTGGAGTGGGGGGGAAAGACTTCGTCTTTCGCTTGTGATCTTCTGTTATTGTCTTGGGGCTTGGGTGTAGGCCGGTTGTTCTGGAAAACTCTAGGTAAGTTCTTCTTGTGGCATTTTCGTGTGTAGAGTAGAAAGGTTATATTTCTTTAGTCGAAAAACTGGAGTTTTATATAATCTTGGAACCTATATAGGTTTATGGAAACTCATAGGGTGCAACTCGAGGAATTAAATTGCAACTATATCTTTCTAGCATGGCTATTTTTACTACGGCCTCTTGAGGCGTGTACGATTCTTCCTCTTCGAAAGAGTTATAACTTTTATCCGGTAGTGCCTTCATGTCCAAGAGAATTCGGGTTATGATTTGTACCTCCCTCTCCCATCTTCACCCTCTCCCTCTGCAACAGACAGATGAAAGACTGAAAGTAGAGCTACCCAAGTATGGTTGAGCGATAAAGTTGTATCGTTGGGCGATGGCGGGAGAGCGGCCATCAGTTGGACCGAGTTTATGGTACGTTGACTTGAAAAGGAAGATGAGGAGTCAATGATAGAATTGCGACGGTAGCCGTAGGCATTGTGAGCACATACGCAACGATGGAGAAGGGTGTGGAGGCAGAAGCGGAGGAGAAGAAGCGCGTGAAAACCGATTGATCGATGGGAACTGATGTGACATGAGGCTAAGGTGCGGAGGCATGATGCCTAGGGCACACACAAAAGGTTGCTTGTAGTGCACAGACTCGTTTATTTATTTCCCGACTCTTTTTGTTGGCTTGTAATATATGTCAAGTAATTAATGGAAATGGATAGTCCGTTTGAGAAAATAATTGATGCTCGAGGACAGTAAATGGGGGTTAAAGATGGAGATGTAATCCTATCATATCTCATAGTCCATACAATTGATCTGCTCAAGAGGTAGTAAACAATGTTCTTTCGGACAGTAAGTTGTTTATATAACTTGGTAGATATACAAGTTTGATGAAGGACTACTTACTTTTTTTTTTGCGGGAAGATGACAACTTCATTGATGCAACATTCTTACAGAAAAACCCAGGAAACAAAGGAAATTACAAAGAAGTCCTCCTGAGCTCCAGCATCGCCGGCGACCAGAACGAGAGAGAAACGCGCCGTTGCCTCTGCTCGTCCACACGCCAAGGATCGACGAAGCATCCCCAAGGCCACCGGGAAGTTCCAAACTCACCGCCCCCGGAGGGGTAACGCCCTGGTCCATCGGCTCCGCTGCGTCGCACCACGCCGTTGTCGTCTTCAAGTTATTTGCTACCCAGATCCGCCGCACAGGATCTGGTCGGGGAAGATCGCACCGCCCGGATCCACCGATCCGCGTACGGTGAGGAAGCAGTCGCCTGACCGCGGAGCTCCGCCGAGCGCCGCCGCCGAAGGGGTCGCGAACCTGCAGCAAACACAACACCGGCGCCACCACCACCTCCCAGGCACCGCCGGCTGCAAACCCTACAGACCCTACACTATATACAACCGAGAGACGGGGATCCCCCGCCCTCCCGCCGCCGGAGCGGCCGGCGGACGGCGAGAGATCCGTCGAGACTACGGTGGCGAGGTGGATCGGCGGGGAGGTCCCAGAAAATCGCCCTCTGTTACTGTGCGGGAGAGGGGAAGACGACCTTGGCTTCGTCTGTAGCTCTATTAAAGGACTACTTAGCTTAGCTAAAGACTAAAAAATGTGGAGTTCATGGACTAACCTAAGGACAACTCTCTCTATCTAATACATTTAATGAAATGGATAACTGGAAAACTGCCTTTCATTTCTCTTATTGGGTATTTTTCCTACTTATAGTATCTTTCCTCTGGCCTACAAACTTGTGTGTTTATTAGAACTAAAGAAAAGGTTATTCACTGTCAATCCACTAGTGGAGTTGAAGTGAAGGAATCACCTATTCCGAACCTCCACAATGAAGAGCTCATAAAACCATTGATTGTGAGCAACTCTCCTCAAGGTCCATTACTCTTACTATCAGTCTAGTCTCTCATGAGCACTCATTTGATCTCGAAAACTTTCTTGTTTTGTCGGGCAAGATATATTCAGAAAACATAATATTTTTTTTTGAAACAAGGCAAAAGCTTTGCCTTTTATATTGATTTTGCCATAAGAACCCGACACCATAGAAAGAAAAGAAAACTAAAAGGGACACGATGGTTTGGTAAACTCTCTGCACAGATTAAAGTTGATCACGTATTATACCATTCCGTTTACACCCACTCACTCTCATACATGCGTCTGTGAACTGTGACCTGTGAACATTACAGTGCATATACAGAAAGTAGATCTGTTATAACAAGAGTAACCTTTATGTAGCAACATTTAGCCCTAGGTTTCCTGAACCATCTTCAGCAGCCGATCCTAACTAGAAGAACTCAAACCCTACTAGATCATCCACGACACATAATCTTGTGCTGTATTTGTTTGGATCACAAAGGCAGCAAAGAAAAGACTAGCAAAAAAATAGGCAATCCGCAGCTGCAGAATCAGTAGTGCCATTTAGGTCTCAGCTCCTCCTCTGCTTCCGTGAGCTCCTGGTACCGGTACCACTGCGATGCCGCTTTACCGACGGGCAGCGGGGAGCGGACAAAGACCTCGACTGGTTTGGGTACACATACGGTCAAATGCAGCTCGCCAGTGCCGTCGTCTTCTTCCTCGACGCTGCCATCAGGGTTGCCAGATGGCACGCCGAGCGGTTCTACCGAGATCCACCCGAGTCCGGATATCGCGATGTCATTAGCAGGCCTGCGTACGATATGTGATGCCAATAAAGCATTCATGATGTATAGATAAACGAAATAGCTACTATAAGATCGTGTACAGAATGATCATTCATGTTTGTTTGTTACGAAGATAAGAAGAAAACACCAATGCAGTCGCTGGCAAAAATAATGGCTTTTGGGTAAAGGTAAGACCTCAATGTTAGTTGCGAACATTACCTATTAAGCTCTTCATATTGTATCTTTATCTCACGAACGCCCTCAAGCCCACACCATCCTTCAGCTCTCTCCTGGCCGGTTGGAGGAGTCAATGAAACTCCGACTTCTCTCTGGAAAGTAAAAATAAAAATGGGTAAATGTTTTGTTCAAAATGAAAGCTCGCATTAAATCCTCATACAAAGCACCTCCGCAGAACAGAACAATTATGCCAAAACATTTACTTAATGCACCTAGTACATAGGAACAAAAGCCAATTTTTAGCAGCCGAGACTACATGCGGCGGGACTTAATCCTTGAGATGAATAGAGCTTAAAAAATGAAAGCTGCCTCTGACACTCGATACATATAGATGTTATCAAATAAAAAGGTGACATTCATAGGGATTTCCAGTAAGCGATCATGTGGAAGGAAAGGAAGGAACCTGAACACATTTTTGGAGAGCAAAATAATGAAATCATATACATGAGTTGCACATAATAATGTGAAACTCCTTTTCACAAGTTTAATAAAGTTTTGAAAATAAAACTTGAAAGAAGAAATAAAATATCATTTCAATGTAGAAGAAAATCGACCTTGTGGAGCAGACACATACCTTATAAAATTCATCTGCTTCTGTGGTGGGGACCATATTAATACCTAGCTTCTTTGGTCCAAAGAATGTCAGTCGCGTGCGTGGAAGAGCCTGGTAATTTATTGGTTATCATTCAGTACATACTACTATACAAGTGACACTACAAGAGATGGGGAAATAACAGTACAGAGATTTTGAGCTCATTTAGGTACCTTAACGACATCAATACGAACAAGTCCACCCCAAAATAATGTATTTCCGCTCAATTCAACATCTGTATCATTAGCCTGAACATAACATTATGTTCTGAAGAAAAAAATTAGTGTGGAAATTTTGAGAAAGTAGCATGGACTTTACAGATTGATGTATACATACAGGAAAAGATCGCCCCTTTAGGCGACTTTGTGGTGCAAGAGAAGGCAGATCATCAGCGTGGATCACTGCTGCTTGCCTATGGTGAAGATGAACTCCAGGTGTGTCATATAATTTCTGTCATGCACAAGTTCAACTGTATGTAAAGTATGATCCAAACTAGATATATATCTGAATTTTCAAACAAGTAGAAGCATACCCCTCCTCCTAAAAAGGCTTCAATCTGAATAGGACCTAGGGTTGTTCCAGGAACAGCAGATTGTATGGGCTTGTATTTTTGAGCTGCCGCTGCCACTGGATCTTTATATGCCATTGTCTCTACAACAGTAGTCTCCAAATATTAACATCATGAAGATTTAAATGAGTAAAAAAGAACACCACATAATCACACAAAGGGTGGTAGTCCAGAATTGAAGGGCATACTTAGCATAGCACTGATAAATGCAGATTTCCCAACATTTGCTGAACCCTGTAATGTATAAACGCATCAGGTTGCCTGATATAACTACAGCACGCAATAAGCAGGCATGTTAACCGTACTTTTCAGATTGTGTTTACTGTAATCATTACATGTGCACAATGAAAAGCAAAGGAAGTAGATATGATCATCCGTTCATCACCCTATTATTTATTTTGTGAGGAAGGTCACCCTATCAACATGCAAACAAGCTTCCTTATATACACCTTTCTTATTTTTTACAAGTGACAGGCGGTAACGGCTTTTGAAACACTGTTTGTAGAATTATACTGCACAATGTGATATTATAGTCTTGGTCGTAATAGTTGAAGAATGCTTACCAGTATATATACATCTCGGCCTAACAAGAAAAAAAAAAGTTTTGTCAGTACTGTGAATGAAAGGTCAACGGATAAAAAAATAGCTAAAGTAGATGACAAGCTGACCTTCTTTTCCTGCTGAATCTCTGATATAACCCCAGTGATGCCAACCAATGACTTTGAGCTTGTCAAATGGACGCTAAGGACACTACACATACAAAGCAATACATAAAACATCAATCAGGTAAAGATTGGTCGAAACAATTACAGAAAGAAAAATCCAAGAAAAGGTTATCTCACTTGAGTTTCTTTCTAACAACAGACTCCACAACCCAGTCACCAATGCAATTCAAATCTGTGTCTCTGGGAAGGAGATCGACCTGCCAAACAACTTGCTTCAGTCCACTGACAGCAGTGGTAGTACATAAAACTTGACAATTTACAAAAGCTCACCTTTGTTATCACAAGCACAATGGGATTAGCACCGGCAAAATCACGTATGCGTGCCAGGAAACTTCCGTTGAAGTCAACTATGTCAACCTACATGTACATCCAAAATGAGTACGAGCAAGAAAACCAAGCTTACAGCCATCAGTTGCGGTTTGACAGGACAGGTTCTTTACCAGCTTCACAATCAACGCTTTCTCGTGGCGGAGGTACGACAGCTTCTCCCTGAGCTCTTCCGCCGTGACAAACTGCTTGCCCCCGGGATAGCCGCCGTGGCCACCGACCGCGGTGACCATGTGGCCGTGCGACAGCAGCTTGCACCTCCCGCATAGCACGGTTCTCAGCTGGTTGTGCCTCTTCTTCTGCTCATACGGGAAACAAACAGGGCAATGTCTAATGCTCCAATAGTAATCATGCTAGCTAAAATGGCAGCGAAGTGATGGACGGATGGCTTGATTACCAGGTCGTAGGTGGCAGGCTCGACGTAGCCGGGGGACCCGTCCTCCCCGGTGTGGAGCGGCGCGCCGCAGCCATAGCAGCAGGAGACGCCGGAGGGGGTCTTCTTGGCCAGGGCCTTCCGCTTCTCCTTGCGGCGGCGGCGCTTCTCGGCGTCCTCCTCCGGCGCCCGCACCCGCGCGCCGGCGGTGGCCGCGGCCGCTAGCTGGCGCCCCAGGTACACGTCGCCACGCGTCGGCGCCGCGGGACCCACGCCGTCCGTAGACGGGGATGGTGTTGGGGAAGGGGGTGGAGCGCTGGAGGAGGCGGGGACGGCGCGCGCGCGGGAGGAGAGGGAGAGGGTGGGAGTGGAGGCGGGATGGTGCTTTGCGGGGACTGCGAGCGGTGGCGCCGGGGATTTGGGGAAGGAGAGGAAGAGGGGGCGGGGGCAGGGGCACGCCATTGGAGCGAGCGAGGGAGGGAGCTCGCGGGCGGGCAATGGCGGGAGCGGCGAGTGGCCTTATCCGCTCGTCTCGGTTGGCTTTGGTTACTTCTGGGCCGAGGTCCAGCTATAGGCCCAATTAGGCCTTGTTTGGCATGCATGGATTAGAGTGTTTTGGGTGAAAACACTTCCATCACCCCATCCCCTCGAATTCTCTTCTATCCAAATCCCCTGTAAAACTCTAGGGAGTGAATGGGAGCAGGGAGTATGGCAACAGATGTGGAAGCCGCCGAAGGTGCACCATTTCCTCTGGCGGGTAGGCCGTAACAGTCTCCCCACAAGAATGAATATTGAAAGCCGACACATTGAGCTAGATACTAGATGTGCTGTCTGCAATAGCCTGTTCGAGTTCGCTGGCCACCTCTTTACCACCTGCTCGGCTGTTAAGAAAGTCTGGAAGTGCTTGGACATGAATGACATCCGATGCAAGCTGGTACAGTGTGGTTCAGGTTTGGAGTTGCTGGACCAGATCATGAAGCTCCCATATGACCAGAAGATGAGGACAGTTGCGCTACTCTGTTGTTGGTGGTCGGAAAGGAACAAGGCAAGTCGTGGGGAACGGAGGATGACACTGAATGAGCTGCAGCATACAATCATGAAGCATGTTAGCGAGTGGCGAGAATTCCCGAAGAAAACACCGAAACAAACTTCAAACTGCATTCCAACGTGGGAGGCTCCACCACGGGACTGGATCCTGATCAATTCTGATGGTGCTTTCCTGGCTGAAGAAAACAGAGGAAACTGGGGCGCGGTGGGTCGTGATTGTGCTGGGGATTTAATATTTGCTGCTGCAGGAACAGTTCAGCATCCTGTTGTTGCCATGCACTCTGAAGCTGTTGCACTAATACAAGCGGCGAAACAGGCTGCTATCATGGGTATTGGACGGCCGAAGTTTGCTACTGACTGCTTAAACCTCCAGAGTGCGGTGACTTCAACTAAGCACGACATGTCTCAAGTGGGCTCTTTAGTCAGAGAGTTTAAAGATGTGTGCTCTGATGCGTTTGTTGAGTACCAAGTGGTGTATGTACCCCGTACTTGCAATAAGCCTACACATGCTGTTGCGGCAATTGGGTTAGCTGGGGTACAGAACAACCATAGGGTGTGGTATGAGATTGTCCCTGACGTTGTAAGCAGGGCTCTGTACGGCGATTCTGCCGTTCAAGTTAATGGAATGTCAGCGTTTCAAGGTAAAAAAAAATCCCCTGTAACTCCTCTTACAAAAACATGCTGTTTGGTAGGGCAGAGGCGTAGGGCGGCAAAAGAAAGGTGCCAGCGACCTGGCTGCTCTGTTGTACGAGCGAGACATGGAGCGACCAAAAACGCGAGGGGGTGTGGGGCGTTCCCAATCCCGTTCAACCCGAAGTGTTTTCATGTGTTTGATGGGGCTTGGCCCGTCCAAAACTAGGCTACAAAATGATCACAAAGTGTTTTAGCGTGTATTAAATTGGGCTGGGAAATTACGCTATAAAACCTGTCAAATCCGGCCTGCCAAACAAGGCCTTAAGGGATTTTCCCTTCTTAAGAAAAACTAAAAAATAAAATTTGAACAAGAAGAAACACTAGAAGATTGGGAATTTCAGACAAACAAAAACCACTAGATTCGGTGTCGGTGTAAAGAGCACCGTTCTTAATCCTGATTCCTGGCATGTGTTGGGATGCTAAATGGGGCGTCAAGTCTGCTTACACGGCCTTAGCTATGATTTGGAAGTTAGTCTTAGGTCAAGACCGTCTTTCTGGTGCAGTTTTTAGTCATTGACCATGTCGGTGTGTGGCGAGGGCTCGGGTACCGGGAAGAAGGAAGATGGCAATGAGATTCTGGCTAGAGTCATGCAAAATCTAGAGTTGTGGGAATGAGAGCTCAATGATGTCTTTATTGACGAGAAGGATCTTGCCGACGTGAAAAAGTAGGCGAGGTGGCTTGCCTTTGTGAAAGTGACCATGAACAAAACCTTAAGCTCGGACACGTTGTTTCAGACCATGCAGTATGTGCGGGGATTAGCTAATGACCCTGAGCTTCGTGATGTGGATGATGATCTATTTCCGTTCAAATTCTTGTTCTTGGGGGACTAGAAGAAGGTTATGAATCAAGGTCTATGGTTTTTTGACAAGATAGAAGTGGAAATGTCCTGACCCGCTCCTGTGGCTTAACCGCCAGGTCGGGTTTTCCTCGTTGCCCCTGCAATGGGCTCTGTTGTTTCTGGTATGGTATCCTTCTATTGGTAAGAACGGTTACCACGTCAGGAAGAGGGGATACGACAGTTCCGCGTCCTCATACTGATCCGTGGCCTCAGGGTTTCATTATATGGTAAGCCTCGTGTGGTATTGCTAGGAATTGAGCGAGCTACGGCCGACCAAGGATCACATTGTAGGCCATCTCTAGGTCAACGACCTCTAATAGACACATCTATGTTCTGAAGGTTGCCTCTTGCCAGAACGTGACATGCAGAGTGATTTGTCCTTCTGCGTTCCGATGGTTCCGGGAATGATTCCACTTATCTCCTTGATGACCGGTTGGGTGAAGCGGCGCTGGATTTGTAACCAATTGACAGTATGAAGGTTGATGATGGCGCATGAACATCCACGGTCTACTAGGACCTGACCGACGGGCGAGATGGCGATGATTGGTGTGACTAAGAGAGGGTCTCCCAGATCGCAGTTTGCTCTAGAGTGCTTTGCGGTGAGGTGTACATCGCACCAGTTTTCATGATTCCGTAAGGTCTCTCGGAGCCAATCGTGAATCTGTTGGACTGATTGAACCTGATGTTTGTGCTCTGGTTGGGATACTATTTGGCGCCCCCCGTACAGGCTGAGTTGCATGTTTGGTGGACCTTGAAAACCTACACTATGATGAGGAGGCATTGAATTTTTATTTAGTCGATGTATTACCTTGGGCGTGCCTGGCGGCTGCCATGATCGCTGGTAGTGTCGTATGGGGCTTGCTTCGTGGTGCCATTGATGGGGACAGGTCCTCCGTCGTTGTTGGCGACTAGATCTGTATGACTCGCACACCCCCTACCTGGTGTGCCAACTTTCGAATGATAGATTTCACTATCCCACGACTATCAAAGTTCCAAGGATCGAAAGGGAGCTTATTTGTTTGGTAGGTGATGCGGGCAAAGAAGTTTGAGTCATAGAGGATGTAGATTTCTCAGACTTTATTCATGTAGTGGCTACAAGATCAGTACAAGGCTTAACCTCAGTGTGTTTAAGCCGCGCTCGGCCGGAGGGTTCTGATGTATCTAGGGCTTTCAGACTAGGCTTACAAGGGATGTTGATGATGAAACTTTGGCATGAATTGAGCGCAAATGTCTTGATGGGGTCCTTCGACATATATATCCCTTGGTAGATGTCCGAGTCTTGTACCCCTAGGGTTTCCTTCTTCATGGTACGTGAAGTTTCAATCTTGTAACTTTTCTTCAATGTAGTCTGTGGTGAGGTAATCTTCTGGAAGTCTTGATATAGCCCGACAGGTCTAGGTCAGCGGATGAGCTTCTAGAAGCGAGCCACCGGCCGGGGAGTCTTTGGACATCATGGGCCATGAGTGATGCTGGTTCATAGGATTATGGCCTAAACCCACTTATCTCCGGTGGCCACTAACTTTTCCTTCTTCTTCTCCTCCGTTAATTATAGTGGCTAACATATCTACAACGATGTTAACAATAATTGTTGAAAGAAGATATCCTTATCCAACCCACTTTTTAAACTGACACTGCATAGTACATGACTACATGGTGATTCACACGAAAAATATACATAGAGTGCTTGTTTATTGATTCATAACAAACCACCAATGGCACAATATATAAGGATGTACAAGCATACAAAGTTGATACACATATCTAGCATGTTGCACTAGCATTTGACATGAACTTTTGCTCAAAGCTATAACACTTCCTCACGTTTTCATAATGTAAATGAGCACTAGTAGTGAAATCAGCACCAACCGGCCCTCTGATCAAAGCTATCATCATATTCTCCTTGGGTCAGCAATGAATCCTCCTCTTGCCCATTTTCTGGACCAACATGGCACTTCTTTAGCCTTTTTGTTTGCAGAACCCGCAAAGCCATCTCCACTTGTTTCATGGTAGGTCTATCTTGACCTCGGAGCTTCAAGCACATCTCTGCAAGGGAAGCAACGCTACTGATCTCTTCCTCAGTTGCTTCATCAACAACTTGGGCAGCTGCTATTTCTGTAACTGGTCTCTCATTCAATTCCCAAAGAAAATAATTTGACAAGTTTTGCTTCGAGCCTGATTCACTTGTCAATATTGGCTCTTTCCTGAGAAGTAGTTCAATGAGTACTACACCAAAACTGTAGACATCACTTTTCTCATTCAATTGCCCTGTGTGGTAATACTCAGGATCCAAGTACCCAAAAGTGCCTTGTACACACGTTACAATGTGTGTTTGGTCAATAGAAACTAGTCTCGAAGCCCCAAAATCGGCAACTTTGGCTGTGTAGTTTCCATCCAAGAGTATATTCGATGATTTCACATCACGATGAAACACTGATATCGAAGCTGCAGAATGGAGATAAGAGAGAGCTCCTGCAGCTTCCACAGCAATCCTTATGCAATCATCCCAAGACAAACAACTAGTGTTGGAACCAGAATGAAGAATACCAAACAACGATCCATTAGGAATAAAATCATACACTAATAATGGTACCTCGGTTTCAAGACAACATCCAAAGAGCTTTACGATGTTTCGGTGGTTTATCTGGGAGAGGATGGCAACCTCATTGATGAACTGATTGATCTCGCCTTCCTCAATGACCTTTGACTTTTTTATTGCCACTACCCTTTGGTCGGATAGTATGCCTTTGTAAACCATGCCATGCCCTCCACGGCCAACGATACGAGTTTGGTGGAAGTTGTTTGTTGCCTTTTCTAGCTCTTCCACGGTGAAAATTTTCGTCTTGTCACTTGCATTTTCATCTGACGATATAAGTTGTTCCAAAAGTAAACCTTGGTTTTTCCTAAAATATTTCCTCCGTAACTGCCTTTGGATGTATCTTTTCCATCTATGTATAATGAGAACTCCACTCAAGCTGAGAAGTATAACCCCAAAGCCACTACTCAACCCAATGATAACACCTGGAAAAAAAATTAAACCCGTCTTAGTGTCTTTCCTTGTTTTATTTTATTTGTCAAGCAATGTGATGGATCTACAAAACTCACCAAAGTAAATATTTTCTCTTTTTATTGAACTGCATTGCATTGTTGTAGTGTCATAGTCCGTTTCATCAGGACACTTGCTGCAATAGTAGCTCCCCTCAGTATTCTGACAAACCCCTTTACATATACCTCTTGTAATACTGCACTCATCAATATCTGCACCCACATCTCATTTAGGTGAGACCGCGAGAGGTAAATGTACTAAAAACAACGAGTGGTATAGGTGGTATATTGTACGAAAGGTGATAATTTTAGTTTCCACTTCACACAGAAAGAGAGAGTACCTCGACAGCCTTTCTGAACGTATGGATTTCCTTGAAATCCTGGTGAGCATTTGCAGCGATAACCATATAAACCATTCATTGTGGAGTTGACAATTAAGCATGTGCTATTGATGCTAACACATGCATATCTCGACAAGTCCGTCTGTGCCTCTTGGCAAGTCAGATTAGCGACAGCCCACTGAGCCGATGATGTTTCCGAATAAGCCATATAGAGATTAGGTTCCTCTGGAATGTCAATCCTGAACGACATGTATTGGTAAAATTCCAGGTATTTAATATCAACGAGCCCCTCGTCAAGATTTATGTGCGTCACTTGATGTGTACCATCTTGCATTTCAAGTGTAGACGTTGTTGCATTAGTGCAATTCAGCTGAAATACCTTCCTTGCAAAACAACCTTCATCTAGGCCAAACGGAAATGGCACGTCAATGGTCCCGCATCGTCGCGTGCAATTGGTCACTCGTTGAACTGGGTTATATCCTGTTTGGATAAACAAAACATAAGTTTCTTTAGGAAAAATATAGTGTACCACATTGTGTTTAACATAACTAGCCAAATTAAAGCAATAATATTTCTTCTAAAATTGTGGTAGAGATTGGACTCTGGGGCGACGGTCTCGGGATGATGGTTGCTAGTATTCCACACTAGTACAAAACGACACATCGGATACCCCTCTATGGAAACAACACGAGTTAGGCGACGGAAGAAACTAGCATCCCCCCGTGCCCGCACTGGGTCGTAAGACAGTCCCACCACAAAGGCAACGAGTGAACATGGAATAAATATTGACAACGGTTATTTGTTTACCTCCGTTAACGATAAGTGTTCATCACACACGGACATTTAAAAAATCTCTGTTGCTTCAAATCGAGCAGTCAACAAGCGTGAATCTCATCATGACCATCCAAAAATGGCACTAACCCGATTACCCCATCACACATATTTTCCGCCTAGTGTATAAATTTCAAACACTAGCCGCATGTGAAGTCGAGAGGCTCCGTCTCGGAAATCCGATGACAAATTAAGTCTACATTTTATCCACAACTTTAGATACAAAGTCGAGAATAAAATCCAAAGCTGCAGTTTTACATTACCATTGATGACTACGACTTCACTAAAAGAGTGAAAGAGGAACATGACTCACCAATGACTTTGTGGAACTGGGGAAAAACCTTGGCTTCACCAAAAAAAAAATCGAAGGGATCATGCATAAAGCCTCGACTTTGAATGAAGTTAGAGGAATTTAGAAGCATCAACATGATGACCTCTGACTTAAGGAGTCGAGCAAGGTTATGAATACGAGTTCACTACGGCTTGGCATTCGTCGGTCCAGGCCTAAAAAGCTGACATGCCAAACCCAGGTCAAAGCCCAGCTTGTGTTTGGGTCGGGCTGAGGCCTGAAAATGTGGCCCGTTGAATATTTTGGGCCGTGCTTGGGCCTGGGTATAAGACAGTTTAAAATGAAGCGTGACCCGGCCTAGGCGTAAGCTTCACCTAGGAATTCATCTTTGATCGATGGATTGACGACTGATAATTCTTATCTTACTCCAACACTTTATAGCCTATATATGTTGGCCGGGTGGGCCTGCTCGTACATAGTGGAAAAAGGCGCTAGAAGGTCTATCTCGATTCCCTTCAAAAGGAATCCTCATGTTCAAAAGGCACTTCGGCCTTTTTTGAACACCACAAACCCTTTTCGAGTTCGTGATGTAACCTCATCAAGTTACACCATTGTAATACCCAATGTATTCCAAATATATAATAGAAACTAAGGAAAGATTACACATTTTATGAGTGCAAGGGTGCTTGAATCTGCATAAATCAAGTCCCCCGTAGCATATGGTGATCTGAGAGTTTCTACTACCAAATAAATTAATACTTTCAAATGTACGCTTGCGAGGTCGAATGATCTCTGCGATTTTATCTCTCCAACATCTATCACAATTCCTTTCAAAGGAGGGCGGCACCACCACTTCCCGTCGAAGGACCATCGTTTTAGCTATGACTTTCCACGAGGTCTCTACCAAGGTTTGGGGTATACCAAATACAATTTTCCTACCGAGGGTGCTCAGGATTGCCTGTAACCAGGTTAACGGAAAACTACCGCCATTTTTTAACAAAATTTAAATTCAAATCTTTGGAAGGAGAGTAATTAATTGTGCATAAAACTCTATCCCTGCATGACAATGACTATAACTCTGCAATATGACTCCACTGCGCCTAGTATGGTTCAACACTAAGGTCATGTGTTCGAGCCCACGTTTGTTTTTGAGTTTTTTTGGCATTATGTAAAATTTGATAGCGTAGGTATTAATCCTCAAAAAAATGGAGAAAACTGTGAGTAGGACCCGAGCAAGCGACCTCGGGCAAATAACACGATGGTGCTACCACTGTGGCATGAGCGATTGCATTATCTGGTAAGAGACACAGCGTATTTATTTAAGAGTTTAAATTCGAAAAAGTCAAAATATTTGGGATTTTTGCTCGGTATGGCATTTTACAGAGGGTGCTCTGGAAAGCCGGTTATCGAGCAGTAACCAAATTTACTACCCGGTTACCCAAACCATATCAACACGTTTGATCATCTCTTCAACGGACACGGGACACCATTTTAAGAAGGCCCCTTCATCCTCTGTGACTCTACTCGATGACAACGAGGCAGAGTCCGAGTCGAACTGTACATGTGGTTGGTAAGATTGCAGAGTCACGCTATTGGGCTCTACGAGCGCATCCCCTGGACAATGTGGGTCTTTGGATGGCTGGAGGAACACACGTGGTGCCAGTTTGACAAGGCCACGTGCACAACCTGTGGGTAGTGGTGGGGCCTTGTCAGGATAGACGAGGTAGGTAAGGTTGTCGTCCTAGAGGTTGTGGTGTACTCCACGCATCGTGGGTACGCACTGAAGTGTGGGAGTGGGCCAGTGGGGGCAGGAGGAGGGGGTCATTTCGAGTACTCACCAACGGTTATCGTTGGGCACATCCGACGCGTGGACCCGCTCCAGGACGCCTCCTTCTTCAAGCATACAAGAGTCTTTGTCTCCCTCCTAGTAGGCTGATGATCCTAGTGACGATGTCCTCTTCCACAAGTTCCGGCAGCGGAAGGGGCACTGATGACGAAGTAACATCAGGTGCGGGCTAAGGTATGAATATAAGTGGGACGGGTGTACCCGCATCCCGCGCATTCTCGCCCATCGTACTTATGCGGGTCTTATGGGAGAGATTCGGAGCAGGATATGAGACTTGTAATGTAGCGTTGTCTTAGCGGGCCTTTGTATGTTAGTGCCTCTGCGGCGTCATTCATGCGATCTGCTGATCTGCTGATCGCGGGACAAAACCGGATTAGTGGGATCTGCCGCTTAAACACGCTAAGCAAAGCGGGTAGCCACGAAGCAGTTTTGCGGCCTGCTTTCACGGGTTAGGCTGCAGGATATGTCGGCAGTCCCGTCACATTTGCAGCTTTAAGCTCATGCCAGATTGTGAGACCGAAATTTGGTTCCATATTTTGAAGGGATTTACTGAAGGGATTGCCTGACCCGTCAATGGAGGCTCTTTCCAGCCCATCACTGAAGGGATTTACTGGCATGATTATTCATATTTTGATTTTTTTTCACTTTCTAAGTGTTCATCTTGTAAGATTGTACTCAGATTGTGATCTTGTGGAGCAACATCACCGGATCCAATGGATGACGTTGACCAATACTTCTCGACCAACCCAGCAGTATTTTTCCACCAAATGCTAAAATGGGTAGATGAGAAAAACGCGTCCCGTAAAACAATTTCCACATTCTGTTGCCCGTGAGACCTTTTGCTCGAGAGAGAGTGAGAGTGAGAGAGGGGAGTGTGTTCCAAATAAATGGCTCAATTTTCTCATTGTATTCCTCCCTCTAAATAGGGGCTGTGCAGGCTGGCTGCCTAAGTCAACTATCAAGTCACATCGCTGCGACGTGACCGGTTATACCTCTATCTGACATGTCACTGTTGGCGATGTCATGACTAGGAAACACTGTAGGTGACGTATAGCACGTCCTATCTATCTACTCTGTACTGGTGCTGACGCACCACTTCAGGACACAGGCTACACGACAAAAGTCCTCGCACCCGAAGAACCTAGCGACTGCCCTGACCCAAAACAGGCTTCGGCTCAGACTCACTACCTCGACTCAGGACAGACCCTGGAGTCGGCACTCACTAACTTGTCGACTCCCTCGCACTCGAAGGAATGTCGACTGGACACACAAGCCTATTTCCAACACATTCAGTAGGTCTTTTTTAGGAAATCGAAGTTTTTTTCACCCGGCGAGCTTTCTCCCGTCAACGGTTGCGCCAACGAACGCCAGCGACGGCGGGGACGATGGGCCTCGTGCGATAGCAATGATCTGCTCAGTAGACGACGACGCCAAGGAGCGCCAGCGAAGATGCCGGCGCATGAGAGAGCGACAGGCTATGTCCTCTCGACGGCGGCAACGATCGCCAGCTACGACGGGCCGACGGGCAGCGGGCGTGCGATAGCACCGGCGATCTGTCTCTGTCTACGGTGACGCCAAGGAACGCCAGGGACAGGCTGTGTCCTGTCGACGGCAGCAACGAACGCCAGCTATGATGGGGGCGCGTGCAACGGCGACGGGCCGCGGCGTGCGATAGCACCGTCCATCTGTCTCCGGCGACGCCAAGGAACACCAGCGCCGGCGGCAGCGCGTGCCTGAGCGACGGGTCTGTCCAGTTGACGACGGCGGCAACAAACGCTAGGTACGGCGGGACTGCGTGGAATAGCATTGGCTATCTGTCTCCAGTCGACGACGGCCAGGGACCTGACGACGACGCCAAGGAACGCCAGATATGGCGATGGCATGTAGAGAGCAACGGCCTCAGTTTCCTTTTTGTACGTACCGGGCTTTGTTTCCTCTTATCGCTACGGCTGGAATGAACACATTCCATTACCCCTTCACAATAATTAAAGTTAAAAAGAAACCCTAGTTGACTAAACTACCCAAAATAATTAACGGTGGATATGGCTAGATACTACTATCCCATAGGACTAGTAATTTGTACCGTAAAAGACCTCACTATCATAGATTTTACACTAATTGCTCTACCCGTGATGTTCTATAAAATGCTAAGGAGTACATAATCAAACTTACTCAAGAGAGGATAAAATTAAATGTAATTAAGAGAATCAAGGATAATTAGTTACCTGCGTCGCGCGAGCAGCCGCCGGGAACATAGGGATTGCCCAGGTGCCAGTCGTTACACGAGCATTCGTAGCCGCCATATGTCCTCCCGCCGGAATCGGTGCAGCTGCTGTCGTTGCTGATGCAGGCGTAGGTCGCTGTGTGTTTCTGGGCGTCAGCGCATGTTGGCTGGTCCACCACATTCCACTGGAGTGCTGCATTCTCCATAACTAGGCCGATCTCGTTCCACGGGGGATTTGTGCGATGAACCCCGCTGTCGTCGCCGAGCAGCCGGACAAAGCTAAATTGAAACCCACGAAAGCTGTTTTGAACTTGGACGGAGCAACACCAGGTGCCGTTGCAGTCCTGCCTGGCTGCCGTCTCCGTGATCTCGCGGCCAGGGCAGGTGGTTGAGCAGATGTTATGGCTCGCACCGGTGTCGTGGTCGAGCATGGACACGTTGAAGCCGCAGCCAGTGACGTTTATGCTGGCACTGATAAGAGAGAAAGATCTCCCGGGAGGTGCCCAGGACATGTTGTAAACGTCCACGCCGGAGACGACGGGGACGTAGTTGGCGTAGTCGATCTCCATATACCCCGAGCCCATGCCCAAGACCGCGCTGATGCCGTCGCGCAAGAAGGGCCTGGGTATGCCCTCGGCGCCGTCGACGACGCATGTCAGGTTGAAGTCGGGGTCGCGGAAGCAGCCGGGGCTGATGCCGAACGGGTACATCAAGCTCACATTGCCGCAAGTCTCTGGGCACCCGGCGAGCATGCCCGTGGTCGGAACAGTAGGACTGCTCTCCTCAATCCTGCGGCCAGTACTGGTCGCTACTACGGCGGCGCCCCATACTGGTGTTGTCTGCGTCCCTAACAACGCAAGCAGGAGCACCAAGAAGCAGGACTTCATTCTCTTTTTTGGCTCGTATCTGATTTCAATTCTAATAACCATCCAAAACTTACATTACTTATAGAGCCGTGACTCGGTGCCTGTCGTTCGGCTGCCGGAGAAATCATCAGATCAACAGCTCCACCCCTGTCTGGTTCCTCTTAAAATACGAAATCTGACTCGTCCCACCATTTTTTTCGGTTGTAGGGGTTGCAACCAACGAAAAAAATAGCACGCTATTTCCCGGTTAATAGCACGATATAGCGTATTTGGAGAGGCTACGCTATATTTAGCCTAAAGTTGACGCTACGGCGCTATTTTCGTCTTATACGCCTGAAACCACACTAAACGTGGTAACGTTATAGCTACGCTAACAAAAAGTCTGGAAATAACGTTAGGTGATGATGATGGCGGGCAATCTGGTGGTTTTTCTAGTTATTCTGAAGATGATGTCAATGATTCTGAATAAAGTTTAAAATATTTATCTTTTAGTTTATTACTTTTTCATGGTTTTAAGCCTCATATTTGTATTCGTGCCATGGATTTGGCCTTGACATTTGAATATGGTTACCTGGTTATGCATGTATTGTTTCTGGAAAAAAATTAGTGCTGAAATCCTTAATATTTTGGCTATTTCTTACAACTTTTTCATCACGCTATTTTATATGTAACTTCGCTATATCACGCTATATCTTGTATAGCTTCTGGAGGAGGGCCACGCTATTTTTGATAGCACGCTATTTTTTTCCTTGGTTGCAACTGCAATGTCAAGTTTCTTTCATGATTCGTGTGGGCATGAGTTGCAATGCAAGTGGGTTTTAATAATGTGACCTGACAGAGTATCAAGATAATTCTCACTGGACTGTCCGTTGTTGATGCAGAATTTCTAAGGTATCACACATTGAAAAGAAATCAAAGAATTTATTCAATTCGTCCAGCACTAGGGTTCATGCATGTGAACCACGTATGTACACGTTGAAACAAAATACCAAGACGCGGCCATGATTTAGTAAGACAAATGGAGACTTTGTGATGCATGTACACTTGAAAACAAATACACCAATGTCTTCCACTCGGAGATGGCCCCGCACCATGTCATGTGAACCACGTATGTACAACTACAACACAAATAACAAGACCTGTGAACTTTGGCGTCAGCCTATAGGCTTTCTAGTTTTTCGAATTTCTTCTTTGGCCGAATGTGAAAGATTACCCAGAGGGGAATTAGTTGCAGGTTATCAAACCGAACACTAACTCCTAAGGCTAATTATACACCAGGTCACCTCGCATAAAATATTTGTTGGATCCAGTTGGACTGGGAATCACTGCACATGGATATAAGTGAACATTAGGACCAATAATACTAAATGGTGTGTTTTGGTTGTGCTTTGCTGGACATTCGGACCACTAATACACTAATACCAAGACTTATAATATCGGGTGTAAGATGTCAACGCTTGTGGTGACTCTCGTTTTATTTATTAAGCTAGCTAAGTTCTTCCGGTTAAAAAATAATACTAAATGGCTTTGGACATAAACATTCTCGAAACAGGTTTTCGCTCCGCTTTATAAATAAAACAACATGTTAAGCAAGTCCATACAAAGTCACAAGTACGAACGAGAAGTTAGAAAAGTTTGCAGGGGCAGCAGCACAAGTAAGCCCAACAACATGAAAAAGCAGGAGGTGCAAGGGTGGAGGGGAGCACGGGTAGGGAACATAAGGAAAAACAAAATCCTAAGCCGACTCCCTCTGGCGCTAGCTGCTAGATGTATAGGAGAGGAGACGCGCGGTGCCCAAAAGTCTATCAAGCATGTCATCTAGCCGCCCTCTGTCGCGCTGCCTAGAAAGTGGGTGCCGCTGCTGCAAGAAAGGCAGAAATTTAAACATGGAGTCAGAAGCACGCCGAAGAAACACCCGCTCAATCACCATCTTATTACGAATCGTCCAAAGAGTACATGCCATCGCGGGGAACACCAACCAGCTGAAAAGGTGTCGCCTCCCCCCAGTACGGTTTGCCTGGGTTTCAAGGAACTCGCCGAGGTCTGAGGCCTGCCAAGCAGGCCCAAGCGCCTTGTGGACGAAATTCCATAGAAACCTGGCAGCAGGACAGGTGAACAAGATGTGGGTTCCCATCTCGCGGATCCCACACATGGGGCAAAGCCCATTCCCCGGTCCACAGCGCTTTCGAACCTCCACCCTGAGGGGAGGCGGTCCCTGAGGAGTTGCCACACGAAGATTTTGATTTTTAGGGGGAGGGGGGGCCTTCCACAAAGGAGAAGCCCAAGCTCTAACCGGACCACTGAAGAGACTCTGATAAGACGACTTTACGGAGAAGGTCCCAGAAGGCGCCAGGTGCCATGACACAAGGTCTTGGCCCGCTGGCAGCGCCTCCGAGAGCAAACTCCGTCCACTATGGAGCCTCGGCATGTCCAAATGTTCGTCAGAACGAGATGTTCCAATTCCCATTATGCACTGCCGAGGCCACCAACTACATCAGGTCTAAACAGATAACAAAGAGGGTCGGGAACCTGTGCTGTAACGGACTTTCATCAAGCCACGAGTCCAGCCAAAAAAGGGTGCCCTCTCCATTATCAATGGCAAAACGGGCACCATTTCTAATCTCATGCTTGATGGTTTGGATGGACCGCCAGAATTGGGATCCATCGCGACGGTCACAAGCAAGGAGGGGGCGACCCTGTAGGTATTTCACTTTGATAAGCTGCAGCCTAAACCCCCCTCCTCCCTAAGTATCCGCCAAACCCACCGAAACATAAGGGCGGTATTCATCATCCGAGATGCTAAAATGCCTAAGCCCCCCATGTCATTGGGGGCGCACACATCCGCCCATTTGACCATGTGGTACTTCTGGTGCCCATTGGCCGCCTACCAGAAGAAGCGCGAGAGTTCCTTGTCAAATGCGCCATGCATACCTTTCGGGAGATCGTAAATATTCCCATCATGTACATAGGCAAGCTAGATAGGCAAGAGTCAATAAGGATTGATTTGCTCCCCTTGGAGGTAAACCGTCCCTGCCAAGGTTCAGCCTTTGCTTTGACACGCCCAGGAAGCGGCTCTAGGTCCTTAATAAGAATCCTAGAGTCACTAAGAGGCATCCCTAGATAAGTAACAGGGAAGGAGGACAACTTGCAGTTAAGATTGTCCGCAATTAGTTGTTGCTCCTCTAGGGAGTACCCCATGATCATGACTTCGCTCTGGTCGAAGTTAATCTTGAGGCCCGACATGGCCTCAAAGCAGAGGAGAAAGAACTTGAGATTAATAATGTCCAGTTCAGAACCCTCCACCATGATCATGGTGTCATCCGCATATTGGAGGTGGGTGACCCCACCTCCAAGAATAAGGTGTCCGACCACACCGGAGATGTGGCCAGCCGTCTTGGCTTAGTCCAAGACAGCCGCAAGGACATCAACGGCAAGATCAAAGAGAAGGGGAGAAATAGGATCCCCTTATCTCACCCCGCATGTGGACCTAAAATAGGGACCAATGTCCCGATTAATATTTATCGTCGTGTTGCCACTCATGACGATCTGCATAATCCAGCATATGAAGCGATCATCGAACCCCCGACGATCGAGGGCTGATACGTCCAAAACGTATCTATAATTTTTGATTGTTTCATGTCATTTTTATGTTTTTAGCACTTGTTTTATGTTAAGTTTATTATTTATTTGGACTAACCTACTAATAGTTGCAAAAGTGCACAATGTTCTTATTTTACTCTTTGATGTGTAGGAATTAGCAAGAATACAAGAGGAAACATTGTTGGAGTCGAATTTGGACTTTGCTGAAATCTGTCTGAAAACTATTTTCAAAGATCGACCCGTTTCGGCCAAAAGATGACGTCAAATGGAACAAGTCTAGTCGCAAAAGTTGCAGGGAGTTTTCTGCTAATAATTCTGGAATTAAAATTCGGCCCAATCGGAGTCCGGACGGCGGAGAAAATCCCGATATACCGAAGCCCTAGATGGAAATCCGAGAGTCCATATAAAGGAGGAAACCCTAGATCGTGAGGGGACACCCATACCCACGAATTTGCAACCACCAAAGCCATGTTTTTGCCTCCCCCATGAATCCCATCTCTATGGGGGAGGGCTCCCAAGAAGCCAAGAAGGAAGGGGGCTAAGGGCGGCGCATCCCCTCCATGCCGGCGGAGCGGGAGGAGTTCCCCGCGCCACCGCCGGCACCGCCCTGCGCCTCTCGCTGCCCTCTCCGCCGTTTTCACCGCCATCTCCACCGCCAATTTCTCCTTGTATACAGTGGTTCATCCTCCCACAAAGCTCTGTACCGTCCTATGTAAACATGGTGTTTGATGCTATAATATTTCTCCTATGATCTACGTCATGTTTCCGTAGTTTATTTGTCCTTAAATTGAATGGTTGAATGTATGAGGTTCATTAGAGTTTTATGTTGATATGGTGCTGTCCTTTGGTGTCCATTATACTTCTGCGCGCATGGATCAACATCTTAGGGTTAGTAGTATGTGCAAACGAAGCGGGAGAGGTTCTGCTGGAGTGACAGAAACCTGATGGCGCGAACAGGTTAGTTGCACGTATGGGAGTAAAAGGACCATTAACTTAATGCTATGGTTGGAGAAAACTTAATGAATTGTTAGTATTTGCGGATGCCTGCTAAACAATCCAATCATATAGTACTTGTAATCCCAAATAGTGGAGTGAATGTATATTTAGCCTCTTCCACATAGAAAACTGCATCGAAGACAACGAACTAAATATCTTTACTAATTAATCTTGGACAAAGCCATCACAATTACCACCACTTTTCCACACTCATGGTACTGTTATTTTAAGCTTACTTAGTGTATTTTATTGCTGTAGCACTAACATTTACTTTCTTATATTTATTATCTCGCAAAGCTATCTCTCATACCCGTATTATTACTCTAGTATTATTTCCTAGATAAAGTAAACGTTTAGTATGCGTATAGTTGTATCAATGGTTGATAGAACTTGAGAGAATACTTATCCTATCTTTAGCTACTCGTTGGGTTCGACACTATTACTTATCGAAAAGGTTACACGCGATCCCCTATACTTGTGGGTTATCAAGACCTTTTCTGGCGCCGTTGCCGGGGAGCCATAGCGTAGGTTAATATTCTTGTGTGCACTTGTTTGCTTTATCTCTAAGTAATTTTTATTTTCAGTATTAAGTTATTCTTTATCTTACTATGGATATGGAATGCGAATTACAAAAAAAAATTAGTTGTAGTTGTTATCTAAAAATGTTTTCAAAAAGAAAAGTGATTGGAAAGATGAGTAATGGCTAAATGGGGGTCGACCTTGAACACTTGTGTTCATGCCTATGAAACCAAAACAAATCTTTCCATGGAAGATTTTCATCAAAAACATGTAAATATTGTGTATATACCTCTGTACATAAAAATAAAATGCTAATTATAGTCTCTAGTTAATTGAAAGTTGATAGTTTTACTTTGCTGTCCTGAAACAGATTTTCTGTGATCTCATGACCCACAAGTATAGGGGCTGTATCGTAGTACTTTCGATAAATAAGAGTGTCGAACCCAACGAGGAGCAGAAGGTGCTGACAAGGAGTTTCGGTAAAGGTTTTACTGTAAATACTGGCAGACAAGTTTTTAGCGGTTTTTGATATTGCAGGTAAATAAAATGCGAGTAAATAAAAGACAGTAATAATAATTGCAGCAAGTGGCCCAATCCTTTTTAGAGCAAACGACAACCCGGTTGGTTTACTTATGATGACCAAATGTTCTTGAGGACACACGGGATTCTAGTCAAGTGCTTTCGCTTCACATAGTTGATTAATCTTCATTGTTTTGATAAGTGTTGTGTGGGTGAACCTATGATAATGCACCGCCCTTAATTGGACTAATACATACTTGTGATTATACCCCTTGCAAGCATCCGCAGTTACAAGAAAGTAATTAAGATAAATCTAACCACAGACTTAAACTCTGAGATCCTACGCTCCCTTGTGCACCGGTATACTAACGGGGGTTTAGGTTTCTGTCACTCCGGCAACCCCACAATTAGCAACCAAATACACAATGCATTCTTCTAGGCCCATAAAGGTGAAGTGTCTTGTAGTCGATGATACGTCTCCAACGTATCTATAATTTTTGATGTTCCATGCTTGTTTTATACCAATTGCTACATGTTTTGCATCTACTTTATAGCACTTTTATACATTTTTTCGGACTAACCTATTAACAAGATGCCGAAGTGGCAGTTCCTGTTTTCTGCTGTTTTTGTATTCCAGAAAAGCTAGTCTGGAAATATTCTCGGAATTGGACGAAACTTCACGGACATCCCTATTTTTCCAGAAGACACCAGATGGAGCAAAGATGCAACGGAGGAGGCCCACAGGGAAGCCACACGCCACCAGGGCGTGGGCCCCCCTCTGCCGCGCCCTGGTATGGTGTGGGCCCCTCGGGGCTCTCCAGCCGCCGCCCTTTCGCCTACTTATTCCCCCAAGAAAATAACCCTAAGTGCCCGAGCCATTATCCACGAAAAGTTCCATAGACGCCGCCGCCATCAACCCTAGCTCAGGAGGGTCCAGAACCTCTTCCCGGCACCCTGCCGGAGAGGGGAATCGTCACCGGAGGCTTCTACATCGCCATGCCTGCCTCCGGAGTGATGCGTGAGTAGTTCATCCTTGGACTACGGGTCCATAGCAGTAGCTAGATGGTTGTCTCTCCTATTTGTGCCATCATGTTTAGATCTTGTGAGCTGCCCTACATGATCAAGATCATATTATTGTAATGCTACATGTTGTGTTTGCTGGGATCCGATGAATATTGAATATTATGTCAAGTTGATTATCAATCTATGCCCTATGTTATTTATGATCTTGCATGCTCCGTTGCTAGTAGATGCTTTGGCCAAGTAGATGCTTGTAACTCCAAGAGGGAGTATTTATGCTAGATAGTGGGTTCATGCCTCCGTTTAATCTGGGACAGTGACAGAAAGTTCTAAGGTTGTGGATGTGCTGTTGCCACTAGGGATAACCCAACGATGCTATGTCCACGGGCATATGTGTTTGTTTACATTACGCACTTTACTTAATGCAATTATCCGTTGCTTGCAACTTAATACCAACGGGGGACTCGGATGACAACCCGGCGGTGGATTATTAGTCATAGACGCTGTTGGATAACGGTCTATGTATTATGTCGTAATGCCCAATTAAATATCATAGTAATCATCATGTCATGTATTGCATTGTCATGCGCTCACTATTTGTCAATTGCCCAGCTGTAATTTGTTTACCCAACATGTTAGTTATCTTTATGGAGAGACACCACTAGTGAACTGTGGACCCCGGTCCATTCTTTTACACTGATTAAACAACCACAAACTGCAAACTGTTCCTTTTTCATTCTCTGCAATTTAATACTCATTTTCCACACGAGACGTTTAATCCTTTGTTTTCAGCAAGCCGGTGAGATTGACAACCTCACTGTTTCGTTGGGGCAAAGTAGTTTGATTGTGTTGTGTGCAGATTCCACGTTGGTGATCGTGTTGCGCCGTGCGAGCCACCAACAACCTTCTGAAGAGTTGTTGCTCCTACTGGTTCGATAACCTTGGTTTCTTTCTGAGGGAAAACTTGCTGCTGACTGCATCATACCTTCCTCTTGGGGTCTCCCAACGAACGTGTGATTCACGTCATCAAGCATTTTTCTGGCGCCGTTGCCGGGGAGACAGCAGTCTTCTGCAAGGGGAGTTTCACGCTTCCAATCTCTTTACTTTGTTTTTGTCTTGCTTAGTTTATTTTATTTTATCTTGTTTGCTTTCAATTATCAAAAACACAAAAAAATTAGTTACTTGCATTTAGTTTATTTTGTTTGTTTCCTGTTAGTTATTATGTCTAGCTCTTTACTTGCTATCAATGGTTACTTTCCTTGAAACTAGTCCTATGGCTGAAAACAACATGAGAGAGCTTTATGAAATTTATCTTGAGTTGGGACATGAAGTGTTTGAAGAGAAAATTAAAAAGCCTATGGAACTTTATTTGCATAACAATCATGATAGTAGCAATGTTATTAGCATACATTCTTTGAACACCATTATTGCTAATGCCATGGAAAGCTCTAAGCTTGGGGAAGCTGGTTTTGATAAAAATGATATTTTTAGTCCCCAAGCTTGGAGGAGGAAGAATGCTATATTGTTGAATGTCATGATTCTATTGAAATATCTCCTTTTGATAAATTTGAAGTAAACATCCTCCTTGACTCAGTAAAAGAGGAAATTGCAGAAAGTAAAAATGTGCTCCCTAATGTTATATATGATAATGCTCTTGATGATGGTCCTATATTGCCTAATGATATTAATTATACTATTATTGTCAAAAGTGGGTTTGATAACCCCACTATTTTGAGCTTAATAAAAATTATGTGTTTGTAGATCATGAAAAGCATGCTTTATGTGATAGTTATATTGTTGAGTTTGTTCATGATGCTACTGAAAATTATTTTGAGAGAGGAAAATATGGTTATAGAAATCTTCATGTTATTAAATTTCCTCTCTTTATGATGAAAGTTTTGAGCTTTCTCTTGTGTTGCTTCTATATGATTTTTGCTTTAAGACCTAATGGTCCGTTGAAAGTTTTGAAGTTGCACTTGTTTTGCCTTCCTATGCTAGTCACTTTGTGCTTAATTGACTTGTTTTCTTATAAGACTCCTATGCATAGGAAGAGTGTTAGATTTAAACATGTTTTATATATGCTCCTTGATGCTCTCTTTTATGTTTCAACTCTCATCTTTATGTGAGCATCATAAAAATCACTATGCCTAGCTAAAAGGCATTAAAGAAAGCGCTTTTGGGAGGCAACCCATTATCTTTTATTTTCAGTATTAGTCAAGGAGTTTGTTTACTTCTGTAGCAACTCCTTTGTATCTTTATTTTCTCGCATTGTTGTGCCAAGAGTAGCCTCTAATGTTAAGGTGCTTAATTTTGATTGCTGCGCAGAAACAGATTTTTGCTGTTCACTGTACGAAATTCCTAAAATCACCAGATTGTTAAAAAATCTGAAATTTTTTGTGCGTAATCTTTATGAATGTCTGAATCTTTCATTAGTTCAAGTTTTCGATCTGAGCGTCGTAAGTGCCTCGAAAAAATTCGTCTTTGCGGACTGTTCTGTTTTAGACAGATTATGCCTTTTTATTTTGCATTCTCTCTTTTACTAGTGTTGAGTGAAATTCTTTTTTGGGTGGAAGAGCTTCACATAACATCAGTGGCTGTAGCTAATGTTTAAAGTAACAAATCATATTGCGTCTTTATAGAACATGTGAATTTTTGATTATGCACTAACCCTCTAATGAGATTACTTTGAGTTTGGTGTGACGGAAGTTTTCAAGGGTCAAGAGAGAAGGATGATATAGGATCAAGAAGAGTGAAGAGCTTAAGCTTGGGGAGGCTCCCATGGATCTCCCCAGCATATTTCAAGAAGACTCAAGCGTCTAAGCTTGGGGATGCCCAAGGCATCCCCTTCTTCATCGTCAAAATTATCAGGTCATCTCTAGTGAAACTATATTTTAATTCTTTCACATCATATGTGCTTTTCTTGGAGCGTCTGTGTGCTTTTATTTTCAGTATTGCTTTTATTTTCAATAAAGCTTGACTGGACCCTAGCATTCTTGATTGGGAGAGAGACACGCTCCGCTTTTTCATGAGAATACTCCTATTCTTCACTTATATTTGTTGAGTATTCATATCTAGCGCTGTTCAGCTTTTAGCTCTTGTTTTCATGTATCTCTTGTCAGAGCTATTAGCTTTCTTTTGTAGAAAGTACTCTCTTGCTTCACTTATATTTGTTTGGAGAGTTGATTAAATAAATTGATTGGTGTTTGGTTGGTTCAAAATGTTGCATGTGGTAATTGGTATAAGGAAAAACTTGCTTAATCTTGTAGATCACTAATGGATAACTTGATGCTTGTCAATTGTTTTGAGTTAACAAGTAGATCATGATTAAATTGTGCATCACATGAGTTAAGCCTATTAGTGAAGAACTACCGTAAAGCTTGTTGAAAATTTGGTTTGCATCGGTGGTATCTCTAAGGTCTAGATATTTTCTAATAAACGGGTTTGGTTAACAAGGAAGACGGTATGAAGTCTTATAACGTTTGCAATATGTTTGTCATATAAAACTTGGTGTACGGGTTGATATTCTTGTTTGCTTACATAACCTTGCTAGCCTAAACTCTGTACTGAGAGGGAATGCTTCTCGTGCATCCAAATCCTTGAGCCAAAATCCATGCCATTTGTGTCCACCATAACTACCTATATGTGGTATTTCCTTGCCACTCCAAGTAAATTTTTCATGTGCTACCTTTAAATTATTCAAAATGTTATTATTCCCTTTTTGTGTCAATGTTTACTAGCTCATGAGGAATTAGTGTGGTTATTCTTTATTCTATTGTCAATGGACTTTTACACCTGGACTAGTGGCATATACATCCGCTTATCCCTAATTTGCAAAAAGAGCTGGCAACGGGGTGCCCAGTCCCAATTAATTACAACTTTAACCAATTAATTCTCTTCACACTTTTGCCCTGATTCATCAGTAAGCAATGACAAACAGTGAAATACCTGAATGTGTGTAAACCAAAGAGAAAGAGGGATGATCTGCCTTGCTGGTAGAAATAACGTCCTTCATGGGAGCCGCTCTTAAAAGTCCGTTTGACAGGTAGAATACTGTTCTCACCCGCTACCATTCGTTGACAATTAACAAACACCTCTCAAAAATAGATACTCCTCCATGGTATGTGATTGATGGAAGGCACCCGAGGATTCGGTTAGCCATGGCTTGTGTTAGCAAGGTTGGGAGGAGTATCAAATATTTTATGCAATCTCTATATGCTTTCAAAAACCTAAAAGCTCTAGCACATGATTTAATCCCTGCTTCCCTCTGCGAAGGGCCTTTCTTTTACTTTTATGTTGAGTCAGTTTTCCTATTCTTTCTGTCTTCCACAAGCAAACACTAGTGTCAACTTTGTTACAACATGCGTTATATGCAATGTATTGGACTTGTTATACTACTTTGTGTTGACAATATCCATGAGATAAATATGTTGAAAGTTGAAGCAAATGCTGAAACTAATTCTTCCTTTGTGTTGATTGAATACCTTTTATTAGAAACTATTGCTTTATGAGTTAACACTTATGCAAAACTGTTTGATGCTTGTCTCGAAAGTACTATTCATGAAAACGTTTAGCTTGTGTGATTCATTGTTTACTCATTATCTATTTGGTAGCAAATTATAGACCATTGACTTGGATCACTTCATTCATTTACATGTGCCTTGCAATATTATATGATCAAGATTATGATGGTAGCATGTCACCTCAAAAATTATTTTGTTTTTATCGTTTACCTACTCGAGGACGAGTAGGAACTAAGCTTGGGGATGCTGATACGTCTCAAACGTATCTATAATTTTTGATGTTCCATGCTTGTTTTATACCAATTGCTACATGTTTTGCATCTACTTTATATCACTTTTATACATTTTTTGGGACTAACCTATTAACAAGATGCCGAAGTGCCAGTTCCTGTTTTCTGCTGTTTTTGTATTCCAGAAAAGCTAGTCTGGAAATATTCTCGGAATTGGACGAAACTTCACGGTCCCTATTTTTCCAGAAACACCAGATGGAGCAAAGAGCAAGGAGGAGGCCACAGGGGCCACACGCCACCAGGGCGCGGGCCCCCCTCTGCCGCGCCCTGGGTGGTGTGGGCCCCTCGGGGTCTCCAGCCGCCGCCCTTTCGCCTACTTATTCCCCCCGAGAAAACCCTAAGTGCCTGAGCAAATATCCACGAAAAGTTCCAGAGACGCCGCCGCCGTCAACCCTAGCTCGGGAGGGTTCAGAACCTCTTCCCGGCACCCTGCCGGAGAGGGGAATCGTCACCGGAGGCTTCTACATCGCCATGCCTGCCTCCGGAGTGATGCGTGAGTAGTTCATCCTTGGACTACGGGTCCATAGCAGTAGCTAGATGGTTGTCTCTCCATTTGTGCCATCATGTTTAGATCTTGTGAGCTGCCCTACATGATCAAGATCATATTATTGTAATGCTACATGTTGTGTTTGCTGGGATCCGATGAATATTGAATATTATGTCAAGTTGATTATCAATCTATCTATGTTATTTAAGATCTTGCATGCTTTCCGTTACTAGTAGATGCTTTGGCCAAGTAGATGCTTGTAACTCCAAGAGAGAGTATTTATGCTAGATAGTGGGTTCATGCCTCCGTTTAATCTGGGACAGTGACAGAAAGTTCTAAGGTTGTGGATGTGCTGTTGCCACTAGGGATAACCTAACGATGCTATGTCCACGGGCATATGTGTTTGTTTACATTACGCGCTTTACTTAATGCAATTATCCGTTGCTTGCAACTTAATACCAACGGGGGACTCGGATGACAACCCGGCGGTGGATTATTAGTCATAGATGCTGTTGGATAACGGTCTATGTATTATGTCGTAATGCCCAATTAAATATCATAGTAATCATCATGTCATGTATATGCATTGTCATGCGCTCACTATTTGTCAATTGCCCAGCTGTAATTTGTTTACCCAACATGTTAGTTATCTTTTATGGAGAGACACCACTAGTGAACTGTGGACCCCGGTCCATTCTTTTACACTGATTAAACAACCACAAACTGCAAACTGTTCCTTTTTCATTCTCTGCAATTTAATACTCATTTTCCACACGATACGTTTAATCCTTTGTTTTCAGCAAGCCGGTGAGATTGACAACCTCACTGTTTCGTTGGGGCAAAGTAGTTTGATTGTGTTGTGTGCAGGTTCCATGTTGGTGATCGTGTTGCGCCGTGCGAGCCACCAATAACCTTCATAAGTGTTGTTGCTCCTACTGGTTCGATAACCTTGGTTTCATACTGAGGGAGACTTGCTGCTAGATTGCATCATACCTTCCTCTTGGGGTGTCCCAGCGAACGTGTGATTCACGCCATCAGTCGACGTTCACACGACACCACTAGAAGAATAGCACCACAACTTAAATATCAAACCAATAAATATTACTCAACATAGTTCCACTACTAACAACGTGACTTCTCCCATGTCCTCAAGAATTAAACAAACTACTCACAAGACATCATATGGATCATGATCAGAGGTGATATAATGATGAATAACAATCTGAAGATATACGTCAATTCACCGATAAAACTCAATAGCATCAACCACAAGGAGTAATTAACACCGGGAGAGTTTCCCCTATGAACTAGACAAAGTATAGCCTTAGATGTTACAGCGGAATGAGATGTTGCAGCGGTGATGATGGTGACGGTGATGGAGATGATGATGATGATCCCGATGAAGTCCAGCATGATGACGATGAGGATGGCGACGATCTCCCCCCTCCGGGAGGGAATTTCCCAGGCAGATTTCTCCCTGCCGGAGAGCTTTTTCTCTCTCTGTTGTTTCCGTCTCGTGGAGTCGGCGGAATATTTTCTCGTCCACCCCCCTTGTCTTAGGGTTTCTGGGGGATGAAATACGTGAAGGGAGAGCGCCTGGAGTGGGCCAGGGACACCACACCATACCAGGGCGCGGCCAAGATGGGGCCCGCGCCCAGGTGTGGTGTGGGTCCCTCCTGGCCCATCTCAGCCTCCCCTTTTGGCTAGCTCCATCTTCTGATAAAATAGAAACACCTATCTTCTTGGAAATATTTTTGGAGCTCTAGAAATATAGTGTTCTGATAGTGCTTTTTCCAGCTGAAATCTGACTCCGGCAGTTAATCATCCAATAATCATAAAACATGCAAAATAAGACAAAATAACATAAGTAACACATCTTAATATGAAATATATCAATGAATAATAGTGAATTATGCTATAAAATAGTGATGCAAAATGGATGTATCATGATCCACCGTATAAAACATTTAAAATTACCAGAACGTGATCTTGATCTGAATTTTTTTGAGTGCAAAGCAAAGCTTATTACCTTTCTTTCATTAGTTATAAATTTTCTGATTTGAATTATGTAAATATGTCTAAAAATTCGATCTTTACTCACTGTTTAGTTTAGACAGATTTCTGTGCTTCTCTGTAAATAAAATCGTGATAAATCTCAGAATATTATTTTGACCTGAAAATTTTTGTGCATCAACCTGAGATCATAATCTGTCTTTCATTAGTTTTAAGTGTTTTTATTTGAGCTACGTAACTATCTCGTTGAGTGTCATCTTTACAGACTGTTCAGTTTTGGCAGATTTCTATTCTGTTTATTTAAATATTGTACTTAGGATTCAAAAGTTTCCTTAGTTTTTGACGGACAACGGAAATTGTCGGGGGAATAGTTAACCCGCGACTTATTTGAATTCAGCAAACAGCGACTTAAGGCCGCATATCATTGTTGGGCCACAAGAAAGATGGGCCAATCTCGCATCATGACTCCAAGAAGGAAAGCTCCAGAAGGTCGGTGCAAACTTGCCTTGGAAGACAAGAATACAATCAGGCTTCGTGTAGAACTCTTATAACCTGACGAGCCTCTATGTATATAAAGAGGACTCGCAGGACTTAGAAAGGGTGGAGCTATCAAGCCCTTAAACCCTAGCTCATACGGCGAGTTCCACATTGGATCGCCTCCATTGTAACACCTCGATTATCATATCAATACCAATCTAGCGTAGGCAGGAAGTAGGTCTTTTACCTCACATTGAGGGGGCCGAACCTGGGTAAATCTGTGTCGATCTTCTGTTCCTGCGATCCCAAGCTCGGAGATGCTTGACTCGCGTAATCCCACACCTACGAAGTCATCTATGACACCTGACGTGACAATCCCACGACAGTTGGCGCCCACCGTGGGGCCTGCGGTCAAAGGCGTCACGTTCCGCGCAGGATCCATGAAAGGAGCTGAAGATCTCATTGTTGGCCGTATCATCACGGTCAATGGAACGCCCCTCATCGACGATTCAAGCTGGGGGACGGAAGCAGATTATTTGGAAACCGGCCACGTCATCCCGTTTGGATCCATCAACGTTTTCGTTGGTTTCATTGGTGGCGGCTCAATCCAAGAAGGCGACTCAGTGGAAGAAGTCGCGGATGATGGAGAAGAATCTATGGAGAGCATGGACTCGCAGGAGTTTGGGTCCATCATGTCCGCCTTTGAAGAAAGCCTCTGGGGTTACCCACAGGAAGTTACCTTATCACCAGATCGGGAGGCGGCTCAAGTCACGGTCTACGCGACTGCAGGAGCGGGCGCATCAGGAGCTGCTGGAGAAGCGAAGTAGCGGCACCCCCGAGTAACCCGCTTCTTGTCCCTGTATCAGAAAGAAACGCTGCCGTCCGCGCAACAGAAATTGAAGCCGCTAGGGACGAGCTCCTGTATGAGGATCAAAGGATGCAAGAGGAGCGCTGTAGGCTCGATCAGATACGTCAAGGAATCCAACAGGAGCGATAAAGTATAGCCGCGCTAGCCGCGACTCAAAGACAGGTTAACTCGCAGGCACAATTACGCGCGACTCAACCGATGGTGGAACTTCCACCTACTCCCGCCGCAGAAGGAGGAGTCCAGACAGTTGCGGAAGGATTGGGACCTACAAACCAAGAAGCCCAGCAACGACCAAGGAGATTTCATACCCCGCAGGGCCACTACCAGAACCCTGTCGATAACATGTATGCTGCGGCTAATATCTTGACTCAGATGGTACCAACAGGCGACGACCCGGTCAATACTGAAGCACGGCGCGCGATTCAGATGTTAAGCACCGCCGTTTTGCAACAGGCCAACCGGGCAGAAGCCGCAAGACAACTACCCCTTGTGCCAACCAACTACAGGATTGCTGCAGAAGGAAGCGTCCAAAGCAAGCCACCAGAGAATATATCAGGAGTCGCACAGGGGTAGCAGGAGCAAGTCGCAGAAGCGCAGGCAAATACGCCAGCGGTGCAGGCGCGACCTGTGGAAGTTAACAACCCTGCGGGCACATCCACAGCCCTGTCCTCGCGGCTCAAGGGCCCAGCATGTTTTACTGAGAAGATCAGATCGGAACCTTTCCCTGAAGATTTTAAAGGGCCACGCAAGGTGGCAAACTACAACGCCAGTATGGATCCAACCACCTGGTTGAACAATTACGAGATGGGGATGAGCATCTTAAATGCCTCAGAAGAGATATGTGCAAGGTACCTCAATATGATGCTAGAAGGTGCAGCACACATATGGCTGCAAAATTTGCCCCCCAACTCCATAAATACTTGGGAGGAACTGAAAGATGCCTTCGTTAAGAATTTTCAAGGAACTTGCAAGCGACTCTGCAATATAGAAGATCTTGAGCGTTGTGTTCAGAAGGAAGGCGAGTCAAGTCGCCACTGGATGAAAAGGGTGACAGAGATAATACACTCTTCAGATAACATACCACCAAGCTCAGCCGTCCTGGTAATGGAGAAAAACTGCAAGTTCGAGCCGCTGATTCATAAGTTAGGTCGCATGAAGGATAAAGTCAAGAGCCTCAGCGAGGTAATGGCTGCGGCTAACAAGTATGCCGCCTCGGACAAGACCAGAGACGCGTTAGATGGGGAAGAAGAGGAGGCTGCGGCCAAAGGAAAGAAAAACATTAGTAAGCCGCAGCAACATCAAACGAGCCACAACAGCGTGAATCAGAATAAACGCAAAAGTGAAGACGGTTGCTCAGGGCTCGTCGCCAATACGCGCGGAGGATTCAGAGGCCAGCGAGGAAGGGGTCGAGGATATGGCTCCCGTCCAATCAGCATGGAAGAAATTTTCAATCGGCCATGCGACCTTCATGCAACAGGCGATGGGCGTCCAGCGGACAACACCAAGGCACAATGCAATGCAACTACTATAAGCAGTGGAGAGAAGAAAGCAAGCATAATAGAGGAAATTCCCATGAAGGAGTCCTGGTGCGGCCCATAATGCAAGTGTTGGGCAGCACAGCGCTAGTAATCCAGGCAAACAGGCCAATATCACACAATAGTCATCGACACCTCCAAAAGGGAAGAGAAGTTGAGTCGCAGAAGTCAACAGGTGCACGCCGTGATGCCAGCAACGCCCAACTGGCTAAGGTGGTCAGAGCACACAGTAACTTGGAGTCGCGATGATCACCCGCCACAAGTACGGGAACCTGGAAAGTTGGCACTAGTTGTGGCACCATACGTAGCAGGATACAAGCTGACCAAAGTACTTATGGACGGAGGAAGCAGCATAAACATCTTGTACTACGACACGTTCCAGCGTCTAGGGCTCAAGGATTCCAGCTTACAGCACACCTCAACCGTGTTCCATGGCATTGTCCCAGGAAGATCGGCCCAACCAGTGGGAAAAATAACCCTAGGGGTGACTTTTGGGACAGAGGAGAATTTCCGGAGCGAGTTCCTATGCTTCGAAGTGGTAAAATTCCAAAGCCCATATCATGCCTTGTTTGGAAGGACAGCTTTTGCTAAGTTCATGGCTAGGCCATGCTATGTGTACCTACAGTTGAAGATACCAGGACCAAAAGGGGTCATCACAGTCTATGGGGATAGAGAAAAAGCAATAGAATGCGAAGAAGGAGATGCAGCCTTCGCGGAATCAGCCTGTGCCGCGGAAGAACTAAAAAGTTATAAGTCGCAGGTGGACCCAAATGACATGAGTGTAGTAACCACGCCGTCTACTGAGCCACCAATGAAATTCAAAGCGGCCCAGGACACTAAGCAGATAAATCTTGTCCCTGGCGACTCATCCAAGCAAACCAGCATTGGAGCACATATGGAAGAAAACTCTCGTTGCTTTCCTTCAGGAAAATGAAGATATCTTTGCATGGAAGCCATCAGACATGCCAGGGGTACCAAGAGAGTTGGCAGAACACAGCCTTAAAGTAGACCCTGCGGCTAAACCAGTTAAGCAGCCGCTACGGCGTTTCATGATGCTAGAAGGAAGGCAATAGGGGAAGAGATAGCTCGTCTACTCACCGCAGGATTCATCACGGAGGTATACCATCCGGAGTGGGTGGCAAATCCAGTTTTGGTCATGAAAAAGAACGGTACGTGGCGGATGTGCGTTGATTACACCAGTCTTAATAAAGCCTGCCCAAAGGATCCATTTGCTTTGCCACGGATTGACCAAGTGATTGATTCAACTGCTGGGTGCGAGCTATTATGCTTTTTGGATGCCTATTCAGGCTACCATCAAATCAAGATGAAGAAGGAGGACCAAGAAAAGACGTCCTTCATCACACCCTTTGGAGCTTTTTGTTATGTTAGCATGCCCTTTGGGTTGAAGAACGCAGGAGCGACCTACCAAAGGTGCATTCAGAATTGCTTGCATGAACAGATAGGCCGCAATGTTCACGCTTATGTGGATGACATTGTGGTTAAGTCGCAAGTTGGCCAGGACCTCATCAGTGACCTGGCAGAGACGTTTACAAATCTCAGAAAGTACAACATGAAGCTCAACCCAACAAAGTGCGTTTTGGAGTGCCGGCAGGAAAGTTATTGGGGTTTATAGTATCAGAAAGAGGCATTGAGGCCAACCCTGACAAGATAAAAGCTGTAATGGACCTCCAGAAACCAGAGAAAATCAGGGATGTGCAGCGACTTATTGGTTGCGTCGCGGCGTTGAGTCGCTTTATATCAAGACTGGGAGAAAAAGCATTGCCGTTATACAGATTGCTAAAGAAATCAGATACCTTTGTTTGGGATACAGAGGCTGATGAAGCCCTCACAGCTTTGAAGAAACAGTTGACAAATGCTCCAGTCTTGGCGGCTCCAAAGGATAAAGAGCCGATGCTGTTGTATATAGCAGCAAATTCTCGAGCAGTCAGTGCTGTTATGGTCGTAGAGAGACAAGAGCCAGGGAAGGAGTACCCCGTCCAAAGGCCAGTATATTATGTAAGTGAAGTACTCACGGCCTCAAAGCAGCGCTACCCCCAATGGCAGAAGCTAGTATTTGGCGTATTCATGGCGAGTCGCAAGCTGAAGCACTACTTCCAGGAACACCCAATAACTGTGGTTAGTTCAGCACCTCTGGCAGATATCATACGCAATCGAGAAGCTACTGGAAGAGTCGCAAAGTGGGCTATCGAGTTGGGACCACATCATATCAGTTATGAGCCGCGAACGTCGATTAAGTCGCAGGCTCTTGCAGATTTTATCAATGATTGGACAGAAATCCAAGTCGCTCCCAGTATGGCTGAAGCAAAGTATTGGACCATGCACTTTGATGGGTCAAGACAGTTACAAGGCTCGGGGGCTGGAGTTGTTCTAACATCCCCCAAGGAGATAAGCTACGGTATGTGTTAAGATACACTTCAATTGTACAAATAACGTGGCAGAGTATGAGGCACTGCTTCACGGTCTCCGTATAGCAAAGGAGATGAACATCAGTCGCATACGCTGTTTTGGCGATTCAGACTTGGTGGCACAGCAGGTCTCTGGAACATGGGATAGCAAAGATGCAAATATGGCTGCATACAGAAGGAGGTGGACAGAATTGCAGGACATTTCACTGGTATCAAGTTGAACACATTGATCGGAGACAAATGAAGCGGCAGATGCCTTGTCTCGGCTTGGATCCAATAGACAGTCCGTACCGCCCAATGTGTTCCTAGATGAGCTGCACAATCCATCAGTTAAGCCTCCAGCAAAATTGACATTGCAGAGCCAGAGGATGATTCAACTCTAGTCGCAGCCTGCATGAACAGCCAGGATGGACAGAGCCATACATGGCATACTTAAGTCGCGGAGTACTACCAGACGATGAGTTTGAGGCGCGCAAAATCATACGGCGATCTAAGGCCTATACCATCATCAACAATGAATTATACAAGCGCAGCGTCTCAGGAACATTCCAAAGATGTGTTTCACCAGAAGAGGGACGAAAAATCTTGCACGAAATTCATTCAGGCGATTGTGGCCATCATGCTTCGTCAAGATCTTTGGTGGCAAAGGCGTTCCGACACGGATTCTTCTGGTTAACAGCATTAGCAGATGCAGAGCAAATTGTCAGAGTGTGCGATGGATGCCAAAGATATGCTAGGCAGGATCATATGCCAGCTCAAGCACTTCGCACAATACCTATCACATGGCCTTTTGCTGTATGGGGTTTTGACATGGTAGGGCCCTTCAGACGGTCTTCAAACGGAAAAACTCATCTCCTGGTCATGGTGGACAAGTTCACAAAGTGGATAGAAGCAGAACCTGTGGAGATTGTGAAGCTGAAACAGCAGTCAAATTCTTGAAGAAGGTCATATTCCGTTTGGATATCCCCACAGCATCATTACAGACAATGGGAGTAATACCTCTGAAGGAGCACACAAATATTTTGTGCTAACAATGGCATAAGGCTGGACCTCACGTCAGTAGCACACCCACAGAGCAATGGACAAGCTGAGCGAGCTAATCAGGAAATCCTACACGGAATTAAGCCGCGCCTTATAGAAAAGGTTGAAGCATCTCCAGGATGTTGGGTGGAGGAATTGCCAGCAGTACTGTGGAGTTTGAGGACAACCCCCAACAGATCCACAGGGTTTACACCATACTTTATGGTCTATGGAGCAGAAGCAGTCATGCCCAGCGACATCATACATGATTCACCAAGAGTTGCGGCTTACGTCGAGGCAGATAATGAGACAGCTCGGCAAGACTCGGTGGATACCTTAGAAGAGGTCAGAGACTTGGCAGCCTCAAGGTCAGCGGTGTATCAACAAGATTTGCGACGCTATCATGCCAGACGCATCAAAACCCGCACCTTTCAAGAAGGCGACCTAGTACTGCGACTCAAGCAAGACCATAAGGGCATGCATAAGCTATCATCTCCATGGGAAGGACCTTACATCATCAGCAAAAAGCTAAACAATGGCTCATACTATTTGCTGGACGCAAGGGAAGAAAGAAGCGATCGCCACGATTTTGAAGATCGTTTGGAAGCGCCTCGCCCTTGGAACGTCGCGCATCTGCGACCTTACTATACATAAGAAAGGCTAATCAGAGCCAAGCATCACCCTTTCCAGCTTTTAGCTGAGTATCATCACAGCCACTCAGGGCTAGAGCTTCAACTCAGGTCGCCACCTAGGCGCGACCTATGCAACATCTGATCGCCACCTAGGCGCGATCAATCCTTGTATCAGAAATCGGCCGCCACCCAGGCGCGGCCGTAACTTTGTATCACTTCTGGTCGCCACCCAGGCGCGACCGACCCCATATAACATTTCTGGTTGCCACCTAGGCGCAACCGACCCAAGTATCATTCAGGTCGCCACCCAGGCGCGACCGACCCATGTCTCACCGTGGATTGCCCCCTATGTGCGATCCAACCCTATGAATAACACGGTTGCCAACGAGGCGCGACCTTATGTGTTATCATAGCCCAAGCTTATCATAGCTTAGCCTATCATGGCTTTAGCCAATTTATTGGCAACCCTACCTTAAGTTGGATTGCTACTCGCATTATGTGGCCAAAGTACTGGGGTGCGGTGTCAATCGAAGTGCGATCGCCTATCATGGCTGCCAAGCGACCCTGAACACGCATGTTTACCTGGGAAATACTGAGTCACGCAGGTGCCCACTTACAGGAATCAGATGACCTAACGAGAGGTCGATGTACTGCTTATAGTACGGCAACACCAATTACAATTACTTGTATCTTAACAATTGTTTTATTCATGATATCAAGATACAGGTGACGACCTTCAAAGCTTTCTGAGAAGAATTGAGGTGACTATCAGGTTACGTCCTCTCAATCCTTGTGGGCTACATCATATTGTCATCAAAAATTTGAAGATGGATCGTCATCAGAGTTTTGAAGCTATCAGGCTGCTCAAACAAAGAAGCTCACGAAGCCAGATGATCTTCCAGGTGCGAATCAAGGCCAACTCAGCATAATCATAAGTCGCAAAGAAGAAAAGTGCGGCCTAAACGTTCAAGATCAAGAATGTCAAGATATCCCATGAAGTTCAGGCCACACTTGGGGGCTAATGTCGGGGGAATAGTTAACCCGCGACTTATTTGAATTCAGCAAACAGCGACTTAAGGCCGCATATCATTGTTGGGCCACAAGAAAGATGGGCCAATCTCGCATCATGACTCCAAGAAGGAAAGCTCCAGAAGGTCGGTGCAAACTTGCCTTGGAAGACAAGAATACAATCAGGCTTCATGTAGAACTCTTGTAACCTGACGAGCCTCTATGTATATAAAGAGGACTCGCAGGACTTAGAAAGGGTGGAGCTATCAAGCCCTTAAACCCTAGCTCATACGGCGAGTTCCACATTGGATCGCCTCCATTGTAACACCTCGATTATCATATCAATACCAATCTAGGGTAGGCAGGAAGTAGGTCTTTTACCTCACATTGAGGGGGCCGAACCTGGGTAAATCTGTGTCGATCTTCTGTTCCTGCGATCCCAAGCTCGGAGATGCTTGACTCGCGTAATCCCACACCTACGAAGTCATCTATGACACCTGACGTGACAATCCCATGACAGAAATAATAAGAAACCTCGGTATTACAGTGGCTAATGTTTAATAAATATTACGAAATTTGACAATACTTGAACATGAGTGGGTTTTATTTAATGAGTACTAACCCTACTAATGAGTTTTATGAAGTTTTATGTGGATGTAGCCTATAAATTCTAATCAATATGGTGATATGAGATGAACAAGAAGACGCAAGAGCTCAAGCTTGGGGATGTGTAGGTGCATCCCAAGAATATATTCAAGAAGATACAATCATCTAAGCTTGGGGATGCCCGAGTTATCCCTATTCATCAACTAACATGAGGTTGTCTCGTTCATACTCTATATTACCCGTCCACATGATATGTATTGTCTTAACTTGTATTATAATTGTTTTTATATGTCTTGGTTTTACCTTATTTAGTTTTATTAGGCTCTTTATTTGGTTTTATTGCTTCTTTACTTTCACTTATAAATTGAAAACAACAAAAATATTTTCTTTTGTTTTGCTTCTTTGTTTGGTTCTTTATTTTGATTTTATTTGGTTTTATTTTTGATTTTTATTTAGAGTTTTCCTTGCTGTAGCTAGCATGTTTAGCTCTTGCTTAGCCTCTGGTCTCTTAGTTTATCAAAAACAAAGTACCAAGTTTTACCCATGTAGCTTGGTTGATACATATGTAAAAAGTGATTTTCTGTTTTCAGCATCTACTTCTCATTGCGCAATTTCTCATATTTTACTGGAAACTCTAAAAATCACGTAAAATTTACTGATGTTGTATCACCAAATCCTATGCATGCAAAATATTGGCTAAAATTTCGGACATGTTTAAGTGCACCTAAAAATTATGTTTTCCAGCTGCTATTTTTCTGAACAGATTTTGACTTTTGTTGCAAGAGTGGCCTCTTTGCGTTTTCATTTGATTCTTAATGGTTCTTACCTTTCATTTAGAAGTTGGCCATTTAAGCAACCTTTCTGTAACATGGAAACAAAATTTGATTTGGTTTAATAGCAGCAGCTTAGAAATATTATGTATTGCACTAAGTGCCTAGCTAAAGGCGATAAAGAAAAGCGCTTATGGGAGACAACCCATTATTTTTATTCTGCAATTTTTCTTTTATTGAGTCAAGAAGGGTGTTTACTTCTGTAGCAACTCCTTTGTATCTTTACTTTTTCGTATTGTTGTGCCTAAAGTAGTCTCTAATGATAAGATGATGCTAAATTTTGATTACTGCGCAGGAACAGATTTCTGCTGTTCACCGTATTAATTCACTAAAATCACTAGAATGTGAATTAAATCTGAAAATTTTTGTGCGTAATCCCTATATATGTATGCATCTTTTGTTAGTTCAAAGTTTTTTTATTCTGAGCAATGTATGTGCCTTGACAAAATTTGTCTTTGTGGACTGTTCTGTTTTAGACAGATTATGTATTTTACTTTGCATTCTCTCTTTTACTCGTGTTGAGTGGAATTCTTTTTGGGTGTAAGAGCTTCACATAAAATCAGTGGCAGTAGCTAATGTTTAAAGTAATGGTCATATTGCGTCCTTACAGAACATGTGAGTTTTTGATTATGCACTAACCCGCTATTGAGATTTACTTTGAGTTTGGTGTGACGGAAGTTTTCAAGGGTCAAGAGGGAAGAGTAATATAATAGGATAGAGAAGAGTGAAGAGCTCAATCTTGGGGATGCTCCCATGGATCTCCCCAGCATATTTCAAGAATACTCAACCTTCTAAGCTTGGGGATGCCCAAGGCATCCCTTCTTCATCGTCAAAATTATCAGGTCATCTATAGTGAAAGTATATTTTATTCTTTCACATCATATGTGCTGTTCTTGGAGCATCTGTATCTTATTATTTATTTATCTTAGCATCATCAAACACCAGTTACATTAATAAGTTGATCGTCACATATTTTATTTATCCCCTGTTTTCAATGTTTACATGGTTAATGGATTATTTGTTGAAACTTAAAATGATGTGTGAATGATATTGTTTAGTACTTTATGTTTTCTTATGGTTGGACTCAACTAGCTAATAGTGCATATTATGTTATTTTGATATTAACATGCATTGTCCTGTTCATAAGATGGTATGAAATTGTGGTATACTCCTCTGAATGATTTACTTGAATCGACTTGGCACATGCTCATACATGTTTATGACTGAAAAATAAAAGTCAATTAAGCCTTGATGATCTATTTTGTCTCAGAGTTTTAGTATCATTTTTATGCCTCCGTTAATTTTATTCTGTCGCAAGTATGATTATGACGGCTATTGCTCTCTTGATTGTCGTTTCCCAATCTATTGCTAGCCTTCACTTGTACTGAGCGGGAATGCTGCTCGTGCATCCAAAATCCTTAAAACCAAGTTATCCCAAAGGGTCCACCATAAATTCCCATGCATGGTATTTCAAACAATTCCAAGTAAATTTTCATGTGCTACCTTTAAAACCTTCAAATTACTCCTTATTTGTGTCAATGTTTACCAGCTCATGAGGAAGTAGTGGGTTATTCTTTATTCGACTTGTCAAACAGACTTACACCTGGACTAGTGGCATATACATCTGATGACCCACAAGTATAGGGGTGTATCGTAGTACTTTCGATAAATAAGAGTGTCGAACCCAACGAGGAGCAGAAGGTGCTGACAAGGAGTTTCGGTAAAGGTTTCACTGTAAATGCTAGCAGACAAGTTTTTAGGGGTTTTTGATATAGCAGGTAAATAAAATGCGAGTAAGTAAAAGACAGTAATAATAATTGCAGCAAGTGGCCCAATCCTTTTTAGAGCAAAGGACAAGCCGGTTGGTTTACTTATGATGACAAAATGTTCTTGAGGACACACGGGATTCTAGTCAAGTGCTTTCGCTTCACATAGTTGATTAATCTTCATTGTTTTGATAAGTGTTGTGTGGGTGAACCTATGCTAATGCACCGCCCTTACTTGGACTAATACATACTTGTGATTATACCCTTGCAAGCATCCGCAGTTACAAGAAAGTAATTAAGATAAATCTAACCACAGCCTTAAACTCTGAGATCCTACGCTCCCTTGTGCACCGGTATACTAACGGGGGTTTAGGTTTCTGTCACTCCGGCAACCCCACAATTAGCAACCAAATACACAATGCATTCCTCTAGGCCCATAAAGGTGAAGTGTCATGTAGTCGACGTTCACACGACACCACTAGAAGAATAGCACCACAACTTAAATATCAAACCATTAAATATTACTCAACATAATTCCACTACTAACAGCGTGACTTCTCCCATGTCCTCAAGAACTAAACGAACTACTCACGAGACATCATATGGATCATGATCAGAGGTGATATAATGATGGATAACGATCTGAACATATACTTTAATTCACCGATAAAACTCAATAGCATCAACCACAAGGAGTAATTAACACCGGGAGAGTTTCCCCTATGAACTAAACAAAGTATAGCCCTAGATGTTACAGCGGAACGAGATGGTGCAGCGGTGATGGTGGTGACGGTGATGGAGATGATGATGATCCCGATGAAGTCCAGCACGATGACGATGAGGATGGCGATGATCTCCCCCTCCGGGAGGAATTTCCCCGGCAGATTTCTCCCTGCCGGAGAGCTTTTCTCTCTCTGTGTTTCCGCCTCGTGGAGGCGGCGGAATATTTTCTCTCACCCCCGTGTCTTAGGGTTTCTGGGGGATGAAGTACGCGAAGGGGGAGCGCCTGAGGTGGGCCAGGGGCACCACACCTGGCCAGGGCGCGGCCAAGGTGGGCCCGCGCCCAGGGGTGGTGTGGGCCCCTCCTGGCCCATCTCAGCCTCCCCTTTTGGCTTAGTCCATCTTCTGATAAAATAGGAACATCTGTCTTCTCGGAAATATTTTTAGTGCTCCAGAAATATAGTGCCTTGACGTGCTTTTTCCAGCTGAAATCTGACTCCGGCAGTTAATTATCCAATGATCATCAAACATGCAAAATAAGACAAAATAACATAAGTAACTCCTCTTAATATGAAATATATCATTGAATAACAGTAAATTATGCTATAAAATAGTGATGCAAAATGGACGTATCAACCCCCCCAAGCTTAGACCTCGCTTGTCCCCAAGCGAAAGCTGAGCTCAGTAAACTAGAACAAAAGTTTATGGAGTGAAGCGTCGATAATAAAGAATACGGACAAGAAGCATCAGTAATTACTAAACAACACAATCATTTTAAACAGCAACTACTCTTCATATAACCTAACTTGAACATGAGTAGTGAAACAACCACAATAAAAATACACGAAGGAAATTATAGATTAGTAATGGCACACTTCATTCTTGGTCATAGAACAATAAGCAATCAATACTTATCTTTCGAAAGGAGTCTTTATATTAGAGCTTATATTGCAGAACTTCCACACTCAATTATCACACCTTCTTTACAGTCATTGATAACTTGCAAAGCTATATTCTTAGAGGCAAAAGTCTTTGTGCTAAGACAAGAAGGATAAAGACATGATTGACAATATTAATGATATATATGGTTGAATCACAACAACTCAAATGCTTGCTCAAGGAAGAAGGAAATAGGTGTACTGACTCAACATGAAAAGTAAAAGAAAGGCCCTTCGCAGAGGGAAGCAGGGATTAAGTCATGTGCTAGAGCTTTTAAGTTTTTGAAATCATATAGAGAGCAAAAATTAAGTTTTGAGAGGTGTTTGTTAATTGTCAACGAATGGTAGCGGGTGAAAACAGTATTCTCCCTGTCAAACAGACTTTTAAGAGCGGCTCCCATGAAGGACGTTATTTCTACCAGCAAGGCAGATCATCCCTCTTTCTCTTTGGTTTACACACGCAGATATTTCACTGTTTGTCATTGCTTACTGATAATCAGGGCAAAAGTGTGAAGAGAATTAAGGTTAAAGTTGTAATTAATTGGGACTGGGCATCCCGTTGCCAGCTCTTTTTGCAAATTGGATAAGCGGATGTATATGCCACTAGTCCAGGTGTAAAGTCTGTTTGACAAGTAGAATAAAGGATAACCACACTACTTCCTCATGAGCTAGTAAACATTGACACAAAAGGGAATAATAACATTTTGAATAATTTAAAGGTAGCACATGAAAAATTTACTTGGAGTGGCAAAGAAATACCACATATAGGTAGTTATGGTGGACACAAATGGCATGGGTTTGGCTCAAGGATTTGGATGCACGAGAAGCATTCCCTCTCAGTACGGTGGTTAAGGCTAGCAAGGTCATGTAGCAAGCATAAAAGTTGGGGGATACACACAAATATAATGTAATAGAAGCAACCATGCTATCTTCCCTGTAAGCACAAATGTTTTAACTCAAAGAATACTAATCTTATTGGCTAGCAAGAAAGAAAGATAAAGGGATAATATTTTTGCATGTAATTCCCTCCTTCTACTTAAGTTTTCATGGTATTGTTGCTAATGACCAATACTAAGTTTGCCACAACTAATATAATTTACTTAATGTACCCAAAAGTGGCGTCAATACTAATGGCAAGATCAGCACATAAAGAAGATTGCAGGCTAAAATAAAATGTACCGAAAGTAAAGGTGGAACTTCTCATTAATATTCTGAACAAAGACACACTCAAACCAACGGATACATGGATAACTAAAGGATTGACACTCCACATCGCAAACCATCTTATAAGATAACTTCTCTACTCATGATATGACCACGAAATTATAAAAACGAAAGGATAAAGATGATACTGGGCACTCCCCCAAGCTTGGAACAAGCCAAGGGAGTGCCATTACCCCTTGACGATTTAGGCTTGATCTCTGGTGGTGACGGTGGTACCACGGCAATCGGGGTTAGGAAACGTTCGAGCATCCGGCGGAGCCTGTTATTCTCATCTTGAAGTATTTCCACCTCAGCTCTCAGGATACGAAATTGGTCACAAAACTCGTTCGTGGTTCGGAGAGCTTCAGCAGCTGCAGGGGAAAACCGCAAATCTGGAATTGGTGGGGTGACTCCCTGCACATTATGAGAAAAAGCACGTTGAGGATTAATTGATCCCACAAAGGTGGAGTTGCTCGGCCTTGATTCTCCTTGTTGGCGAGGCTGGCCAGCTTGCACCTCCTCTCTGATGCTTCGATCCATGTCAGCTCTCCTAGCAGCAATCTCCTCCTCCGTCGCCCAACCGACGAAGGTTCCCTCTTCCACATCGCGTTCGAGTTCACGTCGGCGCCTTGCTGCATACTTCTCACCGTACACTCCTCGCGACGCCATGTAGGGACTTGAAATTCCTGTCAGAACAGCTTGAAAACAAACACGGCGAAAACACGATATACGGACCTCGGAGATCCGGGTGATTATATAGCAAAAAGTTTTACGACAAAAGGAAGGTACAGGACGAAACGGGGTCGGAGACGGGCTCCGAGGTGCCCACACGCACCCACGGCGCGGCCAGGGTGGGGCCCGCGCCCAGGGGTGGTGTGGTGCCCTCGGGCACCGTTTCCTACCCTTTTCCGACTCATAATTTTCCATATTATGTAAAAACAACAAATATTTAGTTGAAAGTAAATCGCGAACTTTTTCTTACCGAAACTGTTACCTATTCCAAATCAGCTTTGCAGTTGTCTGAATTTGACTTTTTATAAAATCCTCTGGAGTTACCACTTTGATAAATCAACATCTTCATTATAAGAATCTCCAGAAATGTAATGCTTGAGTCTTTGACCATTAACCACTTGTGGTCTGTCCCCATCTAGTGAATTGATTTTAATCGCACCTGAGCGATAGACCTCCTCATGATATAAGGTCCTTCCCATTTTGAAAGTAATTTTCCTGCAAAAAATCTGAGACGAGACCTATACAATAAAACTTTTTCACCTACGTTAAATTCTCTCTTAAGAATTCTTCTATCATGCCATTGCTTAACTTTCTCTTTAAAGAGCCTAGCATTTTCATAAGCTGCATTTCTCCATTCATCTAAAGAATTCAAATTAAGCAATCTCTTTTTACCGGCAAGTTTAAAATCTCTATTAAGTTCTTTCACCGCCCAATAGGCTTTATGTTCTAATTCTAAGGCAAATGACAAGCTTTTCCATAAACCATTTTGTAAGGAGACATTCCCATAGGATTTTTATAAGCAGTTCTATAAGCCCACAAAGCATCGTTAAGCTTTTTAGACCAATTTTTTCTAGATTTATTAACAGTCTTTTGCAAAATAGACTTAATCTCTCTATTTGACAATTCTACTTGACCACTTGTTTGGGATGATATGGTGAAGCAATTCTATGATTAACATCATACTTAGCTAGAGTTTTTCTAAAAGCACCATGAATAAAATGAGAACCCCATCAGTCATGAGATATCTAGGCACACCAAACCTAGGAAGATAATATCTTTAAGCATTTTTAATGATGTCTCACCATCAGCACTAGAAGTTGGTATAGCTTCTACCCATTTAGTAACATAATCAACAGCAACAAGTATGTGAGTATAACCATTTGAGGAGGAAAAGGACCCATAAAGTCAAATCCCCAACAGTCAAAGGTTCAATAACAAGAGAATAATTCATAGGCATTTCATTACGTCTACTAATGTTACCTACTCTTTGACATTCATCACATGATAAAACAAATTTTCTAGCATCTCTAAAAAGGGTAGGCCAATAAAAACCTGATTGTAGAACCTTTTGCGCAGTTCTATCTCCAGCGTGATGTCCTCCATAAGCACTTCCATGGCATTTGCTCAATATTTCTTTCTGTTCATACTCAGGAACACATCTTCGCATAATGCCATCTACTCCTTCTTTATACAAATGTGGGTCATCCCAAAAATAATGCCTCAAATCATAAAAGAACTTTCTTCTTTGCTGAGCTGTAAAGGTCGGAGGCAAATACTTGGCAACAATAAAATTAGCATAATCAGCATACCAAGGACTTTCGCGTGAGCTTACCTTTATCGCAGCCAATTGTTCATTTGGAAAACTATCATTAACAGGTATAGGATCATCTGAAATGTTTTCTAATCTAGACAAATTATCAGCAACAGGATTTTCAGCACCTTTCCTATCTACAATATGTAAATCAAATTCTTGCAGTAAAGTACCCATCTTATGAGCCTAGGCTTAGCATCTTTCTTTTCCATAAGGTATCTAATAGCAGCATGATCAGTGTGAATAGTAACTTTTGAATCAACAATATAAGGTCTAAATTTATCACAAGCAAAAACAACTGCTAAAAATTCCTTTTCAGTAGTAGCATAATTCTTTTGAGCGGCATCAAGTGTTTTACTAGCATAATGAATAACATTTAACTTCTTGTCTACCCGCTGTCCAAGAACAGCTCCTACAGCAAAATCACTAGCATCACACATTATTTCAAAAGGTAAAGTCCAATCAGGAGGTTGAACAACAGGAGCTGTGATTAAAGCCTTTTTTAGAGTTTCAAAAGCTTCCTTGCAATCATCATCAAAAACAAAAGGTACATCTTTTTGAAGAAGATTAGTGAGGGGTTTTGAAATTTTAGAGAAATCTTTAATAAACCTCCTATAAAAACCGGCATGACCAGAATACTACGGATACCTTTCACATCCCTTGGACAGGGCATTTTCTCGATTGCTTCAACTTTAGCTCTGTCCACTTCAATACCTCTTTCAGAAATTTTGTGCCCTAGGACAATTCCTTCATTAACCATGAAATGACATTTCTCCCAATTAAGAACAAGATTAGTCTCCTCACATCTCTGCAAAACTTTATCAAGATTGTGCAAGCAATTATCAAAGGAAGTTCCGTAGACGGAAAAATCGTCCATGAATACTTCCACAATTTCTTCACAAAAACCATGAAAAATAGCAGACATGCATCTTTGGAACGTAGCAGGAGCATTACACAAACCAAAAGGCATACGTCTATAAGCATAAGTTCCATAAGGACAAGTAAAAGTAGTTTTCTCTTGATCTTGTGCTTTAACAGCAATTTGTGAGAATCCAGAATAACCATCAAGGAAACAAAAATGGTTTTCTTAGACAACCTTTCTAACATTTGATCAATAAAAGGCAAAGGATAATGATCTTTCTTAGTTACTTTATTGACCTTTCTAAAATCAATGCACATCCTATACCCAACTACTACTCTTTGAGGAATAAGTTCATCATTTTCATTTGGTACAACAGTAACTCCTCCTTTCTTAGGGACACAATGCACAGGACTTACCCATCTACTATCAGCAATAGGATAAATTATACCAGCATCAAGAAGTTTTAATACCTCATTTCTTACCACTTCTTTCATCTTAGGGATCAAGCGACGCTGATGCTCAACAACAGGTTTTGCATCGGGTTCAATGTTGATGGCATGTTGACATATAGTAGGAGAAATCCCCTTTAAATCATCCAAAGTGTATCCCATAGCTCCTCGATGTTTCTTTAGTACTTCTAATAACCTTGCTTCTTCATTACCTGAAAGTTTAGAACTAATAATAGCAGGATATACTTTCCTTTCATCAAGATAAACATACTTAAGATTATCAGGTAAGGTTTTAAATCGAAGACAGGATCTTCCTTAGGAGGCGCTGAGGTACCCAAATCTTCCACAGGCAAATTATGCTTAAGTATTGGTGGTTGACGAAGAAAGGCATTGTCAATCTCATTCCTCTCCTCCATAAATACTTCACTTTCGTGTTCCTCCATGAATTGCTGCAAGGCATTGTTAGGAGCAACAGCAATAGAAGCAAGTTGTTCAACTTGAAATTCTCATTAGGTAATTCAGTTTCATAAAGTTGTTTACCAAACTTAGAGAAATTAAACTCATAAGATTCTCCATTAAATTTAGTGTAAATTTTCTCTTTCTTACAATCTATAATGCACCACATGTATTCAAGAAAGGCCTACCAAAAATAATGGGACAAGCTTTACTAGCAACAGAACCAAGTACTAGAAAATCAGCAGGGTATTTAGTCTTACCACATAAAACTTCAACATCTCTCACAATACCAATTGGAGAGATAGTTTCTCTATTAGCAAGCTGAATAACCACATCAATCTCCTCAAGTTCGCAAGGACCAATTTCATGCATAATTTCTTTATAAAGATCAAAAGGAATAGCACTAGAACTTGCACCAATATCACATAAACCATAATAGCAATGTTCTCCTATTTTGACTGAAAGCACAGGAACACTTGTTTTCCTAGCTCTACTGGGATGTGAAACAATATTAGAGGCATCTTCACAAAAGATAATATGTCCTCCTTCTACATTTTCAGTTACCAAATCCTTTACTATTGCTATTGTGGGTTCAACCGCTATTTGTTCAGCAGGTTCTAAAGCTTTCTTTGCACTTTTATTAACCACACTAGCTATGATAGAATGTTCCCTAATTTTAACAGGAAAAGGTGGTTTCTCAATATAAGGTTCTGGCAAGATACGATCAACTGTATGAACTTCAATGTTTTTATATTGGCAGAATTAGTATTATCTTTGTAAGGCAAATGATACTTATTGCAACTTTCTTTAGGAACATCAAGATAAGAGGCAAAAGCCTTGTAACAGTTTGCAATAACTTGAGAATCAAGACCATACATATCATAGAGATTACGAAAATTATCAGTATTCATAAAAGTTTTAATGCATTCGTAATCATACTTTATACCTGATTCTCTACCTTTGTCGTTCTCCCATCCTTCAGTATTTTCCTCAATCCGATCAAGAAGGTCCCATTTAACTTCCTCTTTATTACGCGTAAATGATCCAGCACAAGAGGTATCCAATAGAGTTTTATCTTGAAGAGAAAGCCTTGCATAGAAGTTATCAATAACACATTACCAGGAAGCTCATGAATGGGGCATTTGAGCATTAATGATTTCAATCTCCCCCACGCTTGGGCAATACTTTCTCCATCATGAGGCCAAAAATTATATATATGATTCCGATCTTGATGAATTTCACTAGGAGGATAAAATTTAGAATAAAAGAGAGGCACAATCTCCTCCCAGCCAATAGAACGCCCATTTTCAGCATCCTATACCATTTTGCAGCTTTACCAGTCAACGATATAGAAAACAATTTCTTCTTGACCTCTTCCATTGAAATACCTGCACACTTGAACAACTCGCATAATTCATGAATAAATAGCAAATGATCCCCAGGAGGGACAGTTCCATCTCCTGCATAGCGGTTATTCGTAACTCGTTCAACAATTTTCATAGGTATTTTAAATGGAATTACTTGATCAGGTGGTTCCTCTTCTACTACCGTAGCAGTGGTAGTAGTATTTCCAAACAGGGATTCAAATGGAGATCTCTCCATGATAAAATAAAGTAGCAAGCAGAAATAAAAAAGCACCTACAGTAAAAGTTTCCCTTACCAATTCCACTCACCAATAGCGCTTCACTCCCCGGCAACGGCGCCAGAAAATAGTCTTGATGACCCACAAGTATAGGGGGTGTATCGTAGTACTTTCGATAAATAAGAGTGTCGAACCCAACGAGGAGCAGAAGGTGCTGACAAGGAGTTTCGGTAAAGGTTTCACTGTAAATGCTAGCAGACAAGTTTTTAGGGGTTTTTGATATAGCAGGTAAATAAAATGCGAGTAAGTAAAAGACAGTAATAATAATTGCAGCAAGTGGCCCAATCCTTTTTAGAGCAAAGGACAAGCCGGTTGGTTTACTTATGATGACAAAATGTTCTTGAGGACACACGGGATTCTAGTCAAGTGCTTTCGCTTCACATAGTTGATTAATCTTCATTGTTTTGATAAGTGTTGTGTGGGTGAACCTATGCTAATGCACCGCCCTTACTTGGACTAATACATACTTGTGATTATACCCTTGCAAGCATCCGCAGTTACAAGAAAGTAATTAAGATAAATCTAACCACAGCCTTAAACTCTGAGATCCTACGCTCCCTTGTGCACCGGTATACTAACGGGGGTTTAGGTTTCTGTCACTCCGGCAACCCCACAATTAGCAACCAAATACACAATGCATTCCTCTAGGCCCATAAAGGTGAAGTGTCATGTAGTCGACGTTCACACGACACCACTAGAAGAATAGCACCACAACTTAAATATCAAACCATTAAATATTACTCAACATAATTCCACTACTAACAGCGTGACTTCTCCCATGTCCTCAAGAACTAAACAAACTACTCACAAGACATCATATGGATCATGATCAGAGGTGATATAATGATGGATAACAATCTGAACATATACTTTAATTCACCGATAAAACTCAATAGCATCAACCACAAGGAGTAATTAACACCGGGAGAGTTTCCCCTATGAACTAAACAAAGTATAGCCCTAGATGTTACAGCGGAACGAGATGGTGCAGCGGTGATGATGGTGACGGTGATGGAGATGATGATGATGATGATCCCGATGAAGTCCAGCACGATGACGATGAGGATGGCGATGATCTCCCCCCTCCGGGAGGAATTTCCCCGGCAGATTTCTCCCTGCCGGAGAGCTTTTTCTCTCTCTGTTGTTTCCGCCTCGTGGAGGCGGCGGAATATTTTCTCGTCTACCCCCGTGTCTTAGGGTTTCTGGGGGATGAAGTACGCGAAGGGGGAGCGCCTGAGGTGGGCCAGGGGCACCACACTACCAGGGCGCGGCCAAGGTGGGCCCGCGCCCAGGGTGGTGTGGGCCCCTCCTGGCCCATCTCAGCCTCCCCTTTTGGCTTAGTCCATCTTCTGATAAAATAGGAACATCTGTCTTCTTGGAAATATTTTTAGCTCCAGAAATATAGTGTCCTTGATGGTGCTTTTTCCAGCTGAAATCTGACTCCGGCAGTTAATTATCCAATAATCATCAAACATGCAAAATAAGACAAAATAACATAAGTAACACATCTTAATATGAAATATATCATGAATAACAGTAAATTATGCTATAAAATAGTGATGCAAAATGGACGTATCAACCCCCCAAGCTTAGACCTCGCTTGTCCCCAAGCGAAAGCTGAGCTCAGTAAACATGAACAAAAGTTTATGGAGTGAAGCGTCGATAATAAAGAATACGGACAAGAAGCATCAGTATTTACTTAACAACACAATTCATCTTAAACAACAACTACTCTTCATATAACATAACTTGAACATGAGTAGTGAACAAACCACAATAAAAATACACAAAGGAAATTATAGATTAGTAATGGCACACTTCATTCTTGGTCATAGAACAATAAACAATCAATACTTATCTTTCGAAAGGAGTCTTTATATTAGAGCTTATAATGCAGAACTTCCACACTCAATTATCACACCCTCTTTACAGTCATTGATAACTTGCAAAGCTATATTCTTAGAGGCAAAAGTCTTTGTGCCAAGACAAGGAAGGATAAAAGACATGATTGACAATATTAATGATATATTTGGTTGAATCACAACAATCAAATGCTTGATCAAGAAGAAGGAAATAGGTGTACTGACTCAACATGAAAAGTAAAAGAAAGGCCCTTCGCAGAGGGAAGCAGGGATTAAGTCATGTGCTAGAGCTTTTTAGATTTTGAAATCATATAGAGAGTAAAAATTAAGATTTGAGAGGTGCTTGTTAATTGTCAACGAATGGTAGCGGGTGAGAACAGTATTCTACCTGTCAAACGGACTTTTAAGAGCGGCTCCCATAGGGACGTTATTTCTACCAGCAAGGCAGATCATCCCTTTTTCTCTTTGGTTTACACACATGCAGATATTTCACTGTTTTGTCATTGCTTACTGATGAATCAGGGCAAAAGTGTGAAGAGAATTAGTGGTTTAAGTTGTAATTAATTTGGACTGGGCATCCCGTTGCCAGCTCTTTTTGCAAAATTAGAGGATAAGCGGATGTATATGCCGCTAGTCCAAGGGTAAAAGTCCATTTGACAAATAGAATAAAGCCTAACCACACCACTTCCTCATGAGCTAGTAAACATTGACACAAAAAGGAGTAATAATATTTTGAATAGTTTAAAGGTAGCACATGAAAAATTTACTTGGAGTGGCAAGGAAATACCACTTATAGGTAGTTATGGTGGACACAAATGGCATGGGTTTGGCTTAAGGATTTGGATGCATGAGAAGCATTCCCTCTCAGTACAATGGTTAAGGCTAGCAAGGTCATGTAGCAAGCATAAGAGTTGGGGGATACACACAAATATACATGTAATAGAACCAATCATGCTATCTTCCCTGTAAGCACAAATGTTTTAACTCGAAGAATACTAATCTTATTGGTTAACAAGAAAGAAAGATAATGGGATAATATTTTTGCATGTAATTCCCTCCTTCTACTTAAGTTTTCATGGTATTGTTGCTAATGACCAATACTAAGTTTGCCATGACTAATATAATCTACTTGATGTACCCAAAAGTGGCGCCAATACCAATGGCAAGATCAGCACATAAAGGGGATTGCAAGCTAAAATAAAGTGTACCGAAAGTAAAGGTGGAACTTCTCATTAATATTCTGAACAAAGACACACTCAAACCAACGAATACATGGATAACTAAAAGGGTGACACTCCACATTGCAAACCATCTTATAAGATAACTTCTCTACTCATGATATGACCACGAAATTATAAAAACGAAAGGATAAAGATGATACTGGGCACTCCCCCAAGCTTGGAACAAGCCAAGGGAGTGCCATTACCCCTTGACGAATTAGGCTTGATCTCTCGGTGGTGAAGGTGGTACCACAGCAATCGGGGTTAGGAAACGTTCGAGCATCCGGCGGAGCCTATTATTCTCATCTTGAAGTATCTCCACCTCAGCTCTCAAGATACGATATTGATCACAAAACTCGTTCGTGGTTCGGAGAGCTTCAGCAGCCGCTGGAGAAAACCGCAAATCTGGAATTAGTGGGGTAACTCCTTGTGCATTATGAGAAAAAGCACGTTGAGGGTTAATCGAGCCCACAAAGGTGGAGTTGCTCGGCCTTGACTCTCCGTGTTGGCGAGGCTGGCCAGCTTGCACCTCCTCTCTGACGCTTCGATCCATGTCAGCTCTCCTAGCAGCAATCTCCTCCTCCGTCGCCCAACCGACGAAGGTCCCCTCATCCACATCACGTTCGAGTTCACGTCGGCGCCTTGCTGCATACTTCACACCGTACGCTCCTCGCGACGCCATCGAAGACAATGAACTAAATATCTTTACTAATTAATCTTGGACAAAGCCATCACAATTACCACCACTTTTCCACACTCATGGTACTGTTATTTTAAGATTACTTAGTGTATTTTATTGCTGCAGCAGTAACATTTACTTTCTTGTATTTATTATCTCGCAAAGCTATCTCTCATACCCGTATTATTACTCTAGTATTATTTTCTAGATAAAGTAAACGTTTAGTGTGCGCAGAGTTGTATCAATGGTTGATAGAACTTGAGAGAATACTTATCCTACCTTTAGCTCCTCGTTGGGTTCGACACTCTTACTTATCGAAAAGGCTACACGCGATCCCCTATACTTGTGGTTTGTCAAGACATTTTCTGGCGCCGTTGCCGGGGAGCCATAGCGTAGTTTAATATTCTTGTGTGCACTTGTTTGCTTTATCTCTAAGTAATTTTTATTTTCAGTATTAAGTTGTTCTTTATCTTACTATGGATAGGGAATGCGAATTACAAAAAAAAATAGTTGTAGTTGTTATCTAAAAACGTTTTTAAAAAGAAAAGTGATTGGAAAGATGAGTAATGGCTAAATGGGGGTCGACCTTGAACACTTGTGTTCATGTCTATGAAACCAAAACAAATCTTTTCATGGAAGATTTTCATCAAAAACATGTAAATATTGTAAATATTGTGTATATACCTCTGTACATAAAAATAAAATGCTAATTATAGTCTCTAGTTAATTGAAAGTTGATAGTTTTACTTTGCTGTCCTGAAACAGATTTTCTGTGCTCCACCGTATAAAACATTTAAAATCACCAGAACGTGATCTTGATCTGAATTTTTTTGAGTGCAAAGCAAAGCTTATTACCTTTCTTTCATTAGTTATAAATTTTCCGATTTGAATTATGTAAATATGTCTAAAAATTCGATCTTTACTGACTGTTTAGTTTAGACAGATTTCTGTGCTTCTCTGTAAATAAAATCGTGATAAATCTCAGAATATTATTTTGACCTGAAAATTTTTGTGCATCAACCTGAAATCATAATCTGTCTTTCATTAGTTTTAAGTGTTTTTATTTGAGCTACATAACTATCTCGTTGAGTGTCATCTTTACAGACTGTTCAGTTTTGGCAGATTTCTATTCTGTTTATTTAAATATTGTAATTTGGATTCAAAAGTTTTCTTAGTTTTTCGACGGACAACGGAAATAATAAGAAATCTCGATATTATAGTGGCTAATGTTTAATAAATATTACGAAATTTGACAATACTTGAACATGAGTGGATTTTATTTAATGAGTACTAACCCTACTAATGAGTTTTATGAAGTTTTATGTGGATGTAGCCTATAAATTCTAATCAATATGGTGATATGATATGAATAAGAAGACGCAAGAGCTCAAGCTTGGGGATGTGTAGGTGCATCCCAAGAATATATTCAAGAAGATACAATCATCTAAGCTTGGGGATGCCTGAGTTATCCCCTATTCATCAACTAACATGAGGTTGTCTCGTTCATACTCTATATTACCCGTCCACATGATATGTATTGTCTTAACTTGTATTATAATTGTTTTTATATGTCTTGGTTTTACCTTCTTTAGTTTTATTAGGCTCTTTATTTGGTTTTATTGCTTCTTTACTTTCACTTATAAATTGAAAACAACAAAAATATTTTCTTTTGTTTTGCTTCTTTGTTTGGTTCTTTATTTTGATTTTATTTGGTTTTATTTTTGATTTTTATTTAGAGTTTTCCTTACTGTAGCTAGCATGTTTAGGTCTTGCCTAGCCTCTGGTCCCTTAGTTTATCAAAAATAAAGTACCAAGTTTTACCCATTTAGCTTAGTTGATACATATGTAAAAAGTGATTTTCTGTTTTCAGCATCTACTGCTCATTGCGCGATTTCTCATATTTTACTGGAAACTCTAAAAATCACGTAAAATTTACTGATGTTGTATCACCAAATCGTATGCATGCACAAAAATTGGCTAAAATTTCGGACATGTTTAAGTGCACCTAAAAATTATGTTTTGCAGCTGCTGTTTTTCTGGACAATTTCTGACTTTTGTTGCAAGAGTGACCTCTTTGCGTTTTCATTTGATTCTTAATGGTTCTTATCTTTCATTTAGAAGTTGGCCATTTAAGCAACCTTTCTGTAACATGGAAACAAAATTTTATTTGATTTAATAGCAGCACCTTGGAAATATTATGTATTGCACTAAGTGCCTAGCTAAAAGGCGATAAAGAAAAGCGCATATGGGAGGCAACCCATTATTTTTATTTCTGCAATTTTTCTTTTGTTGAGTCAAGAAGGGTGTTTACTTCTGTAGCAACTCCTTTGTATCTTTACTTTTTCGCATTGTTGTGTCAAGAGTAGTCTCTAATGATAAGATGATGCTAAATTTTGATTACTGCGCAGGAACAGATTTCTGCTGTTCACCGTATTAATTCTCTAAAATCACCAGAATGTGAATTAAATTTGAAATTTTTTATGCGTAATCCCTATATATGTATGCATCTTTTGTTATTTCAAAGTTTTTTGATCTGAGCAACGTAAGTGCCTTGACAAAATTTGTCTTTGTGGACTGTTCTGTTTTAGACAGATTATGTCTTTTACTTTGCATTCTCTCTTTTACCCGTGTTGAGTGGAATTCTTTTTTGGGTGGAAGAGCTTCACATAACATCAGTGGCAGTAGCTAATTTTTAAAGTAACGGTCATATTGCGTCCTTACAGAACATGTGAGTTTTTGATTGTGCACTAACCCGCTAATGAGATTTACTTTGAGTTTGGTGTGACGGAAGTTTTCAAGGGTCAAGAGGGAAGAGTGATATAATAGGATGGAGAAGAGTGAAGAGCTCAAGCTTGGGGATGCTCCCATGGATCTCCCCAGCATATTTCAAGAATACTCAAGCTTCTAAGCTTGGGGATGCCCAAGGCATCTCCTTCTTCATCGTCAAAATTATCAGGTCATTTCTAGTGAAACTATATTTTTATTCTTTCACATCATATGTGCTGTTCTTGGAGCGTCTGTATCTTATTATTTATTTATCTTAGCATCATCAAACACCAGTTACATTAATAAGTTGATCGTCACATATTTTATTTATCCCCTGTTTTCAATGTTTACATGGTTAATGGATTATTTGTTGAAACTTAAAATGATGTGTGAATGATATTGTTTAGTAGTTTATGTTTTCTTATGGTTGGCCTCAACTAGCTAATAGTGCATATTATGTTATTTTGATATTAACATGCATTGTCCTGTTCATAAGATGATATGGAATTGTGGTATCCTCCTGTTCATAGCACGGTATGGAGCACCTTCGACGTTGTCCATTAGCAATGGCGTGGACATAAACATTCGATGGTCCAATATTCAGCGGGCACCACTTTGTACATCCACCCAGCGACATCAATCAGCTACGGCCGCTCCGAGCGTAGCTTCGTATCCACCATAACACATGTTCGCATGTGCCGCTACGCCCGTCTTTCATCGACGATCCGTCTAGGATTCCTCGTCCCACTCACCTGGCTACCATCTCCGAGCCGCACGAATCAGTTGTCCCTATTTGGGCACCTGGCAGCGACGCATGGCTGGATATGGATGAGACCACATACGGTTGGAGTGGACTTTTTTCTAATAGTGGAAGGAGTCACTAAGGAACCTAAGGGCCACTCTAACGGGCGGCGCGGATATTTGCAAATCGGACGGGTGTCTGGGTCCATTGTGACTCCACTGCACCCAACGGGGAGACCCATTTTGTCCGTACTGCCAGGTTTTTGATAAATTTAAGCAAATAATTCAAATACTTTATTACTCCCTCCGTCCGGAATCAGATGTTATAGAAATGAGTCAATCTACACATGTCTAAATACTCTCATTTCAGCGGCATCGGGCCGGCCCATAAGGCGGGGCAGCGTGGGGGCCGCCCCGGGCCCCCGGCAGGAAGGGGCCCCTGCCCAGGTATTACTTCAATATCAGAACTAGGACATTTCTGCCCCAGCCCAAGAAATCAGGAGAAAAAGAATATGGCCCAAGATGGTGCAATCACGTAAAAGCAAGATGAAGCCCACCAGGCCGGCCACCACGCTTCTAGACTCAAGGACCCGTGAGCAGCCTATTGTGGATGAATTAGTTGATCGCTAACAACTTTTACTGATCCAGTGTCTACTTGGCGACTTCTCTCCTCCCAAAGTCCGAAATAGAGAGTCGCCTCCTGTCCTTTGCAATTTGGAGGTCCGGCCAAGTCAAAAAAAGAAAAATAAAGGTTTGGACAGCTGTTAACGGAGACCAACGACACGATCTCCTTCCCCAATCAGCTGACTTTCTGTTTTCAACGTTATACTGCTACTGGATGTTCGATAGATCAGATTTTTTTTGCCTAGGAACCAAAACCAGTAACAAGGCAACAATGACAGTAGATTTGACAAATCTATGTGATTTGGAAGAACTGCACCTTGATGGAAGTCTCTCCTCTGGAAACATTAAAACCTTTCTTGAGAAATTGCCAAAATGTCCTTCCAACAGATTGCAATACTTGAGTTTGAAGACCAACAATATGGTCGGAATAATGGAAGGCGGATTGGATCAGTTAACCGGCTTAAGCAGTCTTGACCTTTCTTACAATAACATTACAGGATCCATACCACAAAGCATAGGCAATTTTTCTCATTTAGAGCTCCTTGACCTTTCAAACAACCATCTTACTGGACCTATGCCGCTAGGGATAGCGAGTACCACTAGATTAACACAACTTGATCTTTCTTACAATAGTATCACTGGATCCATACCACTGGGCATAGGGAAGTGCACTAGCACTTTCTTACAACAATCTCACTGGACCTATACCACCACAGCTTGGGAATTGCAGTAGTTTGGATGCCATAACTCTATCTAACAACCTTCTTACTGGAAATATACCACCTCCTCTGGGAGATTCCACTAAATTGGAATATCTCATTCTTTTCAGCAACCATCTTACTGGACCTATACCATCACTTATAACAAATTGCACAAAACTAGCATACCTTACTCTTTCTAGTAACCTCCTCACTGGACATGTGCCATCCAAGATTGGGATTCTTAGTAATTTGATCGAGCTTGACCTTAGCAACAATAACTTGGATGGTGTGATCACCGAGGAACACCTGGTTACTCTAAGAGGCTTAAAGCACATTGATTTGGAAGAACTGCACCTTGATGGAAGTCTCTCCTCTGGAAACATTAAAACCTTTCTTGAGAAATTGCCAAAATGTCCTTCCAACAGATTGCAATACTTGAGTTTGAAGACCAACAATATGGTCGGAATAATGGAAGGCGGATTGGATCAGTTAACCGGCTTAAGCAGTCTTGACCTTTCTTACAATAACATTACAGGATCCATACCACAAAGCATAGGCAATTTTTCTCATTTAGAGCTCCTTGACCTTTCAAACAACCATCTTACTGGACCTATGCCGCTAGGGATAGCGAGTACCACTAGATTAACACAACTTGATCTTTCTTACAATAGTATCACTGGATCCATACCACTGGGCATAGGGAAGTGCACTAGCACTTTCTTACAACAATCTCACTGGACCTATACCACCACAGCTCGGGAATTGCAGTAGTTTGGATGCCATAACTCTATCTAACAACCTTCTTACTAGAAATATACCACCTCCTCTGGGAGATTCCACTAAATTGGAATATCTCATTCTTTTCAGCAACCATCTTACTGGACCTATACCATCACTTATAACAAATTGCACAAAACTAGCATACCTTACTCTTTCTAGTAACCTCCTCACTGGACATGTGCCATCCAAGATTGGGATTCTTAGTAATTTGATCGAGCTTGACCTTAGCAACAATAACTTGGATGGTGTGATCACCGAGGAACACCTGGTTACTCTAAGAGGCTTAAAGCACATTGATTTGGAAGAACTGCACCTTGATGGAAGTCTCTCCTCTGGAAACATTAAAACCTTTCTTGAGAAATTGCCAAAATGTCCTTCCAACAGATTGCAATACTTGAGTTTGAAGACCAACAATATGGTCAGAATAATGGAAGGCGGATTGGATCAGTTAACCGGCTTAAGCAGTCTTGACCTTTCTTACAATAACATTACAGGATCCATACCACAAAGCATAGGCAATTTTTCTCATTTAGAGCTCCTTGACCTTTCAAACAACCATCTTACTGGACCTATGCCGCTAGGGATAGCGAGTACCACTAGATTAACACAACTTGATCTTTCTTACAATAGTATCACTGGATCCATACCACTGGGCATAGGGAAGTGCACTAGCACTTTCTTACAACAATCTCACTGGACCTATACCACCACAGCTCGGGAATTGCAGTAGTTTGGATGCCATAACTCTATCTAACAACCTTCTTACTGGAAATATACCACCTCCTCTGGGAGATTCCACTAAATTGGAATATCTCATTCTTTTCAGCAACCATCTTACTGGACCTATACCATCACATATAACAAATTGCACAAAACTAGCATACCTTACTCTTTCTAGTAACCTCCTCACTGGACATGTGCCATCCAAGATTGGGATGCTTAGTAATTTGATCGAGCTTGACCTTAGCAACAATAACTTGGATGGTGTGATCACCGAGGAACACCTGGTTACTCTAAGAGGCTTAAAGCACATTGATTTATCAAACAATTCTTTCTCGGGTCCTCTGCCTTCAAAATATGGAACTATAAGTTTAATAGAATTGACTTTATCATTCAACTATTTCAGTGGTCATATTCCTGAATCTATTTTCTGCAAGTTGAGGTACCTACTTGTCTTGGATCTATCACACAACTCAATAGAGGGAGAACTTCCTCTGTGTTCTGAGAAGCCTAACTTGGTTTTTCTCCACTTAAGTCACAATCGTTTTTCTGGCATGTTCCCATCGGCACTTCAAAGCTACTCCAATTTGGCTTTTATGGATCTTTCAACAAATAATTTCTCTGGAACATTGCCAGTATGGATTGGTGACTTGGTATACATTCGCTTTTTGCAGTTAAACCACAAATTGTTTTCTGGAAATATTCCGAAGACTATCACAAATTTTAAGCGCCTTCATCAAATGAGCTTGGCCGGTAATACAATGTCAGGTGTTATTCCCTGGTCTTTGTCAAATTTGAAAGCAATGGCCCAAAAAATCCAAAGAGACCCGGGATGGACATGTCTGCATGGTACGCTGTCAATGTAGGTAAACTTAGAGAAGTTTGGTCTGTTGTGATGAAGCGTCAAGAACTTAAGTATGGTTCTGGGGTTTTTAATGTGGTTAGTATTGACCTATCACTCAACCACTTAGTTGGTGGAATTCCAGAAGGTGTAACTTCTCTTACTCGTCTGTTGAATTTAAACTTATCATGGAACCATTTGAGAGGAAAAATTCCCACAAAGATTGGGGCTATGAAGTCAATTGAATCACTCGACCTCTCAAGGAACAAATTTTCTAGCGAAATCCCACCAAGGTTGTCAGATTGGACATATCTAAGCTCCTTGGACTTGTCATACAACAATCTTGAAGGAGGAATACCACCTGGTGCTCAACTTGATACCCTGTACATGCAAAACCCTTCCATATACACCGGCAACATTGGTCTATGTGGTCCTCCTATTGCAAGGATTTGCTCGGGAGACAGTACACAAGAGGATGGGAATCGACAAAGAAGGGTGAAGGTTTCTAAGCCAGTGTTGTTCCTCTACCATGGACTTGGGTCTGGGTTTGGGGCTGGCCTCTGGATCGTGTTTTGCGCCCTGCTATTCAAAAAAGCGTGGAGAGTTGCCTACTTCCGCCTCTTGGACAAGGTGTATGACAATGCATATGTGTTTGCAGTTGTTACTTGGGGTAGGATAAACGCCATAACAACAAGTTGAGGGGCTCTTTGAAGAAAACAAGGGACAATGTCAACCAGATGCTGGTGTCACCCTACTATTAGGTTGAACGAATAAATAAAGGTGCAAAAAATTTAGCACCTTCTTCTTCTATGTGTGTATTCTTTTTGCCGACAGTCGTGTCATATGAACTTTCTGTAATGCATGTAATAATTAATATTGTTTTGTACTGGTGGGTGGTGAAAAACCCCTATGGTTTTGATTTTTCCTGCACTTGTTCATTTTGTCCTGATGATTCATAATCTTTACATGATTATGTTCTCTGTGAGTTGGGCTAGACTGCTAACTGCTAAGCTTTGTGTGAGGAGTAGAGTTAGAAGGGAATAAACACGGCAAAGCGAACTTGCAATGCGAAGAATCTTCTGTCCCATGTACTCCCCCCGTTCCAAATTAGTTGACTTGCATTTATACAAACATGGATATATCTATACTTGTTTAGTGTCTAGATACATCCGTTTCTAGACAAATGGGTGACAAGTAATTTGGAACGGAGGGAGTATATGCTAGGAGCGAGGTAGTCTTGATATACATTTTCTATGGCTGCAGAGCAAGAGTGCAAGACTGAAAATCTCCAGCAGTTTTCGGGAGAACAACACGAGTAAAATACATCAACGACGCCAGCGACGATGTGGAACCTTCCACGCCGCCGCCAAGGGTTGGTTCCAAGCCGACCCTCGGAGAATTTCTCTAGGCCACAGAGGAGCTTGGGGGCTCCCTGCGTGCTTCCCGCCGATCTGAGTTCGCCCCGGGTGGGCGCGGGTCACGTTTCACGGCCAGCTCCGGCTATGGCTATGGCCACCACCGAGATCTCCCACGCCGAGAGATTCCCGTTCCTCGTGCAAGTTGCTTGGGAGAGCTGCGTCGACCTCCCCGCGACGGCGCGGCGGGACCCACACTGTCCGTAGGCTGAGACGACGACGAGGATGGCGTTGGTGAAGGGGGTGGAGCGCTGCAGGAGGCGGGGACAGCGTGGGTGCTGGAGGAGAGGGAGAGGGTGGCGGTGGAGGCGGGATGGTGCTTGGCGGGGACGGCGAGCGGTGGCGCTGGGGATTTGAGGAAGGAGAGGAAGAGAGGGCGGGGGCAGGGGCATGCCATCGGAGGGAGCTCGCAGGGTGGCAATGGCGGGAGCGGCTGAGTGGCCTTATCCGCTCGCCTCTGTTCCCATTTCGTTTTGCTCTGATTACTTCTGGGCCGAGGTCCAGCTAGAGGCCCAATTAAGGGTTTTTCCTTACTAAAAATTAAATTTGAACAAGAAGAAACACTAAAAGATTTGGAATTTCAGAGAAAAAACTAGATTCGGTGTCGGTGTAAAGAGTAACGTTCTTGATCCTGATTCATGGCATGTGTTTGGGATGATAAAGGGGGCGACAAGTCTGCCTACCCAGTCTTGGCTATGTTTTGGAAGTTAGGGTTAGATCGAGTCTGTCTTTCACGTGAAGTTTTGAGATCATGGACCATGTCGGCATATGGCGGGCTCTCGGGCACCGGGAAGAAAGAAGATGGTGATGAGGTGCTGGCTAGGGTGATGCAAAACCTAGAGTTGTGGGAAGGAAAGCTTGTTGATGTCTTTATCGACGAGAAGGATATATTGCCTGCGTGAAAAGTAGGTGAGGTGTCTTGCGGTTGCAAAAGTGAACACAACGAAGACCTCAAGCTCAGACACGTTGTTTTAGACCATGCAGTTTGTGTGGGGATTAGCTAATGACCCCGAGCTTCATGAGGTGGATGATAAGCTATTTACGTTCAAATTCTTATTCTTGGGGGTTGGGCGGGGGGATAGAAGAAGGTTATGAATCAAGGTCTATGGTTATTTCAGAAGCTGGTAGTGGTGATCACCGAGGTGAATTCGACCGGTGTCTCTTTGGATATCGGGTGGCGGTATGGGCACAAATTCACTCGAGAGAGAAAGTTCTTGCACGTTATATATGAGAAATAGGACCTTTTTATGCGTTCAACATCATGGGACATGACATGGAGGAGCGTGACGTGTCGACACACGTTAGGATGTAAATATGGAAAATGCATGATAGCTGGAGGACACAATTGGGTGGTAAATTTAGTACCCGAGCTACACAAGTGAGCAGGTTTGGCGGCCGAGGTATATGAGCAAGGGGATAACATGCATGGTTTGGCCTGTATGCACTCTTTGGCGATGCTTTTGACAACTAAGACCTAAGGGATACTTTTTCGATAAGACCCGAGTGATACTATATCATGCCCTCTCAAGAATGCCAATACAACAAGCATGGAGGAGGATGACGAGCATGTTAATGAGGGTGTGGGAAGCACCAGCAAATGTTTAGGTTTCAGTGGAGAGTTTAAGGCCGCAGATGAGTCTTTTTTACTAACTGGAATAGATAATAACTGAAATACAATCCTTAGAAACTAATACATTTGATGTGATCATCTCTTAAAATACATCACTCTCTAGCATAGCGCGCTAAGAGCCAATGCATTGTGGGTGGCCTAATATGCTAATGTTCATTGTATTGAAATAATTTGTTGATTTTGTTCATCAATTGCAAAATAACTGACAGTTTTTTTACTTCAAGTGGACTTTATAAATTTGTTTAGGTTGACAAATAACATTTGGGAATAGAGGAAACTATATCTTAATATTCGTGCAAGAAACTATATTGTTTACATTTACGAATGGAGGAAGTATTTAATAGCGTGCGTAGGTCTTTAACTTGCGAGTTGCTAAATACATATTCAATAGGTGCACTAGCCAAATTAAATCGTCCGAACATATGAGATAAAATGAGGCTAGGTTACATATGTCAGGAAGTCCCAGCGTAGGAGTTTCAGTCCAGCAAACTTAGACTTTTCTTATCTTTTCTTACGTTCCACGTAGTATGGTCAATATATCTACTAGTATTAGTATTAGAGCATCTTCACCGGCGATTTCAATAGAGCGTCCGACAACGTTGCGGGACAAGTATTATTGGGAGCCCGGCACATATTGCCGCGCTATTGGGAGCGACTTGCCCCACCGGCCACACCCAATATATACTCCCAATAAAATTTAAACCAGTTTTCCTCTCAAATAGACAACTCAATCCAAAATATCCGAAATAAAATCATATTATATAGTTTTGAACACATAAAATTGTTCATGACAATAAATAAAATAATGCGGTTGCGGATTGATCTGGCCTAGCAAACCAATAAGGTAAGTGATGATCGTCAAGTGCTCATCAAACTTGGTGGTTGCGGTGACATGGGCGGTGAGCAATGGGCCTGCCATCTCTCCAGTTGCCGTTGTCCCGGTTGGATCCCTACGAACATGGCGTGAAACGGGATTGGTAGACGCTATATTGGGCCGTCCGGCAACTTTGACGCTATTGAAAGGGCCGTGGAGAAGCTCTTATACACCAAAAAAAAAAGACTTCTCTTGTGATTCAAGAGAAAAATCATAGGAACAGGCTTCCTGTAAACAATCCATATCTCGACTCTAGTGTACTAAGTCCAGGATCCCGCTATAGACTATTCTATGCATGTTCCTTGTTCTGGACAGAAACTTCCGTCTAGACTCTACAGTCTGTCGTCCCCTGGAATCTTCATGAGAGCATCGCTCAAACTGAAGTGTTGAATACGGCACGCGCCTTTGTAAGTCTAGCACACAGCCACACATGACAGAACACGTAACTTCGCTTTGTCCTTTTTTTTCCCTCTGAAAGGACCTCGATCTCCATTGATTTTTCTCGCCCCTCTATATATTTTTATTTTCGACAATAGAATGATAAATGAAGATAAAATATCGAATTTATTGAGAATCCATGCACCGTTCAGTTCACCTAAGATTCCGAACTGGTGCCCAAGGACGAGGACAATGCATTCATACTTTAACACGGCCGTGATACTTTAGTGGTCATTCACTAGCCTTACCAATCTTTAATATATTGAGAATAAGCAAAACCGTCTGGATTGACATATATACTTACAGAAATGGAAATTAAGAATGACAAAAAAATTTGGTTGAGATATTTTGGACCAACTTGTTCGCAGACCTGGACTAGCTAGTCCAAGGAGAAAACCATGCATCCATGACGAGGATAGCCCATTTGTCTGCGTACGCCGATATTTCTTTCACGGGGAACATGCATTGACGATAGGGCATATGCTACTCACACACCACAGAAAAGGTTTTTGTTTCCTATTTTTCACATGCCCCGTATTTACGTGTCCGATTGGCAATGCCCTCGCCCCTCCAAGCCTATAAATAATCTCTATTCAGTTATAAGCTTGGGTGCCGGTTATTAGGAACCTAAAGCAGATAGAGCAAAGCGAGAGATTACAATGAAGCGCTGCTTCTTCGTGCTCCTGCTTTCAATGTTAGGGACACAGACAATACCAGTGTCAGGCGCCGCCGCAGCGACAAGTACTGGCCGCCGGAACGAGGACAGCAATATTCCTGTTCCGTCCACGGCCACGCTCGCCAGGTGCTCAAATACGTGCGGCAATCTGAGCTTCGGCTACCCCTTCGGCATCGGCCCCGGCTGCTTCCGCGACCCCGACTTCAACCTAACCTGCGTCGATGGCGGCCCTGGTGGCACCCCTAGGCTCTTCTTCGGCGATGGCGTCACCGAGGTCCTACCCCTCGACGCTTCCAATCCAAAGGGCATCGATGTTGGCTGGACGCAGGACATAAGCTTCGCTTACACCAAGACCGTCCCCGTGGTCACCAGCGTGGACGTTTACAACATGTCTTGGTCACCTCCAGGGAGATCGTTTATACTGTTCGAGGCCAACGTAAACGTCACGGGCTGTGGCTTCGACGTCTACCTTCTCGATCACGACACGGGCACAAGGTCGAACCTTGTCTGCTCAACCACCTGCCCCGGCGGCGAGATCACGGAGGCGACCGCCATGCAGAACTGCAACGGCACTTGGTGCTGCTCCGTCCGGGTTTTGCTTAGTTTTCAAGGTTTCAAGTTCAGCTTTGTCCGGCGGCGTGGTGACGACGACAGCAGAGTAGTCGACCTCACAAGTCTCATGTGGAACAAGATCGGAGTAACAACAGACTCTGCAACACTCGGTTGGTATGTAATGGATCCGCCAAGATGCGCGGACGCTGAGGGAGAAGAAGCAACATACGCCTGCGTCAGCAACCATAGTAGCTGCACCGATAACGAGTGGACATCTAGCGGCTACCAATGCTCTTGTAACGGTGGGTACCTGGGCAATCCCTATGTGTCAGGCGGCTGCTCTCGCGACGAAGGTAATTTAACCTCTATTTCTCTTATATAATTTTTTACTAGTTAAATGTCCGTGTGTTGTCATGGTTCGTTTAAGTTTTTTCACTCATCCCACATGTCACATGTAAATATAAATGCCCCCTCCGCAAAAAAATTAATATAAAATGCACGTATATATCCACTTATATATTAAAAAAAGATAGCCAGACAGTATTAAGGAAATTAAAATATGTTTGCAACCATTATAGGCTTAAAAGACAGAAAAATGCTCATATCTCATATGTAAACCACACACACACACAGAAAAGTAAATATAAAATGCACGCATATATCCACTTATATATATAAAAAGATAGACACACAGTATTAAGAAAATCAAAATATGTTTGCAACCATTATAGGCTTAAAAGACAGAAAGCTGCTCATATCTGGGCTAGCGGGTTCAAGTGACGAGGGCATGTATAATCGTAGAGAAGACGAGTCCTCCTCTTCTCTTAATTTTCCACGTCACTTAGTGAAGACAAAAAATATGAGTCGTAAATGTGTTTCTATAGCAATTGATAATAATAATTAATTAAATTTGAGTGTGAAATTTCGGGAAGGCTAATAATACAGAGAAAATATATTTCTCTTAATTTTTAAAAGATCATCCCTTAGATAAGGGAAGATAACCATCTCTTTCTTCGTTCTCTCTACTCCAACTAAGCGAAAATCCAACGTGACATCTTAAGAAGTCTGATGTCACCCCAGTGTACATGCCTAAGAATTCATTGAACAATATGTTTTGCGTGGTTGTTCCTAAGGCCTCGGCTCTTTTTCACTTCACTGAATCCCTTGTCCGGTCATTTCCCATGTCCTTCATGCCGAGGATCTTAATATCACTCTTCGCGGTAACTCAGGACAACATGACTTATAACTGACCATGAGAGAATATTAGTTGTAGTAGGTACACCCCGATTATCGGGATGCTCTGCCTTTACGCCTCGTTCGTCGTCATGGAAAATATGAGTGTGATCGGAAAATATTTCCTCTTAATCTAAATAGGAACATGCCATTGTAGGAGGTAAAAAGAGGTATCTGAGAAAGAAACACACTCTGACTAGTGTGTTGTCGCGTCATGCTTTCCGCATTTGATGGCCGTTCCATTGAAATCCTTGAATCGCAAGCCAGTTTATCTTCGCTTTAAGCGCGTGGGGTATCCCATTAGGAGTCAACGAGTTAAAAACTCAGGATGATAGTAGCCATGCGGATCATTCTTAGTAATATATATTGAAGATACGGTAGATCAACTCCTTGCCCCGAAAATGCTCATGTTTATTACATGGATGTTGTCATTTTTTGGGAAGAGGATCGCTCGAGAAGTCATATAATCTAGAGTATCCATGTCATAGTCTAGGGCGGGAAACACATGGTCCGTGAGCTTCTCGATGTGGCCACGTCCCCCGTAGACGATGCACATATATCTTTAAGGAGCCGGATATTGCATTCGTGTCAGTATTCTATGTGTCATTATGAGTAGGTAATCCGCTAACCACCAGTCATTTCACCCTTCCAGCTTCGAACTCCACAGGGTTGCGTCGATTATCTGACCACTGACATTTTCCTCGCTATCGAAAGCTTCTGACTGAGCTCCCCATCGAATGTCACAATCTTTGCAAAAAGCTGACTCCTTAAACCCATATCACGCATCCTTATGCCAAGCGCCTCGTATCACTACCAGGAAATAGCTAATCACCGACGTGGCATTTTTGAGATCACCGGCGAGAAACGCCCACGCCGGTGCTATTTGGGATCACAGGCGTGTGGGCGGCCACGCCGGTGATCGTTTGTAATCACCGGCGTGTGCGCGGCCACGCCGGTGACGTATTCGGATTACCGGTGATGGAGGTCACGCCAGTGATGTATTTTTGGAAATTAAAAAAAAGTTGTTGTTATTTAATTTAATAGACCGCATTATCAGCAAAATAAACGGAAACAGAAACATTAACATAAACATTAACAGAAATAGCACTGACCGTGGCTGCTGCACTCAACAAAGTTCTTATTGATTGTTCATCTAGCTAACTTATCATATTTCTCGTTAGCAAGTCACTTAGTTTCTTGATCACCTCAAACTCATCATAGCTAGCTAGTCACTAAGTGTCTCGATTACCTCAGACTCAAGCATGTCATCAGAAGTGTCGTAGTTGGTGCCAGGCTTATACGTGAAGTAGGTAGAGATGTCACCATGGTCGAGAAAGAACGTGCACCTCTCATCAGGTTCCATGCCGTAGCAAATAACAAGTTATGTCCAACTAGCGCCACTAAAGTATGTCCAGCCCATCGTGTTGGTCCACAACACTCTGAAACTCCGGGTGGGCACTGTCCTCTGGACCAAGTTGACCTCAAATGTCCTGTGTGGTCGGTGAAGGCAACACCCACATGCTCCAAGAAGTCACGTATAGCCCTGCACGGGATGATCTAAGAGAAACAACAGTTAGACACTAGTGTTATTACAAGGATAGGATAAGGCAACAGTTTAATCAACGAAATATGAGAACATTTCGCAGGTTATGTTCTCCTCAGTCTCAGAGTCATCCTTACTATCCTCTAACATCGGCCTTTAACATCTACAACAACATGGATAAAAAGACGAATAAAAAGATGACTCATATGAAGAGTGCACACCATGAACTTCCAAGTGTCGAAACTAAAGGACCAAGAGAAATGTATAACCAATGTTGTTATACATGTCTGTAGGTCTTTTAAACCAACACTCGAAATGACAATGCACAAGAGTCTAATCATTGGCACATTATAGTAACAAGCACACATGATGTTAGAGTCAACCTAGCTATCCTGTGAAATGTGATGTTTCACAACGATGACTCTGATTCAGAGAATAGTAGCGTGAACCTTAGCCTGAGCTGGACATAAACTATAGACTGACGGTGCGACGCCGTCGATCTTTGGCCCCCTTTTACATTCGTTCTACAGGTTCAGTCCTGCCCTGGCTATCCTGTGAATCAGAGTCATCGGTGCAATACAATACTAGACTCATATATCATTGCCAAAATAAGGAAAAAATAGTGCCTACAAGACAAGGTACTAATACAAGCACTCAAATTGTATAGAGTACAAAGTATTGTGATACTCTCCTTTCCTTTAACATGACATAGTTTAAATCATCAGTCTCTAACATCTACAACAACATGGATAAAAGATGTCTCGAATTGATAGTGCTAAGAATTCAAATCATTAGCACATGGATAAAACATATATGTTTACCAAGAACTATGAACAAGAAAATAGACTCGTGACATGTCGAATTTAAACATACCATGCGAGTGTGAACATCCTATGGAAAAACTACACCAAACTTCCTATTCATGCACTCGGGATAGTCACAATCCTCACACTGATACATTTTGCTGCATATTATACACATAACAACTTTAGGAGACTACATTAAACATGAAGTAGTATAAACATGACCTAGAATACAGTAAGTTGCATATTATACATGAACTAGAACATCGACATAAAACATCAGTCTAAAACAACGGTCCGAATATCAACATAAAACATCAGTATAAAACATCAACATAAAACAATGGTACGAAGTAGACATGTCGCTCTACGGGTCCCTAGTCGTCTTCACGAGAGACCTGAGCCCAGAACATCCGGTCCTTCATGTGTCAGTATCCTCCCTGCCCCACGGCTGACCCGAAGCAGTGCGGAATGGAGGCACGCCGTTCAGCCTATCCCACTCGACCCAATATTTAGGGTCTGTGCGGAGGTAAGCATCGGGGTTGGGCGGCCCGAGCACCTGCGGCTGCTGCACCTGCTGCTTCTGCTCCTCCTCCTTGCCAGAAAACCAGATCTCCTGCTGCTGCTGCAGCTCCTGCTGCCACTGCCACTGCTGCTATTCAGAGTCAGACTCCCGGTCCTCCTCCCATTCCCCCTACGTCTCCTCCTGCAGATCCCAAGCGAAGTGATATCCTGCTCAGAAGGACCGGCGCCGTGGGAGGGACCGACGTCGAACTACTGGTACGACAGCAGGTCCGGCTTGTCATGCAGGAGATGCCTCACTAGCGGGTCATCGTGGGGGCTGACGTTGCACCGTCTGATCTGTGCCTCAGCCAACTCGTGCTCCCTCTGCATGGTCATGTTCAGCTGTCTGATCCCACGCGGCACGTAGTCATCTACACGGTGGCGATCCTTAGGATAGTTGAGATGGATGTCTTTCCTTTTATCCATGTACTCGAGTACGATAAAGTAATCATAGGCGTGCACCGCCTCCTCTGGGGTATCAAACTGCCCAACCCAGTGCTTCCTCCCGTTTATATGGGTCTGACATCCATAGACGTTGCGCTTAAGCTTCGATCGATAGGACGCCCTCACACCCTTAAACGGACCCATTCCATGGAAACTAAAACATGTTAAGAAGATATTCATTAGAACTGTAACAATTAAACAACTAAATCTAATAATCTAAATAGAACTATAACAATCTAACAATATAAATCTAAACAACTAGAATCATCTAAGTATAACGTGACAATCTAAAACAACTAAATCTAACAATCTAAATAGAAATCTAACAATCTAACACAACTAATAGATCTCCTAAAAATCTAAAACAACTAGAAATGACCTAAACATAAATATGACAATCTAAAACAACTAAAACTACACTAAATCTACATTAAAAATACACTAAAGTTACACTAAAAGTACACTAAATATGCACTAAAAAACTTCATTAAAGCTACACTAAAGATACACTAAAACTACACTAAAGCTACACTAAAAAACTACACTAAAGATACACGAAAACTACACTAAATCTACATTAAATCTACACTAAAACAACTACACTAAAGCTACTCTAAATATACACTACAACTACAAAAAAAACGACACTCATGGTGCGAGGTGGGCAGCTTCGATGTGGGCGGGGACGGCGGCATCGACGGAGGCGGGGACGGGGCGAGGTCGATGGAGGCAGGGACGGGGCGAGGTTGAGGTGGGCGGGGATGGCGATGCGGACAACATGGGCGGGGATGGGGCGACGTCGACGCGGGCGGGGGTGGGGCGAGGCCGATGCGGCTAGGGACGGCGCGAGGTCGACACGGGCGGGGATGGCGGCGGGGAGCGAGAGGGAGGCGGCGGTGATGCGGTGGGGAGGAGCGGCGCGATACGGTTTTGGGTAGAGGGTGAGGGGGGAGAGAGAGAGAAGGAGAGGGCGGTGGTTATTTTTAGAGTGATTTTTTGTATTTTATGAAAGTGAATTTTTTTGAGTGAATTTTTGTAGAGTGTATTTTTTTATAGTGAATTCTTGTAGTGTGAATTCTTTTGGAGTGAATTCTTGTAGAGTAAATTTTTTAGAGTGCATTCTTTTATAGTGAATTCTTTTAGAGTGAATTTTTGTAGAATGTATTTTCGTAGAGTGATTTTTTTAGAGTGAATTCTTTTAGAGTGAATACTTGTAGAGTGTATTCTTGTAGAGTGAATTGTTGTAGAGTGAATTCTTTTAGAGTGAATTATTTACCGCGTGCCAGTATGTCCCACGCCAGGGATTAAACGGGGCTCGCGTGGCGACCCGGGGCCAGACTATCACCGTCGTGTGATCCACATTCCACGCCAGTAAGTACTTCCAAATCGCTGGCGTGCTTTTGACATTACACGCCATCATTATATTTTACTGTGGCATGGTTATTGGGCCCACAAATCACTGGTGTTGCTCTAAGGACGGCACACCAGTGATTCCAACGTAGCACTAGCGTGGGCATTTCCCACGCCAGTGATTGGCTGCGGAATTTGGTCCCAACTGATCACCGGCGTGGGTTTAGGGTGGCCCGCCGGTGATTACAAGCCAGCTATTAGCTGTTTCCTTGTAGTGTATTATGAGCGAAACTATCTTCAACAGCTTGGGTGCCCCACCCTGCTTACTGAAGTTATACTATATATGTACCTTCTTCAAGTTTAGTGGGTGTTGGAGTGTATGTATGACCCAAAATCGTGTGGGCCGCTGGCTCTACCGCTCCGCGCATGATTACATACATTTCAAAAAGAAAAGAAAAACCAAGCATCTGCTCATAGCAGAAAAAAAAGACTTCTCGCTTGAGAGTTTATTAAGTGTTATGTTTGGTAAAAAAACAACCGTCTTGCCACTCCCACATCGGCGATGTCCTTCATGGTGACGTCTCAGCGTTGATGGCAAGGCGGTGGTACCGCTTGGCACCATGGTGGTGTCGGTGGCTAGCCCGGTGAGGCCTTCTCTTTGCTCTACACTCTTGAGATGGGTTGGCGGGTGATGACGGGGGTGAATTCCGGAGGGTGTGCATGAGACGCTCTCCCTAGTTTGGCCGGTAAGCCGACGATGGTTGTGCTCAGAGAAGTAGGCCCCATTTGTAGCTTATCGCTGTGCTAGTTGGTGGTGTTGTCACCTTTTTAGTGGCTTTGGTCTGTATTTTCTTGTAAGACTTTTGATAGTCTTTGTTGAATAAATGAAATAAAAGAAGTCATATGCATCGCTTCGCTGCAGACCCCGGTAGCCTCAACCTCCGGTTGCAAAAAAGGATAATTTTTGGATCTTGGAGAATTGATTAATTTTCATTTCTCTGTCTAAGTAATTTCCAAGAATTTTGTATTGGAATAAAAAAGGATAGTATCGCTGAATTGACGGTAAAAAAGCAAAATGTTTGAACTTATCGTAGAAAAACTTGGTCATTATACATTGGGTCAAAAATTTAACAGTTAACACAGATCAATAAGATGCAAACGAGAAATGTATTCGTAGATAGAAAATACAAATATTTTCAAACATAACCGCATACCTGCATAGTAGTATCCACTTGTGAACTTATGTCTTTAACATGTCTCGATATGTTGAACACAATGTGGAACACTACATTTTGTCTAACTTATGTTTTCTTTGTGGGAGTAGGATATAACCCAATTCAACGGGTGAATAATTGCACACGAAGATGTGGGAACATTAGCATCCCATTTCCGTTCGGCGTAGAAGAAGGTTGTTTTGCAAGGAAGGTATTTCAGCTCAACTGTACTAATGCGAAGACATCCACACTTCAAATGCAAGATGGTGAACATCAAGTGACGCACATAAATCTTGACGACGGGCTCATTGATATTAAATACATGGCATCTTACCAATACGAGTCATTAAGGATTTACATTGGTGATGAACCTGATCTCTATATGCCTTATTCGGAAACATCATCGGCCCAGTGGTCTGTCGCTAATCTGACTTGCCAAGAAGCGCAGAAGGACATGTCTAGATATGCATGTGTTAGCATAAATAGCACATGCTTAGTCGTGAACTCCACAACAGATGGTTTCTACGGTTATCGCTGCAAATGCTCATCAGGATTTCAAGGAAATCCATACATCAAACATGGCTGTCACGGTACTCTCTCTTTATACCTTCTGTGCAAAGTACTTCCTACAACTCTCTGTCATATATACTTATTATATAGTACATCTCCCTCTCACTGGCTCACCTAAGGATATGTGGCTGCAGATATCAATGAGTGCACTATTAAAAGAGGTATATGTAAAGAGGTTTGTCATAATACTGTGGGGGGCTACTATTGCAGCAAGTGTCCTGATAAAATGGACTATGATACTACAACAATGCAATGTAGTCACATAAAAAGACAAAATATTTTCTTAGGTGAGTTTTGTGGATCCATAACATTCCTTTAAAAAAAAGTAAGGCAAAGCATTAAGAGGGATTTAATATTTTTTTTCAGGTATAATCATTGGGTTGAGTAGTGGCTTCGGTGCTCTACTCCTCAGCTTGATTGGAGTTCTCATTATACATAGATGGAAAAGATACATCCGAAGGCAGTTAAGGAGGAAATATTTTAGGAAAAACCAAGGTCTCCTTTTAGAACAACTTATATCGTCAGATGAAAATGCAAGTGACAAGACGAAAATTTTCACTGTGGAAGAGCTAGAAAAGGCAACAAACAACTTCCACCAAACGCGCATCGTTGGTCATGGAGGGCACGGAATGGTTTACAAAGGCATACTATCCGACCAAAGGGTAGTGGCAATAAAAAAGTCTAAGGTCATTGAACAAGGTGAGATCGATCAGTTCATCAATGAGGTTGCCATCCTCTCTCAGATCAACCACCGAAATATCGTAAAGCTCTTTGGATGTTGTCTTGAAACCGAGGTACCTTTATTAGTGTATGATTTTATCCCCAACGGGTCATTATTTGGTATTCTTCATTCTGATTCAAGTACCAGTTGTTTATCTTGGGATGATTGCATAAGGATTGGTGCGGAAGCTGCAGGAGCACTCTCATATCTCCATTCCGCAGCTTCAATATCGGTGTTCCATCGTGATGTGAAATCATCCAATATACTCTTGGATGGAACCTACACGGCTAAAGTTGCTGACTTTGGTGCTTCAAGACTTGTTTCTATTGACCAAACTCACATTGTAACGAATGTACAAGGCACATTTGGATACTTGGATCCAGAATATTACTACACTGGACAACTGAATGAGAAAAGTGATGTCTACAGTTTTGGTGTGGTACTCATTGAGCTACTTCTCAGGAAAGAGCCAATATTGACAAGTGAATCAGGCTCAAAGCAAAACCTATCAAATTATTTTCTTTGGGGACGGAAAGTGAGACCGGTTACAGAAATAGTAGCTGCCCAAGTTCTCGATGAAGCAACCGAGGAAGAGATTAGCAGGGTAGCTTCCCTTGCAGAGATGTGCTTGAGGCTCCGAGGTGAGGATAGACCAACCATGAAACAAGTGGAGATGACTTTGCGGGTTCTGCAAACAGAAAGGCTAAAAAAGTGCCATGTTGATCCAGGAAATGGGGAAGAGAACGAATTATTGCTAACCAGGAAAAATGATGATAGCTTTGATCAGTTGGTGGATGGTGATTTCAGGGCTAGTGGTCATTTACATTCTGAAAAAGTCAGGAAGTGGTATAGCTTTGAGCAAGAGTTCATGTCAAATGCTGGTGCAACATGCTAGATGTGTGTTTCAAGCTGTTACTCTTATCCATCCTTACATATCGTTCACCTGATGGTCTTATATGCATCAATAAAACAAGCATATATATTTTTCAGATGGAGCACCCTGTAGTCATGTACTCGGTAGTATAAGTTTTACTTTACAGACCTGTTGTGAAGAAAATATTGTACTGACTTTTCTGTGATCCAAACTACTCTAAGTTGTCTAGCTCTTGAATAGCCAATACGAGAATTAATTGTCAGGGATATAGTTTCAAATGTACTTGCAGATGAAAAAAATGATAAAGCAGGATCCTTGTTGTGGTACAACAAATAGCGTTAGAATGTACTAGTAGACGAAATCGTAATTGAGCAACGAGATTAAGAAAATCAGCTGCAGAGCAATGTTCTCATGGTGATCAACAAAACAAGCGGGTGAGGTTTTGTGCAATTTTCTTCGCGCTTCGGCGTGCCAGACAAGGCGGGCAGGATGACTAACGGCCTCCGCACAAGCATCTCTCAACTGAAAGCCTCGGCGACTGACTTCAGGTTTGTGCACGCAGTTCTTGAGAATATAACCACTACTACCAGCTAGCTCATTATCTCTTTCACTGATGCGTATATAACCACGCAATTCTGGACGGACGTCCCTGCCGTGATAGATCACCGGTCAGTCTTTGCATGCATGGCCTCCATAGATCAGTCCACGAAGGGTCGACTTCGATCTTGACCAGCGATATGACGACGGGCTACTAGTTCGCTGCCGCCAAAATATCTGCCTTGTAAGGATAAGCTCAGAGAAAAGAAATCTGCCATGGAATGAACCACTTTTCAACTCTTAGTCACACAAAAAATCTGGCATGGAACGAACCTAGCCACACCATCGTAGAAGCACACGGTTCTATGTACATGTACAGGTCCTTATAAGTGCACTATCTTACGATTGCGTGTCACCAGAAATACATGTACTCACTATTGGTAGAGCAACGGAAATACAAGCTTCCTAGCTGCACCGATCTGTGAGCACCGCTACCACCACCATGCCCACCATGCATCGCTCGTCTGCTTTGTTCGTCTTGCTCCTTGTGGCAGCGGCAGCGACCTGGAGCAGCTTTTCTTCCTCGTCGCTGACGCAGGGTCATTCGTGCCGGCCCATCTGGCTGGCCGGAGCTGCATCGGTCGGGAGAGGGACGCCCTGCTGGCCTTCAAGCAAGGCATCAGTTACGACCCCGACAACTACCTTGGGTCGTGGCAAAAGGAGAGCCACGACTGCTGCCGATGGGCAGGCATCACCTGCAGCAACGCAACCAGCCATGTCACCCGGCTTGACCTTGGCTTCAGATATTCTTTGTTCGGCCAGATAAGTCTTTCCTTGCTTTCTCTAGAGCATCTTGAATACCTCGATCTCAGCCAAACGGGTCTGACTGGGCCTAATGGGGGTGTTCCCAAGTTCTTGGGTTCCTTCAAAGAACTTGAGACATCTCGATCTCTACAACATGACTTTCGTTGGTACAGTACCTCCGCAGCTTGGGAACCTTTCCAAGCTGGAATATCTCGACCTCTCCTACTCTGGGATGTACTCAACAGACATCTCATGGTTAACCCGTCTACCTCAGTTGGTGTACCTTGATATGAGTCTTACCAATCTCAGCTCAGTTACTTCCGATTGGCCTCGTGTGGTGAACATGCTTCCATCATTGGAGCAACTCGGTCTCTGTAACTACTCTCTTTCAAGTGCAAACCGATCCCTCACACATCTAAATCTCACAAATCTTCAATACCTTGATCTCTCCTTGAACTACTTTGGACATCCAATTGCATCCGCTTGGTTTTGGAACGTAACAAGCATCAAATACCTTAACCTCATTGAAACATCTTTGTCTGGTCCATTTCCTAATGCACTAGGAAATATGACGTCCCTCCAGCAGCTATTGTTTGTCTGTGATCCCGATTTTGATTACCCATTAACCAAAACCTGTAACACGGCAACAATGACGGTAGACTTGAGAGATCTATGTCATTTGGAAGGACTGCATCTTGATGGAAGTCTTTCCTCTGGAAACATTACAAAATTCCTTGAGAACTTACCACGGTGTCCTTCCAACAGATTGGAACACTTGAGTTTGGGGAGAAACAATATGGTTAGAATAATTGAAGACAGAATGGGTCAGTTAACCACCTTAACTAGTCTTCTCCTTTATGACAATAACATTATTGGATCCATACCACCAAGCATAGGCAATTTGCCTTATTTAGAGGATCTCGACATTTCTAACAATAATATTATAGGATCGATACCGCTAAGCATAGGAAATTTGTCTAATTTAGAGTACCTTGACCTTTCTAACAACCATCTTACTAAACCTATACCACCAGAAATAGGGCGCTGCACTAGTTTGCATTCTATTTCTCTGTCCAATAACAATATTACTGGACCTATGCCGCTAGGGATAGGGAGTTGCACAAGATTATTAGAACTTGACCTTTCTTACAATAGTATTACTGGATCCATACCACTGGGCATAGGGAAGTGCACTAGCTTAGTTAGCCTCACACTTTCTTACAACAATCTCACTGGACCTATACCACCACAGCTAGGGAAGTGCACTAGCTTAGTTTACCTCACACTTTCTTACAACAATCTCACTGGACCTATACCATCACAGCTAGGGAATTGCACTGGATTAGAGTATATAACTCTATCTAACAACCTTCTTACTAGAAATATACCACCACATCTGGGGAATTGTACTAAATTGGAGCATCTTTCTCTTTCCAGCAACAAACTTAATGGACCTATACCAGTACAGATAGCGAATTGCACTAATCTAGAGTACCTTACTCTTTCAAGTAACCTTCTCACTGGACATGTCCCATCCAAGATTGGGATGCTTGCTAATTTGAACGAGCTTGACCTTAGCAACAATAACTTGGATGGCGTGATCACCGAGGAACATCTGGTTAACCTAAAAAGCTTAACGCACATGGATCTATCGAACAATTCTTTCTCCGGGCATCTACCTTCAGAATATGGAGCTCCAGGCTTAATGGAATTGACTTTATCCTTCAACTACTTCAGTGGTCATATTCCTCAATCTATTTGTTGCAAGTTGAGGAACCTACTTGTCTTGGATCTATCAGGAAACTTTTTAGAGGGAGAACTTCCTCAATGTTCTCACAAGCCTAACTTGGTTTTCCTCCACTTAAGCCAGAATCATTTTTCTGGCAAGTTCCCGTCAACACTTCAAAACCACGAGTTTGTCTTTCTTGGATCTTTCAACAAATAATTTCTCCGGAATATTGCCATTATGGATTGGCGACTTGGTATACTTGCGCTTTTTGCAGTTAAGCCACAACTTGTCGTCTGGAAATATTCCAATGATTATCACAAATTTCAAGCGCCTTCGTCAACTGAGCTTAGCAGGAAATAGTATGTCTGGTGTTATACCTTGGTCTTTGTCAAATTTGACAGCAATGGCCCAGAAACATCCAAAAAGGCCCGGGGTCGACATGTCTGTATTAGAGAAATTTGGTCTGTTGTGATGAAACGGCAAGAACTTAAGTACGGTTTAGGAGTTTTTAATGTGGTTAGTATTGACCTATCACTCAACTACTTAGTTGGTGGTATTCCAGATGGTGTAACTTCTCTTAATGGAGTGTTGAATTTAAACTTATCATGGAACCATTTGAGTGGAGAAATTCCTGCGAAGTTTGGGGCTATGAAATCAATTGAATCACTAGACCTCTCAAGGAACAACTTTTCTAGAGAAATCCCATCAAGCTTGTCAGATTTGACATATTTAAGCTTCTTGGACTTGTCATACAACAATCTTGAAGGAAGAATACCACTTGGAGCTCAACTTGACACCCTCCACATGGAAAACCCTTCCATATACACCGGCAACATTGGTCTATGTGGTCCTCCTGTTCAAAGGAACTAGCAGGGTGGCCCTCGCAAATGCGAGGGCATCATCTATATTTGGTTGAAAGTGTTTAAGAAATAAAAATATGTTTTCACTGATATCACCATATATCCCCTTATGTGACAATAAATTAAATGGTTCTACAGCTATTGTAAATATTTTGGTAAGCAAAATATCACGTATGTTAGTAACATCTTTGATAATCTAAAATTATGGCAAATGATTACTATGCCATATGTTCAAACACCCACGATATTCGATCCGTAAACCGAACTGTAGTTTTTACTTGATGTTATATGAGTACGTTTTTGATAAAAAGTCATTAAATCAAAATAGAACGTATATCCTCCTAGGTAGGTCACATTAAATAGTGAAAATTATCTTGTGGTCATGTTTCTCCCTCTCATTTACTCACTCCATGTTAGTTTGTGGAACGTTATAGAAACATGTGTGTGTGTTTTATATCTTTAAACTATTTTCTTATAAGCATATTTATTAACATGTTTGTACATCAATAGTCAAAGTTAGAGAAGTGTGATTCTAAGTTTTGCAAACTACTTAAATTATCCTTATTTTCATTCAATGGTTTTACTCACCCGGTCACATGTATTTTCTCTGTTATTCAAAATGACTACGTGGCTTAGATATCATAGTTCAAGTCTCCAAGTGATTTCTCAATTTGAAAGTACAATTGGACTGACATATGCTTTTACGTTGATTTTGATATATGAGCTAAAGACACATAAAATAATCCAATGTCTATCATACAAACCAAGCAATATCTGCCAAAACAATTCGTAAGATATTTTTGGTCATTGGATAAAAAATTTATGGACAGGCCGTGTAGACACTAACAATTAAACATATCAAGTGGGAATCTATGATGACTTAGCACTTTGTGTATCATTAAGCCAAATTATTTCATAGTATGATGGACGTTCCCATCAATAGTGTGTCGACTAATGTTCTTCAGTGGAGGGACATTCTCATCCTTGCGAGAATATGTGTTGACTCAGCCATGTGTGTATCATTAAGGCGGTAATTTTCTTAGTGTGAGAGACCTCCCGTTGATATTGCGACTAATGTTGTGACTACATTAATATTGAAATTTCACGACTCTGAACTTTAAACTTCAACATGCATTTTTTGCGAAGTCGAATAAATTTGGTACACGTGGCTAGAGTCTGGACTTCATTAATTTTGTGCTAATATATTTAAAATTCCACGATTCCATCATAGAACAATGTACACCGTGCGCCAAATATAATTACTTCATTAATTTTACAACTCCATGACTTCAAACTTCTGCCGGTGGTTTATGCGGGTGTTGGTCTGATGGCAGTTAAATAATTTGTCATTTATGCGTATTCAATCATAGGAACAACTTACTTCCTCCATTCATAATTACCCCGCGTCCTCCGTGTAGTCAAAATCAAACTTTACAAATTTTGACCAAATATATAGCAAAAATATAAACTTTTAGAATATTTTTTTATTAAAATCATCATAAAATTTATTTCCATATTATACTAATTTAATATTATGAATGTTTATATTTATTTCTACATCTTTATCCAAACTCATAAAGATGGCAAATAAAACGGAGAGTGCTCGTATTGATCAGTTTAATTTTTTTTCTAAACTGTCCCTGTGCATATCTAACAGTCCCTACCTTTTGCCATCAGCCCACCACGTTCCAGCAAGGATTTGTTTTTCCGCATGAAGCTATCGTCACGCCAGCCAAGATTTTTTTTATGGAGAGCAGCCAACGGTGATTTTTTTTAACAGCCAAGCTAGTTCCTTAGTCCTGTGCACATACGGCTGGTCTTTGAAACGGACGCAGCTATTTATGCGGACGTGACATGTGTGATCACGCTCACATAATCGTGTCATATATGTTTACGTAACTATTATTTTTTTCATAAAATCTCAGCCATCCATTTTAGATCTAACTACTAAAATTAATTAAGATGATGTGGATTAACGTGGTGTCTCGAAATATTAAATCATTTTGCTTTTAGTATATAATAGATTGCTCGGGAGACAGTACGCAGGAGGGTGGGAATCAAGGAAGAAGGGAGAAGGTTTCTGATCCGGTGTTGTTCCATTACTTTGGACTTGGTTCTGGTATTGTGGCTGGCCTCTGGGTCGTGTTTTGCACTCTGCTATTCAACAAAGTGTGGAGAATTGCCTATTTCCGCCTCCTCGACAAGGTGTATGACAATGCATATGTATTTGCAGTTGTTACTTGGGGCAAGATAAACAGCAAGATAACAAGTTGAGTGCTGCGTTGAATAAAAAGAATGTCAACCAGATGCTGGTGGCACCTTACTACTGGGTTGTATGAATAAAAGAAGGTGCAAAAATATTTAGCACCTTCTGCTTGTATGTGTGTATTCTTTGATGAATTCTGTGTAATGCATGTAACTGTTAATGGTTGTTTGTACTAGCGGGTCATGATGAACCCCCACGGTTTTGATTTTCCAGCTCTTGTTCTTTCTGTCAAGATGATTCGTAATCTTGATTTGATTGTGTTGTGTGTCAGCTTATAGACTGTCAAGCTTTGGGTGAGTGGCAGAGTTAGAACTTAGAAGGGAGTCAAAAAGCCGTTGCTCAGCAAAGCGAACTGACGATGCAACGGAACGTCCGTCCCCTGTATACGAAGGAAACGCCATACTAAGCCTAAGATCGAGGCAGTTTAGAGAACTACATTTTCTACGGCTGCAGGACCAAACATCTACAAAGTGGGATACAATATACAAGGCAGTGCCTGGCATTTGCAATTAGCAGAGTGTGTTCATGATAGAATCTATATGCCTTTTCTCCTGCTGTGACACAATCACACAACACTTCTCCATCAATATACATGGCCGGCCAGATAAATAAAGGGAAATTTCTCACGAACTTGGAATAATGGTACTATATATTTTTTGTTGTTTGTTGGCTTATTGGCTCTCTGGTTGTCTGTCTTCTGGGAGCACGAGCTCGGTTTCTCCTATGACGGTCCGAACTGTTGTGCTTACTGCTATACTACCGGTTTTTTTTTTTTTTTTTTGCCATGCTGCATGCATCTGTTCTGAACGGTTCTGTTTATTTCGGGTTGTCCCCTGCTTGAAGTGTGTTCTTGGTGCTACAGAGTAAACAATGAGCCAAGCTTTTCTCTCTACTGAACTTTACTCAAGACCACAAAACGAGAACACGAACATGGAAGAAGGAGAGATCAGGTACACAAGAATCACACCACACGAGAACAGGTTAGAAGGAGAGATCAGACCGACCGGGAGCCGCGCAAGAGCTCAATATCTGTGGCAGCAGTGGGGCTCCGACGCATCCGGAAGGGGATATCGTCGACAACACGGTGATGAGCGCAGACAACAGTCATGGAGGGCTTCAGGAACCGAGAGAGGTCCATAGCGAGCGCAGCAGAAAGTCCGGCGAGCTTCATTTGTTGTTTTCCCGAAGGCATGGACTGCCCGCTCCTGACTCTTACAGAGGTGGACGGCGTAGGGTCGTTACCCATCAGCCACGTCGGGCAAGGCGACTAAGGTACGACCTCCAGGCACGCATGCGTCCACAACTTTTGAACGACGACTTCAAAAGTTCTAAATTATTTCCACACGTAGCGGGGAACCAGAAAGCGACCTTGCTATGTCACCCATCCACACGCAGCTCTAGTAAGCAGCTACTGAAATCCTGTCACTGAAGCTGCACCGCCATGAGTGACCAGTGACCACCACCACCACCATTGATTAATTTGCACCATGAGTACCTCGCCTGCTAAGTTGGTCTTGCTCCTTACGGCGGCAGCGGCAACATGGTGCAGCTTCTTCCTCGTCGCCGACGGGCGGCCGGCGCACACCGCCGGCAGGAGCTGCACGCGCCGCGAGAGGGACGCCTTGATTGCCTTCAAGCAAGGCATCAACGACACCGACGACTACCTAAAGTCGTGGCACCGAGGCCACCAAGATTGCTGTCAATGGGCCGGCATCACCTGCGACAACACAACCGGCCATGTCGTCGAGCTTGACCTCGGCAATAGTAACTTGGATGGCCAGATAAGTCGCCCCTTGCTTTCTCTAGATCATCTGGAGTACCTTAGTCTCAGCTTTACCTCCTTGTGTGGTCCTCGTAACCGTTTTCCAGAGTTCTTGGGTTCTTTCAAGAACTTGAGACATCTCGACCTTTCCAATACATTATGCTCTGGCATGGTGCCTCCTCAGCTTGGCAACCTTTCAAAGCTGGAATATCTCGACCTCTCCAACTCGGGGTTGTACTCATCAGACATCTCATGGTTAGCCCGTCTACCACTATTGGCGTATCTTGATATGAGTGATACGGATCTCAGCTCAATTGCGCCTGATTGGCCTCTTGTGGTGAATATGCTTCCATCTTTGGAGCACCTAAGTCTTTCACACTGCTCCCTTTCAAGTGTAAACGGGTCCCTCACACACCTTAACCTCACCAACCTTCAGGACCTTGTTCTCTCCTATAATGACTTTGATCAACCAATTGCATCTGGTTGGTTTTGGAACGTAACAGGCATCAAGTACCTCAACCTTGATGAAACCACTCTCTATGGTCCATTTCCTAATGCACTAGGAAATATGACATCGCTCGTATCACTTCGGTTTACCCATCATTCTGAGTATGGTCCGGCAATCGGTTGAGCAACCACAATGGAAGTAGACTTGAAAAATCTATGTGATTTGGAAAACCTGGCACTTGACCAAAGTCTCTCTACCGGAAACATAACAGAGTTCATAGATAATTTGCCACAATGCTCGGCCAACAAATTGCAGTACTTGAGAATGCATAGCAACAACATGGTTGGAATTATGCCAAACAACATCGGGCACTTGACCAGCTTATATTCGCTTGACCTTTCTCACAATAACATTAGTGGACCTATACCCCCAGGCATTGGAAATTTCAGTTACTTAGAGCACCTTGGTCTATCCAACAACCTTCTTAGTGGAAATGTCCCATCAACGATTGGTATGCTCAGTAATTTGATCGAGCTTGACCTGAGCGAGAATAACCTGGATGGTGAGATCACAGAGGAACACATGGTTAATCTAAAGAACTTAGAGCACATGGACATAGCGAATAATTATTTCTCGGGCCTCTGCCACTGAAGTTTGGAGCTCAAGGATTAGTGGATTTGACTATGTCGTTCAATTACTTCAGTGGCCACATTCCTGGATCTATTTGTCTTTTGAAGAACTTACTTTTCCTGGATTTATCAAACAACTTTCTGAGGGAGAACTTCCTAAATGTTCTCAAGGGCAGAGCTTGGTTTTCCTCTTGTTAAGTAACAATAATTTTTCCAGCGAGTTCCCTTCAACACTTCAAAACTACTCGAGTTTGGCGTTCATTGATCTTTCAAGGAATAATTTTTTTGGAGCCTTGCCACTGTGGATTGGTGACTTCGCACATTTGATCTTTCTGCAACTCAGCCACAACATGTTTGAGGGAGAAATTCCAGGAACTATCACAAATCTTAAAGGTCTCCGTCACTTGATTTTAGCCGGAAATAGTTTATCTGGTTTCATACCCTGGTCTTTGTCAAATTTAACTGGAATGTCATCACAAAATCAAGATCAAAGTACATTCATGCCTGATGTTTCTAAATTGTACACTGATAGGGAAGGTCAATTTACCGAAGTTCAGGATGTTGTGATGAAGGGGCAAAAACTCAACTATGGAGGAGCTAGAATTTTTATGCGGTTAATATTGACCTGTCACTCAACCAATTAGTTGGTGGAATTCCTGACGGTGTAACATCTCTTAATGGACTACTGAATTTAAACTTATCATGTAACCATTTGAGTGGAAAAATTCCTTCGAATATTGGGGCTATGAAATCAATTGAATCACTTGACTTCTCAATGAACAACCTTTCTGGTGAAATCCCATCAAGCATGTCAGATTTGACATATTTAAGCTCTTTGGACTTGTCATACAACAACTTGAAAGGAAGAATACCACACGGGAGTCAACTGGACACTCTGTACACTGAGAACCCATTCATATACACTGGCAACATTGGTCTATGTGGTCCTCCTCTTCAAAGGAATTGCTCGAGAGAGACAGCACCAGAGCATGTGAATCAACCGGAAAGGGAGAATTTACGAGCCAGTGTTGTTCCTTTATTTTGGACTTGGGTCCGGGTTTATAGCCGGCCTATGGGTCGTGTTTTGCGGTTTGCTATTCAAGAAAGCATGGAGAATTGCTTACTTCCGCCACGTGGACAAATTGTATGACAATGTATATGTGTTTGTGGTTGTTACTTGGGGCAGGATAAACGACAAAGAAACAAGTTGAGTGGCATGCTACTAATGAGTTGCACGAATAAATGAAGGTGCAAATATATTTAGCATCTTCGGCTTGTATGTGTGTGTTTTAGTGATAGGCATGTCATATAATTTTTTGTGTAATGCGTGTGTAGCATATAATCTTTCTACTGATGGGCCATGACCAATCCAGTGGTTTTGATATTACAAGTCTGCTTCTTTCTGCCATTATTACTCGTAATCTTGCTTTGATTGTGTTATGTGTCAGTTGTGAGAATCTTAAGCTTTGAGTTAATTAAAAGGGAATCAAAAGCCGTCATGTATTTCAAAGCAAACTAACGATGAAAAGGATTACCCATCCCCTGTCTATGTACGAATCACATATACTAAGTCTAAGAGCGGGGTAGCTTAGAACTACGTTTTCTATGGTCACTGCTCGCTTGGTGTGGTAGATCTCGTTTTTTATATGTGTGTCGCACGTTTGCGATGAGTACTACAAAAACACATTTGTATTCAACATGGTGAACATACAGGAAAATATTCATTGTATCGCAATATGTGTAACTACAGCAATTTGCAAAAATATGGTAGCATTCTCTCGACTCTCGACCAACTAAGAGAACATATATTTTCGAGCAACATTACAATTTTTTCATAGATATCTAAAAAACCTACAGCTCATTTTGTTGTTCATCTAGCTACAAAAGCTAATATATTTTTCAGAGAGAATAAGATGTGGAAATGTTGCTGGCGTACCGACGAAACAGTTCTCGGCGACTGACCAACGGCGTGACAGCACGGCGGGCAAGACGACTAACGAACAACTTCAAGCAAGCACTGCCTCTCAATTATTGAGTTGTGTGGTACCACATCACCGTCCAGCTACACCGCCAAATCAACGGCTGGCCAGTCGTTGTATGCATAACCTCCACAAATTGGTCCACGGAAGCCGTACGTCTTCCATATTGACCCATGATATGCATCATAGGCTCAAAGAGAAAAACAATTGCCATGGAATGAAGGACTTCAACCCTAGCCACACTCGTCCATTACATACTCCACACGCAGTTCTTCTCCAGGCCCTTCTAAGTTCATCATCCTAGCAAAATATGTACTCATCCTCTTTGACAGCACAACAGAATCTGTGATCACTGCCGGAGTGATATGTTCGTGTAATCTGTATAGTGATATGCCTAGGTCGTGCAGTTTTTTTTTTTTTTTTCCTTTTCTTTCGGCCGGAGGCCTTTCTGTAAGACAATAGCCATTCTTTGGCTTTTCATTTCTTCTATCTATTAATACATGCAGTGCTCCTGCATGGTTCTAAAAAAACAGAATCTGTGATCACTGTCGCCACCATGTCCACCATGCATCGCCCGCCTGCCGTGTTCGTCTTTCTCCTTATGGCAGCAACTGGGAGCAGCTTCTTCCTCGTCAACGACGCGCTGCACGCCCATGCGGCCGGCCGGAGCTGCATAGGGCGCGAGAGGGACACGTTGCTGGCCTTCAAGCAAGGCGTAGACGGCGACAACGACGACTACCTTGAGTCATGGCAACCAGCTGGGCGACAGGATTGCTGCCGATGGAAAGGCGTCACCTGCAGCAACACAACCGGCCATGTCACCCGGCTTGACCTTAGCCGTACAACCTTGGTGGGCCAGATGAGAAACTCCTTGCTCTCTCTAGAACATCTGGGGTACCTCAGCCTCAACTGGGTCTCCCTGTGTACGCACAATAGCCGTCTTGAGTTCTTGGGTTCTTTCAACAACTTGAGACATCTTGATCTCTACTACGTATCTTGTTGGTCAGTGCCTCCTCAGATTGGCAACCTGTCTAACCTGGAGTATTTTGGGATCACCAGCACTTATCTTTCTCGACAAAGGGACAAATGGCTTATGAGTTACGAGACATCTCATGTCTAACTCGTCTACCCATGTTGCCCCGTTGGTGTATCTTGATATGAATCAAACTAATCATAGCTCAATTGTTGATTTTGTTGGAATATGTCACGTATGTGTGTGGATTCATGTTGAGTTTACTGGGTGATCAAGATGAGCTAGGAGCTCTCATTACGTTGTTGAGATATATTGCCTAATTGTGGTGTGCCAAAAAACTCTAGTTAGAAAACATCAATTTGAGCAAATAAACTAATATAATTGTTTATCCCCCACAAATCTAATGTAAGTTGAGCAAAAAATATGTCTCTCTTGACTAGAAACTACAGTTTGACCAAAAATATGTCTCTTTTGACTAGAAACTCCAGTTTGAGCAAAGAAACTAATATAATTGCTTACCCTCAATAAACTAGTTAGAAACACTCGACGATCTCCCTCACAATCATCAATTCCAAGTTGCGCATGTTAGTGTTAGTGTTCTTCGGTGTGACGCGAACAATTTGTCCAAGATCTAAATCCTTTCCCAAATAGAACTCTTTTCACATCTGCTTGCACTATAAGCAGAGGCGGAGACATAGATGATAAGAGGCGCCGATGTGGTCCTGTGGAGGTTCAGCACGACGAATTGCCGACTGTCTACTTTAACAAGGTTTGTCCGCCTCTGGTGATGGAGGCGATATGACAGCAACGCGTTTTCGGCTTGATCTAGTGCTTGTGATCATCGCTAGGTCGTCTACCTTGACATTCTTTGTACCACCTTAACAGTCGATGATGAATAAATCAAAAAATTTGTTGGAAAAAAAAGGAATATGTACGCGACAATGCTGAGGTCAGACTGAGCCGATCGATGGATGGAGCGTGAGGAAGGCGACGACGAGCTACAAGGCATGGTCAGGGGCCACGCTGCATTCAAAGCGGGCAGGGGCGGTCTCAGCAATCGTTTTGGAACGTTGCGTGGGCCGGCGTGGTTAATCAATCGTGGGCCGGGTGCACGGACCGCGCCATGCGATTGCGTTAGATGCATGTCCTGCTGTGGAGGCCCCTACCATGCATGCGTGGACCAGTTCATTTGATGCACAGTGACAGCGGAGTGAGCCGATTCGCATTCCATGCATGAGTGTTTGTGGCTAGTAAGAGGGCCCGGCGGCGTCGGATTTTGTTTGTTCCGTCGTCCAGCTCTGCTAGATTGCTTCACAGGACATATCCCTGCGCTAGCTAGCTGCACCCTGAAATATCGGATCCGATCGCCGTCGTTCCTGCTTCCGGTCGGTCAGGCTGCAGCTGGACCCGATATGATCGATGGGCACGTACCCTAAATACCGGCCGGCACGGGTGCAGTACCGCTCGTGCCCTCTTGCCATGCATGCATGCTTGCATGATTTTCTATCCTCAATGGCATGGAAACGATGCGATGCATAAGAGTGCATGATCTATGTACTTTGCTGGCCGAGGCGACGTAAGTTTCTTTTGAGGATGCATAACCACTGCCCATGCATGCACAGTTCAACAGCACGTACAGTTGTTGTTTTCTTTTTTGCGAAAAGGTCACTATCATTAAAAAAACACTGAACATTACAAAACATTTAAACAATTAGAACGAAATCATTGAGATGCCCTTTGTCTTCAACCTCCAGACTGTGTCGACGGTGCGCCGCCGCTGCCTGAGCCGACCTGACAAGTTGTTGGTTGCGGATGGGAAGTCGCCGAACGGGTCTAGAAGAAACAACATCCGTCCCGCAGCCGCAGAAGAAGAAAAACCGCCGATTAAGCTCCTTGACGATCCGGAGAACGTCACCGCCAGAAGAAGTCCTCGAAACCACACCACTCCCACAGGCTTCTCGACGTCGCCGCCGACATTAGACTGAAGTCGGGTAGACCTTATTGAAACGAGGTGTCGCCACCGCCATCTGATCGCCGCCCAAACAGAACTTGACGCTAACACCCGAAAATGGAGCCCTCCCGCCGACGAGAAGCGAGATCCAACGGGCCTCCATGGCTAGAAGGCCACCTACGCGGGCAGATCGGCGGCAGGGCCGTCTCCAGAAATTTGGGGCCCCGGTGCGGAATTTAAAATGAGGCCTTCAATTTTTATAAATATATAATCAACATAACTAAAGCATTAAGCTATAAATGCATAAGCAAAACAAATTATCCACAAAAAATTTGGTCTTCGAAATTCAGGAAATACTACTACTAAGAATGTGAAAAATACATATATATTTTTAGAAATTACTAACATCGCTGGTTGGATATCAGAGTATACAAAAAAAAACTTAGAAGCTACAGACATGGGCATAGTGCATGAGGTGCGGGCTGTGCTTAGCTAGTTTTTTTTAGTGTAGTTGTGCTTAACAAACCAATGGGCCTTCTCACTTAAGCCCAAGCCCACCACACCTATCTTCTTCTCACGTACATCTTCGATCTGGAGCGCTTGAAACAAAGCTCCCAAACATCCACCAATGGCGGATTGGCTTGGCCGGTAGAGGAAAGCTAGGGAGTGGGGCGGAGTAACCTATTCTGCCACCGGAGACCTAGGGAGGCCGCCGCTTCACATCTCTAGGTTAGGGTGTGTCTGCCGAATTGGGGGGCCCAAATTTTTGGGGCTCTGTGTCGTCGTACAGCTCGCACGCCCTCGTCGACGGCCCTGACCGGCGGCAGCACCGAAGCGAGACGAGGGAACCCTAGTCGCATGTCCTTCGCTCACGGGAAATGAAGGGGTGCCGCTTCCTAACAACACGTAGAGTTAACAGTACAACGGTACAAGTTGACGTTGCTGGCTCGATCTGTCGCCGCCTGTTCCCTAGACAAATAAACAGTAGACCGCGCCGTTGTATTGTACTGTCAAGAGAAAAACAAGTAGACATTGAGGCATGCATGGCGTGGGGCTGACTGACAGCAACGGCTCCCTGTCCCTGTCTGTGGGCCTGCAGCTAAGCCCAGCGGGCCTCACCTATGCATGTCACGTCTCATCTACGTCCCACTCTCTGAAGAAAAAAAAAACGATGGAAAACATTGGCACCTCAAGTCTATTTCCATCTTGTCCTATCGCTGCCTCATTTGATGAATATAATATTTATTATCACTGATGCATACACGCCGTACGGTATCCAGCCCAAAAATTGCTGCTGCCAATCAATAAGCAACCATGCATGCACGATTGGTCACCGTATTTTGTGTGTTGTTCGGAGGCAGATCCTAGAAAATAACCCAAGAAAAACGGATACGGAACTACCGATAAAAGGCAAAAAGACGAGAGGCGGTCGAGCTATGTTCCCTCTGCGGCCCCCAGTGGCGGCAAGAACCGAGAACGGGATGTCGATCTGTGCATGTCTAATCGGTTGATTAGATACGGAAATATCTATGACGACTAACTCCGTCCCATAGAGAGCATCTCCAACTGAACCCTCATTTGCTAAATTATCTCACAGTTAGGTAGAAAATGACCATCTGACCGGATCCCTCAAACTCGTCCCAAATGTTGGAGCTGCTCGCACGTGCAACGAGACTAGAGAGTGTGAAGTTGTATTATAGAATTTTGTCGAAAATGATCGATGATATGCAACGCGATGGACATGTACTTATAATGAATAGTACTATGGCTCAGGCTGAGCCAGGGACACAGTGCCTTAAAGCGGGAGGCGGTGTCACCAAACGTTTTGGAACGTTGCGAGGGCCGGCCTACTAAATCAATGGGGCCGGTGCGCCGGCTGTGCCATGCAAGCGATTGCAGTACACGCTCCTGCATGCCATGCCATTGCCATGCACTCTGCAGCTCCATGTGGTGCACTGTGCTGCATGTCCGAATTTGTAGCTGAGCTGATGGTGCATATATACGAGTGAGTGAGCTGATCCGCACTCCAATACTCCATGCCATGTTTGTGTGGCTAGCCAGGGCCCGGCCGGCGGCGGCCGGTTTTGTCTGCGCCGTCATCCTGCTCTGCTCCGCGCCTCGGTCGGACTGCCGCACAGGATCGCCGACTTCGATTGGGTCCATGTATGCATATATGCAACTTCCGTGCTCTGTTATGGTGCCGGTCGGTCAGAGCCCCGGGCAACCAGAGCATGGCCCGGGATGCAGCAATACCAGCCAGCCACACAATGTTTTTTGGTTGGGCCGAGTCGCAGGCTCGCAACCCAGGTGTGGCCCATGTGAAGCGATACGACCAAACGAACAACTCCACAACTGGACTGAATCGAATCCTCGTCCAGGCCCTTGCTCGCTTGTTATAGCTACTAGAATACATGCACCTCTATGGCAAGTCTAATAGTATAGTCAACAGCTGGTTACAGGACATTGTCATGTCACTTATAGCCAGCCTTACAAGGTATTGCCATGTCATTAAGACATGACCCACTTTTCACTCTCACAAAAACCTAGAAGCACGTACTAGAGCTGGCTCTTAAATGAGAGCTCACAGAATGTCATAGTCATGCAAGTTGAGCCTATGATGACGGGTGTCGTGGTTTCATCATATTAGTATAAGCAAGGGATCGAGAACTGCTTACTTATGGTGTCATATTATTGATTCGAATACACTTGTATTTGAGTGTTTTCAGAAAAAGACGAGACACATGCTAGAGCAAGCACTGTGCATGTTATAATTAACGTACCTTTTAAGCTCAGTCTAGTATCCTTTAACCAAAAGTTGAAGTACTATTTACGAGGAACATGTCATAATTTATCAACCTTTACATATGGCTAACTACTTGTTTGTATAATTCCAATGCGTCCCCCATAATATTGGGCCGCGAGAGAAACTGACATCTTTTCTTACTGCAGGGATGCGTAGGAAGGAAGAATCTTTGGTTTTCTGTTATCTTTGCAAACTTCTCCTCGACCAACACAGCTATAATCGGATCAACTCCAGCGGCAGCAAGCAACATCATTCCAATTTGATCAGCCTCTAACTCAGACCTGCATATATGTATGTATCAGACTGCTTCCAGCACGTACTTATTAATTATGTATGCTTGATGACGCGATAAAAAGACAAACAACTGTACGCATCACTAGTGAAATAATGATTTTATGATAATGTGATCCAGATCAAGTGCATGACCTTCTTTTGAGGATCAATAGGAAGGGCAACAAGAAGAGGATCAAGATGGGCATCTTTTCAAGAATCGGACCCAATCAGCCGATTACCCCTGACGAGTGCCTTCCAATCACGTGACCAACCTATGAAAAAAAGTATATATATATATATTTACGCAAAATTATGAATTCTGGTGCTGCAAAATTCAAATATTTACGCAGAGGGGGATACCTCATGTGCGAGCGTGGAGGCGATCTCGGCATCAGACCTGAAATAGTCGAGCAATCCAGCGTAGACTACGATCTTGCCTGCACCGGGGAAGCACCTCGCGCGTTAGGGCTCCGATATCCGATGACGATCACCTCCCAGTCGAGCCCATCCATCCAGTGTAGCCCGTCCGTGATGCGCCTCAACGTCCCAGCCAGCTGCCTTAGGGAGACACCGTGGTGGGCGGCGCGGACCATGGCGTCGTTGATGCGGCGGACGCGGACGGTGTCGGCGTCGCTGGGGCTCCGAATGAGGTACGCGTTCTCCTCCTTGAACTTGGCGAACTCGGCCTCGTCGCGCTCGCGTGCCTCTTTGTGGGAGAGCAGCGCCAGGTGGGTGCGGCCGGTGAAGGGCTCCGTCTCGCCGTACCTGACGCGGGCAGCGGCGTACGCGCATCCAGCGACGAGCGCCGTCGCGGCGGCGACCTTCCGTGGGTCGTCGTGCCACGGGGCCAGTAGGCGCTGGGTCCTTGGGGCCCGGCTGATGCAAGAGCTGGGCGATGGTGGTGGCCGGTTGATGTGGCCGGACTCGGAGAAGATCAGACGTCGGAGGAGGATGGTCGGCTTCAGAAACGGCTGCGGCAGTTCCGAACCGCGATTGTTGCGGAGTTGGAAGAGGCGCGAGAGGACGGAGCGCGACTTGTTCCACATCATCTTGTTCGATGTCGTAAAGGGCCATGCATGCTGCATGCATTGTTGCTCTGGGTTTGTACGTATTAGTACTTGGAAATCGATTCCAACACCATCTTCTTATCTTCCGTCCTTCAGGTGCACGTCTCGTGCGTCTGTATCTTCTATGGTTGTTAGGACTCGACCCTTTCACCGAGGATCGATGTAATTGCCTTTCAAACAGATGTTGTTGATACTAAGCACGGCGGCAAACTCACGGTGAGATGACGGGGTTTCAGCAAGGTTGACAAACCGGGGGCGGACTCATGGCGGGGTTCCAACGACAGTGGATGCACGGCGCGACGTGTTGCTTCCAGTGTTTCTCTCGGAACACCCTAGCAATGTATATGTTTATAGGTGATACGGACTGATTGAGTCCTTGCTCAATTAGAGTCGGACTCTTTTTTGACACCCAATTAGAGTTATGGCTTTACTCCGCTGCATAGCTTCATACACTGATATACATCGAGCGTAGTTTTGTTTTTCTTGTCTGTGCATCAAATCGTACAAGGGTTGTACTTGGTTGGCGTGATGGCTTGTATCTAGGCCTATCCACATCCATGTGTTTGGTGGGCTACATACGGACAAACGGCTTAGGTGGGCTTCGGCTGGGAAAAGGGTTGCCGCTTGGCTGCCCTCCTATTCAAAACATTTTTTTTCTTTTGTACTCCGTATTTTTTTTACGAAACTTTTTGACGAAAGTAGTTTCAGAAAAAAGGAAAAAGAGAATAAGGACTTCAGGAAAAGATTAGGAAATTTCATCTGAGATCAACTTCACGAAAGTAGTTTCGCAAGATTAAAAACCTAGCTAAGAACGGTCTTGCCGTCAATTTTGACAACATTTTTAAATAGGCGCAAGAGATTCAAAACAAATAAAAAAATGGAAAAACTTCGTGTTGTGTCATTTTATATGACCTATTATTCGGGAAAAGTAAAAAATTGAAATACCGCATATATCATTAAAAAGTAGTCGTAGAAATGAGCTATCATGTACGAAGATTCATGACTTTCAAACCAAAAGACCGATGTTATTGTGATATTCATGGCATAGTTTGTTCAAATGATATCATATTGTGATCATGTATGCATATTGGAATGGCGGAAAATGTTGCCGAAAAGAATTTTTATTTTCTTTGCTTTAAAAAATCATTCCCCATTTTCCAAGTGCCAATAATGGGTTTCTTTGTGAAGAACCTACCAAATATTTGTTACAAAATTGGACCACACCCATTTGGAAAAAATGACCATATTTAATGCACAAATAACCAAATGATTACACGTCAAAATCTTTTTCATCCACCTCTCATTAAATAGACAAATTTCTCCCGATTCAGTAGAAAGCGGGTCATATTTCCAAGATTCAGCATGAAATATATTGAGTTAGTAGGTATAAAATTAGATAATTAATCATAGTACTATTCATCAATTGATACTTTTTTGAGATTAGACCTATTTGTATGTTTTAGGGCTAGAAAATAGAGCCCGAGTCAGCCCAAAAGGCTCGATAGCCATGAACACATGTACTTGTGATCTAGCTAATAAGTGAGAAGTGGAACTGTGGTTGGGTTTATTTTTTGCCAAATATGGCCCGTCATCTGGACTAATGCCACACCTGCTCTTTCATAAAGACCATTTTCAGATTTGGTCCCTGGTCTCGGTGCCATTGTGGATGACACCGCAAGAGATTTGGAAATCAATGATGTCCAAGAGGTCAGCGCTGAGGAGCTTGTAGCCAACCTTGTTTCGGCGATGGAACGTCGTGGCGCCGACCCGCACAATTGCGACGTTGTTCACATTGGCATTGAACTCAGCGGATAAATTTGAAAATAGTTTTTAGGAGGCGCCACATGTAGCATTTGTCCCGATTTGGCAAAATTATGGCTAAGTCTCCCAGAACTATTGTATAATATCACTCATGGTCGCTTTTGTGGTCTTGTTGATGAGCCCTAAATAGTAACTATAATGTTCACATTATACCACAGTTTTTGGAGACTTAGGCACGTGCTGCTCTTAAACGGTGGCACATCTTAATTTCCACATTTTCGTCGTTAAGTTTGCAAACTAAATTTATGTGCATCAACTTGTTAGGTACTCTCCAAACTACATGCATTGGACCACTGAAATATGAAATTGCAGATCCATACGTGCATATTCGTGGACCTTCATACTACATACAGACATGCCTACGTACTATCCGGTGAGGTGGGTGGATTAAATTGAATTAGCTGCCACTCCAGATCAAGCTGGACATCCTCCAAAGATAAGAGAAAGCAGAAAAAAAAAAGAGAAAAATCAGGAGGAGGCGTCGTGTAGCTTCGTGTTATTCGGAAATCCATAACGGGTCGTAGGTGCCACTAGTAGAAAATACCTATTTAGTCCCGGTTCGGTTGGGCCATTAGGGCATCTCCAGCCGTTCGGCCCCCCTAGGCCGAAAAAGGTCACCTTTTTGGCTTTGCGCCGGCGCTAACTTTGGCCTGGGGGGTTGGATTTTCCACTCGTTCGGCCACCCAAGGCGAACACAAATCAACATAATTTAAAAGTTCATATTCCCGCCCCAAAATCAGCCCGAGTTCGGCGATCCAAAGAAAGCCACAGTTTGGCGATCATACATATAGGCGATCATACAAAAAGAAGCCACGAATGGGCGATCGAAACACGCTACTGTCCGGCGACGTAGTGCCACATTTGGCATGCTGATGACGCAGATCAGATGGTCACCGGCGACACCTCGGCGTCGTCTTCCAGGTCGATGCGTGCAGTCGTCGGAGTAGGGGCGGAGCTCGGAGTGGCGATCGGCGCAGTGCTCGGCAGCGGCGTGGCTGTGCCGGCGGTACCCGAGTCCGAGCTCGTGTCGGCTGCAGTGGCGGGACTCGGATCGGCCGAAGCGTCTGTGGTGCTCGGCGGAGGTGTCGGCGTCGTCGGGGTGAAGAGGATGGCCTCGCGATGCGCCATGAACCACTCCCGAACCTGGGGGTCCATCGCCGCAGGGTCGCCGCCCATGAGGAAGGCGAGGTCATTGTTTCTCTTCTTCGCCGCGGTGATGGTCTTGAGCAGGTCCAGCTTGGTGCCCTGGTTGGCCATGAGCGCCGTCCACCTCGCCTCCGTCTTCTCGTCTATCTTGGCGGCCTTGGTAGCGACATCGGCGATGCACGTCTCGGTCGACGCCTGGAGCTTCGCCGCTGCTGGTGCCCCATCCCTCGCCGCCTTGGCTTTCTTGTGGCCGTCCGGGCGCCCTTCAGACGCTCCAGCTGCCGCCGCGTCGTGGACGTACTCCTTGGCCTTGCAAAGTTGGTCACGGAGCTGCTTCCATTTCTCGCACCCCTCGATCCTTGTGAAGACGTGGAGGAACTTGAATTCGACCTTCTCGTCGGCGCGGTACATGTTGAACATGCGGACATACTACAAGGCCGAACAAGCCGCGAATGAGCATACACGGCATAGCTGGGGGAACCATGGCGAAAAGAAGCTCACCTCCGTCTCGGCGTTGGCGCCGCTCTTCGGGCGATGCAGACATTCCTCTTGTATGCCATGCCATTTGTTGCAAGCATGCTGGATCACCGCCCAGTGGTTCGCCATGGCCTTCTCGCCGCGATCAAGGCAGCAGGCGTACTCGGGATCGACGATCCGACGCTCATCGTACGAAGTCTTGACCCGCTTCCAGCAGTTATCCATGTTCTGGTTTGCGCTGATGATCGGGTCCTGGTTCACATTCATCCATGCTTGGGCGAGGAGCACATCTTCCTTGTAGCTCCACTTGACCCGAGGCTCGGCCGGCTTCGGCACCTTGGGGACCTTCTTCTTCGCCTTGCCTTTGGCAGCGGTTGGGGCTGCTTCTTATTCGCCGGGGACCTCGTCCACCGGCTCGCCATCTTCTTCGGCGATCTCCTGCGTCTCCGGCTCGACGAAGGCCTACGATGACTCCACGGCCTGCGACAAGAACCTAGGGGCTGCGGCCGCAGCATTGGAGCCGGCGGTGATGAGGTCGCCCATGAAGGTGTCCCTTGCATTCCGCCGAACAAGATGGGGTTGAGGCTGCGGCGAAGCGACGGCGAGCTCGAGTATCCAGGCGATCCTGCATAGGGGGGAGGAGGGGGCGGAGGTTGAGGCGCACCGTGCGGGAAGGCGATGTTGGGGTTGAATCCGCCGAGTGGGTCGCCGTCGGCGTACACGGGGACGTAGTGGGGGGACACGCTCCAGCGAGGCGACGGGGACGGCGAGTAGCCCGACGGCGAGTACCCTGTCGGCGAGGCGACGCTGATTGGCTGGCCCATCCGGCGAACTGAGGATGAGGTGGGAGGCCGATCCTCACCTTGGGCGGTGGAATCGGCGTATCCACCTCCCTCACTTCCTCCTCCTCCTATTCTCCTTCTTCATCTTCTTCCTCCTCTTCTTGGGTGGTGGAATTGCCACCGCCTTCGGCCAGCTGCCTGGCGCGCTGCGCCTGCTCCCTCTTCCGGCGGCTGGTGGTCTCGACCTTGCAGCGCGCCAATTTCGTGATCCACTCAGTGTTGGTCATGCCGTCCGGCTTCTTCCTAGGCTGCATGGGTTTCCTCTTCTTCACGGCGACGGAGGTGGAGGAGGATGCGGCGATGGCGGCGGCGGAGGTGTGTGGCCCGTTGAACTTCCTGGGCGGCATGGCGGTGAGATCTGGGGCGAATGGGGAAAAATGGCGGGAGCTGCGGGATGGGAGGGGATATGTGGAAGAAGATGGCGGGAGAATTGGCGCGCAAAGGGAAAAAGGGGAGGGGAAAATGCCTCATCTCGCCGACAAGGCTAGCCCACGTCGCCTTTTGCCCTCCCAGGCCGAACCCGGCCAGTTGGGTTTGGCCTGGGAACGCCGGCGCTAAAAACGGCGCTAAACGGCGGAAATCGGCCTCCTGGGGCGCGACTGGAAAGATTTTCCTTCCGCCGGCGCTAAAAAAGCCGCCTGGGGGGCGCTGGGGGGCGGCTGGAGATGCCCTTAGTCCCGGTTCCCGAACCGGGACTAGGCAATCGGGACTAATGCTAGTCCCGGTTCGGCTACGAACCGGGACTAATGGGGTTCCATGTGGACCGCTCTCGTGAGGAGCTTTTTAGTTCCGGTTCGTGTCTCGAACCGGGACTAAAGGTCTTTTCTATTTTGTTTTTTCAAAAAACGATTTTAGTTTCGATTTTTTTTCAATTTTTTTGGAATCTTTAAATTGTTGGACTCACATCCTCACACTACTCCACCCCTAGCACGCTTAACATCTTGGTTCATTCCCATCCATCTTCCTATAATCTACTTGTAAACTTATGTCTATAGTACGCTATTAATCATATTAACCTATGGATCATGTGGGTTACGCTTAACATCCTTTGAATTCCAAATAATTATTTAAATTTACAAAAATGACTAAGTAACAATAATATTGAATAAATATAAAAATAAAATGAGTTTTATTATTTTTTGGCATTAATTCATTTAATATGGCATAATTCATATCTTTAAATCTGTAAATCGAAATTGAACAAATAATATGTCCATTATTATCAGAAAAATGTGAGGAATCCAAATATAACATCATTTTAATTTTTTATATTTTTAAAAAATTAAAAAATCTGAATTTTGACTCTTTTTTAATTTCAAAGATCTAAAAAAATTCAAAACGGCTGAAGGCGGTTGAATTCGGAATGGAAATTTTTTGCCGATAATTTTGATATATTATACGTTTTTTCCGACATCGTATGCAGAAATAGCGGCCATTTGAAGTTTTATTAACGTTTTTTTGCAAAATAAGTCGAAATTCATGTTTGTTAATTTTCGTGACAGGTATATCACTTAATACAACTACAGTTCAATGGGTTTTATTTTTTGAAAGTTTTACAATTTTCTTCGATTTGTTTTTGAAACTAGAAAGGCGATTTGTTTAGCAATTTCGGAAATTGTCTTTAGTCCCGGTTCGAGATTCAAACCGGGACCAAAGATAGACCCTTTAGTCCCGGTTTGAGACACCAACCGGGCTCGCCCTTTTAGTCCCGGTTCCAGCCACGAACCGGGACTAATACCCACATCCGAACCGGGACCAATGGCTCACGGGGCCCTGTCAGCTCGAACCGGGATCAATGCCTGGCATTGGTCTTGGTTTTTGCCTGAACCGGGACTAATGGCATTTAGGGCTCCGGACGAAAGGTCCTTTTTCTACTAGTGTGCGGATGCACCCACTACACGAAAATCAATTTTTAAAATGTCAAAAAAATCAAAATAAAAATTCCGCACATACTTTAAGACATTTTATGTGACCTGTGCAAAAATGACAAATTCAGACGCTTCAAAATGCTTTTGTACGAGACATATTTTTGTCTTTTTTGGACAAGACACACAAACAGTTTTTACTCCACCGTAATTTTTGTGCCAACCCAAAATGTCCTAATGTATATCCGAATTTTTTTGTGGAGTTTTTGACATTTTGAAAAATAAATAAAAATATTTTACATAATGGGATCATCTAGACCTGCAACCCAAATCGCCTCCTCCCGTGTTATTAACATTGTCACATTGACAGAGAGAACGAAGGAGTGTGCGGCGTGGCGGAAGCAGACGCGATGGAAGGATGGCCCTTCTAGGTCGGCATGGGCCCGACATGTACAATGGATCGGGCCAACCAGCGTCGGCATCATTCATTTTGGACTCCTCCACCATGTACGGCTCAGAAAAGTATCTCCACCGGTGCTCCCAATAGTGTCCGACATTACTTTTGTTGAACATCTATTGGAGCGCCGGCAACTACTTTTCGTGAATGCTAGACAAAATAAGAAAATGCATACACCGGTAAACCCCAAAAGACAAACTCCCAATAGCAATGTACCATGTCATTAGGATGTCTCCAACGGGGCGACGCAAACGGACGCGCGTTTGGTCCACGTTTGGTCCGTTTGCGTCGGCAAAAGGACGCGCGTCCGGCCCAGGTCCGCTCCTTTCCGGCCAGTGCGCCCAACGGGGCCGACGCATTGAGTCCGGTTGCCACTTTTATTTGCCAAACTTTTTTTTTAATACTAGGATTACATTTAGAAACTGAAATTACATAGTTATATCTAGGACCTTCTCCTAACATTAAACCCTAAAACCTAAACCTAAACTTGAAAAAAATTAATAACTGACCACCGGCCGGCAAGGGGAAGATCAAAGAGGGGCTCCGGCCTTGAGGAACGTCACGCAGCATGCCCGTTCTGCAACGGACTTGCTGGCTCTTCCTTCATCGCGGCCATGGCCAGCCCAGGGCTGGCTGGCTCAATCTTCTTTGATCATTTTGTAGCTACGAAACACGTAGCGGGCGCCGGTATTAGTGGAAAATGAGCCGCACATAGGCGGCCACGCCGGCGGGGATATGACATCAGGTGGAGCTGCCTGCTCCTTTGGCGGCCTCGGCCGCCGCCAAGGCCTCCCAGTGCCGTTTGCGCCTCGCCGCGCGCTTCTTGGACTCTTCGGCGCGGCGCATTTGATTCATCTCCTCCTCCACTACAGCGTCGGCATAGGCGCGCGCGGCGGACATGAACGCGGCCGCCCTCTGCGCGTTCAGCTGCATGTGGGCTGAATCCACCGCCTCCTCCTCGGTGATGCGAGCATGGCCGCCCACGCCAATGGGAGGCTCCGGCGGCGAGCCATCCCCCGCGACACCGGCCGCCGCGACACCGGCCGCCGCGACGCCGGCGGTGTACTCTTCTTCATCGCTGTCGACGCAGTCCGCGAACGCCGCCTCCACCGCACTCCTCTGGGCGTCCGTCGGGCGCGGGCGCGGCGGCTGGGGAATCATGCCGGCCCATGCCGGGCTGGTCGCCATCCGGCGCGAGAAGCTGCCGCGATAGCGCCCACGCGCGCTCATACGCGCTCGCTCGACCTCGTCCACCAGATGCTGCGGCGGCGGCGGCGGATCCATTCCGGCGCGTGGATCTGAGCTTGGAGATGGTGGCCGCCGTGGCTGGGGGAGGAGTGTTAGGGTTTGTGTGTGCCCTAGGGTTTGGCCGGCCGGCGCGATTTATACAGGTCCACCGCCCACAGTTATTGCGGGTAGGTGGCCGCTCTAGCAGTTGTAGTCGATGACACGCGGGGCCAGCGCGGACACGGGGAGGACGCAGGAACGGTCCGCGAGCGTCCGGGCCCGACGCATCCGTGGCCCAAATTTGGGCCAGGAATGCGTCGCGGCGGACAGAAAACCGGACCGGGGTCCGTTTGCGTCGCCCCGTTGGGCCGTGTTTTTGGCCCCCGCGGACAGGAACGGAGGCGCGCGGACTCGATGCGTCGCTCCGTTGGAGACATCCTTAGCACAAACAACTTGTGCGCATCGAACCGAGCTAACCAAAGGAGCGGAGGAATAGCCGGCCGGCCATCCAAACCTGATTCGCAGTTCGCCCAGCTGACCTGCCGTCGCCTCTGTTGCCTCCGGGGTCGTCTCTGTAGTCTATGTGGGTCAGCTTGTACCCGCCTTATGCCTCCGGCGGCGGCAGACAGAAGAAGCCACGCGATAGCAATAGGAGCACTATTGGAACCGCCAGTGGGTGGTGTTTTTCGTTTGGCGCTCCCAATAGCAATAGGAGGGCCATTGTGAACATCAGATCGCCTACGGAACCGTCACCCTTTGGGGCGGACCAGCTAACGTGTTCTTAAACGTATCTTACTTACGAGTATTCGTTAATTAACATCGGTTTTTTTGCTTAATTCTGTTGTTTTATGATGATCCAAATTCTATACTGATGAAGGCCAACTTGTGACGAAGGAGACAGGCCCATCCGGTATGCACGGAGGGGGGTGCGGGGGGCGGCAGGCCCCCGCGGTACGGTACGGATCGTTTCCGGGTCGGACTGCAGCCGACCTAGGGTTTTATGCCACCATATATTCATCTTGTAAGCCGCCGGTTGAGGTAAGCCATACATTGTAAACCCACGGCGTTTGTAACCTCACCCGATATAGTGAAGTATTGCTGGCTGGCGCCCGTGGTTTTTTCTCCTCCATTGTTGGAGGGTTTTCCACGTTAAAATCTCGTGTCCCCATTGGTTTGATCGTTCCGCTCTTCGTCGTTTCTTTGCTATCGTTTATAACAAGTGGTATCAGAGCCCTGTTTCAGATCTGTTTTCAGATTAGGGTTTTGGATGGCATCGATGAAGTTCGATCTACCGGCGCTGGACTACAAGACGAGATTTTCGCTGTGGCAGGTCAAGATGCGTGCGATCCTCGCACAGTCCAATGATCTTGACGAGGCGCTGGAGAAATTCGGCGACAAGGATGCGGCGGCATGGACCGCCGATGAGAAGCGGAAAGACCGTAAGGCTTTATCGCTTATTCAACTTCATCTATCTAATGATATTCTGCAAGAAGTACTCCAGGAGAAAACCGCAGCGGCACTGTGGGCTAAGCTGGAGTCGATCTGCATGTCCAAAGATCTCACCAGCAAGATGCATGTGAAGATGAAGTTGTTCACGCACAAGTTGCAAGAAGGTGGTTCGGTAATGAATCACTTATCGATCTTTAAGGAGATCGTTTCTGACCTAGTGTCGATGGAGGTAAAGTACGATGATGAAGATCTAGCACTTTTACTTCTATGTTCGCTGCCAAATTCCTTTGCAAATTTTCGTGATACCATACTGTTAAGCCGTGATGAACTAACCACCGCGGAAGTATATGAGGCCCTGCTTGCCAGGGAAAAGATGAAAGGTATGGTACAGAAAGAGGAGACGTCGTCCTCCAAGGGCGATGCTTTGCAGGTCCGAGGGAGGCCTGAGCAGCGAGATAACCACTACAACTACAACAGAGACAAGAGCAAGGGTGACAGAGGTCGCTCAAAGTCTAAAGGCCGTGACAAGTTCTGCAGGTATTGTAAGAAATCTAATCATGTCATTGATGATTGTTGGAAGTTGCAGAACAAGGAGAAAAGAAAAGGTACTTACCAACCGAAAAATAATGAAGGTAATGATACCGGTGAGGCTTCTGTTGTTGATGGTAGTTCTGATGGCGAATGCCTAGCTGTTTTAGCTGCATGTGTTTCTCGTCAGGATGAATGGATTCTAGATACTGCATGTTCTTTTCATATTTGCTGTAACAAAGATTGGTTCAGTTCTTATGAGTTAGTGCAGACTGGAGATTTCGTGCGTGTGGGGAACGACCAGCAATGCAACATTGTTGGCGTTGGTTCCGTTCAGGTCAAGACACATGACGGTATGACACGCACGTTGACGGGAGTGAAACACATACCAACCATGGCAAGAAATTTGATCTCGCTCAGTACCCTTGACTGTGACGGGTACAAGTACAAAGGAGGAAATAAACTCCTAAAGGTATCAAAAGGTTCTCTCATTGTTATGGTTGGTGATATGAATTCTGCTAAGTTATATGTTCTTAGAGGTAGCACGTTATCTGGTACTGTTGCTGCTGTTTCTCATGATGACGCTAGTAAAACTAACCTTTGGCATAAGCGTCTTGGACATATGAGTGAACTTGGTATGGCAGAATTGATCAAGAGAGACTTGCTGCAAGGATGCAGTTTGGGTAAGATGCAGTTCTGTGAACACTGCATTTTCGGTAAGCACACAAGAGTTAAGTTTAATGCTTCTGTCCACACCACCAAAGGTACACTTGATTATGTACATGCTGATGTTTGGGGGCCATCTCGTAAGCCCTCTTATGGTGGTGCTCGTTATATGCTTACCATTATTGATGATTACTCTAGAAGAGTTTGGCCTTATTTCATGAAAAATAAGGATGATACGTTTGCTGCTTTTAAAGAGTGGAAAGCTATGATTGAAAGGCAAACAGAAAGGAAGGTGAAATTACTTCGTACTGACAATGGTGGCGAATTTTGTTCGAATGCCTTTAATGATTATTGCAGGAAAGAAGGCATTGTCAGGCACCTCACCATCCCGTACACGCCTCAGCAGAATGGTGTAGCGGAGCGGATGAACAGGACCATCATCTCCAAGGCTCGCTGCATGATCTCCAACGCTCGCATGAGTAAGCGTTTTTGGGCTGAGGCGGCTGCCACCGCCTGCTACTTGATAAACAGGTCACCATCTATTCCCCTCGACAAGAAAACTCCCATTGAGGTATGGTCAGATTATCCTGCTGATTATTCACAGCTTAAAGTTTTCGGCTGCACTGCTTATGCTCATGTTGATAATGGAAAGTTAGAGCCGAGAGCTATTAAGTGTGTGTTCATTGGTTATGGTTCGGGTGTAAAAGGATACAAGTTATGGAATCCCGAAACTAGCAAGGCATTTATGAGCAGGAGTGTTGTTTTCAATGAATCTGTTATGTACTTTGATAAGTTGTCCTCAGATGTTTTGCCAGATTTTTCTGAGGAGCAGGTTCGTGTCGAGGTGGAGCACTCTGTTGAAAAGGAAAATGTCACTGTTGACAATGATGGTGCTGCTACTTCAGATGATTCTGATCCTGATTCTGCTGGTTCTGATGATTCTGATTCTTCTGATTCTGATAATAATAATGTTCAGAACTCACCCCTGTTTTGCAGCCACAACAGTCTATTGCTGCTCGTAGGAACAGGAGGAATTGTGGTCCTCGACCACGTTTAATTGAAGAGTGTAACATTGTTGATTATGCTCTGAGTTGTGCAGAACAGGTGGAGCACGGACATGAGCCGTCCACTATACTGAAGCTATTGGTTCCGGTGACCGCGAGAAGTGGCTTGCTGCTATGCAAGAAGAGATGCAGTCACTCGAGAAAAATGGCACATGGGAAGTTGTGCGCTTGCCTAAGAAAAAGAAGGCAGTCCGCTGTAAGTGGATCTTCAAGAGAAAGGAGGGTTTATCTCCTAGCGAGCCTCCGAGGTTTAAGGCAAGGTTAGTTGCAAAAGGCTTCAGTCAAATTCCAGGTGTGGATTATAATGATGTTTTCTCTCCGGTTGTTAAGCATAGTTCAATTCGTACATTTTTCGGTATTGTTGCTATGCGTGATCTTGAGCTTGAGCAGTTAGATGTAAAGACTGCGTTTCTGCATGGAGAGTTGGAGGAGGAGATATACATGGACCAGCCAGAAGGGTTCATAGTGCCGGGTAAGGAGGATCTTGTGTGTAAGTTGAAAAGGTCCTTGTACGGTTTGAAACAATCTCCTCGTCAGTGGTATAAAAGGTTTGATTCTTTTATGTTGTCACATGGCTTTAAGAGGTCTGAATTTGATAGCTGTGTGTACATTAAGTTTGTTAATGGATCACCTATATACCTGTTATTATATGTTGATGATATGTTGATTGCTGCCAAGAGCAAGAAAGATATCGCTGCTCTCAAGTCACAGTTGAGTAGCGAGTTTGAGATGAAGGATCTTGGTGCTGCTAAGAAAATTCTAGGTATGGAGATTACCCGTGACAGAAATTCTGGTTTGTTGTTTCTTAGTCAGCAAAATTACATTAAGAAAGTTCTTCATCGTTTTAACATGCATGATGCAAAGTCTGTTAGTACTCCTATTGCTCCTCACTTTAAATTGTCAGCTGAACAATGTCCTAGTACGGATGAGGATTTTGAGTACATGTCTAGAGTTCCATATTCTAGTGCTGTTGGTTCTTTAATGTATGCCATGGTTTGCTCACGTCCAGATTTATCATATGCTATGAGTTTGGTTAGTAGATATATGGCTAATCCTGGTAAAGAACATTGGAAGGCTGTTCAGTGGATTTTCAGGTACCTTCGTGGCACATCCAATGCTTGCCTCAAGTTCGGCAAGACTGATGAGGAATCGTAGGCTATGTGGATTCAGATTTTGCTGCCGATTTGGATAAGAGGAGATCCCTCACAGGTTATGTGTTCACGCTTGGTGGTTGTGCCGTGAGTTCGAGGGCAACGTAAAGAATCGGTTTGGTTGAAAGGTTTGTTTGCTGAGCTTTGTGGAGATGATACTTGCATTAACCTGTTTTGTGATAGTCAGAGTGCTATTTACCTTACTAAGGATCAGATGTTCCATGAGAGAACAAAGCACATTGACGTCAAATACCATTATGTGCGTGATGTTGTTGCACAAGTTAAGTTGAAGGTATGCAAGATAAGTACTCATGATAATCCTGCTGATATGATGACAAAGTCAGTTCCTGTTACTAAGTTTGAGCTATGCTCAGGCTTAGTTGGTATCACTGTCTAACCCAAGAGGCTATTTGGCGCCGAAGGTGTTTTTTTTGTTTTTTCAGGGTGAAGTTCTCGTTCATGCTACAAGATGGAATTTGTCTCAAGGTGGAGTGTTGTTTTATGATGATCCAAATTCTATACTGATGAAGGCCAACTTGTGACGAAGGAGAGCGGACTGCAGCCGACCTAGGCTTTTATGCCACCATATATTCATCTTGTAAGCCGCCGGTTGGGGTAACCCATACATTGTAAACCCACGGCGTTTGTAACCTCACCCGATTATAGTGAAGTATTGCTGGCTGGCGCCCGTGGTTTTTTCTCCTCCATTGTTAGAGGGTTTTCCACGTTAAAATCTCGTGTCCCCATTGGTTTGATCGTTCCGCACTTCGTCGTTTCTTTACTATCGTTTATAACAAATTCATGTGACGGGCTGCCTCTTGAAGGCAGTCGCTCGAGTGATCTATTATATACTAAAAGCAAAATGAGTTAATTTTTCGAGACATCACGCTAATCCACATCATCTTAATTAATTTTAGTAGTTAGATCTCAAATGCATGGCTGAGATTTTATGAAAAAAAAAGAATAGTTACGTAAACATATATGACACGATTATGTTAACGTGATCACACATGTCACGTCCGCATAAATAGCTGCGTCCGTTTCAAAGACCAGCCGTATGTGCACAGGACTAAGGAACTAGCTTGGCTGTTAAAACAAATCACCGTTGGCTGCTCTCCGTAAAAAAAAATCTTGGCTGGCGTGACGATAGCTTCATGCGGAAAAACAAATCCTTGCTGTAACGTGGTGGGCTGATGGCAAAAGGTAGGGACTGTTAGATATGCACAGGGACAGTTTAGAAAAAAAATTAAACTGATCAATACGAGCACTCTCCGTTTTATTTGCCATCTTTATGAGTTTGAATAAAGATGTAGAAATAAATATAAACATTCATAATATTAAATTAGTATAATATGGAAATAAATTTTATGATGATTTTAATAAAAAAAAAATCTAAAACTTTATATTTTTCCTATATATTTGGTCAAAATTGTAAAGTTTGATTTTGACTACACGGAGGACGCGGGGTAATTATGAATGGAGGAACTAAGTTGTTCCTATGATTTAATACGCATAAATGACAAATTATTTAACTGCCATCAGACCAACACCCGCATAAAAGACCGGCAGAAGTTTGAAGTCATGGAGTTGTAAAATTAATGAAGTAATGATATTAGGCGCACGGTGTACATTGTTCTATGACGGAATCGTGGAATTTTAAATAAATTAGCACGAAATTAATGAAGTCCAGACTCTAGCCACGTGTACCAAATTTATTCGACTTCGCAAAAAATGCATGTTGAAGTTTAAAGTTCAGAGTCGTGAAATTTCAATATTAATGGAGTCACAACATTAGTCGCAATATCAACGGGAGGTCTCACACACTAAGAAAATTACCGCCTTAATGATACACACATGGCTGAATCAACACATATTCTCGCAAGGATGAGAATGTCCCTCCACTGAAGAACATTAGTCGACACACTATTGGCGGGAACGTCCCTCATACTATGAAATAATTTGGCTTAATGATACACAGAGCGCTAAGTCATCATAGATTCCCACTTGATATGTTTAATTGTTAGTGTCTACACGGCCTGTCCATAAATTTTTTATCCAATGACCAAAAATATCTTACGAATTGTTTTGGCAGATATTGCTTGGTTTGTATGATAGACATTGGATTATTTTATGTGTCTTTAGCTCATATATCAAAATCAACGTAAAAGCATATGTCAGTCCAATTGTACTTTCAAATTGAGAAATCATTGGGAGTCTTGAACTATGATATCTAAACCACGTAGTCATTTTGAATAACAGAGAAAATACATGTGACCGGGTGAGTAAAACCATTGAATGAAAATAAGGATAATTTAAGTAGTTTGCAAAACTTATAATCACACTTCTCTAACTTTGACTATTGATGTACAAACATGTTAATAAATATGCTTATAAGAAAATAGTTTAAAGATATAAACACACACACATGTTTCTATAACGTTCCACAAACTAACATGGAGTGAGTAAATGAGAGGGAGAAACATGACCACAAGATAATTTTCACTATTTAATGTGACCTACCTAGGAGGATATACGTTCTATTTTGATTTAATGACTTTTTATCAAAAACGTACTGATATAACATCAAGTAAAAACTACAGTTCGGTTTACAGATCGAATATCATGGGTGTTTGAACATATGGCATAGTAATCATTTGCCACAATTTTAGATTATCAAAGATGTTACTAACATACGTGATATTTTGCTTACCAAAATATTTACAATAGCTGTAGAACCATTTAATTTATTGTCACATAAGGGGATATAAGGTGATATCAGTGAAAACATATTTTTATTTCTTAAACACTTTCAACCAAATATAGATGATGCCCTCGCATTTGCGAGGGCCACCCTGCTAGTTTGTAAAACAATGCATTTTCGAGTGACGCTTGCACCGGCCAACATGAAAAGAATTAAATCTATTGTGTTTCCGAAACGTGTGCACGACGAGCTGGCAATTTGCTTTTCTGCAATTTGATTTTCTACGCACATACTATAACACTTGGCTCTTGGCACGATTAAGACGGCAGCAGCGTCGGTCGGCATGCATGCATTGATGCATATCGACAAAAATCACCTTATTTCTGAACTAAACATCAAATTCAACGATGCACAGTTTTAAGTGAACATCAAATCCACCATTTCCTCAAAAAAAAAAAGATTAACTATCCACCCGTTTCTGAGAATTTCAGCATCTGCCAATTTTGCTCGCCCAAATAAATACACTCCATACATGAATACGATAAGCTCAAGAAGACAAATTAATTTGCATACGTCTATGTTTTTATTTTGGTTTGGGTTGCTCACCACATATACCATGTGGTTACGTCTATGTTGTCTATGTGCTTGTACCGGCCTCGTGCCTCCGACAGCGGCAGTTAGAAGAAGCCGCACCATAGCAATAGAAGTGCTATTGGAACCGCCGGTGGGTGGTGTTTTTCGTTTGGCGCTCCAATAACAATAGGAGGGTCATTGTGAGGATGAGCACAATCGCACGGAACCGTCACCCTTGGGGCGGACCAGCTACCGTGTTCTTAAACGTATCTTACTTACGAGTATTCGTTAACATCCGGTTATCTGGCTTAATTCATGTTGCCGGTAGCCGCTTGAAGGCAGTCGCTCGAGTGATTCGTAAAACAATGTATCACATACTATAACACTTGGCTCTTGCCACGATTAAGACGGCAGCAGCGTCGGTCGGCATGCATTCATATCTACAAAGCCCACCTTATTTCTGAACTGAACATCAAAACCCAACGATGCAGCACAGTTTCATATTGAATTATTGACAATTAACTATGCACCCGTCGATGAGAATTTCAGCACCTGCCAATTTTGCTAGCCTAAATAAATACAAACTTGCCTGAATATGATAAGCGAGAGAAGACAAATTAATTTGCATGCGATGATGTGGTACCTAGACATGTCTCACGTGTAGCTGGATGTATCCCTGCCGGCCAGGATCCGATTTCAATGCCTCCGTCGTGTGCCATTGCCACTTGCCAAATTGTTTCCTATCAGCTATAGGGACCAACAATTATGATATCGGTAGCTCATCAATATTCTGGCAATTTGTGCGTGACCCTCTGGACCCATCCCCTAAATTGATCCATGTGCATACACTAGGCATATTCCAGTGTAGCATTACGTGAGTTCAGGCCTTAGAATTATATGAATTTCAGGTAGTAAATCCTTCGATGTCAACTCGTACAAACTCTTTCTGATGATAGATCACAAAGTGTATAGACACGACACAGAGAACTTGTTGTTCCAAAATTGAGATCCATACAAGAAATTTACAAAAAAAAAAATTGTTCCAAAAACAAACAATACATCTTTTTTGCACTACGTGAAGAAATTATTAGTACATCACCATGAATAGTTTTTGTAGACTTGCATGCAAAAATTTGTAAAGTAGGCTAGGACTTAGACACTCCATAATTAATAAATGCAACCCCAAACGTACATGCATTTGCCACGATTGACTAACGAATTTGTCGACCCCTCTCTCTCTATCTCTATCTCTGGAGCGAGGACGCCACCTCCAATGTCATTCATCGATCATCCCTCGATTGAGGATAGAGACGTGGTCAAATTAGGATTAGCTAGCATATAGGATGGTCCTTGCGTCATCAACACGATACAGGTGGTTGCACCGGATTGATAACGGTGCAATTGCACGCATCCATCCAAAACTTCAAGTGTCACTACTCTCGTCCGCACACACGTGTACTACCGCACTAGTACACGTGTACCATGCATGCATGACTCAGGAAACACGAAATTAATTAAGAGAGACTGCATGATTGATAGAGATGAGGCGAAGTATAGGTTAAGGTCAGCATCACAGGAACACATACTAATGAAGCTGATCGTAGCCATTGATGCATATAATTTTTCGCAAACAGTCCGGCCTTATTTGACCAATAGGACAAAATACCAATTCCTTAAAAAAACCTACAAAAAAAGAAACATCAAGATAAAATAAAACTATATCATTGAAATAGTTATACCTCACGAGAAAGTAAGAAGATAAACGTGCGAAACACCAAATTGGTACAAACGAAGCAAACCTCCTATGTCTCAGAGGAGCTTGGTGGCGACCTTGGTTCGAATCTGTCGACATTCGTATAGGTCCCGAGGTGACTGGTAGAAAATGGGCCTATGGTCCCGGTTCGGTTGGGCCATCAGTCCCGGTTGCCCAACCGGGACTGGCCAATCGGGACTAATGCTAGTCCCGGTTGGGCCACGAATCGGGACCAATGGGTGGCCACGTGGCCAGTTCTGGTTGGGCGTGGGGGGAGACTCATTGGTCCCGGTTCTTGTTACGAACCGGGACCAATGAGTCCTTTTTTTTTTTGGTATTTAGGGTTTAGGGTCTCCCTCTCGCCGGTGCCCCCTCTCGCCGGTGCCCCCTCTCCCTCTCGCCGGTGCCCCCTCTCCTTCTCGCCGGTGCCTCCTCTCCCTCTCGCCGGTGCCCCCTCTCCCTCTCGCCGGTGCCTCCGTCGTCTCCCCCTTCTTCGCATCGCCGACGTGCTCTCCATCGTTTCCGTACGCATATTATACGCTCTACTATATACACAGTACATGTTGATGCATATATAATTAATATTCGATCTCTTGCGAGAATACAACTATTTAATTACATGGAGATAGATCAAGCCATCAAGGCATATGTAGTTCATCGTCCGAAGCATAATGTTCTCCCCTTTCATCGATGACCTCCCTAAGCAGAAATCCCGCCAATTCCTCTTGAATTGCTCCTACGCGCAGTTCTGGGTCGATCTTCTCCCGCATTTTGCTGAAAGCAGTTGTTCTCCGCTCAGTGGTCAACTCGCGAATGAACTCGCAAACGTAGAATCCACATAAATTACTCCCCGGTGGCTGCTGCGGACTTTCCACCGTTTTATAAGTTAGCTCATCTTTGAATGGACCTTCTACCTTCTGTTTGAAAATTGTCCAACACCTGCTTTGGCAAAGAAAATGAACAAAGGAGTTATTAATTACTTGACATCAGGGAACGAACGAAAGAGGGCGATATAATGCGATAATGATTGAAATTACTTGTTGAGCATTTCTTTCATGTCGGACCACAACGCTTGGTCCCAACTTAATGAGTCGTGGACTTCAACTGTGGACTTGTCAGGTTGAATGCTTAGCAGAATCCAGTGGAACCTGCGGACGTTTACATAAAGCAGACATGCATAGCTCATCAATTACACTTAACATCGAGAAAGCCAAATAAAAATATGTACAAGACAGAAACACTCACCTGAAGTTGTAAGGAAATAGTATTTCCGTACAGAAATGTTGCATGGTTAAAAAGGTGGTCAGGTCATGCTCCACGTCTTTGGGGTGATTGACTAACGTATGTGAATTCACGATATATGGGTCAACGAACCCAACCTCAAAAACTTTAGATCTTTTGCATTCCAGCATCTTCATTCTGCATAATAGCGTACAAAAGGATATATATATAGTCAGGATAATATAATACAGGCAATGAACGAGCTGAGCTAGAGACTTAATTACGAAAATAAATCACTTACAGACAATAGCAAGAGAGGATAGATTTGTCGAGGGCGCGCTTTTGGAATAACTGGAACAGTTCAGTCAGTTGAACCTGTATAATGTAACGTTTGAAGAAATGCTCCACTCTAACGTCCAGCGGAAACCACTCTTTCGCGTCCTTCTTTGATGTGTGCACCAGGTACCAGGTATGCAGATTTCGCATATGTGTTGATAGACCCGTCAGCTCCTCATTACTGACCATAGGCTCCCCTTGGACATATTTCCGTGCCATCTCTAACATTGGCGCATATTCATAGCCTAAAAGTTGACCAAGGCTCATACCCAAGGCGGTAGCCTGTTCCTTGGCCTGAGATACAGTGACACCAAGTTCTTTAGCAGCAGCTATGGCTCTGGGGTCCAATAATTCCAGGTCCTTATCCATAGCGACTCTGAAGTCCTTGTCGACATCGGAACACACTATGAGCGGGGGGACCGATTGATTTTTCTGCTGTCCGAGCTGGGCAATTTGTTTCCCGCTTTTTGCACTTCTTCCCTTGTTCTGCTCAGACTGGGCACGTGCTAGCTTAGTAAGTTCACGACCATAGTCAGATGGCAGATTCATCGATATCTGGGATGGCTGCTCAAGGAAGGACTTTCTCCACTTTTTGGATTTTTCATCGTATACCGGCTTCTGCTCGGGCTTTTTTGGTGCAAAAAAAGCCTTATTGTAGGCAGCCACCTCCGCGGCGTTTTCCGCTACAGTCCTGTCATAAGGTCTAATGGGAAGATTCTTATGAGGTACTGTTGGGAGGGGCGACCTTTTACGTTTCGGTGATCGCTTACCCCTCATAGTACGAGCGGTGGGCGGAAACGGCTGACGCGGCGGCGGAGACGGCTGCGCTGGAGACTGGTGAGGCGGTGAAGAGGACTGTTGCGCTGGAGAATGCTGAGGCGGTGAAGAGGACTGTTGCGCTGGAGACTGGTGAGGAGTCGATGGCCTTGGCTGCCAGTTCGGAAGCACGATGAATTCCTTTGGCCATAGAATGGTCGCTTTCTTGGCTTCTCCAAGTTCAAGCACCTCCCCATCTTCACCTGCAGGGTGTTGCAGCTTCAGCTCCTCATAATCTTTCATCACTTCATCCACCGCGACAACAGCGTAGCCATTTGGAACCGGAGAGAAATGGTAAGTTGGATTAGGTCCAATTGGTACGACATAGCCGACCGCCACCTTCACGGTTAAGTTAAAAACTTTCACATGCATCTCACAAGGTGTGCTCTCCGTGATATCATCCACTGGGTAGCGACGAAGTGGAGCCACTGCATCATCATTACCATCCTGGAGCTCCGTGGAAGCCACGCTGCTTTTCCGATTCGATGGGCCACCGGTACCATCGCATGCAGCTTCTACCATGTGCCGTTGAGATTGGCCGCTAGTACCTTGCTGGCTAAGCACGGCAATTTGTTCCTTCTGCAGCTTTAATTCTTCTTCTATATTAGCAGCCGGTCTGCAGCAGCGCGTGCTTCCATTGCCTCCCTTTCCTTTCTCCTCTGATGGCTTCTATCAGGAAATTTCTTCCTGTGCTCGGGAATCGCAATTGTCTTGGGCTTGGAGCCAGGTACGCCTCGTAACCGTCCGTCGTGTTCCTTATTCCCAAGGGCGCGTGTGAGCTCGTCATCCTCTCTATCGGGAATGAACCGTCCCTCTTCAACATCCTTTACTGCATTTCTAATTTCTTGGATGGGTAGTAGGGGATTATCTTTGTGTCTTCTGTTATATATGCACTTCCCTTCTGCGTCCAACGTGCCCCCATGCCCGTAAAACCAATTTCTTGCCCGTTCGATCCACTTGAGTGGCTCTGGAGTGATCCCATTAGCCAGCAGGTCCGCCTCAAGTTTCTCCCACTTAGGCATGCTACCAGCGTAGCCACCAGGCCCCATAGTATGGTGGTACATCTTTAGAGCAGCATTTGCCGCATTTTTTGCAGACTTTTCCAGAGCTTCCTCTGATTTCTTGTACGCCACAAATTCTTCCCAGTAGTCCTTTATCTTCTCATACCCTTTATCGAAGTCTGGAGTCTTATTTTTCTTGACAAACAGTTTGTTCAATCTTTTCTTCCAGTTCTTGAATAGCTCGGCCATCTTCTTAAGTGCCCAGTCCTTGACTTTTTGCTCCATGATTTTCCGGGCAATCTTTTCTGCCTCATCTGGATCCTCCTCATCTGAATCCACCTCTGGCGCCGGCAGGGTGAAATTAACCATGAGCTTTCTCCAAAGTCTTTCTTTGCCCTCATCGCTGACATATAGCTGTCCTTTCTCCTTTGGCCGATGCCATTCTCGAACGGTGATCGGGATGAAGTCCCTAACAAGAACTCCGCATTGCTTTACCATTTTATTTTTAACACCAGGGGGAGCAGTCGGTGTGCCGTCTTCAGCGACTCTTTCGATCGTGTACCTTTCTTGGTCGCCCAACTTTTTGGCTGGGCCTCGTTTTGTCCTTACAGAAGATTTGCTCGATCCGGAGGGCTAAAAGAAGAAAGAGCGTTAATATATGTATATAGACATCAGAGGCTTAATTAATACAATCTTCGGCTTCATTAATATATGTATATGCACCTCGCCGGAGTTTGCAACATTTAATGTTCCACCGGAGCCTTCGGCTTCTCCCTCGTCGGCTTCTCCCTCGCTGACTTCTCCCTCACCCCGGCCGTCGGGTTCTACCTCACCGGAGCCGTCTCTTCGGTTGAGAGACTCATCTCCCTCACCGGAGTTGTTCAAAAACTCCGTGGTGACATCGACAATATCTTCCGGCCCGCGGATTATATCCTGGAGGATATTTTCCTGATCTTCGTCTCGTTCCATAGTTTCTGCAAATTAAGAACAATGCACAAAACTTTAGTTGGGTAACTTGTTCCATATGTCAAGATACATCTACAATATCATCTCATTTGCAAGAACAAATTAGAAACTTCATATGCTGCCTTATAATCCATTTGCAAGAGCACCTCGGGCGGGGAGCGGCAGAGCACCTCGGGCGGGGATTCTTGGGCGCGACGGCGAACTCGGAGACCCTAAACCCTAAAACATCAAGAAATTAAAGCCATTAAGCTCAAGAACATAAGACTCAAGCTAAAATATACATCAATATAGCTAAAATCATTTGCAAAGCTAAAATTAAAATTAACATCAATATAATCTACAATCTAGCTACAATGCAAAATCTACCCGTAAACTCGTATCGTAAACCCGTAAACTCGTAAACTCGTATCGTAAACCCGTAAACTCGTATCGTAAACCCGTAAACTCGTAAACTCGTATCGTAAACCCGTAAACTCGTATCGTAAACCCGTAAACTCGTAAACTCGTATCGTATCGCAGGGGTCTTTGGTCCCGGTTGCTGGAAAACTTTAGTTGGGTAACTTGTTCCATATGTCAAGATACATCCTAGGTCATGTAGGTCAATTTAAATGGAATTGCAATGACTAATAAAATCATTTCCACAAATTCCATATTTAATATAAGAAGGTATTTTAGTTCTTCTAATTTAACATTGTTTTAGATGTTAATAGAAGTCAAATTTCAAATATAAACACTTATTTAAATTAGCTCCATAACTAAAGGAAGTGCATTGAAGTTATTTCCAAATATTCACCAAATTGAAATGTTCCAAAATGTTTGTATTTTGACATAAATAGCTAGCATTTATTTTTCTGTGCATTTTGATATATTATTCATATTTTTCTGTTAAACAGATTAAAAGATATTGATTTTACAAGTTTAAATCATTTGCTGGCATTTATTAATTAAGCTGGGCCCCACCTGTCAGAGATTTAATAATTTCCAAACTCATTTTAGGAAAAGAATAAAAGGCTGACAGCCGGGGCCCACATGTCAAAGACACAGGAGCACCCACGGCGGCTCTGCTCCGACGAGTCTCGCCGGAGGAGGGCGAGCGGGCACGCGCGACTGGGCGTGTTGCACGCGCACGTGCATGGGGAGTCGTTCGTGGGCGGCACCGTGACCAAATGGTCGCCGGAGCACCACCGGCGACGACGGTTTGCGGCGGACGGCGGCGGACATCGACGCGAGGAAGAAACAGAGCGCAATAGAGAGGGAGAGAAGGTCCACGAGGACCGTGAGCTCACCAGGAAGCTGTAGAGATGGTCGGCGAGGCGAGGCGAGGTTGAAGACGGCCGGAATCAAGCTCGAATTGCGGTGGCGCGGCGGCCGTGCGGCTAGGGTTTCACCGGTAGAGAGATAGAGAGCACGGGCGTCGAGGGCGCGGCGGCGCGGGCGTCGAGGGTGCCGGCGTCGAGGGAGCGTCGACGGCGAGGTCGGGCAGCCTGACGGCGCAATTTCGCTCCGTCGCTTCTCCGGGGACTTAGGCGTTTTCTGCGAATGAATCGGGGAAGGAGAAGGGGAAGCAGTTAAGTAGCAGGGGGCTCATTGGTCCCGGTTGCTGGCAAGAACCGGGACCAATGCCTCTTTGGTCCCGGTTCTTGCCAGCAACCGGGACCAAAGAGTGGGTAATTTAATGCCAGATCCAGTGGCGCGTTCATGGACTCTTTGGTCCCGGTTCTTGCCAGCAACCGGGACCAAAGAGTCCTTTTTCAAATTATTTCGAACTTTTCAGTTCTGAAATGTTGTTCCCGCCTTTTTTTTTCTTATTTAGGTGTTTGAATATGAATTTCAAATGGTTTTGAATCTGAAAAGACTTTCAACATGAAAAGTGTTTAAATTTGAATAAATAATCCAAAACCATTTTCTGTTTTCTGAAATAATTATTCTAACTATACAAACTATTAACCATTTTGCCATTTTCAATTAAAAATATATTAACTTTATTGCATATTTTCAATCAATTTTACATTATTATTGTCATTTTCAATTTAATATGGATAAATTCATATCTTTAAATCCGTAAGTCGAAATTCGACAAATAATCCGTAAGCAGAAGTAAATGCAGAACAATTTCAGTAAACCTATATTTGTAAGATGAATGTTTGGTGTTGTAAAATGCAGAAGAAAGCAGATAAAAATTATTAATTCATTTATCTTAATGCATTACATAAAAGGTTTAATACATTATTACACATGATACAACGTCTCACAAGCGCTTGAAAGAAACACACCCCTGATCCAACATCACCAACATTATTCTACATAAACGGACTTGCTGGCTCGAAGGCCGTAGGATTAGGGGGAACGGCGGGAGGAGCCAGCCCCGTGGGCGGCCGCCCGGTTCTCGCGCGCACGTTTGCGGCGGAGGGCAAGATCCATGGAGGATGAGTCTTTCAGCGCCCAATCCAGATCGGAAGCCTCCTTCGCCTTGAGCTGGTAGGAAGTCTTGGCTCGCTGGACAGGGTAGTCGCGGACAGACTGGAAGGAGGCTTCCATGGCCTCCTGTATCTGCAACCCACAACCTTCTTCCCCGTCGTCGCTCCAGTCGAAGTCGTCGTCCGCTCCTCCTCCACGGGAGGAGCGGCGGCGCCTGGTGGAGGTGCAGCGGCGCCAGGTGGAGTGCGGCGGCACCTGGTGGAGCAGGAGGCCGGTAGCTGGGCATTCCTCTCCACGCCGGGCTCGTGGGCATACGGCGGGATAGACTCCCGCGGTTGCGCCCAAGCGCGCTCTGCCGAGCACGCTCGACCTCGTCCAGAATGCGCTGCGGCGGGCGTGGCGGATCCATCTCGTGGAGACGATGTGTTCGAGGCTAGGAATGGTGGATTAGGGTTTACCCCGTCGGCGACAATATATAAAGACCTCCAGGGCAGCGCTGGGGGAGGACACGTGCCCAGGGAAGCGCTGGGGGAGGACACGTGTCGTGACCGCAAAGCCCGTCTTTAGTCCCGGTTGGTGTTACCAACCGGGACTAAAGAAGCACACGGATCGTGTGTTTCTTTCAAGCGCTTGTGAGCCGTTGGATCAGGGGTGTGTTTCTTTTGAGGGATTGTGAGCTGTTGGATCAGCAGTATCACGACCACTTCGTGAGCCACATGACCCGGTTGGTGTTACCAACCGGGACTAAAGAAGCACACGGATCGTGTGTTTCTTTCAAGCGCTTGTGAGACGTTGGATCAGGGGTGTGTTTCTTTTGAGTGATTGTGAGCTGTTGGATCAGCAGTATCACGACCACTTCGTGAGCCACATGACCCGGTTGGTGTTACCAACCGGGACTAAAGAAGCACACGTACCCTATATATAGCCGCCCTCCTCAGACAGGTTACTCACTCACACAAAACATTCCAGCGTCACTCGGAGAGGCATCTTTGGGCAACCAGCGGCAAGACGTCTCTGATGACCTGCGACCGTTCCAAACGGTTGCAGATCATCAGAGATGTGTTGCCGGACGGTTGTAGATCATCAGAGACGTCTTGCCGCTGCTTGGATCGAAGTGGCGCTCAAACACAAAACATTCCAGCGTCACTCGGAGAGGCATCTTTGGGCAACCAGTGGCAAGACGTCTCTGATGACCTGCGACCGTTCCAAACGGTTGCAGATCATCAGAGACGTCTTGCCGGACGGTTGTAGATCATCAGAGACGTCTTACCGCTGCTTGGATCGAAGTGGCGCTCAAACTCACGAGCCACCGTCGGGCTGTATGCAGGGGGAACTGTGTTTGGACGGTCGAAGCTGAGGTTTGAGAGGTTCCCACGGGAGGTGTGGGAGCCGACAACCACCTACCACGCGTGTTTCACCGGTCGTCATGCAATTAATTAACAGAAAACAAAAAAGAAAACTCACATGTGATATAACCCATTTCTTCTAGATGGAAACTCCCATTTCGTGTATTATGGTTTTCACCACATAAAGGTTTAATACATTACTACACATCACATAAAGGTTTAATACATTACATTGATTTACATAAAAGCCATGAACCCTTCTTCGCGTATGTCCCTGGCCTATGATCGCTTCAGCCGTAACCATGGAGCATCTTCATTATTTAACGGGATGCTTGGGTCAGTTCTCACTGTGAAGGGCGGAATTTCATCAAACTTATCATAATCTGCTGACATGTCTGTCTTGTCCTCGACTCCCACGATGACGCTTTGGCTCATCGTCTGATGTATTCGTTTGCTTTTTTTTCTTTTTTTCGGTCTGGAGGACATGTCCTTCACATAGAAAACCTGAGCCACATCATTGGCTAGGACGAATGGTTCGTTCTTGTAACAACCAAGATTCTTGAGATCCACTGTTGTCATCCCGTACAGCTGGTCTACCTTTATCCCTTCTCCATTCATGTTGACCCAACTGCACCGAAACAAAGGGACCTTAAAAGTAGGTCCATAGTCAAGTTCCCATATCTCCTCTATGCGACCATAGTATGTGTCCTTTTGCCCATCGTCGTTTGTTGCATCAAAGCGGACACCACTGTTCTGGTTGGTGCTCTTTTTATCTTGGGCGATCGTGTAAAATGTATTCCCATTTATCTCGTACCCTTGGAAATTCAATACAGTCGAAGATGGTGACGCGGCCAACAAGTAGAGCTGATCTCCGACAGTGGTGTCATTCATGAGCTGTAATCGCAACCAACTGCCGAAGGTCTCCATGTGTTTTTCTTTAATCCAGGAGTCATCCTTCCCCGGGTTCTTGGAGCGTACATAATTCTTGTGTTCCTCGATATACGGAGCCACGAAGGTGGAACTTTGTAGAACTGTGTAGTGTGCTTGAGTTAAAGAATGCCCGTCCCTACATATCAGTGCTTTCTTTCCTAGCGTGCCTTTTCCACTCAGTCTCCCCTCATGCCGCGATTCAGGAACACCAATCGGCTTAAGGTCAGGAATAAAGTCAACACAGAACTCAATGACCTCTTCTGTTCCATAGCCCCTTGAGATGCTTCCTTCTGGCCTAGCACGGTTATGAACATATTTCTTCAAGACTCCCATGAACCTCTCGAAGGGGAACATATTGTGTAGAAATACAGGACCGAGAATGGCAATCTCGTCGACTAGGTGAACCAGGAGATGCGTCATAATATTGAAGAATGATGGGGGGAACACCAACTCGAAGCTGACAAGACATTGGACCACAGCCTTCTGTAAACTTGGTAGAGTTACTGGATCGATGACCTTCTGAGATATTGCATTGAGGAATGCACATAGCTTCACAATGGGTACTCGAACATTTTCCGGTAGAAGCCCCCTCAATGCAACCGGAAGCAACTGCGTCATAATCACGTGGCAATCATGAGACTTCAGGTTCTGGAATTTTTTCTCTGCCATATTTATTATTCCCTTTATATTTGACGAGAAGCCAGCCGGGACCTTGATACTGCTCAGGCATTCAAAAAAGATTTCCTTCTCTGCTTTGGTAAGAGCGTAGCTGCTTAAGTATTGACGCCCTTTATCCGTCTGCTTGTTGTATGGGTCTTTCATACGTTGCTGGTCTGCCCGTGCTTCCGGTGTATCTTTTGTCTTCCCATACACGCCCAGGAAGCCTAGCAGGTTCACGCAAAGATTCTTCGTCACGTGCATCACGTCGATTGAAGACCGGACCTCTAGGACTTTCCAATAGGGTAGCTCCCAGAATATAGAGCACTTCTTCCATATGGGTACGTGGTTGTCAGCGTCATTCGGAACAGATAGACTGCCAGGACCCTTTCCAAAGATTACTTCTAAATCCTTGACCATGTCATATATAACATCACCATCAGGGAGGTTAGGCTTCTTCCGGCGATCTGCCTCACCGTTGAAATGCTTGCCGGGCTTTCTTACGGCATGACTGTTCGGAAGAAATCGACGATGCCCCAGGTACACATTCTTGTTTCCCAAATGTATACTTTCAGTCTTATCTAAACAGTGCGTGCATGCATTGTATCCCTTGTTTGACTGTCCTGAAATGTTACTAAGAGCAGGCCAATCATTGATGGTTACGAACAGCAACGCTCGTAGGTCAAATTCCTGTTGTTTGTGCTCATCCCACACACGTACACCTGGTTCGGACCACAACTGCAAAAGTTCATCAACTAATGGCCTTAGGTACACATCAATGTCGTTGCCGGGTTGCTTCGGGCCTTGGATGAGCACTGGCATCATAATGAACTTCCGCTTCATGCACAACCAAGGAGGAAGGTTGTAGATACATAGAGTCACGGGCCAAGTGCTATGACTGGAGCTCTGCTCCCCAAAAGGATTAAAGCCATCTGTACTTAGACCAAATCTTAAGTTCCTTGCGTCATCTGAAAATGTCGGGAACTCTCTGTCGATTTTTCTCCACTGGGACCCATCGGCGGGGTGTCTCAACTTCCCGTCTTTCTTACGCTCTTCTTTGTGCCATCGCAACAACCTGGCATGCTCTTTGTTTCTGAACAGACGTTTCAACCGTGGTATTATAGGAGCATACCACATCACCTTAGCAGGAACCCTCTTCCGGGGGGGCTCGTCATCGCCCTCAACATCACCAGGGTCATCTTGTCTTATCTTGTACCGCAGTGCATTGCATACCGGGCATTTATCCATATTCTCGTACTCACCGCGGTACAGGATGCAGTCATTAATGCATGCATGTATCTTCTGCACATCTAATCCTAGAGGGCAGATAGCCTTCTTTGCTTCGTATGTAGTCTCGGGCAATTCGTTATCCTTTGGAAGCTTCGGCTTCATTATTTTCAGTAACTTCTCAAATCCCTTGTCAGAACAACCAGTCTCTGCCTTCCATTTCAGCAGTTCCAGTGTGGTACCGAGCTTTGTGCTGCCATCTTCGCAGTTTGGGTACAGCAACTTTTTGTGATCCTCAAGCATGGCCTCCAACTTTAGCTTCTCCTTTTCTGTATCGCATTCTCGCTTTGCATCAGAAATGACCCCACCAAGACCATCAGCGGGCTCATCTGATGCCCGATGTTCACCTCTTTCTTCTTCAACGTCTTCCATAACAGTATCACCGCATTCCTCAGGGAACATAGGATAGTTGTCATCATCCTCCTCTTCTTCATTGTCTTCCATCGTAACCCCTCTTTCTCCGTGCTTGGTCCAACAATTATAGCTGGGCATGAAACCTTTCCGAATCACGTGGTCTTGAATGGTTCTCGGGTCAGAGTACTCCCTGACGTTCCGACACTTCTCACATGGACAAGGCATAAAATTATTCACTTTGTTTGCCTCAGCCACATCGAGAAATTTATGCAGGCCTGCAATAAACTCGGAACTGCGTCGTTCGCCGTACATCCATCGCATCCGTGCATCCATCTGCATCATATATATAATTAAGTTTATCAAATACCATTACAATAACATCTTGAATAGTGAAATGACCACCGTACATCGACACGTGCAATATTTCTGTATCAATTACAGACGAAAAGGATAAAGTTGCTAACCTCGGCCGAGGATATCATTTTGTGTGAACTTAAGTGTGGGTCGGGCATTTCATCGAACACATCTTGTGCGTGGCAAAGGAAAAAAAAATAGCACCCACTTCCCACCAATCCAAGAGAAAAAAATTAGAGGAGAGAAGGGGGGTGGGGGTTATTTATAGGCAGGGAGGGGTATTGGTCCCGGTTCTTGGCACGAACCGGGACCAAAGCTCCGCTGGCTCTGGAGCTTTGGTCCCGGTTCGTGCCAAGAACCGGGACCAATACCCCCAACCGAACCGGGACCAATGGTCCACGGGGCCGTGGCAACTCGAACCGGGACCAGTGCAGGCACTGGTCCCGGTTTTTACCTGAACCGGGGCTAATGGCTGGGGCGGCCCTGGACCAAAGATTTTTTTCTACTAGTGTGGTCATATTTTTGAAATGGATTTTCGGAGTGACCACATGTGTCATTAGTTTCAGCCAGTGATAGATTTTGCACAATATAGTGATTATGTCTCCCAAAAATGTTGTATAATATCACACATTGCTTATTTAATCTTGTCGATGTGATCTAACTATACGTGTTCCTACAAACAGTGGCATGTCAATTTTAACATTTCTGTATTTTAAGCGTATAAATGAAATTTTACTATTCCTGCGTCAACTTGTTAGGTACTCTCCAAACTAAATGTATTGGACCACTGAAATCTGAAATTGCAGATCCATATATACGTGGACCTTGGTACGTACAGACATGCGTACGTATTATCCGGTGAGGTGGTTGGATGAAATTGAATTAGCTGCCACTCCAGACCAAGCTGGGCATCCCCAAAGATAAGAGAAAGCAGAAAAAAAAAGAGGGAAGCGTGGCGGAAGCAGACGGGACGGCGATGGAAGGAAGGATGGTCCTGCATGCTGGGTCTGCGTGGGCCTGACATGTCCAACGGGCCGGGGCCCACCAGCGTCCTCTCAATGACGTCACTCGTTTTTTATTTCCTCCGTACACTGCTCAGAGCTCAGTCGCTATGGCAAATTAGAAAATCTGTACATGCACACAAAATTTTACAAGCCCAGCGACACAAACCCCGCACTTAACGTCTATATAAACTAAAATTTGGTTTTGCTTTCCTCTCGTTAAGTTTCTACTCCCTCCATTTCCTTATTGCGGCAGTAGGCCCATAATCAAGAACCAAGCAATCATAGTACGATGACGACGCTGAGATTTGTTAACATAGTTCGCCGAACTCGACTACATCTGCGGGGCGTGACTACGGGCGCTCCTCCCCATTGTACCGCAACCCTGGTCGCCCTAGGCGCCGGCACAAGCCGCCGGCTCCCCTGCGTGCCTGTTACTATCAAGTCGTCATGAGTTACAACATGTGGTGCTCCCTCATTATATGGGAGGCACAGACTACAAGAGTTCGACTCGAACACTATTCATATCTAACCACACCTAATACAACTCTAAGTCCAAACGTAACCCAACTCGTACACAATATTCGACACAAACATAACACTTATAATAATTATAAGATGTTTTATGTGTTCAAAATGTCGACTAGCTACGAACCTAAATTAGTAAACATACACACTAAAAAGTTGTTTAAATACATATAGATACAAGTAAATCAGAAAAAGTTAAAACATATTACATTTAAGAACGGAGGGAGTAGTCACTAGATATGCATAAGAGAATATATTTCTAACACTTTGAAAATTATTGTTTAATCGTGTATATAGAAAGTCTACTTTGGACAATGTTAAATGTCCTCGGTTCCCATTAAAGCTCCACACAAAGCTAATATTTTCCCATGTCTAGAATTTCCATTCCCATAAGCCGACCGTAAGTGTTCTTACATCAATTGGACATTAATTATTATTATATCTCAATCAATCTTCTTCCCCATACAGTTACATAACTAAATTTTTGGGGAAATCAATAATGCGTTGTATTTTTACTGCGCAGTTGTTTTTTGGTATTTTTTCTTCTATTTTTTTCTTTCATTTTCAAATAAAAACTTGGTTAGTTCGCACTCTGAATATACACCATTTGCGCCTCTTGAACACATCCAATTTTAGTGTTTTTATGATGTGCAACATCGTACTTACATAAATCTGCAAAATAGTATGTTTGTACTACTAAAATATATCTTCATAATTTGTTATGTGTTTTAGTTATTATTTCGCCGGTTGCATTTTAAATTTGCGCTAGCTGTACATTTTCACGGTGTAAAATTATTTGGTCGATGAAACCATGTGTTTTTAATGTGCTAGCGACTATTTTGTGTTGCTGAATATGTTTTTTTCTTCTGCTCGACCGTAACGCGGAATAAACTCATTGGAAGCTCGCAATGACGCAGGCCTTTATTCATCGCATGAAACGGAGGGATTCTACCCAAAGGAAAATAAAATGGGAGATATATATTTCCATCTCGCTGCCCGCCCTCCTCGAGCCGCCGCCTCGCCGCCCCGCCCTCCTCGAGCCGCCGCCTCCGCCGCCCCGGCCTCCCTCTAACTCCCCCACCTTCTCGGGCACCGGCGAGCACCACCGCACCGCACCCCCCGTTAAGTTTCTTCCGAGCCTCCACCTGCGCCGCCGCCGGCTACGACTCGGTCCAGTCCTCGCCTACGCCGTCGCCGCCGCGGCAGGCCACGTCGTCACAGTCGAAGGCTCGATCGTCCTCGCGTCATCACCTACGGTTCGTCTTCATCGTCTCCGGTGGTCGCCGACTCGCCTCACGTCGTCCTGCCCGTCTCGGTCACCGTCACCATCGCCAATGGGCCGAGGCCCACCACTCTGTTCACGTGGGCGTTTTCGCCGTAATCAGTGCAACAGTCGCGGCCGCAGTAGCTGCCGCGGGCGGGACCATTCTGATCATGAGGAGGGCAGTGGTGGCGGACCTGGACACGAGGTCAGATTCGTCGTCCTCGCCCTTCTTGGCGGCGGCGGCTGCTTCCCTTTCCCTCTTCCTCCGGGCACCCCGCTTCTTGGTCTCGATGGCCCTCGGCTCCAGCGTGAGCTCTTTCTTTGGCTTCTTTGGAGCTTCGGGCGCCACATCGAGGACGAAGGCCTCCTCGGCGGCAGGTACAACGGCGGAGGCGGTGGCGGCTGCATCGGCCATGGCTAGGGCACGAGCTCGAGTGGGGTTTTGGGAGAGCGAAGGCCGGAGTGTCGATTTTACCTCTGATGGGCGAGCCAGGGGCGAACAGGTGAGAACAGAATCGTGGTCCGCGCGTGTCCGCTGCCAAATCTGGGCCAAGAATGGGTCGCATCGGACAGAAAAATGGACCGATGTTCGTTTGTGTCGACGCGTGGAGTCTTGATTTTGGCTCGCGCGGACAGGAACGGACCCGCGTGGTCTCGGTGCGTCAGCTGTTGGAGTCATCCTGACGAATAATTTGTGCACCGGACACTGAATCAAACCATGCATGCACGCAAACGGGGCCACTTGACAGAGACAGATCGATTCCGCTCGATGGCGTGGGCCGTTTGTCCTTATAGGCGTCCGACAGCGACGGCCCGGACGCTCCTTGTCCGTGGGCCTTCCGCGGCTACACCACTCCACGTTCACACCTCCTGTACGCATGTCACATCTGTCCTGCTCGTCTCCTAAAAATAATCCTCACGTTTCAAAGAAACAACACCAACAAATAAAACGTCTCTTTCCATCTCGTCCTCTCCTCTCTCGCTAGCTGTCTGCTTAATTATCGTCACAGATATCGACATCCAGTGGTCTCTAGCCATGTACGGATTCACCTTGATTGCCAGTGCTAATCATGAACTTATATCTGGATTAATCGATGAATAGTGGCATGCATGATTGGTCCATGCATTAGTATCGTTAGGTACAGTCCGTGTCGATCGTCCAAACCATTCATGCATGCATCCCACTTGCACCGCAAGAAAGCATATCCATCAATCGTACGTGGTCCGCTCGACAAAACTCAAAACTGATGTACGTACGTACGTACGTACGGCCGTAAGTTAACAGCATACCACATCCTTGAATTGTAGCTGCATAAGCTGAGTTGTACGTACCATTTTTTCCAATGAAACTTCAAACGCAATTAGCATGGTACAAACGAAAGTCTTTTTGATTCAGAGGAGTTTAAAAGGAATTAAGTTCATACTCCCTCCTCTCCAAAATATTTTACTTAGCTTTGTCTAGAATCTAGACATGTTTTAGTTCGTAAATACATACGTATTAAGAAAATTACACATCAAATATTTTGGAAAGGGAGGGAGGGGGGTATGATTTTTAAACCGTACAATTTGTTAGCCATGATTTATTTCAGAATGGAATTTTAGTTTTGCGCCCAAAGATAAAACATACACAAGAGGATGCACAGTTTGTGTATTCTCGAACTAAACTAAATAACTACACAATACAGTATGAATGTGCCGAGTTTCTCGTAGAAAAAAAACATCCTTTCCCAAAGGAAAACTATGCTCTTGCGCGTAGTATGAGGTGTATTGTTCCATAATAAGACATATCATAGAACAAGTCATAAAAAAAATCAACATATGCATTCCCTATTAGGTTTTTTCGGGTATTTGTAGGAATACAATTTCAAGTATTACAATATATATAGGAATGAATAGAAAAACATTACGAACTATCCAAATACAATAAAATAATTAATCTGCGATGTGTCGGTTTATATACACAATACAGCCAGAAATTATAAATTATAAAAAATATAGATGATGTGACTGTTTGATGGACCCGTTATACAGTAGAACATAATCAATAGATCTTCAATTATAACTAAATATATATCGAATGTTTGTGGGTTTACAAGAATAATAAAATATTGTAACAATCAAATCAAGACAATTAACTTTTGGTATATCCCGCTCGATAGATCTTCATAACAATGACTAAATGAGAATTGAGGGCAAACGAAATTATATATTGCAGGCACTTTCAACACAATGTACACGATGCCCTTTGCATTTGCTGCTAGTGCAATTGATTTACTTGGATCCAAAGGCACCGGAGGCCCAAAGCATGTATGCAGAGCGAGACATGTGATGTCATGAACACGATAAATAGAGAATAGATTTGTGGTCCCGAGCTCACCGGAGCTCGTTTAGAAAAATTAAAAACGGTACTTTGAACTTAAAAAATCAGTATTTCGAACGTGAATATATATATATAAACATTGCAAGTATATTTCTGCACAGTTTCTGTAAATTTTGGACTACATAGAAATAGCAAACTTGTGGCTGTGAAAAGGAGCTAAAACTCTTATTTTGTGCCAAAATTTGTCTTTTTGTGTGTTTCAAATACAACATAATTTTAAATGAAAATTCTTACGTACGTAGTAAATATGTGTACATGCCTCTTTATACTTTTTGGCAGAGTTTCTTGAAACTCAGCAATACGATTTTCGAATCTTTGAAAAACCCAGGTGCATCGATGAGTTTTCCCGATATATACCCCTATACTCCAAAGTCAAAGCTGGCTGTTGGCCGTTCTCGAGCCCATTGGTAGCACCAATCTTCCATTTAACATGTAGCCATTTGAGGTTAGATTCTGCCACCAATTCAGGCCTAGCTACATTTAGCCTTTGAGCCATGCCTATGCTTCTGCCCAGTCGGCGTTGGCTAGCCGGTGCTGTGCATACTTTCTTGCTTGATCTCTCTCCATCCAGTGGACGCTTGCATGCGGCGCTATCCATCTCTGTGACGTACAATTAATTCTGACATGTTGTATTTTTCCTTGTCATATTGTATCGACCGACCTTGCAGCGGCTGCCGTTGTGACTTTTGCTGCACGCACTAGTAGAAAATGGGCCTATGGTCCCGGTTCGGTTGGGCCTTCAGTCCCGGTTGCCCAACCGGGACTGGCCAATCGGGACCAATGCTGGTCCCGGTTGGGCCACGAACCGGGACCAATGGTTGTCCACGTGGCCTGGTCTGGCTGCTCGTGGGGGGAGACTCATTGGTCCCGGTTCTTAATACGAACCGGGACCAATGAGTGCTTTTTTTTTTTGGTATTTAGGGTTTAGGATTCGATCTCGCCGGTGCCCCCTCTCTCGCCGGTGCCCCCTCTCCCTCTCGCCGGTGCCCCCTATCGCCGGTGCCCCCTCTCCCTCTCGCCGGTGCCCCCTCTCGCCGGTGCCCCCTCTCCTTCTCGCCGGTGCCCCCTCTCGCTATCGCCGGTGCCCCCTCTCCCTCTCGCCGGTGCCTCCGTCGTCTCCCCCTTCTTCGCATCGCCGACGAGCTCTCCATCGTTTCCGTACGCATATTATACGCTCTACTATATACACAGTACACGTTGATGCATATATAATTAATATTCGATCTCTTGCGAGAATACAACTATTTAATTACATGGAGATAGATCAAGCCATCAAGGCATATTTAGTTCATCGTCCGAAGCATAATGTTCTCCCTTTTCATCGATGGCCTCCCTAAGCAGAAATCCCGCCAATTCCTCTTGAATTGCTCCTACGCGCAGTTTTGGTTCGAGCGTCTCCCGCAGGTCGCTCAAATTAGTTGTTCTCCGCTCAGTGGTCAACTCGCGAATGAACTCGCAAACGTAGAATCCACATAAATTACTCCCCGGTGGCTGCTGCGGACATGTCACCGATTTATAAGTTAGCTCATCTTTGAATGGACCTTGTACCTTCTGTTTGAAATGTGTCCAACACCTGCTTTGGCAAAGAAAATGAACAAAGGAGTTATTAATTACTTGACATAAGGGAACGAACGAAAGAGGGCGATATAATGCGATAATGATTGAAATTACTTGTTGAGCATTTCTTTCATGTCGGACCACATGTCTTGGTCCCAACTTAATGAGTCGTGGACTTCAACTGTGGACTTGTCAGGTTGAATGCTTAGCAGAATCCAGTGGAACCTGCGGACGTTTACATAAAGCAGACATGCATAGCTCATTAATTACACTTAACATCGAGAAAGCCAAATAAAAATATGTACAAGACAAAAACACTCACTTGAAGTTGTAAGGAAATAGTATTTCCGTACAGAAATGTTGCATGGTTAAAAAGGTGGTCAGGTCATGCTCCACGTCTTTGGGGTGATTGACTAAGGTATATGAATTCACGATATACGGGTCAACGAACCCGACCTCAAAAACTTTAGTTCTTTTGCATTCCATCATCTTCATTCTGCATAATAGCGTACAAAAGGATATATATATAGTCAGGATAATATAATACAGGCAATGAACGAGCTGAGCTAGAGACTTAATTACGAAAATAAATCACTTACAGACAATAGCAAGAGAGGATAGATTTGTCGAGGGCGCGCTTTTGGAATAACTGGAACAGTTCAGTCAGTTGAACCTGTATAACGTAACGTTTGAAGAAATGCTCCACTCTAACGTCCACCGGAAACCAATCTTTCGCGTCCTTCTTTGATGTGTGCACCAGGTACCAGTTATGCAAATTTCGCATATGTGTTGATAGACGCGCGAGCTCCTCATTACTGACCATAGGCTCCCCTTGGACATATTTCCGTGCCATCTCTAACATTGGCGCAGATTCATAGCCTAAAAGTTGACCAAGGCTCATACCCAAGGCGGTAGCCTGTTCCTTGGCCTGCGATACAGTGACACCAAGTTCTTTAGCAGCAGCCATGGCTCTGGGGTCCAATAATTCCAGGTCCTTATCCATAGCGTCTCTGAAGTCCTTGTCGGCATCGGAACACACTATGAGCGGGGGGACCGATTGATTTTTCTGCTGTCCGAGCTGGGCAATTTGTTTCCCGCTTTTTGCACTTCTTCCCTTGTTCTGCTCAGACTGGGCACGTGCTAGCTTAGTAAGTTCACGACCATAGTCAGATGGCAGATTCATCGATATCTGGGATGGCTGCTCAAGGAAGGACTTTCTCCACTTTTTGGTTTTTGCATCATATACCGGCTTCTGCTCGGGCTTTTTTGGTGCAAAAAAAGCCTTATTGTAGGCAGCCACCTCCGCGGCGTTTTCCGCTACAGTCCTGTCATAAGGTCTAATGGGAAGATTCTTATGAGGTACTGTTGGGAGGGGCGACCTTTTACGTTTCGGTGATCGCTTACCCCTCATAGTACGAGCGGTGGGCGGAAACGGCTGACGCGGCGGCGGAGACGGCTGACGCGGCGGCGGAGACGGCTGCGCTGGAGACTGGTGAGGCGGTGAAGAGGACTGTTGCGCTGGAGACTGGTGAGGCGGTGAAGAGGACTGTTGCGCTGGAGACTGGTGAGGAGTCGATGGCCTTGGCTGCCAGTTCGGAAGCACGATGAATTCCTTTGGCCATAGAATGGTCGCTTTCTTGGCTTCTCCAAGTTCAAGCACCTCCCCATCTTCACCTGCAGGGTGTTGCAGCTTCAGCTCCTCATAATCTTTCATCACTTCATCCACCGCGACAACAGCGTAGCCATTTGGAACCGGAGAGAAATGGTAAGTTGGATTAGGTCCAATTGGTACGACATAGCCGACCGCCACCTTAAAGGTTAAGTTAAAAACTTTCACATGCATCTCACAAGGTGTGCTCTCCATGATATCATCCACTGGGTAGCGACGAAGTGGAGCCACTGCATCATCATTACCATCCTGGAGCTCCGTGGAAGCCACGCTGCTTTTCCGATTCGATGGGACACCGGTACCATCGCATGCAGCTTCTACCATGTGCCGTTGAGATTGGCCGCTAGTACCTTGCTGGCTAAGCACGGCAATTTGTTCCTTCTGCAGCTTTAATTCTTCTTCTATATTACGCAGCCGGTCTGCAGCAGCGCGTGCTTCCATTGCCTCCTTTTCCTTTCTCCTCTGATGGCTTCTATCAGGAAATTTCTTCCTGTGCTCGGGAATCGCAATTGTCTTGGGCTTGGAGCCAGGTACGCCTCGTAACCGTCCGTCGTGTTCCTTATTCCCAAGGGCGCGTGTGAGCTCGTCATCCTCTCTATCGGGAATGAACCGTCCCTCTTCAACATCCTTTACTGCTTTTCTAATTTCTTGGATGGGTAGTAGGGGATTATCTTTGTGTCTTCTGTTATATATGCACTTCCCTTCTGCGTCCAACGTGCCCCCATGCCCGTAAAACCAATTTCTTGCCCGTTCGATCCACTTGAGTGGCTCTGGAGTGATCCCATTAGCCAGCAGGTCCGCCTCAAGTTTCTCCCACTTAGGCATGCTACCAGCGTAGCCACCAGGCCCCATAGTATGGTGGTACATCTTTAGAGCAGCATTTGCCGCATTTTTTGCAGACTTTTCCAGAGCTTCCTCTGATTTCTTGTACGCCACAAATTCTTCCCAGTAGTCCTTTATCTTCTCATACCCTTTATCGAAGTCTGGAGTCTTATTTTTCTTGACAAACAGTTTGTTCAATCTTTTCTTCCAGTTCTTGAATAGCTCGGCCATCTTCCTAAGTGCCCAGTCCTTGACTTTTTGCTCCATGATTTTCCGGGCTATCTTTTCTGCCTCATCTGGATCCTCCTCATCTGAATCCACCTCTGGCGCCGGCAGGGTGAAATTAACCATGAGCTTTCTCCAAAGTCTTTCTTTGCCCTCATCGCTGACATATAGCTGTCCTTTCTCCCTTGGCCGATGCCATTCTCGAACGGTGATCGGGATGAAGTCCCTAACAAGAACTCCGCATTGCTTTACCATTTTATTTTTAACACCAGGGGGAGCAGTCGGTGTGCCGTCTTCGGCGACTCTTTCGATCGTGTACCTTTCTTGGTCGCCCAACTTTTTGGCTGGGCCTCGTTTTGTCCTTACAGAAGATTTGCTCGATCCGGAGGGCTAAAAGAAGAAAGAGCGTTAATATATGTATATAGACATCAGAGGCTTAATTAATACAATCTTCGGCTTCATTAATATATGTATATGCACCTCGCCGGAGTTTGCAACATTTAATGTTCCACCGGAGCCTTCGGCTTCTCCCTCGTCGGCTTCTCCCTCGCTGACTTCTCCCTCACCCCGGCCGTCGGGTTCTACCTCACCGGAGCCGTCTCTTCGGTTGAGAGACTCATCTCCCTCACCGGAGTTGTTCAAAAACTCCGTGGTGACATCGACAATATCTTCCGGCCCGCGGATTATATCCTGGAGGATATTTTCCTGATCTTCGTCTCGTTCCATAGTTTCTGCAAATTAAGAACAATGCACAAAACTTTAGTTGGGTAACTTGTTCCATATGTCAAGATACATCTATAGCTAAAATCATTTGCAAAGCTAAAATTAAAATTAACATCAATATGTAGCAAAACTAAAATTAACATCAATATATAGCAAAACTAAAACTAACACTAACAAAACTAATTCTAGCAAATGGCTAACAGAAAATGGCTAACAAAAAATAGCTAAAACCTAGCAACTAACACTAACAAATGGCTAACAAAAAACCATCTACAACTAACCTAGCAATTTCTATAACCTAACAATTTCTATAACCTAATAATTTCTATATCTAACAAATTTCTAAACATATTAATCATTTTAATCTACAATTTCTATAAATTTGCATCTTTGCATATCTAACACAATTTTTTTTCCTAACATAGTACTAACCATTTGAGGGATAGCAAGTACTGAATATTTCTGATCTAACACAATTGGATTCAACTCATTTAGATTAACCATTTGACAGCTAAAAATGGTGCAAGTACAGAAGGGTCTACAAACGTTAATTGAATGCCAAATTATTTTTGTTGCTCAATTAATTCCACAAAAATTAGGGATGCTAATTTACCACAATACTAAGCTAACAAAATTGGATTCACATTAGTTGAGCTAACAGAGCATCAGAAACAAACAATTTGGTGATTTAAACCCTCTGTAGTAATTTAAATACCATTCTTTTATTATTAATCTAAATAATATGGGACCAGTGTGGTTGGACAAACATTTTTATTAGCTTTCCAAAGAATTTTGATTCATCAATTTTGGACTTATAGATCTCGAGTTACTTAATTTCTAACATACACACAGAATAAAATATTTCTGTTAATTTATTAATTCGAGTCAAGGAAAAAAAACAAACAGGCCGCGAGCGTACGGTGCTCGGCCCATTTCTAACATACACCCAATGGGCTCGGCCCATTTGTTTTTTCCCGTGCGTAAAAAAAAGTAACGCGGCGGCGGCGACAAGAGCAGCGTACGGTGCTCGGCGACGAGCAACGGCGGCGCCGCCGTGGCCGTGGACGGCGTAGGGCTCACCTCGGGTGGTGGACGGCGGAAATGGGCGCGGCGGCCGAGGGAAGCGTCGACGGCGAGCACGGGCGGTGTGCACGGGCGGCGCGCGGTGTGCCGCACGGGCTCCTCCTTCTTCTCAGCACGGGCGGCCGGCGTGCGGGAGCGGCGGCGCGGGCGTCGAGGGCACCGGCGTCGAGGGCGAGGTTGGGCAGCCTGACGGCGTGCGGGCGCGGCGGCACGGGCTCCTCCTGCTTCTTCTCCGGTCCTTAGCGTTTCTGCGACTGAATTGGGGAAGGAGAAGGGCAACAGTTAAGTAGCAGGGGTCATTGGTCCCGGTTTCTGGAAAGAACCGGGACCAATACCTCTTTGGTCCCGGTTCTTTCCAGCAACCGGGACCAATGAGTGGGCAGTTAATGCCAGATCAAGCGCGGGATCCACGGACTCATTGGTCCCGGTTCTTGGTAGAAACCGGGACCAAAGAGTCATTTTTCAAAATTATTTCGAACTTTTCAGTTCTGAAATTTTGTTCCCGCCTTTTTTTTTCTTATTTAGGTGTTTGGATATGAATTTCAAATGGTTTTGAATCTGAAAAGACTTTCAACATGAAAAGTTATTAAATTTGAATAAATAATCCAAAACCATTTTCTGTTTTCTAAAATAATTATTCTAACTATACAAACTATTAACCATTTTGCCATTTTCAATTTAATATGGATAAATTCATATCTTTAAATCCGTAAGTCGAAACTCGACTAATAATACGTATAAATCGATAAAAATTGATTAAGTAAGATTTATGATTAAGTAATAATAATTATTAATTCAGTTAATTCTATTTTTGGTGTTGTAAAATCCCATGGCAAGCAGAAGTAAATGCAGAACAATTTCAGAAAACCTATATTTGTAAGATGAATGTTTGGTGTTGTAAAATGCAGAAGAAAGCAGATAAAAATTATTAATTCATTTATCTTAATGCATTACATAAAAGGTTTAATACATTATTACACATGATACAACGTCTCACAAGCGCTTGAAAGAAACACACCCCTGATCCAACATCACGAACATTATTCTACATAAACGGACTTGCTGGCTCGAAGGCCGTAGGATTAGGGGGAACGGCGGGAGGAGCCAGCCCCGTGGGCGGCCGCCCGGTTCTCGCGCGCACGTTTGCGGCGGAGGGCAAGATCCATGGAGGATGAGTCTTTCAGCGCCCAATCCAGATCGGAAGCCTCCTTCGCCTTGAGCTGGTAGGAAGTCTTGGCTCGCTGGACAGGGTAGTCGCGGACAGACTGGAAGGAGGCTTCCATGGCCTCCTGTATCTGCAACCCACAACCTTCTTCCCCGTCGTCGCTCCAGTCGAAGTCGTCGTCCTCCTCCTCCTCCGCGGGAGGAGCGGCGGCGCCTGGTGGAGGTGCAGCGGCGCCAGGTGGAGGTGCGGCGGCACCTGGTGGAGCAGGAGGCCGGTAGCTGGGCATTCCTCTCCACGCCGGGCTCGTGGGCATACGGCGGGATAGACTCCCGCGGTTGCGCCCAAGCGCGCTCTGCCGAGCACGCTCGACCTCGTCCAGAAGGCGCTGCGGCGGGCGTGGCGGATCCATCTCGTGGAGACGATGCGTTCGTGGCTAGGAATGGTGGATTAGGGTTTACCCCGTCGGCGACAATATATAAAGACCTCCAGGGCAGCGCTGGGGGAGGACAGGTGCCCAGGAAAGCGCTGGGGGAGGACACGTGTCGTGACCGCAAAGCCCGTCTTTAGTCCCGGTTGGTGTTACCAACCGGGACTAAAGAAGCACACAGATCGTGTGTTTCTTTCAATCGCTTGTGAGCGTTGGATCAGGGGTGTGTTTCTTTTGAGGGATTGTGAGCTGTTGGATCAGCAGTATCACGACCACTTCGTGAGCCACATGACCCGGTTGGTGTTACCAACCGGGACTAAAGAAGCACACGTACCCTATATATAACCGCCCTCCTCAGACAAGTTACTCACTCACACAAAACATTCCAGCGTCACTCGGAGAGGCATCTTTGGGCAACCAGCGGCAAGACGTCTCTGATGACCTGCGACCGTTCCAAACGGTTGCAGATCATCAGAGATGTGTTGCCGGACGGTTGTAGATCATCAGAGACGTCTTGCCGCTGCTTGGATCGAAGTGGTGCTCAAACACAAAACATTCCAGCGTCACTCGGAGAGGCATCTTTGGGCAACCAGTGGCAAGACGTCTCTGATGACCTGCGACCGTTCCAAACGGTTGCAGATCATCAGAGACGTCTTGCCGGACGGTTGTAGATCATCAGAGACGTCTTACCGCTGCTTGGATCGAAGTGGCGCTCAAACTCACGAGCCACCGTCGGGCTGTATGCAGGGGGAACTGTGTTTGGACGGTCGAAGCTGAGGTTTGAGAGGTTCCCACGGGAGGTGTGGGAGCCGACAACCACCTACCACGCGTGTTTCACCACATAAAGGTTTAATACATTACTACACATCACATAAAGGTTTAATACATTACATTGATTTACATAAAAGCCATGAACCCTTCTTCGCGTATGTCCCTGGCCTATGATCGCTTCAGCCGTAACCATGGAGCATCTTCATTATTTAACGGGATGCTTGGGTCAGTTCTCACTGTGAAGGGCGGAATTTCATCAAACTTATCATAATCTGCTGACATGTCTGTCTTGTCCTCGACTCCCACGATGTTTCTTTTCCCTGAAAGAACTACGTGACGCTTTGGCTCATCGTCTGATGTATTCGTTTGCTTGTTTTTTCTTTTTTTCGGTCTGGAGGACATGTCCTTCACATAGAAAACCTGAGCCACATCATTGGCTAGGACGAATGGTTCGTTCTTGTAACAACCAAGATTCTTGAGATCCACTGTTGTCATCCCGTACAGCTGGTCTACCTTTATCCCTTCTCCATTCATGTTGACCCAACTGCACCGAAACAAAGGGACCTTAAAAGTAGGTCCATAGTCAAGTTCCCATATCTCCTCTATGCGACCATAGTATGTGTCCTTTTGCCCATCGTCGTTTGTTGCATCAAAGCGGACACCACTGTTCTGGTTGGTGCTCTTTTTATCTTGGGCGATCGTGTAAAATGTATTCCCATTTATCTCGTACCCTTGGAAATTCAATACAGTCGAAGATGGTGACGCGGCCAACAAGTAGAGCTGATCTCCGACAGTGGTGTCATTCATGAGCTGTAATCGCAACCAACTGCCGAAGGTCTCCATGTGTTTTTCTTTAATCCAGGAGTCATCCTTCCCCGGGTTCTTGGAGCGTACATAATTCTTGTGTTCCTCGATATACGGAGCCACGAAGGTGGAACTTTGTAGAACTGTGTAGTGTGCTTGAGTTAAAGAATGCCCGTCCCTACATATCAGTGCTTTCTTTCCTAGCGTGCCTTTTCCACTCAGTCTCCCCTCATGCCGCGATTCAGGAACACCAATCGGCTTAAGGTCAGGAATAAAGTCAACACAGAACTCAATGACCTCTTCTGTTCCATAGCCCCTTGAGATGCTTCCTTCTGGCCTAGCACGGTTATGAACATATTTCTTCAAGACTCCCATGAACCTCTCGAAGGGGAACATATTGTGTAGAAATACAGGACCGAGAATGGCAATCTCGTCGCGTAGGTGAACCAGGAGATGCGTCATAATATTGAAGAATGATGGGGGGAACACCAACTCGAAGCTGACAAGACATTGGACCACAGCCTTCTGTAAACTTGGTAGAGTTACTGGATCGATGACCTTCTGAGATATTGCATTGAGGAATGCACATAGCTTCACAATGGGTACTCGAACATTTTCCGGTAGAAGCCCCCTCAATGCAACCGGAAGCAACTGCGTCATAATCACGTGGCAATCATGAGACTTCAGGTTCTGGAATTTTTTCTTTGCCATATTTATTATTCCCTTTATATTTGACGAGAAGCCAGCCGGGACCTTGATACTGCTCAGGCATTCAAAAAAGATTTCCTTCTCTGCTTTGGTAAGAGCGTATCTGCTTAAGTATTTACGCCCTTTATCCGTCTGCTTGTTGTATGGGTCTTTCATACGTTGCTGGTCTGCCCGTGCTTCCGGTGTATCTTTTGTCTTCCCATACACGCCCAGGAAGCCTAGCAGGTTCACGCAAAGATTCTTCGTCACGTGCATCACGTCGATTGAAGACCGGACCTCTAGGACTTTCCAATAGGGTAGCTCCCAGAATATAGAGCACTTCTTCCATATGGGTACGTGGTTGTCAGCGTCATTCGGAACAGATAGACTGCCAGGACCCTTTCCAAAGATTACTTCTAAATCCTTGACCATGTCATATATAACATCACCATCAGGGAGGTTAGGCTTCTTCCGGCGATCTGCCTCACCGTTGAAATGCTTGCCGGGCTTTCTTACGGCATGACCGTTCGGAAGAAATCGACGATGCCCCAGGTACACATTCTTGTTTCCCAAATGTATACTTTCAGTCTTATCTAAACAGTGCGTGCATGCATTGTATCCCTTGTTTGACTGTCCTGAAATGTTACTAAGAGCAGGCCAATCATTGATGGTTACGAACAGCAACGCTCGTAGGTCAAATTCCTGTTGTTTGTGCTCATCCCACACACGTACACCTGGTTCGGACCACAACTGCAAAAGTTCATCAACTAATGGCCGTAGGTACACATCAATGTCGTTGCCGGGTTGCTTCGGGCCTTGGATGAGCACTGGCATCATAATGAACTTCCGCTTCATGCACAACCAAGGAGGAAGGTTGTAGATACATAGAGTCACGGGCCAAGTGCTATGACTGGAGCTCTGCTCCCCAAAAGGATTAAAGCCATCTGTACTTAGACCAAATCTTAAGTTCCTTGCGTCATCTGAAAATGTCGGGAACTCTCTGTCGATTTTTCTCCACTGGGACCCATCGGCGGGGTGTCTCAACTTCCCGTCTTTCTTACGCTCTTCTTTGTGCCATCGCAACAACCTGGCATGCTCTTTGTTTCTGAACAGACGTTTCAACCGTGGTATTATAGGAGCATACCACATCACCTTAGCAGGAACCCTCTTCCGGGGGGGCTCGTCATCGCCCTCAACATCACCAGGGTCATCTTGTCTTATCTTGTACCGCAGTGCATTGCATACCGGGCATTTATCCATGTTCTCGTACTCACCGCGGTACAGGATGCAGTCATTAATGCATGCATGTATCTTCTGCACATCTAATCCTAGAGGGCAGATAGCCTTCTTTGCTTCGTATGTAGTCTCGGGCAATTCGTTATCCTTTGGAAGCTTCGGCTTCATTATTTTCAGTAACTTCTCAAATCCCTTGTCAGAACAACCAGTCTCTGCCTTCCATTTCAGCAGTTCCAGTGTGGTACCGAGCTTTGTGCTGCCATCTTCGCAGTTTGGGTACAGCAACTTTTTGTGATCCTCAAGCATGGCCTCCAACTTTAGCTTCTCCTTTTCTGTATCGCATTCTCGCTTTGCATCAGAAATGACCCCACCAAGACCATCAGCGGGCTCATCTGATGCCCGATGTTCACCTCTTTCTTCTTCAACGTCTTCCATAACAGTATCACCGCATTCTCAGGGAACATAGGATAGTTGTCATCATCCTCCTCTTCTTCATTGTCTTCCATCGTAACCCCTCTTTCTCCGTGCTTGGTCCAACAATTATAGCTGGGCATGAAACCTTTCCGAATCACGTGGTCTTGAATGGTTCTCGGGTCAGAGTACTCCCTGACGTTCCGACACTTCTCACATGGACAAGGCATAAAATTATTCACTTTGTTTGCCTCAGCCACATCGAGAAATTTATGCAGGCCTGCAATAAACTCGGAACTGCGTCGTTCGCCGTACATCCATCGCATCCGTGCATCCATCTGCATCATATATATAATTAAGTTTATCAAATACCATTACAATAACATCTTGAATAGTGAAATGACCACCGTACATCGACACGTGCAATATTTCTGTATCAATTACAGACGAAAAGGATAAAGTTGCTAACCTCGGTGCGGGTCGGGCATTTCATCGAACACATCTTGTGCGTGGCAAAGAGAAAAAAAACTAGCACCCCCACTTCCCACCAATCCAGGAAAAAAAAAAGAGGAGAGAGGGGGGTGGGGGCAACAATATATAGGCAGGGGAGGGGTATTGGTCCCGGTTCTTGGCACGAACCGGGACCAAAGCTCCGCGGCATGCCACGTGGTCCGGCTCTGGAGCTTTGGTCCCGGTTCTTGGCATGAACCGGGACCAATGCCCCCAACCGAACCGGGACCATTGCCCCACGGGGCCCTGGCAGCTCGAACCGGGACCAGTGCCAGGCACTGGTCCCGGTTTTTGCCTGAACCGGGGCTAATGGCAAAACAGTACTCCGGACCAAAAGTCCTTTTTCTACTAGTGGTACGTATAGCTCCAGCGCCAGCTTAGGTACGCGACGCGGGTGTAGCTGAACTATATTTGCTCTCTGATCGCTTGCCGTGATTCACGACTGAAGCCGGATGCCTCCCTGTACGGACTGCACGCAAACTAGTGTTCTCGTAGCTAATTAGGCCGGGAGTAGCAGCAAGATTTAACGGCACCTCCAATGGGCTATCCGGAAACGGACGGATTGTGTGTTTTTGTCCAAACAGACAGGAGGCTAGTTTCAACTGCCCACAACAAACGGATCGGTGAGGGCGGACATGTCTGTTTCGGCCCAAACGCATCCAGCCTGCAAGCGCACCGTCACGTTTTCCAAACATTTTTCTTAATAATAAGGATTCTTACATATTGGAAACTTAAAATACATAATAAAAGACCTAATATTATCTAGGGCTTCTCGTCCTCCTCCTCCTCCTCCGGTGGTGGTGGTGGAGTAGTCGGCTCATCGCCGGCCGGTGGGGTCGGTGAAGATCTAGGCTCGTTTGGCGGCGCCTCGGCCGGAGCTGGCTCGGCGGCAGGAGCCCACGGTGACGGAAACCATCTTGGATCCGCGCCTCGCCATTCCCACGGAGACCAGGGCTCCCACGGTGAATATGCCGGGGCTCGTGGAGGAGTCGATGGCTCCTCCGACGCGGCCACCTGCCCCTCCGGCATGGCAAGGGGCTCATCCGGCACGGGCACCTCCTCCTCTTCTCGGTTGGCCATCGATGGGATGAGTGGCGAACCGCGGCGCGACGAGGGATTTTATATGAGCCCGCACGCGGATTTGGAGCAGCCGGACCGTCGGCCAGATGTGAACACCGGCGGTCACCCTCCCAGGCATTAAACCTTAAAACTAAACTAAAAAACATAAAAAAAATTAATAACCGACCACCGGCCGGCAAGGGGGAAGATCAAAGAGGGGCTCCGGCCTTAAGGAACGTCCAGCCGCAAGCCTTCGACCACGGAATTGCTGGCTCTTACTTCGTCATGGTCATGGCCAGCCGCGGACTAGCTGGCTCCTCCTCCTTGATCCTTTTGTAGCTACGAAACACGTAGCGGCGCCGGCTTCAGTGCAAAATTGGCCGCGCATAGGCGGCCTAGCCGGCGGGGATACGTCATCAGTTGGAGCAGCGCTCTGGATGGCGCGGCGCGCTTGCTCCGTCTCGGCCTCCTGTGCAGCGTCGGCGCAGGCGGCGGACATGAACGCGGCCGCCCTCTGAACGTTCAGCTGCATGTGAGATGCCCGCGCCGCCTCCTCCTCGGAGCTGTGGACATAGCCGCCCACACCGATAGGAGGCTCCGGCGGCGCGCTGAGTCAAAGCTGGCTGTTGGCCGGTCTCGAGCCCATTGGTAGCACAAATCTTCCATTTAACATGTAGCCATTTGAGGTTAGATTCTGCCACCAATGCAGGCCATGCCTATGCTTCTGCCCAGTCGGCGTTGGCGAGGCGGTGCTGTGCATACTTTCTTGCGTGATCTCTCTGCATCCAGTGGAAGCTTGCATGCGGTGCTATCCATCTCTGTGACGTACAATTAATTCTGACATGTTGTATTTTTCGCTGTCATATTATACTAATCGACAGACCTTGCAGCGGCTGCCATTGTGACGATTGCTGCAGGTATAGCTCCAGCGCCTAGCTAGGTACGCGACGCGGGTGTTGCTGAACTATATTTGCTATCTGATCTCTGGCCGTGATTCACGACTGAAGCCGGATGCCTCCCTGTACGGAGTGCACGCAAACTAGAGAGATAAGATGTATCAAGATAAATTTGTATCAAGTTATCACATAGATAAAACGGTATAAACATATATTTTACCTATCGACCTATTTTACTACTGTGTCAACTTGAAGCTCGTCTATGCAGAAAAATAAAACTATCCTACGCTGGCCGATCGTCTTTGGGGTAAAATTTGGATTGTGCCAACGTATTTCGATCAACAGTTGTTTTTCACTCCCGTTGCAACGCACGGGGACCATCTAGTAAACGTGTTCGTGCACGCACGTCCCTAAACCAGTTCAGTGGCACAACTCTGTACTTTCCGTTCAAGTAATGCAAAGGGCTGAAGCCCGGTTGGAAAACAAAAACCAGTTCAATGCATTTGAAATTTGGGTCAGAGAGAATCCATCTGAAAAAAGGGCAGACCCGGTGCAGTAGCTCCCGCTTGCGAACTGAAAGAAAATTGATTATACACTATCTTTCTCAATCTCTGAGTGTTTGCCATGTATCTTTAGTCTATGTACCCATGAACTGTTTTTTGAATTTTTTGACAGCTGACTGTCAAGAGGTCGGATTGTACATGTCCTGAAATTTTTGCATTAAATTTTCAGTTGTATGAAGGATACTAAGCTATGGAAATCCACCAACCTAATCAAAACCTAGATGTACATTTCACATGCTACTTCTCATAAGTACCAGACAACAAAGTTCAGTCTAGTAGATGCAACCTGATAGCAAGGTTCAGTCTTACACATGCAACATGAAAGCCAATATTCACAAGGTATTACCTGAACATGAGGCAGAAGGATAAGTTTATTGATTCAAACATCATAAAATTCAGTACAACGGGTAACTGAGCCTACATGTCTATTGACATACTTCTGGAAGTGCTATGTACAATTGTACCAAAATCAAAAGAAATTGTGCAAGTCATAATTCATCGTCATATGCGCCTATTTCCTAATTTAGAATCAAACGGGGCACTCTTGCACGCTAACCTTGACAACATCTTAACACCAGTCACGGTCAAACAAAGAAGTGTTAAAACCACAAGAGAAGAAACTTCATGAATTTTGACCATATAATAAGTGAATAGAGGAATACCTCTAAACCTGACCCAAAGGCTGCCATAGAAATAATAAGAGGACTGCTGCTGCTTTGGTTATTGGCTTAGTTGCTGCCCCCTGCAGCGAGCCTTAAACATGTCATCACTGAGCCGAATGAAGCCCTCCCTCATTCCCTCCTAGAAACAATTACAAAATTTTGTATGAAGACTTGAAAATTGCATTGTTCATAATTCGACCGTAAGCTTAAGAGGATGTTGACAAGCCAACGCTAGTGTTCTGGTAGCTAATTAGGGCACCTCCAACGAGCTGGCGCAAACGGATCAGCCCAGTCCGTTTTTTCCGAACGGACATGGGAGGTGCTCCAACGGGCTGGCGCATATGGACAGTTGTCCGGGCGGACTGTCCGTTCTAAACCAAACCTGACCCAACTTTGGTCCGGCTTTGGGGCGAGCGCGGACAAAAGATTCTGTCCGGCTGTCCGCTGTGTCCGCCTTCCGTGTCCGGTCTACCCCACAAATCAGTCAGACAGTCACCCAGCGCGACCGCTCTCTCCCCTTTCTCTCTCCCTGTGCACTTCCGTGGTCCTTGCCGGCGACCACCACCGCGACCATGCCTCGCCGGACCCATTCCTCTTCCAGATTCGAGCACTGCCGTGGCGTGCTCCAAGCGGAGCTCCTGCGGCGACTCCCGCACATGGCGGCGTGCTCCAAGCTAGGGAACTCTGCTCCCTCCTCTGCTGTTGCGTGTGTACTAGTAGTACTACCACTAGTAGAAACAACACCTTTGGTCCAGAGCCAAATTGAGCTCTAGTACCGGATTAGCCACGAGCCCGGACTAGAAGGGGAGACTAGTCCCGGTTCGAATGTTACGAGGCCGCAACGGACTCGCAACGGACTCGTCCCGGTTCGTAAGGGACCTCTAGTCCCGGCTCGTAATACGAACCGGGACTAGAGGGTGGTGGCAACTGTTCGCCTGGCGCCAGCACCTCTAGTCCCGGCTCGTAATACCACCCGGGACTAAAGGTCCGAACGGTTTGCCTCCCGCGCGCAGCCCAAGCGATCAAAATGCACAGGAACCGCAATTGCTACAGTAACCGCGGCATTTCTCTTCCTCTTCCTCTCCCTCTCCCTCTCCTCTCTTCTTCCATCCCCATCCTATCCCCTCCACCATGAATCCTGCACCACCGATCACTCGCTACGGGCAGGTGCGTGCACATGGCAGCACCTATCTCAATGTCGTGTACAGGAACAACAGCGCTAAGGTGCCGGGTTTTCTTTCCGATTTCAAGTGTTGGCTTGACGAAGCTCGGGAGCAAGACAAGTTCATGGGCCTTGATCTCGAGTACACGGCCGATCAAAGAGATGTTGCCGTCATCCAACTTTGTTTCAAGAAACATGTCATGGTCTTCCAGTGGGCAAGGTAATATAAAAACTTGTCTTAGTTTTAAATTGGGGCTTATTTTGTTTGTTGATTCATAGGGATAGGAAAATTGCATAGGATAGCAATTCCTCTTTGATTGTAGTGAAAGAATTATATATATTGTGCCGAAATATACTTGTGCCGAAAATGAAAGTTGCATATTGGCCATATCGTCGTGGGAGAAAACATGTCTTTTGATTCATAGGAAATGAAGGAAAATTATATATACTTGTGCCGAAATATGCTTGTTATGATTATTAATTATTATACTTGTTCTAATTTATAATTGTTATATATGATTCTTATTATACTTGTTGTTATGATTAATTCTTATTATACTTGATCTAAAATTATACTTGTTGTTATTCTTATTATACTTGTTGTTCTAAATTATACTTTGTTGCAGCAGTATTTAACATGTGTTCTATTTTGTTGTTGCAGTAGTGACAAGCAATGTCCAATACCAGCGGCATACATTTTGCTAGCGTTGATATAACGAATGACAAGATCAAGATGAGACGCACCTAGGGTCTTGAGATACCATCTGCCTGCCACATTGATCTCCAGCGCATTTTCAGGCTTGACCGTGACAAGACTGGAATGGCTGATATGGCAGTCGCCGTGATCGAGGAGGACGACTACGCTGAGATGAAGACAGGATTCCCCAAGAAGCAGCACGATTTTTGGGAGAACACCCCACTTGACGCTTGCAACATTGAGTATGCAGCAAGAGATGCGTACATTGCATACGAGGTGTACCGCAAGATTAGAATCGTCAACTATGGGCAGCGTCACCTCGTACCGCCACCAGTGCCCCATGGGTCTCCTGTTTGGGGGTATTCTGATCCGGAGGACGATTAATTAGTACTAGTGTTTGCAATGGCAAACACTTTATCTCTAATATTATGTAGTGCTTGAGGGTCTCCTCATCTAGAACAGAGTAGTGTTTGCAGTTTCATATATATGGGTATCTTCAGTACTTTCTGAACTATTATTTCTATTAATTATGTGCCTGTTTAAGTATGATATATGTGCAAGGCATTGTGATGCCAAAAGTTTATTATTATTTAAATTCAATATTATTTGAATGCAAGATTATTATTACTTATTTATTTTTGTTTACTCATATAATTGTTCGGATTTACAAAATAAAGACATATTATTTGTCATATTTCGAGTTACAAATTTATAGATATAAATTATTCAAATTAAACGCAAATGGCGAAAAAGTTTATCATTATTTAAATTCAATATTATTTGAATGCAATATTAGTATTACTTATTTATTTTTGTTTACTCAAATAATTGTTCGGAATTACAAAATTAAGATATATTATTTGTCATATTTTGAGTTACGAATTTATAGATATAAATTATTCAAATTAAATGCAGAAGACAGAATTTCGTAGGGGACCTCTAGTGATACGAGCCGGTACTAGAGGTTCCTGTCAGGGCAGCAGCAGCACTGGGCCCGCGCGAGTACCTCTAGTACCGGCTCGTAGCACGACCCGGTACAAGAAGTGTAGATCTAGTACCGGGTCGTGCTACGACCCGGTACTAATGTTCCCACTATATCTTCTTCCACCACCCGAGAGCATCTCCATTTTGCAGCTCGAGTTCATCACCATTTTCTCCATTGTTTCTCTCTCCCGAGCTCGAGTTCATCTCCATTTTCCTCCACAATTTGTCAAGATTAACGGCACCCATCTTTTCAAGGGTTAGCAACTTGATCCTTTCATCCGGCGTTCCTCATTTTAGCTCATTTTATTTTTTAGGTGCTAGCTAGGTGTTTGATGAAATGCCTAAGTTAGGGAGTTCATTTTTTTATATGCAATTCGAGCTAAAATTAAATTATGATTTGTGTGTTCTAGTGCCGTGCTCACCGCCGTTGATCGCCCACGTTGTCCCGTCACCGGCACCACCTCGGTAAGCCTCTTTTTTAAAACTTTTATTTCAAAACATTAATGCATAATTATTATTTGTATAATTTTATTAGTTGTATAATTGTTTGTTATATATATATAGTGCCATGGTTTTGACACCTGACCACACCGCCTCTCGTCCGCTCTATTATTCGGATGTGGTATGATTGTTTGTGATAACTATATATTTGTTTCGTTTCGTGTTTATGACAATCATGCCGACCAACTTGACATAGATATATTTTTTATCTAGGAGGTAGTTGAACCGGAAATTCCAACCGACCCTATTGTCGAGTTTTTTATAAAAGAAAACAATGATTTGAAAGCAAAATTGAAAAGAAGTGAAGATCTTCGTCTCCAATGCCTAGAAGAGAAGATGAAATTGGAGTTCAAGCTTGCCGACATCGTCGCTGAACACGAGTTGAAGCTTGCTGACATCGACGCTGAACAGGAGTTCAAGCTTGCCGACGTCGTCAATGCTCACGAGATCAAGATGGATGCAATGCGCTTCAAGATTAAAAATATTAGAAAGTATGCCATTAGTCAAGAGGCTTGGTATCATTATGCTGTTGGTTCAATAATTACCTTAGTTGCGATTTTGATCGCATTTGTTGTTGGAATTAATTTTTTTGGATAGTTGTATGTTGGTTTAAATGTATGTTTTATGAGAACTATGTATTACATTTGGTCACTACTCTACATTGGTTTTAATGTGATGAACTTGTATCAATGAATATGGTCAGTTATGTATTATGTCCGTTTACCGTAATGGGTTTTAGCATCGTGATTGCGTTTGACATACTTATATAATGCAGATGAGCCATCCATGGATGTACGCTGACCGACGCTCTAGAGAGTACATGCAGGGCGTGCAATCTTTTCTCAAAGTGGCTGAGGCAAACAAGCGGGAAGGTTTTATGTTATGTCCATGCCGTAACTGTCGGAATGAGAAGGATTACCCTCGGTCACAAGACCTTCACATCCACCTGATAGAGCATGGTTTCATGCCCGCTATAATTGTTGGACCAAGCACGGAGAAAGAGGGGTTATGATGGAAGACAACGAAGAAGAACAGAACGATGACAACTACATGTGCCCTGAATACAGTGGTAATGCAAGGGGGAAGCTGAAGATGAAGAGGTACCAGATGAACCCATCATAGATGATGATTTACGGCGGGTCATCGTTGATGCATAGACCGAAACAGAAAGTGCACTCGAGAAGTTGAAGTTGGAGCAGATGTTAGAGGATCACAAAAAAAAGTTGTACCCAACTTGCGAAGATGGGAACACAAAGCTCGGTACCACACTGGAATTACTGCAATGGAAGGCAGAGAATGGTTTATCTGACAAGGGATTTGGGAATTTACTGAAAATAATGAAGCAAAAGCTTCCAAAGGATAACGAATTGCCTGACAGTACGTACGAAGCAAAGAAGGTTATCTGCCCTCTAGGATTAGATGTGCAGAAGTCTATATTTTGGGAGCTACCCTACTGGAAACTCCTACAGGTCCGCTCTGCAATCGACGTGATGCACGTGACGAAGAATCTTTGCGTGAACCTGCTAGGCTTCTTGGGCGTGTATGGGAAGACAAAAGATACGCCGGAAGCACGACAAGACCAGCAACGTATGAAAGACCCAGACAACCTGCATCCAATGAAGACGGATAAAGGACGTCTAAGTCCTGCTAGCTACGCTCTTACCAAAGAAGAGAAGGAGATATTTTTCGAAGTCCTGAGCAGTATGAAGGCCCCGTCTGGATTCTCATCGAATATAAAGGGAATAATAAATATGGCAGAGAAAAAGTTCCAGAACCTAAAGTCTCATGACTGCCACGTGCTTATGACTCAATTGCTTCCGGTTGCATTGCGGGGGCTTCTACCGGAAAATGTTCGACTACCCATTGTTAAGCTATGTGCGTTCCTGAATGCAATTTCGCAGAAGGTAATCGATCTAGCCATTCTACCAACGCTACAGAAGGATGTGGTTCAATGTCTCGTTAGTTTTGAGTTGGTGTTCCCACCATCCTTCTTCAATATTATGACACATCTCCTAGTACACCTGGTCGACGAGATTGCCATTCTGGGTCCTGTATTTCTACACAATATGTTCCCCTTTGAGAGGTTCATGGGAGTCTTGAAGAAGTATGTTCATAACCGTGCTAGGCCAGAAGGAAGCATCTCCAAAGGCTATGGAACAGAGAAGGTCATTGAGTTTTGTGTTGACTTTATTCCTGGCATTAAGCCGATTGGTCTTCCTGAATCGTGACATGAGGGGAGACTGAGTGGAAAAGGCACTCTAGGAAGGAAATCAATAATATGTAGGGACAGACATTTTTTACACAAGCACACTACACAGTTCTACATAATTCCAGTTTGGTGGCTCCGTATATCCAGATGCACAAGAATATTGTACGCTCCGAGAACCCGGGGATGGATGACTCCTTCACTACAAAGGAACACATGGAGAATTTTGGCGGTTGGTTGCACACACATCTCAACAATGACGACACTATCTCAGATGAGCTGTACTTGTTGTCTAGGGGACCATCTTTGACTATTTCGACTTTCCAAGGGTACGAGATAAATGCGAATACATTTTACACGATCGCACAAGATAAAAAGAGCACCAACCAAAACAGTGGTGTCCGCTTTGATGATTCAACAGACAACAGTGGGCAAAAGGTCACATATTATGGTAACATAGAGCAGATATGGGAACTTGACTATGGACCTTCTTTTAAGGTCCCTTTGTTCTGGTGCAAATGGTTCAACCTGCAAGGCGGCGGGGTAAAGGTAGACCCATTGTACGGAATGACTACAGTGGATCTCAAGAATCTTGCGTATGGCACCGAACCATTCGTTCTAGCCAATGATGTGGCTCAGGTTTTCTATGTGAAGGACATGTCTACCAACCCGAAAAAAAGAAAAGATAAGCAAGCGAATACATCAGCCGATGAGACAAAGCGCCACATAGTTCTTTCAGGGAAAAGAAACATCGTGGGAGTGGAGGACAAGACAGACATGTCAGAAGATTACAACAAGTTTCATGAAATTCCGCCCTTCAAAGTGAACATTGACCCAAGCATCAAGTTAAATGATGAAGATTGTCCATGGTTACGGCGCAATCAGAAGAAAGGGACACACACGAAGAAAACGTGAAGACTAGATAGGGATGTTGTTGGTGATGTGTAATAATGTATTCAACTTTTATGTAACTGTGTTCTAAAAAATCAGAAGAGAACTGTAAACTCAGAAGTATCACACATACATCTTTATTTAATCCAGTTACATAGCCCGGGTCCATTTTATTTAACCATAATACATCACGAATAATATCACTAACTATTTGGTGCTAAAAAAAGGAAAAATAGAGATGTCCGTGCTAAAGATGTGGGGCACCGTTGGGAGCACTGCACGGACAAGCCCGGACGGACACTCCAAACCCACCCCAAACGGACAAAAAGGGACATATTGCATGTCCGTATGCGCCAGTCTGTTGGAGCTGCCCTTAGGCCGGGAGTAGGAGCAAGATTTAACGGCCGTGATTCGCGGCATATTTGCATCACCGTCAGTATTTATTTATTTATCCCCCGCGTCGCTCTCGCGAGGGCGACACGGGCGGCGAAAAAACCCTAGCCGCCGCAAGCCCCTTCCCCTCCCTCCCCCCTCCCCCGCTGACGGTGGCGGCGGGGAGCCCCCTCTCGCGTGTGTGCGTGTGTGGTGTGGCGTGCGTTTGGGTGGCCTCGGGCCCTCTCTGGGCTTCGCCCCTCCCTGCCTTCTCCTAGGGCAAGCGCGCCTTCGCCGGCGCCCTCTCCCTGCTTTGCCACCCGCCGGACCTCGCTGGTCGTGCAGCCCTCGAGCTCTCCCTCGCTGGGATGATGGGGCTCTCAAGTAGATCCTTGGGGGATCTGCTGGGCGGCCGGCCGGTCGGCCGGCCTGCCAAAGCGCGTGAGGCGCTGCTCCGGAGGACGGCGCTGCGTGGTCTCGGTGCTGCTCCGGTCCCGGTGGTGCTCCGTTGGCCGTCGTGCTACCAGATCCCGAGCCGTTTGGGCCGGATCTGGGACGGGCCGGCCGGACTGGCTTTTCTGCAAGTGAGAGAGATTGTTGCTGGTGCACCGTGCTGGGGCTGGTGCACTGAACTCCCGGTGGTTGGTAGGCCGGTGACGGTGTTCGATCTTGTCTTCTCCGCAACCTCATGGCGGTGGCCGGCGTCTGGTTGTGGGCGTGTCTCGGTGAAGACCGTGCAATGGCTGTGACCGTTGCTGGCGACGACGGCACCTCCGGGTGTCGTTTCCCCTGTTGAAGGCGTCGCCATAAAGACCTCCTTTTTCTGGACTGCTGGATTCCGCCTCTCCGTCTCATCTTGCTCTCGCCGGTGCGTCTGTTCGGTATGTTTGCCTCGTAGCGGCTTGTGAATCGCCCTACTATCTGTCCGTCGTTGCACTCCCCAAACAGTGTTGACCGGGCAACTTTTAAACGGTGTTCCCTATGGTCTTGGCAGTCGTCCAGAGCGTTGGGGGGCTTTGCCTGGCCGGCGTCAAGCCATAGTCGATGCCGTGGTATCTTCTTTTGCCTTTGGTGTATATTGGTTGTGTGATCTGTGACAAGGTCTTGATATAGGGTTAGTGTCTTGGGGCTTTTGTGAAAGCTTTGCAGAACCTTTGTCTCTGCCGGCAATGACGACGTCTCGCACGCCGCTCACCTTCTTGGAGGCATTGCTGCAAGCCTCCCTCCCTTTGGATTCCCAAACCCTGCATGGCTACTTCCTGATGGCGTGTCCTGGTGGCGCTGATGGTGCGGAGGAGGTCTGTTGGTTTCGACATCTTCGACATCGTCTCCGTGCAACAGAAGTCAAGGCGCCTTCACGCGGATCAAGCTTTCTCCTAGATTAGCTTGGTTGTTCTACTTTTGTTGTCCTCTGTTGCACTGGGTTGTGCGTGTGTGCGTGTGTGTGTTGTAGCTGGTTTCCCAGCTTGATCCTGTAAGTTGTAACTCTTCGCCGGTTGTTGGCTTCGTTAATTCCAAGCCAGGCTCATTTCGAGCCTTCCGTCTAAAGATTTAACGGCACCTCCAATGGGCTCTCCGGAAACGGACGGACTGTGTGTTTTTTGTCCAAACAGACAGGAGGCTAGTTTCAACGGCCCACAACAAACGGATCGGCGAGGGCGGAGATGTCCGTTTCGGCCCAAACCCATCCAGTCTGCAAGCGCACCGTCATGGCTTGATTCGCGCGACACGTCACCGGATTTCTTTAGTCCCAACGGTCCTGGTGGTGCCTCCCATCAACCTCAACGTCACTCCGAGTGCCAGCAACGTCCCGATGCGTACCAAGGCCTGGGCACGGTCGATGTCGGCTTTGGGGAGCATGCCCATACCCCATGCACTTGATTTCGAGGAGATGTCGCCCCCACGCCAGCCAACCCGGCCTACTTTGACACCGATAGTGTCATCGAGAACCTGATTATCGGCGGAGGCGCCTATGACAATCAAGATGACGAGACTCAAGACGAGGTCGGGGACGAGACTCAAGCCGACGTGGTTTCTATTGATGATGAGTCATTGGAGTTCGATGAGGAGCTCGCCCAACTCACCGCCACCCTCAAGAAGAAGAACCAAAGGACGGGCTCGTACACGGACAAGGAAGACGAACTTCTTTGCGAGGCTTTGATGACAATTGGCCGATGCGCAATCAATGGTACCCAACAAAAAGCCACCGTATTTTGGAGGAGGGTGGGGAAGCATTTTCGCGAGCAAATAAAGTTGCCGCCCTACAATATTGAGAGTGATCGCAATGACATCTCGCTTAGCAAGAGGTGGTCATATTTCCAACTCGAGTGTAGCAAGTTCCAATCCGCCCATGATCATGTCAAGGCCCAGCCGGTGAGTGGCATCGGGGTGGCCGACTTGGTTCTGCAAGCAATGGCATACCACAAAGACGTGTACAAGTCCAAGTTCACTTTGAGCCATTGTTGGATGATGATCAAAGAATGCCCCATGTGGACCGAGCTCTACAATTCTTTGAAAAAAGGGGCCGCTGATGGATCAGAGAAACGATCCAATGAAGATGAAGATTTTGTGGTGAGCCGTTTGGGTTCACCCCAATCTCAAACGATCAAAGGCCGCATTCCTGTCCATGAATTGCTCCAAACAGACAAAAATGGACTGTTGGAGGTGCTCTAAGAGAGGCAACAAAAGATAAGTAAAACGTGAGTCGGGAATTGCTACTCTTTCACCGTGCGAGCGCTCACACGGTTCCGCCGGAGATGAAATAGACGCTTCCTTCGATTTTCCCCAACCATCTTACTCGCAAATCCGAAATAAACTCACTAGATCACCAGCAAGCTCGGAGGATGAAAGAGACGGTGAAAAAGACTTCGGTTGTAAGGATGACTCCAACGGGGCGACGCAAACGGACGCGCGTTTGGTCCGCGTTTTGGTCGTTGGGTCGGCAAACGGACGCGCGTCCGTGGCCCATGTCCGCCCCTTTCTGGCCACTGCACCCAACGGGGCCGACGCATTGAGTCCTCCCGGTTTTTTTTTTCCCAAACATTTTTCTTAATAATAAGGATTCTTACATATTGGAAACTTAAAATACATAAGAAAATACCTAATATTATCTAGGGCTTCTCGTCCTCCTCCTCCTCCGTGGTGGTGGTGGAGTAGCCGGCTCATTGCCGGCCGGTGGGGTCGGTGGAGATCCAGGCTCGTTCGCCGGCGCCTCGGCCGGAGTTGGCTCGACGGCACGAGCCCACGGTGGCGCAAACCATCTTGGATCCGCGCCTCGCCGTTCCCACGGAGATCAGGGCTCCCACGGTGAATATGCCGGGGCTCGTGGAGGAGTCGCTGGCTCTTCCGGCGCGGCCACCTGCCCCTCCGCCATGGCAAGGGCTCATCCGGCACAGGCACCTCCTCCTCTTCTCGGTCCACCGCTGCCCAGCCTCCTGCGCCGCCGGCCGTGACCACTGGCTACCTCTACTGCATCTGCTCCCGCTGCCGCCGGGGTCCTGTGCTCGCCGCCGCAAGGGCCGGCTCCTGCCCCAACTGCCGGTGCCCGGCGTGCCACCCTACGTACTAGTTCTAGGTCTAGATTTTAATTTGAATGAATTATGTTTGTTTTCAACGAATTTTCAATGAAATGTATGCACTTTCGTATCAAAATTTCGTATTTGAATAATATTTGGGCGCCGCGAGTGCGAGCAACGGCGCCCAAATGCAAACGGCCGTCCGGACAGCGCCCAAACGGCCTGTCCGGAAGGCCTTTGGGCGGGCATTTGGGGCGTGCGACTGGAGATGCTCTAACATGCCATGGCCATGCACCTGGAGCATCTCCGCTCGTGAGCCCCAAATTATCCCATAGTCTCGTGGGGGCGAGCCGGGCCGAAAACGGTGCCCACTCGCGTATCCGATAGACTGATTACGTCCGGTGCGGCCCGTTAATTCTTTCGGAGCTAACCACCCACCTCGTGCAATGGGGATGCTTTGGTAGCGCCGGAGGTAACCGCGTGCGCCGCCACGTCGGTTACAGATAGGCGGGTCAGCCCCGTCAGTGAGAGAACCAAATCCAACAAATTGTTTCCCCGTCGCCCCTGAATTTCATTTGCCCGCCTCCCAGCGCCGACATCTGGTCGCCGCTCCCACCTCCCACCATAGGCGAATCTCGCCGGACTCAGAAAACAACGCCACGCCCTACCCTCCGGATCTCGTCGATGCGCCTTCAGCGACCATGCGCCCACGTTGCACGAAAGGTGTTTGACCGATTGACTGGTAAGCCACGATTTTTCTGTAGTTTTGCCGGCGTCGGCGATAGGTCATTGATTGCATCGTATTTTTATTCCAACTAATGGACATTGACGATTAATTGATGGCGCATCTGACCAAGGAAGAAGAAGCCGACATGGACACCGAGGAAGACGAGAACATGGCGATTCTTGCTTGTCTTTCCACAGATTCAAGCTGAGGAGTGATACGTCTCAAACGTATCTATATTTTTGATGTTCCATGCATGTTTTATACCAACTGCTATATGTTTTATCCACAGTTTATATCATTTTTATACATTTTCTGGGAGTAACCTATTAACAAGATACCATAGTGTCCGTTCCTGTTTTCTGCTGTCATTTTGTCCAGAAAAGCTGTTAAAGAAATATTTTCGGAATTGGACGAAACTTTACTTGAATTATTTTTGCAATGGGTAGGTGCATCGTAGTATGTGGGGCGTAGAGTCTAGATATATTTATATACGTAGAGTCTAAAACACATGTTATATTTAGAAAACATGTTAGGACCTACGTGGGTAGGTGCATCGTCCTGCCTTTGTCAGATCTACCAGGCGCGCCGCTGCTATACCATTGAGCTCAGCGAGTTAGCTAGTCCTATCGCCTGGCGGTGGCAGGTGGAATGGAGACTGACGGGATCCTACAAAATATCCGGAGTATTGGCGTCGCCTCGGACGTGACCCACGTAGGCACGCTCTGTATCAGTCCGGCGGTCAACTCTTCGCGCCGCGGCGTTTGCGCCGGAGAATCGTCCTGCCCCCTTCCCATCTTCACTCTCGTCAGGGAAATCTAAGTGGCACTGTCGTTCGTCAGGGAAAAATTCTCATAGGAATTTTGTAGTACAAACCTTGTAGAAAAGTAACATGAGGGCTAACCACATGGAAAATTTTCTTCACCACAATCAAAGTAAGTTGTCATTTTCATACGATCTAACCAGACATGCCATCCCAATTCTATGAGTTTCTTATTTTACATTTTTTCTATCCTACAAATCAAAGAGCCCTAAGTGGCACTATCCTTCTGCAGAAAAAAAATACAGAAAAACAGCGCCGTTTCCTACGCTTGCACAAGAAAATTCGTCGGGCCTTCACACGTGCCGTTCACATCTCTGGTGGCGGTGCTCCCCCAGGCCATGCGTAAGGCGTCTGTACCTGCATGTAGGCCAAACAAAGGAGAGGGAGGGACCCTCACTTTTCGTACGCTTTCTTTTCTTTTCCGTGAGAGGTCTTTTTCAGTTCCAGCCCTTGCTTTTATCCGTTATTACTCGATAGAGACATGGAGTTACGTTGTGTGTTCATACACATATCTTACGTACGAGTGTTGCTTCTTGCTTAACTACTGCTGCTGTAACCATGGAATTCGTCTTTTAGCAAGCAGAGCACCAAGTGTTTCGGCGCTGCTCTCCCAAGCGGTCTGGAGCCCTCCTCGCTCGGCGGTTGCGGCGCGAGATGCGATGGCCGGCGGTGCTTGGCGAGGCGTGGCGACGTAGTATGTGGGGCGCGGGTGCACGTCTTCTCCACCTAGGGTGCGGTGGTGGTCGCATCGTCGGCGTGCCCGTACTCTTGGCGGCCTCTTGGCGCATACTACAGGTAGCGCGGGTCACCGTATCCTCTGCTGTGACTGCGGCTTCCAAGGTTGCCGACAGGGGAGATCAAGGTGGCTGGTCCCGTTGGGAGGCAGACAGTGGGGTGGGAGGCTGCTTGTCTTCACCGAATAAGGGCGGGTGCCCTAATGGTATTCTTCCATCCAAATCGCCGTCCGCTTGCTGTCAGTCGTTCTTAATATTGACCATCGACGAGTTCCGTATTTCGCCGAACTCAGATGTCTTGAATTGGCAAATGATGTTCCTGGACCTCTGCATTGGATGTGATACCGTCATGCGCGCCCGCAACTATCAGCCCGTGGGGCTTGAATGGGGCGTGTCGCGAAGCCCTGCTTTCACTGACACCATGGGACATGTCGACGTCTGCAATTTGCATGGTGTCGGTGGTGGCAGGGAATGCCGGGATGTCTATGGTTGGAAGACAAGATGTAGGGTGGGCATAGCTGAGGGACGTATTTCCTGTCCGAGAGTCCCACACTTGATTCTCGTGAGCTTGGTGATTCTTGTTTTCAGCAGCGACCTCGACAAGAAGGGGGGGGGGGGGGGGAGGGGGGGGGGGGGGCAGCACTAGGAGGCTTCAACTTTGGCGGTGCTTCTCAATTACCGAGTCGTGTTTTTCATTGCCAATTCAAGGTCTTACCTTTATTTGTTTTACCTCGCAATGGACTTGTTTAAGGCATTATTTTTGGATACTCTATCTTTCCTCATGATGAAAACCAAAGACCTTCGATCGGGCGACGAGACGCGTGTGTATTGTTTACTTTTTGGAGGCTTTACTTTTGGAGAACCTCTGTTGTAGTCTGGGTGATGTCTTTCATGGTGGTTAGTGTTACGGCTGCGAGTAACTGATTGCCGTTGCGGGTCTTTTTCTCTTATTTATTTTCTCTATGTCTGTCTACATCCAAAATATTTCTGGACATCTTGTTTGTGCAGACTGGTGTAATTGATATATTTCCTTTATCGAGATATTGATAATTTATTATATTACCTTTACTGGAAAAAAACAAGTTCAATATGGGCACTGGGCAGCAGCTTGAAGGCATACGATCGAGTGGTTCTTTTTAAACAATGTATTTTGAGTGTAGGCTTGCGACGCAGGGAAAATAAATTTTTTATGAACGTGAACGACTGTACAGTGTAACCGTTCATCTGTCTACTGCATTATTGGTAGCTACCTTTTTCAAGTGAGGCCAAACAGTATCGCAACGGTCGGCCGCTATCACTGTACGAGTACGTACGCACGTCTTTACGACGAGTATATACAGTGCAGCAGTGCCCAGTGAGCATCTGTTGTGTTTGCGAAACGTGTGCGACGATCACTCCCTCCGTTTCATGATATAAGATGTTTTAGGTTTTTGCACATTTACTCTCATATATTTAGACACGTTTTAATGTATATGTACAAATCGAAGCAATACGTAAAACGTAAAAGATCTTATATTGTGAATCGTAGGGAGTATAACACTTGGCTCTTGCTATGATTAAGACGGCAACAGCGTCGGTCGGCATCCATATCTACCAAACCGACGTTATCTCTGAGCCCAATTCAAATCCAGCGATACAATAATCTAGCACTGCACCACTTCTCTCTGAGTTTTCTGAGAATTATTTCCGCAATCTTGCATGGATACAATAAGCGAGAGAAGACAAATTAATTTGCATGCGATGTGGTACCTAGACTGTCACCTGTTTAGCTGGATGTACCCTGTCGGCCAGGATCCGATTTCAATTCCTGCTCCGTCGGCCCTTGCCACTTGCCAAATTGTTTCATACAGTATCGGCTATAGGGACCAACAATTATGATATCGGTAGCTCATCAATATTTTGGCAATTTGTGCGTGACCCATCTGGACCCGCCCCCTAAATTGTTCCATACTTCCATGTGCAGACACTATGCATATTCCAGTGTAGCATTACGTAAGTTCAGGCCTTATAATTGTATGAATTTCAGGTAGTAAATCGTTCGATGTCAACTCGTTCAAACTCTTTCTGATCATAGATCACAAAGTTTATAGACACGACACTGAGAACTGTTGATACGAAATTGAGATCCATACAAGAAACTTACATTTTTTTAACTCCAAAAACAAACACTACATCTTTTTTTTTTGCACTACGTGAATAAATTATTACGTCACCATGAATAGTTTTGTAAACTTGCATGCAAAAATATGTAAAGTAGGCTAAGACTTAGATAATTCTCGGCGGGCCGAGACTTAGACACTCCCTAATTAATAAATGTAACCGCAAACGTACATGCATTTGCCACGATTGACTCAAGAATTTGTCGACCCCTCTTTCTCTATCTCTATCTCTGGAGGGAGGACACCATCTTCAATGTATGTCGCAGGTAAGAAGCGTCGACAACAATTGCCCTAACCAGCAAACGCCATTCATCGATCATCCCCTGAATTAGGATAGGGATGTGGTCAAATTAGGACCAACGGTCGCCGTCGATCCAACAGTCGGCGGGACACAACACGTGATGTAGCAACAACTAATGATAACGTGTGTATCGATGCTTGAAGCAGCCAATAATATGTCGAAGCACGTAGGATTAGCTAGCATATAGGATATGTCGAAGCGGAGTGTCTTGTTTAATTTCTGTTTGCTTGTTGTCCGTTTCTTACTTGCTGATTTCCTCAGCACCTGTTGTATTTGCCGTTGTAAAACTCTGTGGCTTTGTTAATTCAAAACTGAAAATTATTGCCTTTTTTCTAAAAAAAAAAAAAAAGCCAATAATATGTCGAAGCATGTAGTAGGATTAGCTAGCATATAGGATGGTCCTTGCGTCATCAACACGATACATGTGGTTGCACCGGATTGATAACCATGCACGGGTCCATCCAAAAATTGAAGTGTCAGTACTCTCGTCCGCAAACCCCAGAGGGGGTTGTACCCCTAGCCCAGCAGAGTTCAAACCCCAGGTTTGACGCTGGTGTTTCTCATTTAGGCGGAATATTCTTCAGTGGGAAGCGACGTTCCCGTCGACAGCGAGGCGCCTGTGGTGACTTCGTCAATCTCAAAACCTGATCCGCCGGCTCAGTCTCTCGGAGGTGCTCATAGGTCCGGCTGCGCGTTCGGTTAATATGGTTAATTCTGTTCGGTTTATACGGTTTTTTTATTTATACGGTTTCAATACTTCGTAAAAACGGTTTTGAACGAGAATACGGTTCGGTTTCGGTAATAACCATTTAATTTCGGTTCGGTTTCGGTAATAACCAAATTAACCTAAGTTGACGCGAATTTTAAAATAATAATTTCTTTTTGTGGCCATATATTACAAAATAACGGAATAGACTATAAAATTAATAGGCATATGATCCAAAGTAACCAAATAACCCATAAAGTTAATAAAAGTCTATACAAGTAGCAAATCACATGCTACAAGTAACCCATAAAGTTAATAAAAGTCAATAAAAGTAGCAAAATAATAAAAGTTAATAGGCATTTCGGTTTTTTTGGTTAACCATTCTGTTTTCGGTTATTAACCGTATTAACCGCAAGGCATATGGTTAGCTATTTTACTAACCGTAACCTTAACCGGAAACCAAAATAACCACAATTTCGGTTCGGTTTCGGTTTTTTCAGTTCGGTTTCTCGGTTTTCGGTTAACCGTGCGCAGCCTTACTCATAGGGGTAGGGTGTGCGTGTGTGCGTTCATAGGGGTGAGTGTATACGCGTGTATATGAGCGTCTGCGTTGTACTGTGTTTCGCAAAAAAAAAAAAAAAAAGTACTCTCGTCCGCACACACGTGTACGACTGCACTAGTACACGTGTACCATGCATGCATGACTCGGGAAACACGAAATTAATTAAGAGAGACTGCATGATTGATAGAAATGAAGCGTAGTATCAAGTCAAAAAAAAAAATGAAGCGTAGTATAGGTTAAGGTCAGCATCACAGGACCACATACTAATGAAGCTGATTGTAGCCATTGATGCATATAATTTTTGGCAAACAGTCCGGCCTTATTTGACCAATAGGACAAAATACTAATTCCTTAAAAAAAAACCTACAAAAAGAGAAACATCAACATAAAATAAAACTAAATCATTAAAATACTTATGCCTCATGAAAAAGTGAGAAGATAAACCTGCGAAACACCAAATCGGTACAAACAAAACAAACCTCCTATGTTTCAAAGAGTTGAAGAAAAAACTCCAGCCTCCCGAGTCGCTTTGGGCAACTCCGGAGGCGCCACCATAGCCACCAACACTAGTAGAGAAAGACCTTTTAGTGGCGCACCATTTTGCAATTCTGTGGCGCACCCGCAACTTTGTTGGGTGCGGCACAGAAGTCTCGCCACTAAATTTTTATTTTGTGGCGCACCGAGCCCGTGCGTCACAGAAAGACCAACTTTCTGTGGCGCACCCAGCCCGTGCGCCACAGAAATAGCTCGGCAGTACACAGCAGAGGAATTCTGTGGCGCACCAACGCCTGGTGCGCCACAGAAAGTGGTGCGCCACAAAAAAAAATGCGCCACTAAATTATAAAACAGAAATACATGTATATTTACATTTTGCTGTACAAATACAGGTATATACAGGATTTATACAGATTTATACAGAAATACATGTATATTTGACAGGTATATGAACAGACAAACACATTAATCACTATGTCATCACACATATTACTTAGTGCCCGAGATACATACACATAGTCACAAATGTGCCGAATGTTTACACAATTAGGCATGATACAAACAAAAGTTCATCATTTCACACTACACATTACAAATGAAGTGTTCACCGCCTAACTAGGATCAAATGTAGTACATCGGCCATGATGGTGAGCAAGAGCGCACGGGAGCATGATCATGGAGTCCTCTTCTTGAGCGGCGTCGGGAACGGTAGAAAGCCATCTTTCGTCCTCCACTCCCTGGTGTCATTCTGCGCCTCTAGTCGTTCTTCGATATCCCTCTGACAGAGCCCTGAAGATGGATTGGGATATATATTGGTTAGTGATATAAATAGAGTATAATTTATTCATCTAAGTAGAGAGACAAGACAATCAATCAATTGTCATGGTTGGAAATCATATGGCTATCATATTTGGGTTTCAAAGCATAGCATATATATAATATATAACCCTACACATGCACTTCTACAAAAAAATACACTAGTAATGCTTAGCAAGGCTTTCTTTTATAATACATCCTACCTCTGGGGTAGTGGTAGGACCCTGATTTGCTCATGACATCTTCGAGGATGATCATCGATAACTGCAGAATGATGCGATGGAAGTCTTGTCTATAATCAACATCGGTGAGAGCATCCGCGCTTTTGGTCCATTCTGCGAGACTAGATGGAATCCTCGTTTTCTCTGCATCCCGGACAAGCCCTTTAAGGTGATGGAGGGCGTAGAAGGCCTCCTTCACGCTGCCAGGCAGTTGCTTGATGCAATGGAATCCGGTCCCATGCATGAACTTGTGTTTGTTGTCCTGCGTGAAAGATTCCCCCTTCTTTTGGAAGGGGCCTCCCTTTTGGGCATAGCCCTCGAGAGCCTCATCGAGAACACCCTTTATTCTGTTGTAGTTTCTCGGCATGCATTTATTCCCCGAGTCGAGATAAGTGGCAATGGACCACCTCGGGCTTAAGACGATGAGTGCGCAGTACTAGTCCCTGCTCAACACAATTGAAACGGAATGTTGGACAAAGGATCAGCAATGGAAGAAATCTACAAGAAGGCATAAGATACGACGACGGCGAGCGATGTGTACTTACTCGTAAAAGAAAGGCAGAAGAAGGTTGTTCTTCCTCTTGTTTGTTAGCATGAGCCTCTGGAGGTACTCCGTGGCCATGGTCCGTGTCCTTGATCCTTCCACCAGCTGGCTGTCACGCATGTAGTAGGGATCCACTATCGCGACGTACGGGTATCATCCCTCCTGATCTTCATCGCCGCATCGAGCGCATATAGGCGGACCTAGTTATAGTCCAGCCGTCTGGAGTGAAACAGGTTGAAGATGTCCTCGTACGCTATGACGAACACATCCGCGGGGGCTTCCTGGACGAAGTCCACCTCCTTTGACACCTTGACCGCGAACACCGGTAACTCGGCTGCTTGTCTTTAAGAAGGAGGCTCTCTAGATGCAAGATAGATTCCTGCAAAGAAATCATGGGTCCTTCTGCAAGGTGGAGCAAGTCCTCAGACAGTATAGGTTTACCAGCTTCATGAACTCGGGTCAAGCCATCCCCACGGGTGGTATCGTGTCTTCACGACCTCGCATAATCTTAGAAGCTGGCTGGCTCGCAGAGACGTTTCCTTGACGGAGGAGAACTTGATGCGACATTGCTACATGTTCCCGAATCACAAGGTATGCAAATCGTCTGTGCTCCTCTCTTTTCTGAATTTTCCTTCGCATTTCTGAAAGCGCTTATCTGAATTTTTCTTCGGCCGAAAAAAGGTGGCTGTGATAACTGTAAATGGGAGGATCGTTGAATACTCTGAATTTTTGCAAAAGTACTGGATAATTGGATGGCACGACAGTACCACTAACAGAACCATGTGCACAGGCCGAATACTCCGTATATATTTCCTTTACCGAGATATTGATAATTTAATATAATATCTTTATTGAAAAAACTAGTTGAATATGGGCAGCAGCTTGAAGGCATACGATCGACTGGTTCTTTTTAAACAATGTATTTGAGTGAAGGCTTGCGACGCCCACAGGGAAAATAATTTTTTTATGGACGTGAACGACTGTACAGTGTAACCGTTCATCTGTCTACTGCATTATTGCTACCTTTTTCGAGTGAGGCCAAACAGTATCGCAACGGTCGGCCGCTATCACTGTGCGATGGCCGGCGGTGCTTGGCGAGGCGTGGCGACGTAGTCTGTGGGGGCGCGGGTGCATGTCTTCTCCACCAAGGGTGCGGTGGTGGTCGCATCGTCGGCGTGCCCGTACTCTTGGCGGCCTCTTGGCGCATACTATGGGTTGCGCGGGTCACCGTATCCTCTGCTGATTGCGGCTTCCAAGACTGCCAACGGGGGAGATCGAGGTGGCTGGTCCCGTTGGGAGGCAGACAGTGGCGTGGGAGGCTGCTTGTCTTCACCGAGTAAGGGCGGATGCCCTAATGGTATTCTTCCATCCAAATCGCCGGTCCGCTTGCTGTCAGTCGTTCTTAATATGTCCATCGACGAGTTCCGTATTTCGCCGAACTCAGATGTATTGAATTGGCAAATGATGTTCCTGGACCTCTGCATTGGATGTGATCCCTTCATGCGCGCCCGCAACTATCAGCCCGTGGGGCTTGAATGGGGCGTGTCGCGAAGCCCTGCTTTTCACTGACACCATGGGACATGTCGACGTCTGCAATTTGCATGGTGTCGGTGGTGGCAGGGAATGCCGGGATGTCTATGGTTGGAAGACAAGATGTAGTGTGGGCATAGCTGAGGGGCGTTTTTTCCTGTCCGAGAGTCCCACGCTTGATTCTCGTGAGCCTGGTGATTCTTGTTTTCAGCAGCGACCTCAACAAGAAGGGGGGGGGGGGGGGGGGGGGGGGGGGGGGGGGGGGGGGGCAGCAGTAGGAGGCTTCAACTTTGGCGGTGCTTCCCAATTACCGAGTCGTGTTTTTCATTGCCAATTCAAGGTCTTACCTTTATTTGTTTTACCTCGCAATGGACTTGTTTAAGGCATTATTTTTGGATACTATATCTTTCCCCATGATGAAAACCAAAGACCTTCGATCGGGCGACGAGACGCGTGTGTATTGTTTACTTTTTGGAGGCTTTACTTTTGGAGAACCTCTGTTGTAGTCGGGTGATGTCTTTCATGGTGGTTAGTGTTACGGCTGCGAGTAACTGATTGCCGTTGCGGGTCTTTTTTCTCTTATTTATTTTCTCTATGTCTGTCTACATCCAAATATTTCCGGACATCTTGTTTGTGCAGACTGGTGTAATTGATATATTTCCTTTAACGAGATATTGATAATTTATTATATTACCTTTACTGGAAAAAAACAAGTTGAATATGGGCACTGGGCAGAGAGAATATCCAGTGATACAAGCAGTTAGGTGGTAAAATGCATTCAAAAGAACATGGGCCGTCTGATCTTGGACGTGGGGACAGGATCAACACCCCTGTGATGCTCGGTCCCCTTGTTGCCGGATATGCAAAAGACACCTGGTTTATTCTATATTGAGTGAAGAGTCGTCGTCTTCTGTACCTGTTCCTCCATTCCGTTTGCAAAGAGGAGCCTCGAAGGTAAATGGAGTTCTAGGGTTAGGGTTAGCTGAGGCATGAAGCACAGATGCAGCCCGAGCAGGACCTTTGCGCCGCCGCCACTGCATCTCGTCCTAGTGCCTCCGCCTCCGGAGCACGAAGCGCCTCCTGCGTCCGCCGGATCTGAACCCGCCCCTCCACCTGCGGCGCTGAACCTTCCCGTGATGGGCTCTGCTTCTACCACCAACCGATTCCTTGGCAAGTGGCTTGAAGATTGGAGGAGCCGAAGTCAATTTGGTTAGTTCATCCCTTAATGTTTTGCACCGCCACTGCTATATTGAAGTTATCTGCTAGTACATGCCCATTTGTTCTGCAAATTATGCCCACAATGACTGTTTGTGTTTCCAAATTTGTGTATTTAGCAGTAGCTGATTGTGGTTTCAGGGCTAAAACTTTGTTCTTTCTTGGATATAATAGTCTAAATTTGCAATAAAGATTATTGTGAATTAGAATTTTGCACCCACGGTGTTTAATTCAGGTTTTGACCTGTGACTCCACAGACTTTCCTATGTGTAAGTGTAAAATGCGATTTTTTTGCTTCTTGCTTCAGCTCTGGTCTGTATGACCAACCCACTTATAATATCAGAGCTTAGTGATGCTAAGAAAAAATATAGAGGTATCTGTTTTCAGCAAAATCCTTGGGACAGGGGAAAAGGGCCTATTAAATAAAAGAGGCAGCATCGCCTAGAAGGCCCCAAGAAGTTGAGATGTTGAGACAACTAGATCTTGAACTAGAAACTGCTATTATAAGAACAGCAAAGGCTGAAGGCACTGTGGATAATTCTCTTACTAGTAACTTCTGCTTGTAGTGACCGATCGAGTCGACAACGCTTCAATACTTTCTTGAGGCGTTTGTACTCTACATGGGAGCATTTTGCTAGATACTTGTCCTGCGCAATACTCGTATATTGACCAAACTTCATCTTGCCTGAAGTGAAACCTGAAAATTAGCTAGAGCCACGTGTTCTTGAGAAGATTAAAAATAGAAACATACTGTGTCACATCTACAGAATGCAATTAGTTGCAATATCATCTCTGGTATACCAAAGAAAGGATGTTCCCACTTGGGTTCGATGGTGATCAATGGTGATCAAATGTATGCAGACTCGTCAAACCAGCACCAGAATTGTGTTGTGTTCACCTTCCGTGCTACCCTGATTCTTTTGGCCTGATATCTAAATGATCAGGATCACTTCTTATTTAACTGAAGATCTGTAGTAGAACTGTGCTGAAACTATAGCTACTAAAACTGCACAACCTTATGTGCGCCATGGCAAACACTTGCAATGGTAAATCAACAAGCAATTGGTTCTGGTGGGTACATGCTTTCTTCAGCTGTTGTTCCATATTGTGTGTGAAGTTGTAAGTTATATCTGCATTTGTCAGGCCGCATCAAATACAAGAGCATTTCTTAATGTGTTGCTATCTTTACCATTTTATTAATGTCTTCTGTGCTATCTATTATGACACTGATGAATTCAAGAGAAGCTAGTAACGTCTACCATAGTACCCTGTAAATACACTTCCTTATTTCTTAATTTTGGATGTAGCAGCCTAATTAACACGACCTCACCGCAAGCTAATCCGTGAAAGCATCTCGATTATATATTATGCTCCTGTATGTTATGTAGAGTGAGATAAAAGCATACAACACAGTGGTAGAGATAGTCCACACCCTTCTGTTTATAGATAAATGATGTTCTACATGTAATATTTTGGATGGGAGCATGATATGGAAAAAATAAGTCAGCCTTTTTTTCGAACTTCTTTCTGACCCCAGTATTATTTCGGTATTCCCGGTGCTGGATCCCTCCAGTGATAGGTCAGTAATAAAATCGTTGGTCATATAGAAACATTACACTGACGTCCAAGTTAAGTATCTAACTGTACTTGCAATCCTAGTGACCTTATGTGAAGTCTTCGGTACATCAGATTTATTTATTTGTTGTAGTCTTGTGTTCAATCAAGTAAAAAAAATACTTAATGATTCTGAAAATATAAGAAAATTTCAAGCATGCTTTTGAATGGGTTTTAAAATACTTCTACATGAAATAAATAAGTTCTTCTATAATTAAAGATAGAAATTGGCAGATGACTATAAAACATGTTCAACATTTGAATATGTCGCTTTATTTATAAAGCTGGTCTTGTTTCAAAAATATGATTGTTTCTTACTCTTGCTTTTGCCCTGTAGGTTGGCGTTGCATTTGGATGTGGATGGAGTGGAATGAGATGATCCATATTAGGTGTATTATATTTAGTTATTCTGAACTTACAAGCAATTTGATGTGCTTGCGAACAGTCTGTCTCGACGAGATTAATAAAAGTTATTGTTCCATGATATTCTGCTTGTTTTAAAAAAGTACACAATACATAAAAGATTTGTTGGTCTTTGGTTAAGAACCAAGGTGAACAGGGGATTTCAAGCAGCATTTAGCAAATCCTGGTACGCTGTTTTTTTCACGAGCAAACACCCTGGAACTCAAACGGACAGACCGGAGAGAGAGAGGATGCTGTTTCAGGGAAAGTACGCTGGCACAGTTGACGTGATTTTTCGAATTAACATGTTCTTTAAAGGGGCCGAATGCAAAATGACCAGCGTGGGATACGAAGGGGTAAGTGGACTAATCCTGTCTGTTTCTTGGATCAAACGGCCCATGTTCACCGTGTGCATTGTATCAGCTAAGGACTTGTATCACTAGATATTCTCTCCAGCTTGAAGGCATACGATCGAGTGGTTCTTTTTAAACAATGTATTTGAGTGAAGGCTTGCGACGCCCACAGGGAAAATAATTTTTTTATGGACGTGAACGACTGTACAGTGTAACCGTTCATCTGTCTACTGCATTATTGCTACCTACCTTTTTCAAGTGAGGCCAAACAGTATCGCAACGGTCGGCCGCTATCACTGTACGAGTACGTACGCACGTCTTCTCCCTGAACTTAGTTCTCCACCCGTTTCTGAGAATTTCCATAATTAATCTTGCATGAACAATAAGCGAGAGAAGACAAATTAATTTGCATGCGATGTGGTACCTAGACTAGACTGTCACCTGTTTAGCTGGATGTACCCCTGTCGATCAACCAAGATCCGATTTCAATGCATCCTCCGTCGTGTGCCCTTGCCACTCGCCAAATTGTTTCCTATCAGCTATTGGGACCAACAATTATGATATCGGTAGCTCATCAATATTCTGGCAATTTGTGCGTGACCCTCTGGACCCGTCCCCAAAATAGATCCATGTTCTGATGCGCATATTCCAGTTTATGTATGTTCAGGCCTAATAATTATAAACTTACCGTAGTAATCCTTACATGTCAAGTCGTTCAGACTTTTTTAATGATAGATCACAAATTAAAGTGTATAAATAAATACGACAGTGAGAACCAACCATTTTTTATCCCGTATTTAGATCCATGCAAGAAACTTAAAGATTTTTTAACTCCAAGAATAAACAATGCACGAGGTTTTGCAGTATGTTCACTAATTAATTGTTACATCACCAAGAATATTTTTTAGACTCATGCACAAACTTGTAAAGTAAACAAAGACACTGATAATTGTTATGAATTTGTCAGCCCGTCTCCTGGAACGAGAACACCATCTCCAATGTACGTCGCCGGTAAGGGGGCGACACCAATTCTTGCCCTAGCCTGGAACTGCCATTCATCGATCATCCCTAAGGATGGCAATTTTAGTATTTTACCCATGGGTACGGGTATCCACGGGTACCGTACCCGCATGGATATGGTATGAGCACAATTTGATACCCATGGGTAGTACCCGTACCCTACCCGTTAAGTCGTGGGTAGGGCACGGGTATAACCTCGTACCCATTATACCCATATCATGCCCGTTTATATACCTTACCGTGTAGGTCATTCATTCTCGTGAGTTTGTGACCCTATGTTAAAGTTGTCAGCGGTTGTCAATTTGAGTTGAGATAATTATCACGTACTCAAATATATGTTATTGAGTTGAGATAAATATTTTTATGTATCAAATGTGTTATCGATGAATGTAAACTTATGAATAGCTTGTTGTGTACCCAATGGAGATGGGCACCCATCGGGTATGGCTATAGGTAAATTTTTATACTTGTGGGTACGGGTATGGGTAGAATTTTGTACCCATTGACTACACGGCATAGGTATGATATTGCACCACCCGCTCTATACCCATCCTTAATCATCCCCTGATTTCAGATAGAAACGTGGTCAAGTTAGTTAGGATCAACGGTCGCGGTCGAGCCAACGGTCGGCCTGGACACTTGACGTGATGTAGCAACAACTAATGATAACGTGTGTATCGATCCATGAAGTGAGTGCAGCGATATGGAGGCCAAGATATATGACTCTCGTTTTTGAATTTTTTTGAAATCTTCACTTTTGTTTGTCCAAAAAATCGAAACAAAATTTTTGTCTGAAGATAATGTTGAGATCTATAGTTTTGTAAAATATCAATAAAGAATTCATAGTATTTTGGTCTAGGCAAAAAAGACAAATCTGCAGTTATGAATAGTGAACAGTACTGAGATTCATCAATTTGAAAACTTGCCAGATTTTTCTTTTTTGCTCAGGCCGAAATATTAGGAAATTTTTGTTGAGACTTTGCACAACTATAAATATCAACATTATCTCCACTCAGAATTTTTGTTTCGGTTTTTTAGAAGCTCAAAAGTGCAGATTTCAAAAAATTAAAAAAGCGGCTCGGTCTACGTTTGGGGTTTCCGTGCATGAAGTAGCCAATAATATGTCGAAGCACGTAGGATTAGCTAGCATATAGGATGGTGTCGGTCTCATCCGGACACACGTACGTTACTGCACACTAGGAAACACGAAATTAATTAAGAGAGAGTGCATGATTGATAGAGATGAGGGGTATAGGCCGGTTATGGTCAGCATCGCAGGACCACATACTAATCACTAACCATTGATCCATTTTTTTTTAGCATATCAGTCCGGCCTTATTTGACCTACAAAAAATACTAATTCATTTTTTAAAACCTACAAAAAAGAAACATCAAGATAAAATATTAAAACTATATCATTAAAATAGTTATACCTCACGGAAAAGCAAGAAGATAAACCAGTGAAAAAGCAAATCGGTATAAACAAAGCAACCACATATGTCTCAAAGAGTTAAATGAAAAAACCTAGCCTCCGGGTCGTTTTGGGCGACTCCGGAGGCGCCGCCACGGCCACCATAAGAAGCCCACCCTCGCAGCCTTCGTTCATCTCGCCGCTGCCGGAAGAGGCCGACCGACCAGGGGATGGCAGTGGCTGTCGCCTGGGACCTGGATGTGTGTCCGCCCGGGTTTTATCTGTTTCCTCAACCCAGTGGTTCCTCCTCCTCCAACAGCTCCCGTTTCTGATCCCTAGGAGCGTCAATGTGAACGGCGCCGATGTTGTGCAGGTCGATGTTGAGCCATTTGCGCACCAAACCAGTCCGAGAGGACAGCATCGAGGAGCATGGCATTGGTCCCGAGGTTAAATCCATATTTTGAAATAGTTTTTCGTAATGACCAAGTCCACCAAAATTGTTCGTATAATATCAACTCATGTTTCTTATTTAATCTTGTTGATGTGACCTGACTACACGTGTTCCTCCAAAACAGTGGCATGTCAATTTCCACATTTCTTTATTTTAAGCTTATAAATGAAATTTAACTATTCCTGCGTCAACTTGTTAGGTACTCTCCAAACTAAATGTATTGGACCACTGAAATCTGAAATTGCAGATCCATATATACATGGACCTAGCTTGGTACGTATAGACATGCGTACGTACTATCTGGTGTGGTGGGTGGATGAAATTGAATTAGCTGACACTCCAGGCCAAGCTGGACATCCTCCCAAGATAAGAGAAAGCAAAGAAAAAAAGAGGAAGCAGACGGACGGCGATGGAAGGATGGTCCTGCATGCTGGGTCTGCGTGGGCCTGACATGTCCAACAGACCGGGGCCCACCAGCGTCCTCTCAATGACGTCATTCGGTTTTAGATTACATCCGTACACAGCTCAGAGCTCAGTCGCTATGGCAAATTAGAAAATCTGTACGACTGTACATGCACAAAATTGTATAAGCCCAGCCACACAAACCCCGCACTTTCCGCCTATATGAACTAAATTTTGGTTTTGCTTTCCCCTCGTTAAGTTTCTACTCCCTCCGTTTCTTAATAAATATAAGATGTTTTACGTTTGCATGCTACAGATGCACACTAAAAAAGTGTTTAAATACATTATACAAATAGATATGTGCAAATCAGAAAAAGTTAAAACATTTTACGTTTAAGAACGAAGGGAGTAGTCACTAAATATACATGAGAACATAGTACTACCACTTTTAGCAATATTGTTTAATCGTGTATATAGAAAGTCTACCTTGGAGAATGTTAAATGTCCTCGATCGGTTCCCATTAAATCTCCACACAAAGCTAACTGCACCTGAAATCCCTGCGCTAGCTGCACCTGAAATATCGGATCTAGTTTGTGCTGCGGGCAGCGGGGTCGGTAAGGGTAGGTAGGGCGTTTATGCATCTTCAAGCTGGTGTGGATGGAGCTCGCTCGATTATATATGGAAGTATATATATATATATATATATATATATATGGTATATATATGGAAGTGGCTAGCCACCGTGTACCGCGCGAGACATGCCACGCAGGCATGCACGTGCACCGGTAAGAAGATGACGTGTTGCGGTGTTGTAGGCGTCCGACAGCGGCCCGGACGCTCCTTGTCCGACAGCGACGGCCCGGACGCTCCACCTTCACAAGGTCACACCTCCTGTACGCAGGTCGCATCAGCTGTCCTGCTCCATCGTCGCGTCTCCCAATGCTTAATTCCTGAGGAGACCATAAGCTGGGCCCCACGTCTTGTGCTATAGCCAAGCAAATTCCTCCCAATGCTTATTTCTGTGTCGACCTTAAGCTGGAGCCCACTAGCCCATTATTCTTTAGTTTTCACCCAACGACCCAGGTACCTTCGCGGCTTCGAGCGCGAGCAAGCCAGAAAAAATCCCCAAATCCCCAACTCGATTCTTCTTCTTCCCTTCGTGTGAGCCGGCCAGAAAAATCCAGAATCCACACTGGCCAGTACATGCGCTGGGGCAGCAGAAGAGTACAGCTTCCGGTCCGGCGGCGAGCTCCCCTGTTGCGACGACCTCACAGCGGCCCCGATCCAATCTTGTTCCCCTGCTGTTTTAGAGCTCACGGCGGCGGTAGTAGTCCAGCGTCCAAAACCGCGCGGCTGCGACGAGCTCCGGCGCTACGACGACCTCGCGGCGACCGACTGCAGTCTGGCGCCTATATTCCTTGAGCTCCCAGTAGTTGCTTCCAAATCATGGCGCCAGCGTCAACGACTTGCGGATGCACTCGCGAGGAAGACGGAGGAGAGAGAGAAAATACATTAGTTTTATCCTTATGGCTCGGCCACACCGGTGAGACCGACCTTAAGAAATATTCCACTACGACACGACGTCCACAATGTTTAAGTTTGCTTATGGTCGACCTCAGAGTCCTTATGGCCCTTCTTATTTCAACATTGGAGACGCCCTAAAAACAATCCTCACGTTTCAATGAAACAACACCAACAAATAAAACGTCTATTTCCATCTCCTCTCCTCTCTTGATTGGCAGCTGTCTGCTTAATTATCGTCACAGATATCGACATCTAGTGGTCTCTAGCCATGTACGGATTCACCTTCATTGCCGGTGCTAATCATGAACTTATATCTGGTTTAATCGATCAATAGTGGCATGCATGATTGGTCCATGCATTAGTACAGTTAGGTACAGTCCGTGTCGATCGTCCAAACCATTCATGCATGCATCCCACTTGCACCGCAAGAAAGCATATCCATCAATCGTACGTGCTCCGCTCGACAAAACTCAAAACTGATGTACATACGTACGTACGGCCGTAAGTTAACAGCATACCACATCCTTGAATTGTACTTGTATAAGCTGAGTTGTACGTACCATTTTTTCCAATGAAACTTCTAATGCAAATTAGCATGGTACAAACGAAAGTCTTTTTGATTCAGAGGAGTTTAGAAGGAATTAAGTTCATACTCCCTCCTCTCAAAAATATTTTACTTAGCTTTGTCTAGAATCTAGACATGTTTTAGTTCGTAAATACATACGTATTAAGAAAATTACACATCAAATATTTTTGAAAGGGAGGGGGGGGGGGGGGGGGGTATGATTTTTAAACCATACAATTTGTTAGCCATCATTTATTTCCGAATGGAATTTTAGTTTTGCACGCAAAGATAAAACATACACAAGAGGTGTATTGTTCCATAATAAGACATATCATAGAAGAAGTCATAAAAAAATCAACACATGCATTCCCTATTAGGTTTATTCGGGTATTTGTAGGAATACAATTTCAAGTATTACAATATATATAGGAATGAATAGAAAAACATTACGAATTATCCAAATACAATAAAATAATTAATCTGCGATGTGTCGGTTTATATACACAATACGGCCAGAAATTATAAATTAAAAAATATAGATGATGTGACTGTTTGATGGACCCGTTATACAGTAGAACATAATCAATAGATCTTCAATTATAACTAAACATATATCGAATGTTTGTGGGTTTACAAGAATAATAAAATATTGTAACAATCAAATCAAGACAATTAACTTTTGGTATATCCCGCTGGATACATCTTCATAACAATGACTAAATGAGAATTGAGGGCAAACGAAATTATATATTGCAGGCACTTTCAACGCAATGTACACGATGCCCTTTGCATTTGCTGCTAGTGCAATTGATTTACTTGGATCCAAAGGCACCGGAGGCCCAAAGCATGTATGCAGAGCGAGACATGTGATGTCGTGAACACGATATATAGAGAATGGATTTGTGGCTCCCGAGCTCACCGGAGCTCGTTTAGAAAAATTAAAAACGGTACTTTGAAATTAAAAAAATCAGTATTTCGAACGTGAATATATATATATACGTTGCAAGTATATTTCTGCACAGTTTCTATAAATTTTGGACTACATAGAAATAGCAAACTTGTGGCTGTGAAAAGGAGCTAAAACTCTTATTTTGTGCCAAAATTTGTCTTTTTGTGTGTTTCAAAATACAACATAATTTTATATGAAAATTCTTACGTACGTAGTAAATATGTGTACATGTCTCCTTACACTTTTTGGCAGAGTTTCTTGGAAATCAGCAACACGATTTTCGAAATCTTTGGAAAAACCAGGTGCATCGATGAGTTTTCCCGATATATACCCCTATACTCCAAAGTCAAAAGCTGGATGTTGGCCGGTCTCGAGCCCATTGGTAACACCAATCCTCCATTTAACATGTAGCCATTTGAGGTTAGATTCTGCCACCAATTCAGGCCTAGCTACATTTAGGCTTTGAGCCATGCCTATGCTTCTGCCATTAGTCGGCGTTGGCGAGGCGGTGTTGTGCATACTTTCTTGCGTGCTCTCTCTGCATCCGGCCAGTGGACGCTTGCATGCGGCGTTATCCATCTCTGTGACGTACAATTAATTCTGACATGTTGTATTTTTCGCTGTCATATTATACTAATCGACGGACCTTGCAGCGGCTGCCATTGTGACTATTGCTGCAGGTATAGCTTCAGCGCCTAGCTAGGTACGCGACGCGGGCGTAGCTGAACTATATTTGCTATCTGATCTCTGGCCGTATTTTTGTCCAAACAGACAGGAGTTTAGTTTCAACCGCCCACAACAAACGGATCGGCGAGGGTGGACATATCCATTTCGGCCCAAACCTGACCCAATTTTGGTCCACGTTTGTGGCCAAATGGACAATGTCTCCGTCCGCCCTTTGTCCTCCTGTGCACGTCCCGGGCCAAACTGGCAGCCACACAAGGCCCCCAACTCCCACCCCTTTCCAATCCCTAAACCATCCTGCGACCGCCGGCGCCCTCGCCCTGCCACGGATGGAGGACCACCGCCTGCCAAACCCGACGGCCACCGCCGCCATGTTGAAGCTGAAGAATGAGCGGCTCCCGGAGTCCGACTAGAGGGTGGCCCGGAGGGAGAAGATGAGGCTGCACGCGGTCGAAGTGAAGGCCGCCAAGGCGGCGGCTAAGGCGGAAAGGGACGCCGCCATCCAGGCCCGCGCCAAGCGACAGCATCGCCACCCGGGCCACCACCGAGCTGTGCTTCTGCTCAAAGTGGAGGTCCTTGACATCGCGCTTGCGGGAATCGCCCTTGGTGGCCCAGATGGCGTGGCCTCAGCGTTGAGCTCGGTCTCGTCCGCCAAAGGGTCGCTGTCACGGTCCTCCTCGCCTACCCTCTCGTAGGCGTCGTCGACCGCCATCCAGCCTGCAAGCGCACCGTCACGGTTTGATTCGCGTGACACGTCACCGGAGATTTCTTTAGTCCCGACGGTCACGGTGGTACCTCCCATCAACCTCAACGTCACTCTGAGTGCCAGCGACGTCCCAATGCGTAGCAAGGCCTAGGCACGGTCGATGTCGGCATTGGGGAGCATGCCCATACCCACATGCACTTGATTTCGAGGAGATGTCGCCCACGCCAGCCAACCCGCCCTACTTTGACACCGATAGTGTCATCGAGAACCTGATTATCGGCGGAGGCGCCTTTGACAATCAAGATAACGAGACTCAAGACGAGGTCGGGGACGAGACTCAAGCCGACGTGGTTTCTATTGATGATGAGTCATTGGAGTTCGATGAGGAGCTCGCCCAACTCACCGCCACCCTCAAGAAGAAGAACAAAAGGACGGGCTCGTACACAGACAAGGAAGACGAACTTCTTTGCGAGGCTTTGATGACAATTGGCCGATGCGCAATCAATGGTGCCCAAGAAAAAGCCACGTATTTTGGTGGAGGGTGGGGAAGCATTTTCACAAGCAAAGAAAGTTGTCGCCCTACAATATGAGAGTGATCACAATGACATCTCGCTTAGCAAGAGGTGGTCACATATCCAACGCGAGTGTAGCAAGTTCCAATCCGCCCATGATCATGTCAAGGCCCAGCCGGTGAGTGGCATCGGGGTGGCCGACTTGGTTCTGCAAGCAATGGCATGCCGCAAAGAGGTGTACAAGTCCAAGTTCACTTTGAGCCATTGTTATTGAACTTTGCAATGATTATTTTTAGAAATTTGATAGAAATGATCAAAAAATATTGGGCGGGCGTTTGGGGGGTGCCGCCCAGACACTTGTTCGGCACCCTCCAAACAGGGCCCAATTGGAGGGTGACGGACACGACTTTGGCGGCTCCCGGTGGAGATCCTCCTATATGCCTATAACCTAGAGCATGATCTGGAAAGATTTAATATAGCCTTTATTCTCTCCGGCCGGGATAAGGTACTAGTAGTATTTATGGGATTAAATGCACCAAGACAATATATAAGAGGAGTCAAGGGCTAGTGACATGTCATAGTTTACATTGGGCAAAACGGTCACTCTTCAAAAACTCTTCGAAACACTCCATTGTATCTTGCTGGTTGCTAAATAAACAAGAGGACTTCCATTTTTTCCTTGTGTCTCGGAAAGGAGCATCGATTTTGAGCTTCTAGGAATGGGAGGAATTGGAAATGGAAAATCAATTTCCACATTTGATCTTCTACAATAAGAATTCAAAAA